>JAPPVO010000016.1:139159806-140430304 GCA_030407325.1 Camellia japonica | reverse complement strand
ACAGCTTCATCTTTAGCATCTTGTCCCAATTGAACATTCCCAATTAATTTTATACCCAACATACACACACACACGCATGCATATTACAACATTACTCCCTCGCGAAGGAGGGTCCGAATGAATAAGAGCTAACTAACTAGCAACTAAGCTAAGCTAAGCTAATTAAGCTAATCTAATTAAACTAATTAGACTAATTATTACAAACCAAATGAATAACTAGCTAAGCTAATTACTAATTATTTACAACATAAATGTACACGAACTAAGCAATTAAGACTATTAACTACACTACCACTACACCGCCTCAAGGAGTGGAAGATGCACATGCTCGATTTTGGCTCGAAAAGACCTTCATTTTGCTTTCGAAAGCCTCTGTTTGTAGAGTCGAGCATTTCCAGAACCTTCCTGTTCAATCTTACCAAAATCAACTGAAGTTTATATCAGTGGCCTGTCGGCCATGGATGGATGCTGTCAGCTCTCTGTTGGCCAAAATGGTGGTTTGTCAGCCACTGATGGTGCACTGCCATCCATCAATGGTGCATTGCCGGCCACTGATGCATTGAATCTCCATGCTACAACAGAGCACAAACAGAGCAAAAAGAGGGTTTTTCCAAGGATTGTATGCACAATTCACCTCTCTTCTTCATGGACGTATCCAAGGAATTGTGAACTTAAAACACAATCCACCAATCAACGCAATTTCATTGCATGATGGCTTGTGATTCAAGGTGTGCAAGCTTAATAAATGCAAAGCCAAACACTCAAGAACCATCACCCTGTCATGCATGGTCAAGGGCAATGGAGACCTAGGAAAGTGGCACATTTCATCACTTTTGAGTATGAAATGTCCTATTTTCCTTGTGCTCAAACTAACGTCTGATTTGAACACATGCAATGCAATACAAAGAAATGCTTATCTTGCCTCTTTTACTTATCAATTTTATTTACACATTTTAGTTACCAACCATCCTTTAATCACATTAAGTCCAAATGGTGAATTAAGTCCTCTAAATGGAAAGAAAGTCCAAACCAAAGGTTGTTTTAGGCATGAAAGAGACCTTATGCCATTGGTAATGAACCCCCAAAGGGATTAAACCATTAAGCACAAAACCTCAATTTCATGTTTTAAACAAGCAAATGGTTTGAACCACTTTCAAAACAAAAATAAAACCAATAAAGGAGAAAGGTTGCAGAAATGATTAAGTGCTAAAAATGAGTGATAAAAGCATAAACAAATGCTATCAACTCAAACAAGAAGGTGTCTAGAGCTTAAAACACCAAGCTTGTGAGGACTATTGCACTACAACCATGCAAAACAAGACTCAACTGACCCAAACAGCCCAAAACAGAGCTAAAGCAGGCTATTTCTGAGGGAAAAACATGCTGGAATTGAGCTTAGCTAAGCTAGAAAAACATGCTAACATATGAAGTTAACTAGACTAGCAAACAAGACACAAGGAAGGGAGGCTAACCCCTCCAATTTTGGACTTCAAAATGAGTTTTTTGCCGCTGAAAAACCTCTGAAATTCAGTGGTTAAGGGCCCAAAAGCCTTAATGGGAAACAAAAGTGCAAAGGCCTTAATGACAAGGAATAAAGAGGGATGAACCACCCCCTAACCTTTAATGGCCTAAAACACCAGTTTCAGCCCATGAAAACCAAGTTTTTTATAGCTCAAAATCAGCCTATAACAGTAGGAAAAAGATGAAAAAACAAGTAAGCAAAGCAAGCCTAAAAGGCTAGTATTATACCTCTTGAAGAGAAGAGTGGTTCCAAGCGACAATTCAAGCCCAAAACAACTTGTAGAGCTCCAAGAGGGCCTCAAATGAGCTCAGCTCAAAGATGATCACTTTTGGTTAAGGGTTGATGTGCAAAAGTGTAGTGTAAGTGGGCAAAGGTGTAGAGAAATACAAGAGAGAGAGAGAGAAATCTAGAGAGAGAAAATTTTGAGTCTTAAATCTTCCAACCTTAAAACATGAGAGAGGGCCTCCCTATATATAGAAAATATGAATTCTATACAAGGTAATCCAGCCCTCCACGTGTGGGCAGATGCAAGCCTCTATGCAACCAGCTAGCACAAAATATCTGTAGAAAACACTGGTGGCCGGCCGGCCATCAGTAATGGCCGGCAATGCATTATTGATGGTCGACAGGCCAGAAGCCCTGGCCAGCAGCCCTCATAGATGGCCGGTAGGCCACCAAAGACTGCAGGGAGGAAAGACCAAGATATGGTCCAAAAATGAGACAAAAAGGATGTAGGGTTTGTGAGGCTCAAACCTGTGGCGTTCCACTAAGGACTTTGAGCGCTCGACAAGTAGCCAGACTCGTCATCGGATGTACCTATAAGAACATCCAAGTCTTGAAGGGCCACAAAAAATGGGGTGTCTACAGTTGCCCCTCTTTGACAGAGCTCGGAGTCATGAAATAACGTGAGTGAATGTCAAAGCACAGACACGACCCATTTTGACAAGGCCGCAAGACTTGGACAAACAATCAAGACAGAAAACAAAATGGTTGCGCTTACAGGCTGCCTACGTATCCCTTTGCAAGAAATCGAACCAGCGTAGTTTTGGGGCAAAATGCAAATGATATGCATTATACAAGAACTTAACTTATGATCATGCAGTGAAGCTGTGCGATAAAACATTTAAATGCAAATGCTATGCAAAGAAATGCCACAGTTAAACAAACTGAAACAAAACACAACAATTCTGAATACGAAAAGAAAACCACGCGCCAAGCGCGAAAAACACGAGCCCAAACTACATTTCATGCAGAAAGGATGTAAGGAAATTATGCAAGCTTAACTACGCGTCGCGCAGGAAAGACGAGGAGCAACATAACAATCAGGTACACTCAAGGTCTCAACCAATATTCTAACGCGTCTCATACGGAAGGAGAAAAAAGATGGTGTGAACACCGGGCGCACCCGAATGTTTTTAACCGATACAAGCAATCCTAATGCGTCTCACACGAGAGGAGGAAGAGTGGTGTGAACATCGGGCGCACTCGAATGTTTTTAACCGATGCAAGCAATCCTAATGCGTCTCACACGAGAGGAGGAAGAGTGGTGTGAACATCGGGTGCACCCGAATGTTTTTAACCGATTTGCGATCCTAACGCATCTCATGCGAGAGGAGAAAGAGTGGTGTGAACAATGGGCACACTCGAATGTTTTTAACCGAAGGATGGTGTGAACATCGGGCGTACCCGAATGTTTTTAACCAAAGGGTGGTGTGAACATCGGGCGTACCCGAGTGTTTTTAACCGAAGGGTGGTGTGAACACCGGGCGCACTCGACTGTTTTTAACCGAAGGGTGGTGTGAACACCGGGCGCACCCGAGTGTTTTTAACCGAAGGGTGGTGTGAACACCGGGCGCACTCGACTGTTTTTAACCGAAGGGTGGTGTGAACACCGGGCGTACCCGAATGTTTTTAACCGAAGGGTGGTGTGAACACCGGGCGTACCCGAGTGTTTTTAACCGAAGGGTGGTGTGAACACCGGGCGTACTCGAATGTTTTTAACCGAAGGGTGGTGTGAACACCGGGCGTACCCGAATGTTTTTAACCGATTTGCAATCCTAACGCGTTGCACGCGTGAGAAGGAAGGGGTTGAAGGATGTGATTAGAAGGGTTCGAAAGATTTGACTTGGAACTCTTCTGAATGAACCGTACATACAATATCGTGCATATGTAGGAAAGGGACTTTACAAGTGCGATACAGTAAGAATGCATGTTCTATGCAAGACAAACAATCGAAATACAATGTTAATGGCATGTTCTATGCATGACTGGTAACGGGAGCATATTCTATGCGTAAAAGCGAATGCATGTTCCATGCATGTTTCAAGAGCGCATGCAAGACGCGCATGCAATGCCCATGAGATGCACATCTTACAACAACATATGTGAAATGCATATTCTATGCCACAGAGTGAAGTACATGTTCCATGCAACAACGAATAAGAAATGCATGTTCTATGCAAGATATCAAAGCATGATTTGACGAAACAAACTCGAAGTTAACCTCCGAGTCACCTCTCAGAAGAATTGCAATGTACTTAAAGGATACACCTCATTCAAGTTGACAAGTGACGAACATTGTGCACCGAAAACACAGTTTTAAGCTTCCGCAAAGGCATTCTGAACCAAACAATGAACAATCCCCTCACTTCTTGAAAACCAAGGACACAAAACAGCATCAAGCACCTTCGGAGAGCTGCCGGCCACTTGCCGGCCTTGAAAGAAGGCCGCAGGCCAGGTGCCGGCCAACATTGGACACTACCGGCCATCGATGGCAGATTGAGGGCAAAATGGGGTTTTCGGCTCGGGCCTTTAAGTATGGATCACCACACTTCATTTCCTTACTTCCCCTTGCTCGAAAATCCTTTCCTTCTTTCTCTAGACCTCTTTCTCCCTAGATCTGCACTTTCTACGCGTTTTCCAACGCTTTATGCAAAGTTGATTCACTAAATCCCCTTTGTTTACTTCACTTTGAACCGATTGAAATCCGATTCTGGTGTTTCTTTCCTGATTTCCACCATTCTAGGTTCATTCCCCTTGAGTTCTCTCGAGTTTCGTGCACTTTTCATGATTTTGACGTTTTCCTCCACTTTCTCTCTCCTAGGGTTGACTTTTTCCAAGTTTACCATTTTTCTTCATTTTTTTCTTCACTTTTCAGCCATTTTGTACCTACTTTCAGATGGGAGATGAGGTTTCTCATGAGGCCGAGCCAGAGCCGCTGCCACCGAGGGTATGGCCTTTCGATGCGCCACGGTATCACCCACAGACGCACATACATCCTACTTCCAGAGGCATCAGACGCTTTACCGAGTTTGCTCGCGATACGCTGGAGGACCTTTTGTTGAGGGAGCCGGAGTCTCACTTATCGGCCATTGCCATCGATGTGAGAACACTATCTTAGACGTAGGGGGTGATCCAATCCCTATTGACACTGACATAGTGGAGTGGGAGGTAGCTTGGTTCGAGCTGCTAGAAGCATACCCACCCATATACCGAGCGGGGATGGTGAGATACACTTGGTTCGCAGAGCGCTTCAAAGGGACTGAGCCCGAGATAGTAGAAGAGACTGAGTAGTACAACAGGGGCTTCCTGATGTTTCTCTTTGGTACCACTTTGTTTTCAAATAGGTGGAATACCGTTGGCCTGTATTTGCTGAGTGCGCTGGTGACCCTCCCTCGGGTTTGTTTCTACAACTAAGAGCGGAGTTGGCCTTACCACATTGTACGGATACATGAGCTCTACCTCCCGTCTATGGAGAGACCTGATTGGAGGCTACTGGCGAGCTTGGGAGGTACACATCTCAATTTCCTCTTTGCACTTTACATTTCTTCTTTACAGTTTCTGCTTTACATCTATTCAACATTTGTGCTTTTTGCTTTGCACTTTATGTATCTGCTCGATACTGTATTGACATACCACTGTATTTTTCCTGTAGCTATGGGTATACGCATACTTCCCGATTCTCACCCCGGAGCCCGTTGTGGAGCTTCCATTGATGGTACCCTATTCATGGATATACGATGGTCAACTCCACCGCAGGACTCGCGAGCCTTTCATTTTCCTCTGCTGGTACTTCGACATAGTAGGCGCCCATGAGGTATTCCGAAAGCACGATCATTTCGTTTTTTCTTTGAAAATGTTCACTTAGCCACTAACAGCAACTAATACTCTGTACAACTTCTGTTTGCAGATCAGGTGGCAGCCATGGGCCTTGATGCCAGGGGGGTGCGGGGCCAGTTTACCGACGCATGGGCCGTTTCCCGCTATCATATTCTACTAGAGGGTCTGATTTGCCGGGCCTGGTTCTTGGGTGAGCGCTTCCTGCGCCAGATTATGGATGTGCAGGACCCAATCGTCCCGATGGCTCCACTAGAGTCCATGCGGTCCACACAGAGCCTATTCGCTGAGGAGGTCATCTAGTTCATTGTGGGCCTTGAGGTCGACTTCTTCCGAGCAGAGGGCGACTATGCAGACTTCATCTTGACACACCTGATGCCACCCCTGATGGGTGTTCGCGGAGGTGAGGAGGCGGGGGCTCCTACCACGAGAGTGAGGCGCAGAGGGGCTTCCCGAGCGGGGCAGAGGGCTGATTGGCCAGAGCTCCCCACCATGCTGACTTGCTGGCGACACATCGGGGAGCCCTACCAGGTCCCGATTGAGCCCGCAGCGGTTGGTCATGAGCTTGTTAGGGTCCGAGGCCTGACTCTGGTATGAATCATACTTTAACACTTGTACTCCGTATTTCATTTCAGATATATCTATGGTAGATACTAATCAATCAAATACATTTGTAGGCATCGATCGAGTATATAGGAGGTGCCCTCGAGCTGGTAGCCTCGATAATGGGGATGATACAAAGGAGGGAGGCGCTGCTCAGCCTCTACGATATCCCAGTAAGTTTCTTCAGTTTCCATTCCAAGCATCAAATATTGACGCACTGAGTCTGCTGATACACTGACGCACTGACATTACTGAGAACATTCCACACTGTACTAATACATTGCATCGATAGAGCACATTTGACACACCACACTTACGCACTGTATTCACATTGTATCTGACTTTTGTATATGCTCATTCTACATACTTTACTTGCATCTGATACACATGTTATAACTGATATGCAACAACTGTCTCTTCAGATCCCATCCATGCCGACGGCGCCAGCAGGAGCTGTAACATTTGCACCAGCAGTAGAGAGGAGAGAGAGGCAAAGTCCGACACACGGCCGAGGCAGAGGCAAAGGCACTCAACACGGGAGCGGCCTTTCAAAGCCCATTCTGAGTGATGATGATGCCGAGACGAGTGACTCTGAGGAGGCAGTGAGTCACCATTCAGAGTCATCTGAGAGTGGAGATGATGACGCCGGCTCGGGTTCTGAGAGCGAATGCGATGCCGAGGTGAGCTCCGAGGCGGAGAGCGGAGATGACTCCAGTTCAGACTCTGGTCCAAAGGGAGACAGCGGTACCGACAGAGACATTGCCCGAGAGTGCTTTTCTCCGAGGAATAGGACAAAGAGGGCTTCTCGAGCCTGAGGCGGCGAGCGCTGATTTATTGTATTTTTGATTAGTTTCTTTTTGCTTATAATTTTAAGACATTATACAACTTCAGATAGGTTTTATTTGCTTTAAAAACTTGTACTTCACTTTTAGTAAAAACAACCATGATCAGAATGAAAACCAGTTTTTATTTGAAAAAGTGTTGCATTTTGCATTATAAGCACCACTTAGCATGGAAATGAGATTGAATTTTGATAATGGAAATCGAATGCTTGTATTGCCACAACAGTCTTAACTGGGTAATGAACCGACCAACAACTGAAATAACAACAATATACAACTCGATAAACAACATAACTACAACTCAATAAACAAAAACAACACAAGTACAACTCGATAAACAAAACAAAACAAAACAAGTAGACCTCAACAAAGATGCTAAAGCCCAAAAAGACTCAAAACGAGACTCTAAAACACACAAAGAACAAAACAAAACACACGCTTTCAGCACTTTCCAGTACAAAAAAGAACAGTAGGCTAAAGAGGGAGACTGCCGACCATAAATGGTGATTGTCGGCCATGTGCTGGCCATGAAGGGTGGCCTGCCGGTCATCAATGTACAGGTCCTCCAAAATGTTGACACTTGGCTTCCATTCACTGCCTTATCCTCTACAAAAGGTTAGACCTCGTAGTTCCTTCATTTCAACTGCAAATTTTTCACAATTAGAGCCATTCTTCAATGAAAAACTCTCGAATTGGATTGCAACTTTAGATGGCTCGGAAAAGGTGAACTTCCGGGGTTTCGGCATAAATGCACTATTCTCGCTGAGCCATTCTTCGCTTTGTTTTCCGTTCCTACATGCCGCGACTAGATGTTAGAACCCGATTACACATGTTTTTAGCTTCGGGGGACAAGAAATATGCCCGATAATCGAAGAATTTCAAGTGTTAATGGAGTCCCGGCGCAATGAGGAAATCTTGCCTTAGGCCCGTTTTGGTCACATCCATGCTTTGGGAAGGATGTGCGGGCTCACTCTACATGAGGCCCGATCCTTAGTTCACAATGGAGAGCTGGACATTCCTAGTCTAATCCATCAATTTTCTGCCGTTGGCGACCGCGGTAATCTGCTTTGGCGAGGTTTTCGGCAGTACGCCCTTTGTTTGTGTATGTTAGCTTAGTTCCTTCTTGCCTCTAGTTTCGGAGGGTCTAGCATCTGGCTAATTGAAGTGGCCCAAGGTTTGAAAGAGGGCTAGAGTTGCGTTGGCTTAATGTTGGCCAAGACTTTGATGGGCTTAGACGCCTTTCATCGGCGAGAGACCACCAAATTCGCGGGAAGTCCACTACTTCTTCAGGTAATGTTTCCCACCCATCTCATATATGTTTCTCACATCTCTCGGCACTCATGCTCTGCTTTTCTCTCGAAGCCCTTTTCTTACTTTTCTCTTAACATACATCTCTCTATTCTGTAATCTCTCTTTTCTTTCATCCCTACCCAGGTGTGGCTTATGGACAAGTTGAAGGCAGTGGACTCATGCCCTGCATACTCAGCTCGAGCATACTTTTTTCGCCAACGGCTAGTGGATTTCCCGAACGAGGGATGGTGGTGTCATTGGATGTGCAACAAATCTGCTGCTGACATTGCTTGGCGTTGCCCCTGGCTTAATCTGACTGAAATGAGCTACAGCATGGCTTGGTAACCTGGCATTCAGCTAATTAGCCTTACACACTGTGTATTCTACTTTTCGTTCTGGTTCAGGTGTCAGTTCGGACATGATCAGACTTGCTTAGAGGATGAGGTAGAGTACCCGGTTTCATACCCAATCCGAGGTTCACATTTGGCTAGATACCTCACTGCATGGAGGAAGAGAGAGCTTCTGGCTCCTACCCCTAGTTTCAACTGCGCACTTTCTAGCGAGTGCTTGACTTGGCTCAAAGATGAGGCACAATCCGGGCCTACCTTAGCATCAGAAGCTTCCGCAAGCACAAACGTGGGACGCAGGAGCACCTAACTCATCTATGCCCCTAGTTTATTTGCTTTGATCATACTTTGCAAGTTCTATGAATGTAATAAAAACAGCTTTGATTTTTATCGAGAGTTGGAGAACTTTGTATTGAAATCAATGAAATTAAAGCTGTGAGCACTGAAAATTTTCCTTTTGGTCCAAAAATGGTCTAAGTTGTAAAAGGGAAAATTTGAGTAAAAATCAACTTTTATCAAAACTTTTCAAAACCATTTTCGATAAGGATCATAACTCGACACACACAGGATCAATCCTCGAGATGTACAACCCTGAACCCAAAAATTGCAAATTGCCTCTTGTCTTGAATGGCACTGCACATCATTGTAACCAGTTCTCAAGAAGGATCACAACCGAATGTTCAGATAAAGAATTGACAAAGATGGCCTGATCAAACACATGGACAGGACAGTTGAGTTAGAGGTATTTACGGCCGAACTTTAGGAAGAAGTTGCCCACGTATCCCGAAGATGGGACTCAGGCCTTACGTAGTTTGGTTGGGGTTCACTTGAGTATTAACACTCTCCTTTTGCGCTCTAACTTTTGCCAAGACTGCCCTTTAGGGTTTTCAACCTTGTGAGCTCAGTTTTTCTTTATTTCTAATTTTTTGTGCTCTAACTTTTGCCTAGGTTGCCCTTCCGAGTTTTTGGCCAAGCGAGCTTCTCAGGGATAATATTTTTTCAACTTGTCCATGTTGATTGGTGGGTAAAATTCCAGGCCATCCAGGTCCATAAGAATAATAGCTCCACCCGACCAGATAGTTTTGACGATGTAAGGACCAGTCCAATTGGGTTTGAACTTGCCCCTAGGGCCATGATTGGGAACTCGGTTGTCTTTCAGCACCAAATCGCCTTCTTTGAGATTCCAGGACTTAACTGTAGACGCGTCCTTGGGCTTCACTCTACAGTTCGGACTCCCTTTTTGTTTGTTGCGGTTCTTAACCTGAACCAAAGAGTCCAATTCTGGCAAATCGTTTGAGAAAACAGATTTTTGAGAAAGAAGTGCCAAACATGGATTGCTTTGCCAGATACAGAGTCGCCACCTAAATATTTTTTTAATGGGGAAATTTAGGAAACCCTGACTCGGTGCCAAAGGCCACGTGTCTGTCATCACCAAAGTTGCCTCGGCTCGGGAACTTGGGTACGATTGGGGAAGGTCAGCTATGAGCACCCCCTCTCGCCCGATCCGAAGATCGGCCTCTACTAACCGTGATATCTAATTTTGAAAACATTATGTGTTCTTATTCCGATTATTAGCCTAGAATTACTATGTTATGCGCACAACAAACAAGTATAGACCAAATCGCCTAAGTTGGAACAAAACATTTCATGTTAGTTTTGAAAATGGTTTGCTACTCGCAAGCAGGCTAAAATGCAGGTTTTGCCACCCTCAAGTGGTCTTTAGAAAAGACGGTTTTGCCACTATTTAGTGGGCTTAAAAAAAAACTCACAGTTTTCATGCATTGTTCCAACTTAAGTGATTTGACCTCCATCCACAGGCATTCAACCAGTTATATCACATAAGCAACTAGCCTCATGGTAATCATGCTATTATGGCAACATTCATACGCATGCGATATGCTAAAGCATAAAAGCTTACCTAGTACTCCAAGCCAAAACAGAAACTAGTTAGTAATCAAATGCATGATCCTAGTTCATGTTAAGTGGCTAATGCAACACAAGCAAGGATGCAATCTTAGACAGGCTCGGCTATCCTAAACATGGTATATGGAATGCTACAAATAACATGTATTCAATTTGGAGTTGAAGTACGATACAGTTTGTATGATGTGCCGAGCCCGATGCATGTGAGACAAATGTATGGATGCACGTATGCATAGCATAAGGTATGCTAATTTAAACATGCCCTAATCTATCATCATGAGCAGGTAAATAAAAGGGAAGAAAGACGTGGGGTTGGAAGACATGCACACACCCACGCACACTTATTACAAATACGCCATCACTCGGAGGGACCAAATAAATATACAGACCGAATAAATAATTAACTACCCTAGCTAATTAAATATTTCAAACCCTTAACTAATTAACAAATTAATTAAGCTATTTAAAGCAATAAAATGGCCTCGGGAAGAGGGATGCACGCATGCTTGGATTGGCTTCGCTCGGAAACTCGCTGCCATTGCACTGTTGCCTCTATTTACACTGCCCTGCTCCTCTGAAAATTGCCAAAGTCCCAGGATTGCTTCTGTGGGTGCTATGGAACACCATCGGCTAAGGGGAATGGCCACCGGCCAAGGGAAATGACCATCGGCCACAAATTAATCCATCGGCCAACAATGGATGGCCGGTCGGCACTGTATGCAGCCGACCGGCCAAAACTTCCTGCAGAACCTGCAATTGACAGCAGCAGAGGGCAAGCAGTGTATGGCATGGAATTTTCAAGCAAATGTGTGCACCAACACATCCCTTATCATGCTTTTGACTCAAAGGGGTATGTTCCTTGATTCTCGGACCACCAATCGCGCATTTCGATGCGTGATGGCCCAAGAAACCAAGTATGCACTTTGATTTCAAATGTCATGCAAACCAAATAAACACATAAAGCCCAACCTCTATCACTTGATCAAGAGGCAAGGCATGCATGCCAAATGCCACCTAAGCATGCAATCTAAACATGCGACATGAACATGCAAGCAAGTAATGCACGCTAGGCACACAACCTAAGCAAACAAGCATGCAAGGCATGAAACAAGGCAACAACATTTGAGCAACATGTCAAGCATGGATTTAAACTAATTTGGACAGCTCTATACTAGGCCCAAAACAGTGGCTAAATGTCATGGAAATGAGGGCCAAAACACATACAAATAGGCATGCATGCAATGTCCAACACTTAGGCACATAGAGATAACTTTTAAGCACACTTAAAAGAGGAACAACATGGGCATATGGCATGCATATTAAACTCTGAAAACATGCAAGAATATGGTGCCAAACCAATTAAACCAAGCAATCAAAGCATGTAAACAAGCCCAAAACTTGAGACCAATCAAAGGGCTCAAACCATGGCCATGCCAACCAAACCCCAAAGGGCCAAGGGGACCCCAAACAGCCCCAATGTAGATCTAAACAAGACCAAAGACACACCTAGATGGCATCTAAATGGTCTAAACATACAAGCATACAAAGGAGGCCAAACATGGAGCATAAGATGACAACCTTATAAAGCATTAAAGAGACATCAAATGCAAGCATATAGGCACACCATGAGGACTGAAATGGCATGAAAAATGGTTCCAAACCACTGAAACAAAGCAAGGATGGCATGCTAGAGGGGTCAATGCTTAAGGTATACAAGAGAGGTTGCATGGTAGCTATATAAAGCAAAGTATGGATGACTCAAATGACCCAAAACAGTCCTTAAGCATGTCAAAACAAGCATAAAAGCTTCACAAAGCTAAGCCAAAACAAGTAAGCATAGTGATCTAAATGCTAGATACATGTTAAGGCAATTTCATGGCATTACAAGACAAGTATGCTAAGCATGCATGGGGTGTCTAAACCAAGTAAAAACAGAGGTAGTACATGGAAAAATACTACCAAATAACACTTAAGACATGGCCAACATGTACTTAAAAATGGTGTTCACACATGAGGCTAAAATGAGACTTTTTGAAGACAACAAGAAGAGGGGATGGCCCTCTCCTTCTTAGGACCCTAAACCACCATACTCACCACTGAAATCCCTCAAGATTTCAGTGGTGAGGAGGCCCAAACAAGGTGGTCCCGAAGTTTACCAAAAGTAGCACAAAATGGGGCCAAACAAGGCCTAAGAGGGGGTAAACGACCCCAAACACAAAAGTGTCCTTAATGAAGTATCTTAAACACAAAAAAACAGAACTTTTTTATGTTATACAAAAAGCTCAAAACAGCAAGAAAGACAGGCTAAAAGCTGGTGCAAAAACGGGGAATAAAAGAGGATTAAAGGCTCACCCTTGTAGACCAACGAAACCAGCAGCTTCTTGGGTCAAAAACCAGTCCCTTAGCCTCTGAAAATGGCCCCCAAGCTCCTTAGGTTGATGATGGAGGTGTTAGGATAGGAGTTGTGGTGCAAAGGGGCCAAGAATCACTCACTTTGGAGCACTCTAACACATACAAATGTAGAGAGAGAGATATAGAGAGAGAGTGATATATATTCTATATATATCAGATTTTCTAACCCTTGAAAATGGTGGAGAGGCTCTCTATATATAGAGCAAGACAAGGTGCTAAGCTTCTTAGAGAAGCTAACACAAAAAAGGGTCAAAGGGGGCAAGCTTCCAAGGGAAGCTAAGCAAAGGGGTCAAGCTTCTCTTAGAAGCTTGACAAGGGTTCAAGGGAGTCAAGCTTCTCTTAGAAGCTAGGAGCAAAAGGGCCAAGAAGTCCAAGCTTCTTGGAGAAGCTAGACAAAAGAGCCAAGCTTCTTGGAGAAGCTAGGCAAAAGGTTCAAGAGGTGCAAGCTTCTCTTGGAAGCTTAGAAGGGTTCAAGTTTCTTGGAGAAGCTAAACCAAGGGTTCAAAAGGTTCAAGCTTCCTCAAGAAGCTAAAGACCAAGGGTTCAAAAGGTTTAAGCTTCCTCAAGAAGCTAAAACCAAGGGTTCAAAAGGTTCAAGCTTCTTGGAGAAGCTAAACCAAGAGTTCAAGAGGTTCAAGCTTCTTGGAGAAGCTAAACCAAGAGTTCAAAAGGTTCAAGCTTCCTCAAGAAGCTAGAACCAAGGGTTCAAAAGGGTCAAGCTTCCTCAAGAAGCTAAAACAGGGGGTTCAAAAGGTTCAAACTCCCCTCAAGAAGAGGTCTCGGCCAACCAAATAGGTCATCGGCACAATAAAGTGCCGGTCGGCTAAACATAATGCCGACCGGCCATTATTTTTAAGAAACAACGGTCGGTGGCAAAAATGTGCAGCCGGTGATGATAGGGGAGGGCCGATGAGGTGTGAGGATGGCCAAAAAGCCATTCCCTGCCCTTCAAGGCAAAAACACAGGTGTTTGGTGCCAAAACCGAACACGAAGCAGTCGAGTCAGGAGATCCTGAGGCAAGGCACATAGCCGAGACCTCCGGGAACTCGAGACGAACACAAACATGGATGATCACCGGGTGTTCAAACGGTGACGTCCAAGTCTTGAGGACAGTCAAAAATGGGGTGTCTACAGTTGCCCCTCTTTGACAGAACTCGAAAGTCATAACAATGACGGGAGTGAATGTCAAAGGCCAGAGACGACCCATTTTTGACAAGGCCGAAGACTTAGACAAACATGCAAGACAAACAAGGTATGCGCCCGAAGGCAGGGGCAAAATGCAAGACAATGCACGAAGCTGAGCATAACTCATGATCATGCAAAGAAAAGCTGTAACGAAGCACACATGCAACAGTTTTAAGCTAGCATACACCAAACTACACTATAATGCAGAAAGGATGTAAGAGAATTATGCAATTCTCACGAACATGTGCGTTAGATACACAAAAGCGAACAAAGTGTGATAGATACATTAAGTGGACAAACATGTGTGATGGATACACAAAAGTGAAGAGAGTGTGATGGATACACTATATGAATAAAGTGTGATAGATGCACAAAGAGAAAGTGTGTGATTGATACACAAAGCGAGCGCGTGATTGATACACAAAGCGAAAGTGTGTGATTGATACACAAAGCGAAAGTGTGTGATTGATACACAAAGCGAGCGTGTGATTGATACACAAAGTAAAAGTGTGTGATGGATACACTGTATGAAGCAAAGTGTGATGGATACACAAGATGAATGAAGTGAGCAAAGCGTGATGGATACACAAAAGGCAAACACAAAGTGTGATAGATGCATTAAGTGAACAAGTGTGATGGATACACAATAGGTGAACACGAAGTGTGATCGATGCACTTAGTGAACAAAGTATGATTGATATACTAAATGTGAACACGAAGTGTGATAGATGCACTTAGTGAACAGAGTATGATTGATATACTGAAGGTGAACACAAAGTGTGATAGATGCACTTAGTGAACAAGTATGATTGATATACTAAAGGTGAACACGAAGTGTGATAGATGCACTTAGTGAACAAAGTATGATTGATATACTAAATGTGAACACAAAGTGTGATAGATGCACTTAGTGAACAGGAGTATGATGGATATACTAAAAGTGAACACGAAGTGTGATAGATGCACTCAGTGAACAGAGTATGATTGATATACTGAAGGTGAACACAAAGTGTGATAGATGCACTTAGTGAACAAGTATGATGGATATACTGAAGGTGAACACAAAGTGTGATAGATGCACTTAGTGAACAAGTATGATGGATATACTGAAGGTGAACACGAAGTGTGATAAATGCACTTAGTGAACAAGTATGATGGATATGCTACAGATAATGAAGTGTGATGGATACACTAAAGTAAATAACGTGTGTGATGGATATAGAAAAATGAATATGTGCGTGATAGATACACAAAATGAGAATGTGTGTGATAGATACACAAAATGAGTGAAGTGTGATTGATACACTGAGTGAGAGTGTAATAGATACACAAAGTGAATGAAGTGTGATTGATGCACTAAATAAATGAGAGTGTAATTGATACAATAAGTGAATGAAGTGTGATTGATACACTAAATGAATGACGTGTGATTGATACACTAAATGAATGATCTTAAAATGGAACTTCTTTGAATGAACCGTACATACAATATCGTGCATGAATGAGAAAGAAACTTGATAGGTACAATGCATTACAATGCATGATGCTTAAGGAAAGCAATAAAAGGACAAAGCGGCGCTTTAGAAAGCACCTCATTGGCAAGACTTGAAGAGGTACATCCGGAATACAATCTCGGAATTTGCAGAAGTTGAAGCAAACTCAGATGCTCCAAATTTTCCCTCTTTTCTTTTGCTTTACAGTATGGAACCAATATAGCTTCAGAGAGGTCCTTGTTCTACTGTTCTCATGACCTGGGTTGAACCCTGTGGTTTTATGCAAGAATAAATCCTGTTTTGCACAAATGTGGAGAATGGCACAGCACTCTGAGCACAAAATGATTTTATTTCTGAATTTGAAATTGAGAGATGAGTTCTTGACCAGGTATTGAGCCTACGACTGAACACGGCAAAACGACTCAACACGGAAATAAAAGGCACACAACCTAGACACGTCGAGTAACACTCGAGACGACTCAAAACAAGAATCGAGACAAACAAAAAGACACGACACTCAGACGTGCACAGGGAGCCTGTTTCACCGGGTATTGTTTCCTACCCTTTTTCACCTGTGATTCTCACATTACTCGGCCCTCAAGCTCTATTTTTCACGAAAAAGCCTTTTCTCACTTTTTTCTTAACGCACATCTCTCTATTCTTTAATCTCTCATTTTTTATCCCTCCCCTGGGTGGTTGATGGATAAACAGGAAGTTGCGGGTTCTTGCCCCTAGCATTCTGCTAGATTCTTTTCTTGTTCACAACAGTGAGTTTCTTCCACAGAGGGGCCGCGCTACAATTGGGTGTATAGCGAATCTGCGGCTGACATCGGTCGACGATGCTTTGCCGGGGAGTTTGGACATGGTTAGATCTGTCCAGATGATGGAGTGGAATATCTTGCCCCAGTCCAGTTCGTGCTTCGCACTTGGCTCGATACCTCGCTGCTTGGAGGGTGGTAGAGCTTTCAGCCCTTTTGCGGTTAGCTTCAGTGGTGTCCTTTTCTGGCAGGTAGAATGCCCTTCTAGGCAAGTATGGTGCCCTTTCTGGCAAGTATTTTGACAAAGGGGAAAAGACAGAACACCTGACTCAACTGTGCCCCTAGTTCATCATTTTGACCATTTTTTGTTTTGGTTTTTCTACTAAAACAATTTTGACCAATATGAGAGTTAGATTAACACGCTTGTTCAATTTTTGATTTGAAATCATGCAAGTGAGGTTGTAAGCACTGAAAATTTTCCTTTTTTGGGTCCAAGAAATGGTCCAGTTTTGGAAAAATTGAATAATTTTCGAGAGAATAGTCAACCTCAGTAAAAATTCTCAAAAACTATTTTGCAAACGGCCACTGCTCAACGGGCACGGAACCTACTCTTGAGATGCACAACCTCGGACCCACAGCAATGGAAAATTGCCCCTTGTCTAAAGGATACCGCGTGGCAACGGAAAGTTGCCCCTTGTTTGAATGGTACTGCAGCACATTGTAGTCAGTCCTCAGAGCGACGAACACAACCAAATCCTCAGATATAGGGAAGACAAAGATGACCAGAACCATCGCATGGACACAATCGAATTTGAAGTGTTTTACGGCTGGACTTCAGAATGAAGTTGCCTACGTATCCCAAAGATGGGAATCAAGCCTTACGTAGTTCGGGGTTAAGGTACACTCGGGTATTTAACCTCTCCTTTTATGCTCTAACTTTTGCCAAGGCGCCCGTTGTGGGTTTTTGACCTTGCGAGCTTCTTTTTCTTTCCTTTTCAATTCTTTTCTTCTTTTCATTTTTTGCATTCTTCTATTTTCTTCTCTTTTTTTTTCTTTTTTTTCTTGCATTTTTCTCTTTTTGTATTTTTTTTTTTTTTTTTTTTGTTCTTTTTCTTGCTCTAACTTTTGCCTGGGTCGCCCTTCCGGGTTTTCGGCCAGCGAGCCTCTCAAAGGGTAAAAGTGTAACAAGTCCATGCCAAATGGTTTTGAGATTGAAGCCCTCTATATCCAGGAGAGTGGCTGTTGTATTGATTCGCAGAAAGATCCACTTTTGGCTCTTCGAGCACATCGGATAGTTTTGCCCCTAGTTCGAAGGGTACTTCTGTTCTAGCTTTGCAAGCTTCTTCTGATCTTCTGATTTTCTTGATCTGACTTTGGTGCCTCTTGTTCGAGGGCTGTTTCAAATTTGGCCACACAGGCCTCACATCGTAGTTGACCGTTGAACCTTCTGAATTCAAGTTCAAGGTTTGGAAGCAAAGGGGTTGAGTCTCGAGGCCGAGAGCGATTCTAGGCTGCACAATCTCAAGAGCGATTCCACACATGTCTTCGTAGGACCGCGTAAAACATTTTTTGAAAGTTTTTAAGAAAGCGACAAATCGCTCGCGCTGAAGACAGTGTAGGACCAATCTGGATCAAAGCTAGGGTCCTTCTCAGTACTCACACCAACAAGCATGATTTCATTCATTAAGGGCTTAGCATGCCTCTCTTTCTCTCAGTTGATCAAAGTTTTGCAAATCTCGAGGAATTCCTCCCTCTTTATTTTCACCGCAGTGTTCGAAAAGTTTTGAAAAACTCAGGTTATTACAATGATTTCAAGGCACAGAAAAGACAGAGTTCTTAGTCAAATACTGCCATCTCATTTGGAATTTCTGGCACAGCTGACACACGGTAGAAGCAGACACAAGAGTGTGAAAATCACTGCTGTTCCATTCAGATCTGTTGGCATAACTGGCTCCAAGGCAGAAACAGACTCGAAAGAAAGCAAAAGACAACACAAAACAAGCCCTGAAATCACCCGACTCTAACAAAATAGGACTGACTCGATATAACAAGACAGACCCTGACTGACTCAGTATGAAAAGACTGACTCAATACAAAATGACAAGACTGACCCAATACCCAAGTCAGAAAGCAAAATTAACAGCATTTGTACATTGCTCAAAACAGTGCATGCCGTCCACCACATCTGAAGTAAACTGAACGCCGCCCGCAGGTGGTTCATCCCCCGATCACAGTCACATTATCCCACAGTTCACTGGTCGAGTGCCGATAGACTTTGCTGACTGGTGCGGGGATGACCTGTTGTCAATCAAGATTTGTATCTCATGGCGAAGACGAAAGCACATGTCAGTGTCATGGCCAGCTCGCTGATGGAAGGCACAGTAGTCAGCTGGGTTATGTGAGGGAGGGGTTTCTTTGGTAATGGTTGTGGCTCCAGTGGTTTAGATACCCCTTTTTGATCAAGGCCCTCAGGGCCGTTGACAGAGACATGTACAGTGGGGTAAACACCCTTTGGCCCTGAGGTGGGTGTTTGGCTGTTTGTGAGCTAGTTTCGGATGTACCGGCGAATGGGGTGGTCATTTTTTGTGTGGTGGTGGTGACTATGCCCACATATGAAGTTATAGTAGCTGCGTCACCACTGGTGGTCGCATTCGAACTGTGGATAAATTCTCCTGCTGCTCCTTCTCCTGGTCAATAAGGCCCTGCTTCATAGCGTCCTCAATCTGTACCCCCATCTCGTGTAGGTCCGCAAAGGTAGGAAAGGGTAAGACTAATCATTTTTGCATCATCCTGGGTTGGAGGTTGCGCACAACCATCCTTATCTGGTCTTGTCAGAAGGCCTTGTAGTCATCATTGAGGCCTTTGCTCTCCATCTCATCACGAATCTGAGAAACTCATTTGGTTCTTGGCGGTGGCTTCGAGATCACGAGTTGTGACTCGATCTGTGTGTTGTAGGAGTATTGAGCAATAAAGGCCTCAGCCAGCTCTTCCCAGTTCGTTTCATAGAGTCCTTCAATTTTGCATGCCAGATTGCGGCGATACCCGACAGGGTCCTGCTAAAAAGGAGAGCTTCTGTAATCTTGTCAAGCCCATCGGGCGCAGAACATCTGAAAACAAACTCAAGTGGACCATGGGATCTCCCGGCCCGTCAAAACGGTCGATGTGAGGCATCTTGAACCTGTCTGGCAATGTCACAGCTGTGTCCGTGTATCCATCTTCAATGTCAGGGATGGTCTTGACTCCCTGGGATCTCTTGAACAGCTTTTCAAGCTTGCTCAACTTCAGTGCTGTGGGATCCGTCTCGAACTCAAAGGGAGAGTCCGGTAGGTTGGTGGGTGTTTTTGATAACTGGGGTAAAATTGGGGGCGGAGCCGGCCCTACCGGAATGTCTGTACCTTCCTGGACATTTGGCGTCTCCCCAGGTGCTGGAGCTCCTACTGGGGGAGGAACTTGTTGTGAAGCAGACGCGCCGCTTTGCTGTTGCAGCCTGGTGATGAGCTCGGCCTGCTGAGCCATGATTGCAGCCTGCTGCTTGGAGAATTCCGCTTGGCGGGACAGCGTCTTGCTGCATGAGTTTCATAGTTTCCTGCATCTGACGCCATCATTGCCTCCACCCTGACGTATTTGTTGATCCATCTGACTGACGGGTATATCTATCTCTGTGATAAAAAAACTGAGGCCTCAGCCTGACTGTTCACTGGTGGGGTGGATAAGGGTACTGATCTGGTTGGTAATGCTGAACCGGTGACCCGTGCCTGACTGGCCCTTTTTACTCTGCCTTTGGCAAACTGAATCTCTGACCGACAAAGTCTATCAACACGAGTCCAATGTACCAGGGAATATTGGAGCTTTCTGAAGCTATAGTTCCAAGACTACCTAGCAAAAAGAGAAAACAGACAGCATCTCAGCTCACTTCACTGGAACTGATACGAACAAAGCTGAACGACTGTATTCTATTACTGATCACTGTTTCCCGAAACCACTGCCCCAAATCTGAATCTGATACCCGCAGATATAACTGTTTCTTAAAAATACTGATACTGGTGCCCGCAGGCCGGATACCCAGACTCGCAAACTGGTATATGCATTCCTGTAGAGATACACTCTAAAAGCACATAGCAAGTAAATGAGAGCCAATACACCCCTATTGGGGTAGGGTTTCCCTGTCCTATTTGTCAGGAGCTAGGGTTTCACTACGCACGCAGCGGTTTCAAACGACCTATATCGGGTAAGCAACCCTATCCTAGTTTGGAATGGTCACTATGGATTTCGATATGCACTAGGTCGAATGGTCAAAAAAGGGTGCCCAGTAAAAACGGGGTTTGTGTTCCCATACTGGCAGAGCCCGCAACGGTCAGCCTTGTGGTCATGCCTTCAAGACAAGCCTCCGGCAAACCGCTCAGGAATAGCAGATGGCCAACACCGGTGTCCTAGGCGCACCAATGCACGTGCAAATGCAAAGAGAATATGAATGAATCAAACAGGATATCAGAGTTCGAGTCAAGCTCTCTAAGTCCCCAGCAGAGTCGCCAGAAACTGTAGACGCGCCCTTGGGTTCACTCTACAGTTCGGACTCCCTTTTTGTACAGTTCGGACTCCTTTTTTGTTTGTTGCGGTTCTTAACCTGAACCAAAGAGTCCAACTCTGGCAAATCGTTTGAGAGAAAACAGATTTTTGAGAAAGAAGTGCCAAACATGGACTGCTTTGCCAGATACAGAGTCGCCACCTAAATATTTTTTTAATGGGGAAATTTAGGAAACCCTGACTCGGTGCCAAAGGCCACGTGTCCGTCATCACCAAAGTTGCCTCGGCTCGGGAACTTGGGTACGATTGGAGAAGGTCAGCTATGAGCACCCCTTCTCGCCCGATCCGAAGATCGGCCTCTACTAACCGTGATATCTAATTTTGAAAACATTATGTGTTCTTATTCCGATTATTAGCCTAGAATTACTATGTTATGCGCACAGCAAACAAGTATAGACCAAATCGCCTAAGTTGGAACAAAACATTTCATGTTTGTTTTGAAAATGGTTTGCTACTCGCAAGCAGGCTAAAATGCAGGTTTTGCCACCCTCAAGTGGTCTTTAGAAAAGACGGTTTTGCCACTATTTAGTGGGCTTAAAAAGAACTCACAGTTTTCATGCATTGTTCCAACTTAAGTGATTTGACCTCCATCCACAGGCATTCAACCAGTTATATCACATAAGCAACTAGCCTCATGGTAATCATGCTATTATGGCAACATTCATACGCATGCGATATGCTAAAGCATAAAAGCTTACCTAGTACTCCAAGCCAAAACAGAAACTAGTTAGTAATCAAATGCATGATCCTAGTTCATGTTAAGTGGCTAATGCAACACAAGCAAGGATGCAATCTTAGACAGGCTCGGCTATCCTAAACATGGTATATGGAATGCTACAAATAACATGTATTCAATTTGGAGTTGAAGTACGATACAGTTTGTATGATGTGCCGAGCCCGATGCATGTGAGACAAATGTATGGATGCACGCATGCATAGCACAAGGTATGCTAATTTAAACATGCCCTAATCTATCATCATGAGCAGGTAAATAAAAGGGAAGAAAGACGTGGGGTTGGAAGACATGCACACACCCACGCACACTTATTACAAATACGCCCTCACTCGGAGGGACCAAATAAATATACAGACCGAATAAATAATTAACTACCCTAGCTAATTAAATATTACAAACCCTTAACTAATTAACAAATTAATTAAGCTATTTAAAGAAATAAAATGGCCTCGGGAAGAGGGATGCACGCATGCTTGGATTGGCTTCACTCGGAAACTCGCTGCCATTGCACTGTTGCCTCTGTTTACACCGCCCTGCTCCTCTGAAAATTGCCAAAGTCCCAGGATTGCTTCTGTGGGTGCTATGGAACACCATCGGCTAAGGGGAATGGCCACCGGCCAAGGGAAATGACCATCGGCCACAAATTAATCCATCGGCCAACAATGGATGGCCGGTCGGCCAAAACTTCCTGCAGAACCTGCAATTGACAGCAGCAGAGGGCAAGCAGTGTATGGCATGAAATTTTCAAGCAAATGTGTGCACCAACACATCCCTTATCATGCTTTTGACTCAAAGGGGTATGTTCCTTGATTCTCGGACCACCAATCGCGCATTTCGATGCGTGATGGCCCAAGAAACCAAGTATGCACTTTGATTTCAAATGTCATGCAAACCAAATAAACACATAAAGCCCAACCTCTATCACTTGATCAAGAAGCAAGGCATGCATGCCAAATGCCACCTAAGCATGCAATCTAAACATGCGACATGAACATGCAAGCAAGTAATGCACGCTAGGCACACAACCTAAGCAAACAAGCATGCAAGGCATGAAACAAGGCAACAACATTTGAGCAACATGTCAAGCATGGATTTAAACTAATTTGGACAGCTCTATACTAGGCCCAAAACAGTGGCTAAATGTCATGGAAATGAGGGCCAAAACACATACAAATAGGCATGCATGCAATGTCCAACACTTAGGCACATAGAGATAACTTTTAAGAACACTTAAAAGAGGAACAACATGGGCATATAGCATGCATATTAAACTCTGAAAAAATGCAAGAATATGGTGCCAAACCAATTAAACCAAGCAATCAAAGCATGTAAACAAGCCCAAAACTTGAGACCAATCAAAGGGCTCAAACCATGGCCATGCCAACCAAACCCCAAAGGGCCAAGGGGACCCCAAACAGCCCCAATGTAGATCTAAACAAGACCAAAGACACACCTAGATGGCATCTAAATGGTTTAAACATACAAGCATACAAAAGAGGCCAAACATGGAGCATAAGATGACAACCTTATAAAGCATTAAAGAGACATCAAATGCAAGCTTATAGGCACACCATGAGGACTGAAATGGCATGACAAATGGTTCCAAACCACTGAAACAAAGCAAGGATGGCATGCTAGAGGGGTCAATGCTTAAGGTATACAAGAGAGGTTGCATGGTAGCTATACAAGCAAAGCATGGATGACTCAAATGACCCAAAACAGTCCTTAAGCATGTCAAAACAAGCATAAAGCTTCACAAAGCTAAGCCAAAACAAGTAAGCATAGTGGTCTAAATGCTAGATACATGTTAAGGCAATTTCATGGCATTGCAAGACAAGTATGCTAAGCATGCATGGGGTGTCTAAACCAAGTAAAAACAGAGGTAGTACATGGAAAAATACTACCAAATAACACTTAAGACATGGCCAACATGCACTTAAAAATGGTGCTCACACATGAGGCTAAAATGGGACTTTTTGAAGACAACAAGGAGAGGGGATGGCCCTCTCCTTCTTTGGACCCTAAACCACCATCCTCACCACTGAAATCTTTGATTTCGTAATCCATTTTCTTCATATGCTTGCTGCTTCCGTGTTTATGGTATCAGAGCCAAGTTATGTTGTATCCCTTTTCTAACTGCTCAGTTGCTTCCAATTAATCTTCTTTATTGTTCATTTGGTTAATCGAGTTTTCAGTTCATCTTAATCACCCAAGAGATCAGTCTGGGTTTATCCACCAGGTTTAAGTCACCCACTTCCGTTTTCTGTCCAGAGTAAGTCCTTAGGGTTAGGCAGTGTTGGACATTTAGGATAGGGTATGTACTCAACCACCTTGGTCTGTGATAACCTGACAAGAATAGGGTATGTATTAAGGTCTCTGTAAAACTGATTAATTAACAAGAACAATGAGTCGATTATTTAGAAGTAACTCATCAGTCAGTTCTAGGTCAACAACTTTGCCTTCCATACCTAATCAAGGATTAGTAATTAATGAAGAAGATGTTGAAATACAAAATGATCAAATTAATACAGGTTGGAATATACTAAAATTACAAATCAAAGAAAT
The DNA here is from genome assembly GCA_030407325.1 of Camellia japonica. Lineage (NCBI taxonomy): Eukaryota > Viridiplantae > Streptophyta > Magnoliopsida > Ericales > Theaceae > Camellia > Camellia japonica. Next base: position 140,405,928 of record JAPPVO010000016.1, on the reverse strand, counting down.
TTATAAAACAACGTTTATACAGAATATTTTTAAGGTTGCATTACATGTTAAAACCATTGAACAAGTATATGCTTTGGAAAAACCTCATGAAACTTGCCATTTATTTGATAAAAAATTAATTAAAAGACATTTAGACAATGGTTACAATTTCATGCATATTGGTTTAATTCAAGTTGGTCTTAATCCATTAACTCCTACTGGTAAAAATACTTCTGTTTTATTATGTTTGAGAGATGCTCGTTTCCTTAATTATAATGACAGTTTAATGGGTATGATGGAAACTGGTCTTCATAAAGGTCCAGTACATTTTAATTGTTTTCCTGATTTTACACTTAGTTTAAGAGATCCAAATATTTTACATGCTTTAACATTGAAATATACAATTACATGGTTCATTTACCAACATGATGAATAAAACTCATAATATTGCTTTAATTTATCGTGTTCACTATAAATGCATGCAAACCAATTTAAATGTTCATGCTTTACATAAGTCTCCCAAAGATAAAACCCTGCTCATCCATAGTAGTAGTACTGATACACATATTAATGTTCCTCAAATGATTGAATGGAATAATATTGATTTACCTGATGAATGGATTACTATCAATGAAAATTACAAACCAAGTCAGCAACAATCCTCTGACCAAGATATCAAAGATATTAGACAATTCAATGATGGTTCTGTTCATATTAAGTTCAATCGTAGTCAATCCTCTAGACATAGTACATCTAGTGTCCCTACTGAGATTGAATCTGAAGATGAAATATTTACTACTCCGCTATTTAGGAAAAATAGTCAAATACATTTAGGCCCAACTACTGGTCTTTCCACTCAACAGAAATTAAAAGGTATTGATAATTTTACCACATCCCAGATTAGTAAACCTGTTTATTCAACACATACTCATTTTCCTGAAGAAGAAGTTGCTTCAGCTGATTCTCCAACTCAAACTGATTTTGTAGAATTTACAACACCTGTCAATCCACAACTCATGACAATTAAGAAAGAATTTACTCCTAATCTTGATAAATTACTTATTGATTTTAAATCAAAGGCTAATCGTACGTAACGCCATGCTTATTATGCTAAATATACTTCTGTTCAAATGTCCCAAATTTCCCAGGAATGGTATGATTTTATGGTTCAATATGGTTTTGAATTACCTTTGTTAGAATATGTTGAAAAATATTACAAACAACTTAATACAATCACCAAACATAAATGGAAAACTTCTGCAAACACTACTGTTAGTTCTAGTCATCCTCCTTTAGAGCAAATTATCCTTAATCACCAAGGTTCTGAAATCCCTGCTTCACCTTTCAAATTACCTGGTACCGATACTGACATGAAAAAAGTTATTGAACAAAACAATTATACGAATCAATGTTTAAATACAATTGGTAAACAATTAGATAAAATAGAAACCAATTTCGAATCTGTTCAAACCTCTAAACAACCTTTAGATTCACCTTTACTTAATCTACCCAGTAATCGTTCTAAGAGAACTAGTTTAATTACTAATGATCAATCTACAGTTAAAGCCATTGAAAAATTATTTACTAAATTATCTACAACTAATAACACTGATACTGCTACACCTTCTAAGGATAAAGGTCTTACTGTTTTAAATCAACAATTTGATATTGATCCAATCTCTACTCAATCTGACACTGATAATGACATAAATGAATTAGCCCAACAATTCCAAGTTACGAAAATTCATTATCCCAAAATTAATCCTCAAAATACTAAAAATTGGTATACCAAACCTACTCCTGTTGATTTACAATTTGAAGAAAATAATATTAATAATCAATTTTCTATTTCTGCCAAAAAATTATACGAATGGAATATTGATGGTCTCAATGAAGATCAAATCCTCCAAAAAGATTTCAGTGGTGAGGAGGCCCAAACAAGGTGGTCCCGAAGTTTACCAAAAATAGCACAAAATGGGGCCAAATAAGGCCTAAGAGGGGGTAAACGACCCCAAACACAAAAGTGTCCTTAATGAAGTATCTTAAACACAAAAAAACAGAACTTTTTTATGTTATACACAAAGCTCAAAACAGCAAGCAAGACAGGCTAAAAGCTGGTGCAAAAACGGGGAATAAAAGAGGATTAAAGGCTCACCCTTGTAGACCAACGAAACCAGCAGCTTCTTGGGTCAAAAACCAGTCCCTTAGCCTCTGAAAATGGCCCCCAAGCTCCTTAGGTTGATGATGGAGGTGTTAGGATAGGAGTTGTGGTGCAAAGGGGCCAAGAATCACTCACTTTGGAGCACTCTAACACATACAAATGTAGAGAGAGAGATATAGAGAGAGAGTGATATATATTCTATATATATCAGATTTTCTAACCCTTGAAAATGGTAGAGAGGCTCTCTATATATAGAGCAAGACAAGGTGCTAAGCTTCTTAGAGAAGCTAACACAAAAAAGGGTCAAAGGGGGCAAGCTTCCAAGGGAAGCTAAGCAAAGGGGTCAAGCTTCTCTTAGAAGCTTGACAAGGGTTCAAGGGAGTCAAGCTTCTCTTAGAAGCTAGGAGCAAAAGGGCCAAGAAGTCCAAGCTTCTTGGAGAAGCTAGACAAAAGAGCCAAGCTTCTTGAAGAAGCTAGGCAAAAGGTTCAAGAGGTGCAAGCTTCTCTTGGAAGCTTAGAAGGGTTCAAGTTTCTTGGAGAAGCTAAACCAAGGGTTCAAAAGGTTCAAGCTTCCTCAAGAAGCTAAAGACCAAGGGTTCAAAAGGTTCAAGCTTCCTCAAGAAGCTAAAACCAAGGGTTCAAAAGGTTCAAGCTTCTTGGAGAAGCTAAACCAAGAGTTCAAAAGGTTCAAGCTTTTTGGAGAAGCTAAACCAAGAGTTCAAAAGGTTCAAGCTTCCTCAAGAAGCTAGAACCAAGGGTTCAAAATGGTCAAGCTTCCTCAAGAAGCTAAAACAGGGGGTTCAAAAGGTTCAAACTCCCCTCAAGAAGAGGTCTCGGCCAACCAAATAGGTCATTGGCACAATAAAGTGCCGGTCGGCTAAACATAATGCCGACCGGCCATTATTTTTAAGAAACAACGGTCGGTGGCAAACATGTGCAGCCGGTGATGATAGGGGAGGGCCGATGAGGTGTGAGGATGGCCAAAAAGCCATTCCCTGCCCTTCAAGGCAAAAACACAGGTGTTTGGTGCCAAAACCGAACACGAAGCAGTCGAGTCGGGAGATCCTGAGGCAAGGCGCGTAGCCGAGACCTCCGGGAACTCGAGACGAACACAAACATGGATGATCACCGGGTGTTCAAACGGTGACGTCCAAGTCTTGAGGACAGTCAAAAATGGGGTGTCTACATTAACCTTCTTGTTAAAAGCCCTGGCAATCCTGCGTTGACAGCCCTAAACATGGTATAGCGCTTTCAGCCTTCTCTCATCGAACAGCATCAGTTCTTCGAACCTGCTCTGTTACCAGTGTGCCTCTACTATCTGACATTCAGCCATCACCCGCAGCGGTAGAACTTTTATTTTGATCGGCAGAATAGCTTCCATCCCATAAACAAGAGAGTAAGGAGTTGCCCTAGTAGACGTCCGAATTGAAGTCCTATAGCCCCAGCTTGCAAATGGCAATTTATCTGGCCAATCCTTGTAGGTCTCAACCATCTTTTGCAAAATATGCTTAATGTTCTTGTTGGCAGCCTCATCAGCTCCGTTGGTTTGTGGCTGGTATGTGGATGACTTATGAAAAGCCACGTTGTATTTCTCTAACAAGTCAATTACTTCTTTCTTGAAATGGGAGCCATTATTTGAAATAATCTCGTTTGGGACTCCATAACGGTAAATGATGTTGTTTTGGATGAACTTAGCCACATGCCCTGCCTTCAACACTGCATAAGACCGAGCTTCTACCCACTTCGTGAAATAATCAATTGCCACCAGAATGTATCCATGCCCATTTGACCCCTTTGGTGTGATTGCGCCAATGACGTCAATTCCCCAAACTGAAAAAGGCCATGGTGAAGTCATGTTGTACAGCTTTGACGGCAGAATATTCATGTGATTGGCATGAATTTGGCATTTGTGGCATCGCCGAACAAAACTGATACAATCCTCCTCCATAGTCGACCAATAGTAACCTTGCTTGAGAATCTTCTGGGCTAACATTACTTTGTTCATGTGGGCTCTACACTCTCCCCCATGGATGGCCTCCATTAGGTGCTTTGATTCCTCTGCGTCAACACACAATTTGTGCATTCCCAGATGACCCCTCTTGTACAGTTTACCTCCGCAGATGATAAATTGAATAGCCATCCGCTGTATTACCCTCTTATCTTTGGCATTCGCCCCTGGTGGATAAAACCTCCTTTTCCAAGAAGTTCCAGATATCATAAAACCAAGGGTTTTGATCTTACACTTCATCTATTGCGGCGATAGACTCGTAGGCCGGCGTATGTCTCTGCTCAATAATGATCGGACGCATCTGGACTCCAAACGGGATGTCTATCATGTAAGATAGAGTTGATAAGGCATCAATGAACCTATTGTTCTCTCTCAGTAGATGCGTGAAGGTCAGCTTCTCAAACATAGGAATCAAAACATCCAGGGTCTGGTGATAGATCTTCAACTTTTCTTCTTTGACCTTCCAATCTCCTTCTGCTTGAGACACAACTAGGTTTGAGTTCTCAATGACGTCCAACCTTTTTGCTCCTAGTTCCAGGGCGGCTTTCAAACCAGCGATACATGCCTCGTATTCTGCTTCGTTATTAGATACCTTGAATTGGAGTTTGAAGGCTAATGGAATATGAGAATTGTCGAGTGCTATCAATAACACCCCTATCCCATAACCGTATTGGTTAGACGCTCCGTCAAAGTATATTGTCCAAAGCTCTTCCTTAACTTGCAGAATAGCTTCATCAGGGAACAGGTATCCTACTGCTTCATCCCCTTCCACTGGGTGATCTGCCAGGAACTCTGCTACCGCTGTCCCTTTGACAGACTTGTGAGTAACATACTTGAAATCAAATTCGGAAAGGAGAAGCAGCCAATGGGCTAGCCTACCCGTAAGCGTTGGTTTCTCAAAGAGATATATGATGGGATCTAATCTTGAAATCAGAATTACGGAGTGAGCTAACAAGTAGTGTCTCAACTTCCTGGCAGCCCATACCAAGGCTAGGCAAGCTTTCTCCAGCGGGTGTAGCGGGTCTCATAATCTAGCATTTTCTTACTTAGGTAATAGATGGCTTTCTCCACTCTATCCTCAGATTCCTGAGCGAGCATGCATCCCATCGTTGTGTCCGTTACTAACAGATACAAAATTAAGGGCTTTCCCAGCTCTAGCGGCGACAACACGGGGGGATTCTGAAGGTATTGCTTGATATGCTCAAAAGCGAATTGATATCGATCATCCCATCAGAATTTCTTTCCTTTCTTCAGGAGACCAAAAAGTGGTTCACAAGTCAATGTTAATTTTGAAATTGTCATGACCCGAACCCGCCCCCGTGGGTTAAGGACATAACCGACCAGTAATCATGAGATTACCTACGGCCTCAAACCAAACCAAACATATTTTAACAGAGTTAATGGGGGCCAAACGGAAGCAATTCAAAAACTTTGTCCATCGAGCTGTGCTTACATGGCACATCATGACAAACCATACATATGCATATTAATAACTCACATCAAAATATGTACTACACAAAGCTCTATACATACAGGATCATATAAGTCTAAGTCAACCCAAGAAAACTATATACAACATATTCCAAGACTTCGCCCACATGACAAAATAAAACAGAATGACAAAAAGGCGAAGACGGGTCTCGTGCGTGAGATGTAAAGGCTGACTCTTCAAAACCTTTGTTGTTCCTCACAGACTTCACTGGGGCTGGGTTTGGACTTCTCTTGGCTCACCTACAAACACATGAGTGAGCATAAGCAAAAGCTCAGTGAATAATATCAAATAAAGAAGTTATACAGACGGTATGTAGAACAACATGCTTCAAACGGCCTTGGGCCCAATTCATATTTTCATTTATGTCAAACTACCCTTTGGCCCATTCATTTATTCGTATCAAACTAGCCTTTGGCCCATTCATTTATTCATGTCGAAACGGCCTCTGGCCCATTCATTCATGTCAAAACAGCCTCTAGCCCACTCAGTCATTCTTGTCAAAACGGCCTTTGGCCCATTCACTCTATCATTCAGATCAAACTGGCTTCTGGCCCATTTATTTGGCATAGCAACATTGTCCACCAATCGAATCAACGAACTTATAGAACTTACATAGAAGTAAGTAACTTGGACAACAACATATTTCAGATATCTTTGTTAAGATATTACTCACAGTGATCGGTTAGTTGGTTTGCCCTGGAGCTCGACCCTACACATTCCATGAACACAAAAGGGTCACAAACAATTCAATCCGTTCTAAATTCACATTTTCCTCTTTAGGCTTCATTCTTATCTCTTTAACTTAATTACAATGCTCAATGCATGCTGTAACAAGCCCGCGGGGGACCTCGCTACAGCTCGGACTCGATTTGTGTCACGGTTCTTAATCTTGAACCAAAGAGTCCAAATCCGGCAAATCGTTTTGGAAAACAGATTTTTGAAAGAAGTGCCAAACATGGACTGCTTTGCCAGATACAGAGTCGCCACCTAAATATTTTTTAAATGGGAAATTTAGGAAACCCTGACTCGTTGCCAAAGGCCACGTGTCCGTCATCACCAAAGTTGCCTCGGCTCGGGAACTTGGGTACGATTGGGGAAGGTCACTTCGTGAGCACCCCCGCTCGCCCGGTCAAAGACCGGCCTCTACTAACCATGATATCTTATTTTGAAAACATTGTATGTTCTTATTCCGGTTATTAGCCTAGGTTACTATGTGATGCTCGCAGCAAACAAGTATAGACTGGATCGCCTGAGTTGGAACAAAACATTTCATGTTTGTTTGTTTGAAAATGGTTTGATGGTGCTACCCGCAGGTAGGCTAAGACGTGGATTTGCCACCCTCAGGTGGGCTTAGAAAAACAATGGTTTTGCCACTATCTAGTGGGCTTAAAACAAACATTTGATGAATTGCTCCAATCCAAGTACCACAACCTCCACCCACAGGCATTCAAGGCAGTTATATCACATAAGCACATAGCATCATGGCAAGCATGCTATTCATGGCAATCACTCACACGCATGCAAGGATGCTAAAGCATAAAACTCACCGAGTACTCCGAGCCAAAAACAAAAATCTGATTAGAAATCATGCATGATCCTAATTTATACAGAAATGCCTAATGCAACGCATGCAATAATGCAACTATAGCAGGCTCGGCTATTCTAAACATGGCATGTGAAATGCTACAGCTAACATGTACTCAATTTGGAATTGAAATACAAATGCAGTTTGTATGATGCGCCGAGCCTGGTGCGTGCAAAACAGATGAATGATGCAAACATGCTGTCATACTGTATGCTAACTGAGATATGCCCTAATCTAACCATCATAAGCGGGTAAATAAAAAGGAAGAAAGACGTGGGGTTGGAAGACATACACCACACTCACCCACACTTATTACAGTTATGCCCTCGTGCAGAGGGTCCGAATAAATAATAATACAGTCCGAATAAAAGAATAATACAGTCCGAAATAATATACAGTCCGAATAATATACAAATTCTTAATTAATTAACAAATTAACTAAGAAAAAACTGTAAACTGGCATACAAGCCAGGGGCTGCCTCACTTCCGCTGAATGATGTATGCTGGGCTGCCTTTTCGGAAATCCACTGGGATGCCCCAATTAGCCTCTGTTTGCAATGTTCCTCGAAATGCGTGCCAGGCCTCGGAAGACTGCTGATTCTTCATTTTGCTGCAACAGAGAGCAAGAAAGGGGCACAGCAATGTATTTCACAAATATATGCATGCCTCGATCCTCGTGCCATCAATCACGCATATCGATGCATGATGGCCGAGGAGTCGGATCGCACAACTCAATATAGGATGAATGCGGATGAATGCTATAGCAAAACCTAACTCCATCATGGGTAATCCGGAGTGTCGGTGACTTGGGAATTGGGACCCGTTCCGTCACTCGGAGTACGAAACGTGCCTCGTTTCCCGTGCCCGGGCTAACTCCTATCCCGAACACAATGCAATATGCATGATATGCATGAAATGTAGCTAATATGCAATCCTAACATACACAATGCTATGAAAATGAGATGCCTCGAAATGTGTGCACGCGGACACGCAAACCGAGGCGATGATCCCAAGGCATGAAATGGCATGAAATATGACAACAATGAGACTAAAATGAGATGTCTCGAAGTGCGTGCCCACGGGCACGCAAACCGAGAAAATGACATACGGAATGCAATGAAGCTAAAATGATATGCAAAATGCAAAATGGACTTACACTAACATGAGTGAGCCTCAACCACACTCACATAAGAGGCCGTTAGATGAAAATGAAGCGCCTCGAAATGCGTGCACACGGGCACGCAAACCGAGACGATGACATAAGCAATGTGATGAGACTAAAATGGCATACAGAATTCAGAATTGACTTATACCAACATGAGAGAGCCTCAGCCACACTCACACGGGAGGCCGATGGATGAAAATGAAGCGCCTCGAAATGCGTGCACACTGGCACGCAAACTGAGGCAATGACATACGCAATGCAATGAGATTAAAATGACATACAGAATGCGAAATGGACTTACACCAACATGAGAGAGCCTCAGCTACACTCACACGGGAGGCCGTCGGATAAAAAATGAGGCGCCTCGAAATGCGTGCACACGGGCGCGCAAATCGAGGCAATGGCCGTAAGGCATGAAATGACATGGAAATGATATGCAAACATGCAAATGGATTTCAGCACTCACAAATGATGCAAAACAGTCCCGAAAGGCGGGGAAATAACACCAAATGCACGGAATGGTCCCGAAATACGATATTAAGCACCCGAAATGGCCTACAGCCATACTAAATATGCATAATTGGAAAATGACATGCAAAACAGTAGCAAGGCAGCCCCAAAATAGCATTTTTTACAGTACAAAACATGGCGATATAGTAAGCATAGATAGGACAACAATGGCCTACAAAAATGGGGCCAAGAGAGGGGTATTGAAGCAAGTAATACATGCGATGCTCAAACTGAAAAATACCCTTCTACAACACTGATGAGGGACTAAAAATATGCATATTTACAGTAGATGACATCCCCCAAATCAGTATGAAAACATGCTAAAAATTCCATGCAAGATTGAGGATACATAAGGCTATAACATGAGGTACCCCAAACATTCATCAAACCAGAAAAGACCCTCAATGAAATATGTCAAGGAGATCAAAATATGAATATTTTCAGTACTGATGATGGCCGAAAACAGAAGCTAGATAAGCTTAAAAAAGCATGCAAAATGGGGGTCAAAGAGGGGTATAGAGACAAGTATAACATGGAGACCCCCAACAAGGTTGATCCCTTCTACAATGTTGTAGACGGACACAAAATAAGCTTACTCACAGCTCATGATATGCTCCAAAACAGACTACATGTAGGTCAAATAAATCATGCAAATTTACGATAAATTGAAGGAATTGTGAAGCAAGTGCATGATAGAGAGGCCAAAAAGGGTTGAGCCCTTCTTCAATGTTGAAGAGGGGCTCAAAATAGGTCCACTCAAAGTTTACATTATGCTCGAAAACAGATCACTCATAAGCTAGAAAAAGTATGCAAAAACAAGGGCAAAACATGGATTCAAAGCAACTTGCATATGGAGTATGAAAACAAGGTTGATCCCTTCTTCAATGTTGAAGAGGGGCTCAAAATAAGCACAATATCAGTTCATTAGATGCTCCAAATCAGATCATACATAGGCCAAATATTCAATGCAAAATAAAGGCATACAAGAGGATATTGAAACAAGTGCAAGATGGAGGGATCAAACAGGGTTGAGCCCTTCAACAAACATGAAGAATAGCTCAAAATAAGGCCCCTTTCAGTTCTGGTCGGAGCCCAAAACAATAAGCAAATAGGCTTAAGAATTGAAGCAAAAATGAGCTCAAAAGAGGGTGAAGTGTACTTACCCTTGAAGATCAAGACTTTGATTGCTTCTTGGACCAAATTTGTTGCCTCTTAGCTGCTGGAAATCTCTCCTAGCTGCTGGAATGGAGTTGTGATGATAGGGCTTGGAGATGATAAAGAAAAGGCCCCAAAACTTGAAGAAAATGGAGTTGTATGTATGTGTATCCTTCAATCAACACTTGTGGCTTATGTTCTTGAGGTGGGAGGACACTAATATGTGCAAGAAGGGAAGAGAGGAGTTCTCCTTGGAATGGAGGGAAATGAGCTCTATATTTCCCTCCATAGGGGGTCCCCCGGAGAGATATTTTTGGGGAAATTCGAAGCACAGCTGGAAAGCTCACATCCCAAGGAAGCTGGCCAGCTAGCCACCTTTATTGGAGGTGGCCGGCCGGCCACCCCCCATGGCCGGCCGGCCAAGGGCAAAAATGGAAAGTGACAATTACTGGCCGGCCACCAAAGGTTGGTGTCCTCCCATGTGTGTACAACAAGACCCTATGGTTGGAAATTGGCAACTCTGAACCAGGAGAAACAACAATCCACTTTTAGGAGAGGCTCAAAAATGAAAGGAAGAATTACTGGCCGGCCATGTGTTTTTAGTGTCCTCCCATGTGTGTACAACACGAATATGTGGTTTTGGCTCGAAGAAAATGGCCCTAGGGTGTTCAACATTAGCCCGGAAGTGAGAAAAACGGGCGCCGGGGGGCGCCGGAGGAGCATAACTGGTTGCTGAGACAATTGCTGGCCTCCCACCCTCCAGTGATCTTCCTGGGGATAAAACAGAGGTACCTGCCAAAAATGAACAAAAACCGATGCAAAACGAATGCTCGGGGGCCAAAACACGCAGTTCGAGGTCCCGAAAACGGCCGTTAAGCACCGAAAGTGGTGTTTGGCCACGAAGTGGGTATCTACGACCCCAGTGTCCCTCGTTATGATAAAACAGAGGTACCTACCAAAAATGAACAAAAACCGATGCAAAACGAATGCTCGGGGGCCAAAACACGCAGTTCGAGGTCCCGAAAACCGGCCGTTAAGCACCGAAAGTGGTGTTTGGCCACGAAGTGGGTATCTAAGACCCCAGTGTCCCTTGTTAGGGAGTAAATGAGATGCATGCCAAGAACCGGAGGAATCGGAGATGGTTGGGTGGTCCCGAACCGAGGCACACGGCCTGACGGCTCTGAAAATCGGGAACCGGCTCCGAAATGGGCAAAATGGCCTACGGCCACGAAATGTAGCCCACGGCCACTGAGAGATGGTCTACGGGACCTCTCCCTCCCCTCAGGAAAGAAAACAGAGAAAACCGAGTCTGGTTCGCAAATCGAGGCAAGGCACAGAAGAGGGTTCGGAAGTCCGGAGGCAGGGCGCACGGCCGCGACTCTGAGACTTCTGAACGAGCACAATATGCAACATCACCGAGCGCTCAATCGGTGACGTCTGAGTCTTAAGGTCGGTCAAAAATGGGGTGTCTACACATGCCTACGAGTACTTAGAAGTGAAAGAGGACGGAAAACGAAACTCAGAATGCCTTTTCAAAATTTCAGAAAACAGGGTCCCCGCTCGAGCGTGGACTTACCCGCTCGAGCGGACCCATGAGGTCTGCAAAAGTACTGGATGCATCAAAATTACGCTCGAGCGTGAAGTGTGGCGCTCGAGCTGAAGGTCTGTCTACATAGCTCCCCGCTCGAGCATGAACTTCCCTGCTCGAGCGGACATCCAAGTCTGCAAAAATACTGGGAGCACGAATTTCACGCTCGAGCGGCGGTTTCCCCGCTTGAGCAGACATCAAAATTCTAGAAAATCCAGAACATGTTCTTGAGCTTCAATTTGATGTTCAGAGGTTCCAAATGCATGATTTTGGCTCAAACTTCTCATATACATATTCTAACATGGTATAAACACCAAATTACAATACAATGAAGCTCAATTTCACAATTTAATCACATGCATGTCTCAAATTAACTCAAACTCATCACCAACTCACTAGATTCAAACATGCAAGACTCAAACTCCCATGATTTGCACTTGCATGTGAAATATACACAATATCCTCAACTTAATTGGTGAAGAGATGATCAAATACATGGTCATTAATCAAAACTCAACATGGATTACATACTTATGCTCAAACATGGAAATTTATGGCAATTTCTTACATGCATGTGTTCTAAGACTTCAAATTCAACAAAACCAACTCAATTTCATCATAATCAATCTACTCATGTTCTTGACCATTAATCGAACTTGAATTCACAAATTACAACATTAAACTCATGAATTCCCTTACCTAGGAGCTCAATCTTCCAAACTATAGCAAAATCTTGAGTTTAATCTTCAAATTCCCCAAACCTTGAGCCAAGATTACACAATTCTCTCCCACTCTCTCTCTCTATAGCCGGCTCTCTCTCTTCTTTGAGTTCAAAATCAGCCAAATGAAGCTAAAGAGAGAATTGAGGGTGTAGTGCTCTATTACAACCAATTCCACTAATTCCAATATAATAATAATAAAGTAATTGGGCACTAATTCATCAATTTAATCAATTTAATCTGATCCGAATCAATTTCCAATTAAATTTCACCGTAGGCTCTAAAAATCACGCTAATCACAATGGCGCAATCAATTTCGGGTTCTGTGGCCGATAAGGCCTTCAATTTAATTTCCAAAGTAGAAAATCAAACAGATATTCCTACGGTGAACAGATAGAAATTCAAAACCACATATTTTTACATAATGGGACACAAAATCATATTAAACATATAGTCATACTCATATTAAGGACGAATTAACATATTACGAAACAGGGATATCACAGAAATAAACCATCTTATGAATTGCACTTTACCCAGAAAGTCTTACACCTCCTTTTCAGTCCTTGGTGGTGGCATTTCTAGGATGGCCTTGATTTTAGAAGGATATACCTCAATGCCCCTCTGTGTGATCAAGAAACCCAGCATTTTCCCTGCTATTACACCGAAAGTACACTTCTGTGGATTCAACCTCAGTTTGTATTCTCTAATCCGTTGAAAGAATTTCTTCAAGGCGGTGTAGTGGTTCTCTCTTTCTTTGGACTTGACAATCATGTCGTCCATGCACACCTCGACCTCTTTATAGATCATATCAAGCAGAATTGTGGTTGCAGCCCGTTGATAAATAGCACCGGCATTCTTCAGCCCAAACGGCATCATCCTGTAGCAGTAGGTTCCCCACGGCATAGTGAAAGCAATTTTCTCTCTGTCCTCAGGTGCCATCAGAATCTGGTTATACTGGGAAAATCCATCCATGAAGGAAAACAATGCATGGCCTGCGGTGAAGTCCACCAATTCATCGATGTACGATAAGGAAAAGTCATCATTCGGACTGGCTCTATTCAGATCCCTGAATTTCACACACACCCGAATTCTACCGCCTTTCTTTGGCATTGGAACAATGTTGGCCAACCAAGTTAGTCACTTAGATACTAGCAAGAACCCTACATCTATCTGCTTGGTGACCTCCTCCTTAATCTTCAAAGCCCAATCCAAGTGCATTCTCCGCAACTTCTGCTTGATAGGCTGGGCCTCGGGGTCAAAAGGGATCCAATGCTGTACAATCTCAGGATCGATTCCAGGCATTTCATCGTAAGACCATGCGAAAACATCTTTAAAATCTTTTAATAAAGTGACTAAGCGCTTGTGCTCCTCCAAAGACAACGTGGACCCAATCTGGACCAGATGCGGATCCTTCTCAGTGCCCATATTAAAAGCTATGATTTCATTAGCAAGGGATTTTGCAAACCTCTTCTCCTCTCGATTAATCAAAATTTTGAAAACCAGAGGAATTCCTTCCTCCTCGTTTTCATCAAAATTTTGAAAATCATGATCAATGCAATAAACATGCAAGGCATCAATGGACTCAAAAGAAAAAGAAAAGGACGACCTGGTTAAAACCTTGGTATCCGGGTTATCAACCCCAGGAATACCGAACGCATACTCAGAAGAACCGAAATCTGATTCCGACTCCACAAACTTTGTGGAATCAGATTCTGGTTCACTACCTAACTCAGAACTGCTAGAGAGGTAGCCCTCCTCTAGCTGCCAAGTGAGGGATGGTGCGTCAAATGCATTCAAGATGTTACTAGAAGGCTTCACCCCCAGTTGGTCTCCAACCATGGAAACGGCCAGGTTATCCCCCCAGCTCTCTGAGTTGATCGGAGGATCTGAAAGAAGACATGCCAGTGTTGTTCCTATCTCAAGCTCTATAGACGTCCCTGAACGACCCGAGAGGGAATGAGTCCCCCATTCCGTTCATCTTGGGCTCACTACAGTTCAGGACTCAATTTGTCACGGTTCGTAATCTGAACCAAAGAGTCCAAATCTGGCAAATCGTTTTGAGAAAACAGATTTTTGAAAGAAGTGCCAAACATGGACTGCTTTGCCAGATATAGAGTCGCCACCTAAATATTTTATTTTGGGAAATTTAGGAAACCCTGACTCGTTGCCTAAGGCCACGTGTCCGTCATCACCAAAGTTGCCTCGGCTCGGGAACTTGGGTACGATTGGGGAAGGTCACTTCGTGAGCACCCCCACTTGCCCGATCAAAGATCGGCCTCTACTAACCATGATATCGAGTTTTGAAAACATTACGTGCTCTTATTCCGGTTATTAGCCTAGATTTACTATGTGATGCGCACAGCATACAAGTATAGACCGGGTCGCCTGAATTGGAACAAAACATTTCATGTTTGTTTTTTTTGAAAGATGGTTTGTTACCCGCAAGTAGGCTTAAAATGTAGATTTTCCACCCTCAGGTGGGCATAGAAAATATGATTTTGCCACTATCTAGTGGGCTTAAAACTCACAGTTGATGATTTGTCCCAATCCAAATAACCCAACCTTCACCCACAGGCATTCAGGCAGTTATATCACATAAGCATATAGCCTCATGGTAAGCATGGCAGTCACTCACACACATGCAAGGATGCTAAAGCATAAAAACTTACAGAGTACTCCAAGCCAAAACAGAAACTACGTTAGAAATCCATGCATGATCCTAACTATACAGAAATGCCTAATGCAACACATGCGATAATGCAACTATAGCAGGCTCGGCTATTCTAAACATGGCATATGGAATGCTACAGTTAACATGTATTCAACTCGGAATTAAAATACAAATGCAGTTAGTATGATGCGTCGAGCCCGGTGCATGCAAAACAGATGAATGAATGCAAACATGCTATCATACTGTATGCTAATTGAAACATGCCCTAATCTAACTATCATAAGCTGGTAAATAAAAGGGAGAAAGACGTGGGGTTGAAAGACATACATCACACGCACGCACACTTATTACAGTTGTGCCCTCGCTCAGAGGGTCCGAATAAATAATATACAGTCCCAAATGA
This sequence comes from Camellia japonica, assembly GCA_030407325.1. Taxonomy (NCBI): domain Eukaryota; kingdom Viridiplantae; phylum Streptophyta; class Magnoliopsida; order Ericales; family Theaceae; genus Camellia; species Camellia japonica. The sequence goes on along the minus strand of JAPPVO010000016.1, from coordinate 140,390,489 downwards.
ATAATTACAGTCCGAATAAATAGTACAGTCCGAATAGATACAAAATCCTAATTAATTAACAAATTAACTAGGAAAAACAGTAAATTAGCATGCAAGCCAGGGACTGCCTCGACTCTGCTCCGGATGATGAATGATGCACGTTTGAGTTGCTTGGCGCGGAAATCCATCGCGATGCCCCGATTAGCCTCTGTTTACAACTGAGCCCGGAATATTGCGCGAAGTCCCAAGAGATTGCCGGTTTCTGATTTGCTGCAACAGAGAGCAGGAAAGGGGCATGGCAATGTATTTTCACATATGTATGCTTGACTACTCTTCAGGGAGCGTAGTCCTCGATCCTCGTGCCACTAATCACGCATATCGATGCATGATGGCCGAGGAGTCGATTTGCATGACTCAATATGGAATGAATGCACATATAAACACAACAAGACCAAGACTCCATCATGGATAATCCGGAGTGTCGGTGACTGGGAATTGAGACACGTTTCGTCACTCGGAGTACGAAACGTATCTCGTTTCCCGTGCTCGGGCTAACTCCTATCCCAAACACAATGCAATATGCATGACATGCATGAATGCAACTAAGATGCAACCTAATATGCACAATGCTATGAAATAGCATACACGATGCACGAGGTAACATGGCATGCATAATGTCCTAACATACAACCTAGCATACACAATGCCATAAAATGAAATGGCATACACGATGCATAATGAACTTACACCAACACAAGTGGGCCTCAGCCACACTCACATAGGAGGCCATTAGATGGAAATGAGACACTCGAGATGCGTGCACACATACACGCAAACCGAGGACCGAACCTAAGGCACGAATGCCACTCTACCAAAGCATGGTAAGGCATGGAACATGATATGGAAACAAGCAAATTTCAGCGCTAAAATATGATGCTAAACAGCCCCGAAACATGGCAAGATGGCACCCGATGCATGAGATGAACCCCGAAACACAAGACTAGGCATACGCAATGACCTATAGCTATACAAAGCATGCATTATTTGATCATGAAGCATGAAGACAGAGTCAAGGCAGTCCCAAAACATGAACTTTTCCAGTTTAGAGTGTGGCCAAAAAGTGCTAGCAAGATGGCTTAAATTAGCATGCGATTTTGACTGGCAAACATGGTTTACACGGCACGTATATGAAGCAAGTGGAATCTCACTAAACCAGAAAAAATCAGTGAACTAAACATGCCAAAATATACCCAAATACACATGGAAAGACAGCCAACACATGCACAAATGATAGGCTCCTTTAGAGGGCTATACAAGGGATTCTTAAGCATATACAAGATAGACATGTGGAAGCCCCAAATCAACTTTGAAAATAAAATATGATAGTCTTAAAACTCACCAAATTGACCCTGAAAGTTGACTAAGAAGCATGCAAGATAGGGTCTCTTTGGAAGGCCAAAATGACCACCAAACAGGTCAAGGTGAGAGGGGGTCACCCCCCTCTGATTTGGAGGCTCAAAACAGCATCAAGGCCACTGGAAATCCACTGGATTCCAGTGGCTAGAAGGTCAAACAAGGCATGCAACAAGGGCTAGGGTGTAAGGCTCAAAATAGGAGGGAATCAAGCATACAAGGAAGCATGTGACCTCAAATAAGAAAATTCCCTTGATAAAACATGAAGATGATATCAAAACAAGCCTCTTTCCAGTTTATGACAAATCTCAAAAGTGAACACAAATAGGGCTAATCTATCATGCAAAAAAAGGCCCAAAAGAGGGATAAAGAGACAAGTGGTAGCTGCTGGCCTCAAACAGAGGAGATCCCTTCAACAATGTTGAAGAGGGGCTCAAAACAAGATATTTTACAGTTTATGACCAAGTCCAAAACAGCTCAAAAATAAGCCTAAAATACTATGCAAAAAAAAAAAGGCCTAAAAGGGAGTTAAAGAGGCAAGTGATAGCAGGAGATCTCAAACAGTAAGAAGTCCTTGATAAAACATGAAAAGGAGCTCAAAATATGACTATTTACAGTTTGGGTCGGAGCCCAAAAATATAAGCAACAAAGGCTAAGATTGCATGCAAAATAGGAACAAAAAAGGGGGGGGGGGGGGGGGGAGAAGCTTGCCCTTGTAGCACAAAGCTCCAGCAGCTTTTGGTTGAAGAAGTGGTGCTCCTAACCTCTGAAATAGCCTCCAAGTGGCTGGAATGGAGTGTGGAGGTGTGGTGCTATGGATTGGTGCAAGAACCTTAGGGTTTGGGGGGTTGAAGTAGAGAGAGAGGGAGATGTAATGCAAGAGCTCCAAACAAGGTTTTGTAACCCTCTAAAATGGAGCTGGAGGGTCTGGTTTTATAGAGGGAGGAGTGGAGGAAAGGGGGGGAAAATCAAATTCAAATTTCCCCCCCAAAAGACCCCCCCTCGGATACAGGATCTGGGGGGGAAAGGAGGGTGCAGCTGTAAGGAACCAGCTGAGGGGAGCATGGCCGGCCAGGTTCAGAGGGTTCAGGTGGCCGGCCGGCCACCTCCCCTAGCCGGCCGGCCAGGTTCAAAAGGGTCAATCAAAAAAAGCTGGCCGGCCACCCATATTGGTGGTCTCCCATGTGTGCACAACACAACCATGTGGTCAAAACCCAGAAAAAGTGAACCAGGAGAGAGAAAACCCAACTTTTCAGAGGGGTTCAAAAGGGTCAGGAACAATTGCTGGCCGGCCATAGCATATTGGTGGCCTCCCAGGTGTGTACAACACAAATATGTGGTTGATGGCCCAAGAAAGTGGCCCGGGAATGGTCAACACTAGCTTTCTAGCGAGGAAAACGGGCGACAGAGAGCGATGAAGGAATAAAGCTGGCTTTCAGAACAATTGCTGGCCTCCCACCCTTCTACAAGCTTCCTAACAATGAAAATGAGGTCCCTGCCAAAAATGAACTCAAACCGATGTAAAACGAAGGTTCGGGGGCCAAAACGCGCGGCCCGGGGCCCCGAAAACTGACTGTTAAGCACCGGAGGTGGCGTTTGACCACGAAGTTGGTCTCTCGAGCCACAGTGTCCCTCAAAAGGGAGGAAGTAAGATGCATGCCAAAAGCTGGAGCAAACGGAGATGGTTAAGCGGTCCCGAACCGAGGCACACGGCCAACGGCTCCGAAAAACCGGAAACCGGGCTTCAAACGGGAAAAATGGCCTACGACCACGAAACGTAGCCTACGGCCACTGAGAGATGATCTATGAGACCTCTCCCTCCCTTCGGGAAGAGAAAACGGAGAAAACGGAGCCTGGTTCGTAAACCGAGGCAAGGCACAAAAGAGTCCGGAAGTCCGGAGGCAAGGCTCGCAGCCGAGACTCTGAGACCTCTGAACGAGCACGATATACAGCATCACCAAGCGCTCAATCGGTGATGTCTGAGTCTTAAGGTCGGTCAAAAATGGGGTGTCTACAAGCTCGTTGCTGACGGAGTCACTTTCTTTGCAACTTCAGCAGTCAGTTTAGTCTGTTCCTCTGTATCACTGTCTTGCAACTACAAGTCAAAGAAAATTTTGAAGCCAGGAACCCGCTACCTCTTAGAGTTGAACCATGGTTTGAGGAAACCACAGAATGGGAAGTCTTCACCTTCCCGAACAAAATAACCATTCAGGGTTCCCCGAATCGGTCAGTGCACAAGCTCGTATCGCTTCCCAGTCTGCTTAGCTCTGGCTCTTCCGACCATTTTTTTCCCTTTCCTCACCTAGTCCTCTTTGGTGGGCATATAGCCAAGACCAAAGGCATGTGGGTTATATGGCACGTCGGCCAATGCAGTAACGCCCTTTCGGCCACTCCTTCCTAGCCCTATTCTTGGCATGTGTTGGAGTTTCTTCATGAAGTACACAGATTGGGCGCTAAAATACAAGCCCTCATCAACAGTTAAGATATTCTGTACTACTCGGGCCTCAACCAAGGTAAACCCTGAAAGGAAAACATCCTCTTCGCCATGCACAATCTCTAACAGAGGTGTAGTGACCTCTGGCAGAGGATGTATAGATGAATTCTCGAAGACTATGGCTACCCCTTTCCCATGGAGGTACTTTAGCATTTGGTGAAGGGTTGAAGAGACAGTTCTCACTTGGTGCAGCCAGGGTCACCCAAATAGTAAGTTGAAAGTGGCCGGAACATCCAAGACATAGAACTCGATGTCCTGTTGAGCTGGGCCGACTTGTACTCTGATCTACACTGTTCCCATTACCTCTCTGCTTGTATTATCATACGCCCGGATCACCTGGGCTGTAGGCAGAAAGTCGGCCGGTTTCAAGCCAATAGCATAAGTTGCGCGATAGGGATAGATGTTGATTGCTGACCTGGTGTCAACCAATGCCACTGGTATCCACTTTTCTCGGCACTATACGGATATATATAGAGGCTTGTTGTGTGCAGAGCCTTCTGGCAGTAGTTCCTTATTTGAAAAGGTCAAAGTTGGCGTAGCACCTCTCAGGAAGACTAATCTCACCAGTTGTTCAGGGGTGGTGTCGATGGACAACTTAGCTTTATCCATCGCCGACAATGCAGCCTGTCTGTGCACCCGCGAAGCCATAAGCAGACCCCAGATAGATATATCAGCTTGAATTTTCTTCAACTATTTTAGCACAACCACTTCCTCTAACTGTTTTTCCTTCTGTTTCTTAGCTTCTTTATCCTTCTCGGATACCTCGGGTTAGTCCAAGTGTGGGAGCTTGAAGTGTCACCCACTTCTAGTCAAGTGGTCCACCTCTTCAGAATAACAGGTGTTGTCTGGCAAGTCTTCACCCCAATCCTCGTCAGTGTGGGCAAGATGCAAATCATCATCTTCCACCATATTCCTCTGGCAACCGATAAGCAATTGTCCGGTTCGGTTCTAATCATTCCTTCATCAAAAGTATCCCCCACAGGCCATTGAGCTGTTCCAGCCTTCTGGTTCCCTTGATCCCTTTCTTGCACAAACCGCTTCAATGCAGCTTCCTGTTCAGTGTCTGCAGTGCTCGCGGTGCTCACGATGCCCAGTTCTTGAGCCAAATTCTTAGTAGCGGGGCTCTCTGGAAATTTCCCCATGTCTTTGGCTATTCCGACCACTGTAGTTACTCTTGATTCCTTTTCTTCAGGTCTTGGTTCAGTTTCTTGTTCCCGGTCAAGTTTATCACTAAGCCACCCAAAATTGTCTGTCGACCTATTCAGATCAAACCAATCAATATGCACATCCCCTTGATCTTGCTCATCAAAGAACTGTAAATTGTCTATGTCCTCCTCCAGGTTGGCCAGATTATCTAATCCCTGACTTGGGCCATCTTCTTGAACTACGCTGACCTTCATCCCAATCGACAACACCACTTCTGACTTTAGTTTGATTGATTAGCACGATATAGCAGTGTGGGTTGTACACTTATTCAGATAAGTCCTTAAAGCCCTCGGGCGACGAACTTGTACTCTCCTCGACTAACCCCTCTTCTTCTACCTTTGTCACCACCACGGGTTCGGGTTGGAGTGTAGACGTCTTCACCATGCACAAGTCCGTGCTCTCAGGGATGAACAACGCCGGCTTAGGTAGGTAAGAAGGGGTGATGTATATACTGGGGTCATAAGGGACAACCAGTGTGTGGATGAGGATTATATGCCAGGGTAGAGGGACTTGGTTATGTTGTGGAAGAGGATTTGTAGTGACTTTATGTCACGACCCAAACCCACCCCTATGGGTTTAGCACCATAACCGGCTAGTAATCCGTGATTACCGAAGGCCTGCTTAACAGTAAAACAGTAATACAAAGTACAGGGGCTGGCGGAAGCCAAAACAGTAATTAAAAGATGTCCAATGAGCTATGACAGTCTGCATGCAAAAAGACTTTCATAACATATACATGTTCGAAACAAAACAGTATGTACATACAACATATACATATATCAGGTTAGGGACCGAATCCCTACCATAACAGTACAGTGCCAAGCTATACAGTCTATGCAAAACAGAAACAGAAAGGGGGAAAAATAAAACACCCCCAAGCCGCCCTAGCTTAAACAGATCTGGGACCTGTAGACGTCCCCGAACGCCCCGGGAGGGTTAAGTCCCGTTCTGTTCATATTGGGTTCACTACAGTTCGGACTCAAATTGTCACGGTTCTGAATCTGAACCAAAGAGTCCAACTCTGGCAAATCGTTTTGAAGAAAACAGATTTTTTTTAAAAAAAGTAGTGCCAAACATGGACTGCTTTGCCAGATTATAGAGTCGCCACCTAAATATTTTTAAAATGGGAAATTTAGGAAACCCTGACTCGGTGCCGAAGGCCACGTGTCCGTCATCACCAAATGTCTTGGCTCGGGAGCTTGGGTACGATCGGGGAAGGTCAGCTATGAGCACCCCCTTTCGCCCGGTCCGAAGACCGGCCTCTACTAACCGTGATATCCGAGTTTGAAAACATTATGCGTTCTTATTCCAATTATTAGCCTAGAATTACTATGTTATGCGCACAGCAAACAAGTATAGACTAGATCGCCTAATTTGGAAATAAACATTGCATATCCGTTCGTTTTGAAAATGCTTTGGAATTTGCTACTCGCAAGTAGGCTAAAACACGGATTCCAATGAGTTTTCCCAACTCAGACAATCCAACCTCCACCCACAGGCATTCAAACAGTAATATCACATAAGCATTTAGCCGCATGGCAATCATACTATCATGTTAGCGTTCACACGCATGCGATATGCTAAAGCGAAAAAAACTTACATCGTACTCCGTGCCAAAACAAGAAACTAGTTAGCAAAACATGCATGACCTAGTTCATGTTAAGTGACTAATGTATCACATACAGAATGCAATTAGACAGGCTCGGCTATCCTAAGCATGGCATGTGAAATGCGATAAATAGCACATATTCAATTTGGAATTGAAAATTGCAGTGCAGTTTGCATGATGTACCGAGCCCGGTGCATGTAAACAAATGCATGAATGCACGCATGCGTTGCATAAGGTATGCTAATTTCAAATATGCCCTAATCTACCATCGTAAGCAAGTAAATAAAAGGGAAGAAAGGAATGGGGGTTGGAAGACATACACACACCCACGCACACTTATTACAGATTTGCTCTCACACGGAGAGACCGAATAAATATTACAGTCCGAATAATAAATAAATAAATTATTACAAAACTTCTAATTATTTAACAAAATCAAATGTAAAAAGAAGGGGGCCTCAACCCTGCCTCGGGATATGCGAATGATGCATGCTCGAATCTGACTCGCCCGGAAAGTCCGCACCATGCCACTGTTGCCTCTGTTTCACTGTCCTGCCTCCCTGGAAAATTGCCAGAGTCCCAGAACACCTTCCAAATTCACTGCAGTGCACCACCGGCTAGAGGAAATAACCACCGGCTGCTTTAGGTGGGCACCGGCTGCTAGGGAGCTTATCGGCACAAAAAGATTGCCGGTCGGCACTAAAGAGTGCCGGTCGGCACTAAATTCCTGCAGGAGACAGTTTTGACAGCAAACAGCAAACCAGCAGTGCATAGCATAGAATTTCTAGGCAAATGTATGCATGGACACACTCCCTATCATGCAATGGACTCAAGGGGGCATGTGCCTCGATTCCCGGACCATCAATCGCGCATTTCTGTGCATGATGGTCCTAAGAACCAGGAATGCAACTTTGATTTCAAATGCATGTAATGCAAACAAGCAAACAAGGGTGCTCAACCTCCATCATACTTCACTTCAAGAGGCCAAACATGCACAATACAAATGCAACCCTAAACATGTCAACTAGGCATGCGACATGGACTATGCAATGCGCTTGTGCAAGCATGCAAGTAAGCATACAAGGTAAGCATGCAAATTAAAGGAAGGATGGTCTTATACATGAATTAGGCACCTCAAATAGTCCTAAAATCAGTGGCCATGATGCTAAGAAAATGAGGGCCAAACACACATGCACACATGCACAAATTAAGGCACCAACACTTAAGCATAATAAACAACATTCAAGCACACTTGAGATGAGTTGAACATGGGCTACTAGCATACATATAAAGCTCTGAAAATCATGCAAAACATGATGCCAAATCATGTAACAAAGCAAGCTAAACATGCAACAAATGGCCCAAGTATTAAGGCAAGCCAATAAGGCTTTGAATCACACCTATGCGAGGCAATTATGGCATGCATTAATCAACCTAAAACAGATTTTTAGCATGTCAAATTAGGCCCAAAGGACCACTTAGATGGCATCTAAGAGGCTTGAAATCAAAAGTATGCAACATGACCAAAACATGAGGCATGCAACACATGCTTTTAAAGCATTAAAGAGGCAACTAAGGCAAGCATACAAGCATACCAAAGGGACTGAAATAGCATGTGAAATGGTTCCAAACCATCAAAAATGAAGCAAGCAAGGCATGCTACGCACTCATGCTCTTAAGGCCAACAAGCCCAATGCAAAGAGGCTATATTAAGCATGCTAAGATTGACCAAAACAACTTTGGACAGAGCTAAAACATGCCAAAATAAGCATACAAGCTTCATGGATCTAGGCCTAAAACATGCTAGAAAGAAGGCATACAAACCTAGAGCAAGTTAAGGCAATACAAGGCATTACAAAGCATCTATGCGAGGCATGCAAGGAGTGCTAAAACCAACTTAAAACAGAGTTTAATCATGGCATAATAAGCATGAAAAACAGCCAAGACATATTCAAAACACAACCAAACATGGTGCTCCTTTGGAGGCCAAAACTTGCCCTTTTCAAGGACATCAAGGAGAGGGGGTGGCCCTCTCCTTTTGGAGACTTCAAGGCACCATCTCCACCACTGAAATCCCTCAAGATTTCAGTGGGGGAGAGGCCCAAGTACCAAAGTCTCGGAGCTCTCACAAAATGGCCTAAAAATGGCCTTTTCAAGGCCTAAGGGTGGTCAAACCTACCCAAAGTGCAAAACACTCTTGATAAACAATGAAGAGGGTTAAAAAACAGAACTTTTATGTGTTATGGACTAAGCACAAAAACAACTCTAAGCTAGGTAAAAACAAGGTGCAAAAATGGGGGAAATAAAGTAAGTTTTGTTACCTTTGAAGACCACCTTCACAAAGGTTGGAGTTGTTGGTTCCTTGAGCTCCAAACCAGTCAAGAACTTCAAGAACAAGCCCTTAGCACCTCAACTCCAAGAGGAAAGTGAAACACTAGGTGCTTGTGTGCAATAGTAAGGCACAAAACACCTAGACTAACAAGAGAGGGATAGAGATAGAATAGATATGGAATTTCTAACCTAAACCAGAGCTTCTCCCTTGTGTAAAAATGGCTAAGTCTCTCAAGAAGTTCAACCCTTGAGCCAAGAGAAGAGCCTTCTCTTGTATAGGCACAAAACTTACAAGTTAAGCAAGCCTAAAGGCTCATCCCTCCATACACGTGTATGGAGGGGAGCAAAAAGTGATACAGCTGTCTAAAAATATCTGATAAAGCAGCTGTACAGGAGTCGGCAGGGCAAAATGGTCATTTTGCCAAAAAGAGTGCCGACCGGCACAAAATAGTGCCGACCGGCACAATATAGTGCAGGTGGCCACACCAGCCAGCCGGTGGCCTCTAGCCACAGCCGGTGGTATTTGGGGATGCCTCACAAAGCATTCCCTGCCCTCCCAAGGCACAACACAAGTGTTTGGTGCAAAACCAAACACCAAACGGTCGAGTTCGGAGGTCCTGCGGCAAGGCGCGCGTAGCTGAGAACTCCGGGAACTCCAAACGAACACAAACATGGATAATCACCGAGTGTTCCAACGGTGACGTCCAAGTCTTGAGGACGGTCAAAAATGGGGTGTCTACAGTTGCCCCTCTTTGACAGAACTCGAAAGTCATAACAATGACGGGAGTGAATGTCAAAGCCCAGAGACGACCCATTTTTGACAAGGCCGAAGACTCAGACAAACATGCAAAGCGCAAATGGTTGAACTCGCAAGCTGCCTACGTATCCTTTTGCAAGGAATCAAACCAGCGTAGTTCAGGGGCAGGATGCAAAGTGATGCACAATGCAAGTGCATAACTTATGATCATGCAAAGGATGCTGTAATGAAGCAATTATAAATGCAACATTTTAAGCGAATGCTATGTAAGCAAGTAGACATGAACCAAACTACATCTCATGTAGAAAGGATGTAAGAGAATTATGCAATTCTCACGAATATGTGCGTTAGATACACAAAAGCGAACAAAGCGTGATAGATACACTAAGTGGACAAACATGTGTGATGGATACATAAAATTGAAGAGAGTGTGATGGATACACTATATGAATAAAGTGTGGTTGATACACTAAGTGAAGCAAAGTGTGACAGATACACAAAGCAAAACGAGTGTGATGGATACACTAAGCAAATATGTGATAGATATATTAAGCAAATGTGTGTGGTGGATACACAAAGGGAGCATGTGATAGATACAAAAAGTGAACGTGTGTGGTAGATACACAAAGTGAAGCGAGTGTGATGGATGCACTTTATGAAGCAAAGCGTGATGGATACACAAGGTGAATGCAGTGTGATGGATACACTGTATGAAGCAAAGTGTGATGGATACACAAGATGAGCATAGTGTGATAGATGCATAAAGAGAAAGTGTGTGATTGATACACAAAGCGAGCGTGTGATTGATACACAAAGTAAGCGTGTGTGATTGATACACAAAGCAAGCGTGTGTGATTGATACACAAAGCGAGCGTGGTGAGCACAGTGTGATAGATACACAAAGGGTGAACACAAAGTGTGATAGATGCACTAAGTGAACAAAGTATGATGGATATACAAAAGGTGAACACAGAGTGTGATAGATGCACTAAGTGAACAAAGTATGATTGATATACTAAAAGTGAACACAAAGTGTGATAGATGCACTTAGTGAACAAGTATGATGGATATACTGGATATGAACACGAAGTGTGATAGATGCACTTAGTGAACAGGAGTATGATTGATATACTAAATGTGAACACGAAGTGTGATAGATGCACTTAGTGAACAGGAGTATGATTGATATACTAAAAGTGAACACAAAGTGTGATAGATGCACTTAGTGAACAAGTATGATTGATATACTAAAAGTGAACACAAAGTGTGATAGATGCACTTAGTGAACGGGAGTATGATTGATATACTAAATGTGAACACAAAGTGTGATAGATGCACTTAGTGAACGGGAGTATGATGGATATACTGGATGTGAACACGAAGTGTGATAGATGCACTTAGTGAACAAGTATGATTGATATACTAGATGTGAACACGAAGTGTGATAGATGCACTTAGTGAACAAGTATGATTGATATACTAAATGTGAACACAAAGTGTGATAGATGCACTTAGTGAACGGGAGTATGATTGATATACTGGATATATGAAGTGTGATTGATACACTAAGGGAATAAAGTGGGTATGTGCGTGATAGGTACACAAAAGGTAATGAAGTGTGATGGATACACTAAAGTAATTGAAGTGAACATGTGTGTGATAGATACAGAAAATGAGAATATGTGTGATAGATACACTAAGTGAAGAGAGTGTGATTGATACACGGAATGTAATGAAGTGTGTGGTTGATACACTAAATGAAATGAAACGTGTGATTGATACACTGAATGCAATGAAGTGTGTGATTGATACACTTGCAATAAAGTGTGTGATTGATACACTGAATGCAATAAAGTGTGTGATTGATACACTAAAGTGAGAATGGGTGTGATAGATACATAAAATGAGAATGTGTGTGATTGATACACAAAATGAGAGAAGTGTGATTGATACACTAAATAAACATGTGACAGATACATGAAGCAAATAGAGTGTGATTGATACACAAAGCAAACATGTGATATGAAGAGAAGAATGGTGTGATAGATACACAAAGTGAGTGAAGTGTGATTGATACACTGAGTGAGAGTGTAATAGATACACAAAAGTGAATATGTGCGTGATGGATACACAAAACGAGAATGTGTGTGATAGATACACAAAATAGGAATGTGCGTGATAGATACACAAAATGAAAGAAGTGTGATTGATACACCAAGGCAAATGGAGTGTGTTAGATACACTAAGTGGAGCAAATGACTATGTGTGATAGATACACGAAGTGAATGGAGTGTGATTGATACACTAAAGCAAATAAAGTGTGCTAGATACACTGAATGAATGAAGTGTGATTGATACACTAAGTGAATGAAGTGTGATTGATACACTATGGGAATGAGGTGTGATTGATACACTATTCTGGCTTGAAGCAGACTTGATCTTGAGCTTGAGGTAGAGGTACACTCATACTTCGGAGCACTGGCAAGGCCTGAAGAGGTACACACGGGATGTAGTCTCGGAACTTACTGAAGTTGAAACAAACTCAGATACCCGACGTTTTCCTCTTTTGCTTTTATTTTGCAGTCCGGAACCACATAGCTTCAGATAGGTCCTGGTTTTACTGTTCACACTTATCGGGGGTGGGCCCTGCAGTTTTATGAAAGAACGAATCTGTTTTGCACAAATGTGGAGAATGGCACAGCACTCTGAGCACAAGATGATTTTTTGAAATTGAGAGATGAGTTCTTGACCGGGGTATTGAGCCTACGACTGAACACAGCAAAGACGACCCAACAACGGAAAACAAAGGTAAACAACCTAAACACATCTATTGACACTCGAAACGACTCAAAACAAGAATCGAGACAGACAAAACAAAACACAAGACTCAAATGTGCACAGGGAGCCTGTTTCACCGGGTATTATTTCCCACCCTTTCTCATTTGTGATTCTCACATCACTCGGCCCTCAAGCTCTTGTTTTCTGAAAAAGCCCTTTTCTCACTTTTTCTCTCATCGCACACCTCTCTATTCTTCAATCTCTCATTTTTCAATCCCTCCCCTGGATGGTTGATGGATAGACAAGAAGTTGCGGGCTCTTGCCCCTAGCATTCTGCTAGATTCTCTTTTTGTTCACAACAGTGAGTTTCTTCCACAGAGGGGCCGCGCTACAATTGGGTGTGTAGCAAATCTGCAGCTAACATCGGTTGATGATGCCCTGCTGGGGAATTTGGACGTGGTTAGATCTGTCCAGATGAGGAAGTGGAAGATCTTGATCCATTCCGGTTTGTGCTTCGCACTTGGCTTGATACCTCGTTGCTTGGAGGATTAGAGAGCTTTCAGCCCTTCGTTGTTAGCTTCAGTTGTGCCCTCTTCTGGCAGGTAGATTGCCCTTCTTGGCGAGTATGTTGAAAATGGGGAAAAGACAGGAAGCCTGGCTCAACTGTGCCCCTAGTTCATCATTTCGACCATTTTTTATTTTGCTTTCTACTAAAACAATTTTGACCAACATGAGAGTTAGATTAACATGCTTGTTCGATTTTCTGATTTAAAATCATGCAAGTCAGGCTATGAGCACTGAAAATTTTCCTTTTTTGGGTCCAAGAAAAGGTCCAGTTTTGGAAAATATGGAATAATTTTCGAGAGACCAGTCAACCTCAGTAAAAATTCTCAAAAATTATTTTTGCAAACGGCCAATGCTTAACAAGCACGGAACCTACTCTTGAGATGCACAACCTCGAATCCAAAGGAAAATTGCCCCTTGCTTGAAGAGCTGTATGGCAACGGAAAGTTGCCCCTTGTTTGAAGTGACACCGCGACGTTTTGAATGGCAACGGAAAGTTGCCCCTTGTTTGGATGATGTCGCAGCACATTGTAGTCAGTCCTCTGAGCGACGAACACGACCAGACTCTCGGATACAGAGAAGGCAAAGATGATCAAAACCATCACATGGACATAGTCGAATTTGAATTGTTTTACGGCTGGACTTCAGAGTGAAGTTGCCTACGTATCCCAAACATGGGAATCAAGCCTTACGTAGTTCGGTTTAAGGTACACTCGGGTATTTAACCTCTCCTTTTTATGCTCTAACTTTTGCCAAGGCGCCTGTTGCAGGTTTTCGACCTTGCGAGCTTTGTTCTTTTTCTTTCTTTCTTTTTTTTTTTTCTCTTTTTTTTTTTTTTTTAGGCTCTAACTTTTGCCAAGGCGCCCGATGCGGGTTTTCGACCTTGCGAGCTTCTTTTTCTTTTCTTTTCTTTTTCTTCTTCCTTTGTTCTTTTTTTTTTTTTTTTTTTTTGTATGTATTTTTTGCTTGCTCTAACTTTTGCCTGGGTCGCCCTTCCGGGTTTTCGGCCCAGCGAGCCTCTCAAAGGGTAAAAGTGTAGCAAGTCCATGCCAAATGGTTTTAGGGTTTTGATGCCATCCGTATCCAGGAGAGTGGCTGTTGATTTGCAAGAGAACTCATCTTCGGCTCTTCGGGCACATCTGACATCTTTGCCCCTAGTTTGAGGGGGTGCTTCTAATCTAGCTTCCCAAGCCTCTCTTGACGACATCTGATCTTCTTGATTTGACTTTCTTGCCTCTTGTTCGAGGGCTGCTTTGAATCTGGTCTCACAGGCCTCACGTTGTAGTTAACCGTTGAACATTCTAAGTTTAAGTCCAAGGTTCGAAAATGAGGGGTCGAGTCTCGAGGCTGAGAGCGATCCTAAGCTGCACAATCTCAAGAGTGATTCCACACATGTCTTCGCAGGACCGCGCAAAACATTTTTTTTTTTGAAAGTTTTTAAGAAAGCGACAAATCGCTCGCGCTGAAGACAGTGTAGGACCAATCTGGATCAAAGCTAGGGTCCTTCTCAGTACTCACACTAACAAGCATGATTTCATTCATTAAGGGCTTAGCACGCCTCTCTTTCTCTCAAGTTGATCAATTTTGCAAATCCCGAGGAATTCCTCCCTCTTCGTTTTCACCGCAGTGTTCAAAAAGGTTTTGGAAAACTTAGGTCAATGCAATAATTTCAAGGCACAGAAAAGACAGAGCTCTTAGTCAAATACTTCCATCTCATTTAGAATTTCTGGCACAACGAGCACATGGCAGATACAAACACAAGAGTGTGAAAATCACTGCTGTTCCATTCAAATCTTCTGGTGTAACTGGCTCCAAGGCAGAAACAGACTCAAAAGAAAATGAAAAGACAAACACAAAACAAAATGGTGACGCCCGAGGTAACACCCCCGGAATCACCCGACCTCCGTACAACAGGACTGACCCGATACAACAAGACAGACCCTTAATCAAAAGACTGACTCAAAACAAAGAGACAGACTCTAAACAAAACAATAGAACTGGCTCAATACCCAAACCAGAAAGTACAAAAACTAGTATTTGCATACTGCTCAAAGCAGTGCATGCCAAACGCCACATCTGGAGTAAACTGAGTGTTGCCCGCAGGTGGTTTATCCCCCGATCACACATTCATACTATCCCCCAAGTTCACTGATCCAGTGACGATAGACCTTATTGAGCTGGTGCAGTGATGACGTTGTTGTCAAACAAATCTTGTACATCATGGCGCAGACGAAAGCAGCTATCGGTCTCATGACCGGTTTGTTGATGGTACGCACAGTACTTAGTCCGGTCATGCTTTGAAGGGAGAGGATCAGGTAAAGGCCGTTGTTCCAATGGTTTCAGATGTCCTTTCCGGATTAAGACCTCTAGAGCCTTTGACAAAGGCATATGAAGTGGGGTGAAAACCCTCTTGACTCGAGGTGGATATTTGGTTTTCTGTGAGCTACTTCCGGACGCACCGGTGAATGGGGTAGCTTTTTGTGATGTGGTGTTGGTGACCATGCCCACTTCAGAAGGTCTTGCAGCTGCATCACCACTGGTGGTCGCATTCGAACTGCGGGTAAACGTCCTCCTGGGCTGCTCCTTCTCCTGGTCAATGAGGCCCTGCTTTATAGCATCCTCGATTTGTACCCCAATCTCATGGAGGTCTGCAAAGGTGGGTAGGGGGAGGACAATCATCTTCTGCATCAGCCTGGGTTGGAGATTGCGCACAATCATCCGTATCTGGTCCTTGTCGATCGGCCTGGTGGTCATCGAAGAAGCTTTGGCTCTCCAACGGGTTACAAAGTCAGAGAAGCCCTCTTTCGGCTCTTGCCTGGTTGTCTCAAGATCACGGGTTGTGATCTCGATCTGGGTATTGTATGAATATTGTGCGACGAAGGCCTCGGACATCTCCTCCCAGCTTCGTTTCACCGAGTCCTCTAATTTGGCGTACCAGATGGCTGCGATACCCGACAGGGTCCTGCTAAAGAGGGAGAGCTTCTGTAATCTTGTCAAGCCCATCGGGCGCAGGACATCTGAAAACAAACTCAGGTGGACCATGGGATCTCCTGACCCGTCAAAACGGTCGATGTGAGGCATCTTGAACCTGTCTGGCAATGTCACAGCTGTGTCCGTGTATCCATCTTCAATGTCAGGGATGGTCTTGACTCCCTGGGATCTTTTGAACAGCTTTTCAAGCTTGCTCAACTTCAGTGCTGTGGGATCCGTCTCGAACTCAAAGGGAGAGTCCAGTAGGTTGGTGGGTGTTTTTGATAACTGGGGTAAAATTGGGGGCGGAGCCGGCCCTACCGGAATGTCTGTACCTTCCTGGACATTTGGCGTCTCCCCAGGTGCTGGAGCTCCTACTGGGGGAGGAACTTGTTGTGAAGCAGACGCGCCGCTTTGCTGTTGCAGCCTAGTGATGAGCTCGGCCTGCTGAGCCATGATTGCAGCCTGCTGCTTGGAGAATTCCGCTTGGCGGACAGCGTCTTGCTGCATGAGTTTCATAGTTTCCTGCATCTGACGCATCATTGCCTCCACCCCTGACGTATTCTGTTGATCCATCTGACTGATGGGTATATCTATCTCTGTGATAAAAAAAAAACTGAGGCCTCAGCCTGACTGTTCACTGGTGGGGTGGATAAGGGTTACTGATCTGGTAACTGCTGAACCGGTGACCCGTGCCTGACTGGCCCTTTTTACTCTGCCTTTGGCAAACTGAATCTCTGACCCGACAAAGTCTATCAACACGAGTCCAATGTACCCGGGGGATATTGGAGCTTTCTGAAGCTATGATTCCAGGACTACCTAGCAAAAGAGAAAACAGACAGCATCTCAGCTCAACTTCACTGGAACGGATACGAGCAAAGCTGAACAACTGTATTCTATTACTGATCACTGTTCTCCAAATATCTGTCCCAAAATACTGAATCGGATACCCACAGATATAACTGATTCTCACAGATGCTGATACTGGTGCCCTCAGGCCCGATATTCAAATTTGCAAACTGGTATGTGCATTCCCTGTAGAGATACACTCTAAAAGCACATAGCAGGTAAATGAGAGCCAATACACCCCTATGTTGGGGTAGGGTTTCCCTGTCCTATTTTGTCAGGAGCTAGGGTTTCACTACGCACACAGCGGTTTCAAACAACCTAAAATCGGATAAGCAACCTGTCCTAGTTGGAATGGTCACTATGGATTCCGAATATGCACTAGGTCGAATGGTCAAAAAAAAGGGTGCCTCGGTAAAACCGGGGTTTGTGTTCCCATGCTGTCAGAGCCCATAACCGGTCAGCCTTGTGGTCATGCCTTGACAAGACAAGCCTCCGGCAAACCGTTCAGGAATGGCAGATGGCAAACACGGTGTCCTAGGCGCACCAATGCACATGCAATGCAAAGAGACACATAAACGAAATCAAAACAGGATATCACGAGTTCGAGTAAAGCTCTCTAAAGTCCCCAGCAGAGTCGCCAGAAACTGTAGACGTCCCCGAACGCCCCGGGAGGGTTAAGTCCCGTTCTGTTCATATTGGGTTCACTACAGTTCGGACTCAAATTGTCACGGTTCTGAATCTGAACCAAAGAGTCCAACTCTGGCAAATCGTTTTGAAGAAAACAGATTTTTTTTAAAAAAAGTAGTGCCAAACATGGACTGCTTTGCCAGATTACAGAGTCGCCACCTAAATATTTTTAAAATGGGAAATTTAGGAAACCCTGACTCGGTGCCGAAGGCCACGTGTCCGTCATCACCAAATGTCTTGGCTCGGGAGCTTGGGTACGATCGGGGAAGGTCAGCTATGAGCACCCCCTTTCGCCCGGTCCGAAGACCGGCCTCTACTAACCGTGATATCCGAGTTTGAAAACATTATGCGTTCTTATTCCAATTATTAGCCTAGAATTACTATGTTATGCGCACAGCAAACAAGTATAGACTAGATCGCCTAATTTGGAAATAAACATTGCATATCCGTTCGTTTTGAAAATGCTTTGGAATTTGCTACTCGCAAGTAGGCTAAAACACGGATTCCAATGAGTTTTCCCAACTCAGACAATCCAACCTCCACCCACAGGCATTCAAACAGTAATATCACATAAGCATTTAGCCGCATGGCAATCATACTATCATGTTAGCGTTCACACGCATGCGATATGCTAAAGCGAAAAAAACTTACATCGTACTCCGTGCCAAAACAAGAAACTAGTTAGCAAAACATGCATGACCTAGTTCATGTTAAGTGACTAATGTATCACATACAGAATGCAATTAGACAGGCTCGGCTATCCTAAGCATGGCATGTGAAATGCGATAAATAGCACATATTCAATTTGGAATTGAAAATTGCAGTGCAGTTTGCATGATGTACCGAGCCCGGTGCATGTAAACAAATGCATGAATGCACGCATGCGTTGCATAAGGTATGCTAATTTCAAATATGCCCTAATCTACCATCGTAAGCAGGTAAATAAAAGGGAAGAAAGGAATGGGGGTTGGAAGACATACACACACCCACGCACACTTATTACAGATTTGCTCTCACACGGAGAGACCGAATAAATATTACAGTCCGAATAATAAATAAATAAATTATTACAAAACTTCTAATTATTTAACAAAATCAAATGTAAAAAGAAGGGGGGCCTCAACCCTGCCTCGGGATATGCGAATGATGCATGCTCGAATCCGACTCGCCCGGAAAGTCCGCACCATGCCACTGTTGCCTCTGTTTCACTGTCCTGCCTCCCTGGAAAATTGCCAGAGTCCCAGAACACCTTCCAAATTCACTGCAGTGCACCACCGGCTAGAGGAAATAACCACCGGCTGCTTTAGGTGGGCACCGGCTGCTAGGGAGCTTATCGGCACAAAAAGATTGCCGGTCGGCACTAAAGAGTGCCGGTCGGCACTAAATTCCTGCAGGAGACAGTTTTGACAGCAAACAGCAAACCAGCAGTGCATAGCATAGAATTTCTAGGCAAATGTATGCATGGACACACTCCCTATCATGCAATGGACTCAAGGGGGCATGTGCCTCGATTCCCGGACCATCAATCGCGCATTTCTGTGCATGATGGTCCTAAGAACCAGGAATGCAACTTTGATTTCAAATGCATGTAATGCAAACAAGCAAACAAGGGTGCTCAACCTCCATCATACTTCACTTCAAGAGGCCAAACATGCACAATACAAATGCAACCCTAAACATGTCAACTAGGCATGCGACATGGACTATGCAATGCGCTTGTGCAAGCATGCAAGTAAGCATACAAGGTAAGCATGCAAATTAAAGGAAGGATGGTCTTATACATGAATTAGGCACCTCAAATAGTCCTAAAATCAGTGGCCATGATGCTAAGAAAATGAGGGCCAAACACACATGCACACATGCACAAATTAAGGCACCAACACTTAAGCATAATAAACAACATTCAAGCACACTTGAGATGAGTTGAACATGGGCTACTAGCATACATATAAAGCTCTGAAAATCATGCAAAACATGATGCCAAATCATGTAACAAAGCAAGCTAAACATGCAACAAATGGCCCAAGTATTAAGGCAAGCCAATAAGGCTTTGAATCACACCTATGCGAGGCAATTATGGCATGCATTAATCAACCTAAAACAGATTTTTAGCATGTCAAATTAGGCCCAAAGGACCACTTAGATGGCATCTAAGAGGCTTGAAATCAAAAGTATGCAACATGACCAAAACATGAGGCATGCAACACATGCTTTTAAAGCATTAAAGAGGCAACTAAGGCAAGCATACAAGCATACCAAAGGGACTGAAATAGCATGTGAAATGGTTCCAAACCATCAAAAATGAAGCAAGCAAGGCATGCTACGCACTCATGCTCTTAAGGCCAACAAGCCCAATGCAAAGAGGCTATATTAAGCATGCTAAGATTGACCAAAACAACTTTGGACAGAGCTAAAACATGCCAAAATAAGCATACAAGCTTCATGGATCTAGGCCTAAAACATGCTAGAAAGAAGGCATACAAACCTAGAGCAAGTTAAGGCAATACAAGGCATTACAAAGCATCTATGCGAGGCATGCAAGGAGTGCTAAAACCAACTTAAAACAGAGTTTAATCATGGCATAATAAGCATGAAAAACAGCCAAGACATATTCAAAACACAACCAAACATGGTGCTCCTTTGGAGGCCAAAACTTGCCCTTTTCAAGGACATCAAGGAGAGGGGGTGGCCCTCTCCTTTTGGAGACTTCAAGGCACCATCTCCACCACTGAAATCCCTCAAGATTTCAGTGGGGGAGAGGCCCAAGTACCAAAGTCTCGGAGCTCTCACAAAATGGCCTAAAAATGGCCATTTTCAAGGCCTAAGGGTGGTCAAACCTACCCAAAGTGCAAAACACTCTTGATAAACAATGAAGAGGGTTAAAAAACAGAACTTTTATGTGTTATGGACTAAGCACAAAAACAACTCTAAGCTAGGTAAAAACAAGGTGCAAAAATGGGGGAAATAAAGTAAGTTTTGTTACCTTTGAAGACCACCTTCACAAAGGTTGGAGTTGTTGGTTCCTTGAGCTCCAAACCAGTCAAGAACTTCAAGAACAAGCCCTTAGCACCTCAACTCCAAGAGGAAAGTGAAACACTAGGTGCTTGTGTGCAATAGTAAGGCACAAAACACCTAGACTAACAAGAGAGGGATAGAGATAGAATAGATATGGAATTTCTAACCTAAACCAGAGCTTCTCCCTTGTGTAAAAATGGCTAAGTCTCTCAAGAAGTTCAACCCTTGAGCCAAGAGAAGAGCCTTCTCTTGTATAGGCACAAAACTTACAAGTTAAGCAAGCCTAAAGGCTCATCCCTCCATACACGTGTATGGAGGGGAGCAAAAAGTGATACAGCTGTCTAAAAATATCTGATAAAGCAGCTGTACAGGAGTCGGCAGGGCAAAATGGTCATTTTGCCAAAAAGAGTGCCGACCGGCACAAAATAGTGCCGACCGGCACAATATAGTGCCGGTGGCCACACCAGCCAGCCGGTGGCCTCTAGCCACAGCCGGTGGTATTTGGGGATGCCTCACAAAGCATTCCCTGCCCTCCCAAGGCACAACACAAGTGTTTGGTGCAAAACCAAACACCAAACGGTCGAGTTCGGAGGTCCTGCGGCAAGGCGCGCGTAGCTGAGAACTCCGGGAACTCCAAACGAACACAAACATGGATAATCACCGAGTGTTCCAACGGTGACGTCCAAGTCTTGAGGACGGTCAAAAATGGGGTGTCTACAGTTGCCCCTCTTTGACAGAACTCGAAAGTCATAACAATGACGGGAGTGAATGTCAAAGCCCAGAGACGACCCATTTTTGACAAGGCCGAAGACTCAGACAAACATGCAAAGCGCAAATGGTTGAACTCGCAAGCTGCCTACGTATCCTTTTGCAAGGAATCAAACCAGCGTAGTTCAGGGGCAGGATGCAAAGTGATGCACAATGCAAGTGCATAACTTATGATCATGCAAAGGATGCTGTAATGAAGCAATTATAAATGCAACATTTTAAGCGAATGCTATGTAAGCAAGTAGACATTAACCAAACTACATCTCATGTAGAAAGGATGTAAGAGAATTATGCAATTCTCACGAATATGTGCGTTAGATACACAAAAGCGAACAAAGCGTGATAGATACACTAAGTGGACAAACATGTGTGATGGATACATAAAATTGAAGAGAGTGTGATGGATACACTATATGAATAAAGTGTGGTTGATACACTAAGTGAAGCAAAGTGTGACAGATACACAAAGCAAAACGAGTGTGATGGATACACTAAGCAAATATGTGATAGATATATTAAGCAAATGTGTGTGGTGGATACACAAAGGGAGCATGTGATAGATACAAAAAGTGAACGTGTGTGGTAGATACACAAAGTGAAGCGAGTGTGATGGATGCACTTTATGAAGCAAAGCGTGATGGATACACAAGGTGAATGCAGTGTGATGGATACACTGTATGAAGCAAAGTGTGATGGATACACAAGATGAGCATAGTGTGATAGATGCATAAAGAGAAAGTGTGTGATTGATACACAAAGCGAGCATGTGATTGATACACAAAGTAAGCGTGTGTGATTGATACACAAAGCAAGCGTGTGTGATTGATACACAAAGCGAGCGTGTGATTGATACACAAAGCGAGCGTGTGATTGATACACAAAGCAAGCGTGTGTGATTGATACACAAAGCAAGCGTGTGAGCACAGTGTGATAGATACACAACGGGTGAACACAAAGTGTGATAGATGCACTAAGTGAACAAAGTATGATGGATATACAAAAGGTGAACACAGAGTGTGATAGATGCACTAAGTGAACAAAGTATGATTGATATACTAAAAGTGAACACAAAGTGTGATAGATGCACTTAGTGAACAAGTATGATGGATATACTGGATATGAACACGAAGTGTGATAGATGCACTTAGTGAACAGGAGTATGATTGATATACTAAATGTGAACACGAAGTGTGATAGATGCACTTAGTGAACAGGAGTATGATTGATATACTAAAAGTGAACACAAAGTGTGATAGATGCACTTAGTGAACAAGTATGATTGATATACTAAAAGTGAACACAAAGTGTGATAGATGCACTTAGTGAACGGGAGTATGATTGATATACTAAATGTGAACACAAAGTGTGATAGATGCACTTAGTGAACGGGAGTATGATGGATATACTGGATGTGAACACGAAGTGTGATAGATGCACTTAGTGAACAAGTATGATTGATATACTAGATGTGAACACGAAGTGTGATAGATGCACTTAGTGAACAAGTATGATTGATATACTAAATGTGAACACAAAGTGTGATAGATGCACTTAGTGAACGGGAGTATGATTGATATACTGGATATATGAAGTGTGATTGATACACTAAGGGAATAAAGTGGGTATGTGCGTGATAGGTACACAAAAGGTAATGAAGTGTGATGGATACACTAAAGTAATTGAAGTGAACATGTGTGTGATAGATACAGAAAATGAGAATGTGTGTGATAGATACACTAAGTGAAGAGAGTGTGATTGATACACGGAATGTAATGAAATGTGTGGTTGATACACTAAATGAAATGAAACGTGTGATTGATACACTGAATGCAATGAAGTGTGTGATTGATACACTTGCAATAAAGTGTGTGATTGATACACTGAATGCAATAAAGTGTGTGATTGATACACTAAAGTGAGAATGGGTGTGATAGATACATAAAATGAGAATGTGTGTGATTGATACACAAAATGAGAGAAGTGTGATTGATACACTAAATAAACATGTGACAGATACATGAAGCAAATAGAGTGTGATTGATACACAAAGCAAACATGTGATATGAAGAAAAGAATGGTGTGATAGATACACAAAGTGAGTGAAGTGTGATTGATACACTGAGTGAGAGTGTAATAGATACACAAAAGTGAATATGTGCGTGATGGATACACAAAACGAGAATGTGTGTGATAGATACACAAAATAGGAATGTGCGTGATAGATACACAAAATGAAAGAAGTGTGATTGATACACCAAGGCAAATGGAGTGTGTTAGATACACTAAGTGGAGCAAATGACTATGTGTGATAGATACACGAAGTGAATGGAGTGTGATTGATACACTAAAGCAAAAAAGTGTGCTAGATACACTGAATGAATGAAGTGTGATTGATACACTAAGTGAATGAAGTGTGATTGATACACTATGGGAATGAGGTGTGATTGATACACTATTCTGGCTTGAAGCAGACTTGATCTTGAGCTTGAGGTAGAGGTACACTCATACTTCGGAGCACTGGCAAGGCCTGAAGAGGTACACACGGGATGTAGTCTCGGAACTTACTGAAGTTGAAACAAACTCAGATACCCGACGTTTTCCTCTTTTGCTTTTATTTTGCAGTTCGGAACCACATAGCTTCAGATAGGTCCTGGTTTTACTGTTCACACTTATCGGGGGTGGGCCCTGCAGTTTTATGAAAGAACGAATCTGTTTTGCACAAATGTGGAGAATGGCACAGCACTCTGAGCACAAGATGATTTTTTGAAATTGAGAGATGAGTTCTTGACCGGGGTATTGAGCCTACGACTGAACACAGCAAAAGACGACCCAACAACGGAAACAAAGGTAAACTACCTAAACACATCTATTGACACTCGAAACGACTCAAAACAAGAATCGAAACAGACAAAACAAAACACAAGACTCAAATGTGCACAGGAAGCCTGTTTTACCGGGTATTATTTCCCACCCTTTCTCATTTGTGATTCTCACATCACTCGGCCCTCAAGCTCTTGTTTTCTGAAAAAGCCCTTTTCTCACTTTTTCTCTCATCGCACACCTCTCTATTCTTCAATCTCTCATTTTTCAATCCCTCCCCTGGATGGTTGATGGATAGACAAGAAGTTGCGGGCTCTTGCCCCTAGCATTCTGCTAGATTCTTTTTTGTTCACAACAGTGAGTTTCTTCCACAGAGGGGCCGCGCTACAATGGGTGTGTAGCAAATCTGCAGCTAACATCGGTTGATGATACCCTGCTGGGGAATTTGGACGTGGTTAGATCTGTCCAGATGAGGAAGTGGAAGATCTTGATCCATTCCGGTTTGTGCTTCGCACTTGGCTTGATACCTCGTGCTTGGAGGATTAGAGAGCTTTCAGCCCTTCGTTGTTAGCTTCAGTTGTGCCCTCTTCTGGCAGGTAGATTGCCCTTTTGGCGAGTATGTTGAAAATGGGGAAAGACAGGAAGCCTGCTCAACTGTGCCCCTAGTTCATCATTTCGACCATTTTTTATTTTGCTTTCTACTAAAACAATTTTGACCAACATGAGAGTTAGATTAACATGCTTGTTCGATTTTCTGATTTAAAATGATGCAAGTCAGGCTATGAGCACTGAAAATTTTCCTTTTTTGGGTCCAAGAAAAGGTCCAGTTTTGGAAAATATGGAATAATTTTCGAGAGACCAGTCAACCTCAGTAAAAATTCTCAAAACTATTTTTGCAAACGGCCAATGCTTAACAAGCACGGAACCTACTCTTGAGATGCACAACCTCGAATCCAAAGGAAAATTGCCCCTTGCTTGAAGAGCTGCATGGCAACGGAAAGTTGCCCCTTGTTTGAAATGACACCGCGACGTTTTGAATGGCAACGGAAAGTTGCCCCTTGTTTGGATAGTATCGCAGCGCATTGCAGTCAGTCCTCTGAGCGACGAACACGACCAGACTCTTGGATACAGAGAAGGCAAAAATGATCAAAACCATCACATGGACATAGTCGAATTTGAATCGTTTTACGACTGGACTTCAGAGTAAAGTTGCCTACGTATCCCAAACATGGGAATCAAGCCTTACGTAGTTCGGGGTTAAGGTACACTCGGGTATTTAACGTCTGCTTTTTATGCTCTAACTTTTGCCAAGGCGCCTGTTGCAGGTTTTCGACCTTGCGAGCTTTGTTCTTCTTTCTTTTCTTTCTTTTTCATTTTTTCTCTTTTTCTTTTTTTTTTTTAGGCTCTAACTTTTGCCAAGGCGCCCGATGCGGGTTTTCGACCTTGCGAGCTTCTTTTCTTTTCTTTTTCTTCTTCCTTGTTCTTCTTTTTTTTTTTTTTTTTTTTTTGCTGTATTTTTTTGTATGTATTTTTTGCTTGCTCTAACTTTTGCCTGGGTCGCCCTTCCGGGTTTTCGGCCCAGCGAGCCTCTCAAAGGGTAAAAGTGTAGCAAGTCCATGCCAAATGGTTTTAGGGTTTTGATGCCATCCGTATCCAGGAGAGTGGCTGTTGATTGCAAGAGAACTCATCTTCGGCTCTTCGGGCACATCTGACATCTTTGCCCCTAGTTTGAGGGGGTGCTTCTGATCTAGCTTCCCAAGCCTCTCTTGACGACATCTGATCTTCTTGATTTGACTTTCTTGCCTCTTGTTCGAGGGCTGCTTTGAATCTGGTCTCACAGGCCTCACGTTGTAGTTAACCGTTGAACATTCTAAGTTTAAGTCCAAGGTTCGAAAATGAGGGGTCGAGTCTCGAGGCTGAGAGCGATCCTAAGCTGCACAATCTCAAGAGCGATTCCACACATGTCTTCGCAGGACCGCGCAAAACATTTTTTTGAAAGTTTTTAAGAAAGCGACAAATCGCTCGCGCTGAAGACAGTGTAGGACCAATCTGGATCAAAGCTAGGGTCCTTCTCAGTACTCACACTAACAAGCATGATTTCATTCATTAAGGGCTTAGCACGCCTCTCTTTCTCTCAGTTGATCAAATTTGCAAATCCGAGGAATTCCTCCTCTTTTGTTTTCACCGCAGTGTTCAAAAAGGTTTTGAAAAACTTAGGTCAATGCAATATTTCAAGGCACAGAAAAGACAGAGCTCTTAGTCAAATACTGTCCATCTCATTTAGAATTTCTGGCACAACGAGCACATGGCAGATACAAACACAAGAGTGTGAAAATCACTGCTGTTCATTCAAATCTTCTGGTGTAACTGGCTCCAAGGCAGAAACAGACTCAAAGAAAATGAAAAGACAAACACAAAACAAAATGGTGATGTCCGAGGTAACACCCCGGAATCACCCGACTCCTACAACAGGACTGACCCGATACAACAAGACAGACCCTAATCAAAAAGACTGACTCTAAACAAAACAATAGAACTGGCTCAATACCCAAACAGAAAGTACAAAAACTAGTATTTGCATACTGCTCAAGCAGTGCATGCAACGCCACATCTGGAGTAAACTGAGTTTTGCCCGCAGGTGGTTCATCCCGATCACACATTCATACTATCCCCCAAGTTCACTGATCCAGTGACGATAGACCTATTGAGCTGGTGCGGTGATGACGTTGTTGTCAAACAAATCTTGTACATCATGGCGCAGACGAAAGCAGCTATCGGTCTCATGACCGGTTTGTTGATGGTACGCACAGTACTTAGTCGGTCATGCTTTGAAGGGAGAGGATCAGGTAAAGGCCGTTGTTCCAATGGTTTCAGATGTCCTTTCCGGATTAAGACCTCTAGAGCCTTTGACAAAGGCATATGAAGTGGGGTGAAAACCCTCTTGACTCGAGGTGGATATTTGGTTTTCTGTGAGCTACTTCCGGACGCACCGGTGAATGGGGTAGCTTTTTTGATGTGGTGTTGGTGACCATGCCCACTCAGAAGATCTTGCAGCTGCATCACCACTGGTGTCGCATTCGAACTGCGGGTAAACGCCTCTCTGGGCTGCTCCTTCTCCCTGGTCAATGAGGCCCTGCTTTATAGCGTCCTCGATTTGTACCCCAATCTCATGGAGGTCTGCAAAGGTGGGTAGGGGGGAGGACAATCATCTTCTGCATCAGCCTGGGTTGGAGATTGCGCACAATCATCCGTATCTGGTCCTTGTCGATCGGCCTGGTGGTCATCGAAGAAGCTTTGGCCTCCAACGGGTTACAAAGTCAGAGAAGCCCTCTTTCGGCTCTTGCCTGGTTGTCTCAAGATCACGGGTTGTGATCTCGATCTGGGTATTGTATGAATATTGTGCGACGAAGGCCTCGGACATCTCCTCCCAGCTTCGTTTCACTGAGTCCTCTAATTTGGCGTACCAGATGGCTGCGATACCCGACAGGGTCCTGCTAAAGAGGGAGAGCTTCTGTAATCTTGTCAAGCCCATCGGGCGCAGAACATCTGAAAACAAACTCAGGTGGACCATGGGATCTCCTGACCCGTCAAAACGGTCGATGTGAGGCATCTTGAACCTGTCTGGCAATGTCACAGCTGTGTCCGTGTATCCATCTTCAATGTCAGGGATGGTCTTGACTCCCTGGGATCTTTTGAACAGCTTTTCAAGCTTGCTCAACTTCAGTGCTGTGGGATCCGTCTCGAACTCAAAGGGAGAGTCCGGTAGGTTGGTGGGTGTTTTTGATAACTGGGGTAAAATTGGGGGCGGAGCCGGCCCACCGGAATGTCTGTACCTTCCTGGACATTTGGCGTCTCCCCAGGTGCTGGAGCTCCTACTGGGGGAGGAACTTGTTGTGAAGCAGACGCGCCGCTTTGCTGTTGCAGCCTAGTGATGAGCTCAGCCTGCTGAGCCATGATTGCAGCCTGCTGCTTGGAGAATTCCGCTTGGCGGACAGCGTCTTGCTGCATGAGTTTCATAGTTTCCTGCATCTGACGCATCATTGCCTCCACCCCTGACGTATTCTGTTGATCCATCTGACTGATGGTATATCTATCTCTGTGATAAAAAAAAAAACTGAGGCTCAGCCTGACTGTTCACTGGTGGGGTGGATAAGGGTACTGATCTGGTAATGCTGAACCGGTGACCGTGCCTGACTGGCCCTTTTTACTCTGCTTTGGCAAACTGAATCTCTGACCTGACAAAGTCTATCACACAGAGTCCAATGTACCCGGGGATATGGAGCTTTCTGAAGCTATGATTCCAGGACTACCTAGCAAAAGAGAAAACAGACAGCATCTCAGCTCAACTTCACTGGAAACGGATACGAGCAAAGCTGAACAACTGTATTCTATTACTGATCACTGTTCCCAAATTCTGTCCCCAAATCTGAATCGATACCCCAGATATAACTGATTCTCACAAATACTGATACTGGTGCCTCAGGCCGATATTCAAATTTGCAAACTGGTATGTGCATTCCCTGTAGAGATACACTCTAAAAGCACATAGCAGGTAAATGAGAGCCAATACACCCCTATGTTGGGGGGTTTTTTTCCTGTCCTATTTTGTCAGGAGCTAGGGTTTCACTACGCACACAGCGGTTTCAAACAACCTAAAATCGGGTAAGCAACCTGTCCTAGTTGGAATGGTCACTATGGATTCCGAATATGCACTAGGTCGAATGGTCAAAAAAGGGTGCCCCGGTAAAACGGGGTTTGTGTTCCCATGCTGTCAGAGCCCATAACCGGTCAGCCTTGTGGTCATGCCTTGACAAGACAAGCCTCCGGCAAACCGTTCAGGAATGGCAGATGGCAAACACGGTGTCCTAGGCGCACCAATGCACATGCAATGCAAAGAGACACATAAACGAAATCAAACAGGATATCACGAGTTCGAGTAAAGCTCTCTAAAGTCCCCAGCAGAGTCGCCAGAAACTGTAGACGTCCCGAACGCCCCGGGAGGGTTAAGTCCCGTTCTGTTCATATTGGGTTCACTACAGTTCGGACTCAAATTGTCACGGTTCTGAATCTGAACCAAAGAGTCCAACTCTGGCAAATCGTTTTGAAGAAAACAGATTTTTTTTAAAAAGTAGTGCCAAACATGGACTGCTTTGCCAGATTACAGAGTCGCCACCTAAATATTTTTTAAAATGGGAAATTTAGGAAACCCTGACTCGGTGCCGAAGGCCACGTGTCCGTCATCACCAAATGTCTTGGCTCGGGAGCTTGGGTACGATCGGGGAAGGTCAGCTATGAGCACCCCCTTTCGCCCGGTCCGAAGACCGGCCTCTACTAACCGTGATATCCGAGTTTTGAAAACATTATGCGTTCTTATTCCATTATTAGCCTAGAATTACTATGTTATGCGCACAGCAAACAAGTATAGACTAGATCGCCTAATTTGGAAATAAACATTGCATATCCGTTCGTTTTGAAAATGCTTTGGAATTTGCTACTCGCAAGTAGGCTAAAACACGGATTCCAATGAGTTTTCCCAACTCAGACAATCCAACCTCCACCCACAGGCATTCAAACAGTAATATCACATAAGCATTTAGCCGCATGGCAATCATACTATCATGTTAGCGTTCACACGCATGCGATATGCTAAAGCGAAAAAAACTTACATCGTACTCCGTGCCAAAACAAGAAACTAGTTAGCAAAACATGCATGACCTAGTTCATGTTAAGTGACTAATGTATCACATACAGAATGCAATTAGACAGGCTCGGCTATCCTAAGCATGGCATGTGAAATGCGATAAATAGCACATATTCAATTTGGAATTGAAAATTGCAGTGCAGTTTGCATGATGTACCGAGCCCGGTGCATGTAAACAAATGCATGAATGCACGCATGCGTTGCATAAGGTATGCTAATTTCAAATATGCCCTAATCTACCATCGTAAGCAGGTAAATAAAAGGGAAGAAAGGAATGGGGGTTGGAAGACATACACACACCCACGCACACTTATTACAGATTTGCTCTCACACGGAGAGACCGAATAAATATTACAGTCCGAATAATAAATAAATAAATTATTACAAAACTTCTAATTATTTAACAAAATCAAATGTAAAAAGAAGGGGGGCCTCAACCCTGCCTCGGGATATGCGAATGATGCATGCTCGAATCCGACTCGCCCGGAAAGTCCGCACCATGCCACTGTTGCCTCTGTTTCACTGTCCTGCCTCCCTGGAAAATTGCCAGAGTCCCAGAACACCTTCCAAATTCACTGCAGTGCACCACCGGCTAGAGGAAATAACCACCGGCTGCTTTAGGTGGGCACCGGCTGCTAGGGAGCTTATCGGCACAAAAAGATTGCCGGTCGGCACTAAAGAGTGCCGGTCGGCACTAAATTCCTGCAGGAGACAGTTTTGACAGCAAACAGCAAACCAGCAGTGCATAGCATAGAATTTCTAGGCAAATGTATGCATGGACACACTCCCTATCATGCAATGGACTCAAGGGGGCATGTGCCTCGATTCCCGGACCATCAATCGCGCATTTCTGTGCATGATGGTCCTAAGAACCAGGAATGCAACTTTGATTTCAAATGCATGTAATGCAAACAAGCAAACAAGGGTGCTCAACCTCCATCATACTTCACTTCAAGAGGCCAAACATGCACAATACAAATGCAACCCTAAACATGTCAACTAGGCATGCGACATGGACTATGCAATGCGCTTGTGCAAGCATGCAAGTAAGCATACAAGGTAAGCATGCAAATTAAAGGAAGGATGGTCTTATACATGAATTAGGCACCTCAAATAGTCCTAAAATCAGTGGCCATGATGCTAAGAAAATGAGGGCCAAACACACATGCACACATGCACAAATTAAGGCACCAACACTTAAGCATAATAAACAACATTCAAGCACACTTGAGATGAGTTGAACATGGGCTACTAGCATACATATAAAGCTCTGAAAATCATGCAAAACATGATGCCAAATCATGTAACAAAGCAAGCTAAACATGCAACAAATGGCCCAAGTATTAAGGCAAGCCAATAAGGCTTTGAATCACACCTATGCGAGGCAATTATGGCATGCATTAATCAACCTAAAACAGATTTTTAGCATGTCAAATTAGGCCCAAAGGACCACTTAGATGGCATCTAAGAGACTTGAAATCAAAAAGTATGCAACATGACCAAAACATGAGGCATGCAACACATGCTTTTAAAGCATTAAAGAGGCAACTAAGGCAAGCATACAAGCATACCAAAGGGACTGAAATAGCATGTGAAATGGTTCCAAACCATCAAAAATGAAGCAAGCAAGGCATGCTACGCACTCATGCTCTTAAGGCCAACAAGCCCAATGCAAAGAGGCTATATTAAGCATGCTAAGATTGACCAAAACAACTTTGGACAGAGCTAAAACATGCCAAAATAAGCATACAAGCTTCATGGATCTAGGCCTAAAACATGCTAGAAAGAAGGCATACAAACCTAGAGCAAGTTAAGGCAATACAAGGCATTACAAAGCATCTATGCGAGGCATGCAAGGAGTGCTAAAACCAACTTAAAACAGAGTTTAATCATGGCATAATAAGCATGAAAAACAGCCAAGACATATTCAAAACACAACCAAACATGGTGCTCCTTTGGAGGCCAAAACTTGCCCTTTTCAAGGACATCAAGGAGAGGGGGTGGCCCTCTCCTTTTGGAGACTTCAAGGCACCATCTCCACCACTGAAATCCCCCAAGATTTCAGTGGGGGAGAGGCCCAAGTACCAAAGTCTCGGAGCTCTCACAAAATGGCCTAAAAATGGCCCTTTTCAAGGCCTAAGGGTGGTCAAACCTACCCAAAGTGCAAAACACTCTTGATAAACAATGAAGAGGGTTAAAAAACAGAACTTTTATATGTTATGGACTAAGCACAAAAACAACTCTGAGCTAGGTAAAAACAAGGTGCAAAAATGGGGGAAATAAAGTAAGTTTTGTTACCTTTGAAGACCACCTTCACAAAGGTTGGAGTTGTTGGTTCCTTGAGCTCCAAACCAGTCAAGAACTTCAAGAACAAGCCCTTAGCACCTCAACTCCAAGAGGAAAGTGAAACACTAGGTGCTTGTGTGCAATAGTAAGGCACAAAACACCTAGACTAACAAGAGAGGGATAGAGATGGAATAGATATGGAATTTCTAACCTAAACTAGAGCTTCTCCCTTGTGTAAAAATGGCTAAGTCTCTCAAGAAGTTCAACCCTTGAGCCAAGAGAAGAGCCTTCTCTTGTATAGGCACAAAACTTACAAGTTAAGCAAGCCTAAAGGCTCATCCCTCCATACACGTGTATGGAGGGGAGCAAAAAGTGATACAGCTGTCTAAAAATATCTGATAAAGCAGCTGTGGCAAAATGGTCATTTTGCCAAAAAGAGTGCCGACCGGCACAAAATAGTGTCGACCGGCACAATATAGTGCCGGTGGCCACACCAGCCAGCCGGTGGCCTCTAGCCACAGCCGGTGGTATGTGGGGATGCCTCACAAAGCATTCCCTGCCCTCCCAAGGCACAACACAAGTGTTTGGTGCAAAACCAAACACCAAACGGTCGAGTTTGGAGGTCCTGAGGCAAGGCGCGCGTAGCTGAGAACTCCGGGAACTCCAAACGAACACAAACATGGATAATCACCGAGTGTTCCAACGGTGACGTCCAAGTCTTGAGGACGGTCAAAAATGGGGTGTCTACAGGACCTCGCAGTGAGGCACAAAGGTTGGCTTGACAAAACAAGAGCTTGGTTTGACGCTCCTAACAACGGTCCGGTGCCTGTACACCTACATATATATATATGAGCAGTAAGCTAAAGCCCAGTGAATAACATATGAGTAAAGAGGTTAAGAATGAATGTCCTTTCAGTATTGAAAACAGTCATTTATCAGTATATCAGTCATTCAGTTTGCGGCTCATAATTCATGCCATAAAGTCATTCAGAAATTATAATGGTCATATGTGGTACATCCAATAGCAAAACAGTATAGTAGATCTTAACAAACCGAACAGTCAGTTGATGACCATCATATCAGTAAATAGTAGTGGTTCCAAACATGGGAACCGACAGAGATCTCTGTGATAGTAGCAGTACAGTACAGTAACAGTAAATTGCTATGGATGCCACGAATACAGTTCACAAATAGGACAAACATTCATTCAGTAAGAAATATCATTTCAGAAAGCAGTACAATGGTTCATTCAGAAAATATCCACGATTGAACATATCTTTACAACATTGTTACTCACAGAGCATTGGGCTATAAGCAGCTAGAGCGTCCTCAAATGCCAACCCTACACAGTTACAGAACGAACACACACTAATCTACATAGTTGGGACATAATAACTTAATCCCTAATTTGCCTCGGTGTGGTTCTACATCAATATCCTCATTAAGATGCCTTAAACATGCCCTAGGAACGCCTAGGATGGAAAGAGGATGCAAAGATGCACTTTTAAACACTTTACAAAATTTTCAAAAAACAGGGGTCACGCCCGAGCGTGTATTTCTACGCTCGAGCAGACATGTAGACAAAGGTTCCCCGCTCGAGCATCACTTTATTCACTCGAGCGGACTGTAAAACATGGCAAAAGTACTGGATGCATGAAATTCACGCTCGACGGGCGCTCGACCCTCGCTCGAGCGTGAGACACAAGTCCTCGCTCGAGCGTGCATTCCCTCGCTTGAGCGGACTGTAAAACACATGAAAGTACTGGATACACGCATTTCCCGCTCAAGCGTCACTTTCCCCGCTCGAGCGGATTGCATGAACTTAGTGTGTACGCTCGAGCGTGGGGTTCCCCGCTTGAGCGTGAGTCCAAAATCTGGAATTTCCAGATTTGAACCTCAAGCTCAAAACTCAACTTTAAAGCATAAATTTCGATTCTCTTGGGCTAATTTTTTGGAAAACACTTCAAAACCCATAATATTGCATGTTTCAAAGATCAATTTGAGAAATCAAAGCCCAAATGTAGTTCAATTAAATACAATTTTCAAATAAATTACAAGAACACAAAGGGTTCGTTTGGTTTGATTTTCTGAAAAAATTTTGAGAAATTTTCTCTACAAATAAGTTTTCAAAAGTAATCAAACCAAACAAATTTTCCCAAAAAAATTTCCCAAAACTTGTAAACCAAACAAGTTTTCCAAACAAATCTCTCTCTCACACATATCAAATCAATCACTTTTTCCAAAACTCTCTCTCAAAATCATTTTCCAAAACATCTTTTGAAAAAAATCAAACCAAACATGTTTTCGTACTTTTTATTTCTAAAACACATCTCTCAAACACAAACCAAACATACCCAAAGTGTATGCAACATGCATGTGTTCAACCAAAATCAAAGCTTCAAATACAGGATCAAATGGGTCAATTCTTTCAAAAACATGAGGAATTCATGAACTAGAACCATAATATGAACATGCATGTGGGAGTTTTCATGAAAACAACTTCAAAATTCTACAACATGTACATGCATGCAAGATACAAGCTCCAATTCAACACTTTTAAACCAAGTCATGCCTTTAAACTCTAACTTACCAAGGACCATGCAAGAACCAACCCAAAACATGAACAAAAAGGTAAATTCTCTACCGTAGGTCTTGAATTTCAAGTCTAGAAGCTCAAATATGCAATCCTCTCTTTAAATCTTCTAATTCTCCAAGCAATTCTTGTTGAAATCACACTAACTCCTATCTCTCTCTCTCTAGTCGGTTTGTTACTCAAAATGGCTGAAGAAAATGTTGTGTCAAAAGTGTATGAAGTGAAGAGGGGTTAGCCTAGATCACTCCACTAGGTGGCAAATTTGTAGATAAGTTTAACTTATGTAATTTAGCATTAATTAATCTAATTTAATCATACCAAATCAAATTTCAATTAAACATACCATAAATTCACATAAATTCTAATAACATAAAACACTAATCAATGTCAGATTCGGCCACCGATAAGGCCTTCAATTTGCAGTTTAAACATAATACATGAACAGATAATTTAGCAGTCAAATAGATAGACATGCATTTAAACTAATACACTCAATCAATCAGTTCAGAATTTCAATCAATCAGTCAGTTAACATGCTTAATCATAGATTAACACTAATCAGAGGTGTTATCCGTAGACAGTGGTGAGGGTTGTCACACTTTAGGTTTATGGGAAGGTGCTATCACTTTATTGTCAATGAGATTTTGAATCTCATGACGCATTCTATAGTATTGATCAGTGTCATGACCATGCTGCTGGTGAAAAGCACAGTATTTAGCCAGGTTATGTTTCGAGGAGAGAGAATCAGGTAGTGGGCGTTGTTCTAACGGCTTAAGATGCCCCTTTCTAATCAGGACCCCTAGGGCTTTGGACAAAGGCATATAGAGCGGGGTAAAGACCCTTTGAGATCAGGCCTGGCTGGTTGAGGTTTGTGGAACTGTGTTGGAGGTGTTGGCAAAAGGGTTGGTATTTTTGGGTGTGGCGGTGACCATACTCACATCCGAAGGCCGTGCAGAAGTGCTATTG
The DNA here is from genome assembly GCA_030407325.1 of Camellia japonica. Lineage (NCBI taxonomy): Eukaryota > Viridiplantae > Streptophyta > Magnoliopsida > Ericales > Theaceae > Camellia > Camellia japonica. The sequence goes on along the minus strand of JAPPVO010000016.1, from coordinate 140,354,703 downwards.
CCCATAGTTGCGTTGGAGCTGCGTGTAAAGGACCTCTTAGGCTGTTCCTTCTCAGTGTCTATCAGCCCCTGCTTCATCGCATCCTCAATTTGAACCCCTATTTCATGGAGCTCAGCAAATGAAAACAAAGGCAAGACTATCATCTTCTGTAATAATCTTCCTTGCAAGTTACAGACCACCATTTTGATTTGGTCCTTTTCAAATGGCCTGATAGTCATCATAGAGGCCTTAGCCCTCTATCGAGTCACAAAATCTAAAAAACCCTCATTCGGCTCTTGGCGGGTTGCTTCAAGATCACGGGTAGTGACCTCGATCTAGGTATTGTAGGAGTATTGCGCGATGAAGGCTTCAGCCATTTCCTCCCAACTTCTCTTCACAGAGTCTTCAAGCTTGGCATACCAAATGGCTGCTATACCTGACAGGGTCCGGCCAAAAAGTGACAGCTTCTGCAACCTGATGAGACCTATTGGTCGTAGGATATCAGAAAATAATCGTAGATGGACCATAGGATCCCCGGAGCCGTCGAACAGGTCTATATGCGGCATCTTGAACCTGTCTGGCAAAGTCATTGCAGTGTCCGTGTATCCATCCTCAGTGTCAGGGATTGAATTCACGCCTTGTGCCCGCTTGAAGAGTTTTTCCAGCTTGTTGACCTTTAATACGGTGGGGTCAACCTCGAATTCAAATGGCGCCTCTATCTGGTATGCTGGTGCCTTAGAGGTCTGAGGTGGGATCGAATCTGTCGGAATGCCCATATTCTCTTGGACATTGACTGTGACCCCGGGTGTCAAAATTCTCACTGAGGGTGCATGGGATGCCGAGGCCACTGCCGGTTATGGTTGCTATTGCTAAAGCCTATCTATCACTTCTGCTTGCCGGGTTTTGACCTCAGCTTGGCGGGCAGTATCTAGCTGCATAGTCTCAATAGTCTGCTGGAGCTGTTGAAGCATATCTTCCATGCTGACTGGGAGATGTTAAGCTATCAGAACTGGCGAATACTCTCTTTCTGGAGTAGAAGTAGAAGACTGGGCTTGACTGGGCACATGTGAAGTAAAAGGTGACCGCTGGATTGGTGAATTCTGCCTGATCCTCCTCTGTCAGGTAACCGGTGGGAGTGAAACAAACACTGGCTGTCCCCTGACAAGATCTCCATATCTGTAAATCCTTCTCACACTGGTCCAGAGTGCTTGGGGGGTAACAGAATCATCCGAAGCACTGATGAAAAACTACCTTACAAAAAGAAATAAAGCAAAAAGAAGACAAAAATAAGAAACTACACAGCATCTCAGATCAGACACAGACAAGACGCAGTTGTAATCATATGCTAGAGAATTGTACTCAACACTGATTTCTGCCCCAAAACTGATGCTCAAACTTGCAACTGATATATACTTTCCTGTAGAGTTTCACTTTAAAAGCACATAACAGTTAAGTGAGAGCCAAAACACCCCTATGATGCGGTAGGGTCACCCTGTCCTAGTTTCGTCAAGAACTAAGGTTCGCTATTCAAGCAAAGTGTTTCACACAATCCTGAATTCGGGTAAGTAACCTGTCCTAGTTTGGAACAGTCTCTACGGCTTTCAATATGCAACTAGGCTGATTGGTAAAAAAAGGGTACTTGAGCAAGACTACCTAATATACCTCTCACACCTAACACCGAGAAGTGAAAGGAGGATCAAACAATGCAGCGGTAGTCTAGATCCAAGGGTTGTGTTCCCATCGTGGTAGAGCGCGCAACCGATCAGCCTTTTGGCAAGCTTTTCCAAGCGAGCCTCTGGCAAACTGTTCAGGAATAGCAGATGACAAATACTGTGAGTTAGGCGCACTGATGCAAATGCAAAGAAACACATAAGTGTAAATAAAAAGTCATATCATGAGTTCGAGTCAAGTTCTCTAAATCCCCAGCAGAGTCACCAGAAACTGTATCTCTACTTTTTCACGCCCCCTTTCAGAGTTTTGAAAGAAGCCCTATAGTTCCGACTCCCGTGGTTCTTAATCTAATCTCACAAATGCAATGTGAAACTGATAAACACCAAAGAGTCCAAATCTGGCAAATCGTTTTGGAAAATTGATTTTGAATCAAAAATGCGAAAATTGGACTGCTTTGCCAAATACAGAGTCGCCATCTAAATATTTTATTTTGGGGAAATTTAGGAAACCCATGACTCGTGCCGAAGGCCACGTGTCCGTCATCACCAAAGTTGCCTCGGCTCGGGTTAGGTACGAGAGGGGAAGTTCATGAATTAAGCACCCCCGCTCGCCTGATCAAAGATCGGCCTCTACTAATCATTGTATGATTTTTTATAAACATTATGTGCTCTTGTTCCGATTATTAAACTAGCATTACTAAGTGATGCACGCGAGCAAGTATAGACTAGTTTGCTCAATTTGGAACAATTCAACACGTGTTTGTTTGTGAAAATGGTTTGAATTTGCCACCTCAAGTGGGCTTAAGGTTTGCAGATTTGCCACCAAACATAGTGGGCTTAAAACATGATTTGCCACTCAACAAAGTGGGCTTAAAACGCACATTTATTGAATCGTTCCAATTCAAACAACAAGCCTCCATCCACAGGCATTCAAGCAGTTTAGCATGTAAGCATTTAGCCTCATGGCAACATTCACATTTATGCGAGTATGCTAAAGTATAAAAACTCACCTAGTACTCAAAGCTAGGAAGATATGAGTTAGAAAAATATGCATGATTCCTAACTATGCAAAGTGTCTAATGCAACACATGCGAAGAATGCAATTTAATAGGCTCGGACACTAATATGACATATGAATCGATTTGATAACATGCGGTTAAACACGTATTCAAAGAATTATTAAAATGACAATGCTGTTAAAATGATGCGCCGAGCCTCGGTGTATGTAATACGAATGAATGGATGCAAGCATAAGGCATGCTAATTAAAACATGTCACTAATCTAACCATCAAAAGCGGTTAAGTAAAAGGGAGAAAGATGTGGGGTTGCAAAACATACACGCACGCACGCACGCACACTTATTACAACATTACGCCATCGCGAAGGAGGATCCGAATGAATAAGAGCTAACTAACTAGCAACTAAGCTAAGATAATTAAGCTAATCTAATTAAACTAATTAGACTAATTATTACAAACCAAATGAATAACTAGCTAAGCTAATTACTAATTATTTACAACACTTTTAACTAACTACTAAACTAATTAATTAATTTACAACACAAATGTACACGAACTAAGCAATTAAGACTTTTAACTACACTGCCATTGCTCTGCCTCGGGAGTGGAAGATGCACATGCTCGGTTTTGGCTCGAAAAGACCTTCATTTTGCTCTCGAAAGCCTCTGTTTGCAGGGTTGAGCATTTCCAGAACCTTCCTACTCCATCTTACCAAAATCAACTGAAGTTCACATCAGTGGCTTGCCGGCCATGGATGGATGCTGCCGGCCCTTTGTTGGCCAAAAGGGTGGTTTGCCGGCCACCGATGGTGCATTGCCGGCCACCAATGGTGCACTGCCGGCCACCAATGGTGCATTGCCAGCCACTGATGCATTGAATCACCATCCTGTAACTGATGCATTGAATCACCATCCTGTAACAGAACACAAACAGAGCAAAAAGAGGGTTTTTCCAAGGATTGTATACACAATTCACCTCTCCTCTTCATGGACGTATCCAAGGAATTGTGAACTTAAACCACAATCCACCAATCAAAGCAATTTCATTGCATGATGGCTTGTGATTCAAGGTGTGCAAGCTTAATAAATGCAAAGCCATACACTCAAGAACCATCACCCTATCATGCATGGTCAAGGGCAATGGAGACCTAGGAAAGTGACACATTTCATCACTTTTGAGTATGAAATGTCCCATTTTCCTTGTGCTCAAACTAACGTCCGATTTGAACACATGCAATGCAACACAAAGGAATGCTTATCTTACCTCTTTTACTTATCAATTTTATTTACACATTTTAGTTACCAACCATCCTTTAATCACATTTAGTCCAAATGGTGAATTAAGTCCTCTAAATGGAAAGAAAGTCCAAACCAAAGGTTGTTTTAGGCATGAAAGAGACCTTATGTCGTTGGTAATGAACCCCTAAAGGGATTAAATCATTAAGCACAAAACCTCAATTTCATGTTTTAAACAAGCAAATGGTTTGAACCACTTTCAAAGCAAAAATAAAACCAAGAAAAGAGGAAGGTTGCAGAAATGATTAAATGCTGAAAATGAGTGATAAAAGCATAAACAAATGCTATTAACTCAACCAAGAAGGTGTCTAGAGCCTAAAACACCAAGCTCGTGAGGACTATTGCACTACAACCATGCAAAACAAGACTTAACTGACCCAAACAGCCCAAAACAGAGCTAAAGCAGGCTATTTCAGAGGCAGAAACATGCTGGAATTGAGCTTAGCTAAGCTAGAAAAACATGCTAACATATGAAATTAACTAGACTAGCAAACAAGACACAAGGAGGGGAGGCTAAACCCTCAAATTTTGGACTTCAAAATGAGGTTTTTGCCACTGAAAAACCTTTGAAATTCAGTGGTTAAAGGCCCAAAAAAAAAAGGGAGTTTTAAAATGGGAAACAAAAATGCAAAGGCCTTAATGACAAGGAATAAAGACGGATGAACCACCCTCTAACCTTTAATGGCCTAAAACACCAATTTCAGCCCATGAAAACAAAGTTTTTTATAGCTCAAAATCAGCCCATAACAGTAGGAAAAAGATGGAAAAACAAATAAGCAAAGCAAGCCTAAAAGGCTAGTATTATACCTCTTGAAGATAAGAGTGGTTCCAAGCAACAATTCAAGCCAAAAACAACTTGTAGAGCTCCAAGAGGGCCTGAAACAGCCTCAGCTCAAAGGTGATCACTTTTGGTTAAGGGTTGATGTGCAAAAGCGTAGGTTAAGTTGGCAAAGGTGTAGAGAAATACAAAAAAGAGAGAGAGAGAGAGAGAGAGAGAGAGAGAGAGAGAGAAATCTAGGGAGAGAGAAAATTTTGAGTCTTAAATCTTCCAACCTTAAAACATGAGAGAGGGCCTCCCTATATACAGAAAATATGAATTCTATACAAGGAGATCCAGCCCTCCACGTGTGGGCAAATGCAAGCCTCTGTGCAACCAGCTGGCACAACTGGCACAAAATATATGCAGAAAACACTGGTGGCCGGTCGACCATCAGTGATGGCCGGCAAGGCACATCAATGGGCAACAGGCAAGAAGCCCTGGCAGGCAGCTCTTATAGATGGCCGGCAGGCCACCAAAGACTGCAGGGGGGAAAGACCAAGACATGGTCCAAAAAGGAGACAAAAATGATGCAAGGTTTGAAATGCTCAAACCTGTGGCTTTCCGTTGAGGACTTTAAGCGCTCGGCGAGCAACCAGCCTCGTCATCACATATACTTACAAGAACATCCAAGTCTTGAAGGGCCATAAAAAATGGGGTGTCTACACTTGCCGGCCACCATTGTCTTTTTTTAGATATTTTGGTGACAGCTGTTCCAGCTGTTACCACAATTGGCTTCATCTTCATACATGTGTAGGGAGGGATTTCTCTCAGCCAAATGCATGTTTTTCTATATATATGGGGTCTCCTCCTCCATTTTTGAGGGTTAGAAAATTTGGAACAAAAATCTCTCTCTCTCTACATTTCTCTCTCTCTCTCTCTTGCAAATTTGTGCACATTAGTTTAGATACACTATACTTTTGCCTATACCTCCTTAACCAAAGTTGATAATCTTTTAGCTAAGGTTCCTTGAAGCCTTCTTGGAGCTCTTGAAGGTGGTTTTGGCTTGAATTGTTGCCTAAAGTTGATCTTTGCTTCAAGAGGTATAATACTTGTCTTTTAAACTTGTTTTGTATACTTGTTTTTCTATTTCTTCCCACTATTTTGGGGCTATTTTTGGGCCATAAAAACTCTGTTTTTGTGGGTTGAAATTGGTGGTTTAGGCCATTTAAGGTTAGGGGGTGTTTCACACTTCTTTATTCCTTGCTTGTAAAGCTTTTCCACCTCTGTTTCCCTCCTTCAAACTATCTTTTTTTGAGCTTTTGAACACTGAATTTTAGAGTATTTTCAATGATAAAAATCAAATTTTGGAGTCCAAATTTGGAGGGGTTAGCCTCCCCTCCTTGTATCTTGTTTGCTAGCCTAATTAGTTTTATGTGTTAGCTTATTTTTCTAGCCTTTTGTAGCTTAATTTCAGCATGTTGTAGGCTCCATTTTGGACTGTTTTAACTCTGCATTGGGTTAGTTGTTGCATTTGAGTCTTATTTTGCATGCTTCTAGTGTAATAGTCCTCATAAGCTTGATGTTTTAGGCTTTAGACGTCACTTATTTAAGTTGATAGCACTTATTTTGTGCTTTTCTCACTTAATTTTAGCGCTGTTAATCTTTGCAACCTCCCTCATTTCTTGACTTTTTCCTTTGCTTCGAGGGTTGTTTCAACCTTATGATAGTTTAAGCTTGAGATTGAGGTTCATCGGTTAATGGTTTAACCCTCTTTTGAGGGTTTATTACCAACGGCATGACAAAGCTCTCTTGCCTTAAACTACCCCTTGTTTGACACTTCCTTCTCTTTAGAGGACTTCTCACCAATGGACTTAATTGGTTAAAGAATGGTTGGTAAGTTAAAATGGGTAAACAAAATGGAAACTAAATTTATGCCAAGATAATAATTTGGTTGTGTTTTCATGTGTTCAATCGGACGTTAATTGAACACAAAGAAAATTGGGGCATTTCATACTCAAAGTGATGAAATGTGCCAAGTTTCCTAGGTCTCCATTGCCCTTGATCATGCATGATAGGGTGACGGTGTTTAGTCTTGTTTATGCATTCATTAAACTTGTACATCTTGGTTCCTTAGCCGTCATGCAATGCAATTGCTTGATTGATGGTTTAAGGACCAAGTGTATCACTCCTTTGAGATGTTTTGATGATAAGGAGAGATACATAGTACAAACAACCTATGAGAATACCCTCTCTTTGCCCTGTTTGCTCTCTGTTGCAGCAAGAGAAATGGCGTGTCATCAGTGGCCAGCCGGCTACTGTTATTGGCCAGCAGGCCATCAGTGTTGGACGGCAACCCCTCAATAGTGGCCGGCCGGCCACCACTTCTGGCGTACCGGCCACCAATGAATTTTGAGCAGTGTGCTTGTGAAGCATGGCAGAGTTGATCTGGAGAAGGAAATTAGTGCAAGGGTTGTGCAACAGAGACTTTCGGGAGCAAACATTGGATGTTCTTTGGGTGGAAACCGAGCATTCATGGGCCTCCCTCGCTTCCAGGGACTAGTTAATCATTTATTTAATTAGCTTAATTACTTGTAGCTAATTTGTTTGTGTTGTAACATTTAATTAGCTTTGATAGTTAGTTAATTATTCATTCAAGTTTTGTAATAATTAGTTAAGTAGTTTAGCTTAGCTAGTTTATTCATTCTGACTCTCTTTCGTAAGAGCGTAATGTAATAATGTGTATGTCTTCCAACCCCACGTCTTTCTCCCTTTTATTTATCCGCTTTTGATGGTTAGATTAGGAGCATCACATTTTAATTAGCCTATCGCAAGTTTGCATCGATTCATTTGTCTTACATGCACCGAGGCTCGGTTCATCATTCTAACTGCATTGTCGTTTTAATACCTCGTTGAATACATGTTTAAATGCATGCTATGAAATTGTTGCAAATAACTTGTTAAGTAGCCGAGCCTATTTTAGTTGCATTTTTTCCTGTGTTGCATTAGCCATCTTGTATAGTTAGGAATCATGCATATTTTTCTAACTTTCTTTATTTTATCTTAGCTTGGAGTACTAGGTAAGTTTTAATGCTTTAGCATATTTGCATGGGTGTGAGTGACTGCCATGACTAGCGTGCTTGCCATGAGGCTACGTGCTTACTTGTTAAACTGTTTGAATGCCTGTGGATGACGGCTTGTTACTTGAATTGGAATAATTCAATGAATGTACATTTAAGCCCACTATGTCTAGTGGCAAATTCGCAAACTTTAAGCCCACTTTGTTAAGTGGCAAAATCAAACAATTTTGCAAAAACAAACATGAATTGAATTGTTTTAATTTGAGCAAACTAGTTTATAATTGTGTGTGTGCGCATCACATAGTAAATGCTAGCCTAATAAATCGAAACAAGAGCATATAATGTTGATAAAAATCATATCATGATTAATAGAGGCAGATCTTTGATCGGGCGAGTGGGGGTGCTCAATTCATGACTTTCCCCTCTCATACCCAAGTTCCCGAGCCGAGGCAACTTTGGTGATGATGGACACATGGCCTTTGGCATGAGTCATGGGTTTCCAAAATCTCCCCAAAATAAAATATTTAAGTGGCAACTCTGTATCTGGCAAAGCAGTCCATTTTTGGCAATTTGATTCAAAGTCAATTTTTCAAAAGATTTGTCAAATTTGGACTCTTTGGTATTTATCAATTTCACATTGCACTTGTGGGATTAGATTTAGAACTGCGGGAGTCCAAACTGCAAGGCTTTATTTTGAGCTTCCAAAGGGGGCGCGAAAAAGGCAAGCTACACCCATACCCATATAATCACACAAACATGTTATCATATAAGCACACATCGTTCATACTAAAGTTTCTATTAAGCGAGACAAACCCATTGTGGTACTAACCACTTCCTACGTACCCAAAGTATTCAAACCCAGTACGCTCTGATACCAAGTTGTAAAGCTCCCAAATTTATTACACAATGCAACTCCAAACAACTACTACAAGTGATATAGATGGAATAATAAACTTTCATTAATTGAAATTGATATACAAAAGGTGACACATGTGGTGTACATTCATAAATAGTTCATCCTGAATCTACAACATATGTTACAAGTAGTGATAAAGAATGAAAACTAAACAGGTATTTATGTGCCCTAAAGGCTTACATCTTTCCAAGACTTTGCTTGGTTACAACAAAATGAGTCAGAAGCTTAATACACATAAAGCCCTAGGCTTGAAAAGAAAGTAAATACAAAATGAGCAAAAGTGAGCTTCAGCTCCACAGTCCTCCCAAGCTAAGTCCTTGGCGTAGGCATATCACCAACACCTGAAAATGGTTTTTCCCAAGTAGGGTGAGCCAATGCCTAGTAGAAACAATCTAACACAATATATGAATCTTAACAAAGATATAAACATGATATGTATATACAATACCGGTAACAAAATCATTTACCACTCTTTTGCAAACCATGCCATGCCAGGTTTTATATCACAACTCATTTTATCTCAGTTCATGGGTTACTTCCATCTATTACAGACAACCAAACTGAGGATGCAACTCAAAGTTCTCAACTCAATATATCACACAAACACTTCCATTTACCATTTTATGGAAATTTCGTCCACGGGAATCGGCACCCATGTATGCACAATGTTTTCAGGACTTTCACTCTAGATGCACAGGCTAACTTAATTCAATGGAGTCCATCCCTTTTATCCTCTCAAACATTGAGTACATCCCCTTTCTCCTCCTAAACATCATACATATACAATGTATTAAAATATAGTCATATTCAATGACAACCAATAAGAGATTAGTTTCAATTCACCTAATCCTCATGTAATTTCTACAATAATCATGGCTATCCTCCACCGATAGCCCAAAATAGATATTTCTAAATAGATATATAATCTCTAAAACAGATAAATTATCCAAATTTCCATAGGTGGGAGGTAATACATGTCCAACACCATCGTTTATATCAACATTCATCCAATTTCATATTTCCTATACCAATTTCATTATTTATACAAAATAATTCTTTAAGAAGTTTTAGGGTAAAACCCCATCATATGCCAAAATCAACAATCTCAACCCCATACATCCTCATATCTACACTCATAATCATTTTCAACATTTTCATTTGAAAATCCCACTTTTGATTTTAGACCAAAACCCTAGGTTTGTCTAAAAACCTGCAATCCCAACATTCTTTGTACAATCAACAAATAACTAAGTTAAAGTTCATAGGAGAGTGTAGAAAGTCCCTACATCAAGTTTAGAAGACCAAGGGAGAAGTGGAGAAACTCCAAAGAAGCCGAAACCAAGATTGATTCGGATAAAAACATAGTTCTTGATGTGTTCTACCTTTTTAACAAAGGCACAAGGGTGAAGAAATCACTAGATCTAGATGAAAAAGTAGAGAGAAGGTAGGTTTTAGAGAAAGATGGTCTCAAATTTAGGGTTTGGAGAGAAATAAATCTGAAAAAGTGATGTAAAAAGTCATTTTCGCGATCTGATGTACTCACAGTCTGCTTGAGCTCAAGAAGTGACGCTCGAGCGTCAGACACAAAAAGTTGTTCTGCTAGAACGCAAGAAGTAACACTCGAGCGCATAATACACACTCCCAGTAGTTTTGCAGACAACAGACCAATCGCTCGAGCACAAGAATGACCGCTCGAGCTGAACCCGCTCGAGCGTAGAAAGGACCGCTCGAGCTGTGCTCGAGCGTAGAATACACTCTCCTAGTAGTTTTGCAGACCTACAAAATACTAAGAGTTTATAAATCCCGCTCGAGCGCAAGAAGTGTCGCTCAAGCGGAGGAGCAAAATTCTGGGCAACAAAAGTTTGGAAACTAAGCAACCAACCTGTCCCAAATGCAACCACAACAATCCCAAAGCCAAATTTAAGGAGATACAAGGAAAGCAAGATATAAACAACAATATGAAACCATTAAACCCGAGTCCGAGATACAACAAGAGTTTGGTCAAAACCGGAATTGCTATATTTACCCCCAAATGATTTACATTACAAAATTTTAAAAATAGTTTCTAAATCGAGTTTTATCAAATATTGATTTATTCTATCTGTTATTTGTGTTATTTGTTATGTTTCTATAATGTTTAGAGTTAATTGTATTCTATATACCTCAAAGTTAATTGTATACTTCTATTTATTTTTATTTGTTACTATTCTTATTTTCTGTTCATATATTATTTATGATTTTTTTTTTTGGTTCTATAAATCACACTTTAATTTGCTTATGCACCTTATTTTACATTCATTCTTGTTTGCTTATTCTATAGAAATATAAATATTTTCCGGAAATGAAAATATTATGTACACTCAACACGAAATCTTAAAAATAAATTCATAATTCATAAATTTTAATACCACATGTTGGCTTGTTGAACTGAATTATCATTTTACTAATAAAATCATACATTTTCAACTATGAAATTTTTCAAAACTAAACTACAAAATTTTGGATAAGTTACATGATCATATTTATTGAGAAAATACTTTTTTGGGTCAGTAATTAATTGAGTGTTTGATTCCAATTTTTTGAATTTAAATTTTTAAAATTGAGTTTTTATTTTTTGTAGTTTTTTTTTTTAGCAAAATTTTTAAATATTTTAAGTTTTTTTTTTTTTTTTAAGATATACCTAATATAAATACAATTAAAAAGTAAAATATTTGTGAAAAAATGTTTAAAAAAATGACTAAAGGTCTAGGCGTTAGAATATTTTGTCTGAAAGGACAAGTTTAGATAAAATGACCAAAACACCCCTATACATATGTATACACAGTAAAACTAGGGGTACTCAGCAGATATTTTGATCCTCCCAAATTGACCAAACTGAATCGATTCGCCGCGTTTTGGACGGATGCGTAATGATGAGTGGACAGTTGCGGATTGACTTTTTCCAAACCGCCTAGTTTTGGATAAATGGTGAATTTGAGGTTTCTTTGCACGCAATCGAACCACCAAACCATGAGTACCCTTAGTAATTTATAAGATTTTATATTTTCAATTTGTTTAGATATTCTATTTGTGCTTTCAATTGAAAAAAGAGTTTAGATATTATGTTATATTTTCAATTTGGAAATCATTTTATTAAATGGTAAGTGTTGATATTTGGTATTTTTGTGTGGAAAATATAAGACTTAATTTTTTCAATTTTATAAAAAATCAAATTAAATAGTTTTTGAATAAAAAAAAGTAATAAAATAGTTTTAATAATGCATAGTTTTCTTATATGTATTTATTATTGGTATTTGACAATTTCCTTGATAATCTTTTGGTTATGTTGAGTTGGATTGTTATCCAAAAAAAATGTTGACAAGCTGTATTATGTTCAAAATTTGTAAAATTTAAACCGCCAAACTGATTTGCATCTATCCGCCAGTCCACCAATCTGCTCAATCCGCATCCGCCGATCCGGTGGACGAATGCGGATTAATTTTTTCCAATCCACCAATTCGGTGGACAAATGGCGGATTTGAGGTTCCCCAGCCGCAACCAAACCGCGAATACCCCTAGGTAAAACCCCTCTCTCTCTCTCTCTCTCTCTCTCTCTCTACATGAGCTCGAGGCAATTCTGTAACTCCAATGGCAACCATGAACTAACTATTGAAACCCTCACAATTCTCCCCTTTCACAATTGATTCCTTCAGGTGCTGCATATCATCAACCACGTCATTGGAGACCGACTCTCCCCTGAAATTTCACAGTCCTCCTTCGTCGTTGCTCCTCCGTCCTCATTCACCTTGACATCCAGATCCGTAGCTTCACCACTATTAACCTTGAAATCCATATCCACCACCATCGCTCTGAGATCCAGATCGAGAACCACGACAGCATCAAAACCACGGCTGTTGACCTAGTCCTGGCAAAAGCAATCGCTAGTCGCGAAGGAGTCGAGTCAAATCAAGTAGTTTTCTCTATCTCTTTTTCTAACATTTGTACTCCTTGGACTAGTGAGATTGCTTTGGGCTCTCTTATTATTATAATTAGAGCCTCTTTGATTGACATTAGAGATTGATTAGAATGGTATCATAATGGTATAGTAGGATTGAACCAAAAGCATTGATTCGGATAATTGTTCCATGAACGGTTTTCACTCTTTTATCTTTTTCTCACTCCACACTTTGAATCTAGATGTAAGGCTAGAACTATTGGAAAGCTTGTTTCCAGAGTTTTGATTTAGACATAAGAACGACCCAAAATGGAGTCCGAACGAGGGAATTATGCCCGTTTGAAATTTGAGTACCTGTGTTGGATACAAGTCCACTTGAGCAAACTTTTGACCGCCCGAGCAGTCTATTCGAGTTACAGAGATTCTGGGAGCTTTTTTTCACTGCTCAAGCAGTGCTTTGATTGCTCAAGTGGTCTGTGTGAAGTCAGCACTTTAAAATCCCGCATTTTTGGCTAAATCTTGTCACTTTTTCTCTCTCTTTTCTCTCACTCTCCTCCATATCCAAAAGCCTAGCCTTCTAACCTTAATTTCTTCTATTTTTATCAAAGACCAATATATCTACGGATTGAATTGCTTTACCTTCGATGTTCTCTTTTTATATTCATCTTCTTGTCTCCATTCTTGAGGTATAGGTACTCTTAACTTAGTATATTTAAGATTTGAGATGTATATGTGGTATTTTCTTAGTTATATGTATATATGAGATGATTGTGTTGCTTAAATGGGTTTTGATCCATAAAAAGGAGTTTTACCCAAAATTTTGAAATATTTTGAATAACTATGGATGACAAAGATTCTTGATAAGAAACAATTGCTCTAAACAAATTAGAGAAAGAAGAGCCCCAAATTCTTTCAAACCCCAGTTTTGAAATTTGTGCTAAAGATGGAGTTTTGTTCAATTGGACTTTGAATCATGAAATTGGGTTGATGTTTAGTAAGGATGTGTATGAATATTGATTTTGAGTTATTTTGGAATTTATTATCGTGAGAAAGGAAATTGGTCATTGTTGAAATTTTGAAAATTAAGAATCTTTTGGTTTTTTTTTTTTTTTTGGCTATGTTAATTCTTTATTGAAGCATTGAATGAACCATAGGTAAATTGAGATATTTACAAGCTTATGCATCATGTGCATTATTCATAAATTTGATTACACAATCATTACAATCTCTTGGATTTTTGAAAAATGTTAAAAGGGGTAAATAACGTATGAGTCCGAGTAGTTGAGTTGGGTTCTGGAAGTGTGATGAGTATTATATTGATACTTGCGCGGGAAGCCAAGGTACCTAGTTGCCCTGTCTTAAGCTTATCTCTCGACGAATGTGGAAAAATATTTTTGGGTGTTCATTGGTCCTGCCATACTAATAGCCAGTAAAAGTGAAAAAATGAATGATTTTGGGTGCCCATCACCCTACTGTATTAATAGCTAGCAAATGTGTGGATATTTTCAGTATAAAAATATGTATATTTGTATGGTTTTGAGGCTCTTGCTTGGGATGTCATTGCATATTTACCGCCCCGTTTTTATGACAAGTTTGGAATGGAAATTGTGCATTGGACATCATTGATTTTAAAAAGAGAAAAACATGAATTTTATCATGGTATATGCATAGCATGATCATATACATTTCAATAATTTATATACCCTGTTAATAGTATTCCTACTGGGCATTAACTCACCCAAAATCTAACAAAAATTCCAGTACTTAATGGTAGGACTTTGCCGAAGTGATAAAGTGGTACAGATGTTTTGAGTAGAGCACGAGGGCTCATTTTGATATTATATGTGTTTACAACTATCGAGCTTATGTGTTTGGGATAGAATTCCACTTATTTGTAATCAAGGTCCTCGCCTTGAAAGGTATAAGCCCTTAGGACATTTTGTATGTTTTCTCTTATTTCTCAAATTTCATATGTATTGTTAAATTCTCAAATCTTAAAAGTATAGTACATGTCACGACCCAAACTTGCCCCTATAGGTTTAGTGTCGTAATCAGCCAGTAATCTGAGATTACCGAAGGCCTAACTAAAAAGATCAAACAAGTGGGGCTAGCGGAAGCTAATATAGAAGAAAAGAAACCGTCCAATGAGTTGTGAGAACTTACATGAAAGAACATGCATTATGCTATATATACATATATATATATATATATATATATGTTTACAACCAAACAAATCAAGAGTGCCCAAATACAAATAAAAAAGGAAGACATTTTCTTCTTCACAGAAATAACTCCACTGTAACCCGACCATAACACGAGAGTGAGTCTCAAAAGGGGTGAACACTGGGCCACCCAAACATTTCAACGGGCAGGAACCTTGTCGTGAGGCACAAAAGGGGTAGCTTAACAAAACCAAGGCAAGGTCGTTGCCACTATGTCCCCTCCTGAACTGGATCACCTACATAAAATATAACAAAACGTAAGTTAAAGCTCAGTGAATAACAGTTGTGTAAAGGGGTTTTGAATGATGACCATAATGTAAAGTAATTTACATACTGAACAGGTTCTTATCTCATACAGAAAGCATAATGTCATACGTGGTACATCCAAAAGCAACTAATATAGGTGGTCTAAAAGATCGAACAGACGGTCATGAAGACCGATAATCAGATATGATGGCCATCACTATAATAAACCGAAGTTCTAGGAATTGGAACTGACAGAGATCTCTGTAACAATGATAGTAAACAGGTGCTAAGGATGCCACGAATATAATTCAAGAAAATAGGATCATCATTCATTAAGCAGAAGAACCATTTCAAAACAGAGAATAGTGTAGCGCAAAAAATAAATACTTTTACTTAAACATATCTTTACAACAATGTTACTCACAATTGGCTCCGCGATGCACGTGACCGGGATGTAGCGTTTAACCTACACAGACAGATATAAGTGTAGCATACTTAATTCGTTATACAACCAACTAATCATTTTCATTATTTAGGAATTGATTAGCATAAATCTCCTTTACTCTCTTTAATGCCCGAGGAACCTGTGTAATGCAAATGTATGACAACTATGTATGAAAATCATGCTAATGGAGGCCCTGGAGTGGGGTAAATGAAGCAGAAAAATGAAACCGAGGCTGCCAAAACAGCTGCACCTGCAGAGCCCCTTGGCTGCACGTGCAGAGCTCCCACCGCACGTCTGCACGTGTGCCAGTAGGTGCTTTTATTTCAGAACCTCTTCTTCTTCTCCCTTATTTTCCACACATGCGCCACAACTTCCTGCACGTGCGGTCCTCCCAGCCACACGTGCGGTTCTGGGTGTTCCAGAACTGAAAATTCTGCTCTGTTTTGGGCTTCAAATTCCCAAACAATCAAACCCAAATTTGTACAAAACAAGGCTCAAAACTTTCAAAAACAATATGAAAGAGTAAATTCTAAGTTAAAATAAAAGTTATAGCTTTTCATTTAATTCCAATTTCACAAACACAAGATCATAGCTTACTTATGGAGGAGGGCAAACATAAGTTGTAGCTTAGGGTTCAAACTTCATGAAACTTCCTATACCAACATCAAACTCATGCAGGACACGCAAGATCAAGTGATAATTATTGGAGATGTGGTGTTTGAGAATATTCTAAGAAAGGTGTATAACTTACGCTACATACACTACCCAACTTTCCCAATTCCACTCCAAAAATCTTTAATTACATGTGAGACTTACCTTAATCTTAGGGGTTTAGACAAGATCCCATACCTTCAATGGTTGCTCTAGTGATTCTCTTTTTTCTTCCATTCTCTTCTTTGTTGATTCTCTCAAATTCTAGAACACTCTCTAACTCTCCCAGGTTTAATCTCTCTCAACCCACTTGAATTCAAATATATATAAATTATCTAATTTACTTAACTTGGATTAATTAATTTAGAATTATGTCAAATAAATTATCTCTTACTATTACCTAAGTTAGCTGAACCATACTTTATCCAATTAAGGTGAATTAGGTTCTACCCACATAGTCCATCATTTAATTTATAACCTTATAATTTAGCGAATCAGACAGGTCTAGTTCATATATTCTCATATCTGTCATGTAAAGTATAATTCAAATGGCACATTACTCACAATTAACTCACACATAGGAGCATTTAAGGCAGCGAAATCACATATAAGCACATAAGTAAAATAAGCCACAGAAGTAATTGTTAATTATGAAAGTGGGTGTCACAGTCTCTTCCCTTTAGATCTTTGGTCCTCCAAACGCAATTACCTTCTTCTATGAACAGTGTAGGGTCTAATGGAAAGACCTCAGGATATTATTTCTGCATATTTTCTTCTCGTTTCCAAGTTTCATATAGGCCACTATGGTTTTTCCAGTCTACTTTTAATAACGGGATTTCTTTATTTCTTAACTTCTTAACTTCTTGATACGACAGCTAACAATCCGAATGGGTCGTTCTTCATACGTATAGTCATCATTCACAAGTATCTGAGTAGGTTCAATAACCTGCTGAGGGTCTAAAAAGGATTTTTTTAACATGGAAACATGGAAACATGGAACACATTATGCATGTATCCCATATCCGAAGGTAGGGCTACCCGATATGCCATTGGATTAGTTTCTCAATGATCTGATACGGTCCGATAAATCGAGGTGCTAACTCACCCTTGGCTCCAAAACGAGTGTGTCCCTTCATTGGCGTAACTTTGATAAAAACATGGTTGCCTACCTCATATTCTCTTTCCCGTCTACGTACGTCAGCATAGTGTAGCTTGACTTTTCGCGCCCCCTTTCAGAAGAATGAATACCCCGTACAGTTCGGACTCTCACTTGTATTGGTTCTGAATCTGATTTCACAAGTGCAACGTGAACCAGTGGAAACACAAAAATAGTCCAGATCCGGCAATTGTTTTTGGAAAATCGATGTTTGAATCAAATGTAAAAAATGGACTACTTTGCCAGATTTCAGAGTCTTCACCTAAATGTTTATTTTGGCAAATTTAGGAAACCCATGACTCGTGCCAAAGGCCATTAGTCTGTCATTACCAAAGTGTCTTGGTTTGGGAACTTAGGTATGAGAGGGGAAGGTCAATAATGAGCACCCCACTCACCCGATCAAAGATCGACCTCTACTAATTATGATGTGATTCTTATGTACAGTATATGTTCTTATTTTATCTTTAACATACAAGTATAGACTAATTTCACGAACAGTTAGAACGTTTGATTTCATGTTTGTTTTGAAAAAGTGTTTTGAATATGTACCACTTGAAAAAGTGATCTCATATATATACATTAATCAAAGTATCCCAATGTCAGTGAATAGCCTTCATCCATAAGCATTCAAACAGTTTATCATTTAAGCAATTAGCCTCATGGTAGTATGTTTGGTATGACAGTAATCACACTTATGCAATATACTAAAGCATAAAAACTTACCTCGTACTCCAAGCCAAAAAATGAACTAATTAGAAAAAAAAAGATGCATGATCCTAACTATGTATTATGACTAATGCAACACATACAATATGCAATTAATAAGCTCGGCTACTAGCGTGGCATGCGAGTCAATTCAAGGCATGTGATAGCGCACGTATTCAAGTAAAGAGTTTGAATTTGACATTTGAATAATATGATGAGCCGAACTTTTATGCATGCAATACAAGTGGATGCAAACATAAGTATGCTAAATTAAACATGATGTCCCTATGCTAACTATCATAAGCTGGTAAATAAAAGGGAGAAAGACGTGGGGTTGAAAGACATACAACTTATTACATAGTTGTCCTCGTGAAGGAGGGTCCAAATGTCCAAGTGTCCGAATAAATAAATATTACAAATCCGAATGAATAATAATGAAAATGGGCTATCTAATTTATTACAACAAATAATATGTAATGATCACGCGATGCTTCTCAGGAATTACTCTATCTGCCTTGTTAAGATTTGTTCTGTTTCACTTTATCATTGCTTTCAACCAAAAGTGTATTGTTTGCAATTTATTGGAGCCTTGCCGACCCAAAACAAGACTTGGTCGAGCCCCAAATAAATCCAAGCATACCTTATTTTCTTTGTGGAAATCTGTTTTTTGTGCCTGAGGTGAAACAGTGCAAACATGCAGACAGGGTATTCCTAGCCATGTTTGTCTTTCTACTCTTCTCTATCATGGAAAATACTCAAGAGAGGAGTGAACTCAGTTCTCAAACCATCTATGGTTGCAAGTTGATTTGCAAGATGATTTTGGACATAATAGGACAAAGATCAATAAATGCAATGCATAACAACCACCCCTCCCTCCTATCATGAAGCAAATTCAAGAAGGGAAGTAAAGACGCTTCAAGGTTCATCAAAACATTATGGACTAATGTAAGACAAGCCTTGACACAATAAACTCGGTATAACGTCTGACCGAATTTAATCAATCATATTGGTTCTTTATGTTGGTTGATTCATTTTAAGCCCAATTTTATTAGCCTCTTTTATATTACCTTCCCTTTTCTTTAATCCATTAAGTCCACAGTGATATTTACATCCACTAAGTCTGAAATGCAATAAAGGAAAATAAGTGTCGACTTAACCCGAATAAATAAACCTTGTATTCTTCGGAGGAAATTACAAAGGAAGAGTCAAACTTATTTACAAGTTAGGGATTTCAAGTCAAACTCAGGATGTGCAACAAGAACTAGTCAAACTCAGAAGAGTGATAATGACTTAGAAAAACCCATAGTGAGCGATAATGACTTGAAATCCAAACTTGATAATGAGTGATAATGACATTTTCCTTGGCGATTGCCAAAGTCAATTAATCCCTTAATAGTAAATACACTGATGATAAACTCTTTAGGGGAAATTACAAAGGAAGAGTCAAACTTATTTACAAGCGATAAGGGATTTCAAGTCAAACTCAAGATGCGTAATAAGGACTAGTCAAACTCCAAAGAGTAATAATGACTTAGATAGACCCATAGTGAGTGATAATGACTTGAAATCCAAACTTGATAATAAGTGATAATGACACTTTCCTTGGTGATCTCCAAGGGTCAATTAATCCCTTAAAAGTAGACACATTGGCGATAAAAAAGAATTGAAAAATACATGATTGTACTTTAGTATAAAAAAGTTTTTATGCCGTTGGTAATGAACCTCCGGAGAGATTAAACCATTAAGCATGAGAAAGTTTTATGCCTTTGGTAATGAACCTCCTAAGAGATTAAACCATTAAGCATGAGAAAAGCTTCTTTCTTATACTTGAACCATAATCTTAATTTTTCACAACTTTTTAATTAAAATAATCAAAGAACGGAGGGAGGTTGCAAAGGTGGTTATGCAAGGTTGATTAATTGGTTAATATAACACAAACAAAATATGTAAAACAAACTTATTGAAGTAAATTAAACTGCCCCCAAATAACATACAATAGTGCTGAAATTAAACTATAAAAGGTGTACAATCATAGAGAGATTAAAGCTAATATAATTATGAGGAAGGGTGGCTAACCCCTCCCCAGTTTTACAACATCAAATCACATAGTTAAGATGTTGAAAAACAGCTCCAAAACAGTCCCAAATCAGCCCCAAAACAGTGGCAAAAATGGATGAAAACAAATGGGAAACACAAGGATTTAAGCCAGGAGTAAGGTTCAAGCAAGGGGGATTAACCCTTCCACCTTTGGGTAGCTTTGAATCACAAGTTTCAGCCCTCAAAACAGTCCAAAAATAATATGAAAACACAAGAAAAAGATGAACAAATATTGAAATAAAAGCAAGAAAGCTTTACCTCTTATAGAAAAGGTGTTCTTGTTGTAAATCAAACTTGATTCCAAAGCACCCTCAAGTTTGAGTATGATTTTCAATTCTCAAATCAAGTTCAAGTTCAAGCTCAAGCTCTTGTATGGCATGTATGGATGGTATAAGAGCTTCAAGGCTTGTGGAAGAACAAGAAGGGTGATAGCTTTGATCTTTTCTATATCTTGAAATTTCTAACTCACTCTTGATATTTCTAACTCACTTGGTATTGATTTGATCTCTCTAACCAAATTCTATATGTGTTTGTCAACCTCCATACAGCAGTCTGAACCCTGCTATGTATAGGCCCCGAGCAGGTTTGAGCAAAATATCTGCAGAATTGGGCAGCTGGCAGTACACTGCTAAATCTGTGTGAAAAGTCCAGATGTCCGGCCGGATGTTGGGATGTCCGGTTGGTATATCCGGCCGGACTTCAATGTATTTCCACTATCTCTCACTTTCAGGTTCAATACAAGTTGATACAAGGTGCAATATTGAAATTCCGGGGTAGAAATACAGTGGGTATGGCAGGTTGGAATTGTCTAGAGCTCGAACTCATATTCTTTTATTGAGAATTTAAACCACTGACTCAATGTAATCGTCATCATCAAGTGCTCGGAATCAAGCGCCTAAGTTTTACGAGCGGTCAAAATTGGGGTGTCTACACATAGCTCTTCTGTCGACTTTGTGCTATTTTCAACCGTTGCTGAGTCAATTTCACTTTCTCAGTGGTTTCTTGCACAAGTTCAGGTCCCAATAACAGTCTATCTCCAACCTCTGCCCAACTAATTGGCCATCGACATTTTCTGCCATATAGAGCCTCGTATGGTGCCATACCAATGCTTGAATGATAACTGTTGTTGTATGCAAAATTAACCAAAGGCAAATGTGTCTCCCAATTTCATTGAAAATCCAGTACACACATACATAACATATCTTCTAATGTCTGTATCGTCCTTTCTGACTGACCATCTGTCTGTGGATGATAGGCACTATTCAATCTCAAGTCAGTTCCCAAGGACTTTTGTAGACTTTGCCAAAATCTTAAAGTGAATTTCGGATCTCTATCAGATACAATCGATACAGGCACCCCATGTAATCTCACAATTTCATTCATATACAGAGTAGCTAATTTATCCACATTATAAGTCGTTTTAACAGGCAAGAAATGAACAGATTTTGTCAATCGGTCAACAATTACCCAGATGGAATCCATACCTCTACTGGAGCAAGGCAATCCAACCATGAAATCCATTGTGATATGTTCCCATTTCCACTCTGGTATTGGTAATGGCTGAAGTAATCCTGCGGGTCGTTGATGTTCTGCCTTAACTTGTTGACATTGCAAACATTTGGATACAAATTCCGCAATTTCCCTTTTCATTCCTGGCCACCAAAAGTTCTTCTTCAGGTCTTGATACATTTTTGTGTTTCCCAGATGGATAAAGAATTTGGAACTGTGGCCTACTTGAAGAATTCGTTTATTTAAATCACTGTCCTTTGGTACACATAACCTTCCCTGAAATTTGAGTATGTCATTCTCAAAACTGAACCCCGGTCTAGGTTTGGAATCCCGTTCATCCACTATTTTCTTTAGGAACTCATCTTGTAATTGTTTTCCTCTAATCTCTTCAAATATTGCCAGTTCTTACAGTACTGTCTTCTGTTTGGTGAGCAAACAAGCTAAGTTTCGCATTGATTTACAACTAAGAGCATCGGCCACTGTGTTAGCTCTTCCAGGATGGTACAAAATTTGCAAATCATAATCTTTAATTAGCTTTAGCCATCTACGCTGTCTCATGTTCGACTTTTTCTAGGTGAAGAAGTATTTAAGACTTTTGTGATCCGTATACACCTCACATATTGCCCCATACAAATAGTAGCGCCAAATTTTTAATGCAAAAATCACTGCAGCCAGTTCCAGATCATGAGTTGGATAACTCTTCTCGTGCAGTCTTAACTAACGGGAAGCATAGGCAATCACCTTTCTATTTTGCATCAATACGCACCCCAAGCCTTTATAAGAGGCATCACTATAAATGGTAAAGCCATCCATACCGAAAGGTAAAGTGAGAATTGGTGTTATCACAAGTCTTGTCTTTAATTCTTGAAAAGCTGCCTCTCTCTGGTCAGTCCACTCGAATGGTACCCCATTTTGTGTCAACTGAGTAAGTGGCAAGGCAATTTTTGAGAAGTCTTTTACAAATCTGCGGTAGTATCCGGCTAAACCCAAGAAACTACGGACCTCTATGACATTTGTCGGTCTAGGCCAATTCATAACTGCCTTTATCTTTT
The DNA here is from genome assembly GCA_030407325.1 of Camellia japonica. Taxonomy (NCBI): domain Eukaryota; kingdom Viridiplantae; phylum Streptophyta; class Magnoliopsida; order Ericales; family Theaceae; genus Camellia; species Camellia japonica. The sequence goes on along the minus strand of JAPPVO010000016.1, from coordinate 140,331,969 downwards.
GTGGATCAACATAAATGCCATCATTGGTTATCATATGTCCCAGAAACATGACACTATCCAACCAAAATTCACATTTTGACAATTTAGCATACAATTTCTTCTCTCTCAACGTTTGAAGAGCAAGTCTCAAGTGACGTTCATGTTGCTCTTTGCTTTTGGAATAAATTAAAATATCATCAATAAAAACAACAATGAACTCATCAAGGAATGGCTTGAAGACTCTGTTCATTAAATCCATAAAAGCAACCAGTGCATTAGTAACCCCGAAAGGCATAACAAGGAATTCATAATGACCATATCTTGTGCGGAAAACAGTCTTCTCCACATCTTTAGCTCTCACTTTTAACTGATGATACCCAGATCGTAGATCAATTTTAGAAAACACCTGTGCCCCTTGTAGTTGGTCAAACAGATCATCAATGCATAGCAATGGATACTTATTCTTTATTGTCACCTTGTTTAACTCCCGATAATCAATGCACAGCCTTGGGGTTCCATCATTCTTTTTAACAAATAACACTGGAGCGCCCCACGGAGACGTACTAGGCCTGATAAATTTCTTTTCCAATAACTCTTGCAGCTGAATTTTCAACTCTTTTAGTTCGGTATTTGTCACGACCCAAACCCGCCCCTATGGGTTTAGTACCGTAACCGGCCAGTAATCCGTGATTACCGAAGGCCTGCTTAACAGTAAAGACAGTAATACAGAGTACAGGGGCTGGCGGAAGCCAAAACAGTAATAAAAGATGTCCAATGAGCTGTGACAATCTGTGTACAAAAAGACTTTTCTGTAACATATTCACATTCATAAGCAAAACATATATACACCATATGTACAACATTCAGGTTAGGGACCAAATCCCTAATTAGCATAGTACAGTACAAGTCTTATACAGTATTACGAAACAGAAGTAAAATGGTGAACTGAGACACCCTAAATAGCCCTGGCTTGGATTGACATGGAACCTTGAAGTGAGGCGCGATGGTTGACTTGACAAAAAGGGAGCTAACCCAACGCTCTTAACTTCGATCCGGTGCCTGGACACCTACATATAAATATAAACAGTGAGCTAAAGCCCAGTAAATAACAATTGTATAAAGAGGTTAAGAATGAATGTCCTTTCAGTCATTAAGCAGTCATATCAATCATTTAGAAACCATAGCAGTCATATGTGGTACATCCCATAGCAAAACAATACAGTAGGTCTTAATAGACCGAACAGTTAGTTGATGGCCATCATAACAGTAAACAGTAGTGGTTCCAAACATGGGAACCGACAGAGATCTCTGTGACAGTAGCAGTAACAGTCTAGTAATAGTAAATTGCTATGGATACCACGAATACAGTTTACAAATAGGACAAACATTCATTCATTAAACAATGACGTTTCAGTAAACAGAACAGTTGATCATTCAGAAAATATTCATAATTGAACATATCTTTACAACATTGTTACTCACAGAGCACTGGGCTATAAGCAGCTAATGAGTGTCCTCGGATGCCAACCCTACACAGTTACAGAACAAACACACACTAAGTTACACACTTGGGAATCAACAACTTAGTCCCTATCTTGATTCGGTGTGGTTCTACATCAATAGCCTCATTAAGATGCCTTAAACTAGGCCCAAGAATGCCTAGGATGAAATGAGGATACAAAGATGTACTTTAAAACACTTTTCAAAATTTTCAGAAAACAAGGGTCTCGCTCGAGCGTGGCGTTCTACGCTCAAGCGGACATGCAGACAAAGGATCTCCGCTCGAGCGTGACTTCCTTCGCTCGAGCGGACTGTAAACTCAAGCAAAAGTACTGGATGCATGCAATTCACGCTCTATGGGCGCTCGACCTCCGCTCGAGCGTAAGACACAAGTCCTCGCTCGAGCGTGCATTCCCTCGCTCGAGCGGACTGCAAACACATGAAAAGTACTGGATACACGCCTTTCACGCTCGAGCGTTACTTTCCCCGCTTGAGCGGGATGCATGTACTCAGATTGTACGCTCAAGCGTGAAGTATTACGCTCGAGCATGGGTCCAAAATTTGGAATTTCCAGATTGAACCTCCAAGCTCAAATTCAACATTTAAAACATCAAATTCGATTCTTTTGGGCCAATTTTCTGGAAAACAATTTAAAACTCATAATATGACATGTTTCAAAGATCAATTTGCAAAATGAAAGCCCAAAGGTAGTTCAATTACACAAATCCAAACAAAACTTCATGAACATAATGTATATGTAGCATGCAAGTGTTCAATTGAAACCAAAGCTTCAAATACTTGGTCAAATGAGTCAATTCACTCAAAAACATGATGAATTCATGGACCATAGCTAGAATATAGACATGCATGTGAGGATTTCCATGAAATCAACCTCAAAACTCAACAATGTGTACATGCATGCATGATTTAGCTACTCAAATCAACTCTTTAAACCAATTCTTGACCTAGATCACTAATGACTCATGAACCATGCAAGAACCAACTTGAATTCATAAACTAAAGGATAAATATCCTACCTTAGGTCCTCAATTTCAAGTCTAGAAGCTCAATTATGCAATCTACTCTTCAATTCTTCTAATTCTCCAAGCAATTCTTGTTGAAACCAAAGCTCTCCTACTCTCCCTCTCTTGCTCATGATTTTGGTCTCAAGAAGGATGATGAAATGATGTATGGAATGTACTAATTAAGTCCAAAACAAGTGTATAGGAAATGGCCACTCAATGGCAAAATTGCAATAAACTCCAACTAATGTAACTTAGCTTATTTAATCTAATTTAATCATTCCAAATCAAATTTAAATTAAACCTACCATAAAATCACATAAATTCTAATTAGCATGAAATACCAATCAATTTCTGATTCAGCCGCCGATAAGGCCTTCAAGTTACAGTTCGAAACTTAAAACATGAACAGATAAATCAATGGCAAACAGATAGAACGCACTAAAACAACATACACACACAATCAGTTCAGAATTTCAGTCTAACCAGTTACTTATCATGTTCAGTCACAGTTTAGCAATAATAAGTGGCGAGGGTTGTCACAGTAGTCGACATTCAGTATGGGGTTTTTGGAGATTGGCTGTGTACCCGGTATTATCTCAATACTAAACTCGATTTCTCTGTCAACTAACTGCCCTGGCAAATCATTTGGAAACACATTTGGAAAATCTCTCACCATAGGAATATTATCCATTTTAGGTTTAATAGTAAGCGGCACCATTAGCACTGAACGTAAAAATCCCTTACAACCCTTGTTAATCAATCTATTTGCTTTCATGGAGGAAATCAAATATGGGGGAGATATGAACCCTCCCCATTAAATGTAAATTCAGGCATTTCAAGCAAACGAAACACAACTTGTTTAGTTACACAGTCAATAGTAGCATAATACCTCGATAACCAGTCCATTCCCAGAATTACGTCAAAATACATGATTTTTAAAGGCAATAGATCAACATATAAAGTCATATTGTCATGACCCGAACCCACCCCTATGGGTTAAGGACATAACCGGCCAGTAATCCTGGGATTACATACGGCCTCAGACCAAAACAGTCAAAATTCATCAAAGTAAAGGGGCCAAACGGAAGTAAAAATTTAAAACTTTGTCCATAGAGCCGTGCTTATATGCACATCAAACAAACCATACACAGATACGTTAATAACCCACATCAAAAGTACTGTATCACAAAATTCATTACGGACAGGATCATCCAAAACGAGTCAGCCTATAACCGACTATGTACAGACATACACAAGGCCCTTGCCAACAAGACAAAACATAAGTACATAATAAAATGGCAAGGGTGGTCTCATGCGTGAGACGCAAGGCTGACTTTCCAAAACTCATATTGTTCCTGGCAGACTTCACTGGGGCTGGGTTTGTGCTTCTCTTGGCTCACCTACAAACACATGAATAAGCGTGAGCGACAGCCTAGTGAATAATATCAAATACAGAATATACATAGCAATGTAGAACAACAAATTCCAAACGGCCTTGGGCCCAATTCATATTTCTAATTAGCAGATATATATATATATATATAACTATACGAATTCCAAGTCAAGTGACTTGTAGTTTCAACATTCTGGCCTTTGGCCCATTCAGGTTTCCATTCATGTCAAAACGGCCTTCGGCCCACTCATTTATGTCAAAACGGCCTTCGGCCCACTTATTTATGTCAAAACGGCCTTCGGCCCACTCATTCATGTCAAAACAGCCTTCGGCCCACTTATTTATGTCAAAACGGCCTTCGGCCCACTTATTTATGTCAAAACAGCCTTCGGCCCACTCATTCATGTCGAAACGGCCTTCGGCCCACTCATTTATGTCAAAACGACCTTCGGCCCACTCATTCATGTCAAAACGGCCTTCGGCCCACTTATTTATGTCATGACGGCCTTCGGCCCATTCACATAAGACAAAACGACCTTTGGTCCATTCACATGTGTCAAAACGACCTTTGGTCCATTCATATATATCAAAACGACCTTTGGTCCATTCGATTCTATCAAAACGACCTTTGGTCCATTTATTTATTCATATCAGACTTTCGTCCACAATCCCAAATAGCAACTCATAAAGCTTATAAGGGAATAAACAATTGGACATACACAAATATTCGAATATCAACATTACTCACAGTGATCGGCTTGTGGATTTGCCCTAGAGCTTGACCCTACACATTTCACGAACACAAAAGGGTCACTAATAGCTCAATCCGTTCTTTAATTCACATATTCCTCTTTAGGCTTTATTCTTATCCCATTAACTCATTTACAATGCTTAACACATGCCTAAGAGTGCTTGCAAGTGAAAGAGAATGGAAAACGAAACACAGAATGCGAAAGCAAAATTTCAGAAAACAGGGTCCCCGCTCGAGTGGACCCTTAAGGCCTGCAAAAGTACTGGGTAGGTGAAAATTGCGCTCGATCGTCCAATATGGTGCTCGAGCGGATGGCCTCTCAACGTAGCTCCCCGCTCGAGCGTGAACTTTCCCGCTCGAGCGGACGCTATGTCTGCAAAAAGTACTGGATGCATCATTTTTACGCTCGAGCGTGAACTATGATGCTCGAGCGGAAGTTCATCATTCATGATCCCCGCTCGAGCGTATACTAACCCGCTCGAGCGGACACCATGCCTGCAAGAACAAAATACTGGGAGCTCGAAATCCCCGCTCAAGCGTGAACTTCCCCGCTCAAGCGAACATCAAAATTCTAGGTTTCCCAGATTGTGTTCTTGAGCTCCAATTCAAATTCCAACCAACCAAATATGCATGCAATGGCTCAAATCTCATGTATAATCATACTAATATCGTATAGACCCCAAATCACAACTCAATGAGGCTCAATTTCACAAATAAGTCACATGCATGCCCCAATCTCCCATCAAACGCATTAACAATGTACAAATTTATGCATTCAAGCTCATATCTTCTCAAATTGTACATGCATGTGATGATTTAGCCACATTCTCAACTTGGATAACACAAATGGTGATCAAAACATGAGTTTCATCCCAAAACTCTACTTGAATCATGTATTTCAAGCTTATACATGCTATTTCAAAACAATCTCCTATATGCATGCATATACCAAGCTTTAATTCAACAAATACAACCCAATTTCATTTCAATCTTACTCTTGATCATCAAATTCGCTTGAATACACAAAATTACAAACTATAATCCAAGAATTACTCACCTAGAAGCTTTGATCTTCTAATACTCTAGTCAATTCTTGGGTTAAATCTTCAAATTCCAAAGAGTTAGCCAACAATCACACAATTCTCTCCTTCCCTCTCTCTACAGCCGGCTCTCTCTATGTTTTTTTAGTCCCAAATTCAGTCAAATGAAGTGAATAAGAGAGAATAGGGAGTGTAGAGACTTACAACAAAACCCACTAAGGTCAAATAATATTAATAAAGTAATTGGGCTCTAATTTATCAATTAAATCGACTTAATCTGACCCGAATCAATTTTTCAATTAAATTTCACCGTAGGCTCTAAAAATTACGCTAATCAAAATGGCGTAATCAATTTCGGGTTCTGTGGCCGATAAGGCCCTCAATTTAATTCCCGAAGCGGATTATTCAAACAGATATTCCTATAATGAACAGATAGAATCCCAAAATCACATATATCCACATAATGGTACACAAAATCATATCAAAACATATAATCACATACGTATTAGGGACCAATTAACGTAATACAGAACAGGGGTATCACACAAATCCCCAACATTAACATCACATGCAGGATCAAGTCATAGACTCCCCGGTTGGAGAAGATACAACTAACAAATGAGGCATTGGTTCCAATTGTCAAGTTAATTTTGAAGTAAAAGCACATGACACAAAGGAATGCGTGGATCCCGAGTCAATCAACACATATGCATTCTGAGAGCAGATAGGAAGAATACCTAACACAACCGTCTCTATCGTCTACACATCACCTGGTACCAATGCAAAAACCCGGCCTTGCTTTAAAGTTTCATTTCCCGTAGTCGCTTTCTAATTTACCCTTGGTGTTGACACTAATGTAGTTGAGCTAGCCCTGGGCTGGCTTGTACTTTGAGGCATTAAAGGGCAATCCTTAATCATATGACCTGTTTTCGCACACCGAAAACATGTGCCAGAAATTCTGCGACAAACTCCCTTGTATCTTTTCCCGTACTTTGGGCAGATGGATGTATCGTTCCCTTGGCTTGAGCTAGTAGATGATCTTGTATTCTGTCTCTTGTTCGGTAGAGTCTTGAAGTTGTTCCATCCCTTCTTAAAATTAGATCCCGGTCTCTTACCCCTCCATTCAATCACCAGTGCCTTTGCTTATCTTAATGTAGCAACATTCGCTTCAGCCATAATAGCTCTATCCAAAACATCAACGTATTTTTCTAACTTAAATATGTTGATCCGGTCAAGAACCTCAACATCTAGTCTGCCTTCAAACTTCCTAGCTTTATTATAATCAGTATTTACCATATGTGGCGCATATCGCGCTAGCTCAGTGAATTTGGATTCATACTCTGCTACCGCCATAGTACCCTACTTTAGTTGCTCAAATTCTATTACCTTGCAGTCTCATACACACTGTGGAAAATATTTTTCGTAAAAAGCTTCTTTAAACTGTGCCCAAATCATGGCAATCTGTTGATCACAAACAAGCATCCACCACCTTCTCGCTTCCTCTTGCATGGTAAAAGTTACTAACAGAACCTTTTGCTCTTCGGTACATGGGAATACTTCGAATAACTTTTTAATTTCTAATATCCAGGCTTTAGCTTTCAACGATTCAAGTCCTCCCGGAAAAGTAGGCAGTTTCAGTTTGTTAAACTTCTGGGTCAAGGTAATAATGTCACCATTATTGGGTGGCTTCACTGGAATAGGTGGTGGAGGAGGAGGTGGAAAGGGTTGTCTCGGTTGTTGTCTTAACGCTTCTGTCAATTGCTTTACCATTTGCTCTAACTGCTCTATTCTTGCATCAGAAGACTCAAATGTCTCTGCACGTCTTGTTTCTTCCGTTGGTCTATAGGTAAACAGAGTGATAATAAACATAGGACACATAGAATTCACACTTGCATTATTACCACATAAGCACATCAAGAAAAACCACACACACTCACACATTCAGATAATATGCCCTAATTTCTTTTCTAGGACATCCTATAGCTCATTTGGACGCGCATGTGCGGTATAACTCGTGCTCTGATACTACTCTGCCACGACCCAAACCCGCCCCTATAGGTTTAGTGTCGTAACTGGCCAGTAATCTAATATTACCGAAGGCCTAACTGAACAGATCAAATAAGCGGGACTAGCAGAAGCTCATATAGAAAAAAGAAACCATCTAATGAATTGTCAGAACTTACATGAAAGAACATGCATTATGCTATATATATACATGTTTACAACCAAACAAGTCAAGAGTGTCCAAATACAAATAAAAAAAGAAGGCATTTTCTTCTTCAGAGTAATAACTCCAGTGTAACATGACCATAACACGAGAGTGAGTCTCAAAAGGAGTGAACACTGGGCCACCCAAACACTTCAACGGGCAGGAACCTCGTCACGAGGTACAAAAGGGGTAGCCTAACAAAAACAAGGCAAGGTCGTTGCCACTATGTCCCCTCCTAAACTGGATCACCTACATAAAATATAACAAAACGTGAGCTAAAGCTCAGTGAATAACAACTATGTAAAGGGGTTCTGAATGATGATCATAATGTAAAGTAATTTACATACTGAACAGGTTCTTATCTCATACAGAAAGCAATAATGTCATACGTGGTATATCCAAAAGCAACTAATACAAGTGGTCATGAAGACCGATAATTCGATATGATGGCCATCACTATAGTAAACAGGAGTTCCAGGAATTGGAACTAACAGAGATCTCTGTAACAATGATAGTAAACAAGTGCCAAGGATGCCACGAATACAATTCAACAAAATAGGATCATCATTCATTAAGCAGAAGAACCATTTCAGAATAGAGAATAGTGTAACGCAGAAAATAAATACTTTTGCTTAAACATATCTTTAGTGTTACTCACAGTTGGCTCCGCGATGCACGTGATCGAGACATGGCGTTTGACCTACATAAACAGATATAAGCGAAGCACACTTAATTTGTTATGCAACCAACTAATCATTTTCATTATTTAGGAATTGATTAGCATAAATGTCCTTTACTCTCTTTAATGACCGAGGAACCTATGTAATGCAAATGTATGACAACTATGTATGAAAATCACACTAATGGAGGCCCGGGAGTAGGGTAAATGAAGCAAAAAAATGAAACCGAGGCTACCAAAACAGCCGCACGTACGGAGCCCCTTGGCCGCACGTGCAGAACTCCCACCGCACGTGCGCCAGCAGGTGCTTTTATTTTAGAACCTCTTCTTCTTCTCCCATGTTTTCCGCACGTGCGGTCCTCTCCGCCGCACGTGCGCCACAACTTCCCGCACGTACGGTCCTCCCAGCCGCATGTGCAGTTGTGGGTGTTCTAGAACCGAAAATTCTGCTCTGTTTTGGGCTTCAAATTCCCAAACAATCAAACCCAAATTTGTACAAAACAAGGCTCAAAACTTACAAAAGCAAGATGAAAGAGTAAATTCTAAGTTAAAATCAAAGTTATAGCTTTTCATTTAATTCCAATTTCACAAACACAAAATCATAGCTTACTTATGGAGGAGAGTAAACATAAGTTGTAGCTTAGGGTTCAAACTTCATGAAACTTCCCATACCAACATCAAACTCATGCAAGACATGCAAGATCAAGTGAGAATTATGAGAGATGTGGTGTTTGAGAATATTCTAGACAAGATGTATAACTTACACTACATACACTACCCAACTTCCCCAATTCCACTCCAAAAATCTTTAATTACATATGAGACTTACCTTAATCTTAGGGGTTTAGACAACATCCCTTACCTTCAATGGTTGCTCTAGTGATTCTCTTCTTTCTTCCCTTCTCTTCTTTGGTCATTCTCTCAAATTCTAGAACACTCTCTAACTCTCCCAGGTTTAATCTCTCTCAACCCACTTGAATTAAAATATGGACGCCACGAATACAGTTCATAAAATAGAACAATCATTCAATCAATCAGAAAGTATCATTCTAGACATAACATTTTATTATTCAGAAAATACTTATAATTCAAACATATCTTTACAAGGTTGTTACTCACAGATAGCTCCAGAGACAGATCAGACGAACCGTAGTGCGTGACCTACACAAACACATAACAGATACACATTAAAACACAATATCACTATCTTGAACAAACTTGACTTCTTTTGTCATTTCTGTTAGATAATCTGAAGTTCTACTATGCTTATACTTTCTCAACAAACTGGATTCACATTTCACATATTCTTTCATTACTAAATCTTTCTTTTCCAGATAGACTGATTTATTACTTGGCTTCTTAATCAATTACTACTAAATCAATGATTTATTCTTTAACCAACTAATTTATGTTGATTGTTAGCTTATTAATCTTCAGTGAGTCATAATTCTTGCTTAGAAATGTTTGGGAGGAGATGAGATGAAAATATGAACATATGACTCAAAAGCCTTCTTAATTTGTCCAAATAATTCATTTTCTTCGTATCAAATCCAATTTCAAACTCAAAAATTCTAAAGCATAAATTAAGTTTTCAAAACCCAATTTCATGCTCAAAACTCATGCAAAACTTTATCAAAACATGAAAATAAATATAAACCTGATCAATTTGTAACTCAATTAAATCAAAATTTCCTTTAATTTCAAAATCAAAACTCTCAAATTTCATGAACTCCTGATTTTCGAAAAAATTTCTTCAAAGTCATTTATATACTCTGTTGCATGGATTAAATCTTCAAACAATTCTAGTTGCATGTAATTTATAAAACTCAATTGAAGAATAGTTCTCAAAATTGAACCCAAAGTCAATAAATTTAAAGAATCATAACTCATATTCTTCAGTCTAACTTAATTTAACAATCACAGGGTGGTTGGCCTAGTGGGCGACGACTGGCACTTGGAGGTTTGCTTCCTCCCAAGTCTTAGGTTCGAATCCCCTAGCCAACAAACGCATAACTTGGAGCCATGAAGCGCAGGGCGTGAGCCCTGTTTCGGAAGGCTTGTTCAGGCTGTAAAGACTTAGTCTGGTGCATGTAAGCTGACCCAGGATACCCTACATAACCACACAAAAAAAAAAAAAACACACTTAATTTAACATCCAAAACCCAATTTCCTATCAATTTATATAATTAATGGGAGCTTTTTTGATAAATCCATTTTCTAAGAGCTTTATTCCATCCAACCCATATTCTTTTTGACTATTCCATTAGGTCCAATTTGAGATAAGAAGACCAAAAGACCATTTTCATCTACTTATGTTCTATTTAGTTCACATTATTTTTCTATATTTCAATAAGTCCTATGGGTGACATAATTACCAAAATACCCCTAATGTGAATGTTCACACCGTCAATGTGAATGTTCATATCGTCAATGTGTAGGGGCCCGGCCCATGTCGATCCTCGTGGGTGCCGGGAAAAATTCGAGTCGGGCCGGGCCGGCCCACAGGCCAAAAAATAGGCCCGGCCCGGCTCGGTCCGTTGATAATGTGAATATTCACATTGACAAGTCAACATTCACATTGATGAGAGTGTAAAATTGGCTCGCGGCCTGTGGGCGGCCCGAAGCCAGCCCGCCGCCTGGGGCAGGCCCGGGCCGGCCCGTTCATAATGTGAATATTCACATTGATATATTAACATAAACATTGATAAGAGTGTAAAAATTAGCCCGTGACTCGTGGATAGCCCGAAGCCTGGGACCGGGCCGGGCTGGCCCGGGCCCAGCCCGTTGACAATGTGAATATTCATATTGACATGTTAACATTCACATTGATAGGAGTGTAAAATTAGCCCGCGGCCTGTGGTCGGCCCGAAACCCGCCCGCGGCTCATGGGCTGTCCTGGGCGGGGCCGGCCCGACCCGTTGATAAGGTGAATATTTACATTGATATGTTAACATTCACATTGATAAGAGTATAAAATTAGCCCGTGTCCCGTGGCTGCCCGAAACTAGCCCATGGCCCGTGGGCGGCCTGGGACCGGCCCGGCCCGGCCTGTTGACAATGTGAATATTCATATTGACATGTTAACAGTCACATTGATAAGAGTGTAAAATTGACTCGCGTCCCACGGGCGGCCCGGGGGCGAACCCGACCCGGCCCGTTGACAATGTGAATATTCACATTGACATATTAACATTCACATTGATAGGAGTGTAAAATTGGCCCGTGGCCCGTGGGCGGCCTGAAGCCCGCCCGTTGCCCAGGACGGGCTCGGCCCGGCCCGTTGACAATGTGAATATTCACATTGACATATTAACATTAACATTGATAACAGTGTAAACTTGGCCCGTGACCTGTGGACAGCTCGAAGCCCGGTCCCGGGCCGGGCGGGCCCGGCCCGTTGACAACGTGAATATTCACATTGACATGTTAACATTCACATTGATAAGAGTGTAACATTAACCCATGCCCCGTGGCTGCCCGAAACCCGCCCACGGCCCGTGGGCGGCCCGAGGTGGGCCCGCCCGGCCTGTTAACAATGTGAATATTCACATTGACATGTTAACATTCACATTGATAAGAGTGTAACATTAACCCGTGCCTCGTGGCTGCCCGAAAACCCGCCACGGCCCGGGGTGGCCTGAGGTGGGCCCGGCCCGGCCTGTTGACAATGTGAATATTCACATTGACATGTTAACATTCACATTGATAAGAGTGTAAAATTGACTCGCATCCCATGGGTCCGGCCCGGGTCCGGGCCTACCCCGGGCCGCAGGCGAGCTTCGGACAGCGGACAAATTTTACACTCCTATCAATGTTAATGTTAACATGTCAATGTGAATATTCACATTGTCACGGGTCGGGCCAAGCCCGCCTCGGGCTGCGGTCTGGCTTCGGGCCGCCCACGGGCTGCGGGCGAATTTTACACTCCTATTAATGTGAGTGTTAACATGTCAATGTGAATATTCACATTGTCAACGAACCGGGCCCGCCCCGGCCCGAGGTCGGGCTTCGGGCTGCCCACGGGTCACGGGCCAATTTTACACACTTATCAATGTGAATATTAACATGTCAATGTGAATATTCACATTGTCAATAGGCCGGGCTGGGCCCGTCCCGGGCCATCCACGGGCCGTGGGCGGGTTTCGGGCCGCCCACGGGCTGCAGGCCAATTTTACACTCTTATCAATGTGAATGTTAACATGTCAATGTGAATATTCACATTGTCAACGGGCCGGACCGGGCCGGGCCGGGCTCTCCCCGGGCCGCGGGCGGGCTTTTGGCCGCCCATGGGCCGCAGGCCAATTTTATACTCTTATCAATGTGAATGTTAACATGTCAATGTGAATATTCACATTGTCAACCGGGCCGGACTGGGCCCGCCCCGGGCCGCTGGCGGGTGTTGCGCTGCCACGGGACGGGGCCCAATTTTACACTTCTATTAATGTGAATGTTAACATGCCAATGTCAATGTTCACATTGTCAACGGGTCGGGTCGGGCCGGGCCCATCCTGGGCTGCTGGCCAATTTTATACTCTTATCAATGTGAATGTTAACATGTCAATGTGAATATTCACATTGTCAACAGGTCGGGCCGGGCCCGCCCCGGGCCGTGGGCGGGTTTCGGGCATGCACGGGGCGCGGGCTAATTTTACACTCCTATCAATGTGAATGTTAACATGTCAATGTGAATATTCACATTGTCAACGGGCGCGGGCCGGGCCCTCTCCGGGCCGCAGGCGGGCTTTTGGCCGCCCATGGGCCGTGGGCCAATTTTATACTCTTCTCAATGTGAATGTTAACATGTCAATGTGAATATTCACATTGTCAATGGGCCGGACCAGGCCGGCCCCGGGCCGCCCATGGGCCGCGAGCGGGTTTCGCGCCGCCACGGGACGCGGGCCAATTTTACACTCCTATTAATGTGAATGTTAACATGTCAATGTGAATATTCACATTGTCAACGGGCCGGGCCCGCCCCGGCTCGCAAGCGGGTTTCGGGCCGCCCATGGGCCAATTTTACATTCCTACCAATGTGAATTTTAAAATATGAATGTTCACATCATTAAATTGCTAATCGTTCAAAAAATATTTATAAGGGTATCAAAATTGAATATAAGGGCATAAGTGTCCAAGAAAATAATATAAATCAAGAAAATGGACTTTATGGAATAAAAGCATACATACATGGGACTAAATGGGTTAAAAAATTTCTTCATGGACTTCTTGGGTTAAAGCACTTCTAAATTGGACTTATCAATAAAAATCCCATAATTAATTTTCAAATTACTTCTTAATTTCAACATTTAGCTAAATTATTTATCAAGTCTAAGCTTCAATTTCTTACCTGAAGTCTTCAATGGTTGAATTTCTTGAGTCTCCTTACAATTTCCAGCAAAAAGTGATCTTTTTCTTCAAAGAAATTGAGCTCTCTATCTCTCTCTCTCTCTGCATTCTCTCTATGTTTTTCTCTCTTTCTTGGTGCTCTCTCTCTCTGCCTTTCTCTTTCCCATAGTTTCTTGGCAGAACTACTGGACTCAAAAGGGTTAGCACACTTGTACCCCTTTTTGATTTCATTCCCTCTTTTTTTATTTTATTTATTATTATCAAAGATTCTACAGTGTTCTCACTCTCTCTACATATTTTAGTTATTTATTTATTTTTAATTGAATATAATTAGATTAATTGCTAATGACTCATAATTAGGCTTAATTAATTATGTTTAGTTTCAAATCAAATTACTTTAAATTAATTCTTAAGTAATACCGATCTCACTTAGTCCTAATTAATTATAATTACCACATAACTTAATTAACCCCAATTAAGACTTAATTCAATCATTCCAAATTTTATTAATCTGAATTAGATTTTTAATCGAACTCCCAAGAGGCTCCAAATATCAAATTAAACTTATTGCCATCATCGATTTTGGTTTCTCAAATCATTTAAGCCTTTAATTTCTGATCAAACTCAAAATTTCCGTCAATAAATTCATATTCAAATTGGGCACTTCATAAGTAAATTTAATTCATAATAACTACAATTCCCAATCCTCATAATTTAATTAACTCCAACTCAAACCCAATTAACCAAATCTTAATTTTACTAAGCTGAATCGAATATTTAATTAAAGTCCCATATGGTCCAATACTCGAAATTAAACTAATTTAACTCATCAATTTCACCTTCTTAAGCCATTTAGGCTTTCAATTTCTAATTCCAAAATAACTCTTTTATAAAATCATATACAAATCAGACCCAATAATGTTCATCAATTCCACAGTTAAATCAAAATAATAACTAATTAAAATCCAAATCACCTTGATTAACTAAATGTAAAATATTATACGTGGAAGGGTCGTCACAATCTCCCCCCCCCCCCCCCCCAGAAAGTTTGGTCCTCCAAACTTAAGGCACTTATACTTGAAAACTAATCATATTGCCTTAGTTCATGTCATTCCTCTTTTCCCGGTAACTTTCTCACCATTCGATTTTATCATCACAAGAGTTTAACTCATTTTCATTTAATTTGTAATAACCCGAATTGTGATTCGTCCTAGTTCATGTTGTCATCAAAAGCTATTCAGTTATATATAGTTGACCTCGAAGTCAACATCATAATATTAAGCCACAAAATGTATTAACCACAACGTACTACTCTTATTAATCACATAACTTAGATACTTTTATTTAACTAGCCACATATCTTCTAATAATTTACATATCTCCAAATAACCCACGTGTCTCAAAATAGTTGAGGATTGATCACAAATGATACTCGTGATCCTACTTAACTTCAAATAAATCAAAGTATTCCTCTATTGACATCTCATATGAAGTCTTCCAAATAAGTAAGTGTTGATACACAATATTAATAACAAATTCAACATCTCGGTCCACCAATTCCTTTGCAACAATAATCCGGGTATTCATTCTTAAACAACTCATAAGTCGTCAATAGCAAATCAATGGGGTAGGGATTTACTTCATTAGTTCCACAAGAAAAGTTATTTACTTTCGGAAGTCAAAGACAACTCGCTTAGGCATATGGCCAACATTACTTATCATACTCAACATTACATCTTAATAATCCATATCAAAAGCATTGAGTCAAATTCATAGTTAAACATTTCCAAATAATATAGATCCTCCGGATGATGAAGAAACACTTACCACCTAATATTAATCCCAATAATCAACTCATTTTTATAACCAAATGGGTCAAAATGAATGAATGGGTCTTGAATCAATCATACAGACCTTTTGCTAACTGTTAGTAAAGGTCCTTGAAATGGCGGTCTAATTCAAGTTATCTTAACAATCTCAGATTAAGTTCCAAATATCTAAGCCAATAAATTCTAAATTTTCCAATAATCGATTCAAACATTTATAAAGGGATCCATTCTAACTCAAGACTTCTTACATTTACTAAACATATTCTTATGGATCTTTCCTACCACAAATTTTCAAATACATTCTTTGATTCCTTTATTGGCTAGCACTACATTGGCATGGACAATTTACGATTCATTATTTCTGTACTCATTCAAATTCTCTTGTTCCAAGAGGTTCTTGAAGAAATACACATTTATAACTTTGACGAAATTTATTTTCTTATTTTCTATTATGTATTACCTCTTCTGAGTAGTATTAGAAGCGAACTTCTTTACAATAAGTTATGATGTCTAGGTTAGGATTCATAACATAAATTTGGTTATGTATTTATATGGCCATATTATCATTCCATTCTAACTATTATTCATATACGAAATTACTATGTCTCTCTTCCTTTTTCTTGTTTTTTTTTCAAGTCCATATATTTGGCTTCATAGCTTAAATGGATTAAAAAAGTTCCATTTTTCAACATTGACAATACAATCTTCGTAAATAGAATCATTCTCCTTCTAACATTAAATAGGCCAATCTTCATTGGTTTAACTCTTAGTCACATTTCACTAATTCTAGCTATATCGATCAAGTTTTAAATGTCCGAGTAAATGGATCCTAAATTTATCAAACTTTAGGTAGGAGAAATTCACATAACCAAAACATGTATGATATAATAAACCCAAAATTCTATACATATGCTTAAAGTACTCCCTCACTTAACAATTGAGTAGGTACAATTCTTTAAACTAATTAGCTGACTTGAAATCTCTTAAAATTTATCATTATAATTATTTTTGAATAATTCTTCATTAAATGCTCCATCTTTCTACATTTGAAACACACTCCCGAATTTCGATAACAGTCCCCATATAACACTTGTAACAAATTGAACATTTTGGGGGTGAGCTTATATCTTGCTTAAAATTACTCGTCTCTCCTAATTTTGCTTAACAATTAACACTCCACTTCTTAGACATATTCTGCAATTCCTTCTTTAACTTAACACTTTACTTTTTCTTCTAATCTTCGGTTTCCCATAGCATTGTTGCATTGTTTTTATCATATTTTCTAGCACTTCTTCTATTTTTCCCAATTACTCTAACAAGGACTGAACTTCTGTTTCATTCTTACTTCTTATCATCTTTTCCTAAAGTCACAAGACAAAGGTGAATAACACTTGGGGTAATATTGGCTAGTTTATAACATAACATCACATATTCAACCATAAGTCAAACAATTATACAAAGACATCGGTAGGGCAACCTATTCATTCCCATGGAGTTGATCGAGAATTTCCGATTCGAAGCCACGCTAACCGAACGTGATTCCAATCAGACTTTCAGGGTAATTCAACAAAGGTATGAGACTCTATGGTTTATACATTAGGTCCCACACCAAATCAACATACCATCTTCATATCAAACAATTTTCTAACTTTCAATCACCATAGTTCCACACACTTCATTGATCATCAAATACTTCAACTTTTCCAAATATTCTCCCAGTCTAATTTTACATTTGATCATATAACCTTCATAGCTTCTACCAAAGATTATAATACCTTGTGGTACCATAATTTCACAAATCAATACATTTCTACTCACCAATGTTCTAGTAAAAAAATCTAATTTCCTTATAAAATTAAAAACTCCACAATAGCTCTTAACTTTAATACTGAATTTATTAAATAAACACATTTTGGTTTTCTTATTATCGTCAAAATTCCTTAATAACTCTTAATTCGTAATCTCAATACTTAGCCTTATGAGACTAACACATATACATTTTTTTGAATGCCCAAACCAACTTATCACTTTACTTGTTAGATTTATGCAACTTAAATTCATTCTAGACATTCTAATGCTCAATGGACACGTGTGTGAGATATTAACTCGTGCTCTAACACCACTCTGTCACGATCCAAACCCGTCCCTATAGGTTTAGCATAATGACCGACCAGTAATCTTAAGATTACTGAAGGCCTCTTAAACAGATACTCCCTCCGTCCCAAAATAATGGTCCCTTTTGGGGAATCCAACTTTTTTTGGTAGTACAATTATTGCATTTGAAAAAAGTTGACTTTCCAAAATTATCCTTTTGATAGTACATTTTTGGGAATATCAATGTCATAATTGTACTTTTTATATTGTTTATTAATTTAAAAGAAGGGCAAAATAGGAAATTTATATTATTTTTGTACTTGATTTTTGAAGAGGGACTAATATTTTAGGACAATGGAAAATGGAATAAGGGACTAATATTTTGGGACGGAGGGAGTACATAATATTAGTGGCTAGTAGAAGCAAAATACAAACATACATCATCCATTGAGCTGTGCAGACTTACATGAGACAGAAAATATTTAAACTTTTTTTTTTTTTATATATACATATATTATCACATCATTCCTGTGTCATCATATATATACAGATGAGACAAAAGGGACTTAGCCCTATATACAGAATAAACAAAAACTTAAACTTTAATCACATAGCCTTGGCACTTGACATATCCAGAACCTCCACGGGAGGCGCATAGGTTGGCTGACAAAAACAGATTCCAGGCAAACACCTCTAAGCCTGGTCACGCGCTTGATCACCTACATACATATACATATACAATGAGTTAGAGCCCAGTGAATAACAACATTGTAAAGATGTTATGAATGATGTCCTTACAGTATTTAAAGCAATCCATTATCATCAGCAAATCAGTTTCTTATTTTAGAATCATATTGTAATCATAGCAGTCATACGTGGTACATCCAATAGCAGAATAGTACAGTAGGTCATAAAGACCGAATAGTCAGAATTTGATGGCCATCAATACAGTAAACAGAAGTTCCAAGAATCGGAACTGACAGAGATCGCTGTAACAGCAGCAGTAACAGATGCTATGGATGCCACGAATACAGTTCATAAAATAAGACAATCATTCAATCGGTCAGGAAGTATCATTCTAGAAACAAAACATTTTATAATTCAAAAAATACTTATAAAATTCAAACATATCTTTACAAGGTTGTTACTGACAGATAGCTCTAGAGATAGATCAGATGGACCGTAGCGCATGACCTACACAAACACATAACAGATACACATTGAAACACAATATCACTACTTTGATCAAACTTAACTTCTCTTGTCATTTTTGTTAGGTAATACGAAGTTCTACTACGCTTATACTTACTTTCTCAATAAACCAGATTCCCATTTCACAAATTATTTCATTACTAAATCTTTCTTTTCCAAATAAACTGATTTCTTACTTGGCTTCTTAATCAATTACTGCTAAATAAATTATTTATTTTTTAACCAACTAACTTATATTGATTGTTAGCTTATTAATCTTCATTGAGTCATAATTATTGCTTAGAAATGTTTGAGAGGAGATAAGATGAAAATATGAACACATGACTCAAAAGCCTTCTTAATTTGTCGAAATTTAAATTTAATTCATTTTCTTCATATTAAATCCAATTTTAAACTCATAAATTCTAAAACATAAATTAAGTTTTCCAAACCCAATTTCATGCTCAAAACTCTTGTAAAACTTCATCAAAACACGAAAATAAATATGAACCATGATCAATCCTTAACTCAGTTAAATCAAAACTTCCTTTAATTTCAAAATCAAATTCTCAAATTTCATGAACTCATGATTTTCAAAACTTTTTCTTCAAAGTCATTTATATACTCTATTGCATGGATCAAATCTTTAAACAATTCTTGTTGCATGTAATTTATAAAACTCAATTCAAGAATAGTTCTCAAAATTGAACCCAAACTTAACAAATTTAAAGAATCATAACTCATATTCTTCAACCTAACTTAATTTAACAACTATAGGGTGGTTGGCTTAGTGGGTGACGATTGGGGCCTGGAGGTTTGCTCCCTCCCAGGTCTCAAGTTTGAATCTCCTAGCCAACAAATGCATACCTTGAGGCCACGGACCGAAGGGCGTAAGTTTTGTTTCAGAAAGTTTGTTCAGGCTGTAGAGACTTCTGGTGCGCCTAAGTTAGCTTAGGATACCCTACATAACCAAAAAAATTAATTAATTAATTAATTTAACATCCAAAACCCAATTTCCTATCAATTTATATAATTAATTTTCAAATTACATCTTAGTTTTAACTTTTAGCTAAATTATTTATTAAGTCTAAATTTTAATTCCTTACCTTAAGTCTTCAATAATTGAATTTCTTGAATCTCCTTACAATTTCCAGTAAAAAGTGATCCTCTTCTTCAAAGTAATTGAGCCATCTCTCTCTCTCTCTCTCTCTCTCTCTCTCTCTCTCTCGGTATTCTCTCTCTATTTTTCTCTCCCTCTCGATGCTCTCTCTCTGTCTTTCTCTTTCCCACGGTTTCTTGGCAGAACTATTGAACTCAAAAGGGTTAGTACACTTGTACCCCTTTTTGATTTCATTTCCCTTTTTTTTCCTCTTTTTTTTCTTTTTTTTTTTATTATTATTATCAAAGATTCTCGAGTGTTCTTACTCTCTCTACATATTTTGGTTATTTATTTATTTTTGATTGAATATAATTAGATTAATTGCTAATGACTCATAATTAGGCTTAATTAATTATGTTTAGTTTCAAATCAAATTACTTTAAATTAATTCTTAATTATACCGATCTTACTTAGTCCTAATTAATTATGATTACCACACAAATAACTTAATTAACCCCAATTAAGACTTAATTTAATCATTTCAAATTTTATTAATCTAAATCAGATTTTTAATCAAGCTCCCAAGAGGTTCCAAATATCAAATTAAACTTATTGCCGTCATCAATTTTGGTTTCTCAAATCATTTAAGCCTTTGATTTCTGATCGGACTTAAAATTTCCGTCAATAAATTCATATTCAAATTGGGCACCTCATAAGTAAATTTAATTCAGAATAACCACAATTTCCAATCCTCATAATTTAATTAACTCCAACTCGGACCCAATTAACCAAATCTTAATTTTACTAAACTGAATCGAATATTTAATTAAACTCTCATATGGTCCAATATTCGAAATTAAACTGATTTAACTCATCAATTTCACATTCTTAAGCCATTTAAGCTTTCAATTTCTAATTCCAAAATAACTCTTTTATAAAATCATATGTGAATCAGACCCAATAATGTTCATCAATTCCACAATTAAATCAGAATAATAATTAATTAAAATCCAAATCACCTTGATTAACTAAATTTAAAATATTATACGTGGCGGGATCGTCACACATATCCTACGTGGTATACTCTTGCAATTCTATCCGTTACATACCTACTCTTTCTTATTTTTTCTCTTATATATTACAAAAAATAACCAATAAAATTAGAAGGGCAAACAATCTAATTAGAATTCCTTGAAAAAAACACCCTCATTTTGAGTTTTCAAAAATAATTTTTTGGATTTTCAATTCGTATTTTTGTATTTTCAATGATTTTTAAAAATATTTTAATCAATTTTTTTATTTTATTTTTAGATCCACAATCTTAATCCTAATAAACTTTAAAAGTAAAAAATTTGTACAAATTTTTTTTAAAAATTCATCGAATACAATAAAATACGAAAATGTATTGAATATATATATTTTTTTTGTATTTAATGAATTTTTTTAAGTTTTTTTTTTCACAAATATTATACTTTTTAAATATATTTAGATTAGATATATTTAAAAAATAAAATATTTATGTAAATACTAAAAACATTCACTAAAAATAAAACAATATAAAAAATAAAAAAATTTAATTTTTTAAAAACAAATTTAATTCCCTGAAAACAAACATGGTAAATATAATTCCTCGAAAACCTGACATGCTAACTTTTTTTAAAAAATTATTGCTGTTGATGCTTTATTAAAAATAAAAAATAAATAAATGTAAAAAAGAAAAAGAAAAAGAGGCATGCCTTTACCGTTGATGGGGTCAGACTTCTTTATTAAATAATTTTAAAAAACAAAGAAAAAGGCGTGAACTAACTTTTGCGAAATTCATATCATGTTTTGATATATGGGGTGGAGTAAAAATTTAGGATTAAATTTAGGATTAAAAATACTTGGATATATATATATATACAACAATGTTAGGTATTATGAAAATATTTCATGAAAATAATCATGAAAGATTTGTGACCATTGAATTACACTTCGAATAAAACATTACACACTAATCAAGATAATTCAAGAATCATAACTCTTTCATTATCATTTTCATGAAAGAATTTTCATGATCCCTAACTTTTCTCATATATATATATATAGATATATATATATAGAGAGAGAGAGAGAGAGAGAGAGAGAGAGATTTTGAGGTTTGTGATGTATTATGTGTATATGATATGTAGGGATATTTTGGTTATTTTATCTTAACTTATCTTTTTGAACAAAATATTTTAACGCGTGAACTGTTTGACCAAACAAATTCAAATTTAGACTTTTCAACCGAGCGTCCTATAATTTGAATCAAGATCCTCTCCTTAAATTGTCTCCTTCACTTCTTACTTGCAAGGCTATTGGCCTATTTTTTGGCCCAATTTTAATGATCTGAACTGTTCATATTTTAAGATTTATTGAGTATATCATACCTGTAAAAAATCAAATTGATCGGATATCAGAAAGTATGTGTTCGGAAAACTGTTTATTAAAGTTTTTAAAAAAAAATAGTTTTTAGTTTGATAATTCGAACATATAATTTCTGATATCCGATCAACTTGATTTTTTACTGATATGATATACTTAATAAATCTTAAAATGTAAACGGTTAAGATCATCGAAATTAGGCCCAAAAGTGAGCCCAATAGCTCTACAAGTAGGGAGTGAAGGAGATAACTCAAGGAGAGAATCTTAATTCCTATAATTTATCTTCATAATTTTATCATATATCCAAATTTTCAACTCATCAAAAATCCCATGGTATAACTTATTCTCACAGTTCAATCAATTATATCATATGCTAATTGAAATTATAGAAACACCAGGGCTTAATACAACAAAAGTAAAATACAATGTTCTTCATTTCATCTGTTTTTCTGGTGATTACTACTACTGTGTGGTAAAACCAGTGACCCAAACTCTTAGAACTACTCATTTATTTATACCCATTATTAGAGGGAAAACAAGCTTAAAAAAAAACATGAAAGTTACATCCATTGAAAAGTGAAATTTTTTACTTTGTCTTGTAAGAAACTTCACAAGAACCATCACACACATTATTACCCAGTGCTCTTCATGAAAGGGCAGCTTGAAAGCATCTCATTTGTGGAACTATCAGAGGCACCACCATGGCCACCCTTCACAAGACCTCCGAGCAATTCTCCGCGATCGTAGAAGAACTCTACCTTCATGATCTTCGATTCTTCATTTAACTGTTTCAACCAGAATTATCAAATTCATGCCTCAAAACTCTCAATTCTGTTTAGAAATTCGAAAGAACTTAAAAATAGAAAACGAACAGAAAAAGCTTTAACTGGGGATGAAAGTATTCAATATATACCTCAAAAATGGCCATGCCATACAATTCTATCTTTTCACCAGTTGGGGCATACCCTTTAAAGGGACCCTCCATGAATCCCCAGTGCCTAAACTTGAACACAATCACCGGTGGCCCCGAATAAACTTGAAGAACCTCTATGGCAAATCCTCGTGGGAAAGTTGTCGTGAAGACCTGGTGCGATGACTCTGCAGTTTCCTCGGCTATGTTGTACAACTGGAACTCCTCTGGCAAGGAGGTCTGCAGTAGTGGGTTGTACCCTCCCCCAAGCTTTTGCACTATTTCTTCCAGGGTTATCGGTTTTCGCCCTGAAAATTTTTATCATGAAAGTGCTCATAAGGAAAATTAGATTAAACAAGAAGGATAGGCTACAAAAATTTACATTAAAAGAAAAGAAGAAGAAGAAGAAGAAGACGCAAAAAAAAATAAATTAATTAAAAAAAAGAGGACATTTTATTACCATTGAGACTGAAAGTGTACTTCCTTGGGTCCATGGTTTTGAAGTCATCAAAAGATGCCTTATGGAACATCTCCATTTCCCATGACTTGAGAAGGTTCTGCACTTTTTCCTCAAGTGAACCTTGAGGCCAAATCTATCATATACACACAAATAGGTCAGTCATAGACAATATTAATATTGATATGATAGTACTATACAAATATATACATATACAAATATAGAAAGGATAGTCCAAAAACCCATCATCTGATTAAAATAGTGGGACCACGGCTTTAAATGTTGCCACACTTAACGGTTTTAACGAATCGGAGAGGAAAATTTCGTTCATTTTACAAAATTGTTACCTTTGTTCTACCTTCTTCAAAGAGCTTGTTGACAACGTCATAGTTAGGAGGAACACCAAACCTCCACTTTGTGTTCTTCTCTCCCTCTCCATTCAAGTAAGATCTATACTTGTCACCCTGCTGAGTCTCACCTAAAGAAGATGACATATTTGTATTGCCAAACAAGAGCTAAGCGAATCAATGTTGAGCCTGAGATTGTGTGATGGCTTAATCCATGCCTTATCTCTTTATATATATGCCAAAACTTAGCCTATCATAGATGAAAAATAGACTTTTCATGATGCTACTCAGCAATTTCAAAATGATATTTTGTTTTGACTATTATTTGATGATAAGAACACCCATCAATATGGGTCACCAAAAAAATGGGGGTTTAGTACAAAATTTTGTTTATTTACTATATCCAAGTTACGTATTTTGTGTTATTTTGATTCTTAAAATTTTACTTTGATCCCCAAATGATTAAATGCATGTTAAGGTGGTCCTCATAGCTAATATCACCAATATTCATTGTTAGAATAATTAGTATTTTTGGAACAAAAAAACATCTCAAAAAAAAAAAAAATGATTAATTACATTTTTGGTTGATAAAGGATGTGCTTTGTGTTATTTTAGTCCCAACATTTTGATTAGATCAATTTATAAATGATTAAATTTTTTGTAGATGTAAATTTTTTATTTCCAAAATTCGATAGATTGGGACACTTATGGAAGGGTCCGATTGACCGGACTTATTTATCTATAAATCTTGCTTCGTTTTTTAAACTATCAATATCTCCAAAATACCCTCAGTATATCTCATTCAACACTTTAGTAATAACACTATTATCATGACCCTGTTGCCAACTTGCCAGCAATGACCTCCGATCTCCTGTAACCACCTCCGACCACCATCTCTAACTACGTACCAACAATTACCTCTAATCTCTGGCAACTTTCAGTGATATTTTTCCAACCATTTTCTGGAAAAGAAAAAAAAAAAAACAAATGTTCATCCTCCACCACATCACTGCCACCACCACCTCCTTTATTCCTAGTAGTAACAAGAGAGAGGAAGAGAGACAGAAAGAGAGAGTAGGGAATGAGAAGGGGAAAAAATAAAGTATTTACTAGAAAACAATTCAGATTAGTCTTCACTATCATAGATCAATACAAGATCAACAAAATAATTAAATATATATTCAGTGATAAATTTATCACTAAGTCACTTGTAAAAAATTATAGATGTTAATTCACTCACCCACATACACACTTACACTCACTTACTCATAAGACACTCTCATCTTATATATACATATAACCAACTATTGATAAATTTATCACCAAAAAATAATTTTGCAGTAGATTCGGTTTGAAAAATAAAGAAACAGAGAAAAAGAGAGACAGAGGAGGAAGAGAGGTAAGATCTAGAAAACATTGTTGCTTGGAGTCATTTGGAGTCAATTTCACTATTGAAACAACTAAATCGGTGGATTGGCGATGGCAGAGTAGGGATCAGAGATGTAAAGTGTAGATCAACAACAGTGGAGTATAAATCGATAGCAATAGCGAATAGACGATGACGGTAGCAAGTGAAAGATGGTAACAGTGGCCAATGGATGACGATGGTGGCAGTGGTCAGCGATGGTAGCATTGGTAGTAATAGTGAGGCTCTAGGAGAAATGCTGGAGAGAGAGAGAGAGAGAGAGAGAGGAGAAGAGAGAGAGAGAGAATAATATTAAGGTTTATTGGTGCATTCAAAAGATGTGTAAGGAAAATTCTATTTCCACGCATCTTTTCGTCTCTGTGTACACACTTAATAAAAAAAAAAAAATTTAATGACAATTTTACCATGAAGCAAAATGTCCATAATGGACATCAATACACACAATAAATATTAATCCAAATTTTCTTTGTACACATCTTTTGAAAATAATAAGTCTTAGTGTATATCTTGTGGAAAAACAAAAAACAAAAACCTAGTTCCTCCATTGTTTTTCACTTCCTCTATTATCCTTCATTGCTTGCTACACTCCATAGTTATAATATATTGTCTCCCATTGCTTGGATAAAATACTTTGATATTGCTTTACTTTCTAAGTTCATACTCTATTGTTTATACCTTCTTTTTTTTCCATTAGAATCCACCATCATTCTAGATTTTTGTGATGGAAGATTTGCAAATCAATGGAAGTTCATATTCAAATAAGAATATACCTAATTACAACCAATGCAATAATGAAAATGTGAGTTTCTTTGTACAAAAGTTGATTTTGTTTTTTCATGTTCAAGATTCTCATTCGGCAAACCAGTACCGCAAATATTTATTATTTTCATAAATCATTGCCGAAAATATTTTCTTAATTTGGAAATTAACTTCCGAAAACATAAATTAATTCGGTTGTAAACAACTGAAATTTTTATAAAAATTCGATTTTCAAATGTTGAAAATATGTGACATATCCGGCTCTAAAGTTTTGAACTGAGATTCACATTACTTACCTTCAACAATGCAATGAAGCTCAATGTAGGTCTTCAATGGAGTTGTGTTTTGTTGGAAGAGGATTGCTAGAATCACTGTGGGTGGGTGTGTCATCCTATGAAGGGTTCGAAGGTGTGTGTATATACAAGATGTGAGTTAGGATTATCATTGGAACATGTGGTGTGTATGAAATGAGAATAATAATATATAACCAAATTCACAAGTATGTAAATTGAGATATGATGTGCACAGAGACAAAAGTATGTGTGGAAATAGAATTGCCCATGTGTAGGACCTATATAGGGATGTGCATCGTACTGTGTTAGGTCGTATTCATGTCGTGTTATCTTGGGTTTGTGTCATAATTATTTCAATACTAACTCGATCCATTTATTATTTCGTGTTATCGTATCGTGTCATTTTCAGTTCGTATATTATTCGTGTTGTGTTAACGTGTTTTGTCAAAAAAATTTGCTATTAACTAAAAATATCAAATGTATGAAAATAATTTAAAATTTTCTTCACTAGTTAAATTAAATGAAACTAATCTCTATAAAATGAAATTATTTATAAAAGTATTTTATTTCAACTTAATTTTATTTTCTTAATTTATAAAAATTATATTTCATTATTATATGTTTTACTAGATTAACTCAAATAATAGACAAAAAAATGCATTAAGTTCAATTAAAAGTAAAAACAAAACCTATATTAGAGAGGTGATGATCTAAATAAGTGCACTTTTTGACTTTTGGGATGATCTAAATAAGTGCACTTTTTGTCTTTTTACGAAAAGATGTGCAGAAAAGTAGAGAGGTGATGTGATGGAAAAAAGATAAAAAAATAAAAAGATGGATTATTTTGGTGTTGCCAAACTTGGCCTTTATGAATTATGGGTTGGTTATAGGTTGGGTTTGAAGTGATGTATTAGAGAGATTATGTGATTTAAATAAGATGATGTGACTTAAATAGAATAGTGACTTTTTGACTTTTTGACTTTTTTAGATCATGCCAAACAAGGCTTAAACTTAAAATTGTATTTTACATACTTTTTAATAAATTGAATGTAATTATGTAATAGATTAAAAAATGTCATGAAACTCTTTAGTGCAAATAATATTAAAATATATAACTAATTTTTCATTAAATGGGTTATACGTGTCAATTTCGTGTTATAAAAATTTGACATTAACCCGACTTTTTTAATATTTGTGTAATCGGGCTGTGTAATATGCATGTTCGTGTGAAAAAATGGTCAACGCTAACCCGTTAATACCGTGTACGGTTTGAGTCGTATTATCGTGTCGTGTCGTAAATTCTCACTCTTAGACCTACAGGTTTTTAAGTTCATTAAATAGGATTTGATAGTAATTATGCCTAGATTTTAATGATAATGAATACGAATGAGCTGGCATTAGTCATAGAAATTTGGGCAAATTACCTACACCTCCCTTGAGGTTTAATGAAATTACAAATTCTCCCTAAGGTTTCAATAATTACATCCCGTCCTATCACAATTAAAGTCGTTAACGGATATCATAAATTGACTAAAATGTCCTTTTGACAAATAAGGGCAAATTACCTACACCCCCATGAGATTTAGCTAAATTACAGATTCCTCCCTGAGGTTTAGCTAAATTGTCATTTTTAAACAAGTTAGGAAATGTAAAATTAAAATGGAAAAACACTTATCACATTACAAAAAATTAAGGTTTTAGAGATCAAAATTTAGGGACAATTATTTTTAGGGGACCAAATATTTTTTTTATGAAAAGTGTCGTTATTATATTTTTAGCAACAAAAATTGAACATTTATCAAATTTTTTGTCACAAAAAATAAACTATTTTGAGACCAAATTATTTTTTCCCTAAAAGTCTACTTATTATTGACATTTTCAAAATTTTATTGCTAAAAACCTTATTTTTGACTTTTCAATGCGACCGTTTAGTGACTATCCTCACAAAAATAGAAATTAGTCCCTAAATGTCTTTTGCAACAAAATTTTCGCTTTTAGAGATCAAAAAATTTGGTCTCTAAAACTTTTATATGTTGTAGTGTCAGATGGTGAAAATATCATAAAATTAACAAATAATTAAATAAGTTAAAAACACAAGAAATGTCTTGTCAAAAAATTCTTAGAATATGTTTTGCTTTGATTTTTATAAATTTATTTTTAATTTTTTTTAAAAAAATTAAAAGTTAATTTGGTTAAGGAATAAAAAATAAAAATAAAAATATTATTATTTTTTTGTATAATTTTTATCTTTTGAGTGGTTAGAAATAATTTTTAACAAATTAAATATATTTTTTCATATTTATTTTTATTAAATTAATTTTTATTTATTTTTTAAATTCTGAATTTTTTTTTCTAAACAACAGATCAAACATGATTCCAAAAATTTGATTTTTTTTTTTCCATCGAACGTGATTCTTTTGTAAATTTTGTTGTGATTTATCAAAGTTTAGAGAGTAGATTTAGCAGATAATTATGTCCATGTCAACTTTATATTATTCTTCTTTTATTGTAATATTTTTAATTTCTTAACGTTTGATATCAATGGTAAGATTAATTTTGTTATAAGTAATTTTGAGGGTTTAATGAGTAATTTTAAGTAATAAACCTCGAAGAAGTTTGAAAATTGTATTTATTAAACCTCAAGGGAGGTGTTGGTAATTTGCCCTAGAATTTAAACATCTTGAAGCAACTTATTTGGTTTGGTTTTTGAAAATTATTTTGAATTTTTTTTCTTTTTACTTAATTGTTTTACTTTGGTCAATTTTTTTTTTTTTATTTATTTATTTTAATCAAGGGTGAAGCACCAATAAATTTCAAAATATGAACTTGTAAACTGTTTAGTTCTTCATTTTTCTTATGAACTCAAATGTCCCATTAAAGTAGAAATTACATAAAAGGGAAATTACTTACACATTTAGATTTAATTTTTGAGTAATAACAATGGGTTTATCTAAATGTGAAATTACACATTAGGCCAAACCTTTGGATTGTACCTCTTTCTAGAACAAATTTCACATTACGAACATTCTAATGTAACTCTCCAATAATGTAACAATGTAACATACTAAAAAATCCTTCAGTATACTTTTTTTCAAACGTAACAACGTAACACTCCAAACTTTTTTTAAATGTAACACTTCAATATAAACAAAAAAAAAAAGTGTACTTTTCTCAAGCATAACAATCCAATCAATGTAATCTTAAACGTGACACTCCAATGTAACACAGATAAAAACACTAAAAAATTACTTAGTATACTTTTTTCAAATGTAACACTCACAATTTGAAATTATACATTTATCCAAAGCTTACTAAGAAATTTTTGTATTTTTTTTGGAATGGTTTGAAGAATCTCACACCCTTTTGGATTGGTTTGAAGAATCTCACACCCTTTTGGAATGGTTTAAAGAATTTCACATCCTTTTTCGTAGAGTGTTATACAGGAGTATTACGTTTGAGAAAAGTACACTAAATAATTTTTTTATGAGTTAGATTGGAGTATTACACTAGGGAGTTTTTTTTTTGAAGTGTTACATTGGAGTGTTACAGATTGAAATCATACACTTGCTCAAAACTTATTAAGGAGTTTTTGTACTTCTTTTAAAATATTTGAAGAATCCCACATCCTTTTGAAATATTTGAAAATTTTTATATTTCAAGTCATTTTTATACTCCTTTTGAAATGTTTTTCAAGTTATTCCTGTTGGATAATTGTTGGAAAAACTTCACTGTATTTAAATAAATTAAATTCTGTTGTGTACTAAACAACAATCAGAATATAAAGAAATAAGATAAATGAGAGAATTTTGTTTGATTACAAAAATCAAACTCATAATAATAAATAAAAACAGATTTTATTTTATTACAAAAACAAAATTAAAATCTGATTTAAATAACTAACAATAATATAAAAATTAAATAAATAACTTACTTGATTTAATTTCTTCGAATTATAAACTGATCAAGTCCAGTGTTTGACACTGTGTCCTTAAGACAGATTCGTCCTCTCCACGGTGCTTTCAGAATGTGGACGTCTATCTCCCAGGATAAAATGATCTACTACAAACAATAGCAGCACTACAAATTGTTTGCCTAACGAACACACTAAGTGTTTATACTCTCTCTGACAAGAAAATAATGCAGCAACATGAAGAGAATGTTCTCAGAAATATGAAGGACGAAAATTAAAGATTCCTAAATCCAAATGAGGGCTGTTCTATTTATAGATGTAAAGGTGGCTGTAGGATTTGAATTGAACAGGTATGGAACCTGTTGGCTTTGAATTCAAACAGATTTGAATCTGTTGAATTATATTTCAAACAGATATCAAAAACGCGGAAGGGCCCTGTTTGGGTGTGCACTAATACCAAACCTGTTTATTTTCGGGAAGGGCCCTATTTGGATGTACAATAAAACCAAACCAGTTTAATTTCGGGAAGGGCCCTGTTTGGATGAACAATAAATCCAAACCAGTTTAATTTGAATTAATAAAATTAAATTCAAATGTTTTTGGCCCAAAAAGATTAGTATTTGGCCGAACAAGCCCAACCGAACCTCACACCCGCGCCCAAGCCCAGGCCCAGCCCAGCCCACCCGATCGACCGGACGGCGGCGCGCGTGTGGTGATTTTTGGGTCCAATGGGTCTAGCCCATTTTGCCCATAACCTCTCCCTCTAAAACACTTGGGTATCCCTTGGGCACACCCCAAGTATCAAACCCATGCCTTATAAACCCTTTCAAAACCTCCCACCAAATCAATGTGGGACAAGCCTTATTCAAACCTTTAAGGAATTTCCACCAAAACTCCATTTCCATGGAGCATACTTTGGCTTCAATTTCCCATTCACTCGGTAATGGTTTTGAGCAACCAAATATACCACGTGAATCACAACGCGGCATAGAACGCGTTACCACTTTGACCCGTGTAAATCGATGTACGGGACCCACCTAAAATTAGACCAAACTTAGGAAAAAATTCTGGTTTTACCCAGAATTTTATAACCATTTCCAACAATCCCCCACATGAATGGAATTTGATGACAACGGAAATGCAACAAATACAGACTTAACGAAAGAGTATAAGTCGAAAATATCTTGCATCAGGATAGGTAGTTTTCGGCCTTGAACCTTCCCTAGTGATAACCTATCGGACTTACTGGCTAACCAATGGACGCGATGCCTTGAATTGTTCAGCCGTTTGTGTAAGCCAAGACAATAGATTTCACACAAAATATCTTCTAACACATCGTGGTTTTCACTGTTGTGTTCATTTTGGCCTTGAACGCTCCTGGTTTTCATGAGTGTTTCTAGAGAATGTAGCCTCTTTCATTCTCATAGAACCGGCCCCAGTTCAACACTCATATAGGTGATTCTTATTTGAGTATCTCCTTATACTCGTCTTGATTTTATGCCTTAATCAAGATATAAGTAATCATTAAAAGCAAAGCTTATCCTTATACCCCTGCAGACAACATATGTTGCAGATATCACTCTCACCATAGGAATGGGTAGGGAATTTTAATCCCTTGGTGATTTCTGGCGAGCCATACATAACTTAGTTGTCCCTTTGAACTTAGTTCTTGGGATCTCCAGTCATATAAGTAGGGTTACCATTATGACGACTCTTATGTAATAGGCTTTAATCCCATCCCCTTCGATGAACTATACACTAGCTCTTTTGTCAAACCTTTTGTTAACGGATCCGCAATATTCTCTTTAGATTTTATATAATCTATTGAGATTATTCCATTTGACAACAACTGCCTAACGGTATTATGTCGACGACGAATATGTCGTGACTTACCGTTATACATATGATTCTGTGCCCTGCCTATTGCAGATTGACTATCACAATGAATGCAAATAGCTGGCACAGGTTTTGGCCACATTGGAATGTCTTCTAAGAAGTGACGAAGCCATTCTGCTTCTTCTCTCTGCTTTGTCTAAAGCAATGAACTCGGATTCCATTGTGGATCGTGCGATGCAAGTTTGTTTCGTGGACTTCCAAGAAACAGCAGCGCCTCCTAGAGTAAAGACATATCCACTAGTGGATTTTGAATCTTTAGTATCCGATATCCAATTGGCATCACAATAACCTTCAAGTACTGCTGGATATCGAGTAAAGTTCAAACCATGATCACGGGTGAATCTTAGATATCTAAGAACCCAAATGATCACTTTCCAATGGTCTTCTCCGGGGTTACTAGTGTACTTACTCAATTTACTGATAGCATAAGCTATATCAGGATGAGTACAATTCATTAGGTACATTAGGCTTCCAATGATTTGGGAGTATTTTAACTGAGACACTGCATCACCTTTATTTTTCGATAAATAAAGACTGATGTCTACAGGTGTTCTAGCTAAATTCAAATCATTCTTGATAAATTTATCAAGTATTTTCTCAATATAATGAGATTGAGATAATGCATATCCGTCAGATGTTTTAGTAATTTTCATTCCTAATATGACATCTGCGACTCCCATATCTTTCATATCAAATCTTTTGTTAAGCATTTGCTTAGTTGATTTGATCATGTTTTGACTGCTTCCAATGATAAGCATGTCATCTACATAAAGACAAACTATGACATATCCTTGGTCAGTGTTTTTAACATAGACACGCATTTGTCACATTCGTTTATCTTAAACCCATTAGTAAGCATTGCATGATCAAATTTTTCATGCCATTGCTTAGGTGCTTGTTTTAATCCATAAAGGGATTTTACAAGTCGACAAACTTTCTTTTCTTGCCCTGATACTACAAACCCTTCGGGTTGTTCCATATAGATCTCTTCATTTAGATCACCGTTTAAGAAAGCTGTCTTAACATCCATTTGATGTATTTCTAAATTAAACAACGCTGCTATAGCAATAAGCATGCGAATGGATGTTATTCTTGTCACAGGGGAATATGTGTCAAAATAGTCCAGACCTTCTTTTGTCTGTAACCTTTAACTACAAGTCTTGCTTTATACTTGTCAATTGAACCATCTGCTTTCATTTTTCTCTTGAATATCCATTTATATCCAAGAGGTTTAGAACCTGGTGGAAGATCCACCAATTCCCAAGTATGATTTTGTATAATGGATTCAATTTCATTATCAACAGCCTCTTTCACAAAGGTGCTTCAGGACCTGTCATTGCTGCCTTAAAGCTTTGAGGTTCATTTTCTAACAGGTATGTCAGAAAATCTGGACCAAAGGATTTTGATGTTCTCGCTCTCTTACTTATCCTTGGTTCATTATCAGTTAAATCCTGTTGGTTGAGACTATTACTAGTCTCTTGTGCTTGATTGTCATTAGTCTCTTGACTTTGTGTACAATCATAAGTTCTTTTCTGTGAACTTAATTCCTGTCCTTTCTTGTAAGGAAAGACATGTTCAAAAACACAGCATTCCTTGACTCTATAATAGTGTTCACATTTATATCAGGTATTTCTGATTTATAAGTCAGAAACCGATATGCACTACTATTCTGAGCATAACCAATAAACACACAATCTACTGTTTTTTTTTTTTTTTGGTCCAATCTTAGTCTTTTTAGGAACAGGAACTTCAACTTTTGCCAAACACCCCCACATCTTCAAGTATTTGTAGGAAGGTGGTCGACCTTTCCACAATTCATAAAGAATGCTATTGGTTTTCTTGTGGGGTATTCTATTAAGAACATAATTAGCAGACAATATTGCTTCCCCCCACAAGTTCTGTGGTAAGCCTGAATTTAGTAACATGCCATTCATCATTTGTTGTCTATGATGTGCTTGATTCATAAATTTCAAATCCAAAAATCCAAAATTAATTATGACTACACAATTAGATTTAATGTTTTGACAAAATCATAAAAATTTTGCCTAAGAAACGAACAATTCAAAACCCAATTGATTGTATACATTCTTGCAACTCATTTATAAATAAATGTCACTGTCATAAAAATATTTGTGACAGAAGAAAATTAAATCATCTCAACTAATGCAAGAGATACACTCCCATATTAATAAAATGGTTTATGGTTTAACAATTTCTACTACGCAAGTAAAATAATTATTAATGACATCTCATGTCACGTAATTCAAAATAAACCAATAATCAACATAAAAGATTTCTTAAATTACTTCCCAATTAAATGGAACGATATAATTATATACATCTTCATGTTTAAATTTCTCTAGTATTTAAACACCCATTCAAACTTGATTAGAAATATTTAAATTAACCTGCTTATGTCCAAAGTCGACATAACAATTTATCATTCCAAATCACTTGAAATTATTGTTAAGAAATAACTTGAGTTAATATCATACATGCATATCAAACACATCAACTAAAAATAATGAATTAACAAAATAAATTAATCATGCATGATCCCATCACTAGCATCATAAAATAAAAGGATTCTCAACTCATAAATAAAATCCAACGCATTTAAACTTTAAACTTCAAACTTCAAAATGACAAAACATACCTTCATTTAATAAGTTTAATTTGTACATAAATAAACAAATTAAATATGCATTAAAATGTTCTTGTAAATATATATATATATATATATAATATATATATATATATATATATATATATTTCCGACTCAAGTGCAGAAACAATTCAAGACTATGAATCCAAATTGTAATAACAAATAAATTAGTTTGTAAAACTAATATTTTACTCTAGAAACAAATTCTTCCATGTATACTCATGATGAACTATGATAAAATCAAAAGAATTAACACCTTTCACAAAGGGTTCAAAAATAAGTGGTCTATCAAACGAAACCATAAGTCCCTTACAAAATTAACAGATTGTGACCAAGTCACAAAGTTACATGATTGATTAACAAAATTAATTTTCTAGTTACTAAAACCAGAAAATAAATTACAATACAAAATAATTTTATTTTCCTGTTACTAAAACTAATAAAATAAAATACTGAAATAATATCTGATTACAAAAATCAGAAAACCAAACCACAAATTAATTTTCTAGTTACTCAAACCAAAAAATAAATTATAACACAAAATAATTTTATTTTTCTTGTTACCAAAACTAGAAAATAATATAATTTTATTATCCTTGTTACTAAAACTAGAATATAAAATATCACAAAAATATCTGATTACAAAAATCAGAAAAAACACAAAATAATTTTCTAGTTACCAAAACCAGAAAATAAATTCTAGTTACTAAAATCAGAAAATAAAATACCAAAATAATTTTCTGTAATACCAAATAATATTCTGAAATTGTTAATGACACTAGTATCGTACTACTAGTTGTCAAAGAAAAGAGACAGTATATTACTACTATCTGTCAAATAGCATAAATCACTATTTGTTTTTCCAACCAGAATATTACTTTGAAAAACAGAAAATTAAATACAATGAAGATACCAAAAAGGAATCTGTCTTAAGATTGTTGGATAATTGTTGGAAAAACTTCACTGTATTTAAATAAATTAAATTCTGTTGTGTACTAAACAACAATCAGAATATAAAGAAATAAGAGAAATGAGAGAATTTTGTTTGATTACAAAAATCAAACTCATAATAATAAATAAATAAATAAAAACAGATTTTATTTTGTTACAAAACAAAATTAAAATCTGATTTAAATAACTAACAATAATATAAAAATTAAATAAATAACTTACTTGATTTAATTTCTTCGAATTATAAACTGATCAAGTCCAGTGTTTGACACTGTGTCCTTAAGACAGATTCGTCCTCTCCACGGTACTTTCAGAATGTGGACGTCTATCTCCAGGATAAAATGATCTACTACAAACAATAGCAGCACTACAAATTGTTTGCCTAACGAACACACTAAGTGTTTATACTCTCTCTGACAAGAAAATAATGCAGCAACATGAAGAGAATGTTCTCAGAAATATGAAGGACGAAAATTAAAGATTCCTAAATCCAAATGAGGGCTGTTCTATTAATAGATGTAAAGGTTGCTGTAGGATTTGAATTAAACAGGTATGGAACCTGTTGGCTTTGAATTCAAACAGATTTGAATCTGTTGAATTATATTTCAAACAGATATCAAAAATGGGGAGGGCCCTGTTTGGG
The DNA here is from genome assembly GCA_030407325.1 of Camellia japonica. NCBI lineage: Eukaryota > Viridiplantae > Streptophyta > Magnoliopsida > Ericales > Theaceae > Camellia > Camellia japonica. The sequence goes on along the minus strand of JAPPVO010000016.1, from coordinate 140,295,174 downwards.
TGTGCACTAATACCAAACCTGTTTATTTTCGGGAAGGGCCCTGTTTGGATGTACAATAAAACCAAACCAGTTTAATTTTGGGAAGCCCGCCCGACCGACCGACCGAACGGCGGCGGCGACGCGCGCGCGCGTGTGGTGATTTTTGGTCCAATGGGTCTAGCCCATTTTGCCCATAACCTCTCCCTCTAAAACACTTGGGTACCCCTTGGGGCACACCCCAAGTATCAAACCCATGCCTTATAAACCCTTTCAAAACCTCCCACCAAATCAATGTGGGACAAGCCTTATTCAAACCTTTAAGGAATTTCCACCAAAACTCCATTTCCATGGAGCATACTTTAGCTTCAATTTCCCATTCACTCGGTAATGGTTTTGAGCAACCAAATATACCACGTGAATCACAACGCGGCATAGAACGCATTACCACTTTGACCCGTGTAAATCGATGTACGGGACCCACCTAAAAATTAGACCAAACTTAGAAAAAAATTCTGGTTTTACCCAGAATTTTATAACCATTTCCAACAATTCCAAATTAAAAAAATTCCCATGTAAAAATTCATCTTAAATTTTATTTCTATAGATTGTATATCTTACCTTTCTAGCACACGTAAAAAAGAAGAAGAAGAAGAAGAAGAAGAAGAAGGAGGATGAGGAGAAGGAAATATAGTAGAAATAAGGGTATAACCGTAAATTTAATTTTCAAATAATATATTAAGTGGGTGTTTGGAAAGTGGGTTTTTTTTTGTAGGTTTTTTTAGTTGTAGAATATTATTGGAGAAATTTTTTTTTGTGTTTGGAAAGATAGTTGAATTTTTTGTGGTTGGATGTGATATTTGTGAGAGAAAAATGAAATGATTATGGGGTTTGATATGATATTTTGTTTGGATTTATTTTTTTTTTGGTTTTGTAACCGATTTGTCTTTCAATGGAAAAAAAAAAAAAAGCAAAAAAAAAACCCAAAAAATTTGTTCCCAAATAGTGCCTAAATCTACCTTTCCAAAATCAATGGAACTAATTGGTTTCTAAGAAAACTCTTGAGACTAATCGGATCATCATTCTTCAATATGTGATTTATAGGTAAATTTTCCTTTAATCAATTTTCTTTTTTACTTTTTAGATTTACTTAAAAAAAGTAAATTATTTGTGAAGAAATTTGAAAAAAAAATTCGTTAAAGATTAAAAATAAAAAATAAAAATAAAAACACACCAAAATTTAGAAACCAATAGTGTAATAAAAAAAAAAATCTTCAATTATTAGGTAGCTCACAACGTAGATATAATGTGTTCATTTATCAGTGTATGCAATGTGGTGGTGGAATTTTTATTTATTTATTTTTTGTCAAGTAATGTTAGAAAATTTTAAATTTATATCATTAAGAATAAATTTAAGAGTAATTTTTTTTTATAAATTAAGTGTTTTTTTTTTTTCAACTGTGTTAATGGACAAAAGAAGTATTGAACAATTTAATTAACTAGTATTTTAATAAATATATACAACCCTTATACCAAAGGAAAAAGAAAAGAAACAAAAATGCTCCGTAGTCCGAAAAATTGAGGCTCGAATGGTACGGAAAATATTTTTTAATTGATTAAAATCCCTCAATTTTAAGCATTAATTGATGAAGTTCACATTCTACATATTTATACTGTAACTATTTAGACTTAGTTACCCCTGCAGCCTCTCTTACGCACTATACAGTGTCATTAATGAAATTAATCACAAAGCATGTAATATATAATTGTTTAAATCGAAACTTGTAATTGACTGGTAAAACTTTTGAGAAAGCACTATAAAATATATAAGAGTTTTAGGGATTAAGTTTTTCTATTTTTAAAGATATAAATTTTGTTATAAAAAATATTTAGTAACTAACTTTAGTTGTCGCAAAGACAGTCACTAAAAGGTAGTCTCAAAAAGTCAAATAAGTAGCTTTAAGGATAAAATTTTGAAAATGTCACTTATAAATACACTTTTAAGGACAAAATAATTTGGTTCCAAAAAGGTTTATTTTTTAGACAAAACTTTTGGTCCCAAAAGATTAGTAATTCATCACTAAATATCCAATTTTGTCGCTAAAAATAAAATAATAACATTTTTTGCAACAAAAATATTTTGTCTCTAAAAATTGATTTTATCCTTAAATTTTTGTTTCTAAAACCTTAACTTCTTAGAGTGAAACTTAAATTGAATGAAATTACAAGTTTGATATGTATTTCATTTATTTTTTCGAATGAAGAGTGAACGATTTTTGAAATTTTTTCAAGTGAGATTAAAGATTAAACAATGTATAATTCATTTGTTAAGGTTGTTTTTTTTAATTGAATCTGAATAATGGTGTTTTGTTTGCCATTAGATTAACATTTCTTTGATTTGTTCTGGTAATATATGGCTTTGATACTCTGTTTTAAAGTAGCAATAAAATTTTAGTTTGGTTTGTTATAATAATATGTAATCTATCTTTTATTGTTGATGCTCTATTTTAAATCACTAGTAAAATTTTACTTTATTAACATTATCATTTCACTGTTTTGAGAAATTTTTTAATTAATATTTCTACTAGTGGCGGTTACAGTTATAATGACTACAGTGTTTAGTAATGGTGATGGTATTTCACTATTTAAATATAAAAAAAAATTTAAAAAAATTTATTGTCAAGGTAAATTTCAAAAGTAGAATTTTTATTGTATAGAATTGCATGGCCAAGATGGATCTTATTTGATAGATTTTGATGAGAGAATTTTAAAAATATTAATTTTATTAAAAAATAATATTTAAATTAAAAATTATATTCTTTCAAAGTTTGAAATATAAAATTATTTACTGAGGACATTTAGATAATAGTGATTTATGTTGTCTTTCTCAAGTTGAAATTTATATGTTTGTATGAAATTTTGTTATAAAAGAATTTTGACCAAATTTTCCCCATCAAATCTCATCCTGCTCGGATGTTTGAACTTGTCAATTGCCAAATTCATTTTCTCTTTCGCTTAGTGTGTGGCGACCACTTCAAAATTAATTTATTAATTTTTTTAGATTGGAAGAAAATCTCCATTGTAAAATTAGTCAAAGATTGGATCAATTCAGCATAATCGTGTTAAACAAGTTGGAAGAGAGAGACAGAGAGAGAAAAAAAAGGCTGTGTTTGGTTGTGATTTCAAATCACAATTCCATACCTTATTTCAAGCATGGTGTTTGGTTGTGATTCTCAAATGATGTTTTGAGAACTCTGCACAGAACACCTGCGTTGTTCTGTTTTTGACAGACGCGTTTTTCCTTTTGTTGGGGAAAATCTTGCTTGACGGGACGTCCGGCCGGTCATCCGGCCAGTTGACCGGCCGGCTGTCCAGAACAGTAATTTTTTTTTTTTTTTTTTGCAATTGATTTATATAATCGAAAAAAATATTTTCTGAAAATTTTAAAATTTTTTATGGTTTTAAAATAATTTTGAGTTGTATGTTTAGTTATGAGTTGTAAATTTTTGTATCACATATCAAATGTCACATCAATAATTCTCCACTCAAATCAAAACCCTTTTCAAAACTATTTTCAAAACTCTTTACCAAACAAATTTTCTACACTCAAATCATAATTCCACAACACACAAACTCAAAATATAACTCATACTCTCAAATCACATTTACAAAACTTTACCAAACGCTACCAAAGTCTCTATGGAGTATGTTAGGTAAAATCAATGTACATGGTCTCCTTTATATAGGAGAAAGAAGACAAAGGCTTATTTTGAGAAGATGGTAAAAAATTACTTTTTGGCTTTTAACCAAGCTTTTTGGGAGTGATTTGGGAAGTTGATAAAAAGTTACTTTTTTTTTTAAATCAATATTTATTTATGGTGTCACATCACACCAAAATGACTAAAATGACATCACCAAACTTAAAAAAATTACATTTGACCCAAATCCATAAGATGTTAATATTGAGGGTAATTATGTAATTTCCTAACCTACTTTTTCTACTTGCCAAATGAGCCGAAAAACGCAACTGTGCGTTTTGCTCCAAAACGCCAACCTAGCATTTTCAACCTTTCCCAAAAGAGCCCAAAATAAGGAAGTCCTAAACTAAGGCTATAATTAAGCCTAGGATACAACTACACATAGCTATCTATCTACATACGTATCTATCTATATATATACATTAACAGTTCCTCTCAAATTTAAGGAGGATTGTCACGCCCCCAAAATAAACCCATAATATATATAATATTAACATGCATTGATTAAGAAAGACAAAACCTTATTCCATTCATCAGAGTAATCTTATTAAAAGACATTACATGTAATAACGAAAGTAAATGCTCTACGAGCTTACATCTTTCCAAGCCAACACTTGAACACAAAAGTCTGAGTACTAACTCAATTACACATTAAGCCCTTGGCTTGAGTTTACATGTAATAACAAACTAAAACAAAATAACAACTAATCTAAATAGAGTCTTCAACTCCAAATCTTTCCAAGCTAAGTCCTTGGATGTAGCATATCACCTGAACCTGAAAATGATGTTCCCGTATAGGGTGAGCCACAGCCCAGCAGAAATATACTAAACCAAATATAGGAATTGACTAAAGCAATAGCATTCGATAGATGGTTAACTCTTATGAATCCTTTATATCATTATACAGTTTCATGAAAATAATGCCCATGACATGTTTCACTTTCCATTATTATTCAACTTTCCATTTATACAAACGTGGCTCAGAACCTGGCCAAACAATATAATGAGACTACATCTCAGATTAACATTCCTTCCAATAACAACAATTAAAGTGAGACTAAGGTTCAAACCAAAATACTTCCATAAATCGATAAGTACACATATATGCTGTACTAATACACTTCCATACATCAATAAGTACACAGATTTGCTGTACTAATGAAGTCCATCCCCTTTCTCCTCCTAAACAATATCCGGTTTAGGAGTCCATCCCCTATCTCCTCCCAAACCGTGGAGTACATCCCCTATCTCCTCCCAATCAATATGCATATACAATGTATTAAACACTTGTCATACACAATATTCAATCAATACACGTATTTGCTGTATTAATTTAACCGTCATATTCAATGACTTATTCAATGTGATTAGTTTCAGTTTTCTCTAATCAACATGCAATGTCTACAACAATCATGACTATCCTCCACCGATAGCCCAAAACAGTTATTTCTAAACAGGAAATAAATGTATCAACAAATATAAACTCATAATTTTCCAATTCCATGAATTAAACTTAATTCCACATTTTTCCCAAAATTAATTATACAAATTAATTTGTTACAACAATTAGGGTTTTTCCCCTTTTTCCTCCAAATCAACCCTAAGGTTCAATTTTCTCAATTTAACACTATCAGTGTCATTTTTCATGACCTACAAACATATGATGTTTAATATATGAAAAACCCCATTGTTCTCAAATTATATTTCAAACCCCAAAATTTCCAAACAACACCCACATATCAAAATGACCAAAACTTAGGACAAAACCTATAATATGGAGTAGGGTATCCCTACCTCGAAGTGAAGAACTCGAATGGAGAAGATGACGAAAGTCCAAAGTGCTCCAAACCGCCAAACTCTCAGATTAAAATAAAGCCCTCGTGCCCCTCTATCTTTTTAACAAAGAATCTAGGGTAGAAACACCCTAAAACTAGATGAAACCTAAGAGAGAAGGTGAGTGGAGGGAGAGAGAACACGGACCTAGGGTTTTGAAATCAAAAAGAGGATGAAAAAGTGTATTTAAAACCGCTGCTGCGTATTTATATAAAACAGGCTCGCTCGAGCGAAGATTGGTCGCTCAAGCGACCAGACACAAGAAAGACTCGCTTGAGCGAAGAAAGTCTCGCTCGAGCCAAAAACTCGAAGCTTCAGGTCTGCAACCCAGAAGCACGCTCGAGCGACCAAATGCTCGCTCGAGCGAAGGAAAGCTCGCTCGAGCCAAAAACACAGTTCTCAGGTTCTAAGCCCAGACGCAGTCGCTCGCTCGAGCGAATAAACCCTAGCTCGAGTGAAGGACCAAAACAAGAGCTCGCTCGAGCGACAAACTGCTCGCTCGAGCGAAGGGCCAAAATTCTGGGCAGCATCCCTTTGCTCCCAAACACTCCCAACCTGTAATAAACCTGCCCAATGCAACCCATAACTCAGAAATAAGAAATTAAAGGACGACAACCATAATTATGTAACAACAGGATCTACGGAACCTAAGTCCGGATACAATAACCAAATGGGAAAGACCGGGGTCGCTATATCCTCCCCCCCTTAAAGAATTTCGTCCCCGAAATTAAGCATAAGTTTTCAAAAAAACAGGTTTTTCTCAAATTCCAATAATATTACATCACAATAATAAACAACTTGACCCATTACCGGTCATTTCATCTCTTATCAAGAGGCATCTCACAATATGTAAAACAACATATATTCCAACTTGCATTATCAACATGCATTTCTTTCCAATTCAACAATTATCAATCTATAAGATTCACCATTTCGTATCATATTCAATGTTCATGATACATTTCCAATTATACAATATATTCAACATATGCAATGTTCCATTAAACTTCCATTTTGAGGCAAGTTTCAAAATTCTTCCATTAAACCAAAACATTAATCATGTTTCCCAACCTAAGTTATATTCAATACACTTAAGGTTCAATATTACAACAAAATAAACAACAAATGCTCAAGCACCTACAAACAGATCCGGATATTTCTCTCGGACCTCCAACTCACGTTCCCAAGTGGCTTCCTCCATCCCGTGATGTTTCCACAAAACCTTTACCAAAGGGATGGTCTTGCCTCGCAAAACTTGATCCCGCCTATCCAAGACCCGAACCGGCCTCTCCTCATACGAGGCATCCTCATCTACTTCTAAGTCGGTCCAATCCAATACATGCGATAGATCCGGCTCATACTTCCGAAGCATATTTACATGAAACACGTCATGAACTCCAGATAACTGCGGTGGCAAAGCTAAACGATAGGCAGCCTTACCAATCCTCTCAAGGATCTCAAAAGGGCCAATAAATCAAGGGGACAACTTCCCACTCTTCCCAAATCTCATCAATCCCCGCCTAGGTGATATCTTTAGAAAGACATGATCACCCACCTCAAATACCAAAGGTCTCCTCCTACGGTCGGCATACGATTTCTGACGACTCTGGGCTGTAACAAGCCTCCTACGGATAAGCTCAACTTTCTCCGTCGTTTCCCTCACCAACTCCGGGCCCAATAAAGGTGCATCACCCACCTCGGCCCAACAAACTGGAGACCTACACGGTCGGCCATACAAGGCCTCAAACGGTGCCATACCGATACTAGACTAGAAACTGTTGTTGTAGGCAAACTCCACTAAGGGCAAGTGTCTCTCCCACGACCCACTAAAGTCAAGAACACAACCCCGAAGCATATCCTCAAGGATCTGAATAGTACGCTCGGACTGCCCGTCAGTCTGAGGATGATAAGCCGTGCTAAAGGTCAACTTAGTGCCCAAGGCACTCTGCAAACTCTGCCACAACCTGGCAGTAAAACGAGGATCTCTATCCGAGACAATCGTCACTGGAACCCCGTGCAATCTCACTATGTCCCGAATATACAAGTCGGCAAGATGATCTACCGAATCTTTCACGCACATAGGAATGAAGTGCGCCGACTTAGTAACCGATCTACAATCACCCAAATAGCATCACTACCCCACTGAGTCCTCGGAAGACCTACAACGAAGTCCATAGTGACATGCTCCCACTTCCACTCGGCAATAGGCAAGGGCTGTAACAAACCCGCTGGCCTCTGATGTTCGGCCTTCACTTGCTAACAAGTAAGGCACTTAGACACGAAAACTGCCACATCTCTCTTCATACCCCGCCACCAAAACTGGCGACTCAAATCCCGATATATCTTAGTACCTCCCGGATGCACCGCAAGACGTGAATGATGAAACTCTCGGATTCGCCCAAGTGTAGGCTGCGCAACAACAGAAAACAAGGCGGCAGCCTCAACGGATTCGCCCAGAAACAAATCAAACTCCCCAAGTGCACTTAACATCTCCCATTCCCGGATGGCTATACTAGCTATGTCACCAACAGATTTCCTGCTAAGGGCATCGGCCACCACATTGGCCTTTCCCGGATGATAATACAACTCGAAGTCATAATCTCAATGAACTCCATCCACCTCCTCTGCCTCAAGTTCAAGTCTTTCTGTGTAAACAGATATTTCAGACTCTTATGATCTGAGAACACCTCGAATTTCTCACCATACAAATAGTGCCTCCAAATCTTCAAGGCAAAGATCACAGCTGCTAACTCTAGGTCATGTGTAGGGTAATTCTTCTCGTGTATTTTCAACTGGCGTGAGCCATAGGCTACCACTTTCCCCTCTTGCATCAACACACAACCCAAACCCTCTCGTGAGGCATCACAATAGACTGCATAACCCAACCCTCTCTCCGGAATAATCAAGACCGGAGCGGTGGTCAATCTAACTTTCAGCTCTTGGAACGACTTTTCACAAGTCTCACTCCATACAAATTTGACTCCCTTCCGAGTCAGTCTAGTCAACGGCGAAGCTAACCTGGAGAAATCCTTCACAAACCGTCGGTAGTACCCAGCTAATCCCAGAAAACTGCGGATCTCAAACACACTCTTAGGCTGTGCCCAATCTTGCACTGCCTCAATCTTGGATGTATCAACAGACACCCCTTCCCCGGAAACCACATGGCCTAAGAACTTGACTTCCCCTAGCCAGAACTCACACTTCCCAAACTTCGCATAAAGCTTATGGGCTCTAAGCAACTCAAGCACCACTCTCAAGTGTTCCTCGTGCTCTTCCTCAGAAGGTGAATAGATAAGAATGTCGTCCACAAAACGACTACAAAACGATCCAAGAATTCCTGAAATCCGGTTCATCAAGTCCATAAAGACTGCCGGTGCATTGGTGAGCCCAAACGGCATCACCAGAAACTCATAATGGCCATACCGCGTACGGAATGCCGTCTTCGGAATATCCTCCTCCCTGACTCTCAACTGGTGGTAACCCGATCTCAAGTCTATCTTAGAGAAACAACGGGAACCCTTCAACTGGTCAAACAAATCATCTATACGGGGCATAGGGTACTTATTCTTAACCGTAGCCCGATTCAACTTCCGGTAGTCGATACACAGTCTCAAAGCACCACCTTTCTTTTTAGCAAAGAGGGCCGGTGCTCCCCACGGCGAAACACTTGGGCGAATATAGCCCTTATCTAGCAACTCCTGGAGCTGAATCTTCAACTCAACTAACTCGGCTGGGGCAAAACGATAAGGTGCCATAGAAATCGGTGTCGTGCCAGGCACTAGGTCAATAGAGAACTCAATCTCTCTGTGAGGTGGCAAACTAACAAGATCCTCGGGAAAGACGTCCGAGTACTCACAAACCACTCTCGGCAACACAGTCTGGGTCTCATCACACTCACTACTCAAAAGGCTAGCAAGAAGACCACTCAACTCACTCCGCCCTCGCGGATCATACACCGGTGGAAAAACACTACCAACCCGATCCCCCAGAAAATAAAAACACTCCCCGTTCAAGGTACAAACTGTGACCCTCTGGCGGTAGCAGTCAATAACAACTCGGTATGACGATAACCAGTCCATACCCAAAATAACATCAAATCCCGACATGGGCATAACTACAAAAGGAAACGGAAGCCGACGATCAGCGACCTCTATATCACAACCTCTACAACCGTGTTTCCAAAATCAACTCACCCCCAACAGGCGATACTACACATATAGGAGATGCTAACTGTGCCAACTCCAATCCCAAAACAGATGCAAATGCAGCAGATATAAAAGAATGAGATGATCCCGTATCTATCAATACACTAGCAACCGAGTTGCAAAACAAGAAGGTACCTCTCACAACCGATGAGCCGGTACAAGATCCTGTGCGGTAACAGCATACACGCGCCCAGACGGTCTCTGATCAACCTGCTCACCTCTAGGAGCATAAGACTGCTGCACAGACTGGGCGATGAAGCCCCCTGATTGGCCCTCGAGGCCTGAACAGACTGAGCTGGCTGATGACTCTGAGTCTGCCTCAAACTAGATGCACCAGATGTGCCACTCAACTGCGGGCAAAACCTCTTCATGTGCCCTGCCTAACCACACTGATAACACGAGAGCGGCTGGCCTCTACCCTAACTCTGACTCTGAGATCGAGCCGAAGATAATGCTGCTCTCTGTACTCCTCCCTTCTGCGGGCAAGCTGGAGACTTGTGGCCCAGTTGACCACACTTGAAATAGGTAATGTCTCCCTGGCTGTCTTTCCCAGAAACAGCACTTGGCATTGGAAAAGTCGATCTAGTAAAGCTACCCTGAGACTGCTGAGGGTTAAAACCCCTTTGTCTCCTGCCATCACTCTGGCCATCCTGACTCCTCTTGGAGCCTTTCTACCCCTCCTCCTTTTCCTGCATCATGATCTCCATATGGGCTGCAGGATCAACCAGACGCCCATAATCTCGAATCATAGTCCCGCCAACTTTCAACTTGAGGCCGCGCCTCAACTTCTTCTCAAACTCGATACAACGGCATTCCTCAGACGCCACCTGTTCAGGTGCAAACCTGGATAAGCTAGTAAATGCGATCTCAAACTCGGCCACTGAAGAACTCAGTTGCTTAAGCTGGCAGAACTGATCTCTCAACCTCTCCTTAACAGCTGGAGACAGGAACTTCTCCTGGAAAGCATCCACAAAAGCCTCCCACGTCCCTACTATACGGCCCTTTGTGAACTTCCACCACTGACCTGCATCCCCCTTTAGCTGGAAAGATGCCAAGGTCACTTTCAACACCCCGTCTTTGATGCCAAGCATCTCAAACGTCTTCGTTGTCTGTTCGAGCCATTCATCTGCCTTAAGTGGCTCTTTAGGATCACCCAAAAATTCGTCCGGGTTAGACCGGAAGAACTCCCTCTTCAGAAAAGAAGGCCCTGCATCTGCAACATGAACCTGGGCCTGATTCTCAGCTTTGAGAATGCCTACAGACTCCCTGAATGCCCCTGCTATCTCTCAGGCCAAAGTACCCATAGCCTGCTGACCTACTGGCTCAGCCACATTGGCCTGGCCAACTCCCTCCTGCTGCTCCAGAATCTCATCCGGAATAGGCATCTCCTGCCTACCCTGCCTACCACGCCTACCACGTCCTCGTCCTCGTCCTGACATCCTAATAAAGGTAACAAAGACGTTAGCACTCTAATAAATGTGCCAAAACTATAACACTCGCGTCCTAATGCATTGGACAACAGTAATTCACTCCACGTAAGCACATAATCACATAAGCACCTACGAATTCATTCCTGGATAATGACAGTCCCGAGGCGTTGCTAGAGTTCCGGTTGGAAACAGCATTGATCAAGTGCTTTTCCAACAAGACTCATAGAAACTCAAGGATCCAATCAATATCCTAGAAATTAAATCCCATACCCAATTAGTCATATAAGCATGTTATCAATAAACACATACTATCATACATAAATCTCTAACAAGCGAGACAAACCGATTGTGATACTAATCACTTCCCACGTACCCAAAGTATTCAAACCCGATACGCTCTGATACCAAGTTGTCACGCCCCCAAAGAAAACCCATAATATATATAATATTAACATGCATTGATTAAGAAAGACAAAACCTTATTCCATTCATCAGAGTAATCTTATTAAAAGACATTACATGTGATAACGAAAGTAAATGCCCTACGGGCTTACATCTTTCCAAGCCAACACTTGGACACAAAAGTCTGAGTACTAACTCAATTACACATTAAGCCCTTGGCTTGAGTTTACATGTAATAACAAACTAAAACAAAATAACAACTAATCTAAACAGAGTCTTCAACTCCAAATCCTTCCAAGCTAAGTCCTTGGAGGTAGCATATCACCTGAACCTGAAAATGATGTTCCCGTATAGGGTGAGCCACAGCCCAGTAGAAATATACTAAACCAAATATAGAATTGACTAAAGCAATAGCATTCGATAGATGGTTAACTCTTATGAATCCTTTATATCATTATAAAGTTTCATGACAATAATGCCCATGACATGTTTCACTTTTCATTATTATTCAACTTTCCATTTATACAAACGTGGCTCAAAACCTGGCCAAACAATATAATGAGACTACATCTCAGATTAACATTCCTTCCAATAACAACAATTAAAGTGAGACTAAGGTTCAAACCAAAACACTTCCATAAATCGATAAGTACACATATATGTTGTACTAATACACTTCCATACATCAATAAGTACACAGATTTGCTGTACTAATGGAGTCCATCTCCTTTCTCCTCCTAAACAATATCCGGTTTAGGAGTCCATCCCCTATCTCCTCCCAAACCGTGGAGTACATCTCCTATCTCCTCCCAATCAATATGCATATACAATGTATTAAACACTTGTCATACACAATATTCAATCAATACACGTATTTGCTGTATTAATTTAACCGTCATATTCAATGACTTATTCAATGTGATTAGTTTCAGTTTTCCCTAATCAACATGCAATGTCTACAACAATCACGACTATCCTCTACCGATAGCCCAAAATTGTTATTTCTAAACAGGAAATAAATGTATCAACAAATATAAACTCATAATTTTCCAATTCCATGAATTAAACTTAATTCCACATTTTTTCCAAAATTAATTATACAAATTAATTTGTTACAACAATTAGGGTTTTTCCCCTTTTTCCTCCAAATCAACCCTAAGGTTCAATTTTCTCAATTTAACACTATCAGTGTCATTTTTCATGACTACAAACATATGATGTTTAATATATGAAAAACCCCATTGTTCTCAAATTATATTTCAAACCCCAAAATTTCCAAACAACACCCACATATCAAAATGACCAAAACTTAGGACAAAACCTATAATATGGAGTAGGGTATCCCTACCTCGAAGTGAAGAACTCGAATGGAGAAGATGACGAAAGTCCAAAGTGCTCCAAACCGCCAAACTCTCAGATTAAAGTAAAGCCCTCGTGCCCCTCTATCTTTTTAACAAAGAATCTAGGGTAGAAACACCCTAAAACTAGATGAAACCTAAGAGAGAAGGTGAGTGGAGGGAGAAAGAACACGGACCTAGGGTTTTGAAATAAAAAAGAGGCTGAAAAAGTGTTTTTAAAACCGCTGCTGCGTATTTATATAAAACAGGCTCGCTCGAGCGAAGGATTGGTCGCTCGAGCGACCAGACACAAGAAAGACTTGCTCGAGCGAAGAGTCTCGCTCGAGCCAAAAACTCGAAGCTTCAGGTCTGCAACCCAGAAGCACGCTCGAGCGACCAAATGCTCGCTCAAGCGAAGAACTCGAAAACATACACCTTGCTCGCTCGAGCGAAGGAAAGCTCGCTCGAGCCAAAAAACACAGTTCTCAGGTCCTAAGCCCAGATGCAGTCGCTCGCTCGAGCGAATAAACCCTAGCTCGAGCGAAGGACCAAAACAAGAGCTCGCTCGAGCGACAAACTGCTCGCTCGAGCAAAGGGCCAAAATTCTGGGTAGCAACCCTTTGCTCCCAAACACTCCCAACCTGTAATAAACCTACCCAATACAACCCATAACTCAGAAATAAGAAATTAAAGGACGACAACCATAATTATGTAACAACAGGATCTACAGAACCTAAGTCCGGATACAACAACCAAATGGGAAAGACCGGGGTCGCTATAATAAACATCAACCAACTTGAGTTTTGAAACAATTTCAATGAAGCGGCCATGACGATGAGCTTTGGTGAAGATATCAGCAGGTTGATCAGCAAAAGAGATCGGATTGAAATGAACAGTACCATGAGTAGCATGTTAATGAATAAAATGGCAGTCAATCTCAATGTGCTTGGTGCGATCATGAAAAACATCATTGTGAGCAATTTGAATAGTACTGTAATTATCACAATAGAGGTCACTAGCACCAGAGGGGATAACATCCATATCAGCAAGAAGCCAATGAAACCAGAGAAGCTCTTGACTAGTATTAACAAGAGCACGATATTTGGCTTTTGTACTTGAACAAGCAGTAAGAGATTGTTTCTTGCTGCGCCAAGAAATAAGAGAATCACCTGAGAAGAAGCAGAAACCTGTAGTAGAGTGGTGGTCAATAGGATCCCTAACCCAATCAGCATCAGAGAATGCACAAAGCTGAAGAGAGAAGTGGGCAGAATAATGAAAGCTACCAACCAGCTGACGATACAGAGTAGCATCAGAGAGTGAAGTGTCATCAAGAGGAGTAAAACGAGTCTGAGTTTCCAGTGGAGTGGAAGCAGTCTTGTAATCTATAAGACTAGCACGAGCAAGAAGATCAGAGGTATACTTAGCTTGAAAAAGAAACGAACCCATGGAATCATGGGAGATTTCAAAACCCAAGAAATAGCTAAGAGGACCAAGGTCTTTCATCTCGTAATGATGGCTAATAAACTGTTTGAGGCGAAGAATACCATCCATATCATCACCGGTGATAATCATGTCATCCACATAAAGCAGAAGCAGGGTGGTCCCTTGAGTAGTTTTCCTCACAAAAAGAGCAATATCATAAGAACTGAAGGTGAAACCACAATCATGAATAGTAGAGCTGAACTTGGCAAACCAAGCTCTTGGGGCTTGCTTAAGACCATATAGTGCACGCTGAAGTTTGCATACCTTATGAGGCGGATAAGTAGACTCAAGGAGAGGTTGCATGTAGACCTCCTCTAGAAGATCACCATTAAAGAATGCATTTTTCACGTCCATTTGATAAAGATCCTATTGATGGGTGACAACATCAGCAATCAAGCTATGAATAGAGGTGAGACGAGCAACAAGAGCAAAGGTCTCCTCATAATCAATACCATATTCCTGGTTGAAGCCTTTACCAACAAGGCGGGCTTTGTGTCTCTCAATAGAGCCATCAAAGTGTATCTTGATTTTGTACACCCATTTGCAGCCAATGGCAATCTTGCTAGGAGGAAGATCAACAACGTCCCAAGTATGAGTTTTGTCTAAAGCCTGCAATTCATCAGTCATAGCATGCTGCCAGAGGATTAGAGCGAGCCTCATGATAGAAAGTAGGATCATGAGTAGAAAAAGCAGTGGAACCAACAATATAATCACGAAGACGAGTAGAAGGTTGTGTTACCCAGTGTAGTCGAGCGGAGGGTGGAGGAGCCAGAGGGCATGTGAGAGACTCAATAGGAGGTGAGGATCCCGAGGGAGCGAGAGTTAGACCATCAGAGCGAGCAGACTCACGGGAAAAAGCAGTAGGCAAGGATGTCTCGAAAGGTGCAGACAGGGGCCCTATATCAATCTCATCAGAAAACAGATATGTGGAAGGGTTAGTAAAAAATAGAGAGGGTGAAGAAGTAGATAAGCAGAATTGGAAGAGGGAGGAAAAGATTTTGTGTTCCCAAAAAACCGCATGACAAGAGATACGAAGGTACTGGAAGATAGGATCCCAACAACGATACCCTTTATGTTTAATACCATACCCCCAGAAGCAACAAAGACGTGAACGAGGTTCAAGTTTGTTGTGTTCATGAGGTTGGAAAAGAACAAAACATGCAGAATCAAAGACACTAAGATTGGTGTAAGGGGGACAAGTGCCATGCAAACGTTCATAGGGAGTGTGATTATGAATGACAGACGTAAGGATACAATTGATAGTGTAAGTAGCAGTGAGAGCGGCGTCTCCCCAAAAATTTTCCAGACAAGAGGAAGAGAGAATGAGAACTCGAGTAGTATCGAGAATATGTTTATGTTTCCGTTCAATATGTCCATTTTGTTGAGACGTGCCGAGACCAAAATGATGAGGCTGAGTACCATGACTCTGAAGAAAAGAAAGAAAACCAAAATCCTTATATTCCATGGCATTGTTGGAGCGAAAAATCTTAATAGTTTTACAAAATTGAGTTTGGACCATTTTAACAAAATTGTAATAAAGTTATTTGAGCTCAGAGCGATTTTTCATGAGAAACAACCATGTAAAATGAGAAAAATCATCTATAAAAGCAACAAAATAGCGTGCGCCTCTCATAATAGGACCAGGGGAGAGGCCCCGAATATCAGAATAGATGAGATCAAAAGGTGCAAGAGAAATACAGTCACTTTTATTAAACGATAAAACAAGTTGTTTGACAAGTTGACATGACAAACAATCTAAAGTATCAGAACTGATAGGACCTAATTGACCACTAGAAATTAAAGACTTTAACCGACCAACAGAAAGATATCCTAAACGACAGTGCCAAAGTTGAAAATGAGATAAAATAGGAGCAGTAGTAGGAGCTGCAAGCTGAGAAGAAATCGGAACATGAAGGTAAATGAGTTCATATAGACGTCCATGCTTATGGCCGATCCCAAGAGTCCGTCCCGTCTGAGGGTCCTGCACCAAACAACCAATATGGGAAAATGTAACAATTAGACCATGCTCACATAATTGACCAATAGAGATAAGATTTAAGGTCAGAGCAAACATAAGATACACATGGGATAACGATAAGTGAGAGGTGGAAACAGAACCAATATGACTTACAGACAAAAGAGACCTGTCAGCAGTATGAATAGAATAAACATGAGGAGTAGAAGAGAGAGAAGTAAAAATAGTAGGGTCGGAGGTCATGAGGAGTAGAAAAGAAATAAGCAACTGACGTCAACAATCAGGCACGAGCTGCTGAAGCGGCGCGAGTCTGTGGCGGCTAAGGCTAACGTAAGGCTGACGTAAGCAATGTAGGGCGCGTGACATAGCGAAGGCAGAAGCGAGTGACGTGCCGGCGACAAAAGTGGTGCATGAGGGCGCGTGGAGTCTGATCTGAAGACGTCGTTGGTGGCGTTAGAATCATGAGAAGATTACGAGCACTTTGGTAGGCTGTGTGCAAATTTTAGAGAACAAAAAGGATCTGCATAGTGACGGAACAGAGATAAATACCAGAAAATTTGAAGCTTTTTGGTTAATGAGACATAACCTTGTGCTCTAATACCATGTTAAACAAGATGAGAGAGAGAGAGAGAGAAAGAGAAAGAGAAATTCTCAATAGAATATATTATGTAAAACCAATGTACATGGTCTCCTTTATATAGGAGAAAGAAGACAAAATAAGGAAGTCCTAAACTAAGGCTATAATTAAGCCTAGGATACAGCTACACATAGCTATCTATATATATATCTAAACATATTTATCTACATACGTATCTATCTATATATACATTAACAAATGGTATCACATAATCTCAAAAGAGATAAACAATCTCCATAAAATGAAAGATCCAAGCATTTATAGAGGAGAAAAAAAACCCCATAAGGGAGGGAAATAAGCATCTACACAGAAAGGATTATTACATCAACAAGCTAAAAATTAAGAAAACTAAATAGAAAAAAACACCACATATAAGTCGCCACCAAACTCATTCAAAACTCTACTGCTCCACAATGTTCAACTTGAAATCTAAAGACTCAATCTCTGCCGGTCAAGATAAAACATTAAAGTTGAACTGGTCACTTAACATGGAACAAATGCATTATCTAACTTCAGTTTTTGGACTATGAGAATATCTAAAATCACGTTCTTAAAGTTTTGGCCTTTGGATTAATTTGGATTAACTTATTAGTTAAAATGTTCATTTTGTTGAAAAAAAAAAAAAAAAGAGAAGAAAAGAATCACTTGACAGTGGAATTGGAGTGGTTGCTACCACTGTTGTGCAATTAATTGGGTTTATTTAGAAATCTATTTTGATAATCCAAAACGTTTATTTTTTTAAATATAACGAGATGAATATATTTGTAAAAAATTAAGTTAATTAAACATCAATATCTCTTTCGTCAAATTACTTTGGTATTTTCATATTTCAAATTACATTTACCATTCTTTTTTTTTAAGATGTAAATATGATTTAATGAAAAGATTATTGATATCTGACTAACTTGATTTTTTTATATGTGTGTTCTACTTAATATATTTTAAAAATTAAACGATTTAAATTTAAAAATGAGATTATTGTGCGCTATGCACAATAGCCACCCGAACTCTTTTAACATTGTGACAAAACAAAACAAAACAAAACAAAAAATACACAATAATGGAGGGGTGCAACTCAGAGATGCACCAAGACAAAGTTTGAGTTGCACCCCCATTACAAGATGAGTTGAATATTTGTGTAACTATTTTTCCTATTCCTCTTGTTTAATGATTCATCCCAAAAGATATACATATATATATATATATATATATATATATATATATATATTTGATTAATTTATTTTTGGGTAAACTACTTGTAACGCCTCACCTTTTTATTACTCGAATGACATTACCAAGCCCATCATTATATTACAATTTAAAAGATGATGAACAGATATTCTAAACATTAGCCATGATAAATAAATAAAGGTTCTCTCATTCGAAATATGTAAGAGATGAAACATGTGACATAATTAAATAAATTGTCCGCAGGCTTACATCATTACATAAAAAAGAAAGGGTTCAACCCTTTTACAACAATGGCATTCCGCCAACAAATAAGAGACCCTGTGGCCAACAGATAAAGAAGATCCTCGATCTTAAACCACTTTTTAACATTCTCATGAAAAATGATTAGCAATATAGGATGAACATGAAATCCAGTAGGGATCTCAACATGATCATAAACAATAACAACAAATAGATAGTTATGATCATGAATGCTTTATGTCATATCATATAGATAAGGTGTCGGTTTATACTCAAAGATATACTTACCTATGTACTTTTCTCAAAATTGTTCAATTTATCCAACAACCTAAACCATTTGTTTTTCTTTCTTTTTATTACCTTTTGTTTTAAATTCACCCGACAATAACAGGTATTAGAAACAAATCCACAAAACCCGATTACGTTTCCCCCAATTCTCGAACTTACCCCCGATTCAAATACAATTTCCAAATAACAACATCCCAAACGATCACAAAGATAATACATATAAAATGCTCCCTATGTAACCATATAAGACAACCGACTGCCTCCATAAAATAATCATCACTATGCATGATACACATAAATAGAACCGAGATGATAACAAGAAATCCAACAACACTCTACCTGCCTCAAGCACGGTAAGCCAAGGATATACCTTTCCAATACTCTCGCCAATTTACCAGACACCTGCTGGAAGGTAATGGTACCTCTGCCAAGTTCTCTGGGCGCTAGCTGGAAGGTACTGGTACCTCTCACTCTTAGTGCAACCAATTCTCCAAGCACTAGTTGGAAGGTAATGGTACCCCTTATTCTCAGCTCATACACATTTCTAACCATTATAAAATTCAACAAGCATAAATAAACCGAGTGTAATACATACACATAATCTATTCAACATTACAATGTCATCCTCCACCGATGACCAAGGACAAAACCTCCAAAAACATGGATTTAAACACACGTAATACGAAAATCCGATGCTCGTGTGACCTTAAGTCCAACAACAATAATAATGATAACAATATTCAAAGGCTTCAAAATCCAACCTCAAGTTCATTCTCATTTTACGAAGGGTGATGATTCCATTTTTCTTTCAAAAACCAATTTCCTTATTTTCTAAATCACAATACTCCAATAATTTTCTAAAAACACAATTTCCACATTTCATTAAAACCATGTCCATGATGTTAAAGCCACAATCCAATTTCATTTAACATAATCAATCCCAACTAGCCCCATTATCATGGTTAACTCTCCTCTTTAACAATTAACACACTCACACAAACCACATCAAACAGAACATAACCATTATTCAAGTTTACCCCTTGCTAAGTCATTAAGCTAATAATATTAAATTGGGAATTTTTGCCTTCCTCAACATAAACACATAAAACCACCCTCTAATTAACCAAAACAACTATCAATTAACAATTTGAAACCCCAAATTGTCAAACCTTAGATCCTTCTTACATGCTTTACGAAAATTCATAATAAACATGTTTTTTATGTAATAAGCTACCACATATCTATCTATAGATGACGTATTGAAAAGGAACAAAGAAATCCCTACATCTTGAAGCGACGAGGAGAAAGTCAAAAAATTTACGATAAGGAAATGAAGTCCTTGCGATCTTCTACGTTTTAGTCTAAAAAACTATGGGTCAAATATGGGTAGAAGTAGATGAAAATCAAGTGTGAAGAGCTTAGAAGCTCAAAAATGACGGAAGGAGAGAGAAATGAGAGAGAAAAATGATCCAAATGTGACCAAAAGTGACTTTTATAGATACTGAATTCGGACAGACTGCTCGACCGGTCAAACCTGCGCCCGAACAAAGAATGCAAACTCTCAGAAGTTCAGACCACACATGGTAGACCGCTCAAGCGACCAACCTTGCGTTCAAGCGAACATCAACAACTCTCAGAATCACAGACCTGCAAAAATATTGGAAGACTCGCAAGACCACTCAAGTGACCAATCTATCGCTCGAGCGATGAAGAAAAATTTCAAAATGCTACACTACCAATAAATCCTAATAATTGGACTTAATTCTCATCAAGTCCTATTGAAAATTAGTTCTAATAAAATCGGTGTTAAAAATAATTTTTTTCTGATGATTTTTTGCAATATATCCTCAAAAAATGACAATTAGTGACTTTTCTTATCCCGATTTTTATAAATTGTCGCTAAAATTTGCAATTAGTGACTTTTTCTATGACAAATTTTTCAAATTGTCGCTAAAAGTTGAAAATTATTGACTTTTTTTGTGACGATATTTTTAAACTGTCACTAAAACTTATAATTAGTAACATTTTTTGTGACAAAAATTTTAAATTGTAGCTAAAAATTAACAATTAATAACCCTTTTTAATAGTGTTTGATAAAAAATGTGATTAATTATCATAGGACCTATTGGACAATAAGTCTATCTATTAGGACTTACATGTAAATCCTCCTATATTTTTGTCAAAATTTTTTTTTATTCACTCTAAAAAAGATCAAAAATACAAAATAAATAAAACATGTCAAATAAATTAATTTTTTTATAAGTTTATTGTTTTTAATCAATTGTAACGTCCTCAAAAAAAAAAAAAAAAAATCAATCCAAGGAATTCATAAACATAATATGAAATAGATTACTTTCATTCATCAGAGTTTATATTACAAAAGAGATTACATGCATTATACTTTCATAAATATTCATTTTGAAACTACAGCATGTAACACTAATTAATAACAACAAAATAAATGCCCTACGGGCTTACATCTTTCCAAGATATCTCTTGGTTACAACAAAAGGAAGAGTCCAAGCTCTGTACATTTAAAGCCCTTAGCTTGAATAAACATTCAATACAAAATGAAACAACAAAACGGAGCCTCCAACCCCTAAACCTCCCAAGCTATGTCCTTGGAGGTGGCATGTGGCTGAAAAAGGTTTCCCAAGTAGGGTGAACCAAAGCCCAGTAGAGATATACTGACACAATGGATGAGATTTAACTAAGATATAAGCATTAGATAAATATTCAACACTTAAAACCAACTGCCATCCTTTTTTTATGACTAAACAATAACAACATCAATATCTCAAACCATTTCCATTCATTAATTCAAATCAACTCATAGATATAATCCCTTATTATCTAAACAATCCCAAACGAGGCTACAACTCATTTATCAACATTTCAATAGCAACCACTATTCAAACACTTCTATTTTCTTGCCATTTTACGGAATCACATCCGAGGGAACCGACACCCATATACATATAAGATTTCGGGACTTTCATCCTGGACACTCTGACCAACTTAATTATCAATGGAGTCTATCCCCTATCTCTTCTCAAACAATAGAGTACATCCTATCTCCTCCCAAACAATACAATGTATTTAAAAACGTGTTATATACAATGACTACCAAAATTCACACATTCAACAATTTAATCAAACCGTTATATTCAATGACATAATTCATATAACTAGTTTCAATTTACCTAGTCCTCATACAGTTTCTACAACAATCATAGCTATCCTCCACTAATAGCCCAAAACAAATATTTCTAAACAGAAAAACAAACCTATCAAACAGATAATTTGCCAAATTTTCCATAGGTGAGTGATTTATTTAGTCCAACTACACCATTCATTTACACATCCTCCCAATTTCATATTTCCTCTATCAATTTCATTGTTGATACATAATAATTATTTAACACAAATTAGGGCAAATTTCCACATTTTTCCAAATGTCAATTACAAGTCTAAATTTCATCATTTTAACCCATATAATCCCATCTTCGATACCCTACATATATTTTCATGACCCAAAATAGAAAAAATCCCTCTTTCAAATCTTAAACTCAAACCCTGGTTTCACCCACACGCCTCCAAATTCCACCATTTGTACAAAATAACAAATACCTAGGTTAAAAATCATACTAAGGTGTAGAATATCCCTACCTCAAGTGGAGAAGCTCAAAGGAGAGAAGGAGAAACTTTGAAGATGCCCAAAGCTCAAACTTTCTTGGATCAAATGGAAGCTCACAAGTTGCTCTACCTTTTTCTCAAAGGGAGTAAAGTAGAAACCCTTAGATTCTAGGGGATTTGAAGAGAGAAGTAAACTTTTAGAGAGAGAAGGAGTCGGACTAGGGTTTTGAGTGAAAAGAGATGCAAAAAGCGATACAAAAATGGTCTGCTGCGAACTGATATACGCGGTCCTCGCTCGAGTGAAGGAGTTGTCGCTCGAGCGACTAGACACAACAAGTGACCTCGTTCGAGCGCAAGAAGCGTCGCTCGAGCGCAAAATGCAAAGCTTCAGGTTTGCCACAGACGCACATGCATGCTCGAGTGCAAGAAGTCTCGTTCGAGCGACAAAACAATTTCACTAGACTCGCTTGAGCGCAAGAAGCTTCACTCGAGTGAGGAACTTCCCCTTCCTAGAAAAACTGCGTTTGGGAGAGAAACCTGAGGGCCCTTAAACCTCGCTTGAGTGCAAGAAACCTCGCTCGAGCGAATAAGCAAATTACACAAGGCTCGCTCGAGCGCAAGAAGCCTCGCTCAAACGAAGAGGCCAAAATCTAGGTAACACAATCTAAACCAACAAACCACAAACCTGTTCCAAACTCGCCCAACAAGTTCCAAAACTCAAATACAAAGAGTCAAAAGGAAAAAAAAAAAAACAAGGCATGGATACAATATTCAACTACAGGACCTGAGTCCGAAACACAATGAAGATCGGGGCAAAACCGAGATCGCTATAACCTCCCCCCCTTAATGAATTTCATCCCCGAAATTTTAGTACAAGTTTCAAAACTATGATTACCCAATTTTCAAATGATTACAATTCAACACTCATCATCATGACCCACCCACCGGTTATTCAATCTCTTCACAAGAGGACAATTCCACAATATATAACTCAACATGTTTTATCAATATGCATTTTCCGAAATCCAACTACTTCCAAGACGTACATCTCATATTTCCAAAACATATTCAATGTTTATGATAAATTTTCATTTTCAAAACCTAAACAATATATACAATGTTCAAATTAAACTTGCGTTTCCGAAACATATTCAACATTTGCAATGCTTTCATAATCCAAAACATATAGAATGCTCTCTTAATTCAAAACATATACAATGTTTTCATAGTTTATAAGCAAAACTAAAATCTGAACATACACTTAAACATCAATAAATAAGTCCGGATATTTCTTTCGGACTTCCAGTTCACGCTCTCAAGTTGCTTCCTCAACTCCGTGATATTTCCACAATACTTTGACCAAGGGAATTGCTTTGCCTCGCAAGACTTGGTCCCTCCTATCCAAGACTCTCACCGGTCTCTCCTCATACGAGGCATCATCATCTACCTCTAGGTTGGTCCAATCCAATACATGCGATGGGTCCGGCTCGTACTTCTGAAGTATGCTAATATGAAACACATCATGCATCCCGGAAAGTTGCGGCGGCAACGCCAAATGGTATGCAACCTCCCCAATCCGCTCAAGGATCTCGAAAGGTCCAATAAACCGAGGGGGTAACTTCCCACTCTTCCCAAATCTCATCAAACCCCATCTAGGTGATATTTTTAAAAAGACATGATCACCCACCTCAAATGACAAAGGTCTTCTCCTACGGTCGGCATAACTCTTTTGGCGACTCTGGGCTATAACTAACCTCTTACGGATAAGTGTCACTTTCTCCGTCGTCTCCCGAACCAACTCTGGACCTAACAAAGGTGCATCACCCACCTCGGCCCAACACACTGGAGATCTACACGGTCGGCCATATAAGGCCTCAAACGGTGCCATACCAATACTCGATTGGAAACTGTTATTGTAGGCAAACTCCAGTAAGGGTAAGTGTCTCTCCCACGACCCCTTAAAGTTAAGGACATAACCTCGAAGCCTATCCTCAAGGATCTGAATGGTATGCTAGGACTGCCCGTCAGTTTGGGGATGGTAAGCCGTGCTAAAAGTCAATCTAGTGCCCAAGGCACTCTGCAAGCTCTGCCACAACCGAGCAATGAAACGCGGATCTCTATCTGAAACAATCGTCACAGGGACCCCGAGCAACCTCACTATGTCTTGAATGTACAAGTCAGCAAGGTAATCTAATGAATCTCTTACGCGCATAGGAATAAAATACGCCGACTTGGTCAACCGGTCAACTACCACCCAAATGGCATCACTACCGGGTTGAGTCCTCAGAAGACCCACAACAAAATTCATCGTGACATGCTCCCATTTCCACTCAGCTATAGGCAAGGGTTGTAACAAACCCGTTGGCCTCTGATGTTCAGCCTTCACTTGCTGACAAGTGAGGCACTTCAACACAAACACTGCCACATCCTTCTTCATACCCCTCCACCAAAACTGGCGACTCAGGTCGTGATACATCTTTCTGCCTCCCGAATGCACCGCAAGGCGTAAATGATGAAACTCTCAGAGTACTTCCTCTCAGCAAGACTCCGGCGCAAACAAGCGGTCATGGTACCTGACACTCAAGTCGGGATACACAGTCAAACCCTTCTCTACCTTCCCACTAGAGATCTTCTCCCGGAGGGATTCTACCTCAAAGTCACCCCTCTACGCTTCTAACACTCGGTTCACAAGTGTAGGTTGTGCAACCACAGAGAACAAGGCTGCAAACTCAACAGACTCACCCAGATGCAAGTTAAACTTCCCAAGAGCGCCCAATATCTCCCATTCTCGGATGGCAATATAAGCCACACTACCGATAGATTTCCTACTCAAGCCATCAGCCACTACTTTGGCTTTCCCCGGATGGTAATGTAACTCGAAATCATAATCCTCTATGAACTCCATCCACCTTCTGTGCCTCAAGTTCAAGTCGTTCTGTGTAAACAGATATTTCAGACTCTTATAATCAGAAAACACCTCAAATCTCTCGCCATACAGATAGTGCCTCCAAACCTTCAAGGCAAAAATTACAGCTACTAACTTTAAATCGTGAGTAGGGTAGTTCCTCTCGTGTGTTTTCAACTGTCGTGAGCCATAGGCTACTACATTCCCTTTTTGCATCAATACACAACCCAAACCCTCTTGTGAGGCATCACAATACACAGAATAGCCCAAACCCCTCTCCGGGATAATCAAGACTGGAGCGGTGGTAAGTTTAACCTTAAGCTCTTGGAACGACTTTCCACAAGTCTTACTCCACACAAATTTGACCACTTTTCTCTTCAATCTAGTCAAAGGCGAAGCTAATTTGGAGAAATCCTTCACAAACCGTCGGTAATACCCAGCCAACCCTATGAAACTACGGATCTCGAAAGCATTCTTAGGTTGTGCCGAATCCTGCACTGCCTCTATCTTGGATGAATCGATAGTCACTCATTCCCCAGATACCACATGGCTTAAAAACTTAACCTCTTTTAGCTAGAACTCACACTTCCCAAACTTAGCGTACAGTTTATGGGCTCTAAGTAGCTCAAGCACCACTTGCAAGTGTTCCTTGCGCTCCTCCTTAGAGGGTGAGTAAATCAAAATCTCATCCACAAAGACGACTACAAAACGGTCTAAGAACTCTCAGAAGATTCGGTTCATCAAGTCCATAAACACAGCTGCGGCATTGATTAGCCCAAAAGGCATAACAAGAAACTCATAGTGGTCATACCGCATACGAAATGCCGTCTTTGGGATATGTTCCTCCCTGACCCTCAACTGGTGGTAACCCGATCTTAGGTCTATCTTGGAGAAACAACGAGACCCTTTCAACTGATCAAACAAGTCATCTATACGAGACATAGGATATTTGTTCTTAACCGTAACTCGATTCAACTTTCGGTAATTAATACAAAGTGTCAAGGCCCTATCTTTCTTTTTAGCAAAGAGGCCGTTACTCCCCAAGGTGAAGTACTAGGGCAAATAAAGCCCTTATCTAGTAGTTCCTGGAGCTGAACCTTCAGCTCACTCAACTCAGCTAGTGCAAAACGATACGGTGCCATGGAAATCGGTGCCATGCCAAGCATTAAATCAATAGAGAACTCGATCTCTCGATGGGGTAGTAAACTGTAGACATCCCCGAACGCATCCCGGGGAAAGGGAGTGCGAGTCCCCCCCGTTCTGGTTCGATATTGGGTCACTACAGTTCGAAGGACTCAAATGTCACGGTTCTTAATCTTGAACCAAAGAGTCCAAATCCGACAAATCGATTTTGAAAACAGATTTTTGAAAGAAGTGCCAAACATGGACTGCTTCGCCAGATACAGAGTCGCCACCTAAATATTTTATTTTTGGGAAATTTAGGAAACCCTGACTCGGTGCCAAAGGCCACGTGTCCGTCATCACCAAAGTTCCCTCGGCTCGGGAACTTGGGTACGATTGGGGAAGGTCACTTCGTGAGCACCCCCGCTCGCCCGGTCAAAGACCGGCCTCTACTAACCATGATATCTTATTTTGAAAACATTGTAAGTTCTTATTCCGGTTATTAGCCTAGGTTACTATGTGATGCTTGCAGCAAATAAGTATAGACTGAGTCGCCTGAATTGGAACAAAACATTTCATGTTTGTTTGCTTGAAAATGGTTTGATGGTGCTACCCGCAGGTAGGCTAAGACGTGGATGTGCCACCCTCAGGTGGGCTTAAGAAAACATGATTTTGCCACTATCTAGTGGGCTTAAAACAAACAGTCAATGATTTGTTCCACTTCAAATAACTCAACCTCCACCCACAGGCATTCAAGGCAGTTATATCACATAAGCAGTTAGCCTCATGGTAAGCATGCTATATATGGCAACACTCACACGCATGCAAGGATGCTAAAGCATAAAACTTACCGAGTACTCCAAGCCAAAAACAGGAATTGATTAGAAATTATGCATGATCCTAAATATACAGGAATGCCAAATGCAACGCATGCAATAATGCAACTATAGCAGGCTCGACTATTCTAAACATGGCATGTGAAATGCTACAACTAACACGTATTCAACTTGGAATTGAAATACAGATGCAGTTTGTATGATGCGCCGAGCCCGGTGCGTGCAAAACAGATGAATGATGCAAACATGCTGTCATACTGTATGCTAATCGAAATATGCCCTATATCTAACCATCATAAGCGGGTAAATAAAAGGGAAGAAAGACGTGGGGTTGGAAGACATACATCACACACACGCACACTTATTACAATTATGCCCTCGCACAGAGGGTCCGAATAAATAATACAGTCCCAAATGAAAGAATAATACAGTCCGAAATAATACAGTCCGAATAATATACAAATTCCTAATTAATTAACAAATTAACTAAAAAAAACTATAAACTGGCATGCAAGCCAGGGGGTGCCTCACTTCCGCTGAATGATGTATGCTGGGCTGCCTTTTCGGAAATCCACTGGGATGCCCCAATTAGCCTCTGTTTGCAATGTTTCTCGAAATGCGTGCCAGACTCCGAAAAGTTGCTGATTCTCTATTTGCTGCAACAGAGAGCAGGAAAGGGGCATAGCAATGTATTTCACAAATATATGCATGCCTCGATCCTCGTGCCACCAATCACGCATAACGATGCATGCCAAGAACCGGAGGAATCGGAAATGGTTGGGTGGTCCCGAACCGAGGCACACGGCCTGACGTCTCCGAAAACCAGGGACCGGGCTCCGAAATGGGCAAAATGGCCTACGGCCACGAAAGGTAGCCCACGGCCACTGAGAGACGGTCTACGGGACCTCTCCCTCCCCTCAGGAATCGGTTTACACAACTCAATATAGGATGAATGCAGATGAATGCTACAGCAAAACCTAACTCCATCATGGATAATCCGGAGTATCGGTGACTTGGGAATTGAGACCCGTTCCGTCACTCGGAGTACGAAACGCGTCTCGTTCCCGTGCCCGGGCTAACTCCTATCCGAACACGATGCAATATGCATGATATACATGAATGCAACTAAAATACAATCCTAGCATGCACAATGCTATGAAAATAAGATGCCTCGAAATGCGTGCACACGGGCACGCAAACCGAGGTGATGATCCTAAGACATGAAATGGCACACGCAATGCAAATTGGACTTATACTAACACGAGTGGACCTCAGCCACACTCACATAAGAGGCCGACAGATGAAAATAAAGTGCCTCGAAATGCGTGCACACGGGCGCGCAAACTGAGGCGATGACATAAAGGCATGAAATGACACGGAATATGATATACAGTGGGACTAAAATGAGATGTCTCGAAATGCGTGCCCACGGGCGCGCAAATCGAGAAAATGGCACGCGGAATGCAATGAAGCTAAAATGATATGCATAATGCAAAATGGGCTTACACCAACACGAGAGAGCCTCAGCC
Source organism: Camellia japonica (assembly GCA_030407325.1). NCBI lineage: Eukaryota > Viridiplantae > Streptophyta > Magnoliopsida > Ericales > Theaceae > Camellia > Camellia japonica. The sequence goes on along the minus strand of JAPPVO010000016.1, from coordinate 140,266,392 downwards.
ACACTCACACGGGAGGCCGACGAATGAAAATGAGATGCCTCGAAATGCGTGCACGCGGGCACGCAAACCGAGGCGATGGCCGTAAGGCATGAAATGACATGGAAATGATATGCAAACATGCAAATAATTTTGGCACTCACAAATGATACAAAACAGTCCCGAAAGGTGGGGAAATGACACCAAATGTACGGAATGGTCCCGAAATGCGATATTAAGCACCCGAAATGGCCTACAGCCATACTAAACATGCATGATATGGACATGACATACAAAACAGTAGCAAGGTAGCCCCAAAATAGCATTTTTCAGTCTAGAAACAAGGCCAAACAGAAAGCATGGATAGGGCAACAATAGCATGCAAAAATACGGGCCAAGAGAGGGGTATTGAAGCAAGTGATACATGCCATGCCCAAACTGAAAAATTTCCTTCTATAATACTGATGAGGGACTAAAAATATGAACATTTACAGTAGATGACATCCCCCAACTCAGTATGCAAACATGCTAAAAATGTCATGCAAGAACTAGGATATACAAGGCTATAACATGAGGTACCCCAAACATCCATCAAACCAGAAAAGACCCTTAATGAAATATGTCAAGAAGATCAAAATATGGATATTTTCAGTACTGATGATGGCCGAAAACAAAAGCCAGATAAGCCTAAAAAAGCATGCAAGAATGGGGGCCAAAGAGGGATATAAAGACAAGTATAACATGGAGACCCCCAACAAGGTTGATCCCTTCTACAATATTGTAGAGGGACACAAAATAAGCTTACTCACAGTTCATGACATGCTCCAAAACAGACTACATGTAGGTCAAACAAATCATGCAAATTTACGGTAAATTTGAGGAATTGTGAAGCAAGTGCATGATAGAGAGGCCAAACAGGGTTGAGCCCTTCTTCAATGTTGAAGAGGGCTCAAAATAGGCCCACTTACAGTTTACATTATGCTCGAAAACAGATCACTCATAGGCCAAAGAAATCATGCAAGATTAAGGCATACCAAGGGTATTGAAACAAGTGCAAGATAGTGATCTCAAATAGGGTTGAACCCTTCAACAAACATGTAAAATGGCTCAAAATAATGCCCCTTTCAGTTAGGGTCGGAGCTCAAAAACAACAAGACAATAGGCTAGAAGAATGGTGCAAAAAGAGCTACAAAAAGGGGAAATGCAACTTACCCTTGTAGACAAGTCTTGGCTGCCTTCTTGGACCAAATTTGCTGCCTCTTAGCTGCTGGAAATCAGCTCCAAGTGTTGGAATGGAGTGTGGGGTCTTGTGCTAGGGGTTGATGTAGAAATGGTGCAAAGAAAATGACTTTGGAGCTTGGAAATGGAGAGAAAATGGAAGGTGGAAGTATGGATGGAACTCTCCCAATGTGTCTAACAATGTCCCAACCTCCATCCAAGAAGCAAGCCTCTCCTTTATAGAGGAGAGGCATCAAAAATATCTCCAAGACCTCTCTAATCCTCCATACACGTGTATGGAGGATGGTCCAATTGGAAATCAGCTGGCACAGCTAGAATACACTGAGGGAGAGGGAAAATGGCCGGCCAGCTCACAGGGGCAAAAAGGTCATTTCACAAAAGGGTGGGCCGGCCAGCTAGTTTAAAAACTGCCGGGAAGAAGGCTGGCCGGTGGGTGCTAGGGAAGTCCAAATGTGGCCATTCAAGTGTCCAAATTGAAGCCCCTGAAGTTATCTTTCCAATGGCGCAAACCTTGCATCAAAATTCCTCTGTGGAAAAAGTTATGCCCGTTTCCGTGAAGCCGCGCAGATTTCGGTTCAACCGGAGTGATGCCTTACTTCAATCAACCATATCTCCTCCGTCCGGAATTGAATTTAGGAGATTCTTGAGTGAAAATGAAGCCCCGGAGTAAGCTTTCCAACGATGGTGGCCTCATACTTTAATTCCTCTTGTGCAAAGAGTCACGCCCGTTTCGGTGAAGCCGCGCAGACTTTTCTCCTTCCCGGATCCACTTTCAAAGAGGTTTCAAAATGGACAAAAGAATTACTGGCCGGCCATGTTTTTTAGGATCCATCATGTGTGTACAACACAAATATGTGGTTTTGGCTCAAAGAAAATAGCCCTAGGGTGTTCAACATTAGCCCGGAAGTGAGAAAAACGGGCGCCGGGAGGCGCCGGAGGAGCATAACTGGTTGCTGAGACAATTGCTGGCCTCCCACCCTCCAGTGATCTTCCTGGGAATAAAACAGAGGTACCTGCCAAAAATGAACAAAAACCGATGCAAAACGAATGCTCGGGGGCCAAAACACGCAGTTCGAGGTCCCGAAAACCGGCCGTTAAGCACCGAAAGTGGTGTTTGGCCACGAAGTGGGTATCTAAGACCCCAGTGTCCCTCGTTATGATAAAACAGAGGTACCTGCCAAAAATGAACGAAAACTGACGCAAAACGAATGCTCGGGGCCAAAACACACAGTTCGGGGTCCCGAAAACCGGCCGTTAAGCACCGAAAGTGGTGTTTGGCCACGAAGTGGGTATCTAAGACCCCAGTGTCCCTCGTTAGGGAGTAAATGAGATGCATGCCAAGAACCGGAGGAATCGGAAATGGTTGGGTGGTCCCGAACCGAGGCACACGGCCTGACGGCTCCGAAAACCGGGGACCGGGCTCCGAAATGGGCAAAATGGCCTACGGCCACGAAAGGTAGCCCACGGCCACTGAGAGACGGTCTACGGGACCTCTCCCTCCCCTCAGGAAAGAAAATAGAGAAAACCGAGTCTGGTTCGCAAACCGAGGCAAGGCACAGAAGAGAGTTCGGAAGTCCGGAGACAGGGCGCACGGCCGCGACTCTGAGACTTCTGAACGAGCACAATATGCAACATCACCGAGCGCTCAATCGGTGACGTCTGAGTCTTAAGGTCGGTCAAAAATGGGGTGTCTACATAAACTAATAAGATCCTCAGGAAAGACATCCAAGTACTCACAAACCACTCTTGGCAATTCAACTCGAACTTTATCACACTCACTACTCATAAAGCTAGCAAGAAGACAACTAAGCTCGCTTCACCCGCGTGGATCATACACCGGTGATAAGACTCTATCCACCGGGTCCCCCAAGAAATAAAAGCAATCACCGCTGAAAGTACATATAGTAACCCTCTGACGGTAGCAATCTATAACAGCCCGACAAGACAATAACCAATCCATACCCAAAATAACATCAAAACTAGACATGTCCATCAATACAAAAGAAAAAGGAAGCCGACGATTGGCGGCCTCTATATCACCGCCCTGACACCCCTATTTCAAAACCATCTCACCCCCAACAGGTGATACAACACAAATAAGAGATGTTAACTGCGCCAACTCCAACCCCAAAACATATGCAAATGCAGACGAAATAAATGAATGGGATGCACCCGTATCAATCAACACATTAGCAACCGAGTTGCAAAACAGAAAGGTACCTCTCACAACAGATGGAGCCAGTACAAGATCTGGCGCGATAACAACATACACACGCCCCATAGGTCTCTGATCTACCTGTTCACCCCTCGGAGCATAAGACTACTGCACTGATTGAGCCGAAGAGGCTCCCTTATTGGCCCTTAAGGCCTGTGCTGACTGTGCTGGCTGGTGACTCTGTGTCTGCCTCGAACCAAACGCACTAGGTGTGCCACCTAACTGTGGGCAAAACCTCTTCAAGTGCCCCGCCTGCCCACACTGATAACAAGTGAGCGGTTGGCCTCTACCCTAACTCTGGCCCTGAGAACGAACCGAAGATGAAGCTACTAGCTACCCTCCTTCCCTCTGTTGGCAAGTTGGAGACTTGTAGCCCAACTGACCACACTTGAAACAGGTGATGTCTCCCTGACCACCTCTCCCAAAACCCGAACTCGGCACTGGAAAGGTAGATCTTGAATGCGCTCCCTGGGACTGCTGAGGGTTAGAACCCCTCTGTCTCTTACTGTCCCCCTAACCATCCTGACTTCTCTTAGAGCCCCTCATCCTCTCATCCTCGGCATGCATGATAGTCTCAAGATGGGCTGCAGCCTCTACAAGGCGCCCATAATCCCTAATCATAGATCCGGCCACTCGAAACATGAGCCCGGTCTGCTATTTCTTCTCAAATTCCAAACAATAACGCTCCTTAGTCGCCACCAACTCCAATGCAAATCTAGACAGTCTAGTGAATGTGGCTTCAAACTCAGCCACCGGTGTGTTCAACTGTTTGAGCTGAGAAAATTGGTCCCTCAACTTCTCCCTCACTGTAGCAGGTAGGTACTTGTCCTGGAAAGCATCAACAAAGGCCTCCCAAGTCTCTCCAATGCGCCCCCGCGCATACTTCCACCACTGACCCACGTCTTCTTTCAGCTGGAAGGACACCAAAGTCACTCTCAAACCTCTGTCTTCGATGCCAAGCATCTTAAATGTCTTCATCATCTATTCCAGCCACTCATCAGCCTTCAGTGGCTCCTTAGGGTCGCCCAAAAACACATCCGGATTCGACCGGAAGAACTCCCTCTTCAGAAAAGATGGCCCTGTCTCAGCTACTTGGGCCTGGACTTAATTCTCAGCCCCGAGAATGTCCATAGATTCCCTCAATGCTCCGGCCATTTCACGGGCTAAGGCACCCATGGCCTGTTGACCAACCGGTTCGGCCATATTGGCCTGACCAACTCCTTCCTCCTGCGTTGGAATCTCATCCGGTATAGGCATGTCGTGCCCCCCTAGGCCTACCACGCCTACCACCACGACCCCATCCTGACATCCTAATAAAGGTAACAAAAGAGATTAGCACATTTACAAATGTGCCGAAGCTATCTCACTCGCGTCCTAATTCGATGGACAACTGTAATTCACTCCACATAAGCACATAATCCCATAAACACATACGAATTTCATTTCTAGATAATGACCGTCCCGTGGCATTGCTAGAGTTCCAGTTAGAAACGGCAATGATCAAGTGCCTTTCCAACAAGACTCCCAGAAACCCATAGACCCGATCAACATCCCAGAAATCAAATCCCATACCCATATAATCACATAAGCATATAACATACATAGTTAAGTCTCTAACAAGCGAGACAAACCCATTATGGTACTAACCACTTCCCACGTACCCAAAGTATTCAAACCTGATACGCTCTGATACCAAGTTGTAATGCCCTAAAAAAAAAAAAGATATAAATCAACCCACAAAATTCATAAACATAATATGAAATGCATTACTTTCATTCATCAGAGTTTATATTACAAAAGAGATTACATGTATTATACTTTCATAAATATTCAATCTGAAACTACAGCACGTAACACTAATTAATAACAACAAAATAAATGCCCTACGGGCTTATATCTTTCCAAGATATCTCTTGGTTACAACAAAAGAAAGAGTCTAAGCTCTATACATTTAAAGCCCTCGGCTTGAATAAACATTCAACACAAAATGAAACAACAAAACGGAGCCTTCAACCCCTAAACCTCCCAAGTTATGTCCTTGGAAGCAGCATGTCACCTATACCTGAAAAAGGTTTCCCAAGTAGGGTGAACCAAAGCCTAGTAGAGATATACTAACACAATGGATGAGATTTAACTAAGATATAAGCATTAGATAAATAATCAACACTTAAAACCAACTGACATCCTCTTTTCATGACTAAACAATAATGGCATCAATATCTCAAACCATTTTCATTCATTTATTCAAATCAGCTCATAGATATAATCCCTTGTTATCTAAACAATCCCAAACGAGGCTACAACTCATTTATCAACATTTTAATAGCAACCACTATTCAAACACTTCCATTTTCTTGCCATTTTACGAAATCACATCTGAGGGAACCGGCACCCATATACATATAAGATTTTGGGACTTTCACCCTGGACACTCCGGCCAACTTAATTATCAATGGAGTCCATCCCCTATCTCTTCCAAATAATGGAGTACATCCCCTATCTCCTTCCAAACAATGATGCATATACAATGTGTTTAAAAGCGTGTCATATACAATGACTGTGACGCCCCAAAAATCACGAACTTCAGAGAATGTATTGTCAATTAAATACAGGGTTTATCTAAGGTTAGGAGTCTAAGTCCTATGGCCAATAACCGAGTAAGATCCCAGATTGGCGGAGGAGTCAAGTTAGCATCCCTTCTAAGTCCAGCTTTCTTAGGTAGTGCACTACCCTTTTGACAGATCTTAAAAGGCATTGACGCAAGGTCTCATAAGCAACGCAGAGATAGGCATAGGATTACAAAGTAAATAATAATTACAACGTCTCAAATTTTAATTTACAAAACGAGTTCCATTACTATTACAATCCAAAAAGAATAAATAAAGGCACAATTGGACTAATAAGCGAAATGCTTCCAAACTTTCTCTAAGGAAAACTTAAGTCTTCAAATGTCTTTGACTCTTCATTCGCTTCGTACGTTTCTTCGATACCTGGCATGAAACGCCATGAGCTTTGAATGCCCAGTAGATGTACACACAATTATAACAAGCAAGTAATGAAGCATGATAATCATTCAATAATAAGGGATTACAAGGTTAGATGTTAGAAATCTAGAAATCCCCCAAAGAGACTTCGTCCTCCCAACCACAAGAATCGGACACGGATTATTCGGTATGCCCCATCTTTTGCTGCTTTGTTGCAGAACTAACCTCGGATGCCTACCAATGGTTATATACCGCGTAGCGCCAACCGCAAGGCCTCAAAAGAGACAATAATAATGGGCCTTGCCCAAATCCCTCCTTACACCAAATACCTAGGGTCCGAATACAACCGCTCCGTTCAAGGGTTCCGAAAACCACTTGCGCAAGATTTTAACTTCCAAATAGGTAACGCAACCCATCAACCAATCAATATCTTAGTAATCTTGTCCAAAAATTCACAACCCATTAGCACCCATTAAATTTCCCGTTTGAGTTAGATAATTTAAGTCAGAGTTAGGACATGCTCTTGAAACAACATCTATTGCACAAGTTTGAACAACTAAATAGTACAAATAGAAGGAGATAAGGTTACAACACATGAGATTCACATATGAAGATAGGCACAAATAGCTCTAGGCATATTCATGAAGTTAAGGGGATAACTTTGCACAAGAATATAATTTGTAGATTTGCATAAGTATGAGCACCATCGAAGGATTAAAATAAAATACATAAACCTATGACATGTGAAATATCATATCAAGACATGATCATAAATTAATAAGCACATTTACGAACACAAGAGCATAAAACAGTAATGAAAACAGAATTTTCAAATTCAGTACTACCTAAAGATTATTCTCAAAAGGGCTATTTCAGATTTTTCCAGAGCCCAGCCTTCCTATAGTTCGTAGGGAATTTTATCTAGTTTTCAGAACATTTTTCGAAAATGGAATAGCTTTTCCAGATTTGTATTTATTTCAGAAATACTCCAGCTTTGTCTAGATTCATCGACCGTTACAAAAATTAGATTTTCTCACAAACCGCTCACTCGTTTTCAATGAAACCAATTTTCCTTGAAAGATAACTCCTTAAGAAAGATTTTGACATAAAATAGAGGTCCAGGATATTTTTATACATTTTTCTACAATTTTCATAAGGTGGCTGCAAAACAGATTTTTCTGGCACAGTTCGTGAAAAATAGAAAGTTGGTTAGAAAAGAGGTCAGCTAGAGGAAATTTTCCACTTATCTTGCAATGAAAACATGCTAAATAATATGTATTAAACTCAAAAATTTAAGGTGAAGGTATGCCTTTGAAAATTTTAAGAGATTGATAGGGAAAAATGTAGTCTTATACCGTTTAAGAGAAACAGAAGAAGGGTAGAATCAAGGCTCAACTCCTTTCATTTTTGACACAAGAATACCATTATAACACATCTGAAAATACCATTTTAAACTTCTAATAACATGTATTTGAAAAAGGAAAATGGAAGAGAGAATTGTGTTGTGGCTCTTTTACAAAATTTCTCTCTTAAAAGATGTATATGAAAGGGTAAGAGCAGAGAGAATTTTGAGATATACTCAGAATAAACTCAGATGTGAAAGTGAAAGTACAAGTGTAATGTGTAGCAAAGATTGATTACGAATAATACTTGAATGCTCAAAGTTGTTCTCCCAGCAAATCTTGGGAGGTACTTGCATTTATAGACTTCAATGTCTTCTAGCTGCTGGAAGAGAGCATAGATGATGTCTTCTAACCATTGGAGCAGAGCATGGGTGATATCTTCTAGCTGTTGGAACAGATCATGGGTATGTGCAGGTTGTCTTTAAGACTTTGGAGGTGAAGCCTCCTCAAAAGATGTGATGCCTATGCTTATAATTCAAATCTTGGTAGTTGGAGATAAGATATGTCTCCATACTTTTTATCTTTTCAGATTTGGGAATGGTGTGGATAGAATATTCTTCCTCTACTCAGTTAAAAGTTGCTGCTCATAACTCTTTTTAGATAGGATAAGACATGTTTCCTTATTTGTGTTAGAAAAGTCTGCTCATAGATTAGAAATAGCGGCTAGGTTTTGAAACCCAGACCTAAGTCGACCCCTGCATTTTTGGTGTCGATCCTCACTTAAGTAGGTGTTGACCCTCTATTGTTGGAAGACTTAAACTTTGTTCTCTATCTTTGGGTGTCGGCTTTGTTATGTCTTAGTGTCGACCCTTGTTGTTGAATAGCCTAAGTTTTGTTCACTGTCTTTTGGTGTCGACCCTTTGCTGCTGAATAGCCTAAGCTTTATTCATTGTCTTGTGGTGTCAACCCTGTCATCTCTTAGTGTCGACCCTTTGCTGCTGAATAGCTTAAGCTTTGTTCTCTGTCTTTTAGTGTTGATCCTGTCATATCTTGGTATCAGCCCTTTGACCTGTTTTAAGCAAGAATAACATTGTGCGGAAGTATACTAATTTTATTGTTTTGAGGTGCCAATATTTATGAGAATATAATAATTTAGAAGTATACATTCTTCAGAATCATTGAAGAGCAAAGTCATGGGAATATTTTGAAAGCTTTGAATAATTGAATAAGCTCAAGATATTTGTCAATAATCAAAATCAATAAAATTGAAATGTAAATACCTTTAGGACTAACAATCTCCTCATTTTTTATGATGACAAATATACGTGAAGTTTTCAAAACATGAGTTTTAAGACAAATAATTTTCAAAGAGGTTTTTTTAATAAAGGATTAAAAACAAGATTGAAAAACTCCCCCTATAAAAAGGGCTTAATGGCCAAAACATTTTTCATTTTAAACTCAATAAGAAATCTCCCAAAAAATATAAGCCAAGAAGATTTTCGCACAGATGAAACAACTTGTTGATTAATTCAAACAATACATGACAAGCTCCCCCTGTCAATATGCACTAAATCTTTTGCAAATAAGAGCTAATCAAAACTCAATTTCATTAAATGAAATCACAAGCTTTTCTTTTATCAAAACAAAACAACTAGATCATTTGCAAATTTCATTGAATAAAATCACAAGCTATTCTTCTATCAAAACAATTTCCCACTCAAGCACAAATAATGTATATCAATCACTGTATGTGTTAATGGTAGTGTATAATAAATTAATAGCATATATTTCATGACCATTCAAGACTATAAGAATTGTACCATAAATTGTTTGTTCTACCAGGTGCAAAACAATATAAGTTCATGTATATGTTTGTTCTACCAAAAATTGTTTGTTCTACCATGTGCAAAAAGATATAAGTTCATGTATATGAGCAAAAAGATAAAATCTATCCAAATTCATATACATAAAAACTGCAATTCTTCTCCCCCTTTGTCATCAACAAAAAGAGGGGTAAAGAGAGAACAAGAAAAGGACTAGCGAAAAAAGGAGGGGCATGAGGCCAATGCGGAGCTGCTTTATGCCAACCTTGCACAAACCAAAGCATGTATTTACGAATTTGTTCGCCAAGATCAACATCCATTAGCTGCTGAAAAAGTTGACAAAATTCCTCATTAGAATGCTTGAGGCCAAAAATAACTATCACCATATTCTCCACGCAAGACTTGGTAGCTTCAATTACCTTAGATTGTTGTACCCTCATCTTGTCTATTTCTTGTTGCATGTCCATTTGGCGAGAGAGAATTTGTTGAACCATGGAAGCCAACTGATCAACCTTGGCTAATATTTGTACCAAATCAAATAAATATGGAACAGAAGCAGATTAAGAAGATAATGGAATATTTGACATTGGTGTAGATTGGGGATTAAGATAAAGGTTATTAAGCTTGGAGTTAAGTTCAACAATCTCTATCAACAATGGTCCTTGGACCAAGGAGTCTAGATGATCAATTTTTGTGGAGAGAGGTCAGGAGGTGCGATAGAAGAGGAAGGACCAGGGATGGAGAGAGGTATAGATGAAGAACTAGGAAGGTTAGGATTAGCGGATAGAGACGGATTAGGAGTATGTGAAACAGTGACAGGTTTTTTTTTTTTTTTTTGGTCCAAACTTTGTCAATCAATGAATAACCCATGTGAGTTTTTGGACCATAACAAGCAGAGTCTCTAGGGATTTTGTCTTCACCTTTGAGGTTAATTTTGAAGTGTTTAAAGATCTTGGTGAAAATCATTCCATAGGGTAGGCCTTGGTTGTTTCTTTTGTGGGCATCAATGATAACTTGACAAACCAAATTCCCAAAATCTGTAAGGTATCTAGTGGATAGGGCCCAAAAAAGCTATGTGTGGCCATAGATGACTGTATCAAATTGACCAGATCAGGAAAGGATGTTATGGTCTATAATGTCATGCGACAGTCTCAACTCAAGAGATAGGTCTTTGCTAGAAATAGTAATGTGTTTATCTAAGGTTGGGTTATTGGTCAAAAATTGAAGACCTAGAAGATAAGAGTAGTTAGGAGGACTTTTGCTTAAGGATGGATAGACACGATGACCATCATTGGATGTTTTCAAAAGGAAATTAACAATGGAAGGTTTAAGAGTAAAGGAAACACCCTTACAAAGCACTCCAAAGTGCTAGGAGTAGATTCCTCATTAGAGGATAAATTGGCAAAAAATTCCTTAATGAGTGTAAGATAAACATCACAATCAAGGTTTAGCAATGAGGGCCATTTTTGCTTATCAAACCACTGTTTAACAGGAAAGCTATGTTCTTCGAAGAAATTGACGCCAATAGTTCGGCCTAAGGTTGAAATCTTTGTTGAATAGGGCCTTACATTCATTATCTTTGAAGCATTGCAGTGCAAGGTTTGGAGGCATGGAGGCTACGGTAGTAGAAGTGGAATACTGAACGTGTTTCTTCGATAGAATTGAAAGAGAGGCATATGACTCCATGGAGAAGGATCGAAGAAGGTCGAAAATAATGGAAATGAAGATAGGAAGAGGAATCGCCAGAGGAATCGTTGGAGAAAATGAAGGAGCTTGGGCTAGGGCTTTGAGAGGTGTCGCAAGAAATAAGAAGGGAGTCGCTAGATATATATACCCTTAACACTCGAAAGAGTGGTGTCGACCTTTTAATCTAAAATGAGTGCGAAGTCCAGCCGCGGCAAAGGCAAGTGTCAACCCTCACAAAGAGAGGTGTCGACCCTAAAAAACAGTGAACCAAAAGCAACCTAGTGTCGACATTCGTGAAGAGAGGTGTCGACCTTCATGAATAAAAACACAATAGGAGTTCACATGGTGTCAACACTATAAAGCAAGGGGTCAACCCTCAGGGGTCCAGACAAACTATAAAGTTTTTTTCAAGACACGCTTCACAAGAAGGCATAAAAATATAGATTAAACCATCACATAGGAATATTCATCATGCCAAGCTCAATTTGAATAAAGTAAAATTGTTCTCATTGAGAGGCTTAGTAAAAGTATCTGCCAATTGACAGTTTGTAGGTACAAATTTGAGTTCAATGTCACCTTTAAGTACATGATCTCGTAGAAAATTATGCCTTATTTCAATGTGTTTAGTGCGTGAGTGCTGAATAAGATTTTTTAAAAGATTAATGGCACTAGAGTTGTAGCATTTTATAGGAATGTGATCAAAGTGAAGTCCGAAATCGTGAAGTTGCTGTTTCATCCAAAGCATTTGTGCACAACAACTAGCGGTGGCAATGTATTCTGCTTCAGCGGTTGACAAGGCTACCGAATTTTGTTTTTTACAAAACTATGATGGGAGTGAGTTTCCAAGAAAATGACAAGTGCCACTAGTGCTTTTTCGATCAAGTCTACATCTCGCAAAGTCAGGATCTAAGTAACCATAAAGTCAAAAGCATTAATTTTAGGGTACCATAAACCCAATTTTGGAGTGCCAACTAGATATCTAAAAATATGTTTTACTGCAATGACGTGTGATTCTTTTGGAGTGGATTGAAAATGTGCACACATACAAACACTAAACATTTTGTCGGGTCTACTGGCAATTAAATAAAGTAAGGAACCAATCATACCTCGATATTTATTTTCATCTACTGGTTTACCTTGCTCATCTTTATCGATTTTAATCGATATGCTTATTAAAGTTGTTGATGGCTTTGATAAATCCATTTCAAACCTTTTGAGGAGATCCTTGATATATTTGGCTTGACGTAGATGGATTCCATGTTTGGTTTGTTTTATTTGCAGTCTAAGGAAGTAAGTTAACTCTTCCATCATACTCATTTCAAATTCACCCTTCACATCCTTAGCAAATTCCTTGCACAAATTCTTATTAATAGTACCAAACATAATATCATTGACATAAATTTGAACAATGAGAACATCTTCCTTTTTGGTTTTTATGAAGAAAGTGGTATCTATTTTGCCGCGAGAAAAACCTTTATCAAGAAGAAAATTACTCATACGTTCATACCACGCTCGAGGTGGTTGTTTTAAATCATATAAAGCATCTGAAAGTTTAAAAACATGGTCTGGGTATTTATGATGTTCAAAATTGGGAGATTGTTCAACATAAACTTCTTCTGAAATGTACCTATTTAGAAAAGCACTTTTCACATCCGTTTGATAAAGCTTAAAATCTTTAAAACATACAAATGCAAGCAACATGCAGATGGCTTCAAGACAAGCAACGGGTGCGAAAGTCTCATCAAAATCAATGCTCTTTTCTTGGTTATAGCCTCGGGCTACCAATCTAGCTTTGTTTTGAGTAAAAACACCGGATTTATCCATTTTTGTTTCGAAAAACCATTTTGTTCCAATAATAAAATGATCCTTAGGTTGAGGAGTTAAAGACCAAACTTCATTTCTTTCAAATTGATTTAATTCTTCTTGCATAGTGAAAATTCAATTTTCATCATGTTCAGCTTCAGAAAAAGTTTTTGGCTTAATTTGATAAACAAAAGCTAATTTACCACTTATGAATAGATGAGCAAGTTCTTACATCTTGTGTTGCATAATGAGGTCCTTAGGATGTCCATAAGCATATTTCCATTCTTTAGGTAGATCATTTTCCTTTTCTGGAAGAGCGTATTCTTTTTGAAGATCTTCCATAAAGACTTCATTATTGGGTTCCTGTAGACACCCCATTTTTTACTGCCCGTAAGACTTGGGCGCTTTATTACGAACACCCGATGATGAAAGTTACACTGTGCAATCTTTTGAATTCTCAATGAAGAAATTTGGATTCAAGCTCTAATCCCAAACCTTGCACCCATTTTCGCCAAACTATTTTAGACCTTAAAACCCTCTCTTTCAAAATATTTTCCAAATATTTCTACCATGTTCAGAGGCTCACATTTCATTTAAAATATTACGCTTTTCGGTAAACCGAGCAAGGCAAAGTGGAAATAAATGAAAGGGAGGTGAACTCTTTAAAAAAATATTTAAACATCTTATTTATAGGTTTGGATTTGAAGAAAATAAGAGGGGAGGGAAGAAAACTAGTTGGGGAAGAAGTTGGGCATCAATCTGTTAGGATAGAAATGAGCAATCTTCACTAAAATAGGAATATCTATCTCAACACTTAGAATTTAGATGTGAGACTACCTCTATTGGAAATTAAACTTCTGAGGCTTCAATTTAGACTCAAGAATCACTTAAAACCGAGTCCGGATGAGAGAGATATGCCCGTTTGAAGTGGGGCCTGGAGTGCATATTTTTAGGCTCAGTCGGGGTCCATTTGAACCGGTTGTGCCTCATTGAGGCCCGACCTTGCCTCAATGAAAACTTTTCTTGGGTTTCTTTTTAGGCCCGGTCGTGTGTTTTTAGGCTTGCCCGTGGGTTTTGAGGCCCTGCCAGGCCTCGATGGCGCCAGACAAACAACTAACGGAATTGAACAAATATCTTTGTTTGAAGATATTTTTTGGCTCAAATTCTATAAATAGAACCTCTTCCTTTAGAATTCAAGGTAAGCAAAATTTCCAAAAGCTTTGAAGAGCTAAAGAGCCCCTCCGTCCATCTTCCCTCCTCCTTTAACCTTCAAACCTTCTTTAGTTATACATACACAATACATACACCATTAGAGCTGGTTCTTAAAGCTTTTGCCTAGAGTTTTGAACCATATTTCATAAACTTGAGGGTGCTTTGGAATCAAGTTTGTTTAACCAAAGCTTTCTCTCTTCAAGAGCTATAAGCTTGTCACCTTTTTTTCCTTGCTTTCACTTCCATCCTTTTCTATCTTTTTCTTGTGTTTATATACTGTTTTGGATCCATTCCAAGTGCTAAAACTTGGGGTTAAAGGGCTACCAAAGGTAGAGATGTTTAACAACCTTTCTTGCACCTTATCCCATAGCTCATACCCCTTGTTGTCCCACTCTTTTCTTTGGTTTACATGCTAATTTTTAGAGGTTAAAAGGGCTAAAAAACATGGTTTAGAACTCCAAAAACAAAAAGGGTGCCACCCCTCCTTAGTCTTGCTTACTAGCGTTATATCTCTTGCTTTTGTCTATCTTTTTGTACTCTTCAAACACACATTTAGCCCCTGTTTTGGGTTGTTTTGGGGCTGAAATATGTGATTTAAAATTGAAAAAATTGGAGGGGTTAGCCACCCCTCCTTAGGCTTTGTTCCATAACTTTTCCTCTACTCTTTTGACTTGCCTTCTCTTGATTTTAGCCACTATTTTTAGCATATTAAGGGCTGTTTTAGGGCTGTCCTAATTTATTTAATTAGTGTATGCTTTGAATATATAGCTTGTTGTGTCATAAGTTCTCATATCTAGCTTGTTGTGTTGTGTTACCCATGCTTTGATAGCTTTTTTTGGTTAATTTTCATGTCAAGAGTCTCATTCTAATAATCAAATTGATGTGTTCATTTCTGCAACCTCCATCTTTTCTTCTTTTCTTTTGTTTGAGGGTTATGGGAGCCAAAAAATATATATATCAGCTTATTGGGATTAACCCAAACAAGGCCCACAATGGGTCTAACCCAAACAAATATCAGGCCCCCCATCTATATGAAGAAGGGGGCATCCCAGAGAAGAGGTAGAGGATCTCTCTACCCCACACAGCACACAAACACTTTATTTCCTTCATCTTCTTTCTCTAATTCCGATAGCTAACTTTATCATCCGAGTGTCTCAGGCCGGCAGCCCCGGTTGGGTGGCGCCGACTATGTTTATCCTTGCAGATGACAGTAGCCAAGCTCATCTCTTTGTTGGAACTCATCAACATCCATGTGAGAGGATTTTTCGGGTCTCACAATTGGCGCCATCTGTGAGAAACGTCTGCAAGAGTTCAACGAAGAGAGGAGGAAACATGTTCTTGTAAGTAAATTTTAACAACCCTTTTGATCTTGCTCTCTGAAAATTATTTTCAGATTGGTTCTTGGTTTGGATATATATATGTTTGTGCTTACAAAATGGAGCTTTTTGTTCACTGTGACTCTCATTAAAAGTTTTAAACCAACATAGAATTCATGGTCTACTTTTGTATCTCCATTTTCTCTCTCTACAAATGGGTTTCACTTTTCTTAAAGAGAGCATCTTTTCAGCAATTCAACAAAATTGTTCGGCCAAACTCAATTTATTTATTCTATCTTATACATTTTGACTCATAGGTGGTGTCCAACCTTTATTGAATGACTTGACCAAATTTATAGATATATGTGCATATAACAACAACAACAACAACAACGAAAAAAAAAAAAAAAGGCAATGAATATAAATCAACCGAAAAATAAATAAATAAAATACAATACAACAGCCATGAGGGCACCAAATTGTTTGGCACACCCATGCATGGAAGCATCAAATTTGCCTCTGCTATACCATCAAATTTCTTCATTCCCTACATCGAATTGGCTCAGTATCATTATTCGGCCAACCTAAATTACTCGGCGCGTAATTATCTTAATATTTGAACTTGCTTTTGAAGAAATCTTGTTTCATAATTAATTATTTTCTCTCAACAACATTGAGATTCAATGAGTTGCAGTAGTCAAACTCAGAAATCGGCATTTTTTGGAGTTTATTTATATATTATACATTGCATGTATTGGTGCTATAAACTTGTGACAGTTGCATATCTTGAGGAGCAGAGTTCAAATGATAACAACAAATGGGTTTCCATGCTCTCTTTCTACAAGATACT
The DNA here is from genome assembly GCA_030407325.1 of Camellia japonica. Lineage (NCBI taxonomy): Eukaryota > Viridiplantae > Streptophyta > Magnoliopsida > Ericales > Theaceae > Camellia > Camellia japonica. The sequence goes on along the minus strand of JAPPVO010000016.1, from coordinate 140,249,945 downwards.
TCCACAACTCATCTCAAGAGGAAAAGACTCATGAACTGCCGATGAGTGTGCACAATTTCTGTCGCGAAAATAATGGGAACCAACATGCACCTCGCTAACTTTGCCAAAGTGAGGCTCTGCCAAAGTAATGCTCAAGATCGAAAGGAAGCACCAGAGCCATGTTTCGGCTAGCAAAAGAAGTTGCCAACTTGCTGACCGAGAGGTTTCAGCAAGTCAAAGAAAATAATCCAACTAAGAGGCTTCAGCAAGGCAAGAAATCCAAGAGTTACCAGTTCATTGTATACGCTACGGTACGACAACAACAAAAAACCAAATTACATATGACTCCGCAATTTGGCAACATCATTACCAGCAACATTACTCAACAACATCCCTTTGTCGGCGTCGTCATTGGCCCATCGGCTTGCCAGTTCATTAAAGCTCACCCACCGCCCTCAGCAGCACATTGGTTATTCGACAATGCCACAATCATGCTACATAGCTACCAACTTGTTGAAATTCGCACAAATGCCATTATGGACTTGCCGATCATAAGTTTACGAGCAATGGATCTATTCGGCAATTCAACGAGACTACTCGGCAGCGTTACAGCGTTCGAGACCATGCAACTGCATTTCGACACTGCCGTGACTCAACAAATTGCTCGGCAAATCTACAAAGTTTGGCTTTTCATTCGGCATATTACCAAATAACATTATCAACTCCGCATATTCTCAACTAGGCTTCGGCAACAATATTCGGCAACCCAGTATTTTCGACACATTATTTGGCAACTCAATATTATTCAGCACTAATATCTCGGCATAATACTAGCATCTCGGCTTGCCGAAATCCACATTTGAAAATAATAGCGGATTCATGTCAATTCAAGGAGTCCAAACCCACCAACCTGAGGAACCAAGAACTAACCAAAGGTCGCCAGTAGTTGCGAAATGGACCAAATTTTCAAAAAACTAAAATTTTCAAAATTGTCGAAATCAAGTTCTGACCATACCATCATGAAGTCCTATTAAGACGAGTCCAACGCCACAAACTGCATCAAAATCAAAGCTAAAACGAAGCCATACAAGCCGATAAAAGCTTGCATAGAAAGTGAACTGGTTCACTAGATAAGACAACCAGCCAACCAATAGAGGAATTATCATGTGCTTTGTGGTTGAATTTCACCCTACTGATCTAAGCTATCGGCTTTATTTTGGCTACAGCTATATCATCAGGAGTCCGATTATAGCGATCCCATAGTCATTTCCAACTATTCGGACCCTTCTGAACACGTCTGTACGGTCCAATTCTACAAATTCTGAGTCGCATATCAAGCTCAATACATCGGCCCATCGAGAACATTAAATGCAAAATCAACAGTCACATCATACCCAATCGACATGCACTTCCAACAGCAGGATCTTGGGCCTAAGAAATAATCCTCTGTCTTCCCCAATCATTCATTTCGTTACCTTGGCCATTTATTGCCCACTGAGACATCTTAGTCAATTTTCCACTTTCCAATTGGGGCACATCAATTGATCATCGCCGATCATCATCTAGGCACCTCTGATATGCATGCATTGTAATGACCCCAAAATGCGTATAAGGAATTACCTTTATTTACCTATGGATTAATGTGTTTCAATTTAATTATATCTGTTCGAATTGAAGAATTATCTATTGAGCTACGACTTTAAAACTGAAATTAACGATCTTTATGGGTTCAGAAATCGGAATTGAGTACGTAGACATGTTAATGGGAATTTTTAGAACCATTTGGGAAAATTAATTGGGGATTTATTTCGTCAAATTCGCTAAGGTATGTTTGGGTGGTTAACTTTGCACCGCAAATTGAAGGCCTTAGAGACTTCAGAAACAAGAACATAATATATATTTATGATCAGCATAATTTTTAGAGTCATCTGGGAAGTTTAATTGAAATTTGATTTCGTACGATTCGTAAGAGCGCGTTTGGCTCTCCCAATTTGTGATAGGCTTATATAATGAAATGTGCATATATATATGTCATATATGAGTTGAGCTCATTACTTTGAGCCCAAAAATATCTGAGAAAGAGGGAGAGACACGAGAGAGAGAAAGGGGGAGAGAGAGTTCTAGAGAAAACTCAAAGAGAAGAAGGGAGAAGAGTAGGAATGGAAGAGGAACTCAAAGATTTGGCTTAAATTCATCATGGTTATGCAAGAACAAGCGATAGTAAAGGCTTAAGGTAAGATTCTCCTTCTCAATATTTGAGGATCATAAGCTAAGGAGTGAATATCTTGGGTTATCTATGATTGTATGTATGGGTTTTGTTTCTCCAAGCAAGGAGATGTTGAGTCTTTGTATATAGCATGAATTTATGCTTCAATCTAATTTCTTGTAGGAGCTTTATAGTTCTTAAAGAGGCTAAAAAGGATCCTACCATGTAAGTGTGTTTTGGACCCCAAACCATGTTCACTCTATGTATTTGTGCTTTGATTCTTAATCTTGTTCTTGTAATTGGGAAATTGAGTAGTATTTTGAAGTTATGAATTTTGGTGGAAGCTAATAATGTGAAATTTATCATGTATTAAAGAGTTTTGGGCTTTGATTTGCATGAAATTGAAGTTTAATTTTGAAAATGAGAGGTTCCAAGTCATACAGCCATTTTCGGACTGGTTTTTGCCCAGAGCGGCACGTGTGGCGGGTTTTCCTGCACGTGCGGCAGTCCATTTCCAACTCCAAAGTTCATTCTACTAAAAAATCACGTGGTCCCGCACGTGCGGCCCAATTCCCGCACGTGCAGGGACAGCTCTGTTCAGCCAACTTCAAATAAGTATATCTTTTGCATCCGAACTCTGTTTTGAGTGATTCTTGAGCCTAAATTCAAGCCCCGGAAGTCTAGTTTCCAATGGTGGTGGCCTCACTCTCAAATTCTAAGTACACAAATAGATATGCCCAAATTAGTGGCGATTGTTCACTTTCTATCTACCGATTTTATACCATTTCTTCGTCTAAACCATTTTTCTATCGATTCCTCCTATTTTCCTAGACACGAATTATAACCTATTAAGGAGTATTGAGTTTAGAACCACCATGGCTAATTGATTAAAGAACAAGAAAGAGATTGGTTTTATTCTCATATTATGCTATATGCATTGTGTTTGTAGGTCAACGAGGACATCGTCCCATTGTTACCAGAGGCCCAGCACTGTGAGTAATAGTATAATAAAGATATGTTCTTCATTATCTATTTTAACTAATGCGTGACATAATTCTCTAAATATCATATTTTGTTAATGGGTGACATGATTCTCTAAATGTCATACTGTGTTAAATACACAAGTTTCCAAGAAAAGTAAAATGAGTTATGAATAAGAAATGTAAATTGTTTATAATATGATATGGTGGGCCCAAGGCCGTTCTGTTTATCTGTTTTGCTTATGCTATGGCATGAGTGTTCGGTCTTTAAGACCTATGGACTTTAATATAGAACAAAGTGCTGTACGGAACTAAGTGCTACAGCGGGAGTCACCTCTAGAGTCCGTACGAGTCACCTCTTGAATCCATCTATACATGAATTGGGCCCAAGGAGAGGTGGAGACATGTCGATGTCCCATCTACTCCATGATACGATATGATACGTTTGGACCTAAGGTCATTTTGATATATGATTGGGCCCGAGGCCGTTTTGTTATACATGGACCCGAGGTCGTTCAAAACATATGATATGAATACAAAGGTTTTGACATCGTTATATGACTCATGTTGTGATGTGGTATTTTATCTGCATGAATGGATGTCCTATTTTAAAATGTGCTTCTAATCTTTTGACTAAGTGGGCGTACCACGTACCACGTAAAATGTTTTGCAATAGGTCAATTATGTATTCCATTCAAAAAGGCATGGATTATGATACAATAAATGTTTCTCTTGAAAAGATTTGTGATACGTTTCTAAATTGTGAAATATGTTTTCCTAATGTTAAGGACATCATTCATTAACCTCTTTACTTTAATATTACTCACCAGGCGTTAGCTCACCCCTTTATTTTATATATATGTAGGTGAGCCATCAGGGACCAACACTAGAGTTGTATTGAGGTTCATCTCTTTGTCAAGCTGCCTGGGTTACGCCTCTGTGTTGAGGCTTTAACTTTGTATTGGGGAATTGTGTACCTTATTGAATCTTATGTATTAGTGTGTGAGATCTATATAAATTCTGTGATTATATGTGTAATTGAAGTTATATTTAAATGCTTAAATTAATCTAAGTCTCCGTGTATGCACCAGCTTAATGGGCGTTGTCTTTATGTTGTTACTTGCTTCTGCTTAAGGCCCCGTATTCGAATAAATATTCGTGAAATTTTGTTTTGAGGCCTATGTACAGGCCGGTCATGGACCAAACTTTTAGGGGCGGGTTTGGGTCATAACATGCATACTCGGCCAACTTGGTACAAACATTACAACGAAATTTACTTGAGTTACAAACTCCTACTCCTTGGCAATCGGCAGTTTGCATATTTTTGCGTGTCGTCATTTTACCAAAGCCAAATCTTTCCCACAACATAAGGCAATTGGGCAAATCTACATTGGACTAAACACAAACTAAGCAATGCTAATTGGCCCAAATTTTACTCGGCAATTAAATAGTTGGCCCAATATCTACTCGGCAATTCCTTACAAGCGAAGCAATATTATTGGTGATTAAAACGTCTTTCTCATTTGATACAGGCCATCACTGACAGGATGCATTATTAAAAATCCTTGCAATATTGGCACTTGATCGCCACTTCCTCATTCAGTACAGGCCATCACTGTGAGGATGCATTATTCAAAATCCTTGCAATATTAGCACTTGATCGCCACTTAAAATCAGTAAAAGTCTCCGAGTATAGCATAATCTTTGCACTTGGCACAGAGCGCCATTAGCAAAGGCCTACACCTACGCCCAGAAGTTAGAATACCGTAGCCTACACCCTCACCCGGGGGTTATAATACCGCAAGTCTACACCTTTGCCCGGGGGTAACAATACCGTTGTCCATTTTTTGGCTAATATATCTACTTTATTTAATCTACATTATTTGGTTCAGGAAATCATTTCTGTGCTCGGCACATAGAAATATCTCTACCTTGGCATAAAAGTCCATATCTTGAAGCGCTCTTCGCACTCAGCAATATACTACACCCTCACCAGGGGGTCATAATACCACGGCCTACGACCCTTGCCCAGGGGTAACAATACTGTGGCCTATCGTTAAGATTTGTTTGGAACTCATGTGATATAATTTCGTACTATGATCACCATCATTATTTATAATCTCTCCCTCATATACATATATTTGTACATGCATTCAAACATACGTGCATTCATACAGTCATCCATTCATTTATGAAAAGACCTAACATTTATTTGAACAGGGTAACTCGGCAAGAAAAACTCTCATTCCTTCTATCGCAGACAATGAAAGTTTTCGAGCAATTGCAGAAGGCAGAAAAAAATATATATCAGCTTGACTAACCCAAACAAGGCCCACAATGGGTCTAACCCAAACAAATATTAGCCCCCCCCCCCAATCTATATAAAAAAAGGAGCATCCCAAAGAAAAGGCAGATGATCTATCTGCCCTACACAGCACACAAATACTTTATTTCTTTCATCTTCTTTCTCTAATTCCGGTAGTCAATTTTATCATTGGAGTGTCTCCGGCCGGCAACCCTGGTTGGGTGGCGCCGACTATGCTTATCCTTGTAGATGACAGTAGCCAAGCTCATCTTTTCATTGGAGCTCATCAACATCCATGTAAGAGGATTTTCCAGGTCTCACAAGGGTTATTTCAACCGATTGATGGTTATTCAAAGCATGAAAATGAGACCTATGCTCAAAGGCTTAATCTCTACGGAGGTTCATCGTCAACGGCATGATCTCTCTTTCATGCTTAGGATCACCTCTCATTTCATGTTTCTTCTCGTTTAGTGGACGTAATAATCACCTTGGACTTAATAGATTAAAGGATGGCAAAGACTAATGAATTTGGCTTAAAATGAACCAACCAACATAAAGAAAGTGAGTTATATTGCTTGGGGTTCGGCCGAACGTTGTACCGAGTCCATTGTGTCAAGGGTCGTCTTACATCAATTCATAATGTTTTGATGAACCTTAAAGCGTCTCTACCTCCCTCTTTGAGTTCACTCCATGATAAGAGGGACAGGTGGTTGTTGTTTATTGCATTTATTGATCTTTGTCCAAATTGTGCGCGAAATCATCATGCAATTAACTTTCTCATTGATGGTTTTGGAAACAAATCCAACTTTCTCTTGAGGCTTTCCCGTGACAGAGAAGTGTGAGAGGGACAAATAGAGTCTAGAATAACTCTGTCTGCATTGTTTTTACTTCAGAGCAGAAAATAAAATTTTACATGACATTGAGGCACAGCCGGCCTTCTTTAGGCCCGACCGGGCTTCAATGAGGGCTAGCCGGTCCTCAATGTTTGGTCAGCAATGTATTTTTGCAAAAAACAAAAAGCAGTGGCTGAAGGTGAAACAGAATGGTCTGGGCAGACAGTGTTGTTCTTGGACGTTGCGCATGCGAACATTCTGCATCCTTATGCATCCTTGTTTGATGTTTAAGTTAGTAGTTATTATTGTTGTAATTAATTATCATTGTTATAATTAATTATTGTTATTATAATTAACTTTGTTTATTTGTAATTATTATAGCTAATTAGCTTAGATAGTTAATTTTACTTACCATGGTTATCCTTGTTGTAATAGCATAGTTAGCTAGTTAATGCTTTAATGATTTCATTCGATTTTGTAATAAGTAGTTTAATTCGGACTTTCGAACTATGATTCGCACCCTCTTGCACGAGGGCAATGTTGTAATAAGTTGTATGTCTTCCAACTCCACGTCTTTCTCCCTTTTAGTATCTACTTTTACAATCTATTTTGGAGAATCACGAGGCATCTTGTATTCTATTAAAAAAGACTTGCTTATTTGGAATAAAATAACCATCTCTTTTGGTATTATCATTTAATTTTTTGTAATTTATTACCATTCTAGTTTTTCCTCTTTTAATTTCAGCATGATTTCTAACCATAAAGACTGGACTACTATGTGAACTATTACTATCTCTAATTAGACCTTTTCATTTGAAATCTTCTATCTCTTTTCTGAATTCTTCTATATCATTATTATAAGTATATATCATTTGTTTTACTCTAATTATTTCTAAATTCTAACTTATATATTACTTTTCAAAATATCCTCAATGGATAAGTAGTTTCATGCATATCGATTCCTACAATTTTTATTTTTAATGTTAAAAATCTATTTATAAATCTACCTTTTAAGTTAATATAATATCATGGTTTGCAATTGAAACATAATGGTCTCTCCGCATAAATTACTTTTTATTCCACTGATTATGGACCTTCCAATTTCATTGTCTAATATCACACAAAAATGCATATATATCTATATCTTGCCATTTATCAAACAATGATGTAATTTGTATTTGTACACTCCCTATATGCATCTGTTTATACTTATTATCTTTATTATATATTTTCATAATTTATTAAATTTATTTCTCTTACATTATATTGATAATCTTTAATTTCAATATCTCCTTTCATTCTTTCACATATATATTAACTTTTTAATTTGAATATGAATTTTTGATATATTTCTTTTTTTTTGTATTATTGGTAATATTCAATCTTTTTTTATTGCTTTTTCTTAAGAATTTTCTATGACAAATTTTTCCCCTTTTATGTTCTTTATACTTATTTCTTCTGTCATCATTCAATTCTTCATCGATATCGCTATAATTTTCGTCTTTTATTTCTACTTCTTCTTTAACTAATTCTATTATTCTTTTATTATTTTTCAGAGTCAATTCTTCATCGGTATGCTTCTTCTTCTTCTAATTTTACATAATCTAAGCTTCTTAATGCTTCTATTATTTTATTATTTTTCTTATTTCTACATTGTTTAACAAAGTGATTTATCTCTCCACATGCCCAACATTTACAAGTCCTTTTTTTCTAGACGTGAATTTTTTTTTTGAAAAATCTTCTTCTTTTGTTGAAATTGTAGGACTTTTTATATTATTTTCTTTTATATTTTTCTCCTTTTTGTTTGTTAAAATTTTTCCTTTTATAATTTTTTTTTCTTATTGTATGTTTTCGTTCTGGAAGGTTCACATCCCCACAAATTGGATTGTTTGCCAGCAATGTAAATACTATTTTTTCATTTTTATTCTTTATTTCATTTTCTTGATTCTTGTTCTAGCCATTCTCTTAGATATCTAATTCTATGACCCAAGGTGTCGCTTGTGACGTCTCCTAATTCTTTTAACAATTTTTCATATTTTTCTTCTATATTAACATTTACAGGATAAAATAATTTATGAAAAAATATGGTTAAATAAATTTTATGTCTACCTATTTAATAATACTAATTGGAATATTCATATATATAATTTTTAATATACTTCATATTACATATTTTTATATTGCCTAGGCCTCGTTTGGCAAGTGACTTTTTTAGCCAAAAAGTCAAAAAGTCACTAAAAACCCAAAAAGCCAACAACCAATACCAAAAAGTCAAAGATTTTCTTTTCTTTCTATTTTTTGCGCATCTTTTCGTAAAAAGTCAAAAAATCATTCCAAACATATTAGTTTTTTTTATATCACATTTTAGCCAAAAAGTCAAAAAATTACTAAAAAAGTATGTTCCCAAACGCAGCCTAGTTTCCTGAGCCTCCAATTTTCTTTTATCTTCATTCCACTCTTTTTTAACCCTCTAATTTTTTTTTATCTTCATTCCACTCTTTTTTAACAAATTCATCTTCAATATATTTTACAAATACTACTACAAAATTGGTTAAAGGTCATAATTTTTAACTTTGACCTTAAACTTTCAATCTCAATTTTTTCTAACATAAAAACTATAATTGATGAAAGTGTGATTGTTTGTGCAATTTTTCCATCACAGTTTTTAACTGTGATAAAAATAAAAAATAAAAAATAAAAAACTTAAAAATCTGAGATCACATGTTAAAAGTACGAGTGATAGTAGCAATAAGATCTCACTATTGTGTAAAAAAACTGTGAGTGAGAGGGAGATTTATGATCTAGATTGGGCCGTGGTAATGCCGAACAAATTGTGGGCCGAACACATTTGGGCCGTAGTAGCCTAGGCCTATCCAGAAGGGATTTTTGCTCGGTAATGGCAAAGGGCGTGTGGAACCGAGCTACTCGGACTTGTTGGTACGGAAGCCGGTCAAGTGAGGGTTCGGCTGAGATGTCCGCAGCCTCACAGGGTTCCACGGTTCGTGCGTTGCTCGGTCGGAAGGCGCGCACCCGTGGCTCGGCATAAAGGCCTTTGGTTAACCGGCATGCCCTACTTCAAGCTCGGCTTTGCCGGAATGCACCTGAGCTCGGCTTTTACGGAGCTCGGTTATTAGAGCATTTGGGTGTGAAGTGCAGCATGGCCGCAGGAAGCCGAGATACTGCATCCCGGCTGCCGAGCTCCCAGTAGAGTGGGCTGGCAGTTTAGGTAGGTGATGTTCAGCTGGATTTGTGTTGACAGATGGGATAGCAGCACCACGTGTCGAGAGACTAATTGGAGTAAATTTGGGGCGCAGAACGTATATAAGCATGTCTACGCCCCCCATGCGTGAAAGAGATGAACATTTGGTAAGATAAACACTCAATACTCTCCCTTCTCTCTATCTATCCCCTGTGTGTGTGTTCTAACTTGATCGTCGGAGGGGTTTTCCGGCCACACACCGCCGGGTAGCTCACTGCCGTTGTGCTCGTATGTCGATTGGACTGACAGGAGCTTGGAAGAAAGGAGTACGGGCTCGCCTGGATATTTGCCTCCCGTACAATTGGCGCTGTTTGTGGGAAGCTTGACAGACAAAACCTTGTCTTCCAGACTCATCTGATCGCCGTCCATGGCGAACAACGACGAGATTCCGTTGTTTGCCATCGACGGGGTTACCCCGGAGTCAGGCAGACGGAGAGATAAACATTTGGTAAGATAAACACTCAATACTCTCCCTTCTCTCTATCTATCCCCTGTGTGTGTGTGTTCTAACTTGATCGTCGGAGGGGTTTTCCGGCCACACACCGCCGAGTAGCTCACCGCCGTTGTGCTCGCAGGTCGATCGGACTGACAGGAGCTTGGAAGAAAGGAGTACGGGCTCACCTGGATATTTGCCCCCCGTACATCCCGCCATTCCTCCAATGGTGGACCTGGAGACATCCCCAGGAGGACACTCAAGAGACACACGGGATAAGCACGGAAGAAGCTTTGGTCATTCTCGGAGTCCAGACGAACACCGGCGGCGGAGAGAATCGCACGCCAAACGACTGGAACACAAGTTAAGGGACCAAGACGCCGTCATCTGGAGAATGGCGGCGGAGATGGAGGATCTCAAGCGGCATGTTAAGGGAGGGAGACCACAGTGAGCGCACCCAACCCCGCCGTTCATGCAGTCAAAGCCAGCGACATACTCCATCCATCTCAATCACCAGAAGTTACGAGGTTGGAGATTCCGACGCGCACGTACAGAGGTCCAGCACGCAAGACAGCACCTATCAACCCTCACGTCCGACGACGACGTCGAGGTATTCCTATTCCGCTTGCTCAGAGGACTTGCGGGCAGTCTTGAAGGAAGGGGCTCGCCGGCGGGAAGCTCAGAGAGTGCCGACATTCCAGCGGCTATCCTATGGGGGCCACGCCAGTGAAGAGGTCAGAATGCCTCCACCTCGCCTAACTGCGCCTCTCCTTTTAGACACAGACTTGCAAGGCTGAGCGCCACACCTTTCTCCCTGGAGATAGAAACAACACCGCTTCCGGCAGGTTTCCACCAGCTAAAGTTCACGCTCTACGATGGAAAAATCGATCCCTATATGCATGTAAGCCACTTCCGACAGGTTATGGCCGGACATAGGCAAAATGACGCCCTTATGTGCCTTATCTTCCTGTCAAGCTTGGGCGAGCTGGCTTGAAATGGTTTGAGAGGCTGCCGGAGGGGAGCGTAGAAAAGTGGCATCAGTTGGCAGAAGCATTTGTGACGCGCTTCAAAACCAACACCAAAACGCCAAAGGAAGTTGACCACCTTCTCAGTGTCAAGATGGAACCGAGCGACACACTCAAGGCATACAACTCCAGATACTGGGAAACCTTCAACGAGATCTTGGATTGCCCGGCCAACCTTGCAATCACGCACTACAAGCGTGGTCTCCCGGTCGGACATAGACTGCGGGACTCACTTACGATGCACCAGCCGACATCTATGGGCCAGCTAATGCAGCGCATCAATGAGCACATCCGAGTAAAAGATGATGCGGCAGCATCTATCGCAAAGGCAACACCAGTAGCAACAGACAAGAGGTCGGCTGGCAAGGTGCACGCGGTCGGACATGAGGCAAACCGTTCAAATGATCGCGCAGAGGAATCAGACCGTGGCTCAAATCGCAAAAACCGGGGTAGGGGTCGTCGAAATGACCGAGATACCCGGGATGACGTCGCTGATGCAAACAGAAGGTTGAAGGCCAGGACAGACATTACCACGGTTTTTAAGATTCTAATTTATCGCATACTTAGTGAAATCCCTGACGAGGATTATGTCCGGTTTCCTGCTAAGTTGGGCGACGGACAGAAAGGTTTCAATCCGCGGTACTGTTGCACATTTCACCAGGAGCGCGGCCATCGGACAGAGGACTGTTTGCCTTTAAGGCAACACTTGGAAGAGCTAGTCGCAGCTGGACACCTGGACCTTTACATCGATGGGGGCGTGAAGGCAAATCAAGCCCCGATTGATCCGCGTGCACCAGGTGACTTGGAGGTGCCCCCTCAGGGAGTGGTTAATGTCATCCACGACATAGTGGAGCCGGCGCGTGTATGCGAGCTCCGAGGTATGATCAAGAAGGCAGAGCACATGAGGGAAGTTTTGTCGGTCCAGCCCGCGATCAAGAGGGGGAAGACCGAAGAGAAGGACGTGATCAGTTTCTCTACAAGGGACTTAGAGCGCATTCAGACACCGCACAATGATCCACGTCAAGGAATTCGATGTCAAGCGCATCTTGATCGACCAAGGAAGCTCGGTCGAGATCATTTATTACGACGCATTCAAGCAGCTCAAACTCCGAGATACAGACTTGGCTCCGGCGACTTCGCCGCTGGTTGGTTTTAACTCGCAACCGGAGTGGCCTTTGGGAAAAATTATCCTGCCGGTCAAAGCGAGATCCGTGGTCAAGCAAGTGGAGTTCTGGGTGTTGCAGGTGCCATCTACTTACAACCTGATCCTTGGAAGGAGATGGCTTCACGCTATGCAAGCCGTGGCGTCAACCTTCCATCAGGTGATGAGATTCCTCTCTACTATGGGGGCAATTGAGGAGATTTGAAGCGATCAAGTCATGTCGAAGCAATGCTTCGTGGCAGTCAACGGGAGCCGAGCTGCCAAAGGCTTCGTCCAAATGATAGAGGGACCGGAGGACCGAGGGGTCCTAGACGATGTGGGCACTAGGGCCGAGGACAAAGCCGTCGAAGAATTGGTCGAAGTGCGAATTGATACAGAGAGTCCAGACAGGTTCTTCTTGCTCGGCTTGAGCCTTATCGCACAAGAAAAGACCGAGATGGTTGAGTTTTTGACGGCCAATATCGAAGTCTTCACATGGTCGCCTTACGACATGCCCGGCCTTGATCCAAGTTTTATTTGCCATCACCTAAACGTCTTCCCCGAAGCCAAGCCGGTCATTCAGCGAACAAGGAGATCGGCGCTGCATCACACCAAGGTAGTTGCAGAGGAAGTGAAGAACTTGCTTGAGGCACGAGCTATTCAGGAAGTGCACTACCCTCGGTGAATTTCAAACACAGTTGTTGTACCAAAGAAGAATGGGAAGTGACGAGTTTGTGTCGACTATAAAACCGTCAACCGAGCTTGCCCTAAAGACAGCTTTCCACTACCCAGAATAGACCAGCTCATGGACTTAACGGCTGGACATAACAGGCTCAGTTTCTTGGATGCCTACCGCGGTTATCATCAGATTGCCATGCATGGCCCCGACCGCGAGATCACCTCCTTCACCACACCGAGAGGACTCTTCTGCTACCGAGTTGTGCCTTTTGGTTTGAAGAACGTCGGGGCAACTTTTCAAAGGATGGTGACTAAGATGTTCGCTCTTCTGCTAGGCCGGACAATGGAGGCTTATATAGATGATATGGTGGTTAAGAGCTGGCATCAAGCAGACCACTTGTCCGACTTGGCCGAGATGTTCGCCATTCTCAAACAACACAAGTTACGCCTGAATGCGTCAATGTGCCTTTGGCGTGGGATCCGGAAAATTCTTAGGTTTCCTAGTCACAAACCGAGGCATCGAGGCAGACCCCACACAAATCCGAGCCGTACAAGAGTTAAAGCAGCCAAGCTCGGCTAAGGACGTGCAGCATCTGGCCGGAATGGCCGCCGCGCTTAACCGATTTATAAGCCGGTCATCAGATCACTGCCGCCCTTTCTTTCAAGCTCTAAAATCAAAGTTCTCATGGGATGAAGAATGTGACCGCGCTTTGGCCGAGCTCAAGGAGTATCTGTCTTCAGCGCCCCTGTTGGTCACACCGACGCCCGGCGAAGAACTCTACCTTTATTTGGCCGTTTCTCAGCATGCAGTCAGTGTGGTGCTTGTCCGGTCAGAAGGAATCAAGCACCTTCCCATCTTCTACGTCAGCAAAACCTTGCTACCAGCAGAGTCGAGATACTTGCCGCTCGAAAAACTTGCATTGGCATTGATGATGGCCTCTAGGAAGTTAGCGCACTATTTCCATGCTCATACCATCATCATTTTGACCGAATTCCCCCTCAAAGCCTTGTTCGAACGGGCAAACTTCTCTTGTCGAATTCTCAAGTGGGCGGTCGAATTGGGACAGTTTGACGTCAAGTTTCAGCCGCGCACTGCCATCAAAGCTCAGACATTGGCCGACTTCGTTGCTGAATTCTCACCTGGAACTCATCCGGTATGCCCGGTGGCTATTGCCGTGGCTGACGAGGAGGTGAATGCAGGCCAGACCGCAATAACATAGCTAGGCGATGACGGCGACGTGGAACTTGCAGGCCCCGCCGAAGAACCTTCGGTTAGTACAATACCATATTCCGGTGATGCGATGACGGAGTTGGGTATCATCAACCAACCTGCTCCGTCCGATACCGCATCACCAATGGGGAAGAAGTGGAACCGCTCAGCACAGAGCCTGCAACCGGCATAATACTGCAACCCGGTGATTCGCCTATGGACTTAAGCATTACGGATCAACTTGCTGAGTCTGACGCCGAATCGCCAAGGGGGGCTGAAGTGGAACCGCTCAGCACAGAACTTGAAACCGAACAGCCGAACAACCGTGATCCCATCAACCTTCAAGCCTCTCAGGACCCCTCAAACTGTTGGAAGCTCTTTGTTGGTGAAATGTGGAAACTTTTTGTTGATGGAGCCTCGAACCGTCACGGTGCCGGGCTAGGTATAGTTTTGATTTCGCCAGACGGGCTGACTATCGAACATTCTATCACCCTCGGATTCCCTGCCTCAAACAACGAGGCTGAGTACGGAGCGCTTTTGGCCGGGCTCAAGAGCGCACTTCAGATGCACGCATCCAAGCTAATGGTTTACAGGGATTCCCAACTTGTGGTTAACCAAGTTTCTAGGGTTTACGAAGCTAAGGATGACAGAATGGCAAAGTACCAAACTCTGGTCCAAGCCCACATCAAGCGATTCCAGGCGATCAGGGTCCAACAGATTGGCCGAGAAGATAATAGCCGAGCAGACGAATTAGCTGGCCTTGCTTCCATGGTCGATAGGACATCTCGCAGCCCTCTCCTGATTGAATTCCTTCCGAGGCCCAGCATTGAGGAAACCAGGCAGACAGCAGTACTCTGCGCCGAGCTAGGTCCTTCTTAGATGGACCCTATTATCCTCTTTTTCAAAGAACGGACCCTTCCAGCCGATAAAAAGGAAGCACATAAAGTGCGGGTGAAGTCAGAGCGGTTTTGGCTCTCTCCTTCAGGCGCTTTATACAAGAAGTCTTTCACAGGTCCTTATCTAAAGTGCGTGCACCCAAGCAGCGTGGAAGCCTTCCTGTACAAAATCCACGAAGGCATCTGTGGCAGTCACATAGGGGGCAGATCTTTGGCCTACCGAGCTATTTCGCAGGGTTACTGGTGGCCGTACATGCAAGCCGACGCGCAGAAGTATGTTCGTAAGTGTGAGAAGTGCTAGAAGTTTGCCCACACCAAATCCACCAGCCGGCCAGAGAACTTCTTCCCCTCACCAGTCCTTGGCCCTTTGCGATGTGGGGGCTAGATATAGTGGGGCCACTCCCAACTGCACCAAGCAACCGGAAGTTCTTCATCGCGGCCACAGACTACTTCACCAAATGGGTTGAAGCAGAGCCTTTGGCGACAATCAAGGAGAAGGATGTCAAGCGATTTGTCTGGCAGAATGTGGTAACGCGGTTTGGCATCCCGAAAATTTTGATCTCTGACAACGGCACCCAATTTGACGGCCGCCTATTCAGAGGATTTTGTGAAGACTTGAAGATTGAATTCTACAATTCTACCCCAGCTTACCCACAGTCTAATGGTCAAGCCGAAGCATCAAACAAGACCATCCTTGATGGGTTGAAGAAAAGGCTTGAGAAAGCCAAGGGAAAGTGGGCTAAGGAACTCCCCAGCATTCTTTGGGCATACCAAACAACCCCACGATGATCTACCGGGGAAACTCCTTTTGCCTTGGCATATGGCATGGAGGCAGTCATCCCTTTGGAAGTTGGTATGCCCACTCTCCGAAGTGAAAGTTTTGAGCCCGAGCTAAATGCCGAAGCCATTGCCCTGGAATTGGACCTAGTGGAAGAGCGTCGGGAAAAGGCTCTCATCCATGTGGCCGCCTACCAACAAGAGCTTTCAAGAAAATACAACAAAATGGTGCACCCCAGATCGTTCAAAGTTGGTGATTGGGTTTTGAGAAAGGTCATGGGCAATACCCTGGTGCCAGGTGAAGGCAAACTAGGGGCAAACTGGGAAGGACCATACAAGATAACCGGTTTGGTGGGCAAGGGGGCATACCACTTGGAAGACTTGGACGGTAGAGGAATACCCCGGCCGTGGAATGCAGCCAACCTCAAACTGTACTACTTTTAGCTTTTGCTTTCTTTTTGTGCAAAGGAATTTTTTGCCTTACACTTCAGAATGTAATATTCTTTTTGTCAATATATAGAAGTGTCTCATCTTTGCCTTAGCATTCTGATTGTTGCTTTTTAAATTCTGAGATTCTCAACCGAGATGTTTTACTCCGGTTGAAAGAGTTGATGTTTTGCTTAACTTTGACATGAAAACCGAGATGTTTTACTCCGGTTAATTGAGTTGATGACTTGCTCAAATTTGTGATCAAAACCGAGATGATTTATTCCGGTTAATTGAGTTGATGTTTTTCTCAACTTTGACATGAAAACCGAGATGTTTTACTCCGGTTGAAGGAGTTGATGATTTGCTCAACTCTGATTTTCCAACCGAGATAATTTACTCCGGTCGAACGAGTTGATGACTTGCTCAACTTTTGTAGTTCAACCGAGATGTTTTACTCCGGTTGAATGGCTTCGTGATTAACTCAAGCCTGTTCTTTGTGATTAAAGCCGCGATGTTTTATTCCGATTGAATAAGCTAACAAGATGATTAGTTTTGCCAGGATATTTTGTTCAGATGAAACTATGTGACTTGAAGAACGTGCAAACACTTGGCAAAATCGAAATTTTTCATTAATAAGCAAAGTAGTTACAAGAGGAGGGGCGGATAGCCCGGTTACATTTGTGAACCAAAAAGAAAGAAAGAAAACTACTCTAATGGAGAAAGGTCGGTGAATTCGTCCCCGGTTGGCTCCAGGTTGATTGTTGCTATCTGGTCTTGGGCGCTAGGCTGCTGTGGATTGTTCTCTTCTTCAGCATTTTCCTCGGCTTCTTCTTCTCCCCTTTCCTTGGCCTCAGCCTACAATGCACTGAAGACATCGTTGGCATATAGCACAAGGTAAGTCGGCAAGAAGACAGTTGGAGGAGAGGCAAATATGTCGGTCCCAAGTCCTTGGCCGAGCTGTTCACAAGCAGTCTTCCAACCCGCCTTGAAGTAGATATCTTGGGTGGCATGAACCTGCTTTGTGTAGCTCACCTCGGCCTCCTTGAAGCCAGCATTATTGGCGTCCTCCAGTTCCTTCTCCCTTAACTGTTTCAAGGCCTCCAGTTTGGCCTTTATTGCATCTATTTCCTGCTCGGCGGCACCAAGCTGGCCAAGCAATTTGGTGTTGTCTGCATTCGCGATTTGCAGAGAGGACTTGGCCCGCCCGAGCTCGGTTTGGAGGCTGGCTACCTGGCTGGCAGAATCATTGGCCTTCTGCCGGAGACGATGGATCCGCTCCATGACCAAGTGTTGTTTCTGGATGGCCTGCAAAAAGAAAAGTTTGATTAGAAAGGAAACCGAACAAACACTTGGAAAATTTTTAGCAAAGAGTGCAAAGTTCTTACCCTGGTCATAGACTTGACCGAGGACTTTATCAAACGTGTGTCCGGCATGTGGTCACTGCCGTCCACGTCGCTCGGTAGAAGCAGTGCCTTGGAAAGGTCAAAGGCGAGCAGATGCTCCTTGTCGCCTTTGATGGAAGCTGTTGCAGGGATCTCCTTACCCCGGTGCTTGAGCTGGGGCCTCCATGCCGGTGTTGGGTCGACGGTAACAGCAGGCTGCTCGGTGTTGAGCTCGGTTACCAGCTCGGCGGAAGGATCTGCACGAGGCCTTTTGCCAGACCGGCCTGTGTCTCTACTGGTTTGGCCAGCGGTGGGAGAAGCCAATGCAACCACAGTTCCACTGGTTTGTCCAGCAGCAGGAGAGCGGGTTGAGATGGTTGGGATCTCGATTGAAATGGCGGTGATCAGGTTCTTGATTCGGCTTCTTTTGGCCATTTCTTCTGCCTTGGTTAGGTGAATGAAGGGGACGTCTGGCAGCATGGGATCTGGCGGCGAAGATGGAGCGCAAAGAAAGTCAGTGACTTTACTCTGGCGCGGAGCTGAGTACCGGTATGTCTCGCCGAAGTTCTTGCTTATAAACCAGCCCGGTACGTCGGCCGTTTCATAGTTTCCAGACACCCAGAAAAAGTCGTCATCATGTAAGTCCTTATCTGGGGTGCCGGTCACTATTTTTTCTTTGTCCGGTTGAATTTTTAAGTAATAGGCGAAGCCGTCGCCCGTGTGCCCAAGGGTGTACTGACGGAGTATCTCGGCTAAACCTAAATTGGTTCCTAGCCGGTTATTCAACTCGTGGACCCCGTTGATTATTCGATAAGTGTTGGTTGATACTTGAGTGGGTGCTAGCCCGGTGCGGCGCAAAAATTCGGTCATCAGTGGGTTGACCGGGAAGCAGAGGCCTCCTTCAATGATGGATAGCACGGTGAAAGGGCATTGGTCTAATCTGCCCCAAGGTGTTGTCTCAATTTCGCCGAGCTCTAGGTGGACGTCGGCCGGGATACCGTACTCTTCCCGGAACGCGGCCAGGGCAGCCGGAGTATCAACAAGGAAGTGGAAGAGCCCCATGTGTAGCCGGCTGGTTTAGCTCGGCTGAGGTGGTTTGGCACAAACTAGTATTTAATGGCTGTTCGGTCTTTGAGAGCCTCAGTATTGGTCTGTGGTTCCCTTGGACTCTGCAGGGAAAGGAGGGTAAGTGTAATCGGAAGCGCGATCGCGCAAAAGGAGCTTGACTTTAGCTCGGTCGTGAGAGTGCCAGACCACCTCAGTCGCAAAGGCAAACCAAGGAGCTCGGTCGCTCAAGCAGACCCGTTGTTAGCCCGGTCGAGCGGCCAAGCCCTCTGTTTACCTCGGTTTCTACTAAGGTTTTGGGCAAACTTGTAAGTTGCTCGGTCTTAATGTTTTTTGGGATAGAAAGAAGACCTGGAGCCCGGTCCACCCCAGATCTTCAGGTGTTCATCAGGGAGGATAAAGAACAGCAACGAGTGCAAGGGGCATGGGAGGGTTTTGGGGGCCTATACCCTAAAATCTATGGATTATGTGCCCTAAAGCGTGGAATAACAAATGAAATAGCAATAAAGAGCTCGAAGGACTTACCAGAGTAAAGGCAGATGCAGTTCCTTCAAGCACAAACACAGAGGAAGGGCGAGAATGGAGGCTTGGCGAGGGCACTGCAGCTTCAAGACACTTAGAATGGAAGAGAGTCAGTAAGAACGAAATGAAGACAAACTGGGCATGTATAAGCCCAAGGAACCGCCAAAAATTTTGAATACGAGGGGATGTCAAGGTTGATTGCTTGAGGCCAATCAACGCACAGCACGTGTCCCAATTGACGGCGGCGTCAGTACTGAAGAGACAGGATGGTGAATCGAGGCGTCGACCGGGCAAGTTTTGAAGACAGGTATGTCAACTAACCCGGTCACCGTCTTGCAAACTGAGAACCGAGGAAGTGTTACCCTGGTCAGAACAGGTAATCCCGGTCACGCTTGCGCGGACGGAATTAAGGGGCAATTGAGAGGGAGATTTATGATCTGGATTGGGCCGTGGTAATGCCGGACAAATTGTAGGCCGAACACATTTGGGCCGTAGTAGCCTAGGCCTATCCAGAAGGGATTTTTGCTCAGTAATGGCAAAGGGCGTGTGGAACCGAGCTACTCAGACTTGTTGGTACGGAAGCTGGTCAAGTGAGGGTTCGGCTGAGATGTCCGCAGCCTCACAGGGTTTCATGGCTCGTGCGTTGCTCGGTCGGAAGGCGCGCACCCGTGGCTCGGCATGAAGGCCTTTGGTTAACCGGCATGCCCTACTTCAAGCTCGGCTTTGCCGGAATGCACCTGAGCTCGGTTTTTACGGAGCTCGGTTATTAGAGCATTTGGGTGTGAAGTGCAGCATGGCCGCAGGAAGCCGAGATGCTGCATCCCGGCTGCCGAGCTCCCAGTAGAGTGGGCTGGCAGTTTAGGTAGGTGATGTTCAGCTGGATTTGTGTTGACAGATGGGATAGCAGCACCACGTGTCGAGAGACTAATTGGAGTAAATTTGGGGCGCAGAACGTATATAAGCATGTCTGCGCCCCCCATGCGTGAAAGAGATGAACATTTGGTAAGATAAACACTCAATACTCTCCCTTCTCTCTATCTATCCCCTGTGTGTGTGTTCTAACTTGATCGTCGGAGGGGTTTTCCGGCCACACACCGCCGGGTAGCTCACCGCCGTTGTGCTCGCAGGTCGATCGGACTGACAGGAGCTTGGAAGAAAGGAGTACGGGCTCGCCTGGATATTTGCCCCCCGTACAGTGAGTATTTGCCAAGTTATAATCTCAATTTTTTATTAAAAATGTGATCTAATTTAATAAAAAAATCTCTTTTTTTTGATATTTTTCTCAACACATTTTCTCACTATTCAATTCAGCCATTTTATATTTTACTAAACAATTGTTTTGAGCAAGAAATTTTATTACCAAAATAAAGATAAGTACAATGAGCTCAAGGCACGGACCTATAATTTTATTACCAAACTAAGACGAATTTATCACAGCCCAATGTACAATTTGAAGCATAAAGCAAAACATAGATACAAATATAGTAAAATATTCCGAAGAAAACTTAAAAAATCAAATAAACTTGAAATGGCTCCTCCAAAATCTGAAAGCCCCCATATGGGAAGAATGAGAAAGAAAGATAAAATGAATGAACCGCAGCATCATTCAGGGGATAACTGGAAAACAGAATTTAAGCAATGAAGATTAGCCCCCATATGTCTATCCTTGAATCCAAGAAATAGAGCAGGAGCAACAAGATGTAGTGCATTGTGTAGAGAGAGAGAGAGAGAGAGAACCTGAGTTACGTTAGGAAGATCAGAGAATTTCCTGTCCTTGTGCAAATGCTTGGATCAATTCTTTTCTTTCTTCAAGGTATTCTGTACACATAACCTGCCCGCCTAGCGCAGCGCAACCAAATTCACAAAACCAACTTCAGTTAGAACAATGTATCTGACAAAACCAAATTCACAAAACCAAATTCATTGCTTCCACAAATCCATTAACTACTATGAAGCACAGGTACGAGTATTGGTATTGGAATGATACGAGTACGTTGTTACTATAAAATTCAAAAAAAATTGGGTACGGATACTGTTGGGTACGGCTTGGTACGCTTGCAAAAAAATATTTATTTTTAATTTAAAGTAATACAAAAATTAATTAAATGGTTTAATTTGTTAAGATATAATGCTAAAAGTAAAGGTATTAATCAAAATTAAATGTCAATATATTAAATAATTTACAAATCATAGTTTAATTTTAAAATCATGCTAAGCATAAAACTAAAAATAAAAAAGAAATCTAGTGAAAGGATTTTTATCTCAGTAGTAGAAATATTGTTTCAACTGAGATATGGTATGGTTTGGGTATATAATAGGTATGTCTGGGTACGCCAAAAATTAAGAAAAAAAAATTTAGATACGTGTTTCGTGTACCCAGTACGTATGCAGAAGTACCATACGAGGTACCATACGCCGGTAAGTACTCGGTATGGGTACGGCATGCTTTTCAAAGCACCCATGCTTCATAAATTAACTAGTGAAAGTCAGATATAGAGCACAGATATAAAAATATCTGATAAAACTCACTCTAAGATGGACACCATCTAGAGCTTTATAACAACGAACACAAATAACAATTACACCAACAAGAAGAAAAGCAGGTAAATCTTATAATAGAGTGAGTTAATGAGAAGCAAGCAGCTCTAGCAAACCCCAATGAAAGCAGAACATATTGCAGGAAACAGATCCACAGAGTTAGCTTATAGGATACCATACAAGATTTATTTTTGCCAAACATTCAAATGAACAGGGGCCAAACAAAAGGGAACAATAGGCCAAATGCTAGCTATGGCATATCATATGCAACTATATTTGATTGATCAACATAAATTAAGACCTCAATCTCTATAAATTAAGACCTCAATAACTTCTGAGTATTACAACTGTATTTGATACATGTTTAAGATTTCTTTTACCAAAGTACAAAAAAAAAGCAGCAGCAAATAATAAACATAAATTAAGACCTCAATCTCTATAAATCCCAAAACATATCATACTCTTAATATGAAGAAGCTTGGCTGTAAATCGCTTCATTTCCGCCTTAAACAGAAAGAAGCCCAATGAGCATATTTAGGCCATCAATTTAAAATTTAACAGCAGGACAAAGTGAGAGGAAATACCTTGAATGGCTCATTATCAGTTTGAAACTAAATTCCAGGTATGAAATGCAACCAAAGAGGAAACCCACTGTTCAAAAATAGAATCTGTAAGGCAAAGTTCACTGATAAATTGTCGGTTTGTATACTATACAATAGATTGGAAGAAAGTTTTATAAGCTTTACCCTTGGTTCCATTCAATACAAGCATGACCAATCCTTAGATGAGCATATAAACCAGCTTCAGCAACCAATTTAATAAATTTAACTAAATCTTTTCCTCCTAAGAGATTCAGTTTTAACTGATTTGTTAAGCTCTTTCTCTTTTGGTAACCTAATTCAAAAGAAATTCTAATCACATAATTGAATAAAGTTGCATACAAAAAAATTCCTGAAAATTTTTTTGACGACCACCGACCACCTCTCATCTGTGTGTCATCCTTTCTTGACGACACCACCGACCACCTCCTCTCCTCTCACCTTCCTCTTTCGTCTCTCTCCCCTTGCAAGGTAAATTAGAACTTCCAACTTTTGCAATTCATGATGTTTTTGTGGGTTTGGTTGTAAAGTTGCAATTCATGATATTTTTTTGCTTGAATCTGAATATTTTTGTGGGTTTGTAAAGTTGAATCTGGATATTTTTGTTGAATCTGGATGTTTGGTTGGTTGAATCTGAATATTTTTTTGCTTGAATCTGAGTATTTTTCTGGGTGTTTGGTTGGGTTGATGTTTTTGTGATATTGCATGTTTGCATTACCTATGTGTGTTCTGTGGCAGTTGAAAGGATGGTACAGCAAAGATGATGTCGTCGCTGAGTGGAAAGAAGTGAAAGGGGATATGTATTTAGACGTCCATTGTTATGTGAGCGGGCCTAATCTCTTACTAGACCTCGCTGCAAAGTTTAGATACCACATATTCTCAAAGGAGTTGCCATTGGTAAGTTCAACTAGGCAACACTGATACCTCATCTATGTAGAAAGCACTAGACACATCCAAAGAAACAAATGATAGAAATTTGACAGGTTTTGCATAACTAGCTCTTATCAATGGTGTGATTATTTTGCAAAATTTCCTTTTATCAGCAATTCAATGAGTTGGAATGCTGAGTTTTAGACCTTATTGAGGATTTTAATTTTTAACTGAATAGATTATTGAGTTGGGATGGATGATTTATAGCGGAACTCTTCTCTATCATGGCATGGCAGGTTCTTAAGGCTGTGATGCATGGCAATTCTCTGCTTTTCACTGAGCATCAAGAATTATTGGATGCATTTGTTCGAGTTTATTTCCATTCCAGTTTGAAGAAATACAACCGCGTGGAATGTTGGGGCCCACTTAAGGATGTTGCACAGGTACTTTAACCCGTGCACGCATGACTATCTTAGATTGAAGAATGTTAGATAAAATGCCCTTTTCTTATTAACCAAGCCTTACCAAGCTAGCACATGTTTGTTTGTAATGTCACCCTTTACTAATCAATCAAATTACAACCAAATGTAAATTCTATAATTTCCATAAATGATCCTGAGCTGAACTTTCATTTGAATTTGATCATATAAAGCTTTGAACAATCAATTATGACTATTTAATGTTACAATCACATAAACAGTTTAATGCATATGAACAATAGTTTTGAACAATCAATTCTATAAATTAATGTTACAATCAATTCTATAGTTTTGAACAATCAACCAAATGCAAATTCTATATATGCATATGAACAATCATAGAAACAGTACAGTTTAATGTTACATTGAAATCTCAGCAACCCAGTAGAGGGTTTTGTTTTAACAATTGGTTACTACAATACCTAGAAGAAAGTTTTGATATTTTTTGCTTTTAAATATTTTGGGTGTAGTTTTGTGGTTCAGAATTTGTGAATTTTGTTGTTGCATTTTAGGAAAGAAAAGTTGTGTTTGGTAGGATTCACTAAACAGTGAAACATGTTCAATTTAAGTGTTGAATTTGGTGTTTCTACTAAATCACTGGTTGAGGAAGTTTATGGTTCAAATTGGATGTTGATCTTATCCCTATGTTTAACATTGCCAGAGATATGATATTTACTGTTAGCTTTGGCCTCCTTGAATTTGCATTTTCTTAGCCTAGCAAAAGAAAAGAAAAGAAAAAGCAAGGGGATTAGAAAGGAATTTTGCAACTCACATGTGAGTTAAATCTCTTAGTAATGTGGCATCACTCTGCTAAATTTTAATCCAAATCAAGAAAAAACTAAAGAAAACAAATTGGCAGCAATCTACAAATCTGACCTATTAGAGGTGTTTTAAATTATTTGTTTTCTTGAGCTACATTCACCAAGGATTAGTAAAACAATGGAGTCACGAATGAAGTGTTTAGGCATATGGACAATTACTTGAAGTGATTATGGGCACTGTATAGTCGATTAGGCTACTGGGTTTTATTTACATGGACTATTCGATTTGAATTGATTAGATTCACTGCTTAATTTAAAAAGGCCAGCTTTTTATAGTTTTAATACATGTTTCTGTTTAGAACACATTATGATGTACTGAAGGCTAAAATGGCAACATAGCTTCATCGATTGCTTCCCTGCAAGTACTAGACTATAGCATATTATTTTGGATGCTAAACTATGAGCCAATTTTTGCAGAGCAAGCTCTCATTTATCAAGGTGGATATGGAGGAGATTATGGTGGAATGTCTAATGAATTTCAGAAGTGAGGTTCAATAATGACTTACAGAATATTGATTTTCTAAGGACCTATTCAATAATTAATTGGGGTGATAACTTCATATTTTTTTTAATAATTGTGGGTTCAATTGCCCTTGCATTGGGGCTCTATTGTTTTAGCTAAGAATGAAAGAAAAAAGGCTGATTGGGAGGCCATGTGAGGAGGATATGTTACTATGCTTCTTTTTTTCAACACTATTTATTGAGTGTTAACATAACATACATTATTGGGCTCATCTATTGACAATTTAAGCTTTTGGGATAACTGGTGTGCTATCCGTTAATGAATGAGAGCATGGTCACATGTGAGTGGGAGTGTTAAGGATACAAATAATGAAGTTATCCATACATCTTGATGAAGTTACTCTTTTCTCTAACAACATAAGCTTTCAATGTGATGGTAGTGAAACTTGCTTGGTTGTAGCAAACAAGGAGACTGGTTGAGGATTTTTTCTGTGTCTTTACTTACGATAGACGGTTTAATAGGATTAGGTAGTTCTTTTGATTTGCTACATCGGGCTTTAGTTGAGAGTGAAGTGGCCTTTGATATGACAATAAATAAATGCTTTCCTAAGCTCACAAATATATTTCGATTTCAATATTATTTACACCGTGCCTTTAGGCACGGGCATACACTAGTATTATGATAAATAGTAACTGAGTACAAAGTACAGCTACCAGAGTGACAGATTAATTTTTCAGTTGCAAATTATTCCTTTATGTGCTCAAGACATATTTTATTATAAAAGCCTTCCATATCTCCTATACGCAATCTTGTGCAAGTAAAAATCAAGGACTATGAAGAGCTCACAATTGTAACCATTTACATTGTATTTGGTTGAGGGATTTAGAAAGAGATTTGGAAAGGGAAAGGGAAAATGTGTGTAAAACTACATGAAATATAAATATATTTTATTCACATTTCACCTTCATTTTCCCTTTCCCTTTCCAAATCCCTTCCCAAATCTCCAACCAAACATAGCATTAAAAGAAAATAATTTTGCTATCATTTACAAATATTCATTGATCCAAATGCAGCTTCTTCACAAATTTAAGAACCAAATAGAACCAAACTTGAATACACACCTATGGAAAAGTTTATTATTTGAGAAATCAATCGAAAAAATAATAAGCTACCTCATACTATTCACCCACATTACATCGCTTCTTCAAAAAATTTGAAATATCTATATATATGGATAAAGTAACTTATAATCAGTAAGAGAAAATCTAACTTGGTTTCCACGTAGTTTGCTCATAGTGCGAAAAACAATTACATGACAAGGAGCCATTTCATTTCTTCGGTTAAGTTTAAGTTTATAACAAAGACCACTATGTACATTTTGCATCTTCCATGAGGGTGTTTGGAAAGTTCTATTATCAGGATGTGAAGCTTAAATGCAAGCCATCTCCTTTCTAAATTACAACTTAACAAGAAATCATAGGGGCAATGAATGTTCCCATTAATAGCATAACAAGAAACAATCTAGTAATAAAATTCTTTATCGAGAAGTCATACATTTCTCATGAGACTGGTATTAATCAACAAAAAAAAAAAAAAAATCCTGCAGGTCTTCCTCAGCAGAGTACCACAGAATAAAAAAAATTCCTCATGCAACTAGACAACACCTCTGCCTCAACTTCCAAAAGATGTTATAAATTTTCACATAAAAGAAGAAAAAAAAGGCGTGTATGCTTTACTTTAGCTATATTTTCAAATATGGAAATTATTTATGTAGAAGACATGGCAATATGTCACAAAGCTGAAAAGCAAAATCAAACCTTAAGAGAATTAAAAACAACAGGAGGAACAGTGAAGGGAAGCTTACGTCCTTGTTTAGTTTCACTCAAGCCTTTGTTTAGTTTCAGCCTTGTTTTATGCTTTATATAGGTAGCTTGCTCCTAGTATAATACTATATATATTTTCTTATGTTTTACAAGTTGATAATACAAACAGAATTTGAGTGACATAGCCTGCAAGATGCTGCAACTTTAAATATTACCTTTGTATAACCTACAACATAAATAATTGTTTGACAAAACACACAAACTTTATGCCACCAATTCAAACTCCCTAAATCATTTTGTGTGGGTACCAAACAAAAACTTAATGACAAACAATGCCATAGAGAAAGCATCTCTTCAGTAACTACTTTTACATTCTCAACATCTGATTTGATTGATGAAACAAATATCCCATAATCAGTTTTAACAATTCTGGACATTTTCCATGCAATGTTAGCAGATCAATCAATAGCCTAGATGTCTTGCAATCCCAATCCTGAGAACATGATTAAACATGACAAAAATGAAATCTAGGAATAGGCTAACAATAACTAGTAGCTTGACGACATTAAAATATTAAGAGGGCACAAAACAACGAGTTCTTGAGGAAAACATCTCAGTGTCAATCACTAAAACATATTTTTACCTTGCCCTCTGCAATAACTCCCAATGCAATGGTCCTGTCATCATGTTAAATGCACCAGGACAGCAGATCAAATGAGCACCTGATGCCCACAAGTGGTACTGAAAATGTTCAGCAGGTCCCTAAATGCATGACAATCAACATATATAGGCACTGTTTGGGAAATATTTTTTTTGGTTTTTTTTCACTAAAAGACAAATTGGTTACAAAACCAAAAAAAACAAATCCAAACAAAATATCATATCAAACCCCATAATCATTTCACTTTTTCTCTCACAAACATCACATTCAACCACAAAAAAAAACCCAACTATTTTCCCAAACACAAAAAAAAAATTTCTCCAATAATATTCTACAACTAAAAAAACTAACAAAAAAACCCACTTCCCAAACACCCACATAGAGTATGTTTGTTTGGACGGACTGGATAAGGAGGGATTGGAATCCACTAAAATGTTAGTCCTGGGATACATTGTCCCCGGATTATTTGGTTGGACTGGATTTGTATCCCATGTTTATTTAGTCATGGGATTAGATGTCAAGAAATGACTATTTGGTTAGATAAGATATGAATCCTATGTTTGTTTGGGATATTATGGAGAAAGCATAAATGTTCAAATAACTATTTTACCCTATTCAATTATTTACTAAGTAATAGCAATATTAAACATATCTTTAATATTTTAATTATTTTTAACTAGATTACATAAAATTTTATTTTATTTTATTTTATTTTTTACACAATTAAATAAATTTATTTTTTTTAAATTAAATAAATAAAATATCAATAGTGTAATACAAGTTCAACAACTAAGTCAAAGAAAAGGGTCCACTAACCTACTGAACTGCCTAAGGCAGAATCACAAAAGGATGGTAACAATGATATATAATGATTCAAAAACAAATAAATTTTATCCTGGTCAATGGCATCATGGCAAAACTATTACATTGAGTAAAGGAATAATACCAGAAAATGTGATGAATTCAATGAGACCAAAAGTTACGTCACAGAAAACATTGATTGTAAAATGAATGAACAACTTACAGCCATGGAGATCAAAGAATTAAAAAAGTACAGCAACAATATTTAACTTTATCATGTGAGAGAATTCATTTCTACTCAATCTGCTATGCTAAAGTGTGATTAACATGCAAATGAGCATACACACAATGACAATCCTGGAGAGTTCCGCTCAATATTCCTCAGCAGTTGCCAAGAGAGGCTTCAATTAGTAGGAATACAACCAAGAAACCTGGTTTGTTTCTTATTTTTTTGGCTGATTCTTGAATTATTTTTTGGCTGATTTTTTGTTCCTTCACTTTTTTAGGACCAAACTGATAAAATTATTTAAGCCATTAAATATGAATTTATTTATTTTTTTATTTTTTTTTTTTGTGTTTCATTTTTCTCTTTTAAAAGAGAACTGTAT
The DNA here is from genome assembly GCA_030407325.1 of Camellia japonica. Taxonomy (NCBI): domain Eukaryota; kingdom Viridiplantae; phylum Streptophyta; class Magnoliopsida; order Ericales; family Theaceae; genus Camellia; species Camellia japonica. The sequence goes on along the minus strand of JAPPVO010000016.1, from coordinate 140,221,162 downwards.
GCTGAGACCCTAAATTTATCAGTGACATGATGGAAAGTGGGCATAAAGAGTCTACAAAGATCTTTGAAATAAATTCCCTAGCTATCACAAGCATAATTCCTTTTAAGAAATTCCTCTTAACCTAAACTATTGAATACATATTCAACTTAATCTTATTTGAGGAATTGTACATTATTTTCTATACCTTAAGAATGCTTCTTTATTATGTATTTGGGGGTGACCATTAAGCTTTAACCAAGTATATGATATATGGGCCCCTTTAAATCTATCCAAATCAAAAATCTACAAATAAAAAAATAGTCCAAGATATATAGGTACATTCCACATGAGCCTTGCTTGATAGTTTCAGAGAGCAACTCACAACATGTGCAATGTCCCTGCGAGCTGTCTTTTGAGCTTTGGTTCCTAGATTAGCCAGCCTCTCAAGTTCTTCTGCACCCAAACCTGCAATTAGTTTTGCATTGTTAGAGAGTTGAATAATAACTTCTCACAAGAGAGATGAGAATAGTATAACCCAATCAATTAGACAATCAATGGCTTCATATCTATATTGGAGCTTCAGGGCTAAGGTGAATGGGGATAAGCCCACCTGCAGCTTTCAATTCTTTAACCAATGAAAGGTTTGATCTCCAAATGGATGATTTACACCAGGATCAATCTGGACATTTGAACAATTGCATGATCAATGCTACCATTAATGAAAGGTTTGATCTACATGAATCATGCTAATACTAGAAGCTTGAGCAATTACCACAATTAGTTCAAACACAGACAAGGTAATAATCAAATCCACTATGCCTTAAGAATGATAAGAATGACACAGGGCTCGAATGTAAGATTAAATTCTTGCGACCATATTTATTTATGCATATTTCCTTCCTAGTTTGCAAACTGATTAGTGGCAGAGTTCAATATTATGATGATTAAAATTTCAAATCCTAGAACCAGTAGAATAACAGAAAGCTAAGGACTCTCAATCCCTTTCAAATGAAACATATGTTCAAGGTGCCGTCAAAAATTTCTAGTTCTGCTTAACAGCATAATCCCTTCAAAGGCACAAGTATAAACATAACCACTCTATTAGATTCAAGCTAAAAATTATGTCAAACTTATTACAGATAAATATTTTTTGTATTTTTGGCGTTTCGCTACCACATTTCAAACAAATGTTTTTACTAAGGCATATAATCAAACAGTTGATAAGCATAAAAATACGATTCGAAAAACAAAAAGGAACTACTAGTGAATATGTCACAGGTAATCGAAGGTGATTGCGGAGAATATGTCACAGGTAATTGAACATTGGATACAATAGAAACTAAATTCATATTCAAATTCAACGTCATAGGAAGCAATCACTTAGCATCACAGATTGAATTTCACGATTTGACAACTATAAATTCAAATGAAATGAACACATGGATTCAACTTCAAATCTCTCACAAATTTTACAATTAAATAGTGAAAAATGCTTTAGGCCTCTAAATTGGGAGCTCTAGAAGAGCTATAATCTGTGAGTACCAGTGTGTGATTTGATGTTTTGGCCTTTGTTTTGTTTTTTTTTTTTTTTTTTTAGGTTGCCACGTCACTAGTGCTCTTATTAGAGCTCTATTATTAGAGCTCTTAATCACCACTGTTAAATAGTGTGACCTATACCTAGTAGTGAAGTAAATTTAACATACCTTCTGGATAGTTTCTGGTGTCATTTATATATATATATATATATATATATATATATATATATATATATATATATTTTGGTCACTTTCTCACAGGTTGCCGTACAAACTCGCTACTATACCCGTAAATGTATGTCTTGTTTGGGAACAAATTATTTTAATAATTTTTTTACTTTTTGCCTAAAATATGAGGTAAAAAAAATTAGTACGTTTGGAATAACTTTTTAATTTTTTACAAAAAGATGTGCAAAAAATAAAAAGAAAAAAGAAATCTTTAACTTTTTGGTATAAATTATAGGCTTTTTGATTTTTTTAAGTAACTTTTTTACTTTTAGGCTAAAACCAACACATGTTGCATACCTCTCTTCCATTATTTTATTAGCTCACTTGTATTTGTAGCACAATCAATATCTAATAAATATCATGCATTACTTATTAGTTTTAGTGGTATTTCTCTTAAAAATACTTCATTTCTGGAGGTAAAGTTTACATAATTGGATATTCCCTTAGCATATGACCCTCTATTTAGATAACTATAATATCTCGTTCTTCTTCTGTAGTCATAGTTTCTAGTATCATATTCTAGTTGCATGCCTGGTAAAATTCCTAAAATCTAAATTATTTGGATAAGGTGAGACGGAAGAACTACTTCATTCTGGTTTTACTATTGCCATTTCAGTATCATTAACATTATTGTTTTTTTAAAATCTTCTAGGACATTATTTTCTTTTTCTTTTTCTTTTTGTGTTTCACTATTTTTCATTATTTGTTCCAAGTCTTCAAAGGAATGTGTTCCATTTCTCTCAAACTAATTAATCCTAATTGTTTATATATATATATATATATATATATATATATATATATATATATATATCTTTTTTTAGTTTTATTCTATTATTATTTATTTCTTTTATTATTTTTTCATCCTCTTTATCTAATTGTTCAGATATATCTAATATTAGTTTATATTTTATTTAACTATCATTTTCTTTTTCAGTCATTTTTTCTAGCTATTTTAGATTGTATTTACTTAACTCCATTATTTTTTTTGATTTTCTCGTAAAACTAATTCAAATGGTTTTTCTGAATTATTTCCTTTATATGGATAAGGATATATAAATCTAATTCTTTTTGTTTTTCTTCAAAAATAGCTACTTGTTTTTTTGAATTTTGTATCAAATATCTAATTTTGTTTATTATTTCTAATCGATTAATTCTAAATTTTTCGTTAATTTCTTTTAATAGCCTAATTAAGATATTATTTTGTTCTACTATTACTTGTAAAAAATTATTATTATTTAAGTTATCAGATTTTATTTCTTCACTATATTTTATACTTATACAAATGTTATTGGCAATGCTGAGAAACTGAACTCTGATACCAATTTTAATTATGGATTCGGCGAATTTAATTTAATGATTTGGCGGATTCAATTTAATATTAATTTTTGCAAAAGCTTTCGTTGGTAAGCTATGCTTGTCCTTTCTGATAATATTTCATTTTTTATACTAACAATTCTTTGACCATAATTTATTACAAATTGTCCGGAGGTAATAGCCAAAAGAGAGTTTAATCAGTTTGTCTCACTTTCTAATTCAGAAATTTAATCTAAATTATTTTTTATTTCAACTCTAACTGCAGTAATTAAATGTATATAACTATTATTTTTAAGATTTTATACAAATATAATTTTTTTCTAATATTTTTTATTTTTTTAATTTTTTATTTTATAGGAGTCTTGTTTGTAATTATTGAAAATGATGAATAGGCTTGATGAGTTGGCTTTGGTTGATGAGGTGTATCTCCCAAGTGTTATTCGGGCTGAACCGGGCAGGTGGAATTCGGTGGATGAGGAGTCATTAATCGGGTGTTTGGGAAGTTGATTATCTTAGTAGGTTATTTTAGTTTTGACTATTTTAGTAAGTTAAAATTTTTATATTTGGAAAGATGATTAGATTTTTTAGTAGTTGAATGTGATATTTGTGAGAGTAAAAGTAAAATGATTATGGATTTGATGTAATATTTTATCTTATTAATTATTTTAATTTATTTTGTCTTTTTGTAAATTTTAACCAAAAAAATAGCCTAAAACAATGGCAAAGTTAAATTATTCTAACATTCTTAAATAGGAAACAGTTTTTTTAGTTTTGTTGAAAATTCTTTAGGATATAAACAAATATTTTTTACACTTTTTTTTTTTTTGGCAATTTTGATACATAATATTCAATATTGATGCAATAAAAAGAAATTTAAAAATTTAGAAACTCTCTAATTGTCAAGCTTGGTATTATATTTATAAATTATAGGGTGATTTACAGGTAAGTCCCGTTTTAGCAAATAATGTATATTAAGTCCTAGTTCAAAAACTTTTAACCAGTAAGTCCATAATCCATTGAAATGACGAAACTACCCTTACCAAATCAAAACACAAAACAAAAATCGCAGATTCACAATTTCATTCACAGTTCATCCCGCCATTTCTCACCCTCGCAGATTTCATTCTCACCTTCATCAATTTTGCCTCACATTTCGTCTTCCTTCATCAATCTCGTCTCAAATTTCACAAAAACAAACTAGATCATCAAACATTTAAACATCCGAACAACAAAAAATGGTGAAAACAAGTAAGATTCAAGTATCTTAAATCCTAGTTTTTGCGAAATCTTTCATTTTCGAAACTTTTGTTTTTGATTTCCATTTCAGCTTGAATGTTGGGTTCGAAACTTTCATTTTCAAACCTTTTGTTTTTTATTTCCATTTCAGCTTGAATGTTGAGTTCAAAACTTTTGTTTTCGAAATTTTTGTTTTTGTTTTTGTTTGTGAATCTAAGAACATTCAATGTAATGCCACAAAAATCATGTTCTCATTCTTTCAGTTTAGGTTTCATTGTTGATTTTGGTACGATTACTGTGAATATTCTCAGATTCTTAGTGAATTTGAGTGAAAAAACACTAGTTAATCATGTTCCCTTACTTTCTATTTAGGTTTCATTGTTGATTTTGGTGTGATTGCTGTAAATATTCTCTAATTCTTAGTGAATTTGAGTCAAAAACCTTAGTTAATCATGTTCTCTTGCTTTCTATTTAAGTTTCAATGTTGATTTTGGTGTGATTATTGTTAATATTCTCAGATTCTTAGTGAATTTGAGTGAAAACCCCTAGTTAATCATGTTCCCTTGCTTTCTATTTGGGTTTCATTGCTGATTTTGGTGCGATTCCTGTAAATATTCTCAGATTCTTAGTGAATTTGAGTGAAAACCCCGAGTTAATCATGTTCCCTTACTTTCTATTTAAGTTTCAATGTTGATTTTGGTGCGATTGTTGTTAATATTCTCTAATCCTTAGTGAATTTGAGTGAAAAACCCTAATTAATCATATTCTTTTACTTTCAATTAGAATTCAATGTTTATTTGGCTACCATTGTTGTTAATGTTCTCAGATTCTTACTGAAATTAAGTGAAAAACTCTAGTTAATCATGTTCTTTTCCTTTCAATTTAAGTTTCAATGTTGATTTTGCTGTGATTGCTTTGAATGTTCTCATATTCTGAATAAATTTGAGTGAAAAACCCTAGTTAATCATATCCTATTCCTTTCAATTTAGGTTTCAATGTTGAGTGTGGCACCATTGCTGTCAATGTTCTCATATTTTCATTCAATTTCAATGAAAAATCTTAGTTAATCATATTCTATTGGTTTCAATTTAGCTTTCATTGTTGATTTTGGCACGATTCCTGTGAATGTTGTCAAATTCTTAGACAATTTGAGTAAAAAACCTTAGTGAATCATATTCTCTGGTTTCAATTTAGCTTTCAATGTTGATTTTGGTATGATTCCTGTGAATGTTCTCAGATTCTTAGACAATTTGAGTAAAAAACCTTAGTGAATCATATTCTCTTGGTTTGAATTTGGGTTTCAATGTTGATTTTCGTACGATTGTTATTAATGTTATCAGATTCTTAGTCAATTTGAGTGAAAATCCGGACTTAATCCATATTCTCTTGATTTCAATTTAGGTTTCAATATTGAGTTTGACATGATTGTTGTGAATTTTCTCAAGTTTTCAATCAATTTGACTGAAAACCCTAGTTAATCATGTTCTCTTGCTTCCAATTTAAGTTTCAATGTTGATTTTGCTGCGATTGCTGTAAATGTTCTCATATTCTGAATCAATTTGAGTGAAAAACCCTAGTTAATCGTATCCCATTCCTTTCAATTTAGGTTTCAATGTTGAGTGTGGTACCATTGCTGTCAATGTTCTCATATTTCAGCTTTCGTTGTTGATTTTGGTACAATTCCTGTGAATGTTCTCAGATTCTTAGACAATTTGAGTAAAAAAACCTTAGTGAATCATATTCTCTTGGTTTCAATTTAGGTTTCAATCTGAATCAATTTAAATAAAAAACCCTAGTTAATTATATCCTATTGCTTTCAATTTAGGTTTCAATGTTCAATGTGGTACCATTGCTATCAATGTTCTCATATTTTTAATCAATTCGAGTGAAAAACCTTAGTTAATCATATTCTCTTGGTTTCAATTTAGCTTTCATTGTTGATTTTGGCACGATTCTTGTGAATGTTTTCAAATTCTTAGACAATTTGAGTAAAAAACCTTAGTGAATCATATTCTCTGGTTTCAATTTAGCTTTCAATGTTGATTTTCGTACGATTGTTGTTAATGTTCTCATATTCTTAGTCAATTTGAGTGAAAACCCAGACTTAATCATATTCTTTTGATTTCAATTTAGGTTTTAATATTGAGTTTGACATGATTGTTGTGAATTTTCTCAAGTTTTCAATTGATTTGACTGAAAACCCTAGTTAATCATGTTCTCTTGCTTCTAATTTAAGTTTCAATGTTGATTTTTGCTGGGATTGCTGTGAATGTTCTTATATTCTGAATCAATTCGAGTGAAAAACCCTAGTTAATCATCTTCTCTTGCTTTCAATTTAACTTTCAATGTTGATTTTGTTTTTATAGCCATGAATGTTATCAAATTTAGACTTCATGAGAATGACATTGGATTGATTCTTTTAGGACACATTCTCAGTGTTTATATCTTGTCTATGTTGATTTTCTGTATAGGAAAGCAACTCATGAAAACCCCAAGACTAAAAAGTAATGCAAAGAAAACGATAAGAAAACATAAAAAATCAACTTTAACGGATAAAAAGAAAAAGGGAAAGCGTAGAGAATGGAGATTAACTTTCAGATCAAACATGAGGACAATAGTGAAGCTATTACAGCACATCAAACTCAGGAATGAGCATATTAATGGCTAGAAGAAAACCCCATTTTGGTTATTGTTTGATGCAATATTGAAAAACAAGATGAATTATAAACAATGCAGAAAATATGATGACATTATATTGAAAATAATTCAAACATACCAGCCAGGCAGCAGTGGTTCTTTCCAGTTAGGACCAGAAACTATAAATCTAACAACAGAAGACATCAAGTCCATCTTCGGTATATAAGGATGTTGTGTATGTATACTTGTTTGAAGCTTTTTTTCTCTACATCAGGAACAACAGTTGGATGGGTATTTCTTAATTACATGGAAGACATAAACTCAATGAGAAAATACAATTGGGTAGAAGTAATAAGGAACACACTGATGTCTTTAATTGAAATATACCACAAAAATCCAGCAACAGTCACAGGATGTGTTATGGCTCTCTTAGTAAGTACATCTTTACTCTATTCTATTAGTTTGTTGTTAATAACAAATAGTATTATTTCCTATTCAAATGACAAAAATTCTTTACATTTGCTTTGTAGTATTGGTTGTGTGAGCACACACTGATCATCCACCCTGAAGTTAGCAAAGCATGCCCAAGGGTGATCAAGTGGAATCTTATCAAATTACATAAACGTATAAAAGGCATATCACTACATCAGCTGACAACAAGACAGGTCACATCCTCATCTCATTTGAATTTCAATTCAAGTTGGGAAAAATCCCTATTTTTATACACTGAATTATTACTGAAAAACTTTTTAGTTTCCTAAACTTCAATTATTTCAAAAACTAGTATCTATTGTATGTTGACCTACAGGTAACTAGTGCTCAATTGAGTGAGGAAAGTGATGAAGAACTTGATGACACTGAAGGAAAAGAAAAAGAAGATGATGAAAATACTGAAGATGAAGAACAAGAAGATGTTGAAGAACAAGAACAAGAACAACAAAAACAAGATGCTGAAAATACTGAAGATGAAGAAGAAGAAGAAGAAGATGATGGTCAATATGCTGAAGAGTGCCACCAAGAACAAAAGCCAGCAAATGAAGACCTTAATGGCTTCTGCAACATTATACTCAATGATGCACCTGAGGGAGAAGAACAAATTCATCAACAAACACTTGAGGAACTTCAAACTGAGAACAACAATTTGCAACTTGACAACACAGTGAAGACCATCTACATAAATAAACTTGAAGAGGATAACAGGCTACTCACAGCACAAATACAGCAATTGAAAAATGAAAATTCTCGATTGCATAACCAATTGGTTGAAAAAGAGGTCCATGAGATAACCCAAGAAGTTTGTGGAGTAAAACATTCTGGGACAGATGCAAAGAATGAAGGTCATACAATAAATGATGAAAATTCTCAAGTGCTACAGAAAGAGGTCCATGAAAATTCTGAAGTGGTGGACAAAGAGCTCCATCAGAAAGAGGTCCGTGAGATAACACAACAACCTTTTGCAATAAAACATTGTGAGACAAATAAAAATGTGAAAGATTGTCAAAATTCTCAGTTACAGAATCAGTTAGTGGAGGAAGAAGTCCATGACTTAACCCAACAAGTTTGTGCAATAAAAACCGATGATCTGACAAAATCAAGACAAACAAATCTACAGAATTCCATGATTAAAAATATCAAAGCTAAAGCAAGGAAAACTACTGAGATATCAGATTATGAGTATAGAGGCAAGAAAGTTAAAGTTGAGAAAGAGAAGGAACACAAAGATGAGACAATTTCAAACAAGTATGTTGTGGCTCAATTGCTACCTCCTGAAGACAAATATAAACAATAAATTCTTTGGAAAGAAAAGCAAATAGAATCAATGTATAATCTTACATAAATCTTTCAATTTTTTTATGTAGTACAAATATATGAAATGAAACTGAGAAATAGCTCTGTTTTCTAAAAATATTTTGACTTAATTATTAACACATTTTTTATTGTTTTGTAGTGCTTGTATATGGTTTGGCGCAAGATATGACAATTGTGTGTTTATTAATGATATCAAGAACTTGGTAAAAGGGACAGACATTTCCAACTGTGTACGTATAATATTTGTAATATTTTAACACTGAAAAGCTTCTCATTAATTTGTTAACATCACTTTTGTGTTTCAATTTGATAGACAATTGATGCATATGCTGAGATTCTTGAAAGAGAATCACAAGAACAGAATTCTAGTGATGGAGTAGAGCACAATGGCAAGTCTTTCATACTGTCAAGTCTATATTGGGTAAGGAATAAATGTGCATGTGTCAATTCTATACTTTATCTTCCGTTCAATTTTGGTTTCAAAGTACATTTTTTGTGTTTGTTATCATTGTTGTGAATGTTCTCAAATTTTATTTTGGTATCATTGCTGGGAATATGCTCATATTTCAAAACAATTTGAGTGATAAATCGTAGTTAATCATGTTTTGTTCCTTTTCATCGACATTTGAATATTGAGTTCGTACCATTACTGTGAATATTCACATATTTTTTGTAAAAAACAACCAATGTTGAAGAAGAAAACTTCAGAACAAAGGAAAAATATTTTGAAAAATACTTTGCAAGAATCACTCCCATGTAGATACATCCATATCTCCATCCACAATTTGAATCATTGGACATTACTTGTTATCGACAAACACTTGGGGACTTGGAAACATTTCAACTCTTTCAGACCAAGAAAAGGAAAGAACAAGCACTACAACGTTGCAAATCAACTGGTAAGAACAATTTTAGATTACCATTACAATAATCAGATGTAAATCATTACATACTTCATATTGATGTTTTTTACAGCAAAAATCATCCATCAATACATGAATGATACACCTTGTCAAGCAGAAAAAGCATGGAATCCTGATGTCAAGATTGAATCAGTCAAAGACAGCCCTCAACAAGAAGCAATGACGTATGTTAATTTATTCTAACTAACAAATTTTAATATCTTTTTCAAAAAATTTTGTTTTTTCCCTAACTGTGTCAAAAATGATTTCTGTAGGAATGACTTTGGAATTATTGTTTGTTACATCATAAGACAATACATGAGGCATCAACCAATTCCAAACACATTACCACCAGGAACATCCACAAGACTCAGAGCAGACATGGTACATGAGTTCCTCAGTGATCCACAAAGATCAATCAAAGTCAAGTAGAGTCAAGATTGCAACATTTAATGAAATCTTTTTTGATGTGTAACTCAATAAACTCTTTTTTGTAACACTTTGATACAATGACTAATGTTTTTGTTAATAGTTCCAAGCATATTATCTAACAAACATATTACAATTTCTATGATGTGTAATGTAATATTTTGTCATACTCTCAAAGATATATGCACCCGAGCTTTGTTGATGTTTTTGTCCATATTCTCAGTTTCTATTATCATGTTCCTCACACTACTATATGGGAAAAGTGAAAATAGTATTACATGTGAAAATAGTAGACACAAGACTTTACTGTATCACAATCAGTGCTTTGTGGATGTTTTTGTTTATATTTTTAGTTTTTATACAGTGTTTTGTTGCCTCACAATATTATCACAATCACATATTTTCAAACTTAGAAACTTTAAAACTGAGAATATTTTCAGTTTTATACAGATCACTCAATTTTCAAACAACAATATTATCACAACAATTTATTTCCTGCCTCACAATATTATGACAATTTGAAAAACTAAAATTCAAAACAAAGAATATTTTCACTTTCAGTCCACTGTTACTTTAATCAAAATATAGAGCATTGACCACATCTATTTAGAATATTAATTCACATTCATTCAATTGATCACATTTATAACTAGTTCTAATTCATAACAAGAGCCTCACACTATTATCACAAAATCAGCTATTTTGAACTAAAAACTTAAACTGAGAATATGTTCACTTTTTATACAGTATTCACATAATCTTCAAAACAAACATTCAACAGTCAAGTTTATTTCCGAAAGCCAACCAAACAATATTATCACAAACAATTTCAAAATTAAAATTTGAAACTAAGAATATTTTCAATTTCAAATCAATGTCACTTTATTCAAAAGGTAGAAGATTATTACTCAGCACTCAACAGTACAAACTACTACTTCAAGAAATTTATGAATACGAAATTTTTACAATCACAAAGCAGCTACAAAAAATCACAAAGCCTCCTTACACGATTTCTTATTGTGATTGCTAACCTTCTCACATCTACTACAAGTAATTTGCCTTACTTTCTCACCATTCGAACGAATCCTCTTCTTATTTGGCCTTCCTGATTACTTCTTAGACAAAGGAGGAAGAACAACTTCACTATCACCATCAACATTACAATCTGGTTTCCAAATTAAAGGAACAAGATATATAGGAAAAGAATAAGACTCTCGATAACTTTGAACATAAAAGTATTGATCAACAAATAAACTCCAATCATGTCCACTCTTTTGTATAGCACTAACTGTATGTGCACATGGAAACCCTTTCAACTGTCACTCGCCACAAGAACATATTCGTCTACTAATGTCAACTGAAACAGATGGATGTGAATGCACCTCATAGACATCATTTCCAGATGAACTAACAATCCATGGCCTCGAAGTATTAAAACCATCATGCAACTTGGACTCCATTTTAAGGCATATCAAACCATTCCATTTATTAATAAGTTCCCTCATCTTAGCAATTTTCCTCATCAACTTAATTCTTACACTATCAATCAACTTTGTGATAGGCAAATGGCGTTCCTCTCGTATCCACGAATTGAAAGATTCAGTAACATTTGACCACATCTCTCCAAAGCGTTGCTCTTGAAAATATGCATTACTTCAATGATCATATTGTAATAACCCGACCCTCATATGTATTTCTGGTATAATTTCAGTTCCACATTATGTGCCTTTAAAGGCTTACTGTGAAATGTTATGTGAAATTACGTTTACTTAAGTGAACCCTATGATTATGGATGCATATTTGTCTGATAAGAGAAATATCTGTTACAATTATAATGTTTGAATCAGGAATTGGAAGCCTTAGAAGCTTAATTATCTGAAATTGACTTTATATTTGAGATCAGCACAATTTTTAGAGCATAATATGATTTTCTGTAAAAATTTGATTTGGAACGATTAAATTGATTAAATTTCGTCTCTATTCACATTTTATATATATATCTCCATATGTTGACTTGAGGATCTCTACTCCAAAATATCTCCTGAGAGAAAAATTAAAGAAGAAGAGGGTTGAAAGGAAGAGGAGGAAGTCATCAAAAAGAAAGATTGGGAAATTGTGAGAGATTGTAGGGTTTAAAGTTCAAGGTATGTGTATTTTACTTGAATTAAGTCCTCTCTTGAATATGAGTAAGATTTTCTTTGATGATTATGCAAATTAGGGTGTGTATTGGTTAAATTAAAAAGATGTTTTATCATTGGATTGGTTGGGAGTTAAGGTGAGTTATATGAAGAAGACTCTCATTTTATGCCTTATCTTTACCTATTTCAACTCATTTGTGGATTGGAATGATTTGGATGATTACATCTATATTTGAGAACTATATAGTAGGGATTCAAGTGTTTAACTTATGTTGTGAATTGCAAAGAATTGAGGAATCAATTCATATTGAACTTGATATGTGTATGAGTTGCCTATTTACATGATTTTTGGCCCATGTTTTAGCAATTAAAGAGTCTATTTTGAGCTTTGTGAATGTGCACCTAAAATTGGATTTTATGTGAATTTCGGACTGTGCAACACAGGAAATCGCCACACGTGCGGGGGTCATGGCCGCACGTGCAAGAGCACTGCCGCACGTGCGGAAGTCATGGCCGCACGTGCGGGGAAATGGTGAAATTTTGAGCTGTGGCTACTGCTTAAAAAGCACGTGTGAGGCATCACTGCCGCACGTGCGGGGCTCACAGCCACACGTGCGGCCCATGCTAAAAAACTTCGGCCGCTCCATTTTACGTGTTTGACCCTCTGGGATGGTTAAAATTAATATCGAAAATCTTTAGAATGCTTTTTAATTTACTGAAAGTTACTGAATCAAATGTGAGTTTAAGGAAGAATTGAATTAATTTGTGACTTTGTATGTGAGTAGGACACACTCCGGGAGAAACTAGCACTTCGCCACGACACGGTGAGTAGTAGTACTATAGTAGTACGCATTACTTATCACTAATAGTTACTATTGGCATTCTGTTAATTGCATATCAACTATGGTAACTTGTGAATGTCTGAAAGAAGGTGCGAACTTCCATATAACTCTGGAACTCCGTGTGACACTGTAACTAGTATGCTCTAATGATATCTGGGCCTCTGGCCAATCTGTGGACTCTGTTAGGCCTTTGGCCAATCTGTGGATTCTATTAGGCCTTTGGCCAATCTATGAAATATGTCCGGCCTAAGGCCGTTCTATATATCTCTGGGCTTAATGCCATTCTGTTAAATCCAGGCTTAACACCACTCTGTTTAATCTGGGCTTGAAGCCACTCTGTTTAAAGACTGGGCCCTAGGCCGTTCTGGAAATAATTATAGTATCAGATTAATTACATGTCTTTTGCATTTATATACGCATTGATGTGCATTATAATTCAAGTTGATCATCGACTTATTAAAGTACTATTATTCACTGAGGTTGTCTCACTCTGTATTTTGTCTGATTCTGTAGGTAATAAATCTGGAGGTCAGCCTTAACCCCGATGCTCGTCTCTCTTTTGTCAACCTCTGTGTGTCCAGGCATTTGGATGAAGCCTGCCCATTTTTTTTGTGGAGTTTTGCTAAATTTTTGGCTTGTACTCTGATTGTCTATATAAGTTGAAGTTTCTAATGTTTTTGTTATACGCCTAAATAAGGGGCGGGGTTTGTATATGTGTATGTAAATATTTACCATCTAATGTACTGTTTGTGATCCTGGCATGATAGTGGTCACTCAATGGATGTAGCTTCTTTTTATTTCATGTTATTTTATAATATTTAATGCTTCCGTTCAGGCCCCATATGTTATGTATAACAGGTTAAGTGTCCATTTCTGAATAGATCATGCCCAAACTTTTAGAGGCGAGTTTGGGGTGTGACAGTGGTATCAGAGCACGAGTTGTTATCTCACACACGGATCCATTGAGCCTTAGGATGTCTAGAAAAGACTTAGGCATCATGCATAACATTCTGAAAGTATATGAAAAGATCGATGGCAACGTTAAATGTATTCTGCTAACGCTAACGATTTTGAACCATGCATATTGTGTATCTCTTGTGCCTATTGTAATTGATTGCTATGTAGAATATGGTGAGAACAAGAACGGAAGTCCCGGAAGATGCTACTACTGCACGGTTGGACAGGATGGAAAGAATGATTATGGAAATGGCAGAGACCTTACGGCAACAACAGCAACAGCCACAACCGCCACCGCCATCGGTACCTCCACCTGTGATACAAGATTTTCAAGCTGAGGATGGAACCATTACACTTACAAAGGAATTTAAAAAGATGAAGCCGACATCATTCAAGGGAGGAATAGAACCGATGAAAGCTGAAGCGTGGGTGTTGGGCATAGAAAAACTGTTTGAAGTATTTCCTTGTACCGAAGCTCAAAAAGTACAACTTGCTGCCTTTACTCTCGAAGATGAAGCATGGAGGTGGTGGATGCTTACGAGGACTATACACCGGGGATTAACATAGGACAGATTCCTAGAACTGTTTTATGACAAGTATTTTCCTCAAAGTATGCGAGATAAGAAGGTGACAGAATTTGAAACTCTCAGGCAAGGGAACAAGACCGTAGCAAAGTATGAGGCCCAATTTGCAGAACTAGCCCGGTTTGCACCTCATATGGTGGATACGGATTATAAGAAGGCACGGAAATTTGAAGGGGGATTACGGGGTGCTATCCTGGACCGAGTCAATATGTTGAAGTTACCCACTTATGTTGATGTATTGAAGAGGGCTGTTATAGCGGAATGGAATATTGCTGCTCAGAATCAGATTTCTGAATGAAAAGGGAAGAGGCAGAACAATCAATGGTTAAAAGGGTCAACTACACCACCAACCAAGAAACAAAATTCAGGGACTTCAAATACTTCTACCCCTATATAGGATTCAATTCCTATGTGTTCAGAATGTGAAAAGAAGCATCGTGGAACGTGCTATCGGAAGTCTGGAGCCTGTTTCAGATGTAGCAAAACAGGTCATTTGGTAAGGGATTGCCCTCTGCGGAATCAACAAGATGGCAATAGGGCTGCTACCAGTTCAGCGGGATCTACACCAACTCCCAGTACCAAGCCAGCTGCCAAATCTACTAACAACAAAGACACTGCAAGACAAGGCAGGGTGTTTGCATTGGTCCCGGAAGATGTGCAAAACACGGCGACAGTGGTGTCAGGTACATTTATTGTTCACGGTCATTCTGCTCATGTATTGTTTGATTCTGGCTCTACCCACTCCTTTGTGTCGAAACTATTTGCTCCCAATCTAGATAAATCTGAAGAAGTATTATCTTATATGCTATGTGTGTCCTCACCCTTGGGGGATTCTATGATTTGTACCTCTATATATTACGCTTGTGAACTTCTAATTGGGGATGTCCGGGTATATGCGAATCTATTACCTCTTGACATGACCTATTTTGATATTATTCTGGGTATGGACTGGTTGAGTGAATATGGTGCAACTATAGACTGTCTGACTAAGCAAATCAACTTCCACCCTTCGGGACAATCAGAATCTACTTTTCAGGGACGTGGAGTAACTTCTCCACCATACTTGATTTCTGCAGCAAAGGCTTGTAAACTAATTCAGAAAGGGGGTCAGGGGTATTTATGCAGTGTTTTGGAGGGACAAGTAATGAATGGGGGTACTAATATGATTCCAGTTGTCTGTGAGTTTCCGAATGTTTTTCCGGAGGAGTTACCGGGGGAGTTAATAGATCGTGAAATTGAATTTACAATTGAAGTGATACTGGGAACCCAACCCATTTCTAAGACCCCGTATCAAATGTCACCAATTGAGATGAAGGAATTAAAGACTCCGTTGCAGGATTTACTTGATAAGGGATTCATTCGCCCGAGTGTTTCTCCTTGGGGTACACCAGTTCTGTTTGTGAAAAAGAATGATGGAACACTCCGACTTTGTATCAATTACAGGGAACTCAATAAGGTAACAATCAAGAATAAGTACCTACTGCTGCGGATCGATGATTTATTTGACCAGTTACAAGGGGCACAAGTCTTTTCGAAAATTGACTTACGATCTGGATACCACTAACTGAAGGTTAAAGCTGATGATGTTGAGAAGACAGCTTTTTGAACCCGGTATGGTCATTACGAATTTCTGGTTATGCCTTTTGGAGTTACTAACGCACCAGCAGCGTTTACGTTTATGGATTTGATGAATCGTATTTTCAAGCCCTATTTGGATGAGTTTGTAGTGGTATTTATTGATGATATCCTTATATACTCAAAGAGTGCAGAGGCTCATGAGAATCACCTTTGTTTAATTCTTCAAACACTTCGAGAGAAGAAACTGTATGCAAAGTTGAAGAAAGAGGTGGCATTTCTGGGGCATGTTATAACAAATGAGGGAGTCTTTGTTGATCCACATAAAATTGAGGCGATCGTGAATTGGCCAACTCCTACCAATGTGACTGAGGTACGTAGTTTTATGGGGTTAGCTGGATATTACAGGAGGTTTGTTCAAAAATTTTCCAAAATCGCTATGCCACTTACACAATTGACTCAAAAAGGAGTTGCGTTTGAATGGTCAGAAAAGCGAGAATCTGCTTTCCAGGAATTGAAGACAAAGCTAACTACTGCTCCGGTCCTTGCCTTGCCATCTGGTACTGAGGGATTTGTGATATACAGTGATGCTTCGTATAAAGGACTTGCTTGTGTGCTTATGCAAAACGGAAGAGTTATTGCTTATGCTTCCCGACAGCTTAAACCCCATGAAAAGAATTATCCCACACATGATCTTGAGCTAGCCGCAGTAGTTTTTGCTTTGAAGATATGGAGACACTATCTGTATGGCACTACTTGCGAAGTCTACACCGACCATAAGAGTCTTAAGTACCTGTTTACCCAGAAGGAGTTGAATATGCGGCAGCGGCGATGGTTAGAACTTATTAAAGACTATGATTTGCAGATCCATTATCATCCTGGTAAAGCCAACACAGTTGCAGATGCACTTAGTCGGAAAAATATGGGGAATTTGGCAAATCTTTTTACGGAGCAAAAGGAGTTGGTGATCGAATTGGATAGAATGAATGTAGAGCTTATAATGCGTGGACAGGAGGCCGTAATAGCAGCAGTAATGACCCAACCGACCTTACTTGAGGAGATCAAGCTACATCAAATGGAAGATGAAACACGGATCGAAGATATGTGATGAATTAGAGACAAAACCAAAACCGGGGTTCAATTTGGTGAATTCGGTACTCAAATTTCAAAACCGAATATGTGTCCCCAATGTGTTGGAACTTAAACAAAAACTGATGGAAGAAGCACATACCTTAAGATTCTCAATGCATCCGGGGAATACTAAAATGTATCGGGATTTAAAACAAAACTTTTGGTGGTCGAGTATGAAAAAGGAAGTCGCGGAGTTCATTTCTAAATGTTTGCAATGCCAGCAAGTAAAGGTAGAGCATCAAAGACCAGCAGGGCTATTGCAACCCCTTCCAATCCCGGAATGGAAGTGGGAACATCTCACCATGGATTTCGTTGTAGGGTTACCACAGACTCCTCGGGGTATGAATTCTATATGGGTCATTATAGACCAATTAACTAAGTCCGCTCACTTCCTACCTGTGAAGACTCAGTATAATGCGGATAAACTCGCTGCGATCTATGTGAATGAAATTGTGAGACTTCATGGTGTTCCGGTCTCAATTGTGTCAGATAGAGATCCAAAATTTGTTTCGAGATTCTGGCAAAGTCTACAGAACGCAATGGGTACAGAACTAAAGTTTAGCACCGCCTTCCACTCACAAACTGATGGGCAATCCGAGAGAACGATACAAACACTAGAGGATATGCTCCGAATGTGTGTGCTAGATTTTCAAAAAAGTTGGGAAACCCATCTACCGTTGGTAGAGTTCGCATACAATAATAGTTACCATTCGAGTATTGAGATGGCACCCTACGAGGCTCTATATGGAAGACCGTGTCATTCTCCCGTGTGTTGGGCCAAAATTGGAGATAGATCCTTGTTAGGGCCCGAAATTGTTCAGTTGACAACTGAGAAGGTAAGAATTATTCGGGAAAGATTGAAAACTGCTCAGAGTAGGCATAAGAGCTATGCGGATAACCGACGAAGGAATTTGGAATTTGAAGTAGATAGTCATGTTTTTGTAAAAGTCACCCCAATGAAAAGACATCCGAGATTCGGGAAAAGGGGTAAGTTAACACCCCGATACGTTGGTCCCTTTCAAATTTTGGAGAAAGTGGGTCCGGTAGCTTACCGAGTTGCCCTTCCGCCAAGTATGAGTCAAGTACATAATGTATTCCATGTCTCTATGCTTCGAGGATATCTTTCGGATCCGTCTCATGTCATAGATTACCATCAAATTGAGTTGAATGACAAGTTAACTTATGAAGAAAAACCAATTCGAATTCTGGACTGGCAAGTGAAACAGTTACGAAATCGAGAAATTCCAATGGTAAAAGTTGAGTGGCAGGAACATTACGGAACTGAAGCCACTTGGAAAAAAGAAGAAGAAATGCAACACCAATATCCGCATCTGTTCCTATTCTAAGGTAAAACAAGTTTGAGGGACCAAACTTATTTAAAGGGGGGAGAGTATAATAACCCGACCCTCATATGTATTTTTGGTATAATTTCAGTTCCACATTCTGTGCCTTTAAATGCTTACTGTGAAATGTTATGTGAAATTACGTTTACTTAAGTGAACCCTATGATTATGGATGCATATCTATCTGATAAGAGAAATATCTGTTACAATTATAATGTTTGAATTAGGAATTGGAAGCCTTAGAAGCTTAATTATCTGAAATTGACTTTATATTTGAGATCAGCACAATTTAGAGCATAATATGATTTTCTGTAAAAATTTGATTTGGAACAATTAAATTGATTAAATTTCGTCTCTATTCACATTTTATATATATATATATATATATATATATATATCTCCATATGTTGACTTGAGGATCTCTACTCCAAAATATCTCCTGAGTGAAAAATTAGAGAAGAAGAGGGTTGAAAAGAAGAGAAGGAAGTCATCAAAAAGAAAGATTGGGAAATTGTGAGGGATTAAAGGGTTTAAAGTTCAAGGTATGTGTATTTTACTTGAATTAAGTCCTCTCTTGAATATGAGTAAGATTTTCTTTGATGATTATGCAAATTAGGGTGTGTATTGGTTAAATTAAAAAGATGTTTTATCATTGGATTGGTTGGGAGTTAAGGTGAGTTATATGAAGAAGACTCTCATTTTATGCCTTATCTTTACCTATTTCAACTCATTTGTGGATTGGAATGATTTGGATGATTACATCTATATTTGAGAACTATATAGTAGGGATTCAAGTGTTTAACTTATGTTGTGAATTGCAAAGAATTGAGAAATCAATTCATATTGAACTTGATATGTGTATGAGTTGCCTATTTACATGATTTTTGGCCCATGTTTTAGCAATTAAAGAGTCTATTTTGAGCTTTGTGAATGTGCACCTAAAATTGGATTTTATGTGAATTTCGAACTGTGCAACACAGGAAATCGCCGCACGTACGGGGGTCATGGCCGCACGTGCGGGGAAATGGTGAAATTTTGAGCTGTGGCTACTGCTTAAAAAGCACGTACGAGGCATCGCTGCCGCACGTGCGAGGCTCACAGCCGCACGTACGGCCCATGCTGAAAAACTTCAGCCGCTCCGTTTTACGTGTTTGACCCTCTGGGATGGTTAAAATTAATATCGAAAATCTTTAGAATGCTTTTTAATTTACTGAAAGTTACCGAATCAAATGTGAGTTTAAGGAAGAATTGGATTAATTTGTGACTTTGTATGTGCGTAGGACACACTCCGGGAGGAACTAGAACTCTGCCACGACACGGTGAGTAGTACTACTGTAGTAGTACGCGTTACTTATCACTAATAGTTACTATTGGCATTCTGTTAATTGCATATCAACTATGGTAACTTGTGAACGTCTGAAAGAAGGTGTGAACTTCCATATAACTCTGGAACTCCGTGTGACACTGTAACTAGTATGCTCTAATGATATTTGGGCCTCTGGCCAATCTGTGGATTCTGTTAGGCCTTTGGCCAATCTGTGAAATCTGTCCAGCCTAAGGCCGTTCTGTATATCTTTGGGCTTAATGCCATTCTGTTTAATCCGGGCTTAACGCCACTCTGTTTAATCTGCGCTTGAAGCCACTCTGTTTAAAGACTGGGCCCAAGGCCGTTCTGGAAATAATTACAGTATCAGATTAATTATATGTCTTTTGCATTTATATACGCATTGATGTGCATTATAATTCAAGTTGATCATTGACTTATTAAAGTACTATTATTCACTGAGGTTGTCTCACTCTGTATTTTGTCTGATTCTGTAGGTAATAAATCTGGAGGTCAGCCTTAACCCCGATGCTCGTCTCTCTTTTGTCAACCTCTGTGTGTCCAGGCATTTGGATGAAGCCTGCCCATTTTTTTTGTGGAGTTTTGCTAAAGTTTTGGCTTGTACTCTGATTGTCTATATAAGTTGAAGTTTCCAATGTTTTTGTTATACGCCTAAATAAGGGGCGGGGTTTGTATATGTGTATGTAAATATTTACCATTTGATGTACTGTTTATGATCCTGGCATGATAGTGGTCGCTCAATGAATTTAGCTTCTTTTTATTTCATATTATTTTATAATATTTAATGCTTCCGTTCAGGCCCCATATGTTATGTATAACAGGTTAAGTGTCCATTTCTGAATAGGTCATGCACAAACTTTTAGGGGCGAGTTTGGGGTATGACACATATGGTATGTCATTTAAAAACTTTTCAACTCTTGACCCACCTTCAGTCTTTAACTCAACCAAACATTGATGAAATGTTTCTTCAATTAGAGCATATGCACATTTCCCAAACAGAGTGATCAATTTTTCTTTCAATCCATGAAACATACCACACAAATGATGCCTCAAGTTCATCTTCAAATGATATAAACAATAAGCATGGAAAGCCATTGGGAAAACCTTTGGCAACACTTCAACTAATCCAAGGTTACGATTTGACACAAATGTAATATTTCGTTCTGGTGAAACAATTCTACTCAAATGCTCCAAAAACCAACGCCAGTTATCTTGATTCTCTGAGCCAACAACTGCAAAACAAACAGGAAAGAACCCTGCATGTACAAAACAGAAAAAATGAGAATATTCTATTATTCTTAGAAAATGGTAACACTTTAACATTCAAAATATCAAACATTAAAATGAATAACTGAAAAAATAAAAAATGCATATACAACAACAATATTATATAAAATTTAAAACATTCAATCATATTTCTTAACTGAGAACTTTCTCAATTTCATAACAGAGAAAACAGATTTCTTATGTACCTTGATTTCCATCTTTTCCTGTAGCAGCAAGTAAATTTCCTCTAAATCTTCCCTTCAAAAATGTACCATCACGGAATAAGAGAGGTTGACAATAATCAAATCCACTAATAAAACCATGAAAAGCAACAAATAATCTCTTAAACCGTTTAGTATCATCGTCACACTCAAACTCAATGTAACTCCCTGGATTGCAACTCTTTGCAACATCCACATACCATCTTAACTGGTCAAATGACATTAAGTAGTTTCCAAAAATCTCACATTTTGCTTTCTCTACCCCCAACCAAGCTTGACGATAACTAACTCTTAGCCCATACCTCAACTTAAAATCCCAAACAACATGAACTGGACGTGTCAATGGATTATCAGGAACACCTTCAACAATCAAATCAGCAACTAAATTAGAACTCATACAAGAATGATTCATCGTACGTACTTCAGCACCACATGTGTGGGCATTGTTCAACTTCCTTATTTAAAAGAACCCATTAGCATTCTCCACTCTACCATGAACATTCCACATACAACCTTTTGTCTCTCTAAACAAACATTGTGCGGTAACACGAACTTTATCATTCTTAACAAATATGAACTCAAATCCACACTCAATAGAAAACTTTGACGATGCATTACGAAATTCAACAATTTCACATTCAAATTTATGTCCTACATGTGTAATACTAACTGCCCAATCAGCAAACAACAATACTTTTTCCTTGTGTCGACAAAATGATGATAACATATCAACCTCTTCTTCAACCTCCAACCTCAAATTCCTTTTGGAGGATGTAGATGCTCTGTTTGACAAGTTCACAGACTTACTGCTGTCATGAGATAATGCAATATCACAAACTTCAAGATCCAACATTGACTCTCTCTTTCTCCATAATCCAATCTTTTGTTGAGATAACCACAGTCAATGGTTGAGTCTTTTACTCTCACAACAACATCAATACACTTTGAATCAAAATGCACAACTAATGCCAACAACAAATTGTCACGACCCAAACTCGCCCATATAGGTTTAGCGCCGCAACCGGCCAGTAATCCTTAGATTACCAAAGGCCTCTAAACAGATAAGCATATGATAAGGGGCTAGCGGAAGCAAATACATAATTATAGCTGTCCAATGAGCTGTGTTGACTTACATGAAACAGAATAGTTTAAAACTTTATTTACATAGCCATAAGTCAACCATACATCATATTATACCACACACATTACAGTATTTTCCGTACAGACAACATGATAAAAATAAAGTCCCATGCATAAACAGAATTAATCAACCCTTGAACCCAAGACACTTCGGGAACCTCCACGTGAGGCACAAAGGCTGGCTGACAACAGAAACACAGTCCCCCACAAAACCTTCGGGCTTGCATTCCAGAATGCTCACCTATAATATATATATACAAACAGTGAGCTAAAGCCCAGTGAATAACATTAAGGTAAAGGGGTTAGTGAACGAAATCCCGAACATTTTATACGTACAAAACAGATCATAGCATAATCATAGTCATCTCATATCAGAACATAATAATGGCATAACCCATAGAACATATCACATATCACATAATGTCTTCCGACTAGAGTAACCGGTCCCGGACACCGATTAAACAAACACCACAATGAAGTGGATAATGAGATCTCGTAACTGTCATGGACCCGCATTTTCATGCCGTCCCCCATGACTTGGGACTATCTATGGATGCCATAATAGATTCCAAACATGGATCTTCGTTCACAGAAACATATATCATTTCAGAAATCATAGCTTGATATATCACATTTGGAACATAATTTCATATGAACGTATCTTTACGATAACGTTACTCACAGTGGTTCCGTAGATGGTCAAGCACTTCTCGAACGTTGACCTACAATCACAAAGGCACATAACACAACGTATCTCATCATTACTCATTCATGTGGCCATTAAGGCTTAGCTTACATTACGTTGGTTCTTATTCGCTCTTAACACATGGCTTAGAACGTACACACCCTTACAATCACTTAGTGTGCTTCATACTTATTACAATACTCAACTCACACACACACTTGGCGTTCAATAACTTGTTACATTCTTTTCTTAGTGTGTGTTTCTAGCCCATATCCTCATTACTATGGTTTAATTAAGGCTTAGGAATGCCTAAGATGCAATGAGGATGTCAAAACATGCCTTGGAACACTTAGGCAAAATTTCAGAATTTTAAGTCCTCGCTCGAGCGAAGCTTTCCTCGCTCGAGCGAGCATGCAAAAATGTGACTGGTCGCTCGAGCGCACATTCCTTTGCTCGAGCGATCAGTAAATGATGCAAACTTCTGGGAGCTCGAAATTTACGCTCGAGCGGACATTTGGTCGCTCGAGCGAGGTGCACGATTTCAGAGTGGTCGCTCGAGCGAGAACCCCTTCGCTCGAGCGAGGCTGCAAAATCTGGAATTTCCAGATTGTACCTCCAACTTCAAAACTCGAATTAAAACCTCCAAAACACCTCTCTTGGGCCCCAAAACTTGATATAACCCAGAAAACTTGTAGAATATGAAAGTTTTAAAGATCAATTTATAAAATTATGGCCCAAGGTTTGTCAAAACTCACATTTTCAACTTAAAACATGATGAATGCTCAAGAACACCACATGCATGGACTTTTCTTGTTTCAAATCTCTTAAAGCATAATCAAACACCATGAAATAACTGGAAACTTGCTGATTTGATGGAAAAACAAGTTGAACTCATGGATTAAATCAATATTATGGACATGCATGCTAGAATTCTCTATGAAAACAACTTGAAACCCAAAATCAATTCATGAACATGACATGCAAGAACTTCTACCACACTAAACCTTCCAAAACATGATCAAACTTGGTGATTTGATAGAAAACAAGTTGAATGGCCAAAATGTAGAAGATGTTAACACATGCATGGAAGAAACCTTTGAAATCAAACCCAAAACTTGGAAATTTATGCATGCATGCATGATTTGAGCTACAATTCCTCCTTCTAAGCTCCATTACATGATTAAACCCATAATCTCCATGAACCATGCAAGATAACACTGAAATTCATAAATAAATGGGTGAATATTCTACCTTAGATCTTGTTCTTGCTAAAACCTTGCTTAATCTTGAAGAGTGCATGCAAATCCTTGAATTTCTTCTTCAATTTCTCCCCCTCTCTCTCTAGAATTGCTCTCCCTCTCTCTCTAAAATGTTTCCTCAGATTTTTACACTAAGGGACCAACGAATTGAACAACCAAAAATAAGGCTCAAAGGTGTTGTATGGATTTGGCCACTAGGTGGCAAAACTGTAAATAAGTCCAACTCTTTAATTAGCTTATTTAATCTAATTTAATCATACCAAATCACATTTTGATTAAATATGCCATAAGGTTCTAAAAATTCCAAATAACACAATGGTATAATCAATTCCGAGTTTGGATGCCGATAAGGCTTTCAATTTTCATTTTAAAGCGGTACTTCCGGAAAGATATTTTTATAGGTGACAGTTGGAAAGCCAATTGTTGTTACAAATTACATATTAATCCCGTCATCAATCTTAATCACTCAATTAACTCCCTAAATTACCGATTAACAACTAATCACGGGTCGGGGTTATTACACAAATCTAACTCCTCATTGTTGTCCAACGTACAATTAGGATGTCCAGGCAATGAGTAAGATAGACAAATATTATCATATTGCAAATTATCCCATTTCAAACATAGCTTCTTAACCAACTGATCATATGTAACATTTTGATCAATCTTAATTGCAAATGTGCAACCATTATACTTGCACAACAAAAAAATAGGCGCACTCGTACAACCTTCACTCATCTTTCAATCTAAACAAGAAAAAAAGATCGCATCAATAAAAACCAGAACAAATACTTTACAACAATACTAAGAACTTTCTCAGTTTTCACAAATACTTCATAACAATAAACACTAGAACAAAAAACTTCATAACAATACAAATACTTCATAAATCACGTTTTCAATTCATAAAATAAATAACCAAACCGAGAAATCATCCAACAAATCACGTTTTTAATTCGTAAAAACAAAATTATTCAACATATTCTCATAAATAAATTCAATCAAAACTAAAGAAAATTATAAAAAAACATAATATACAAAATCGAAACAATACATATCTATAAACCAGATCGAAGATCAAATATCCAGCAAATCAAATTTTCAATTTATAAATCGAAATCGCATATAACAAACTCCAAAAGATTTCAACTCAAAAAGCAAACCAAACTAAGAAATCCTTCAAGATCCTTTCCTATTCGAATCAAAATCGAGAAATCAATTACGTATAATAGCGAACCAAAGCAATAAATCCTTCAACATCGTTCACGATTCGAATCTTCAGCTACTTCCATAATTGATCTGTTAACTGATTTCTTTTTTCTTTCTAGTAAATAACGTGAATGAAATTTTATATATAGTTGTTTATGTTAAAGGGCAAACACATCTTTTTACCTACAAATGATACTTATTGGTTCAAAAAAAATTTGGTAGGACCTAAGCTACAACCAAACATATTGATAGGACTTTTAGGTAATTACCTCTAAATTATAATGTCACCTGTAAAAATAAATTAAAATTTAAACAAAAATTATAAATGTATGAAACATTTAAGTCATAACAATATAAAATTATATATATAGAAAGAGAAGGGTAAAGAGTGAAATTAACATAATAGGTTAATCATGAAAGACCAAGACCATTGGGTCTAAACTCAAAAAATAACGAACAATTAATAATTTAAGCCTCGTTTAGGAACAGATTTTTTTAATAAAATATGATAAAAAAAAACTAATATATTTAAGATGACTTTTTAATTTTTTCCGAAAAGATATGGAAAAAAAAAAATTGACTTTTTGATATAAGTTGTTGATTTTTTGATTTTTTTTAGTTATTTGGCTTAAAATTTTGTCTTTTGAGGATATTTTGGTGATGGGTTGAATTAATTTTGTGGTTTTTATATTTTTATGTAATATTTAATTTTGTATATCTTTATACAATTCTAATACATTTTTCTTTTTTTACATTTGGTATTAAATTTATTTATTTGATAAAAAACTTAAACAATTGAATCTTTTATTTTATTTTGTTGATGGGTTGACATTAGAATATTATTTTTATTCTAGCAAAACATAATTCTCAATTATATGATACTTTTTTATGTTTAACTACAATCGTTTTGATTTATTTATTTATTTAATTGAATTACTTTTTATGTTTTTCTATCAATATCTGCACAAATGTTATTTGAAAGTTTAGCTGTGGACATCACATAAGAAGGCATTGCTAAAGTGATTGAATGAGGATAGCTCGACCCGCCATAGATAGGACACTAGCTTTCCAACCAGACAATTTCTTATGTAATTTCTCAATGATAAATTGGAAATAATTTCTACTAGCTCTGCCATGGGGAATTGGTGTACCAAAATACTGAGGTTTTGAGTAAGTAGGAAACCACTTATATTGCTGAGTTCTTTAGCTTTGGTTCTAGACACATTTTAGGAAACAAAAATTTTGGACTTATAGGGATTAATTTTCTGGTCCAAGAGTTCACAAAATTCATAAAGAACATCCAAAATCACCTCACAACTAGTTGTATCAGCTTTAGCAAAGAGTAGGAGATCACCGGCGAAGAATAAATGTGAAATGGGAAGACAGTTCCGAGAAACTTTGATACCTTTCCAGTCACCACCACTATTAACCTCGCTATTGATTATGCTAGAAAGTTTTTCCATCCAGAGAATAAATATATAAGGGGAGAGTAGGTCTCCCTGCCTAAGGCATCTGCCCATGGGAAATTCAAGGAGTGCTTGACCATTCTAAAGTATAGTCGTGTTAACAGAAGTGATACAACTCATAATCAGCTTAACCCAATCACTATTAAGATTAAGATCACAAAGGGTTTGTTGAATGAAAGCCTAAGAGATTCTGTCATAAGCTTTTTCTAAATCAATTTTAGGCCAAGTTTGGCATATTGCAAAAAAATTAAAAAGTCAAAAAGTTACTCAAAAAGTTAAAAAGTTAACACTATTCATCAAAAGTCAACAATTAAGACTGCACAACTCCCAATTCTATTTTTTCCCTACATATCAATTTTTACAATTTTTTATTACACATTTTTCTATAAAAAGTCAAAAAATTAACCCAAACATCCATATTTTTTAGTCCAAAAAGACAAAAAATGTATTTATTTAGGACATCCCAAACAACACCTTAATCACCATGCCACATATTTTCCCTTTCTTGTGCCGAAGAGAATGGATTATCTCCTAAGTAATAATGATGTTATCATTTGTTAATCTACCTAGAACAAAATAACTTTGATTAGGACTGATGAGATTATCAAGAAGAGGTCAGATCCTATTAACCAAAATTTTAGTGACAATTTTGTAGCTCACATTGCACACGTTGATAGATCTGAATTTCTTAATACTATAAGGATTACCCACCTTAGGAATAAGAGAGATGAGGGTTTTATTTGCTTCCTCAGGGACTTTGTTGGTAGCAAAACAGTTCTTCACAAATTGACAAACAGAAGTACCTACCAAGTCCCAAAATTTGTAGTAGAAGACAACCTGGATGCCATCCAGACCAGGGGCTTTGTATGCCTTGATACTCTTAATAGCTTCCCAGACTTCTTTGTTAGACTTCTTTGTTAGAAATAGGTAATTTCAGAAACTAATTGTCCACCTCCTTGATTTTTCCCCCAAAAACAACAGTTCTCGGAGTTGTAGAAATATTTTTTTAACTTTGTCATTAAGGCCTCGTTTGAGAACAGACTAATTTAGTAACTTTTTGGCTATTTGGCTAAAATATGAGCTAAAAAAAACTAGTATGTTTGGGATGACTTTTGGGCTTTTTACGAAAAGATGTGCAAAAAGTAGAGAGAAAAGAGAATCTTTGACTTTTTGGTATGAGTTGTTAGCTTTTTGACTAATTTAGTAACTTTTTGACTTTTTAGCAAAAAATGATGGTTCCCAAACGAGGCCTAAGTATTCATTATATTTTTTTGGCTTAAAATTTTATCTTTTGACGATATTTTAGTGATGGGTTCAATTAATTTTGTGATTTTTATATTTTTATGTAACATTTAATTTGGTATATTTTTATACAATTCTAATACATTCTCTTTTTACATTTGATATTAAATTTATTTATTTGATAAAAAACTTAAATAATTGAATCTTTTATTTTATTTTATCAATGAGTTAATATTAAAATATTATTTTTATTCTAGCAAAACATAATTCTCAATTATATGATTTTTTTTTTTTTTATGTTTAACTACAATTGTTTTGATTTATTTATTTATTTAATTGAATTACTTTTTATGTTTTTTTATTATCAAAATCTCATAAGAAAATAAATAAATGAAAAAGACAATGCGAACAATATTAAATCTAAAAAAAAATTCTTTTAAAAATAACAAAAATGCTATAAGATTTTGAAGTTCAAAAATAGTTTCCCATTTTTGGTTAAAAAATGTTTAGATAAAAAAAATTTAAATCACAAACTGTGATAATTCTATTGGAAAATTACATTTAGCATAAAAAAATGCATAACATAAACCCATGTACCATAGAATTAAATATACAATCGAAGTCAATTTTTCATGGTTTCAAGCAACAAAATTACTTCAATCTAATAATAATAATAATAATAATAATAACAAACAAACAAACAAAATTACTGTGGATTTACAGATCCCGTATCGTACATGACTTTTATATACTTGTAATTTTTTTCTTCAAATAAAAATAAAGATATAAGAAAAGTAACGAAATAAGGAGCACCAGATCAAAATAAACAATAAAACACGAGAAAGGGATAATTATAGTAGT
Organism: Camellia japonica; assembly: GCA_030407325.1. Lineage (NCBI taxonomy): Eukaryota > Viridiplantae > Streptophyta > Magnoliopsida > Ericales > Theaceae > Camellia > Camellia japonica. The sequence continues at coordinate 140,191,829 of JAPPVO010000016.1, read as the reverse complement.
AAACTATAACAAAAACTTAATTTCACACAAAATAAAAAAAACAATATCAAATGTCAATTTCTCCTTAAAAAATACTCAAAAAAAAAAAAAAAATGAAGAAAAACAGAGGAACCATCAGCAACCAAAAGTGTATCCCCAGAAGCTTTTTTGAAGCTGTACGGTCCGCATCATGGTTTCGGTTTTACTGAAAAAACCGCATCACTTGGATCCTCATCCTCCTCTTCCCTTACACATATCTATGCAGATTAACACGCAAAATTTAAATTTTTATTATTCCAGAACAACTTTCAAAGCAAAGCTCCATTACTAAAGCTCAAAATAGACTCTCTTTTTTTTAAAAAACAAAATAATAAATCAAAACAGATGAAGATTGAAGAAAACCGAAGGGGCTCAGATAAAAATGGGTATAAGAAGGTTTATCATCACTGATTAATAAATCAGAGTGGTGCACGACTTTTCCTCTTCATTGCCACCCCAACAAATCAAAATCAAAATCAAAATCAAAATACTAAAAAAAGTACCAGAGAGAGAGAGAGATTGCAGTGTGAGAGCTCCGTAGGGAAGAGGAGGGGTTGTACTGCTCTATATATATAACGAAGAGGCGAACAAAGAGACTTCAAAACAACACAAAACCCTAATCTCTAACTATGATTCGTGATTTCGTTTTTGCCCTCGCAAAGTTTTCGTTATTCCCACTACATACACCCACCCACCCAGTTGACTTTTACGACGCCGTTTTATCTTCGTTCTTTGCCTGCCACTGCCAGGCTGCCATCAGCTGATATATTATTGTTTATATTTAATTTCAAAATTTTAAAGTATGCTTAAATTTAATTTTTTTTTTTAACTATTCAAATCGATCTTAAATGAGTTTCAATTGAGTTTAATCTCTAACTATGATTTTTTTTATATTAAATGAGTTTCAAAAACCGTTCTGTCTTATTATATAGATATATAAAGTTATTAAATCAAATTCAAAAAATTAAAAAAATTTAAAATATGTTCAAATTTTACTTAGTTAAAAAATAAATTAAAAAAATTACTTCATACCTGTATGGGGAGCAAATACTCGCCGCAATCTATACTCCTCGTGTCCAAGTTTCGCTTCGCTCCGAATAACCTGAGAATACAACAATGGTGAGTTACCCGACGAGTGTGCTGCCGGAAAACCCCTTTCGGACAATCAAGTTAGCACCCTTAGAGAGAAAGAGAGAGAGAGGAGACAAAGTGGTAGCTGAGCTCTAATCACCAGATTTTTTTAGACCTGTTGTATGGAGGCGCCGCATAGTTTAAATAGTTTCTACACGCACCACTCTGCTCGTCCTTTTCTGGATGTGTGGTTATATTGCCCTCTATATTCTTTACACGTGTACGCGTCAATACTACCAAACTACATTTGGCCAAACCGCTAAATAGTATATACGCGCAACTACTGGCGGGTTTTCCTCCTCACACTCCAATTAGACCTCGTAGCGACTCCTACCGTGTTATCCATAACCCAGCACAAGGCCGTTTACCAACTTCCATCAATCGGCTTAACTCTAAATTGTCCAACCGGTCAACCGCGACTCGCCCAAATATTGCCCGGTCTATACAGTGGACAATGTCATTAGCTCGGACTATCCTTAGGTCGGCCCATTCCACATGTAGTCCGGTCTTTTGTTTGGTAATTCCCTTCAATTGCATACATGGCTCGACCCACACTTTTCCACCGAGCACATACATAACTCAGCCATTCTACACATTGGATTTTTCCCCTCTCAATACCCCAATTAGAAAAGACACAAATTGCAAAAATACAATTTCACCTATTCCCAATGGCCTCTTTTGAGAGTTTCTGAATATGAACTCAACTAGTTTAGAATTAATTTTTTTTATAAAATAGATAATTAAAGATGTATGATGATTAAAATTTTAAATTTGTCAGTTGCCTGCTTTTAACACAATCTATTCTAGTCAAGCGTAAGTCAATGGAATTGCTCCAACCCTCTCAAACACACCCCAGAAGTCCAAATTTCGCCAAAAATGAAGTTATACAAACTTCTTTAATTCCTATATTTCCACCCTCTTTTACCTTGCTCCTCACATATTATTAAAAATATTATGGCCCTGTTTGGCAAGAAGCTTTTTTACTTTTTTTTGACTAAAATTTACAAAAAGATAAAATATGTTAAAATAATCAATAAGACAAAATGTACCATCAAATTCAAACCTATAATCATTTCACTTTTCTCTCACAAATATCACACTCAATTACAAAAAAAAATCTAATTACCTTCCCCAACACAAAAAAAACTACAAAAATGCTAGACCCCAAAAATCTACCAAAGTTTCTACCAAGTCTTACATAAGTGTGGGACCAACATTGCCCATGAATTCAGCAGCAACTCGAAAGGTTGACCTATTCAAGAATCTCTGGATCTATGCTTAATTTCAACTCCCTGAAGCATTTCGTCGCTTACTACGCCCTTTCTCGTCTCTGAGTGCCTAGGTATCCACCGTAAGCCTTTCCTCATTTGAACCTCGTTTTAACTTTAAGGATATGTCATCCTAAGGTGAGACATTTGATAAAAATTTTGATAAAATTTTTAGAATCTCTAGCATTATTCAAAAATTTAACTTACTAAAATAATCAAAAACTAAAATAGCCTATTAAAATAGTCAACTTTCCAAACAATGCCATATATATATATATATATATATATAATAAATATAAATAAATAATATAAAAAAATAAAAAAATAAATAAAAAACTTAAATTTGAAGTCAAAATTTTTCTTATCTTTCACGATTTCTCTCTCCCCCACAAATCTCTACATATATGGGATATTGAAAAACAGCAATCAAACAATGCAAAATTATATTATCATATTAAGAAAACCACCTTGAAGCTTAAGTCAAGTAATATCACAAGTAAGCTTGCAGACAAAATAAAATCTCAATGGAAAGACCTTTTCGAGAATTTCCATGAAAGGTTAGTGTACAATTGTACATTATTACACATGCTTTTGTACATATTTTTGGATTTACAATTCAGTTGTTGAGGTCTTTGCTCTTCATCTTCTAGGTATGTTATAACAATTACCATTTTAATGGCAGTCCGTTAATAAATTCCCAGGCTCTGCAGCAAAATCTTTAACAAGAAGCCGTCAGTCAAAGCATGCTCTACAGAATTCTCCACATATTTTCCCAGTCGAAACGTATCAAGGTTCTTGATCACTTTAGTACTTCACCTAGAAAGAGAACATGCATCAAACTAATTTGCACATAATTTTATATTTCCTAATCTATTTTATTAATTCATCTGAAAGTAAATGGCAAACCATGAAAACATCCAAGATTAAGTATACTTACCAAAGTATATTGACACTGTCAGATAAATGTTAACTTCTGTAATGAATAAAGGAGAAGATTATCTGGATCTAATAAACCGAGATGCTGTTGCTTTGGTGTGGTGACGTTGTTTATTCCCGTTGGACAAACCACTGTCACTAACACTCCCTCCGATAAGGTCATCATTATCCACTTCAGAAAATTCCTTTGTCTGGGAATTCAAGGGGATAAGATAACTATCATCCTTAGAGTTCTTTCTTTGCTCCTCCAACCATTTGACATTTTCAGATATCTGATGAAAAGTTTTGTTTATTTTTGCAATTCCCCTTTCAACGGGTTCCACAACATGTGAAACCGTGAACTTCATGTCATCAACAATCTAGACACATCAGAGAAGCCACACACAAACATAGCAGAAACTGATCAGAACTGAGCTAGAAATTTGAAAATCAGTAACTAAGAGAGAGCAAAGTTTAGTATTCTCACTATTTCACCACTTCCAACGACCACATCACGAACACTCTGGGGGAAACTCAGACGCTCTTCTCTCTCATTGTGATGAGCAAGGTTTATTCTGGTAGATCGTTCAGAGTCTTGAACCTCCTCTGGATCGAGAGGTGATCCTAAGGATGCATAGTCAGTCATCACGGCCACATTACGAGCACATCTTTCTCCACGCTTGTAAGGTACTGCTGGAAAAACATAAAAGTGGACCACTGCAGCAACACCCATCTGTTTGACATAGTTTATCATCATAATCCTCCAAAACAATAACCTCCGAAGGAAGGAACCTATATCTCAATATGCATACCAATGAGAGATCCCACTCAAAAGGAGTGGGAAAGAACAGAAAACAAATAACCAAAAATGAAAAACAAAACAAAAAAGTAAATAAAGGCATTATATTAAGAAGGCTAACTTCATGCATCATGCACTATGTAACTTATTATTTACTCCTACAGATTGTCAAATTAATTGACCCTTACCAAACCAAAAAAATAAAAATAAAAATAAAAATTATGCTACTGTCTCAGTATTTGGAGTATAACAATTTAGTACATGGCAGGGAAGTGAAGCAAATCTTACAACTCAGGTTGGAAATGTGTTTCGCCTGTTGTAGTTTGGTGTATAGCTTATATCCCTACTGTTTGTAAATTATGCTTGGCAAGGAAGCAGGGAAATGCCTTAGGTCTAGACAGGAGTTTCTGCGTAGATTGTAAGGAAGTTATATGCTTACACAATTAGTCCAGCTGAAGCTCCAATTTAAACAACGGAAGGCCAGAAAATTATTAATGAGCCTTAAGGTAAATAGGAAGTTCACATAATACTCATGTATATTAGTTTTAGGAAAAACAAATTATTAAGTCTTCAAAAAAAGAGGAACACCAATTTGGTGTTCTCCCTTTCTATTTTAGTATAGAAATATAAATACACACAAATAACACCAATCCAAGCAATGAACAAAATTTCAAAAATAGAATCAGCTCACTACACACCTCAATACAGATGATATAGTCTTGTACCCGTGTTTTCAACTCCTGTGCCAAAGCCCCTCTGAAGGCTCCCATTGAAAAAAGAAATGCAACAGCCACACCTTGCCACCATGTCAAGAATATAATCGATTTGAATGTCAAAAATTTGGCCAGAGGTTTAATCGGTGCCAACTTATTTTTGGTGACTGAATAGAACTGTACAAGGCAATATAACGCCCAGGTCTGACTAAAATTAAGAACAACCGCCAAGTATGGATACCTGCAACCAGATTACAGAGTTTCAGTTCATAAGTTCAGTGAAAATATATTAGTCCACTAAATTTAAAAATTATATTGTTCCGGGCATATAACAAGTTAGCGAATAGAACAAAGAGTACTTTGAAATATAGTGACTAGCTTGATCTTCCATTCAAACTGGACAATGCCATAATAAAGAAGTAGCGCAGTGGAAAGAGTAGAAGACTGTAGGGTCTATAAGCTTTAATATCTTGAAAAAAACAAAATGACAAGATAATTAAGGATGTCTTACGCATATCTCCACTCAAATTTCCCTTCACCATAAACCCCAAAGAATTCAAAGACCATAGCTAGCAGAGCACAGATCAACTTCAGTATCATCTGGAAAACAAATGTCTCAGTAAATAACCTAAGCGCCGATCAAAACAAAAAACAAAAAACAAAAAAGACCCTAAAACATTTGTCAAATTTAGGGAAAGAAAAGATACACTGAGGGGTCTAAGATATAAAAGAGTACATACATATTGAACAATGCCAATTTTAACAGCTTGATAGAAGTCGGATCCAAGATGCCAGTCCCTTAGGAAACAATTTAGTGGGAAAGGATGTTCTACAACTCCGTAAGCATAAGCTTCTTCCAAAAGAGGTATGCTGGAAGAAGAAAGGCTTTGACGTTCCATGAATTCAATTGTATTTTCCTCACCACCTTTAAGTAGAATACATTTGTCAAAACATAGCCAAAGTTCCATCAAGGGTACCATAAAATTTCAGACAATTAGCAAATAACTACTATGAGTAAACAAATTTCAAGCTAAACAAGCTAAATGTAAGGCTGGCAAGGTTTCAAGAATAATACACATAATCACTTTTGTTGTTGATAATTCGACCATCATACCTCAAGAGATGTTTCTACTTTGCTTTTCATGCATGACAGGTGCCTAATGTATCATTTGTGCAAACAATTATACGCAATAGATGCTATAAATACTGGTGTAGTAAACATTCCACATAAGTTGCGGTCAAAAATCACCTTGAAGAAGTAATGTAGAGCACATAGAGCAATAGGCATTTACGGAATCCCCTATGTGTTTTATCACAAACAAGGATCCTCAAGAATTCCAATTAGACAAGCAACATGAACCAATTTGAATGGGTCACACCCACAATCAGATGCTTCTCACCAAGTATACTGCATAAATCATATTTAGGTAACTGAACAGGTGATTTTAGACCATATTTTCCCATAAACATCTTATTTTTGACAATAATAGTTCACCTAAAATACAATGCAACAAGGATATATACTAGCAATAATCCAAGTGATGCACCAGACTTGTACAAATAATCTGTATGTAAAATACTTTCCATGTAATTTGATTGAATATATTTAATAAAAATCAAGTGTTCACCCACCTCGTTGGTCACTTTATTTTCCTGTTTTTCAAATGAAGTATCACTCCATAGTATGCACAAAATCAATAAACAAAATCTATTCAAAATTTATGCTTCAATGTGTTTCTAAACGTATTGACACAAAAAAGAAAAAAGAAGTGCAAAGAAACCATTGATTGGACGAATTTGTTTCTCTAGGCACGTGTTAGAGGGGTAACTTCTTTAATCAAAGACCTAATTTAGTTTTTTTTTCCCTAAGAATATTCTTTACTTGGGGGAGCTTTTGACTTTCATTGTAACCAACTAAGAAATTATTATTATTATTTTTGCATTCTTATGTTTTCTTTTAAATTTAAAATTCAAAAAATTAGAATAGTTCATTTACCACATGGCATTCAAAGAGGCCGTAACACTCTCCTAAACTACATAATATAGATAGATGTGTGCATGCAAAAAATGCAAAAGTTTAATGAAGTTGAACCTACAAAGGTGTTCTTTGTTTCCCAAGCCACGCCTTGCCTACGAGGATCTGATTTCCCAGGCATCCTCTAGACACTGACTAAACTGCTTCACTTTGTGCATTTATATATAACCTATGTTGGAAATTTCTCCCTAGTCTATGATTACTCTATTGCTTATCCACAAGAGGGGTAGCACAATATATAACCAGTATTCAACCCCAGTGTAAATACTAATCAATACTCAAATGGAAACAAACTCAAGGAACCTCATTAAGAAGATACAACATTGAACTTGAGGGCATTTCATTGCTCTGATCTTACAATTTCCCTATCCATTGCACCAAGCCACCAACTGATAGTCTCCAAAAACAAAACCAAAATGACTTTCTTACGCAAGTTAAAGCAATGTCATTCAACTAATCAACTGTACGTTATGAATAGGTGTTTACACTAGTGATAACTAACACCAAAGTATAGTATACATATATCTATACAATAAAAATAACGTCAATGGGCAAAGGTTTTAAGAACTGTTGTATACATACCAAAAGTACAATTATTTTATTAAGCACGTACATACATAAACCCATATAATAAAAAAAAAGTATCCCAATGAGGTTTATTTATCCAGAACAAAGTATTCTTCTCAACACATGAATAAAATTTGGAGATAGATGGGATCCATTAAGGATTTCATAGTTTGAATCTTCCACATATGAAGTTCTATACAGATGGCTATCACTAAAGATAAAGCAAGGATATTAGGTCTTCCAATGTACCTAAGCAAGCTATCAGATATCTCTCAAAGCAATATAATGCAAAAGCTTCATAACAGTCTCGAATTATTTCACAGTTGAATGCGGCATTTGAATTCAACAGTGACAAAAACTGCCAAAAAGGGGAAAAAAATAGAAGTGTTAGAAATCAACAATAGAATGAGTTGCTCACAATTACTCGAAATAACTAGAAAAATGTGTGGTATATATGTAAACAGCCAAGTTAAAAGCACAACACCTAGTACGAATCTGACATGCTTGGCAGGCATCAAACCCAGCAAGAATGTCCCGTATTCCAAGCCTACTTTATTGTGAACTTAAACTAACTATTGTGTTCCTTTCTATCACATACATGGATGCTACAAATAAATGTACCTGTGCTGAAAACTCCTTAAATTTTTTTTTTAAAAAAAAAAAAAAAGCCAACCCACTAAACGAGGATAAGCTAAAGCGGGTCTAGGGATAGCAAGATGTACACAGCTTTACCAAAATTTTTGGAGAGACAGTTTTTGTGACTCGAACACATGCCACCAGGGACACCGGGAAGGGCAAGATGTACATAGCCTTCCCTCCGTTTCCCGAGAGGCTGTTTTTGTGACTCGAACCTATGCCACCAAGGACACTAATGGCAAGCCTTACCAGTAGGCCAAGCCACCCTTTTGCTGACAACTCTTTAAAACACCATTTTCCCGAAGAATATAAAACAAGAAATCAGCACTTAGCCACGCCTTGATGTACTTGGATTTGCAGTGATATCATGATGAATCCATGTCTCTTACAGCTTTAATAGCTGGAAAATCATAGAAGATTGTCGGCTACAGATTTCTCTTTGTTGCATACTAGCACTGAATGACTTCGATAGAAGCTAAAAGGGAAAATTGCTTTTAAGTGGGAACAACTCAAAGTAATTGTACTTTCACGGAGGTGAAATTGGAGCAAGGGCGAGCTGAGTCCTATGCCACACTTTACTTGCACCGAACACAGGCTTACTTGCACATCCATAAAAATGTAATTATTTTGAGTTGTTCTCATTTAAATGCAATTTTCCCAAGCTAAAAATCGTTCATAGAATTGATAGATTGATGGAAAACAAAAGAATATAAATAATACAGGCAGTTTTCTCCATACCGATTCTAGTGCATAAACAGGAACCATCAGAATGAGTCCAATTAAGAATTTCTGCTCCTGAAATCAAATATCAACCTCAAAGCAATCAATTCCAGATAATAAGGAATAACAAAATATAATGATTATAGCTATGAAGAAGCCACTGACCAAGCTACCAAAGATGAAAAGCAAAAGTTAAGCATGTTTATGAAAAAGTGTAGTATAGTATAATCAGGAAATAAAGAAAGTTCATAGCACCAAAGTCATGATGCAAGCAGAAAAAGCAAACTCCAGATAATTATAAGCAATGCAAGAATGAACCTCAGGCTTATAGTAAGCTGCTAAATGCTCAAAGATAAGATACATGGATAGAACAAGAGCAACAAGTACGAATATGCCTGCGCTGCAGATTGTCCAGCTGTAGAGCAAAGTTGACCCAGCACCCAGATTAATTAACCACATTTTGCTGGATCTGCCTGACGACTCTGCCAGAGTGAGAAGCAAAAATAATGAAAATAAAACCTCCTTCCAACTCATCAGCAGAATTCTATGTTTGACTTTACTGAATTTTTAATGAATGGGACATGTTTGATAGAAGGCATGCAGCACTTGATCCACGCTTTGTGTCAATAAAACATCTAGAAGAGTTGCCAGATGCTTTTACAATTCTATCTACACCCTTCAATTTGGTTGGAATCTACAGAACTGCCTATCTTTCCAAAGCATGATATTGTGTCTGACAAAAGCCTGCTCAATTGCCTGGCACAAAAAGACCCTGAGAATTTTGTGAATTACCACATAAATATACTGTAGATGTAAGTACTGACAGCTAGATACGGAAAAGGAATGAAAAAAGCTTGAAGGGGCAGCACCAGAAATCCTGCCCGACATGGAAAAGAAGTCCACAGACCATTATACAAAATCACATATTTGATTGAAAAAAACATTATTATACTGAACATACCGCAACTTCTAAACATTGGAATTACACAAGTTACAAAAGTTTAACAATAAAACTCACAGAAGAGAAATATACCATTCATGATCTAAAGGAAAAGGAGCATACAAAACAAAGTCGCTCACTTGCAAAGCATACTTCCCACTTCATTAACACAAACCCCAGTAGTGTTGGAATCTACCTGGGCTATTAGGTATCTATCGCATGGATTTTTGCTTCAATAATATCGCTCAAAATATTTTGTAGATTCTAAGTCAAACACAGTTAACGTTGGTGAAATCAAATTTCACAAGTTTTCTCAATTGCAGCTTTCATGCCTTACCGTCTCAAGAATATAGCATCAACAATTTAATTTTCAAAATAATCATAACAACATAGATCTAACCACAGTTGTGAAGATGAAAGACTGGCTTCTAAGTTCTAACGATGAGCCCTAATGTAACACAAATCTAGTCTCAGAATGATTTAAATTTAATGTGTTTTCCATGTTACATTAGTGTTAAATTTCATTAATTTTGGTCATCGATGAATGTAATATTTGTATCCATAGCAAATAAAAACATACACAATTTTTTTTTTTTTTTGTATCTATATCCTGATTTTTTATTTTTTTTTGAAATCGCCATGTCCCATACCCGTGCCTCATAGTGCATCGGTTACAAGATACTCCTAAGCCCATACTTACATATTCATATTAGGTTTACATGTTGTCAGGCTACCTAACACACAACACTAAGTAATTGAGAGAGAGAGAGAGAAACCCGGCGGCAACCATGGGATAGCGACAAAGGAGGCCAGAGACTGTCGGCAACACCGCGACAACTAGCAACCAGTGATTGACGGTCTGTGTCAATACATCAACGGTATTTCTGGTGAGTTCTCCGTTCGTTGGTTGAGAGAGAGAGAGAGAGAGAGAAACCCAAGATTGAGAGCTAGGGTTTTGGAGGTAGGCTTTTGGGTTTTGGAGGATAAAGATGCAGCAGCAGAAGCCAGTGCATGTTATAGGTTTCAAATCTTTTCATTGTTGTTGATTTATCCTTGATAGCTATTGGGTTGTGATTCCTCCTCATTTTCCCCAATCTGTTTGCTAAAATGGGTAAGAAATTAAGAAACAAAAGGGACAACTTCATCCAAAATCCTTCTTAAAGAATTCCATTCTAGCTTGGTGAAAAAGAAATTGGGCCCTAATAGTTCAAATCAAGCCAATGATAAAAGCCAAAATAATATAAACTATATGCAAAGGCAATTAGAACTTGAGTTTGAACATGATGATTTTGAAATTGAAGAGACTTATTGTGATTCCCCAGAAGCTTACAATGCCATGGGGGGTTCTAGTGTTTGCCATGGCTCTTCTTCAAAATGAGGCCTAGGCAAAACAATCGTCCCTAAACCAATGGGGAATATTGAGACAGTAACGAAGGGAAGTACAAACGGACATGCTCAGGTTCGAATGTCATGTGTAGCGGGTTTGGTGGATGTGGCTTCTATGGACTCTCAGACTAAAGCAGAAATGGTCCAAAGCCATAGTTCCAATGGATTGGGTAAGTCTTCTTCCCATAATGTTATCTCTACACCCTGGAGTGGTTTATTTAGATCTGATATTGCTAAGAAAAAAATAGTTAAAAGTCTCAAAAGATACTTGATGGGTTATGAGAACAATCAACTTCAAATCCCATTAGAAATCTCTAAAATTGGGTTTAAGCAATGGGAACATGCTCTTGTGGGTTATTTTATTGATAGAAAATTGTCTTTCTTCCAAGTGAAGATTTGGGCCTACAAATTGTGGAAGGAAAATCTTGAAGAGGTTGTAATCTTAAATAATGACTACTTTGTATTCAAGATTAAAAATGAAGAAGCTTTAAAGTCCATTCTTGATGAGGGGCCTTCTTATATTGGGAGCAAATTGATTGTTATCAAGAAATGGCACCCCGGTATGACCCTTACTAAAAATGTCTTCTCAAGTGTATTGATATGGGTGAAATTTTTCAATATACCGCTTGAACTTTGGACTGAGGAGGGATTGAGTTACATAGCAAGTTTTATCGGTAATCAGTTGCACCTTGATGAATTTACTTAAAACCATAGCCAGTTAACATTTACTAGAATTTGTATTGAGATAGAAGCTACTAAGGAGATTCCACCCGCCTTTGTTGTAAACTTAGGATATAGAGAACTGTTCGAAATCAAAGTGGAAATTCCTTGGAAACCCCAAGTGTGTGGAGAATGCAAAATATTTGGTCATGCTACAAGTTTGTATCCAAGTAAATCGAAAACTGAAGCTCCTAGTAAACTCAAATAAGAGCCAAAGGCCAAAGAAGTAGCCGAGATGAAGGAGGGAGGCAAGCCAAATGAATGGGTTGAAGTGAAAAAGAAAAAGGCAAGGACGTCGTTGATGCTCCTATGGTTAACTTTGTTCCTACACCTCCTCCATCTTCATCAAATGCGTTTGATATTCTCAATACTTGTGTAGCCAATGAAGAGGTTTCTTTTTGTGCCGATCTTAAGAGTGTGCTAATGCAAATGAAGATATTCCGAATGTAGAGGCTTCAAAGGAAGAGAAAGAAATTGTCGGGGATGTGGATAATATAAATGGGTTAGCCACTAGACAATCTTCACATCCCAAAGGAGCTCCTCAATCCCTTTCAGATGGAACATTCGTTGTTCCATGGACAAACCCATCTTCAAAAGTGAAAAACAAGAAAAAACTTCTTGAGAGAATAGCCAATCTTAAACTTGCTAAAGAGGTTAGCCTCTCTATCAAGTCTAAGAAATCAAGTTGTAAGACTCCTATGAAATCGTAGGTGTGTCCGTTAATTATTGCTTGGCCTAGCTTTGGTTTCTCCTTGTATATTAATCTACTTGTTAGATTTTGTGTAGAAGCTAGACTTGTTTTTTTCCCTCCTCGAAGGGTGTGCTGCCTCTAAGCGTGTAATGAGACTCAATCCTCACTTTAATAGCTATTTTTTTAGTATATAACTTATGGCTTACCTACCGAAAAAAAAAAACACACACACACAACACTCCTCCTTATCCTGGCTTAGGAGCGGTAGTGTTTAAAATACGGTATTAAAAATCTTTAATCAATTGAGCAATGATGATAAGATAACAGCATGGCATAGTTAAAGTGCATCAAAGAATCAATATGAAAAACTCAAATACAATAATCTTAAGCAATGACATAATTTCAGCGGAAAATTTCACTCCAAACTGCTCAGGGACCAATCCACCAGCTAACAGTCATACACATACACGTCCATACAAACAGAGCAATTCTAACTCTGGAAACTCCAGTTAATCTCCAAATCGCAGCATTACCAAACAAGAAAATACATTAAAAAAGACGCAAATTCCCAAAAGGATAAAGGCAGAAAACGCTACAAAACCCTAGAAAATCAAAGCATACATTTGCTTGCCCCAAAGCGATCATACAATTCGATATTAGTTGAAAAACAACAAAATTTCATATCCGAGAGAAGTTGTCGAAAAAAAAATTGAGGAGGTGTCTAACCTGAGAAAATTTTCCCGGAAAATCGAGGGAGAAATTTTTCAATCCAACTATAATCGCCGCGAACGAAAGTCTTACGTTGCAGAGAAAATATATGCACACAACCATATATGCGTGTGTATTTTGGCCAAGTTTGGCTATGATAAATACTCCCTCCATCCCAAAATAATCTAACCTTTTTTTTTTTAAAGTATAATTATTGCTTTTGAAAAAAAATTAATTTTTTAAAATTATTCTTTTGATAGTATATTTTTTGAGAAATCAATGTCATAATTGTACTTTTTATATTGTTTATTAATTAAAAAAAAAATATAAGAAATTTATATTATTTTTGTACTTAATTTTTGAAGAGGGACTAATATTTTGGGACAATAAAAAATGAAATAAGAGACTAATATTTTGGAACGGAAGGAGTAATTGCACACTTTTTATTTTTTTATCTTTTTTTCATCATATCATCTTTTTTATTTTTCTACACATTTTTTATAAAAAAACAAAAAATACATTTATTTAAGTCATTCCAAACAACTCCTTTGCTTCGGCGGTTGTGATTTTTGCACTTGTCTGTGATTTTTTATTGTCACGATAAAATTGTTGAGGTTTGGGTGCCACAGTGGAAGAAGGTGTATTGACCATGTAATCATAGGACTGTGAGCATAGTGGAGACGATTAACCCGTTATTTTATATTTTCTTACTAAAATTTTGATAGGAAAATGATTAAAATTTCCACGTAAAGCATGTGTACGTGGCGATTAGGTTACGTTCTTATGAGATAGTCCACGTCATATTGATGGAGATGGGAGTTCCTATCCTGAAAATTATACAGGGTATGTTTGATTTGAATTTCTAGAGTAATTCTGGAAAAAAAATTTTAGAAAATTTGTTTGATTTGTAAATTTTTCAAAACAATTTTTAAAATGATTTTCTCTCTCTTACCTATCAATCAATCACTTTTTCTCTCTCCTCTCTCTTTCTCAATCACTTTTTCTCTCACACACATCTACTCAATTATAACAAAACATCAAATCATTACAAACTCCCAAACTCCAAAACTACTTTCAAAATACACAACCAAACAAACCAAAAAAATTTCTAAACTCTCTTCCCAAAACAATTTTCAAAAACTATTCTCCCAAAAACAAACCAAACAAGCCCACAGTGTTTTAGGGGCAAATACTTTGGGGTGAGCTAAAATGATTTTTACTGATTAAAATCGTGGAATTAGTATTTTTGCTGATTTTTTAAGATAATTAAATAAGTGCCACCCCATAAGAATCATGATCTTGACCTCTAATAGTGGAGCTCTAATCTCCACTGACGTGGTAGAGGGAAAATATATATATATATATATATATATATATGTGGGGATATATTTTCTGAGTACCAATACGTAGCAAGGTGACGCCGACGTGTCAGCCGAGGTGCCACGTGTCCTGATTGTTATGCCGAGGTCATCTCGGATAGGCCGAGGTTACCTCCGAAGATATCGGAATCCGAGATAAGCGGATAAGGGACAAGAGTCCTAGAATGAAGAGGGAACTCAACCTGGATATGGACAAGAGTCCTAGATTGGGAGAAGACTTCCGTTTGGGTAAAGATAAGACTCTTAGAGAGTTTATCCTAATTCCACTGGGAGTCCCAAATTAGCAGTAATCCTAAGTCCATTAGAGCCAGGCTCCTATTGGGACTAGGATTGTATTGGCTATAAAAGAGAGGCACCCCTATGAGTCTAAGGTATGCTTTTTATGCTCAAGCTTGTGAAATGAATAATGGATTATCTTTGAGAGATATTGAGTACTGACTTGATCGTCGGAGTACCCCCGGGTGGCGAACCACCACCAGAGTCTTCTCTTTCTATTGTAGGTTAGTCAGGTGCCATCTATTCTGCCGGTGCTCTCCAGCTAGATACTAAGCGGGCAGTGTGCTCAGAAAATCACTCACACAATTTGGCGCCATCTGTGGGAAAGAAAGAAGAATAGATGGCCAATAACGGACAGAAGGATCAGATTGGAGACAATACTCCTGCTGGGAGTGAGAGACCTATCGACCTCGACGTTGAAGGGGACGACTGCAACACAGAAACTCGTGACCAGAGTCACGGAGTGAAAGACGCCGGCCAGGAAGGTGACGTACCAAAGACAACAGATCGAAGCGGATACGACAACGAAGATGACCTCCAGGTATGGAAGGATAGATACCTGCTGAGGAACGAAGACCCTTCCAGAAGGGATGCAAAGACAGGGGGCATGAACGCTCCCAAGGAGATAACATTCAAGTATAGAAGAGCTCATCCTAAGTGAGCAGATCTCGGATTCCAGATCCTGGATCTCGGATCCCAGAAGACATGATCTCGGCCTAGATGAGTAGGTCCGAGAAGAGAAGAGCTCATCCTAAGTGAGCAGATCCTGGATTCCAGATCCTGGATCCCAGATCCCAGAAGACAAGGTCTCGGCCTAGATGAGTAGGTCCAAGAAGACAAGGGCTCAGCCTAAATGAGCAGATCCCGAATTCCAGATCCTGGATCTCGGATCCCAGAAGACATGATCTCGACCTAGATGAGTAGGTCTGAGAAGAAAAGAGCTCAACTTGAGTAAGCAGATCCAAGATTCCAGCAGACAAGATCTCGGCACTTAAGTCCGAGAAGAGAAGAGCTCAGTGAGCAGATCTCAGATCCCAGAAGATAAAAAAAGAAAACACACAATGTCGGACTGCGGTTAGCTAGGTTGAAGAGCTTTTATAAGGTCCGCAAAGGAGTATGTGGAATCCATGCAGGGGGCAGAGAGAAGAAGAATATATTTAACGCTTGTTGAAATTTGTAGCAATTTACAAGTTGAAGTTAAACCGAGATGATGTTTAACACTTGTTGAAATTTGTAGCAATTTACAAGTTGAAGTTAAACCGAGATGATGTTTAACACTTGTTGAAATTTGTAGCAATTTTACAAGTTGAAGTTAAACCGAGATGATATTTAACACTTGTTGAAATTTGTAGCAATTTACAAGTTGAAGTTAAACCGATATGATATTTAACACTTGTTGAAATTTGTAGCAATTTACAAGTTAAAGTTAAACCGATATGATGCTTAACACTTGTTGAAATTCTGAGAGAATTTACAAGTTGGAGTTAAGCCGAGGAACGAAGATTAGCTTAACATTTGTTGAAATTCTGAGAGAATTTACAAGTTGGAGTTAAGCCGAGGAACGAAGATTAGCTTAACACTTGTTGAAATTCTGAGAGAATTTACAAGTTGGAGTTAAGTCGAGAAACGAAGATTGGTTTAACACTTGTTGAAATTCTGAGAGAATTTACAAGTTAAAGTTAAACCGAGGTCATGGTTGAGAGAAGATTGGTTTAAACACTTGTTGAAATTTTGAGAAAATTTACAAGTTGAAGTTAAACCAAGGTTATGAAGTATCTATACATGTGACGAGATAACCATGTTGCCAAGACTTGGAAGATAATGGAAGAAATAAGTCTTAAGCAACACTTGTGAAAATATTTGTTAAAATATTTTCAAGTGTTAAGCCGAAGCTGAGATAAATCAATTAATGGGTATAACCAAGGTGTGACACCCCAAGGAAATTGCACAGTTAAGGTATACTTTGGAAAGACATGCACATTTTTCTAAGTATAGAATCATACGAGAGCCAGAGAAGGCAGAGATCGGACATGAGGACGTGCAAGTCCTAGAGGACGTCGGCAAGGAGCCAGCCGAGAAGAATGAAGAAGCAACACTTGAAAGCCTCTGTTAAAGAACACACTTGTAGAAATAAAGTACCGAGGTTATGTTGATCCAAGGTGTCTACCTAATGATAATTCCGAAGTGATGCTTATCCGAGGTGTACTACCCCGAAGTGATTTGCAGAATATGTTCAAAAAAAGTTGAAAAAATTCTAAGTATAGGGAAGCATATAGGCAGTAAGTAGAAGAAAGCATTCAACACTTAGGAAAGAAACAAACATATATTAAAAAAGGCACTTCGACCTGGTAAAGTGATTTCTTGTTCAGATACAAAGCAGTGGCGTATCGGCCAACAACAGACATTGTTCAGAGGCAAAGAAGTTACATATGCAAAGAAGACAAAAGTACAAAGAATGAAGACCCTAAGAACTAGGGACTAAAGCAAGAACGTCGGACTGAATTACTTCAACAGTTGACGGTGGTTCAGCCTCGGCAGTCAGTTGGGGGAGCTTCTCTACCGTTATCTCGGCATCAATTTCAAGAAGAGATGTGGTTCTAAGACTATGCAGAAAAACAGAAACGAGGGCAAGAATCTGGAAATACAACAAGAAAAACAAGAAGAGAAAATTCAGAATCACGAAAAACAGCAAAAATTAAGAATAAAGCCAAGTACAAAAACACTAAGTGAATGTGTGAAGAACAAGAAAGTAATGAAATAGACATGATGCTAGCAACAAAAAGCGGATATGACAAGAACAGTTCCAGGCATTTCAGCAATAAAAAATCAAAAACTTGAAGACAGACGAGAACAGCAGGCCACAGATGGCAAATAAACATATTCAAATTAAATCAGAAGAGTTATGAAAGATTGAGCTTAATAAAAAGTGAGAGTTTATGAACCTACCAAATGAACGCCGATATAAAGATCGCCGAAGTCAAATTGATGACTGGAAATCGGGAAACCCATAGGAGAGTGTGAACGAAGCAGTTGCAGAAAGCTTGAAAAGAGATCGATGAAGGATTGGGGATATTTTTCTGAAGAGAGAAAAGTTTTAGCACAGAAAGCACATGAAAGAATGCAAAATGAGAAGACAAAGGGAAAGAGAGAAAGTTTTGTTGAAAACTCGAAAAGGCGACAAAGGAGAATTGGATTATACCCTGGGTGACATACCTGTCAGACGACGTGTACAGAAACGACGCAACCTAATAGCGCGTACAAGCCAGTAAGGGATGAACGCATGGACAAAATGGTTGAGGAGCATACGAATGACAGCTCATGTGCAGTTACAAAGCTTTTGAAGTTTACGAATTAATGGAAAAATAACCTCGGTTAGGAGGCGCGATCTCAAGCAGCTTGGAAAGCATGAATCTTGATACTTGACACAAGTGGACAGTAAAAATCCAAGGAACTTTGAGGTCGGCGAGTTTGATTTCGGACAGAGGGGCACAGATGAACGAACAGTATAGGTTCCATCACCTCAGAATACCGAGGTAATAGAACCTAAGGGGCAGTTGTGGGGATATATTTTCTGAGTACCAACACGTGGCAAGGTGACGCCGACGTATCAGCCGAGGTGCCACGTGTCCTGGTTGTTATGTCGAGGTCATCTCAGATAGGCCGAGGTTACCTCCGAAGATATCGGAATCCGAGATAAGCGGATAAGGGACGAGAGTCCTAGAATGAAGAGGGAACTCAACCTGGATATGGACAAGAGTCCTAGATTGGGAGAAGACTTCAGTTTGGGTAAAGATAAGACTCTTAGAGAGTTTATCCTAATCCCACTGGAAGTCCTAGATTAGCAGTAATCCTAAGTCCATTAGGGCCAGGCTCTTATTGGGACTAGGATTGTATTGGCTATAAAAGAGAGGCACCCCCATGGGTCTAAGGTATGCTTTTTATGCTCAAGCTTGTGAATTGAATAATGGATTATCTTTGAGAAATATTGAGTACTGACTTGATCGTCGGAGTATCCCCGGGTGGCGAACCACCACCGGAGTCTTCTCTTTCTATTGCAGGTTAGTCAGATGCCATCTATTCTGCCGGTACTCTCCAGCTGGATACTAAGCGGGCAGTGTGGTCAAAAAATCACTCACACAATATATATGCATGCATCACATTATCAGTGAGTGTGACTTACTACCAGCTCATTAAAACTATGATTAGAACTCTATAATTATAGCTCTAAAACATTTTCCACCCCATAAATAGTGTGAAGCATTCTCTAAAATGATATAAGGCTTAAAATGTAATTAAGGTCTTGTTTGGAGACTAAATATTTTAGTCAAAAAATCACTATAAATTGTTATATCACTACTCTCTTATTTTTCTGTATATATTTTCATAAAAATCAAAAAATTACTAAAATAATTTGTTCTCAAATTAGATCTAATTTTAAGATCACGTTTGATTGCCTCACTAAATAAAAGATTAAGATAAGTGGTGAGGGGGACAACCGATCCTCACTTAAAAAGTAGTTTGTCATTTGATTGTAGTATAAGGAGGAAGATAAAGGGAGGAAGTTAGCGGAGTCCCAAATGTTTTTTAGTTCATTGTTTGTAGGGGTGTTCACGAATCCAATCAATTCGTCAAAAGCGACTGACCTATCCAATTCATTTCCTTTTAAGCGGTTTTGATAGTATGACTGGATGGATGTGGAAGAAATTTTTTTAAATCTGCCTATGTTTGGACGAATGACAGATGAGAGACCACTCAACTTAACTTAATCTGTCAACTATCCTTAAGAAAATGATGTTATATTTTTATATTTTATATATGTTAAAAAAAAAGACATTTTATTTAGTAATTAGATTAACTGTTTATGAAATATGAAGTTTGACCTCTATTTTAATTATAAAAAAATTTTGTACTCAAATAAGACCCAAAATAATAAAAAATTACTCTAAAATAGTTTTTAAAAACATAAAATAGTAAAACCTAAACCGCTAAATCAATCTGCATAACTCGTTCAATTCGCATCTACTAACTAAGCAGACGGATGCGAATTAAGTTTTTCCAATCAACTTAAATTCGGATGGATGGAAAATAGGAGGTCACCTAACCCAACCCAATCCACAAACACCCTCAATTATTTGTTATCAAAATATTGGCCATCTTTTCGTTTGCTTCTTATAAAAGATAAAAAAAAATTTGAGATTTAAAAAAAAAAAAAAAAAACTAGAAACTAATTTCATAAAAATAAATATCAAAAAATTATTTTAATTTTTTAAAAATTATTTTTTCCTCTCAAAAGATAAAATTATATAAAAATAATAAGTTTTTTTTTTATTTTTTTATTTCTTTTATCAAATTAATTTATAATTTTTTAGAAAAAAAAAATGTATGAAACAAGTGAAAACCAAACCAAACATAACCATCAAAACTTTCAATAATTTTAATACTTGTATGAGGATTAAATAAATAAAAATAAGGTATTAACTAATATCAAAAAAATAAAAATTATTGTAACACCTAAACTGTTTAATTAATATAATGATAAGTAAACAAAAATATTTAATTTTATAGAGGTATATGATCACGTGTATTTTAATTGAAAATTAGGAGTTACTGTGGAATTATTCTATTAAGAATAAATTACAAATATACCCCCTGAGATTTGATTAAAATACAAATTACCCCTTGTGGTTCTAAAAATTACATTCCACCTCCTGAGATTTCTAATTTCATAATAAATCACCCATTTTATTAATAAATCATTAAGTCAATTAACAGTTTTTAATTATGTTTTAAATATGTTTCAATTAATAATTTAGGTAATTTTATTATTGTATAGAAGAATAATTATAAATTTCTTTTTTTTAGTTAATTCTGTTAAATAAATTTTTTTAAAGAGGGGGTATTTGTAATTTTTTAAACTACAGGGAGCAATCTATACTTTAAGCAAACCTCAAGAGGTGTGTTTGTAATTTACCCTTCTATTATTAACTAGGGTCCATGTAAAATACCGTAAGGATAAGCATGCAAGTAAAGTAAGGGTCACGTGGTGACGCCACGTGGTTCCTTGGGGGGGGAGGGGGCAAGTGAATTGAATCAAAGAGGATGGGAAGCAACTATAAAAGGATGCTTGGAGCAAGAAAGAGAGGAGCAAGAGAGGTGTGGTTAATCAGTAAAATGAGGAAGTTTTGGTAAACGAAGAAGGAACGTAAAGGGTTATTATTTAAGTGAGTTATATTATACCTTGGGTTACCATAAAATTTTTACGTATATTTTGAGTTGTTATGGTTTATTTTATGCAACTTATATTTATATATTATGCTAATGTTTCAATTACGTTAATTATTTTATGAACCCCTTTTGCTTAAATTTAAAACTCATGGATATGATTTGATAATGATTATTTAAATATTTATTTTGTGAGTACCACCACGGGGGTCTCGTGCCTTGGGAGACTTAAATAATCTATTGGCTTCTGATTGGTCACTTTGTGGCCCTGTTTGTCATGGATCCATTGACCTCTGTTCTGATTGTCACTCCAATGACCTTTGTTCTGTTCTATTTTGTATCTTGGTTATGGTTATTTACCTACATAATTTATGGGTTTCAGTTTCTGACACTTAAATAATTTGTTTATTCAGATTAAGTTATGTTGAATGTTTTAATTTAAATAACTATGCATGATTATTTTATGCCTCTATACTCTTGGCATAATATCTTTCACTATACTATGTACTTATAGCAGTTACCTCTTTCAGGTGATGAAATATAAGAAAGGATTGTAACCTCGTGTAGTGGGACCAGCATGAAACTTGATGCCAACATTTTATATTTTTTTTTATAATAATTGTCTGTCACCAAATAATAAAATCATAAAAGCTCAATAGTTGTATTTCCTTTTATTACATAGTAGGATAATAAATGACGTTAATTATTTGTTATTTATTTTCTTACTTTCATTTTGCCTCCACTTGCACCACTTAATTTGTTAAAATGAGAATTAATAAGTTGCGATTCTAACCCTAAGCACCCGGGGTTGGGTTGCGACAAAGGTGGTATCAGAGCCAAATTATATGTATCTAGACATTAATATTTCTAGAATATGTTGACATTAGAGATCTTTTCTTTGCACCATAGTTAATTGTTATGTGATGTAGGGATGTCAGAGCCAATTCTCAGTGAGGCATTCTGGAATGAGCTCAAGACCCTGAGTCTGGAGGAGATTTTAGGAGCGCACCACACCCCCACCTTGCCAGAAGGATGTGGAGACTCTGAGAACATAGTTAGATAGCTACATTCGGGCCTCGACCAACTGATGGATCGACCAGTATATCTGCAGGCCGATCTTGATGATTTAGTATACATATCATGGAGAGACCTCGATGGATCGTCGCCCGAGCATTTTGGGGATACCTACAGTCTGTTCCCATTTATACAATTCAGGCAGTATGAGTCTGTTTCGGAGTAATGCAGCTAGGATGGGAATTCGAGCTTCTTATGCAACAGTACTTTCTGTGGCTATTTGATTGGCCAATCTAGACACTAGAGAGGAGGATCCTTTTTGTCAACTAACCACGATTAGTTCTAATCCTTATTTTTGTACTAAAAGGATTAGACACTAACTTAACTTTTAACTTTTAATAAGGATGTAGTACTAACGCCATATGTGTATAAATAGTAAAACTGGTGTTTAAATATATATATATATATGATGTTTTATGAGATGTCATGCTTATTAAATTACTAAAAATCTTACTTTGTAGCAATAGCCAATGATGGTAACGGAGCTGGGTCGTCAGTCAGCAGAACAAAGTCAATGGAAAGGATTATAGAAAAAGTAGTGACCAGCTTTTTGCAAGTTCGGCAAACCAACATAAACAGCGGAACACCAGAATTACGAGAAGAGCCGGTTACGATAAAATAATTCCAGGATCTGAAGCCCACTACATTCATCGGCAGCTCAAACCTATTGATAGCAAAAGCCTGGGTTAGGGACATGGAAAAGATTTTTCTGCCTTGCATAGAAAGATAGAAGGTAACGTTTGCCACTTTCACTTTCAAAGATGATTGTAACAACCTCGACCTGTGATTAGCATATAACCTATGATTTAGAATGCCTAATAAGTAAATAAGAAGCAATTCTGAATTAATTATATGTGTATTGCATTATTTGTGTTTATATCTGTTTGCTGTAGAAAGATCTGTTTGTGTTTCTATTTCTTAATGCGAATTGAAGGCTTTATCGACTTCCGATCACAAATTTGACTTAGTATATGTGTTATTTAGAATTTTTAGAATATTAAGGTAGGTTCAATTGAAATTCGATTCGGAATCAAATATTTAGAATAAAATATTTAGCACTAACTACAATTAATTAGCCTTAGTTTAACCAAGCTTATATAAGGCTCTTAGATTACCAAACACTCTCATTTTGTTATCCTTGAGAGCAAAAACGTAGAGAAAAAGAGACCAAGAGAGACTGAGACCAAAAAAGATGAAGATTAAGGAACTAGCTTGAACTAAGCTAGAGTCTTGAAATTTGGGAAGAACAACTTGGAATTCTTGCAAATTAAGACTTAAAGGTAAGACTTCAACCTTTTAGTTATGTAATTGAGTTGTTAAGCATGTGAAATTAAGTGAACTATGTGAATTAACATGAGAATTAAGCTTAGATTAAGTAATTTGGGAATAGTTCATGCATCCATGCATAATTCATGAAGTTTTGAGTTCAATTTCCAAAGATTCATACATGCATGAAGTTTTACTTGTATACTTTGAAGAATCCAACTTGGTTTCACTTGTATTCCTTCAATTGTTCACGTTTTAGAAGCTTTGAACTTGCATCATTACATGCATGTTAAGTTTTCACAATTTCAAGTTTGATTTTGAACAATTGGCATGCCTTTAGGCCTTGATTTTATGAAATGATCTTTAATTCTTAGTGTTTTACAAGTTTGGGCATGTTTTCTCAAGTTTTGGGCGCAAATGATGTGTTTTAAAGCTTTGGAATTGGGCTTTGCATCTTGAACTTCAATTTGAAAATTTCAGAATTCTACATCACCACTCGAGCAACCAAAGCTACGCTCGAGCAACCACCTTTTACTTTGCATTTCCACTCGAGCGAGAAGAAGTTGGCTCGAGCATAAGATTCATGCTCCCAAAAGTTTTACAGAATTTTGCAGACTACTCAAGCGACCAAAGTTGCACTCAAGCGAGAACCCTGCTGTTTACTCAGTTTTGCGCTCGATCGACTGTCGAGCGTCCGTTAAGCAGAAAAATCATGCAACTAGTACTTTTGCAGAGTTTTGCAGACTGCTCGAGCGACCACAGTCGCGCTCGAGCAATCACCCTTATTTCTGAACCTCAGCTTGAGCGATGGAAGTTGCGCTCGAGCGAAGACCCTATTTTTAGCAAATTTGACTAAGTGTTTTGAACCACCTTTTGGCATTCTCATTGTATCTTAGGCATTCCTAAGCCTTATTTAAGACACAATAATGAGAATAAGACTTAGAAACACACTAAGAATGAAATGTAATGAGTAAAGTATTTTCTGAGCATGTGTTTCAGTTTGTATCCGTTATCTGTTTGTGTAGGGCACACGCAATGAGCTATTTGATCTGTCTGCTTTGTCTGTCTGCTTCTGGAGCCATCTGTAAGTAATAACTTAATAAAGCTATGTTCAAATTTATTTATTTTCTGTATGATGAAATAAGATCTATTTTCTGAAATGATATCTTCTGTATGATAAATGATTGTTCAAATTTTGACAATGTATTCGTGATATCCTTAGCATCATATGATATCTGTTAGCTATTACCTGGTATCGGAGGTTCCATCATGGAACTTAGTATATCTAATATCTGTTACTCGTACTAGAGGCTCCATCATGGAGCTCAGTATATCTATTAACTGTTACCCGGATGCGGAGGTTCCTTTATAGAACTAGTTACTTATAACCATCATCTGTTTTGCATCTGTTCTGTATCTGCTCTGTATCTATTCTGTATCTGTTATGTTAACACTAATGGATATACTACGTATGATTAAGTATGAATCCATGTTTTCTGTATATTATTTGAATAAGAATGTGAATATGGATCTGCTTCTGTTTCTAAGATAAACATGAATCTGCTTTCCGAATCTGATATGGGACATCATTCATTTAAATCTCTTTACTCTATTATTATTCACCAAGCCCCCCGCTCACTCTATTATCTATGTATGTAGATGATTAGGCGCATGACTAGGCTCAATGATGATTGCCTGGAATTTTATTCTGTCAGCCAAGCTGTATGCCTCCCGAGGAAGTTCCAGAAAAAGTCATGTGGTCGAGTTTGTAAATTATGTATAAGTTTTCTACTTTCTTTATTTGGTTTGAACAAGATTTTGTATAACCGTTTCTCGGGCTAAGTCCCAGTTTGACTTTGTGTACATGTGACAGAGACATAAGACTTTGTTAATGATGTCACGTACGTGTTTAATTAAGGTTTAAAGTTTTGTCCCACGTATGTCTGCACAGCTCTATGGACTATGTATGTTTTATATATTTGCTTCCACAACCCCTTATTATGTGTTAATTTATTATGAGGCCTTTGGTAATCTCAGGATTACTGGCCGGTTATGACATTAAACCTATATAGGTGGGTTTAGGTCATAACAATGATGTGCAAGAATGGTGGCCTCTCACCCTAGATAAAAAAGAAATCGTGACTTGGGCAAGATTCTTGGAACTATTTTACGGAAAATACTTTTCAGATTCACTACAAAAACAAAAGGCATCGGAATTCATACATCTAAAGCAAGGAACGATGTCGATGGCCAAATATGAAAGCAAATTCTCTCAACTAACCCGATTCGCAACATATGTCATTTCCACTAGAGCCCTATAGACACCCCATTTTTGACCACCCACAAGACTAGGGCTCTTTGTCTTGCGCACTTGATGATGAAAGTTGCGCCGTGTGTGATTCGAATTCTCAATGAAGGAACGTAAGCTTGCGCTCTAGAACAATCCCAAATCCTTGATATTCATACTGTTCTTATCCCAGAAATTCATTTTTGAACATTGTGCCACCCTACACTGAGTTTTAAACAATGGAACAGAGGAGCACATTTGGAGCCGGCCGTACCACATTGGGAGTTGGCGGTGGCCATGGGGAGCCAGCCGACTCTCTTTAGCGAGAAACACTGTTTTGGGCGAGAATCAGCCAACTGTCCATTTTTGAAGATATTTTCGAATTGTTTTGCTTAAAATCTATAAATACGAGCATATATCTTAGTGTTAGAGGTTGGAAAATTTTCAAAGAAGCTAAAACATAGTTGAGAGCACCTTCTTCTTGTGCAAGCTAACTTTGAGATATTTGATCATCCATACACCATATCTATACACTACATACAACCTTGAAGCCATAACTTAGAACCTTGGTTGAGCTTTGTGAATCACAATTCAAGCTTGAGAGTGTACTTGGACCAAGTTTGGTTCACAAACAAGAGCTTACCTTCTTCAAGAGGTATAAGCTTACCACCTTTCTATTGCTTTCATTTCTGTCTTTCTCTGCCTATTTCTTGTATTTTGGTATTGTTTTGATCCTATTTCAAGTGTTGGAACTTGGGTTAGCTACCAAATGGTAGAGAGGGTTAACACCCTTTCTTGCACTCTACTTCATAGCTCACACCCTTGTTTTGCACTCTTTTCTTTGCCTTTTAAACTGATTTTTAGAGTTTGAAAAAGGCTTAAAAAAACATGGTTTGAGGTCTAAAAAATGGAGAGATTAGCCACCTCTCCTTGCTCTTGTTCACCAGCCTTACATTTCCTTATTCTTTCCTACTTTTTTATGCTCTTTAACATGATTTTTGACCACTGTTTTTAGCATATTAGGGGCTATTTTAGGGCTATCCTAATTATTTAATTAGTGTATACTTTGAATATCTAGCTTGTTGTGTTGTAAGTCCTCATATCGCTTGTTGTGTTGTGTTGTGTTACCCATGCTTTGATAGCTTTTCTTTGGTTAATTTTCTTGTCAAGAGTATCATCCTAATAATCAAATTCATGTGATCATTTCTGCCGCCTCCCTCTTTTTTTCTTTTTTTCTTTTTTTTCTTTCATTTGAGAGTTATTTCAAACGATTGATAGTTATTCAAGGCATGGGAAAGAGACCTATGCTCAATAACTTAATCTCTACGAAGGTTTATCATCAAGGCATAGGCTCTCTTTCACGTCAAGAATCACTTTTCGTTTGATAATACTTCTCATTTAGTGGACTCAACCATCACTTTGGACAAATTGATTAAAGAATAGAAATGACTAATAAAATTAGCTTAAAATGAACTTAACTGACATAAAGAAAATGTTTAGAGTTGGTTGGATTTGGCCAGACGTTATGCCAAGTCCATCACTCTGAGAATTGTCACTTATCAATCTATGATATGTTGATGAGACTTGGGGCGTGTCTACTTCCCTCTTTGAGCCTTCATAATAAGAGAGAGGGGTAGTTTTCCATTACATTTATTCAATTTTGTCTAAACGTGTTCGAAATCGTCAAGCCATCAAATTGTGCTTGTTGGTGGCTTCGGATTCAAAATCGTTCTTCTCTTGAGTTTCTCATGACAGAGAAGAGCAGAAAGGACAAATAGAGCCTAGAAAGGCTCTGTCTACACTGTTCTCACCTCAGAGTATAAAAACATTTTTGGTATAAAATTAGAGTACGACCAACTCTTTTTGGACTCGGTCGGATCTCATTTAGAGCCGGTCGGCTCCTAATGTTTGGTAAACAAAGACTTTTAATAGAAACAGAGGGTGGTGGCTGAAGGTGAGGCAGAGTAGTCTGGGCAGACAGAGCAGTTTCTGAGCACTGTGCATGTGATCATTGGTTCTCCTAGTTGTTTAAATCAGTATTCTCATTATGATTGATGTAATTACTTATTATTGTTATAATCAAGTAATTATTATTGTTTATTTGTAATTGTATGGCTAGTAAAAGTAGATTGCTAGTTTATTGCTCATTATCCTTATTGTAATAAACTTAACTAGTTAGTATTCATTCAAATTTGTAATAATTAAGTTTAATTCGGACACTCGAACATTTATTCGCACCCTTTTGTATGAGGGCAAATATGTAATAATGGTGTATGTCTTCCAACCCCACTTCTTTCTCCCTTTTATTTACCAACTTATAATGATAGCATAGACCATTATATTTACTTGGCATTCCCATGTTTGCATACACTCGTTTCATGTACATTTATGTTCGGCTCATCATACTAACCAATGTCAATTTTCAACTTCATTGTTTGAAAACATGATTTGTCACATGTCTTGAATTGGATCGTATACCATACTCATAGCTGAGTCTATAAAAATTGCATAAATTTGTGTGTTGCATTAGTCACATTGTATTGTTTAGGAACATGCATATTTTCTAATCATTTTTCTTTATTTGGTTTGCCTTAGAGTAATAGGTGAGCACTTATTGTTTTAGCATATCACATCGTATGTTTGTGTTGCCATATCAAGCATGCTTTCCATGAGGCTAATTACCTAAATGATATATTTGTTTAAATGTTGGTGGAAGAAAGCTAATTGCTAAAATTGGGATAAATTGATTAATGTACGAACTCACCTTTTCAAGTGACGCGTATTAAAACAATTTTTCAAACAAACATGAAATCAAGCATTCCAA
Source organism: Camellia japonica (assembly GCA_030407325.1). Lineage (NCBI taxonomy): Eukaryota > Viridiplantae > Streptophyta > Magnoliopsida > Ericales > Theaceae > Camellia > Camellia japonica. The sequence goes on along the minus strand of JAPPVO010000016.1, from coordinate 140,163,254 downwards.
ATTTTGTGAAATAGTCTATACTTGTATGCCTCACATGGTAAAGATAGCATAATAATCGGAACAAGAGCATATAATGTAAATAAGAATCACATCATAATTAGTAAAGGCCGATATTTGATTAGGCGAGTGGGGTGCTCAATTCATGACCTTCCCCTCTCGTACCTAAGTTCTCGAGCCGAGACACTTTGGTGATGACACATAAGTGGCCTTTAGCACGAGTCACGGGTTTCCTAAATTTCCTAAAAATATTTAGGTGGCGACTTTGTAATCTGGCAAAGCAGTCCATTTTTGGTATTTGATTCAAACATCGATTTTCCAAAAAGATTTGCCAGATTTGGACTCATTTGTGTTTATCTATTTCACATTGCACTTGTGAAATCAGATTCAGAACCACAGGAGTTCGAACTGTAGGGCTAGTCGTATCCAAAAGGAGCACGAAAAGCAAGCTACAGTTTCTGGTGACTTTGCTAGGGAAATAGAGAACTTAACTTGAAACTCATGATGTAAAATTTTATCTACATGTATATGTTCTTTGCATAGCATTTGCATTATTACTTTAAGTCACTGTGTTCTCCATCTGCTATTCCTAAACGGCTTGCCGAAAGCTTGCCTAAAAGCTTGCCAAAAGGCTGGCCGATCATGGCCTCTGCCATGTTGGAAACACAACCCTTGGATCTGGATTACCGTTGTACCGCTTGATCCTCCTTTCACTTCTTGGTATTAGGTGTGAGAAGTATATTAGGTAGTCTTGCCGAGGTACCATTTTGACCATTTGGCCTAGCTTCATATAGTAAAGCCATAGCGAATATCCCAAATTAGGACAGGATGCTACCCATATGCAGGATGTTGTGAAACTCTTTGATTGATATAGTCAATCCTATTTCATGACAAAACTAGGACAGGGTAACCCTACCCCCTCATAGGGACGTTTTGGTTCTTTTATCTAATACGTGATTTTACAGTGAAACTATACAGGATGGTTCATATCAGTGGTACAAATGAATATCTGTTTGAGAACAGAGTTCAGTGGGGATGTTTTTATTGTAAATTGGGCTGAAGTACCGTCCATTTTTGATCGATGGTTTTTCTTTTTTGGCTTTTGCTATGTAGTTTACCATCATAGCTTCAGAAAGACACAATATTCCCCAAGTTGTGTGGACTCACTTTGGCAGGCTTTGCAAAGCTCAAGACCTTGTTAGTGGTCAGCCAGTGTTAGTCTCACTTCCGCCAGTTATTTGACGAAGACAAAACAGACAGTCAGCAATATCAATACAAAGCACTCAGCAAACACCTATTCGTTCTTACCCGATCAGTTCACCAGCATCTAACTCACCTAGACCAACAATGGCACAAAACACAGAAGAATTTGCTGCCATGATGGCAACTTTCCAGAGAACCATGGATATCATGAACCAAAGGATAGCTGCACAGGATGAAATTATCGCTAATCTACAATGCACATCTGGGGCATCCGCATCAACCGTACATCTAATCCCGACTGCTCAGCCGAACCCTGATCCACCTCCACCAGTGAAAAATCCCCAAGTCCCAGATCTTCAGGAAATGTTTGCCTCGGCTCTAGCTTATAGGCCTCTAGCGCAACCCCCTATAGGAATCCTTTCCTTTGACGTCAACGAGATTGATCCGGCCTTAATCAAGATTATTAGGCTAGAGAAAGCGCTAAAAAAATCCCAGGGCTTCAACTCTATTCCCGACATTGAAGATCGGTACACTAAGGTTTCGGTCAGATTACCAAAAAAATTTAAGATGCCCCACATCGATAGGTTCGATGGGAGTGGGGATCCGATTGTACACGTTTGCCTATTTTCAGATGTGCTAAGACTGATGAGCCTGTCTCGGCTCAAAAACTATCGTTGTTCGGGAGAACTCTGCTTGATGTCGTGGCCATCTGGTACGTTAAACTGGAGGATTCTACAAAGCGGAATTAGGAAGAGCTATTTGAGACGTTTATTAACCAGTACTAATATAACACTCAAATAGAGGTAACCATTAGTGACTTAGAGACTATTACCTAGAACCCCAAAGAATCATTCATTGACTTTGTTGCCAGATAGAGGGCAAAAACAGCAAAAATAACAAATAGACCTTCTGAAAGAGAACAAGTCCGGCTGGTGGTCTAGAATCTTGAACTAGATATGCTGCAGAGAATGATAGTGGCACCGTTATCCACCTTTGCTTCCCTACACGAGTTGGGGGTCTAGATTGAGAGTGCATTCAAGAAGGACATTATTCACAGACCAAGCGAACCTGCAAGAAGGCCATTCTCCCGGGGCACCAATGCTAGCAGTAGCACTATTCTGCGGCCTACAGATGTCAGTACAGTTGTTACAGCGACCAAAATGGCTGATCCCTTTGCCACTGTAACCTTGCAACCTTCACAAACCATCGGCCCACCCCAAATCCGAAGAGCCTTTACCCCTTCCATATAAGCCCAGCCCGCACCCTCAAATTGTTAATGGAAAAAGGGCATCTCAAGCCCCTCGATCCTCGACCACTTCTTGACCCATTACTACCCAAACATGACCCTACCCAGTATTATATCTTCCACCAATAACACAGTCATCCCACAGACCTATGCTACTGTTTACGTCATGAGATCCAGGATCCTATTGACAACAAAGTCATCGCTCCACCGTCCAAACCAAACGTAACTACCAACCCACTTCCTACACATAACCAACCCCCCCACAAAAACATTAACCAAATCCATGCACTACTACCCACCTATAATTTAGTACATATATTACCCCATCCCATCTATCCAAGCTAGAGGTGAATAGTCCAGAAGGCATGGACATGTGCATGATGGACTTAGCACCGTAAACCCAACTCGAGTCCGTAGCAGCAGAAGCGGAGAAGAAAGAGAGTGCACTAGAGAAAGGTTTGCCTGATGCCCAAGTTATAAAGAAAGGGCCTTACTCGCAGAGGAGTACGACCCTAGCTTATACATCGTGGCCGTCAATCAACCGAAGCCAGTAGTCATATTGTCAGACTTCCTCAGCATTAATGATATTGTGGAGGACCAGTTAGGGCAGAATTAGAACAATTGGTCAGAACAGGACCTAAATGACTTGGCCGAACTGGAAGAAGACCTGACCGAGCTGGAAGAAGATCTAGACAACCTCTACTTCTTTGAAGAAGTGGATACAAGTAGTGTACAACTAGGGTGGTGGGATCTAAGCTAGCAAGAAACAAACAACATGTGGTTGAGTGAAGAGGAGTCAGATGTGGAGGAACAGATAGGAGAGATTGGGAAAGAAGAGGAAATTTGTGGTAGCAAAAAGATTGAGGTTGCACCTTTGACTGAGAAAGAACAGGCATTGGAGCAATTCCAACAGAAAATAATAGAGAAAATCCAGAGGAAGATAGCCCTGGAGCAAGGAAAAGGAAAGAAGGGAAAGAAGAAACTGAGGCAATAGCGGGTGATGTCCAAACCACCAAAAAGATGGAATGGGAGTCCAGTGATTGGAAAAGAATGCCAAAGAAGCTCAAAAAATATTAGAATGTAGAAACCAAAGCTATGGTGGAGGAAGAGTGGTATGATGATGGAGAGCTTGACGTGAATGTGCTTCAGCTAGAACCTGATTGTAGCCCGGCCATGGCTGCCGGGGAGTGATGGACGATAATGACTTAAGTCATGCGTATACTAATGAAGGGTGGAAAGTTGATACCCCTAATGACAAGTGGTATATTGACAAGATTAACCACATGACCAGGAATGGTCGGTACTTCAAACCTATGGCCTTAGATTAGACAGAGTCCTCCAACAAAGAAGCTGAGAAGTTAAAAGAGAAAAATGTTGAAGAAAACCTGATCTTGAAATAGCTCAAGAAGATTCAGGCAGACATATCAATTTGGGGCCTGATAATGGCATCTCGGGAGCATAGGCAAGCACTGCTAAAGGCAATGAACCGGACAAAACTGCCTATTGACACCACTGCTGACCAATTGGTGTCGTTGGTCACATCAGGAAACGTTACACCAGTGATATCCTTTATGGATAAAGAGTTTCCACCCAGGGTGCAAACCACAACAAACCTCTATATGTGACCTTGGAAAGTCAGAAAAAGTGGATTCCGATGGTGCTGGTAGATACTGGTTCAGCGATCAACGTGTGCCCAGCCAAGACCGTCTATACCATAGGTTTAAGACCGGCTGACTTTACGCCTACAACCCAAGCCATCCGAGCCTATGACTACACTAGCCGGGATGTTATGAAGATATTCAAAAGCCAAGTGCTAATTGGCCCGTCTGAACATGAGGTAGAATTCCATGTAATGGATGTATTGGCAACCTTTAACTTACTCCTAGGAAGGCCTTGGCTGCATTAGATGAAAGCAGTGTCATCAACAGTAAACCAGTTGGTGAAATACCCCTTTAAAGGTGGGATTGCTACTGCATAAGGCAATTCTGCGATCCATCTTTCCCAGCGAACTACCACACCAGTGTTAGAAATCATACATGGGGAAGAGGACATATTCCTCTCTGGCTTCTCACTAGTAGAGGCTCGGTTGGTCCAATCCATCATGGTAGAAGACGATGGGACTTACGTGAGTGACTAGTCCATCTACATGATGAACAAACTAGGGCATATTCCTAGAGTAGGACTGGGCAAGAGTGATAGATAGGGAGGTATTGTTGCCAAGGAGATGAGTCACAACCCCCATGCTTTTGGGCTGGGCTATAAATCTACTGCTGAAGACTGGCAAAGGAAAGAGCGGGAGTTGAGAGGGAGAATCAAAGCAAAGAGGACTGGGAAGCAGTACAAGTTGGGCCACATACCAATATGGGGAACCTTAAATAGGCATTTTGTTTGCCAAGGGAAAGATTTCCCCTTTTGTGGATTTCCAGAGCCTTGGTTTGATAGGGAAATAAGGATAAGGTATCCGGGATTCGAGATCTTCTTCGGACACTAGTTACCAGAAGAAGAGGATAAGCAGACAGACCTGCGCCCTAATACAGATCAAGGGGGGACAGTAAGCTTGGATATTGAAGAAGAAAAGTTGTTGGGAAAAGCACTGGCTGACTTACTAGCGAGTTCTACTGCAGACGTTGAGCCTGTCAACTTGGGGGATAGTTTTACTATCTTAATGATCGAGGATAAACTAGCAGTGGATTTCTCCAATCTTATCGTAGATGCGTCTGAGGCTTCACGCCTGGTCTGGAAGTTTGAGAATGGCGCCATCAACAGGTCTGAATATGATACTGAGTCCGGATTTGATTCCACCAAATATGTGGAGTTGGAGTCAGATTCAGGTTTGTTTGAGTCTGGTACTTCCGAGAGTGGTAACCCAGATACCAAGGTTCTATCCATGTCGTCTTTCAGTGTTTGTTTTGAGTCAACTGTAACCAAGGATCCAGACTATTTGAAGGGAATGCAATAGACTTTGCCTATTTTTCTGTGCCTTTGGTTTGTTGTACTGATTTTGATTTTCAAAATTTTGACTTAAACGAAGAGGAAGAAATTCCTCGGGCTTTGAATTTGGTTGACCAAGAGAAGCAGAGGCGTGTTAAGCCCTGTACTGATGAAATCATTGCAATTAATCTGGGTACCGAGAAGGATCCCCGCTTGGTCCAGATCGGGTCCACATTGTCTTGGAAGAATGTGAGCGTTTAATCGCTTTATTAAAAGATTTCAAAGATATTTTCGCATGGTCTTACGAAGACATGCCTAGAATCGATCCTGAGATTGTACAGCACGGATCCCTCTTGACCCTGAGGCCCAACCAATTAAGTAGAAGCTGTGCAGAGTCCGCTCGGATTGGGCGTTAAAGATCAACGAGGAGGTCACCAAACAGATTAAGGAAGGGTTTTACTTGTATCTGAGAATCTGACATGGTTGGCCAATATTGTTCAGTTCCAAAGAAGGATGACAGAATCAGAGTCTTTGTGTTGACTTCAGGTACCTAAATAAGGCCAGTCCAAATGATGACTTCCCTTTGCCACACATAGATGAGTTAGTAGACTTCACCGCCAGCCACGCGCTGTTATCATTCATGGATGGGTTTTCTAGGGTATAACCAGATTTTGATAGCACCCAAGGATAGGGAGAAGACTACTTTCATTACTCCGTGGGGCACCTACTGCTATCGAGTCATGCCATTTGGGTTGAAGAATGCTGGGGCTATCTACTAGAGAGCTGCAACCGCCATTTTCCGTAACATGATCCACAAAGAAGTTGAGTGTACGTGGACAACATGATTGTTAAGTCCAAAGAGCGAGAAGGCCACTACACTGCACTGGAGAAATTCTTTCAATAGATAGAGAGTATAGATTGAGGCTGAACCCCTAGAAGTGCACATTTGGGGACAGGGAAAATGCTAGGTTTCCTAATCACACAGAGGGAAATTGAAGTGGATCCGTCCAAAATTAGGGTCATTTTAGAAATGCCACCACCAAGGACTAAAAAGGAGGTGTGTGGCTTTCTGGGTAAAGTGCAATTCATAAGGTGATTTATTTCAAAACTAACTTTGACTTGTGACCACTATTTGGTCTCCTGAAGAAGGGAAAGAAGTTCCAATGGGATGATCGTTGTCAGTATGCCTTTGAACAGGTCAAACTGTATTTGCACAATCCACCTGTGTTATACTACTAAAACCAGGAAAACCATTGATCTTGTACCTGTCAGTGACGAATTCAACTATGGGGTACATGCTAGCTCAAGAATCCAAGGCAAAGTGGAGAAGGCCATCTACTACTTGAGCAAAAAGATGCTAGACTACGAGACCCACTATACTCCTTTGGAGAAAGCTTGTCTAGCCTTGGTGTGGGCTACCAGGAAGTTGAGGCACTACTTGTTAGCTCATTCTGTAATCTTGGTTTCGAGATTAGATCCCATTAAATATCTCTTCGAAAAACTAGTGCTTACGGGTCGACTAGCTCGTTGGTTGTTTATTCTTTCTGAATTTGATCTCAATTATGTCACGCGCAAATCTGTTAAAAAGAGAGCTATAACGGAATTCCTGGCAAACCACCCGGTAGAAGGAGATGAAGCAATGGAATACCTGTTCCCAGATAAAGACATTCTGGATGCAGAAGAGGAAACATGGACGATGTACTTTGACGAGGCGGCTAATCAGTACGGTTATAGGATAGGTGTATTTCTTATAGCACCCGATGATTCATATATGCCTTTAGCGTTCAAACTCCAGTTCAGACTATCCAACAATGAAGCAGAATATGAGGTGTGCATTGCTGGTATGGAAGCTACCCTAGAACTAGGGGCAATTAGGTTGGATGCTATTGGGGACTCGAATTTGGTTGTATCTCAAGCTAACGGGATTGGAAGGTCAAAGAAGAGAACATGAAGATGTATCATCAGGCCTTAGATATTCTGATTCCTAGGTTTGAAAAACTAACGTTTACACATTTGTTGAGAGAGCGCAACCAGTTTGCTGATGCGTTAGCAACTCTATCGTCCATGGTAGACATCTCGCTGGGAGTGAAAATGCGTCCAATCATCATTGAGCAGAAGTACTTGCCTGCTTACCAGACCAACGCCGCAATAAATGAGGTTCAAGACAAGAATCCCTAGTATTACGACATTTGGAATTTCCTAAAAAAAGAGACATATCCACCAGGGGCTAATGCCAAAGATAAACGGGGGATACGACGCTTGGCCGTCCAATTTATCATCTGTAAGGGTAAGCTGTACAAGAGAGGTCATCTGGGAATGCACAAGTTGTGTGTCAAAGAAGAAGAATTAAAGCATCCCATGAGGCCATCCACGGATGAGAGTGTGGAGGACACATGAATGGTGTGATGCTGGCTCGGAAGATTCTCAGACAAGGCTATTACTGGTCGACTATGAAGGAGGATTGTATTGGTTTTGTTCGGCAATGCCATAAATGTCAAGTCCATGCTAATCGCATGAACATTCGCCATCAAAGCTCTACAACATGACTTCACCGTGGCCTTTTTCCATTTGGGAAATCGATGTAATTGGAGCAGTCACGCTAAAGGGCTCGAATGGGCATGAGTTTATCCTGGTGACAATTGACTACTTCACGAAATGGGTGGAGGCCCAACCTACTCTGTATTGAAGGCATCGCATGTGGCTAAGTTTATCAAGAACAATATCATTGTCACTACGGAATTCCGAATGAGATCATCTTCGATAACAGCTCGCACTTCAAGAAAGAGGTGGTAGATCTGCTTGAAAAATATAACGTGGCTTTTCATAAGTCATCGACGTATAGACCACAAACCAACGGAGCTGTTGAGGCCGCAAACAAGAATGTGAAGAACATCCTCCGGAAGAAGGTTGAAACAAATAGAGACTGGCCGGATAAACTGCCATTTGCACTTTGGGGCCACAGGACATCAATTTGAACATCTACAGGGGCAACCCCCTATTCCCTAGTGTACGGAATGGAAACTATTCTGCCGATTGAGATTGAGGTACCATCGCTGCGAGTAATGGTCGAGTGTCAGATAACGGAGGCGGACTGGCAACAGAGCAGGTTTAAGGAACTGATGCTATTTGACGAAAGGAGGTTGAGGGCATTATATCATATCCAGGGCTACCAACACAGAATTGTTAGGGCTTTTAATAAAAAAGTTAAGTTTAAGAATCTCAAAGAAGGAGATATGATACTGAAAGACAACTGAGCTCTCATCCATGACCCTAGGGGCAAGTTTAGACCCAATTGTACTGGTCCTTGTATCATCAAGTCAATCTGGTCAGGAGGAGCGATTATTCTCATGGATTTCGATGGCTTGGAGTTTTCACAGTCGATCAACATGGACAAGTTGAAGAAATATTACCCTTGAAAGGCTCGCTATGCTGAAAACCTAAAAAGGCAACCTAGGCAAAAGTTAGAGCATGGAAAATTAGAAATAAAGAAAAAATTGAGCTTGCAAGGTTGAAAACCCGAAAGGGCGACTTTGGCAAAAGTTAGAGCGCAAAAAGGGAGAGTTAATACTCAAGTGAACCTGAACCGAACTACGTAAGGCCTAATTTCCATCTTTGGGATACGTAGGCAACTTCATCCTGAAGTTTGGCCACAACCATTTCCAACTCAACTGTCCTTTTTGCCTATTTGATCTGGCCATCTTTTTCTATTATCAATCAGCTCGGTTGTGTGATCTTCATGTTGGCAGGAAGGCCGGTATGGCAGATGCAGTTATGGGCAGTTATGATTTGGTGATCTGGGGTAATACATCTTGAGGATAGATTCTATGTGTGTTAGGTGGTGATCATTCCCGAAAATGGTTTTGAAAAGTTTTAATGTATTGATTTTTCTCAAAATTTACTTTTACAACGTGGACCATTTTAGGACCAAAAGGAAAATTTTCAATGCTCGCAACTTTAATTTCATTGATTTCAACACAAGTACATTCTCCAACTCTCTGATTTAAATCAAAGTTGCTTTTACATTATAAAACTTGAAAAGAAAGATCAAAGAAGTAAAACTAGGGGCACAACTAAGTCATGTAGTTGTATGTCTTCTGCTTGCACTCGTGGAAGTTTCTGTAGCTAAAGATGGCCCAACTTGTTTTTCATCCTCAAGCCAAGCCAAGCACTCGCCAGAAAGGGTGTAACTGAAGCTAGGGGCAAGGGCCCGAAGCTCCCTCATCCTCCAAGCAGTGAGGTATCAAATCAAGTGTGAACCACAAATGGGAAATAAAGCCGGGTATTCCACCTCCTTATCTAGACGTGTCTGATCATGTCCAAACTGGCGTCTGAACCAGAAGGGGAAATAGAACACGTAGTGTGTGAGGCCAATCAACTGTATACCCAGTTGATGAGACATGTTGTAGCTCATCTTAGTCAAATTAAGCCAGGGGCAATGCCAAGCAATGTTAGCTGAGGATCGGCTGCATATCCAATCACATCACAACTCCTCGGAAGGGAAGTCCACTAGCCGTTGGTGAAAGAAGTAAGCTCTGGTTGAGTACTCAGGGCAAGGACCCACCATTTTCAGTTTATCCATCAACCATATCTAGGATGGGATAAAAATAAAAAAGAATAAAGAATAGAGAGATGAGCACTGAGAAAAAAGTAAGGAAAGGGCTTTAAGAGAAAAATAGAGAGTGAGTGCCGAGGGATGCAAGAAATTATAAATAAGAAGGGTGGGAAACAAAACCTGGAGAAGCAATGGACTCCCTGCAAACCGAGTAGTCTCTCACTGACGGAAAGCATCAAGGCCCATCAAGGTTTCAGCCAGGACCAAACCCATGCAACTCTTTCCCTCTTTTAGACATTGGACCACTTCGATCAACTGGATATTGGCTCCACCAAAACTAGGAGCAAGAAGGAAGTGCGTAAATAGGCATAAACATAGAGCATGTTGGCGGTAGCCTGGCCAGAGAAGGTCGCTCCTGTCTCTAATGGCAGAAAATCGATGCACTAAACCGGGAATGTCCAATTCCCCATCATGAGCTAGGGATCGAGCCTTGTGTAATGAAAGCCTACACATTTATCTGAGTGCCCGAGCATGGCCAAAACGAGGTTGCGGCATAGTTTTCTCGTCACGCTGGGATTCCATCAATGCTTGAAATTCTTCGAGCATTGGACACATCTCTTGTGAGTCGAAGCGAAATACATGTGTAATTAGGTTCCAACATCGAGCTGTAGCATGGAGGAACGTAAAACAAAGCGAAGTGCAACTCAAAGAGAAAAAAGCGTTTATGCTGAAACCACGAAAATTCACATTTTCTGTGCCGTCTAAAGTGGTAATCCAATCTCAAAGCCTATTGTTGAGAAGAATCTCCATCTTGAGAGCAAAATATCAAAATTTTGTTGTTTTGCCAAGGAAACAGCTTGGGATCACTTTTTATGGACTTTGAGAAGGAGTAGTGTATAATAGTTGGACTACACTGACAGACATCACTTTTAGGGCCGGCCGTACCCCATTGGAGGTCGGCCGTACCTACTTGGAGCCGGCTGGCTCTCAAGGACTGCCCAGATTAGAGCAGTTGTAGAGAAGGCAGGTTCTCACCTTGGCGTACCGGATCTGTGTATTGAGTTGTCTTGTTTGTATCAAGTGTTGTTTAGTGTTTTTAGGTTGTTTTCATTTTGTTTTTCTGTCATCGAGTTGTATTTTGTATTTTGACCGGTTGTAAGTTGTTATCTGATTCAAGAATCAATTCAAGAGCAAGCATTCACAGTTGTTAAAAGCCTTGTACAAGATTATCATGCAACGGTTGTGCCATACAGTCATCACATACTATGCAATGCAAGAGAAATCATCCAAAATTTTCTTTTCCTAACTTCTAGGTCCAAACCCGACCATTGTCTTACACAAGCAAAAACAAAAGAAAAGTCTTTAAAAACAAAATACAAGGGTCTATTTGAAGTTAGTTCTTAACAACAAAGCAAAAGAAAAGAAAATAAAAGTGAATCATCAACACATCCTCGCCCTCTTCCTCCTCGGCTATAGAGGAGGTGTATCACTATCATCACTGGGGTTGCTAGACTGCATGTCAACCTCATCTCTCTTGTCTTCGGGGGTCTTGTACCCATCAAAAGACTCCTCAGAGGGTGAATGCTGCCTCACTCTGCCTCTCCCCCAGTCAACCCTGCCTCTGCCTCTTACTAGGCCCGTCTTCCTCTCCTCCCGGCTGGAGGAGGTCCCGCAGGTGCAGTTGGCGCCGGCTCCAGCTGAAAAGAGCATTGATATCAGTATAGACCAATAGGAGTGTTGTAACAACCCCGACCCATGATTAGCATTAATTCATGTTTATGTATGTCTAATAAGTAATTAAGAAGAAATCCTGAGTTAATTACATGTGCATTGCATCATTTTGTGGTTATATCTGTTTAACGTAGAAAGATCTGTTCATGTTTTAGTTTCGGTCTGCAAATTGAAGGCCTTAGCAGCATCCGATACAGAAATTGATTTGATTTATGTGTTATTCGGAATGTTTAGAACCTTATGGTAAGTTTAATTAAAATTCGGTTCGGAGCGATTAAATTAGATTAATTTAATGTCATTTGATTAACTTTGATTATTTACCACCCAATGAGCCATATTTGACCCCACTAGTTCAACTTTACGCTTCATTTTTCCTTAATTTGGTGCTCAAAACGAAAAAGAGGGAGAGAGCAGGAAGATTTGGTCCTAGGCTTGAGAATTGAACTCAATTAAAAGGAATTGCTAGACAAAAAGAAGGAACTTTGGAAATTTGATCATCTAGCTCAAGAATTTAGCACCTAAGACCCAATTGAGCATTTAAGGCAAGAAGCCAAGTCTCTAGTCTTGAAATTGAGTTAATTCATCCATGAATTCAAGTAAATTGAGCTAAGAGATGTAAGAATCAAGCTTAAAAAGTAGAGAGAAAGATCAATTCATACATGCATGTACATTTCAATACATTTGGAGCATGTTTACTAGGAAGTTCTCTCATGCATGTCATAAATTGAGCTTAGTTATAGGAATTCATCATGTTTTACATCCTCTCATTTCATTTGATCATGATTTTGAGACCTAAAGCTCAATCATTTCATGCATATCATGTTTTTAGAACGTTTATAAAGTTTAAGTTGAATTTGTGTACAATTGGCATGCTTTTGGGCCTTGATTTCATGAAATGATCCTTAAATCTTGATGTTTTGTGAGTTCCTAAATGTTTTCCAGAATTTTGGCCCAAGAGGATGAGTTTTGGAGTGTTGAATTCAAGAATTTCAGCTTGGAGGCAAATCTGGAAAACCCAGAATTTTGCTTCCGCACTCAAGTGACCACTTTCATTTTCACATTCCCGCTCGAACGATAAAAGGGTGGCTCAAGTGTAAATTGCATGCTCTCAGAAGTTGCGTGTTTTTGCAGTCCGCTCGAGCAACAAGAGTTGCACTCGAGCGAGGACTTGGGTCTCACGCTCGAGCGACCGTCGAGCGGAAATTGCACGCAACCAGAACTTTTTCATACTTTGCAGGCCGCTCGAGCGAAGGAGTGTGCGCTCGAGCGACCACTCACATTTGGCATGTCCGCTCGAGTGAAGAAAACTACGCTCGAGTGAGACCCCTGTTTCAGCAAAGTTTTTGTCAAGTATTTCAAGTGCATTCAAGCATCCTCATTTCATCCTAAGCACTCCTAGGCCATGATTAAGACCACATAATGAGGTTAAATGCTAAAAACACACTAAGAACAAATGAAATAAGTTATGTACAATTCGAGCGTGTGTTTCAATGTATGAACCTGCCATTTTATGTAGGTCACGCGACTCAGGATAGGTGAATTGCCCACCTTGCCTTCTATTTGGAGCTACCAATTATCTATGAGTAATAACTTTGTAAAGTTATGTTCAACGTTATATATTTTCTGAACATTATGGTATGAAATGATTAGTTTTCTGAAATGCTACACTATGTTCGAAATGAATGAATGATTGTCCAAGATTCTAAAATGCATTCGTGGCATCCTTAGCATCATATGATATGCATCATTTTATGGGTCATCAGGTCCCTTTATGGGTCATCGAAATGCCTTTATGGCCGTCCCTTTTTGGGTCATCGGAAACGTCTCTGTGCACATGAGTCATTAGAAAGCCTTTTCAGCAGTCCCTTGCAGGTCATCAGATTTGTCAATGCTAATGGATGTGCCACATACTATGATATAATATGCATACAAGCTTTGAATACAAATGTAACTCTGCCTATGAATCTGTTTCTGTATGGACATCATTCAGTAAAATCTTTACTCTGTTATTATTCACTAGGCTTCCACTCACTATTTATATTATGTATGTAGGTGAGCAGGCACGTGACCAGGCGCAGAGTTAATGGTCAATGTTTCAGCTTTTGTCAGCCAACCTTTGCGCCTCCCGAGGAGTTTCCAGATGAAGTCAAGCTTAGTGGCTGTTTTTGGATTTGTACCAGACTATGTCTATTTTGTTTGTATTTGGGCAAGATTTCTAACAACATGTTCATGGAGTGATGTGTACATACTATATCTTTTGACGTCACTCGTACGTTTATAAAAGTTTTAAGTTATCTATCCCATATATGTCTCCACATCTCATTAGACTATGTATGTTTTTATATTTACTTCTGCAGCCCCTACTTATAAGTTATTCGGTAAGAGGCCTTTGGTAATCCAAGGAATACTGGCCGGTTGTGACGCTAAACTCATAGGGGCGGGTTTGGGTCGTGACAAGTGTGACCAGTAAACAACAGTGAACTATTGATAGAGTATACCTCAATCGCGTGAGTAGCCAGAGCAGTCTGTCTCCTCCGCACCATTAAGAGCAGTCTATCAATTGTCCGGAGGGGGTCATTAGCATATGCCACGAGTACCTGCAAAAAGAAGAGAATTTGAGAAGAGTGGACAGAAATAACAAGGTACAGTAAACAGAAATAACGGGTGACAGGAAAAAAATAAAGTACAATGGGTAGAAGTATAAAGAAACATGTACCTGCTCGATGCCGAGGGCAATCACCAGTCTACAATCCCTTTCCTCGAAGTGCTCAAGGGAGATCTGCTTAATCACCCCGTTTGGTCACATGTATACGACCTCAGTAGGAATCGCAAGAATCCTAGGAATGGGAGTGGTAGCGGGGGCACCTCCAATAACAGTAGCGTAGCCTCAGGAAGTACGCGGGCTACACCCCTAGTAAGAGGCACCATCACCCAAGTCTGTAAGAATGCAGTGAAATCGTCGGCCTCGTGGTGTCTGTCACTATCCTCTCCCTACATTAAGTGATCAATCAGGGGTCCATCCTGGAGATAATTGGCAATCCTCATACCGGGAGGAGGAGGATGTGGAACATTAGGATCAGCCTGGCCTCGGGTCTTGTAGATGAATCGCTTCTCCAAATAGTATGCCCTGCCGAAAGGGCCCTCGAAAAGGATCTACATGGTGGAGGCCTCCCATGCAGCAGCATAAATCACCCTCAAAGCTGAGGGATGCGCGCCCAAAAGTGCCAATCAATCTATGAACAAAATATGCAAAGTAAGTGGCCGATATCAAAGGTCTAAGCAGTATGGAAACAGTGCAGTATAAGACAATAGTATGGAAACAGTGTAGTATGTACACAATATGTAAAAGTTAAAGGCTAGTATTGTTACTCGATCTGCAGTGACGATATCGAAGAAACGGCAAAAATAAGAGAAATCTCGATCTACGCGCCAGCAACGCTCAAATCGAGAGTTGTAGTACCGAGAGCGGAGTACTTACAACTCAAGTGGCCGTACTAGGACCGGAGTAAGGGAGGTGAAATATGTGTAAACCCATAGCTACAAAAAGTAAAAAAACAATTATAAACAGAGTAGATAAGCAGATATAAACAGGAAATATAAGGCAAATCAGGAAAGAGAAGCGTGAAGCGTACCTCCCAAACTTGCCAATAGCTGCCAAGTAAGTCCGTCTTGCGGCGGGATACAGAGCTCATGTAACAGTATAGAGTGGCCAGGCCGACGCCACCCCAGTCATACTCCTCCACCCGCTGCAGATGCACCAGTGCTCCCAAGAGATATAGCCTCATGGTTTTCCCTGTTCGCAAACAGAGTAGTACTGAGGAGATACATGAGGAACCCGCGGGTGTATTGGGCGACCTCCTCCGGAGTAGCTGGCTAAAGATTAGAGAAGTGCTTCAGAAGCCAACTGTATCTCACCATCACAGGACCGATAGCGTTGGGATTACTCCAAGGAGATGGAGTTGTGTAGCTTTCCACTGTGCTATGTCTGGATCAAAAGGGATCAGGCCGCCAACCCCGACCCGCAGGCCAGTGAGCATCGAGAAGTCTTATGGGGTCAGAGTCAGCTCTCTGATCGACAAAAAGTGGAATAAGTCTGTGGTGTTCCACCAGGGCCCCGTGAAGTAATGGGTCAACCCTCATCTGCACCAGTCCTAAGCAGAAAAGCCTGAAGCCAGCTACATCGACTAATGCACGGACCTCCGCAAGAAGCCTCTCGTACCAGTGCCTGGGGCTAGAAATAGACCTATAACCTCTAATCCTCCTAGCCATTACCTATAGTGTGAAAATGTTGTTAGTATTCGCAGTGCATTGAAAGGAATTCAAATAGGTTCAAACAAAGAGAAGAAATTGCTTACTGTGGAGGCATCAATGGACAAATGCTCGGTGGGCTCCCGCAATAGGATGTCCTCGTCAATCCCTAGAAGAAGGCCCTCAAATTGCAGGATACTACCCGGGGTCAGGGCATGTGTACGTGGCTAGTAGGTGGCCACATCAAATGGTCTATCTGCAAGGGGAGGCAACTCCAACTCAGGGATGGGAGGAAGGACATCCTCGGCCTCTATGTCCTCACCCCTCGGCCTCTATGTCCTCACCTAGGGCGGCACCAATACCCACGATGGGGTCGGGGATGGGAACCTCATCACTAGCCATAGTGAGAAAAGTGAAAAAGTGGAGAAAAGTGAGTAGGTGAGTGAGTTGGAGTGAAAAACTCCAAAATCCCAAACCCTAGGAGAGAGAAAATAAAGAGAAAGTGTAAAATAAGAGGAAGAGGGGAAAGTGTAGGTAAATATGTGAGAAAGCAAGAAAAACCAAGGGAAAATCCCAAAACTCAACCAAATCACTTTTTGTTCGGTTCAAAGTGTAGAGGGTGAGAAGAGTTTTAAGAAAAAAAATTCACAAGGTTTGTTGGGTTTAGTGAAAAGAGGGAAAATCTAGAGAGAGAGAAAGCCTAGGGAGAGGGGAGAGGGAATTTCAGGTAAGGGTGTGTGCAAAATGAGGGTTGGATTTTGTTTTAAACAACTACGGTGGGTGATTTCACCGAACTGCTCCACTACCAGCATCGCGAGCCAGCTGGCTCTATTTGAGCCCAGTCGTACTTTGTTGAGAGCCGGCTGGCTCCAAATGCAAACCCAATTTTGGTTTTTGTTTATTTCAGTGTGTTTCAGTGTTGGGTTTTAATTTGGTTTAGGGAAGGTGTTAAATAAAAAAAAATGGAGCAAAAACAGTGAAGAGGATATTGAAGAAAAAAAAAAGTAAAAAGGAAGGTGAAGAAAAAGAAAATAAAAAAAAATGAAGAGGAGAAGAATCAAGAAAATATATATGAAAAGGGAAAAGACAGAGCGTAAAAAAAATAAAAATAAATAAAAAGGGGAAAAATAAAAATGAAAAGAAGGGAAAAAGTTTTTGTACTTTGCTCGGTTTTAATCAATTCAATTTGTTTAATCCATAGGTGTTTAAGATTCGTAATTTGTTTAATTCATAGTTAGGTAATTTCTTAATTAGTTTGGGCTCATAATTTGTTTTGTCTAAAGTTGTTCCGAAGTCATAATTATTTCATTACTCGCTTCGTTAATTCATGCTTTGGTCCATTATCTCGTTGTTTTGAGAATTTGTAATGTGTTCCATTATTCAAGCTAAGTCTATTTTCAATATTGGCAAACTTGCTCTTAAAAATTGCTAATTCGAGCCTGGTTTTGGATTTGTGCATTTCTTTTTGAATTGTGGAAACTCGTGTTTATGCTTTGTACTGTTATCTCCGTGGACTTCATCGCTTTGTTTTCGAAGGCCTTCCCAGGGATGAGATAATCTCGCTTTATTCTGAATTTGTCTGCTTTTTCATTGATTTGACCTCCTCCTTTCGCGTTAGACGCGTTAGGGTTGTTATTTTCCTCGGTGTTCACACTTTTCCTCCTCGCGCGTGAGACGCATTAGGATTGTTCAAATCAGTTAAAAACAGCACGTGCACCTGTTTGTTCACACCACCTCCCCTCCTCGCGCATGAGACGTGTTAGGATTGTTCAAATCGGTTAAAAACATTGGGTGTGCCCAGTGTTCAGACCATCATTTCCTCCTCTCGCGTGAGACGCGTTAGGATTGTTCAACTCGGTTAAAAACAACAAATACGCCTGTTTGTTCACACCACCCCCTTCATTTCGCGTAAGACGCATTAGGATTGTTTTCCTCAGTTACAAACATCGGGTGTGCTCGGTGTTCACCACCTTTCCTCCTCTCACGTGAGACGCGTTAGGATTGTTTTCCTTGATTAAAAACATCGGGTGTGCCCGGTGTTCACCGTCTTTCCTCCTTTCGCGTGAGACACGTTAGGCTTGTTCAACTCAGTTAAAAACAGCAGATGCGCCTGTTTGTTCACACCACCCCCTCCTCCTTTTGCATAAGATGCACTAGGATTGTTTTCCTTGGTTAAAAATAGCAAGTGCGCTTGTTTGTTCACACCACCTTTCCTCCTTTTGTGTGAGACGTGTTAGGATCTCGAGTTCCTCAGTTAAAACCTTGGGTGCACCCGGTGTTCACATTGCCCTCTACCTTCCCTATGTGAGACTTAGTTAGGCTGGCGTCTTTCCTGCACAGGACATGGTTTGGTTCACACTCTCTTTGTCCCCGTGTTTGTTTATTCACCTCTTTCCATGTGAGACGCAGCTTGAGTTGTTTTACTTTCGTTTAGATGTTGCATACCTGTTTTTGCTTATAGCATTGTTTCTTTGCTTCTTATTTACATTCTTGTTTCATTGCATGATCATAAGTTATGTTTCTTACATATCATTTTGCATTTCGTCCTTGAACTACGCTGGTTTGATTCCTTGCAAAGGGATATGTAGGCAGCCTTCGGGTTCAACTTTTGGCAATTGTATTTTGCTTTATTTTCTTGCCCCAAGTCTTATAGCCTCGTCAAATGGGTCGTCTTTGGGCTTTGACATTCACTCACGTCATTCCATAACTTTGAGCTTTGTCAAAGAGGAGCAATTGTAGACATCCAATTTTTGACCGCCTGCAAGACTTGGGCACTTTGTCCTGGGCACTTGATGATGAAAGTTACGTTGTGTATGATTCGAATTCTCAATGAAGGAACGTAAGCTCGCACTCTAGAACAATCCCAAACCCTTCATATTCATACTGTTCTTACCCCATAAATTCATTTTTGAACATTGTGCCACGCTACACTGAGTTTAAAACAGTGGAACAGAGGAGCACATTTGGAGTCGGCCATACCACATTGGGAGTTGGCCGTGGCCATGGGGAGCCAGCCGACTCTCTTTAGCGAGAAACACTGTTTTGGGCGGGAATCAACCAACTGTCCATTTTTGAAGATATTTTCGACCTGTTTTGCTTAAAATCTATAAATACGAGCATATATCTCAATGTTAGAGGTTGGAAAATTTTCAAAGAAGCTAAAACATAGTTGAGAGTCCCTTCTTCTTGTGCAGGCTAACTTTAAGATATTTGATCATCCATACACCATATCTATACACTACATACAACCTTGAAGCCATAACTTAGAACCTTGGTTGAGCTTTGTGAATCACAATTCAAGCTTGAGAGTGTACTTGGACCAAGTTTGGTTCACAAACAAGAGCTTACCTTCTTCAAGAGGTATAAGCTTGCCACCTTTCTATTGCTTTCATTTCTGTCTTTCTCTGCCTATTTCTTGTATTTTTGTTTTGTTTTGATCCTATTTCAAGTGTTGGAACTTGGGTTTGAATAGCTACCAAAGGGTAGAAAGGGTTAATCCCCTTTCTTGCACTCTACTTCATAGCTCACACCCTTGTTTTGCACTATTTTTTTTTTGCCTTTTAAACTGATTTTCATAGTTTGAAAAAGACTAAAAAAACATGGTTGAAGGTCTAAAAAATGGAGAGGTTAGCCACCTCTCCTTGCTCTTGTTCACTAGCCTTGCATTTCCTTATTCTTTCCTACTTTTTTATGCTCTTAACATGATTTTTGGCCACTATTTTTAGCATATTAGGGGCTGTTTTAGGGCTATCCTAATTTATTTAATTAGTGTATGCTTTGAATATCTAGCTTGTTATATTGTAAGTCCTCATATCGCTTATTGTGTTGTGTTTTGTTACCCATGCTTTGATAACTTTTCTTTGGTTAATTTTCATATCAAGAGTCTCATCCTAATAATCAAATTCATGTGATCATTTCTACCACCTCCCTTTTTTTTTCTTTTTTTTTTTTCCATTCATTTGAGAGTTATTTCAAACGATTAATGGTTATTCAAGGCATAGGAAAGAGACCTATGCTCAATGGCTTAATCTCTACGGAGGTTCATCGTCAAGGCATAGGCTCTCTTTCATGCCAAGAATCACTTCTCGTTTGATATTTCTTCTCTTTTAGTGGACTCAACCATTACTTCGGACAAATTGATTAAAGAATGGAAAAGACTAATAAAATCGGCTTAAAATGAACTAAACCAATATAAAGACAATGTTTAGAGTTGGTTGGATTTGGCTGGACGTTATGCCAAGTCCATCACTCCGAGAATTGTCACTTATCAATCCATGATATGTTAATGAGACTTGGGGCGTGTCTACTTCCCTCTTTGAGCCTTCATAATAAGAGGGATAGGTGGTTTTCCATTACATTTATTCAATTTTGTCCAAACATGTTCGAAATTATCAAGCCATCAAATTGTGCTTGTTGGTGGTTTCGGACTGGAAATCGTTCTTCTCTTGAGTTTCCCATGACAGAGAAGAGCAGAAAGAACAAATAGGGCCTAGAAATGCTCTGTCTGCACTATTCTCACCTTAGAGCACAAAAACATTTTTGGCATAAAATTAGGGTGCGACCGGCTCTTTTTGGACCCGGCTGGATCTCATTTAGGGCTGGTCGGCTCCCAATGTTTGGTAAACAGAGACTTTTGGCATAAACAGAGGGCAGTGGCTGAAGGTGAGGCAGAGCAGTTTCTGAGCACTGTGCATGCGATCATTGGGTCTTCTAGTTGTTTGAATCAGCATTCTCATTATGATTGATGTAATTGCTTATTATTGTTGTAATTAAGTAATTATTATTATTTA
This sequence comes from Camellia japonica, assembly GCA_030407325.1. NCBI lineage: Eukaryota > Viridiplantae > Streptophyta > Magnoliopsida > Ericales > Theaceae > Camellia > Camellia japonica. The sequence continues at coordinate 140,142,556 of JAPPVO010000016.1, read as the reverse complement.
TTTGTAATTGTATGGCTAGTAAAAGTAGATTGCTAGTTTATTGCTTATTATCCTTGTTGTAATAAACTTAGCTAGTTAGTATTCATTCGAATTTGTAATAATTAAGTTTAATTCGGACACTCGGACATTTATTCGCACCCTCTTGTATGAGGGCAAATATGTAATAATGGTGTATGTCTTCCAACCCCACTTCTTTCTCCCTTTTATTTACCCGCTTATAATGGTAGCACAGAGCATCATATTTACTTGGCATTCCTATGTTCGCATACACTCGTTTCATGTACATTTGGGTTTGGCTCATCATACTAACCAATGTCAATTTTCAACTTCATTGTTTAAAAACCTGATTTATCACATGTCTTGAATTGGATCATATACCATGCTCATAGCTGAGCCTATAAAAATTGCATAAATGTGTGCGTTACATTAGTCACATTGTATTGTTTAGGAACATGCATATTTTTTAATCATTTTTCTTTATTTGGTTTGCCTTGGAGTACTAGGTGAGCACTTATTGTTTTATCATATCACAGCGTATGTTTGTGTTGCCATATCAAGCATGCTTTCCATGAGGCTAATTGCTTAAATGATATACTTGTTTGAATGCTAGTGGATGAAGACTAATTGCTAAAATTAGGATAAATTGATTAATGTACGAACTCACCTTTTCAAGTGACGCATATTAAAACAATTTTTCAAACAAACATGAAATCAAGCATTCCAAATTTTGTGAAATAGTCTATACTTGTATGCCTCACATGGTAAAGATAGCATAATAATCGGAACAAGAGCATATAATGTAAATAAAAATTGCATCATGATTAGTAGAGGCCGATCTTTGATCGGGCAAGTGAGGTGCTCAATTCATAACCTTCCTCTCTCGTAGCTAAGTTCCCGAGTCGAGACACTTTGGTGATGATAGATAAGTGGCCTTTGGCACGAGTCACGGGTTTCCTAAATTTTTTAAAAATATTTAAGTGACGACTCTGTAACCTGATAAAGTAGTCCATTTTTGGCATTTCATTGAAACATTGATTTTCTAAAAAGATTTGTCGAATTTGGACTCATTTGTGTTTATTTATTTCACATTGCACTTGTGAAATCAGATTTAGAACCATGGGAGTCCGAACTGTAGGGCTAGTCGTATCCGAAATGAGCACAAAAAGCAAGCTACAAGCCTGAAAAGTTAGGAAGTTCAAAGAAGACTTAGATGATGACATCAAAAATAGGAATGAAGTTTTGAAGATACCAACATATGCAGGAGTGATAGATCTAGCATACATCACCGAAAAAGAAATTAAAGCCTCGCGCTCTGGAGAAACAAATCAAAAGAAATGATTTTGGGAAAAAGACAATAGAAGATCTAGTGTTGCGCCTCCCAAAAAGGTAAATACGAGTTCAACTAGTCTAGGTAATCAAGGTCCTACTAAACCCAGAAGTGGCACCATTTCAAATTGCCCTACTTGTAGGAAGGCTCATTGGGGACAATGCCATCGAAGCACGGGAGCATGCTTTAGATGCGGTCAAGTTGGCCACTTGCTGCGAGATTGTCCAAAGTTTACCAATCCTATAACAGGCTCCTCTGAACCAACCCTAAAACCCGCAGTACTTAGAGGAGTGAGGAAGGACCAAAAACGCCATGGAAGAGCTTTTGTCTTAGTGCCTAGAAACCCAGAGGTTACCAAGAACATTGTGTCAGGTACACTTTCTGTCTGTGGTCATTTGGCTCATGTTCTCATTAACTCTGGTTCAACTCATTCTTTTGTTGCAAGACACTTTGCTTCCAAGTTAGCATCGATACCTGAACCCTTAGGATACATACTGTCTATGTCTTTTCCTCTTGGTAATTCTGCCCTTAGTACTGAGGTGTACAAATCTTGTGCCATATTCTTAAAGGGTGAAACCTTATACATAGACTTGATTCCCCTCTGCATTGGTAACTTTGATGTCATCTTAGGAATGCATTGAGTAGTTGCCAATCACGCCTCTATCGATTACAAAGCCAAAAAGGTCTCCCTCTAGTTACCAAACAACTCGAGCTTGTCTTTGATTGAACTGGAGTTTACCCCTTCCATGTGTTATATCCTCCATAACAGCCTAACGACTTCTAAGGAAGGGTTATTGTAGTTATATCCGTTATGTGATCAATACTTAATAAGAGACTCCCATACTTGATACAATCCCCGTGGTTCGAAAATTCCCGGATGTCTTTCTTAAAGACCTACCGGGTACCCTGATTAACTGGGAAATTGAATTCACCATTAAAACTCAATCTGGTACACAACCAATATCAAAATCTCCTTACCGTATGTCAATGATAGAATTGAAAGAACTGAAGACCCAACTTCAAGAACTACTGGACAAAGGCTTCATTCGACCAAGTATCTCGCCATGGGAGCTCTAGTACTGTTCGTAAAGAATAAGGATGGTACCATTAGATTGTGTATCGATTATCAAGAATTGAATAAGGTCACCATCAAGAACCGGTACCCCCTGCCACGAATTGATGACTTGTTTGATCAACTTCAAGGCGCCCAAGTATTCTCGAAAATCGACTTCCGTTCTAGCTATCATCTACTAAAAGTCAAAATGAGTATCGAAAAGACTGTCTTCAGAACACGTTACGAGCACTACAAGTTCCTCGTCATGCCATTTGGCGTCACAAATGCTCCAACAGCCTTTATGGACCTCATGAATTGGGTGTTCAAACCCTATCTTGACGAGTTCGTCATTGTCTTCATTGACAACATTCTCATATTCTCAAATCACCAGAAGATCATGAACACCACTTGCGAAGAGTTTTACAGACACTACATGATCACAAACGTTATGCCAAGATGAAGAAATGCGAATTCTGGATCACTTGTGTACACTTCCTCAGTCACGTCATTAACAAGGATGGTATCTCGGTTGAACCCTGAAAAGTTGCAACAATCGTGAATTGGCCACGACCTACTAACATGTTTGAAATTCGAAGCTTCTTGGGTCTAGTCGGCTATTACCGACGCTTCATTTAAGATTTCTCGAAGATAGCATCACCCTTGACCTAGCTAACTCAGAAGAACACATCCTTTGAATGGACTAACAAATAGGAACATTGCTTCCAAGAGTTAAAAAGCAGACTTGTGTCAGCTCCTATACTTGCACTCTCTACGGGCATAGATGGGTTTGTAATTTATAGTGATGCCTCATACAATGGTTTAGGTTGCATTCTTATGCAAAATGGAAAAGTCATTGCATATGTGTAGACACCCCATTTTTGACCGCCCCGAAGACTTGGGCGCGACTGATGTTTTGGTCGATGTTGAGAGATGTGCAGGCCACAGGTTCAGTTTCTTTGGCAAGAAGAGAGGCAAAACTTTCCAAACACTTTGTTTAAGGGTTTGGAGTTCAAGAAAAGAGGAGAAGAGGGAAGAAAATAGGTTTAGAAGAGGTTCGGCATGAATTCGGGTAGAAGAGGGTCGAGCAGCCCTCGCTGAATCGGGCTTATTCACCGGCACACTTGGAGTTAAGCTATGAGGCTATAACCATTGGAAAGAAGACTTCCGGGGGTTCATTCTGCACTCAAGAATCTCTCAAAACCAAGTCCGGGTGGAGGAGATATGATGGGTTGAAGTTGGGCATCATCCCGGTTGGATCGAGTCTGCGCGGCTTCACCAAAAAGGGCATAACTTTTTCCACAGAAGGAATTTTAATGCAAGGTTTGCGCCATTGGAAAGCTAACTTCCGGGGCTTCAATTTGCATACCCACCGGCACTTTTTTGACCAAGGAATCATCCATCGGCACTCTATTTAGCCGACCGGCAGAAAAGAGTGCCGACCGGCACTTTATTTTGGGCAATGATCGAATCTTCTGGCCGGTTTGAACCCTTTGCACCCCCCAAGCCTGGTGCATACCAGCTGTGCCAGCTGGGATGCACAGAACTCGACCCACGTGCATACATGTGCCCATTTTGCACCCTTGTGAGCCCTTTTGAACCCTCTAAGCTTCTAGAAGGTGAACCCTTTGGCCAAGCTTCTTGGAGAAGCTTGGCCAGCTGTATTAGCTTCCCTTAGAAGCCTTGCACCCCCCCTTTGAACCCTTTGACCCTTTTTCTTTAACTTAGCCTCTAAGTTTAGTGCATATACTTGCCTATATAAGCATGCCTCTTCTCCTTGGTCTAGGGTTGGTGGTTTTGAACAAAAAACCAGAGGATATATACATATATCTGATATAGATACATATATCCCTCCATATATCACTATATCTCTCTCATTCAACCTCCAAACACCCTTGTTCTTGGGCCATTCCTTCACCAATCCATAGCACTACCATCACTACTCCATCACAGCAGCTTGGAGAAGTTTTTCAGAGGCCAAAGGTGCTGCAACTCAAGCCAAGAAGCAACCAAAAGGGTAGTCTTCAAGGGTGAGATCATTTTCTCCCTTTTCTAGCCTTTTCTTGATCCATATCTAAGCCTTGCTTGCAAGCACTTTTGGGCTCCGACCCAAACTTCAAATAGTCTTATTTTGGGGTCCTCTTCATGTTTGATTGAGGACCCCTTGCCATTTGGTGATTGCATCTAGCACCTATCTCAATATCCTCTTGTATGCCATCCATTTTGCATGCTATTTTTGACTTATGTATAATCTGTTTCAGAGCATTATGTAAGCTAATAATAGGCTTATTTTGAGCCCTTCTCCAACATTGTTGAAGGGCTCAACATTGTTTGGATAATGCTTGTGCTACTTGCTTTGAAATCCATGTGATTTACCGTAATTTTGCATGCTTTGTTAGCCTATCTTGCTTTTGTTTTTGTGGCTGGTCATAAACTAAAAATGTGCTTGTTTTTCCATGTATAAGATCTGTTTTTGGTTTTTTAGGCCATCCATGACATGCCTTATATAGTCACTTTGCATTTTGGCTTGCTAGCCTTGGGGTGTGTGAGTCTCTAGCATGTTTAGCTTGCCTTGATCTCATGATTTGGCATCATTTAGATCACATTTCAGTCCCTAAATCATGCTCACATGTTTGTGCTTGTCATCTCTTTCATGCTTCAAAGGTGTGTCCTTTTATGCCTAAGAATAGGCCTTGTGTGTTTAGAGCTTTTGGGATGCCATGTGTGTGAGTTTTAGGTGTATTTTAGCATGCTGAAAATCTGTTTTTGGTTGCTTGATATGTGCCATGAATGGTCATGTATGGGGGTGGTTGAATGCTCTACTTTGTGCCTTAGCCTTAGGCCTTTTGGCTTGCATGTTTGCATGGATGTTTGTCTACCTTTTGGTCCATTTGGCCACTGTTTTAGGCCTACTTAGAGCTGCCTAATCCATGTTTAAGTCCATCCCCCATGTGGTTTGCATGCTTGCCTTGTGTGCTTACTTGTATGTTTGCCATATATTGCCATTTTGCATACTAGTTGCCATGTCTAGGATTGCATCACATTGGCATACATGTTAGGCCTCTTGAAGTGAAGTGTGATGGAGGCTTAGCACCCCTTATGTGCTTGTTTGCATTGCATGCATTTGAAATCAAAATTGCCCTCTTGGTTCTTTGGGCCATCATGCATGGAAATGCGTGATTGGTGGTCCGAGAACCGAGGCACATATCCCTTTGAGTCAAAATCATGATAAGGGATGTGTTGGTGCACACATTTGCTTGAAATTGCATGCCATACACTGTCTGTCCTTTGTTGCTGTCAAAACTGTCTTCTGCAGGAATTTCCTGCCGACCGGCAACATATAGTGCCGACCGGCCATTTGTGAATGGCCGATAGCTTCATCAGCAGCCGGTGGACATTCCTTATGGCCGGTGGGCATTTCAGCCAGCCGATGGTATTCTACAGTGTGTAAGGAGCATGTTCCAGGACTTTGGCAGTCTTTAGAGAGGCAGACAGTGTAAAACAGAGGCAACAGTGCTATGGCAGCGAGTTTCCGGGTGAAGCCAATTCGAGCATGCGTGCATCCCTCTCCCGAGGCCTTTTACTGCTTTCAGTAGTTTAATTAATTTGTTAATTAATTAAGGGTCTGTAATATTTAATTAGCTAGGATAGTTGATTTATTATTCGGGACTGTATATTATTGTTTTGGTCCCTCCGAGTGAGGGCGTGTTTGTAATAAGTGTGGGTGCGTGTGTTCATGTCTTCCAACCCCCATTTCTTTCTTCCCTTTTATTTACCTGCTTATGATGGTAGATTAGGGCACGTTTAATTTTAGCATACCTTATGCAATGCATGCGTGCATCCATGCATTTGTTGACATGCACCGGGCTCGGTACATCATACAAACTGCATCGTACTTTCAATTCCAAATTGAATACATGATAGTTGTAGCATCTCACATGTCATGTCTAGGATAGCCGAGCCTGCCTAGATTGCATTTTTGCATGTGTTGCATTAGACATTTCAGTATGCTTAGGTCCATGCATGGATTTCTAATAAGCTTCTGTTTTGGCTTGGAGTACTAGGTGAGCTTTTATGCTTTAGCATATCGCATGTGTGTGAATGTTAACATGATAGTATGCCTGCCATGCGGCTAGATGCTTATGTGTTATAAACTGTTTGAATGCCTGTGGGTGGAGGTTGGATTGCCTGAGTTGGAACAACTCATTGAAATCCGTATTTTAGCCTACTTGCGAGTAGCAAAAACCAACACGTTTTTCGAGACAAAACGGATATGCAATGTTTATTTCCAAATTAGGCGATCTAGTCTATACTTGTTTGCTGTGCGCATAACGTAGTAAATCTAGGCTAATAACCGGTATAAGAACATGTAATGTTTTCAAATTCGGATATCACGGTTAGTAGAGGCCGGTCTTCGGACCGGGCGAAAGGGGGTGCTCATAGCTGACCTTCCCCGATCGTACCCAAGCTCCCGAGCCAAGACACTTTGGTGATGACGGACATGTGGCCTTCGGCACCGAGTCAGGGTTTCCTAAATTCCCCCTTTTAAAAAATATTTAGGTGGCGACTCTGTAATCTGGCAAAGCAGTCCATGTTTGGCACTTCTTTTCAAAATCTGTTTTTCTCAAAACGATTTGCCAGAGTTGGACTCTTTGGTTCAGATTTAGAACCGTGACACAAATCGAGTCCGAACTGTAGCCGAGGTCCCCCGCGGACGTGCTACAATATGCCTCACGTCAACTAAAGACTCACGAGAAGAACTACCTAACCTATGATCTAGAATTAGCTACGGTAATCTTCGCCCTTAAGATCTAGCTTCATTATCTCTACGAAGTAACCTATAAGGTTTACACTAATCAAAAGAGTCTTAAATATCTATTTACACAGAAAGAACTGAATATGAGGCAACAACGATGGCTAGAATTTATGAAGGACTACGATGTAGAGATCCATCACCATCCAAGCAAAGTTAATGTGGTAGCAGACGCATTGAGTCGAAGACTACCAGAAGTTTGGCATGTACCCTCGTCCCTCGCAAGATCAATGGACTGCTCGCCAATATACTCGTGGAACTCACGTTGATTGAAGAAATTAGAGCACGCTAATGTGAAGATAAACTTTTGAAGAAAAAGTACGAGGAGTAAAGAAATATGCCCAATTTTGACTTCACTATAAGCAATGGGATGTTAAAATTTTGAAATCGAATTTGCGTACCCGACATTCCAATACTCAAGAGAAAGATATTAGTAGAAGCTCATAGCTCGAGGTTTGTAGTCCACCCTGGCAATATAAAAATGTATCACGATTTGAGGGACCACTACTGGTGGACAGGAATGAAAAGAGACATAGCAAGTCACGTCTCCAAATGTCTGCATTGTCATCGTGTTAAAGCCGAACATTAGAGACTTGCAGGAACATTGCAACCGCTCCCTATTCCTAAATAGAAATGGAAGCACATTGCTATGGACTTCGTGGTCTGGTTACCACAGTCCGTCTCGAAGAATGATGCAATATGGGTTATAGTAGGCCGATTGATGAAGTCGGCGCATTTTCTACCAATCAAAATCATGTACTCCCTTAATAAGTTTGCCACTTTATACATCAAGGAAATCATTCGATTGTATGGTACCCCAATGGACACCCCATTTTGACCGCCCTTAAGACTTAGGCACTTTACTCTGAACACTCGATGATGAAATGTTACGCTATGCAATTGTTCGAATCTTTAGCAAAAGGATTCGATTTCAAGCTTTAAAACCTAAACCTTACACCCCCTTTGGACCAAAACCCTATTTTTTCTAGCCTGATCACTCAGAAAACAGATGGCCAGCAGGCCATTTTCATGTGGCCGGCCGTACATCTTCATGGCCGGCCAACCATGTTTACTGAGAGCAAATATTTTGCAGCAGCCAACTGCTCCTATGCATGAGATTTGAACCAGTCTCTCTTTTGCAGATATTTCCATTGAAAGGCAGTGAAAACTCTATAAAAAGACCACTTTCCCTCTGAATTTAGGGTTAGAAAAATTCTCTAAGAGTCTATAGCTTGCCTAACCATCTTCTCTACCCTCTTGCAATATACATACACAATACATACACCTTACAAGTTTAAACTTGAAGCTTTTGCTGAGATTCTTGAACACAATTTCAACTCATTGAGAGTGTTTAGCTTGTGGTTTGTGAACTAAGAAGAACATCATCTCTTTCAAGAGGTGATCTTTGAACTCTTCAACCATCTTTCTCTCTCTTTTTCTTGTACTTTCATAATGATTTCAGAGTTGTTTTTAAACTTAAAAACTTTGGTAAAAGTGAGTGAGCTAGCTACCCTTTCATTGGCTAGTTCACTTGTTGTGCATCCTTTTGTTTTTCTTTCATTTTTTTACCTGCTTTTCACTTCATTTGGTTAAATTTTAGTACCTTTTGGTCATGTTTGATTCACAAGACTAATAGTGAAGTACTAATAATCCTATTAAATTAGTGTAGTATTCACTATCCAATTGGATTAATATCCATTGGATTAATAATCCTACCCCTACCCTATTACTAATAATCCTACAAATTTGTTGGATTAATTATCCATTGGATTAATAATCCTAAACCAAAATATTAAAACAAACATAGGATAATTTGGCCCACGGATTAATAATCCCAATCCCATGCTTTAATCCATCCAATCAAACATGCCCTTTTAGCACTGTTTTTAGGTTGTTTTTGTGTGATGTGACTTGAATATGGGCTTATCAAAGGGTCCTAGTCCTCCCTGCTACATGTGTTCTTATTTCCTATGCTTTAAATATCATATTTGTGTTGTTGTAAGTCCTCTTAGATTTGGCATGTTTACGATATAGCGGCCAATCCGTTAAGTTGATCGTTTTTACTTTGTTATAGCTTTCCTTATGTAACTTGGAACCTTGTGGTCATGGGAGGATTAGAGCTTAGGCTTAGCCACCCTGCCACAAGTTTACTTGTCTAGTGTAAATTTCTTACTTTCATATTATTGTTGTCCATCTTGAATCTAGGTAGTAGCTTCCATGATCAAAGTGTTGAAAAACTCTCTTATCGATCATTTTCAAAACATGGAAATGGATGTCTCATACTTGTTCCATGAAAAATAGGAGTTGTCAATAACTTTGGTTAGTTGTGTGTTTAAGCTTTGATAGATAGCTTTCTTTTTGTCTTTTTTCTTTACTTGCTTTGTTGCTCCTAAAGAGCTCTTTCTTAAGAAGTGTCGAAAACTCTCTCTTAGTTCCACTTTGAAGCATGGATCCCTATTTCATGAGTGGGGAGATGAGTTGACAACACTTTTTGAGTTGTTACTTTTGTTCATTTTGGTTGCTCTATGATCATCATGTAGCATCTTGTGACTTGAAGATTTGTGAGTTAAGCATGTCTACCTCTTCCTTGAATACATTTCATGATAAGAAGGAGGTAAAGAGAATAGCTTTGTTTTGTGTTTAGCCAAGTCTTTTCCTTTTGCTTTTAAAGATCATCATACAACAAATTTGTAATGATTGATGATTTGAGAAGCAAACCTACTCCCTCCTTGAAAATCCTCATGACATGAGGAAACATGATGGATGAACATCTTTTGGAAATCCCTTATTTTTGCTCTGTTCCAGTTCTGATTGCAGCAAATCCTCTCCCAAAATCAATGGCCGACCGACCAAAACTCTGTACGGTCAACCACTTCTTAAGGCCGACTGGTCCCTTTTTTTGTACGACTGTGGTGCTTTTTCAATGAAACAGAGCAGATCCTGAGGCCCAAAACAAAGTCATTTCCAGACTGTGAACAAAGCAACTTCTGGCAATAAGCAATAGGGGTTTCCGGAGGATGTTCTTACCCATGTTCGCATGATCCCCTACCTCTCCTTTGATCCTTTTAATTTAGCTACTTCAATTCGTATTTTGTATTAAATTAGTTAGCCAAGTCATTTGTGTTTGTAATTAAGTAGTTTGTGTAACTAATTAGCTTACTCACTTGTATTGTAATAACTAGTAGCTTTTATCTGGGTTTGTAATAATTAGTTGGTTAGGCATTCGGACCCTCTTGCACGAGGGCAAACTTGTAATATTTGTATGTCTTCCAACTCCTACTTCTTTCTCCCTTTTATTTATATGCTTACCGTGGTTGTATATATTATCACATTTTTGTATCATAACATTACCATGCTTTGCATTCATTTTTGCGTGCATTAAAGTTTGGTTCACCATTCTTGAATATCATTGTCATGTCCTACTTGCTTGAATACGTGTGTTATCGCATGCTTTGAGTTGATCAATATGACATGTTAAATAGCCACACTTAGTAGTTGTATTTTCACATGTGTTGCATTAGTCATTTTGCATATTATTAGGAGCATGCATTTTTCTAATTGCTCTCTTTTTATTTGGCTTACCTCGGAATACTAGGTAATCATTTTTGGCTGTAGCATATTCATGTGTATGATTGTTGCCATGCTTAGCATCTTACCATGAGGCTACGTACTTACTTGAAATGAATTGTTGAATGCCTGTGGATGAAGGTTATTTTATTTGCATTGGGGATGATTTTGATCAAATATATATACGAGCTCATTTCTTTCCCTTTGAGTTATGTGCACTCAAAACTCTTTTAATAAAAATCACATAAAACCAAGTCATTTCCAAAGCAAGCGAAACAGTCTATACTTGTGTACCTCACATAGTAAGTTAGCATAATAAAATTGAAACAAGAGCATATAATGTTGATAAAAATCACATCATGATTAGTAGAGGCCGATCTTTGATCAGGTGAGGGGGGGTGCTCAATTCATAACCTTCCCCTCTCATACCTAAGTTCCTGAATCGAGACAAATTTAGTTACGACGGACACGTGGCCTTTGGCACGAGTCATAACTTTCCTAAATTTCCCAAAAATATTTAGGTGGAAACTCTGAAATCTGGAAATACGGTCCATTTTTGGCATCTCTGATGATTAATGGATTTTCTAGGATTTGTTGGATTTAGGCTCTCATTTTTTTTTTCCCCCTATTTCACATTGCACTCGTGAAATCAGATTCAGAACCACGGGAGTCTGAACTGTAGGGCAATCACATCCAAGAAGACTAAAGCCCTCCGAGGAGTGCGAAAACCAACTACACCCAGTTTCAATCGTGTCTGACTGAGATCCATATTTCGTATCTCACTTCTGGAACAAATTGCAAGAAGCTTTGGGAACAACACTGAAGTTTAGCACTGCTTATCACCCGCAAACTGATACATAATCCAAAAAAACTATCCAGATTTTGGAAGATATGTTACGTGTCTGCGTGCTAGACCTCAATGGTAATTAGGATGAGCACCTACCTTTAATGGAATTCACCTATAACAAAAATTACCAAGCAAGCATTGGAATGGCACCATACGAAGCACTATATGGAAAGAGGTGTTACTCACCCTTGTGCTGGGCGGAAGTTGGAGACAGAAAGTTATTGGGGCTGAAATCATGTAAATAACAAGCGATAAAATTCAACTTATCCAATAGCGAATTCGCACAGCTCAGAGCTGCCAAGAAAACTATGCAGATACACGAAGACGGGGAATTGGAATTCCAAATAGGAGATCATGTTTCCTAAAGATCTCACCAACAAGAGGGGTTATCCAATTTGAAAAGCGAGGAAAGTTAAACCCACGTTACATCGGGCCATTCGAGATACTAGAAAATATTGGTCCTGTGGCATATTGCCTTGTTCTGCCACCTGAACTGTCCAATGTTCACAATGTGTTCCATGTTTTGATGCTCCGACTATATCTTCAAGATTCAGAGCATGTTATCGATTATGAGAACTTGGAAGTTCAAGCAGATCTCTCTTATGAAGAACAACTAGTGCGGATTCTCAACCGTCGTGATCAGATTCTTCGAAATAAGATCATACCTCTGGTAAAAGTCTTGTGGAGAAATCATTGGGTTGAAGAAGCAACCTGGGAAACTGAAAATCAAATATGGGCCAAATACCCACACTTTTTCAAAAAACCAAAGTACATCAAGTTTGGGAACAAACTTCTATTTAGGAAGGGAAAAATGTAACACCTCAACTATTGAATTAATATAATGATAAATAAACAAAAATATTTAATTTTATAGAGGTATATGATGAAATGTATTTTAATTTAAAATTAGGATTTACTGTGCATTTATTTTATTAACTAGGGTCCATTTAGAATTAAGCAAACAGTTGTTAAAGATAAGCTCAATGTAGATCAACTCAAAAAAATAAAATAAAATAAAATAAACCGAATCAAGTTATCCATAAGGATAAGCATGCAAGTAAACTAAGGGCCACATGGTTCCTTGGGGGCAAGTGAATTGAATCAAGGAGGCTGAGAAGCACCTATAAAAGGATGCTTGGAGCAAGAAAAAGGGGGGCAAGGAAGGTGTGGTCAGTCAATAAAATGAGAGAGTTTCGATAAATGGAGAAGGAAACATAAAAGATTATTATTTAGGTGAGTTATATTATATTTTAGGTTACCAAAAAATATTTTACGTATATTTTGAGTTACCATGGTTTATTTTATACAACTCTTATTTATATATTATGCTAATGTTTCAATTACGTTAATTATTTTTATGAACCCCTTTTGCTTAAATTAAAACTCATGGATATGATTTGACAATGATTATTGTCACGACCCAAACCCGTCCCTATGGGTTTAGCACCGTAACCGGCCAGTAATCCGAGATTACCGAAGGCCTGCTTAACAGTAATACAGTAAAACAGAGTACAGGGGCATGGCAGAAGCCAATACAGTAAATAAACAATGTCCAATGAGCTGTGACAGTCTGAATGCAAAAAGACTTTTCATACATATGTACAATCGGTGCAAATAGTATATACGACATTTATAATCAATCAGAATAGGGACCTAATCCCTGATAACCAGTACAGTACAGTGCTATCAGTCTATGCAGTTATCACAACAGGTACAGAAACAGACGGGGAAATTAAAACACCCCTAAGCCATAGCTTGGCAGGCTCGGAACCTCGCAGTGAGGCACAGTAGTTGGCTTGACAAAAAGGGGAGTCTAACCCACGCTCCTAGCTCCGGTTTGGTGCCTGAACACCTACATATATATATAAACAGTGAGTTAAAGCCCAGTGAATAACATAATGCGTAAAGAGGTTTAGAATGAATGTCCTTCAGTATTAAAAACAGTTGTTTCAATCAGTATATCAGTTGTTCAGTGCAGGAAACAGTCATATGTGGTACATCCATTAGCATAGCAGTACAGTAAACAGTAGGTCTAAAAAGACCGAACAGTACAGTAGGTCTTGAAAGACCAAACAGTCAATGATGGCCATCATAACAGTAAACAGAAGTTCCAAGTAGGAACTGACAGAGATCTCTGTAACAGTAGCAGTAAACAGTAGTTGCTAAGGATGCCACAATACAGTTTAGAATATAGGACATACATTCATTCAGTTAACAGTATCGATTCAGAAGGCAGTTCAGTTAAACAGTCAGAAAACATTCTCAGTTGAACATATCTTTACACAATTGTTACTCACAGAGTTCTGGGCTACAGTTAGGCTAGAGCGTGTCTCCAGTCGCCAACCCTACACAGTTTACAGAATGAACACACACTAAGCTACACAGTTGGGAAAGATAATGACTTCATCCCTAATTGCCTCGGTGTGTTCTACATCTATACCCTCACTAAGATGCCTTAAACATGCCCTAAGAATGCCTAGAATGGAAAGAGGGTGCAAAGATGCACTCAGAAAACATTTTCAGAATTTTTAGAAAACAGGGGTCTCGCTCGAGCATGGCTTTCTACGCTCAAGCAGACATGCAGACAAAGGAGCTCCGCTCGAGCGTGACTTACGTCACTCGAGCGGACTGTAAGCTACAGTGAAAATACTGGATGCTCAAAATTCACGCTCGACGGGCGCTTGACCCTCGCTCGAGCATGAGACACAAGTCCTCGCTCGAGCGTGAATTCTCTCGCTCGAGCGGACTGTAAGCTTATACAAAGTACTGGATGCACGCATTTCACGCTTGAGCGTCACTTTGCTCGCTCGAGCGGAAGGCATGACCACAGAGTGTACGCTCGAGCGTGGACTTCCTCGCTCAAGCGTCATGTTTCAAAACTCAATTTGTAAAATCAAAGCCCAAGGGTAGTTTAATTAAATCCATTTTCAAACCCAATTTTCAAGAACATGATCTCAAATGAACATGCATGAACTTTAAACACTTTCAAGCTTTAAACACTTGCTCTAATGAGCCAATTCTTACAAAATCAAGATGAAATCATGGTCTATAACATGAACATGAACATGCATGCAAGATTTCCATGAAATCAAACCTCACAATGCAAGGATAAACACATGCATGCATGAATCCTAACTCAAATCAACATATGAAGCTATTTCATGACTCAATCCACTAAATTTGACATGAATCATGTAAGAACAAGCTTAAAGACACAATTAAGAGGTTGAATCCTTACCTATGGTCCTCTATTACAAGTGTGGAAGCTCAATTGCACAAATCCTCTACAATAACTTCAAGTCACCAAGTAAAACTATCAAGAACAACTCAATTCTCTCACATTCTCCCTCTTCTCTCTCTTGGTCGGTTATACACTCAAGAAAAATGGCTGAAACAATGTTTTACAATGCAAGACTAAGTCTTAGACAAGTTTGGTGTAGTGGCCCACTCATATGGCTTTTTGGTAAATAATGCAACTTTTGCCATTTATCAATATTGATCCAATTTAATCATACCAAAACACATTTTTTTAATCAATGTGCCATAAAATCATATAAATTCCAATGATCATAAATCATCAACTAATTTCAGGTTCGGCCGCCGATAAGGCCTTCAATTAGCAGTTTAAACACAAAGACATGAACAGATAATTTGGCAATCAAACAGATAGAATTGCAATTTAACTATCATACTCAATCAATTCAGTTCCAGATTTCAGTCAGTCAGTTCAGTATTTCAGTTGATTCAATTACTTATCATAATCAGTCTCAGTTTAACAATAATCAGTAATTAATCGGTAAGCAGTGGTGAGGGTTGTTACAATTATTTAAATATTTATTTTGTGAGTACCACTACGGAGGGTCCCATATCTTGGGAGACTTAAATAACCTATTGACTTCTAATTGGTCACTTTGTGGCCCTGTTTGTCATAGATCCGTTGACCTCTGTTCTGATTGTCACTCCAATGACTTCTGTTTTGTTCTGTTCTGTACCGTAGTTATGGTTATTTACCTACATAATTTCTAAATTTCAGTTTCTGCCACTTAAATAATTTGTTTATTCAAATTAAGTTATGTTTAACGTTTTAATTTAAATAACTATCCATGATTATTTTGTGCTCCTATGCTCTTGGTGTAATATATCTCACTCTGTATGTGCTTATAGCTGTTACCCCTTTCAGGTAATGAAATATAAGAAAGGATTGTAACCTCGTGTAGTGGGACCAGCACGGAACTGGATGCCGACATTTTATATTTTTTTTTATAATAATTGCTTGTCACCGAATAATAAATCATAAAAGCCCGATGGTTGTATTTCCTTTTATTACATAGTGGGATAATTAATGACATTAATTATCTGTTTAATTATTTCCTTACTTTCATTCCGCCTTTGCCTTCACTTTCGCCACTTAATTTGTTAAAATGATAATTAATTAGTAAGTTACGATTCTAACCCTAAGCACCCAGGGTTAGGTCGCGACAATTATAATACTAAGGCATGTTTGATTCCATGATAATTACATAAGATTGGACTGTTAATCTTATCAAATTCATATTCCTACGTTTGGATTACACACAACATTTGGCTTAGTAATACGTAAGACTCTTAATCCTACAAAATTGTATTATATTTAATACCAAAAGAAGGATAGGTATTAATAATCCCACACATATGGGTGTTTTGGGAAATTGGTAAAAAGTTGATTTTTTTGACTTTTTAGCTTTTTTGGTAGCTTTTTTGGCAAAATAACTAACTTTTTTGGTGGCTTTTTTGTGGCTTTTTTGGGAGAACTTGGTAAAAAGCCAAAAAGTTGGCTTTTTACCAAGTTGGAACTTGCTCCATAATTATCCCATGAGATTATTAGTCCATGAGATTATTAATCACATCACTAATACTCCACCTAATCAAACAGGGCCTAAAAGAAATAGGTTTCTCCAAATTATTTTCTTCAATCATCTCACAATCAAAATTAGTTACTTCTTTTTTTTATTATTCTAATCAAACATAATATTTTATTACATCTGTTCAATCATTTAAATTTATCTTATATGATAATTTTTCACTCAGTAACTTAAAAGTGCATGTATATCCACTGTCTACGTGATTTATGTCAATTTTGATCAGGATCTTTTTCATCTCTATATATATTATTTTTAATGTATCATCTCATGTAGTAGTACATCATTTGATATAAACATCAATGATAGGATTCTGTGTGTGTGAATTTCTGACCACACTGCCAACTCAGTATTCAACTGGAGAGCACTGGCAGAATAGGATAAGCCCGAACGACCTGCAACAGAAAGAAGAGATTCCGGCGGTGGTTCGTCCACCTGGGGGCACTCCGATGATTAAGTCAGTAATCAAATATCTCTCAAAGATAATCAATAGTGCTTAACTCACTGTTCTGAATATAAATTGCGTACCTTAAACCCATGGGGGTGCCTCTCTTTTATAGCCAACACAAACCTAGTCCCAATAGAAGCCTAGCTCTAATGGACTTAGGATTACTGCTAATCTTGGTCTCCTAGTAGGATTAGGATGAACTCTCTGAGAGTCTTATCTTTATCCAAACTGAAGTCTTCTCCCATTCCAGGACTCTTGTCCCTTATCCGCTTATCCCGGACTCCGATATCTTCGGAGATAACCTCGGCCTATCCGAGATCATCTCGGCGTCATAACCAGGACACGTGGCACCTCGACTAACACGTCGGCGTCACCTTGGCCATGTGTTGGTACTCAGAAAATATATCCCCACAACTGCCCCCTAGGTTCTATTACCTCGGCATCCTGAGGTGATGGAACCTATATTAGTACTTTTTAGAACGTCGACTAAGCTTGCTTCTTAATTCATTGCCGAAGTAAGAACTCGTTGACTCAGTATGACCAAGACCCATAGTCTGCTTCCACCAATGCCTCAGAACCACTAACCAGGGTTGTTTCAAGTTTATTTAGCCGAGATCTTCCTATCAGCCGAGATCATTGCTTCATTAAACCAAGAACTCTAAGGGTTTTATCACGCGTGTGAGCTGTTACGCAAATTACATCAACCGTTTTTTGTCACGCGTCTTCTCCTCACTGCGTCATACATGATACGCGCCTGTAAGTCGTCTCGCGCCTGTACGCGCCGTCTGATCAATACGTCGTTCTAGGCTCATTGATGGTGTTTTGCCGCCATTCTCCGCGTTTTGATCAAAATCAATTTCTCTCTCTCCGTCTCTTCACTTTTTCATCCTCATTCTCAAGCTCCCAACTCTTTCTCTCTCTAATTTCTCTCTTCAAAATACGCCATTGTTACAGATTTTCAAGCTCTGTAGCTGTTTTCATTTATCTGCTCCGGTGAAGCTTTCGCTGTCCTCTGCCGATTGCAACCACCTCTTGACTCTGGCGTTTTCAATACCGGCTTCACTCTTCTGGTAAGCTTTTGTTTCCTCCTGGTTTCCAGTTTTTTGAAAAAGCTTTACCTTTTTATTTGTTTCTATTTTGAGTATGTTTGCTTCATGATTCTGTTTTTGCTCAGTCCTTCCTCGAATATTCACATACTACTCACAAATTTATTCACTTTTGCCACTGTTCTTGGCCTTGTACCCTTGCACACACTCTGTCACAATGTTCTTGATGATTCACCACTGTTCTTGATTTTGAATCATTGCTCTTGTTTGTGTTTTATGTATTTTTTCCAGATTCTTGCCTTCAATCTCCGTTTGTTTAGATTTAGGTTTGAGATTTGCCCTAGAACATACAAATCTTAGGGAAAACTGAAACGAATCCCCCTCTGATCTTCAACTGAAACGAATCCCCCTCTGATCTTCACAAATTCTTACCCCAGTGTGAACTTTAGGTTTTGCCGAGGTCCTCTGAGCCTTTACAGAACACTTTATTTTCACTTTATACACCTTCCCCCTAAGCCGACGTCATGGGTACGTAGAAGCATAGAGTAGACACCCCGACCAAATTAGAATACTTTAGGTAGGAGTTTTCCATCCTTGTCGACGTCCACCTCAGGTTGGCAGAGGAGGAGGATTTCATTATGCCCGATGTGAACCTCATGCCTTTCCCAGTAGTGGCATTTATCGAGTGTGGACTTAGGTTTCCACTTGACACCTTTTTTCGAGAAGTCCTTCATTACTATAAATTGAACCCAATGCAGCTTGCCATCAATTCTTACCGAGTCATAACCGGAACAATAGCCTTAGCCAAACAAGAGAATGTTAGGGTTACTCTTGCCGATTTCCAGTACTGCTACACTATGTGTCGCCTGAAATCAAAAAAAGGCCACATCTATTACCTCAAGCCGAGGTCCACTGAGTACAAGCTCATTGCCGACCTCCCAGACTCAAACAAGGGTGCTGGAGACGATTACTTTATCATCTCGGGCAACTGGGAGTTTCAGCCCAACGTTGACCTCCACCTTTATCCCCTAAGCCGAACAGTTTTCGAGGAAGGAGATGGTAAGGGCCAAGTGTCACTTTTTCTTGCTCTCTTTTTTAAAGTTTCCAATACTTTGTTTTAATCTTCTGTGCTATTCTTTTTGCAGTTCTTCCCCAGCCACCAAAGGGCTTTCGCAAGTCTTTCTTTCCCAGCAAAGACTTGAAGAAACTATTGGATTTTCCAGTCCACAAGCGAAGAGCCCCTTTGCTTCTCAATTTCATCCCGACCTACAAGTCGATACTTCCCGATGTCCCAAGGAAACAGAAAAGCAAGTCTCCTCCTTCTGCCACAACTCCACCAACAGCTTCTTCATCTCGGCCAGATCAAGGTTCAACCTCAGATCCTGCTGAACAACCATCTACCTCGGCTCCACAGTTGATCCCGCCATCTCAACGCCATCTACGACGCCGAACAATTTTTGCCGCTGAGATGGGCCGCCAGAAAGCAGTTGCTAAGGACCTCTCGGTTTAACTTCAACTTGTAAATTTCAACAAGTGTTAAACATGATCTCGGTTTAACTTCAACTTGTAAATTTTTCACAAATTTCAACAAGTGTTAAATATGATCTCGGTATAACTTCAACTTGTAAATTTTTCACAAATTTTAACAAGTGTTAGACTGATTTTAGCTTGTATATTCTACCTTGTCAAGAACCGTTTTCCAACTTTCTGCCCCCTAATGTGAACTTAAGTTCCACTTAGGTTCTTATTATGCATGTATTCTAGAAACATCATCAACTATTTTATCAGTCACAAGTGTGAAAAATCAAGCTTTATTTGTTACTTCGGCTAATAACAAAGAACAAGAAAATTTAATGATAAAAAAACTTAAGATTGCAAGTATTCCAGGGCCTTGGCAACTCTTTGCCCTTATTATCTTCAAGCCGATATGCCCCATTGCCTAGTACCGAGATGATTCTATAGGGTCCCTCCCAATTTGGGCCAAGCTTGCTCTCTCTGGGATCCTTCTTGTTGCCGACGACTTTTCTCAAGACGAGGTCACCGATTTGAAACTCCCTTGGGTTGACCTTCTTATTATAAGCCATGGCAAGCTGTTGCTGGTATGCTGCCAGCTGAATTGCAGCTCTCTCCCTTCTTTCTTCTAGTAGATCCAGATCTCGGGCTAATAATACATCATTAGTCTCGTTCTCTACTCCCTGGGTTCTGATCCCTAGGATGCCGACTTCCAGAGGAATGACTGCTTCTGTGCCATAAGCCATGGCAAATGGGGATTTCCCAGTTGATCTTCTCCGCGTAGTCCGATATGCCCATAGTACACTTGGCAGTTCATCCACCCACTTTCCCTTTGTTGCTTTCAGCCTCTTCTTAATCCCATCCAAGATGACTTTGTTGGATGCTTCTGCTTGCCCATTGCTTTGGGGAAATCTCGGGGTGGAAAAATAGTTCTTGATTTTGAACTTTGCACAGAAGCTCTTGATTAGCTTACTATCAAACTGTGTTCCATTGTCTGCAACTAGTGCTCTTGGGATCCCAAACCTGGTGATGATGTTCTTCCATATGAAGCTCTTTACATCCACGTCTCGAATCTTGGCAATGGGTTCAGCTTCTATCCACTTGGTGAAGTAATCTGTTGCTACCAGCAGGTACTTCCTTTGCCCAGTTGCTTGGGGTAGTTGTCCAACGAGGTCCATGCCCCATTGGGCAAACGGCCAAGGACTGGATACTGGGTTTAGGTCTGCTACTGGTTGGTGTATCAGAGGTGCAAACCTTTGGCACTTTTCACACTTCTTGACATAGGCTTCTGCTTCTTCTGCATGTAAGACTACCAATATCCCTGAGTGATGGCCCTATGGGCAAGTGATCTGCCCCCAGCGTGGCTTCCACATATTCCTTCATGTATTTCGTACAAAAAATCTTCAACTTGTGAAGGATGTACACACCTCAAAAGGGACCAGTGAAGGATCTTCTGTAGAAATGTCCTTCTGCTGTCAGACTGAATCTTGCCGATTTCAGTCTGATCTTGTGTGCCTCTTTGTGATCATCTGGCAATTTTCCTTCTTTCAAGAATGTTATTATTGCGTCCATCCAGCTTAGTCCCATGTCCACACATATTGCTTCACGCTCTGTGGTCAGTGGTTCGATGCTCGAGCCCGACAAGTAGTCGACCATTATTGTCCTTGCCTTCCCAGGTTGTATTGCACTAGCCAGGTTGGCCAGGGCATCAGCGTGACTGTTATCATCTCGGCTAACCTACTGTAGTCGGCAATTTTGAAACAAGGCCACCAATCTGCCTACTTCCTTTGCGTATGCCGACATACGTTCATCTCGGGTTACGAACTCGCCTATTGTCTGGTTGACTATAAGCTGAGAGTCACAAAAGACTATCACCTCATCTGCTTCTACTGCTACTGCCGGTTTCAGTCCTGCAATTAGTGCTTCATACTCTGCTTCATTGTTTGAGGCCTTGAACCCCAAACGAATGGATTGCTCTAGTATCTGTCCATCTGGGGATACCAGTACTACTCCTGCCCCCGCTCCTTGTCGATTTGAACTCCCATCAACAAACAGTCGGAAGGAGTCGCCGATGTAAATGCTACAGGGCCTTAGTTTTTCTTCTTTCCTTTGTTCTGTTGCCCTCGGCTGGGCTCCTCTTTGCTCGCTTGGACATCGTTCACCTCGGCTCAACGGAGCCCGATGTACAGTGGCTCCTAGAGTGAATTCGGCTACAAAGTCGGCCAAGACTTGGCCTTTGATTGCCGTTCTGGGTCTGTACTCTAGGTCATACTGGCCCAAGGTCACTGCCCATCTGGCTATTCTTCCTGTCAGATCTCCCTGTTGCAACAGGGACTTCAAATGGTGTTCAGTTAGCACCACAATTTTGTGGACTTGAAAGTAATGGTTCAACTTCTTTGAAGCCATTACTAATGCCAGCGCCAACTTCTCTAAGGGTAAATACCTAGTTTCTGCATCAGCCAAGGTTTTGCTTACATAGTAAACAGCTCTTTGTTCCCATTTTTCTTCTCTGATTATCACTGCGCTTACCGCATGTTCCGAAACTGCTAAGTACAGGAACAGCTCCTCTCCAGGTTCTGGATTTGAGAGAACTGGAGCTGTGGTCAGATACTTCTTCAAGTCGACCAAGGCGACTTCGCATTCTTCTGTCCATAAGAAGTTTGTGGCCTTTTTCACTAAGCTGAAGAAGGGTTTGCATTTGTCAGAACTTCTACTTATGAACCTATTCAGGGCTACAGCCATTCCCGTCAACATCTATACTTGCTTTGCCGATATGGGGCTTTTCAGTTCTAAGATGGCCTTGATCTGATCTGGGCTAGTTTCAATGCCCCTTCTGGTCACCAAGTACCCCAGGAACTTACTAGATCCAACTCCAAATGCGCATTTTGATGCAGTGAGTCGGAGCCGGTATGTTTTAAGGATATCGAAAACTACTTTTAGGTCGGCCAGATTACCTTCAGGTTCCTTGGTCTTCACGACCATGTCATTGATGTAAACTTCCACTGTTCGGCCAATCAGGTGTTTGAACATTTTGGTTACCAATCTCTGGTAAGTTGCTCTTGCATTTTTCAACCCAAAAGGCATCACTATGTAGCAATACAGCCCTTTGGGGGTGATAAACGCAGTCTTCTCTTCATCTGGGGGGTACATGGCTATCTGATGGTACCCCCTGTAGGCATCCAGGAAGCTCATCCTTCCATGCCCTGAAGTAGCGTCCACCAGTTGGTCTATCTTGGGTAATGGAAAACTGTCTTTGGGACAGGCCTTGTTTAGGCTGGTAAAGTTCACACAGACTCTCCATTTACCATTCTTTTTCTTCACCACCACTGTATTCGATAGCCATGTCGGGTAATTTACCTCTCGAATGGCTCTAGCCTCCAGAAGTCTGTCTACTTCCTCTTCCACTACCTCAACATGCAGCAACGTCGGTCTTCTTGCCCGTTGAATCACTGGTTTGGCCGACCTGTCCACGTTCAGTTTATGGCAAGTGACTTCGGGGTCAATGCCTGGCATTTCATAAGGCATCCAGGCAAACACTTCAATGTTTGCTCTCAAGAACTCCTCTAGTTCTTTTTCCTCTTCTTCGGCTAAGCCCGAGCCGAGAAGGAAAAAGCGTTCCTCATCCTCTTGCTGGACAAGGATTTTCTTCAGGGCTTCTTCACTTTTCTCGGTTGGCTCTTTACCGACATCCTCTAGGACCTCCACGTCCTCGTCTTCGATTTCTACTGTCTCTGGTTCTCGTATGCTACAAGTGGATTTCATTGCTGCCATGGAGCAGTTTTTTGCCTGCAGCTGATCCCCTCTGACCTCTTCTATCCCATGCTCTGTTGGAAACCGCAATAGCTGATGCAGTGTTGAGGGTACAGCCCCCATTGCATGCAGCCATGGCTTCTCCAGTATAGCATTGTAAGGGGATGGTGTGTCGATTATGGTGAATTCTGTCTTTATCTTCTTGGTGCCAACCTGCACATCCAAGCTTACTGCACCCAGTGGCCATGTCGGCGTTCCATTGAACTCGACCATTGGTCCATTGGATTGCTCCATATCATCTGGGTGAAGGCCAAGCTCTTTGTAACACTTGACATACATGATGTCACAAGAGCTGCCTTGGTCAATTAGGATGCGCTTCACTTGGCACTCCCCAACCTGGAGGGATACTACCAACGCATCGTTATGCGAATGCTGGACCATCTCCAGGTCGGCTTCAGTAAATGATACCATTGATCCCTGGCACTCCTCAGACCGAGGTCTTTTCTGCCTGACCTGGTATACGTGTTGCAGGTGTTTTTCCTTCTAGGTCTCCCCCTGAATTTCGTTTTTGTTGACCTTCGAGTGAATCACATTAATTACCAGAGGTCCTCCTGCCTGCGGCTGCTGTGCTGGAGAAGGTGGAGCTGCTGGTGCCTGAGGAAGTCTTGCTTGCTCTTCCCTTGTCCTGGCCTCATCTACAAGGTCCCTCAAATGGCCTTGCCTTACCAAGTCTTCTAGGTGTGACTTCAGGGCTCTACAACCTGAGTCAGATGCCCATCTTCGTTATGGTAAGCACAATGCTTCCCGAGGCTTCTTCCCATAAACTCCCCTGGAACCCTTGCCGATGCTCTGAAATAGGTTGGGTTCGGATTTTATCCAGGACTTTGTGAATTGGGATTCGGAATACAATCGTGACTGCCTGTACGGTTCTCAGTTCTATCTCTTGTTTATTGGATCCATTGTTACCTCGGCCTCGCTTCGGCGAGCCGTTTGCTTTCTCCTGCTTTGTCACCTTAATCCCTAGCGTGTCTTCCTCGGCTCTGGCGTATTTTATTACATCTGTTCAATCATTTAAATTTATCTTATATGATAATTTTTCACTCAGTAACTTAAAAGTGCATGTATATCCACTGTCTACGTGATTTATGTCAATTTTGATCAGGATCTTTTTCATCTCTATATATATTATTTTTAATGTATCATCTCATGTAGTAGTACATTATTTGATATAAACATATTTTGATCAGGATCTTTTTCATCTCTATATATATTATTTTTAATGTATCATCTCATGTAGTAGTACATCATTTGATATAAACATCAATGATAGGATTCATTGACACATAAGGTAAGTGTAGCATTATTGAATTTTTAATATAGAATGTTCTTAGTCTAATACCGTGTTAAAGATTCTGTAGTATTCTCTGCACTCAACATAGATTTGATATTTTCTTCTCCATAATACTTCCATGAAAAGAGAGTGCAATCTATCTATACATTATATAAGGAAAAGAAAGTTTCTAACCCACAAGTTTTGTAAGAGTTATAAGTCTCAATCTAAATTTCATAATTTTTTGATTTTCAAAAATTAAAAAAAAAAATCTTCTATTGGCTAGCTCTTATTCAAGCAAAAATAAATAAATAAATAAAAATTAATATCCATTAATTTATAATTTTCAAATAGAAAATATATCAAATCTAAAAAAATGAAAAGTATACTAATTCATTTCAAAATTCAAATTTGATGGCCATTGCATATGAAAAGCAATCTATTAATTTAAATTTAAAATTGATACAATATAAATTTAAATTATAATAATCTATCCCATGATTTATAAGTTTTAAATACAAATTTAAAATGATCATAAGTAGCTCGTAATTTTTGCATTTAGGAGAATAAGAGTGATGTTGAGATTATTTATTTTGCATAAAAAAAGACGTTGATATTATTTATATATTTTACAAAAAAAAAATATTTTAAGAAGAGATATTATGAAAGTTTCAAAACCTCACACAAAATCTATATATTACTATAATTGAAAAACGTTGTCATCCTCTTAAAGCTTAAAGTTGCAAATTTTTTTTTGTTTAATTTTTGTTAATATGTGTCACAATATGATTGGTATATAAATTAATTTTATATTGTTAAAATAAGATTTTAAATTTAGATTATTCCTTAAATTATGTTAACAGAATAAGATCAATATTTATTCCTTAATTTATGCATCTTTTATTAAATTATAAAATAAAATTTTAAATTTAAATTCTTTTTAAAATTATATTACCACAATTAGAATGAGATCAATATTTGCATGTGTCATAATGATGTGTCATAATATTATTAGTCTAAACATAATATGTTATTAAATACACATATTCAAATTATTAATCATTATTAAAAGTTTATATTTTTATTTTTTGTCATTTTTGGTTTTAAATTTTATGAAAAAAAATTTATGTCATTTTAAACTATAAGAACTTAAACAATAAATTTTCTTAATGCAAATATTTTTTTTAACAAAATACAAAAATCTTAAGAAAATGATTGACTTTTTTAACAATTGCCAAACATAATAGATTCTATTAAATTTGTTTATCTCAATTGTCAATTAAAGAAATTAAAATAATTTTTTTTGGCTTAAATAGTTAAGAAGTGACTTTTGCTAAAATCAAATAGAAATAAATATTTTTTTCTATTAAAAGTGATAGTTGGTGAAACTTATTTTTTTATATAATAAAAAATAAAAATGGGAGTTATATGTGATAATTTATTATTCCAGTAATATTACAAACCCACACTTTCACCCATAATAATATGACAAGGGAGTTGGATCCCATGTCATTGAGTATATAACAAATCAAGAGTTGACACATATGATACTATATCATTGTAGATACAATTGTGAGTGTTTTTTTGTAGATATCAAACATTTTTCTTATTGTTCATCTAGACTTCTTTAACACTTGCGAAACATGGTAAATCCTGTTTAAAAAAAAAAAAAATTTAATCTCAATTGTCAATTAAACAAACTAAAATAAAAAACGAAAAATTTTTGGCTCAAATTGTTAAAAAGTGAGTTTTCCCAAAAACAAATAGAAATAAAAGTTATTTTTCCAATAAAAGTGATGGTTTGTGAAATACCTTTTTCTATTTAAAAAAATGAGGCTTATAGGTAATAATTTATTAGTCATTTATAATTATTTTCAAATCATATGAGAATACCATTCCAAATTTTCTTCTTATCTTTTTTTTTTTTTTTATACAATTACTTTTGTTTTGTAAAAATTTAATTTATTATATTTAAATATTTTATTGTAATTTTTAAGTTAAAAATAATTTTTGAAAAATCATATTTAAATTATTTTGTGCCATTATAAAATATAATTATTTTAATGTCAACTTATTTGATGATCCCTTTTTAAAAGGTGTATTTGCTTTTTTTCATTAATATAAATTTTTTAATTAATCTTATTTATTATTAAAAAAATAAATTAGCAAATAATTTCATATATTTATATATTCAATTTTGTTTCAATTGTTCTGGTTATTTAGTGTCTATGTCCAATTCCATTCAAATTTATTCCAATTTTGAATTTTACATAGGTTCTCACTAAATTAAAAATTATGTTACACAATCTTTAAAAATTTACAGGCTCGACTCGAGTTTTTTGGGTTCAACTTGCCCAAATTTACTACTTTAAGGGGGTTGAAAGTTACATTATTGAAATTGTAACAAATTAAAAATTGATACATAAATTGTGATAAAATTGTAAAACTTAAATTGTTATCTTTAAATATTTTATTGTAATTTTTAAATTAAAAATAATTTTTGAAAAATCATATTTAAATTATTTTGTGCCATTATAAAATATAATTATTTTAATGTCAACTTATTTGATGATCCCTTTTTAAAAGGTGTATTTGCTTTTTTTCATTAATATAAATTTTTTAATTAATCTTATTTATTATTAAAAAAATAAATTAGCAAATAATTTCATATATTTATATATTCAATTTTGTTTCAATTGTTGGTTATTTAGTGTCTATGTCCAATTCCATTCAAATTTATTCCAATTTTGAATTTTACATAGGTTCTCACTAAATTAAAAATTATGTTACACAATCTTTAAAAATTTACAGGCTCGACTCGAGTTTTTTGGGTTCAACTGCCCAAATTTACTACTTTAAGGGGGTTGAAAGTTACATTATTGAAATTGTAACAAATTAAAAATTGATACATAAATTGTGATAAAATTGTAAAACTTAAATTGTTATCTTTAAATATTTTATTGTAATTTTTAAATTAAAAATAATTTTTGAAAAATCATATTTAAATTATTTTGTGCATTAATATAATTTTTTTAATATCAACTTATTCGATGATCTTTTTCTAAAAGGTGTATTTGCTTTTGTTCATTAATATTAAAATTTTAATTAATCTTATTTATTATAAAAAAAATTAGTAAATAATTTTATATATTTATATATACAATTTTGTTTCAATTGCCCAGGTTATTTGGTATCTCTGTCCAAGTCCATTCATATTTATTCGAATTTTTAAATTTTACATAAGATCTCACCGAATTAAAAATTATGTTGTACAATCTTTAAAAATTTACAGGCTTAACTCAAGTTGCTTGGGTTCAACTCGCTCAAATTTATAACTTTAGCAAAGAAGTTGAAAGTTACACTATTGAAGTTGTGACAAATTAAAAATTGATACATAAATTGTGAAAAAAATATAAAACATAAATTATTATATTTAAATATTTTATTGTAATTTTTAAATTAAAAATAATTTTTGAAAAAACATATTTAAATTATTTTGTGCCATTATAAAATATAATTTTTTAATATCAACTTATTCGATGATCCAAATCTAAAAGGTGTATTTACTTTTATTCATTAATATTAAAATTTTAATTAACCTTATTTATTATTAAAAAATTAGCAAATAATTTTATATATCTATATATTCAATTTTGTTTCGATTGCTCAGGTTATTTGGCGTCTCTATAAAAGTTCATTCAAATTTATTTGAACTTTTGAATTTTACATAGGTTCTCACTGTGATGTCTCGACTCCTTTAAAGCTATTGAGTACATTATTGGTAACATCTGTCTCTTTGTGTATGTGTCTTCTTCATTGTTTAACTCTTTGAAGTGGTGTTGTTATTCATTCTCCGTCGTGATTGTTGCGTTAAGTACATTCTTGTGAATTCTAAGATGTCATCTTGCACTTTTGGATGTTAGAGAGGAACCATGAAGGTAGGCCGTTGTTCTGGTAGCTCCTGGTCTCACTTTTTAGGTGGGACCGCTCTAGCGGTGAATCCGACCTCCCAGTACTTTGGTTTACAAACTAAACTTTTGGGAGTATGAGTTTTTCGCTCAAGCAAAGAATTAATCGCTCAAGCGGCCTTTTCCAGAGGGGTGTGGAGATTCTGGAAGTGGGTGTTTTTGACTCGAGCGTAAATTTCATTACTTGAGCAGTCTTTCAAAAATTGAACTGTTTGCTTGAGCGCACGATTGGTTGCTCAAGCAGTCTATCGACTGTTAGCTCCAAAAATTGAATCAAATCATTTCAAAAGTTGAGCCTTACCTACTTTCCCATCACTTTTCACTTTACACTCTCTCTCTACATTAACTTTCACTTTCTTTTCTCTCATCTCTCTCTAAAAACCCTCCAACCCACTTCATTTATTCCTTGATCCCTCACTATTTATTGAGATTTCAACCTTAGTGCCTTCTTTAATTTTGGAGAGCTTGTCGAGGTTACATAGTGTACGATGGAGATTAGATTTTTACACCGTTGGTTTCGAAACTTTTTATCCTTTCTTCTCAAGCTCTTAAGGTAGGGATGTTCTTTAAGTTATATATATATATATATATATATATTCTAGCATGTCTTGCCCTTTTCAATTAAGCTTTCTAGTGTAAATTGATTTTGGAAGTTGAATCTAGAAAAATATTGGGAAAATGTAGGCTACGTTTGGTTATCTTTTCAAAGTATGATTCGAATAAAAAATTTTCAAATGTCATAATCAAACACACAATTCAAAACTCAATTCAAAAATTGTTTTTAAAACTCATAACTAAATACGCAATTCAAAACTCAATTCGAAACTCAAAACCAAACTCTTTTCAAAACTCTATTTAAAAAAAAAAAAAAACAATAACATATTTTTTTATTTTGTTTTTTAGAATTATGATTTGAATGTGGAGTCGTATTTTGAGTTACGAATTTGAGTTAAATTTTGAAAAGAAAAAATTTGTTTGGTTATGAGTTTTTAAAAGAGTTTTGAGTTGTATTTTGAATTTTTTTGAATTTATTTTTTAAAATATTTAAGATATTTCTTAATTTTATTTTTTCAGGATAAATATTTTATATTTTAAATATTTATTTATTTATTTTAATGTGCACTATATTTCATACATTTGTGTGCTATATTGTTTTTAAATATTTTAAATATTAAACAATTAAAAATATTATTATTTTATTTTAACTATTTTATTTTATTTTATAAATATATTTTAAAATATTTAATTTTTTTTGTTATGTGTTTGGTTATGATTTGAGTGTGAAATTTTGAACATAGTGTTGAGTTTTAAGTTATGTGTTTGCTTATAAAGTTTGAAAATAATTTTTAAATTGAGTTTTGAATCATGTGTTTAGTTACAATTTAAGTGTGGAGTTGTGTTTTGAGTTTAAAATATTAAAATGTAAAAAATTAAAATATTTACAAAATAAAATAAAATTAAAAATAAAAAATTAAAAATGTTTAAATTAAAATTATATATTTAAAATAAAAAATAAATTTTTCTTAAACATTTTTTTAATATTTAAAAAAAATAAATATAAAAAATTTCAAAATACAACTCAAAATTCTTTTTAAAATTCAAAAACTCTTTTTAAAATACTTTTCAAAACTCATGACCAAACAAATTTTCTCTTTTCAAAACTTAACTCATAATTTCACATTTAAATCACAACTCCACACTCAAATCATAATTCCAAAACGAAACCAAACGTAGCTATATTCTTCCTCATGACTTGGTCAAAGATAAATTATTTTGGGTGGGCTATGAACTATTTGGGGGATGTTAGCTTGTAGTGTTTTGAAAATAAATAGAAAAATCCTATTTTTGATAAAAAAACCCTAGAATTTGGGGAAATTTGAGAAAAAGTGGCATTGATGTGATATTTATGAAATTGATGATAAATATTTAGAGTGTATGAAGAAAGCTTTATGGACATTATACTATGTTGAGGCATATATGAAAGGAAATAAAAATTTTGATTGAACAATCATGGAAACATGGGAAGTGCATGTTGGCACTTTGGAAATTTAATGATGGATATTGATTGTGAATATATGAGAATCTCATATGTCACATAAATTTCTATTTTTGCTTTGAATTTGAAAGGTTTCGAATCGTGGAAATTATACTTGAACAAATGTGAAAGATGTTGGCAATGTTGTACAAATGAGATAATTATGTGTGGTCTATTCTCATTGACTCATTTGCATTATTTTAAATTTTGTTCACCTAAAAATCTTAACTTTGATATAAATTCTTGATTTTGAGAAAGACGATTGTTATTGATGAAAACATCTTGGGGTAAATACGTTTAGCAAGTCTTATAACAACCACCTCCGTAATTAATTAAGTTAATCATGTGATTTGTAATGATTAGGTGGTTATGTGTTAATTATGTGCCATGTGTTAATTAAATTGTGTTATTGTGAACATGTATGTATAAATATGAAATGAACCTGTCTGAATCAGTAATTTAAACAAGTTAGAATTAAATATTTGGAATAGGCAATTAGAGCCTAATTCACATTAGTGTGATTAAATTTAGTTTAATTTAAATTAGATTATGATGTGTAAGATGAGAAATGAATTAATTTAGTTAATGTAACTTATTAGCTAAATAAGTAACTAAGGCTTAAGACAAAAAATTAGTGAATGAAATAATTCCTAACTCTATTCAGTTAGTTAAGAAATGTAACGCCCCGAAAATAATACAATAATTCAACAGTAAAGACTAACACAAAATGATATAAATAGAGTATTAGGCTTTCATTAATCAGAGTCAATTTACAAAAGGAGCACACGCATTACATATTCATAAGCTCTACCCTGAATCTATAACATGTGGCATCAAACTAAATGATCAACGAAATAAATGCCCTACAGGCTTACAACTTTCCAAGACGATACTTGGTTGCAACAAAACGAGTCAGAAGCTCAATACAAATAAAGCCCTAGGCTTGTACAAGAGTAAATACAAAATAAACAAAAGTGAGCTCTCAGCTCCACAATCCTCCCAAGCTAGATCCTTGGCGGAAGCATATCACTAGCACTTGAAAATGGTTTTTCTAAATAGGGTGAGCCAAAGTCCAGCAAAAACAATCTAGCACAATATATGAACTTTAACAAGGTTATAAACATGATGCACATGACCAATACTCAAGGATAGAATCATTCACAACTCTTTTCCCAAAACCATATTATGTCAAGTATTATATCCCAATTCATTTTATATCAATTCGTTTCATGTCATTTCATATCTCCTCACTTCATGAGTTGTATCCAATATTATTCGGAAGACCCAACTAAGGTTACAACTCTGTGGTTTGCTCACCACACAACCATTACACACAAACACTTCACTTTGCCATTTTACGAAAATTTCGTCCATGAGATCAACACCCATGTATATGCGTAGTTTTCGGGACTTGCACCCAGGACACACAGGCCAATTTAATTTAATGGAGTTCATCCCCTTTCTCCTCCAAAACATGGAGTTCATCCCCTTTCTCCTCCCAAACATCATACATATATAATGTATTAAAATACAGTCATATTCAATGACAACCAATAAGGAATCAGTTTCATTTTACCTAATCCTTACGCAATTTTTACAACAATCATAGATATCCTCCACCGATAGCCCAAAACAACTGTACAATCTTCTCAACAGATAAATTATTCAAATTTCTGTAGGTGAGAGACAACACGTATCTAGTTACACCATTTATATAATTTTGTATCCCATTTCACATTTCTTGTACAATTTCCATTATTTCTACAGAATAATTATTCAAGGCATTTTAGGACAAACTCCCATTTATCCCAATCTCATCCCAATCACCAAAAATCAACCATTTCAATATAACCCAAGGTCACATTCATCCCCATAACTATTTCTAAGACATCTATTTGAAAAACCCCTCTTTAGAATTTAAACCCCAAACCCTAGGTTTGTTAAAACCACCTCAACACCTAATGTTTCTCACACATCAAGGAATAAACAAGTTAAAACTCATATAGAGTATAGAAAGTCCCTGCCTCAAGCTTAGATGACCAAGGCAACAATGGAGGAACTTCAAAGACGCCAAAACCAACTTCTACTCGGATCAAAATGGAGCTCTACAGACGCTTTACCTTTTTATCAAAGGCACACAGGTAGAGAAACCAACAGATCTAGGTGAAAATGTAAAGAGAAGATAGGTTTTAGAAAGAGAGGGTCTTGATCTAGCGTTTTGAGAGAAAAAGCGATGAAAAAGTGATGTAAAAGGAGGTTGCTGCGAACTGATATACGCATAGTTCGCTCGAGCACAAGAGTTAACGCTCGAGCGTCAGACACAATAAGTTGTTCCACTCGAGAGCAAGAAATGACCGTTCGAATGCAGAATACACACATCTAGTAGTTTTGTAGACAGAAGAACATCGCTCGAGCGTAGGAAACTCCGCTCGAGCGTAAAATACACTCTCACAATAGTTTTGCAGACCTGCAAAAATACTGAGAGTTTGCAAAACTCGCTCGAGCGAAAGAGCAAAATTCTGGGCAACAAGAGTTGGGAAACCGAACAACCAACCTGTTCCAAACACAACCACAACAATCCCACAGCCAAGTTTAAGGGAAAAGAAGGGAAGCAAGACATGTTCAATAGTACGAAACCAAGAAACCCGTAACCAGATTACAACAAGGGTTAGGTCAAAACCGGAGTTACTATAAGAAAGAAGAGAAATGCTTGAGAGAGAGTAAGTGGGTTTTGTTGAAAGATATTTTCTAAAGAGAAACTCAAGGTTGAGAGGAGCTCTAGAGAAGACATTGAAGACCAAGCTTCCATTGTCAAAAATTACCTAGTCAAGGTAGGAGTTTCAACCCAATTTCTTGAAATTAAGACATCCATACTCATAATCTTCTAAGATATAGGTGTAAATAAGATGAATTCATGGTTAATTGGGACTTTTGTTGTTGTAATGGAAAGTTTAGAACATGCAAGTCTAGATAAGAGGTGAATTGAAGAAGTTAGTCCATGAATCTACCATGCATGGCAATAATTCAAGACATTCATGTTCATAAATTTAATTTCCTTGTATGGCTCCTAAGTTTTGAAGAAAATGCTTTAAAAAATATTAAGTTATGGTCTCAACATGCATGTTTATGAATTTAACAACAAATTAAAGAGTTTGGTCTTTCAATTGGAAATTTGAGTTTTGATTTGAAGTTATGATTTTTGTTTAAACTTAGAAATATTAAATTCAACATGTTTTTAAGAGTTTTGGGCTTTGAAATGCTTGGAATTGGAGTTGGATTTTGAAAAGGGTGAGTTTCAAAACAAAGAGCAATTTTCAGACTCAACACAACCCAGAACCGCACGTGCAGCTTGGAGCCCTGCATGTGCGGAAAACAGAGCACAACAAATCGAACATTCTACTTTAATTGCATGTGGGGTGCACGTGTGGTGGTGGTTCTACACGTGCAGTTTTCAAGCCGATCCCGGTTTTGTTTCCTCTCCGTTTTTCTGACTTTCAAGCCTCAATTTGCATAGTTTTCAAGCGTATTTCAAGTTCAAATACATGTCATGAACATAAAAGGAATTAAAGAATGAATAGGAATAACCAAACAAATAAGTAATGAATGAACCGAATAGGTTTAAAACTGACTGAATGAATTGAACGAATTTTGAGATGTTATGATTAAATGTGTTGTGTAGGTTGTTTGCAAGAGGAGTATCATCCGGCCAACCACTGTGAGTAATGTATTTGTTATTCGGTAATTTGTGGAACCTATGTTTTGTTATGAAATGTTGATACGATAAGTTTGTGAACAAGAATTTTGGAACCGTAAAGCTAAGCGATGAAACATTGAATTGTGTACGATACGATATGTGACAACCTAGAGAATGTACTTTGAGCTCTAGTAACTTCCGTTCTATCGCTGATTCATCATGTAAGCTATGTTGTGTTCATAAAATGTCCGATATAGCAAGGACTTCTCGAAATGTTAAGTTATGTTATGGAACTTCGATATGATTGTGATATGACAAGTTTCTGAAAAACTATGTTAATAAGAATGAATGAGATTTCTCTTGTGATTATCAAATGTGACACCCATGAACAGATGTTTTAATTTTCAAAAATCCCCATTATGTTTAAGACGATCAATGTTATGCCTAAGTCGATCAATTGCGATCATTTTGTATATACGATCTGTTACGATCGTTTTGTATATGTCGATCCATTGCGATCGTTATGTATATGTCGATCCATTGCTATCGTTATGTATATGTCAACCCATAGTGGTCGTTATGCCTATGTCCTTGGCCCATTGTGGTTGCTTTGCTAATATGTTGTTCAGTACTATTGGTTTGACAAGTTTGATGAACTGAATGTATTTTAAATATATATCTGTTAAATGCTTCGTTCCGTCGTGAACGTTCTGTGTGGTGTTCCGTCAAAGTTTTGTAAGGCTATTGGGTGAGCTATTGGATAAGCTATAAAAGGTTTGATGATCCATATTTGCTATTATACGTTTTCGAAGTATGCTTTAATTATGTCAAAAACATTATATTGTTATGACAAGTTATAGATCTCATTCATTTAACCTCTTTACATTGAGATTATTTACTGGGCTTTAACTCACTATTTGTTTGTATATGTATGTAGGTGATTACACACCAGACCGGACTTAGCGGCGTTGACCTAAATCCCGTTTTGTCAAGCTAACTATTATGCCTCACTGCAAGATTCTGAACCATCAAGTGTCAAGGTTTAATTGGGTGGCTGAGTTCACCCTTTTGTTTTTGCAACTAAGTGTTTGAGTAATGCAGAAACAAGTGTCTATATGATTATGACTGATGATAAAATTGACTTTTGTTATCGGGATTAAATCCCTAAGCTATGGTTAAGCTTGGCATGGTCTACGTGAATATCTATGTATATATATATTTTATTAAGTTAGTTTGTCCACTCATAGCTCATTGGACAATAAATTTTATTAATTATTGGTTTCTGCCAACCCCTATTATTGTATTACTATGATTACTATTAAGCAGGCCTTTGGTAATCTTGGATTACTGGCCGGTTACGACTCTAAACCTATAGGGGCAGGTTTGGGTCGTAACAAGTCTGATTAGGGGGTGTAGATTAGAAATTAAGTTGGCCTGAGTATCCTTGGTGTAAGACTAGAAACATGCGCATGTAGGGGCCTAAGCCTTTCGGTTAATAGCCGGTGAGGTAGGATTTTGGTAGTGCCTGATATGCCTACTTGCAAATACTAGCCCTGGGGAATTACCTAAGTCGTATTTACTACTCCATTGTTTAAAGTCTTGGATTTTATGAAGAAAATGAACTTTGAAAATGACTATTGCATGAATTTCAAAAGAGATGCAAAACTTTGACAATTGAATATGGAATAACACTACATTCATATAATTGTACGAGATTGCTTTTAAAATATATATACCTTGTGAAGATATCTCTATTGGGCTTTGTATTCATCCCTAGTGGAATTGTGCAGGAAAAGGTGTTATGGCTCCACCGAGTTGAAGGCGTAGAGTGTGTTGAGGGCAAGAGGCTCTCCTTTTTGTGTATGATGTAAATGCAAGCCGATGGCTTTATGTGTCAGTTGATAACTTTTTATGTAACCAGACTTAAGTCTTGGAATATGTAGCCTCTGGTCACTTACTTTATTGTTTATTTATTTCTTTCTTAATTGTTGCACATGTTGTGGGTTCATCCCTTAAGAGGGTGAATGCATATCTCATGTGAACACTTCTTTTGTTAACTCTCTCCCTTAAATGAAATATTAATTGAAGGAGTTGGTCCATTAAGATAAGATTGTATATTGGTTTGTGTCATTTTCTCTTTCTATTGGTTAATATTTTTTAGGGCATTACACTCACTGAATTAAAAATTATGTTGCACAATCTTTAAAAATTTACAAGCTTGACTTGAATTGCTTGGGTTCAACTCGCCCAAATTTAAAACTTTAACAAGAGGGTTAAAAGTTACATTATTGAAATTGTGACAAATTAAAAAGCGATACATAAATTGTGATAAAATTGTAAGTTTTCAATATTTTTTTTATTTTCATAATTTACATACAAAAATCTAACTATTTATATTATTTCATATAAACATATTTTGTAACACCCCAAAATAATTGCTATAAGCCATCCACAATATTAATTACATAACAACACATGATGAAATAATTATCTTTCATTTATCCCAATTACTTGTACAAGAGGGTGACATATGCATATATAAATTCACAAGTCTAACCCTGAATCTATAGCATATGTTACAACAAGAGATAAGATACGAAGGTAAAACAGATAAATGAATGCCCTAAAGGCTTATAACTTTCCAAGACAGTACTTTGTTACAACAAAAGTGGACTTAAGTCCAATACAATTAATGCCCTTGGCTTGTACAAAAATAAATACTATAAATACACAAAAGAAGCTCTCGCTCCAAGTCCTCCCAAGTTATTGCCTTGGCGGAAACATATCATCAGCACCTGAAATATTTTTTCCACGTAGGGCGAGCTACAACCCAGTAGAAATAATCCAAAGTATATGAATCTTAAGAAAAATATAAGGTGAATGATTATGCAATGCTCGTGCCAAAACATTTTACATTTCTTTCCAAAACCATGCAATGCCAAGTTAATATCATAGTTCATAAATCATTTCCTTTGCAATAAAAAATCGGGCAGTGAATTACACTCTGGGAATCTTAGAAACAGTACAACTTTTCACGGAAATTTCGTCCGCAGGAAATCGTAAACTGGCACCCATGTAAATGTAAGCTATACAAGCACTACTATTACCATTTTACCGATATTTCCTCCGTGGGATCGACACCCATGAATGCGCGCAATTTTTAGGACATTCACCACGGACACTCAGACTAACTTATTTCAACAAGATAAAACATATTTCTCAGATTCACCCATTTTTCTCAAAAGACAAATATTTCCAATGTACAAGTGTGAGTTAATGCCCAATACAAATGAATGAGAAAATAGTTTTAATTCTCCTAATTTACATGCAATTTCTACCAATCATAACTATCCTCCACGAATAGCCCAAAACAGGTATTTCTAAACAGATAAACAATTATTAGTAAAGATAAATTCTCCAAATATTCAAGAGGTGAATGATAATACATATCCAACTCCACCATCCTCATCAACATGATTCCAATTTCATAATTTCAATATCAATCTCATTATTTATATCAAATCAACATTTGAGGCATTTAGGGCAAAATCCCTTTTCTTTCCAAAATCAATCCCAAATATCAAAATCAACCATTTATTCCCAACTCAACATTATTTTCCACACCAAAATCATTTTCAATGATCCATTTGAAAAACCTCTCTTTTGATTTTTACCCAAAACCCTTGACTTGTTCCAAATCTTCCAAAATCTCAATATTGTTTAGAAATAACAAATAACTAAGTTAAAATTTATAAAAAGTGTGGATATATCCCTACCTCAAGCTCAGAAGATGAGAGAGAGAATGTAGGAAACTCAAAGATGCCAAAAATCAACTTTGCTCCGATTAGAACGTAACTCTTGTTGAGCTTTACCTTTTTAACAAAGGGACATGGGTGAAAAGATTGACGGATCTAAGTGGATTTGAGTGAAATATATGAGTTTAGAGAGAGAGTGACAGAAATTAGGGTTTTGAAATGTTTAGAGAGAGAGAGAGAGGGGTGAAAAAGTGACTTAGAAAAGTGACTTTACGAACTGATATACGTGCAGCTCGCTCAAATGCAAGATGTGTCACTCGAACTACTAGACACAATAAGTTTCACTGCTCAAGCGCAAAAAGCTTCGCTTGAGCGCAAGAAGTGTCGCTCGAGTGAAAGAACAAAATTCTGGGCAACAACAGTTTGAAAAACAAGCTACCAAGCTGTTCCAAACGCAACCAACACGTCCCAAAAGCCAAACTCAAAGAGAGATAAGGGGAAATAAGAGATGGATAACTATGTAAGACTATGTAGGACGGGTACGGGTTGATACGGTAAAAATCAAAAAAAGTATGATACAGGTACGATTGCGGTACACCGATATTTTTTATTTTATTTTAATTATATTTATGGTTAAAGGATCCAACCTACAAATTAAAATTAAATATGAAAACTAAAAAAAGAACTACAAAACTAAAAGACAAATCATATTTCAATTCAACAATGCCAACATAAAAACCTTTAAGCATTAAAAATAATATTTGTGAAAATCTTTTTTAAATCTTAATTTATTTTTAAAATCTATGTCTGTCTGTGATCATAATTTATTTTTAAAATATTTTTTCTTGCTCATCAATTTGCTATTTTTATAAAATGAGACCAAAGAAATAACAGGGGCACAAAAATTGCGGATCTACAGGGGCACCAAAAAAAAAAAAGAGAGAGAGACAGATGAAGAACACTCACTAGAAGGGAGACGAAGAGACGAAGATGATGAAGAACACTCGCCAGTTGCTGATCTACAGAAAAAATAAAGAAACGGAGATGAAGATGAAGATGAAGAGACGAAGAGCAGAAGAAGAACACTCACCGGAGGGCTTCATCTCATTGCGTCGCCGTCTGCATCAAAGTGAAGAGATGCTGCTATTGCTGAAGAAGAAAACGAAGAAGCCTGCGCTAGGGCTTCATCTCTTTGCTGCTGCTGAAGTGAATAGATGCAAGAAGGGACAAAACAAAACCTAGGTGTATATATTATATTCTTAATATTACAAAATGACCCTGTATTTTCTATTTTTTTAATAAAGAATATAAATAAATTGCTCCGATACCCCTAATTCTCTTATAAATTTGATTTTTTGCCCCGACATACCCGAAACGTACCAATGACGTTCCCATGTCGTACCCGATTGAACCAAACGTACCGGACCTTTTTTTGTCGTACCCGGTATGCGTACAGCCGTACCGATTCGCGTACATGCACCTGATAAGTACTCGGTACTCGTACGATACTATTTTTGGAGTACCCGTGCTTCATAGATATAAGATAATGAAATCTAAATCTAAAACATCAAATGGGTCGGATCCAAACCGAAATCGCTATATATTTTATTAATTTTTTCACATCTCATGCATAACTCGAGTTTTCACTAGTAAAAACATATATATATATAATTAAAAAATATTATGGTGTATATCCTTAAGGGAGAATTATGTATCAATTGAGTCAGCAAAAAGTATTTATAAAAGCGTAAAGAAATTTATAATTATAATTATAATTATTAATATTTATAATTTTTATTATTTTTTTATAATTTATTTTTTATTTATACTGATGTGCAATTCTCCCTGTCTTTAACAAGGGGTATATGATATCAACAAAATTGTATATGATTGACAATTTCTCCGATTCTTTAATAAAGAATCACCAATTATCACTTGCTCAAGAAAAAGTCTTTTTAAATTTATTAAAAATTGATTCCCAAATTATGCTGATCATATATAATTCAAACCTCTGAAAAAGTCTTCTTATATATATATCATAAAAATTGAGTCCCAGATTATACTTCCCATCTGAAAATAATTCAAAACTCTCTTCTCTCTCCACAATCAAAAATCATACTAAAAACTTTACTGCTTGCCTTTTTCAACAGTATGAGACCTGAACACTCCAGTCCTTGAATGGTGCTAGGCTTGAGGAGACAGAGAGCATGATGACATAGAGCCCAGTGCATCTTAATCCCATAGCAACCAAAATGCCAGCACTTCAATCTCTAAAATATTAATCTTTTATTTTATTTTATTTTTTATTGTTTCAGAATATTAATTTTTTTTTCAAAAATTAAAGAATAGAATAATATAAATTTATTATTTTATTCTTCTTTTAAATTCATTAATAACACAAAAAATACAATTATAACAATTGAGATTTCTAAAAAAACATACTATTAAAGGATAATTTTAAAAAATTAATAATTTTAAAATATAATAATTTTACTATTAAAAAAATACAAAATTTTCTGAAAAGAATTATTATTTTGAGGCAGAAAGAATAAATATATATATATATATATATAAATAAGTAGATGATTGTGACACCCATTTATGACATCACCCATCCTAATTTTCACTTTCCTCCCATCAAATAGTATTAGTACAAGCATCCAAGGGAAATGTTAATTATTAGTTTGAAGGCAGATTTGAGAATTGATTATTTTAAGGAATTTTTTTTTAAGAACCTTGGTATTAAGATTTTATAGTATAAAGGATATTAAATATTTTCATAATGTCTAAGGTCCCTCAATTTGATCTAGAGAAATTTCTCTCAAGAGAAACTCTCATCCAGAGAAATTTCTCTCAAGAATTTCTCTGGACCTCTGAATGTGAACATAGTAAGAATGCAAGCATCAAACAATACTAATTTGTTTCTATTTCCCCTAACAACAACAGGTTTAACTATTGTATCAACATCAAGGATACTTCTGCAGGCATGTTTGTGCACTTCATCCCATCATGTTTTCTCTTTTCAACATCATTTCTTGAAGCAAAGTATATCCATGCATGATTTGCAGTTAGAGAAATATTTTTCAACAGAGAACATTGATATTGTTTTGTGGAAATTTGAGACCACCAAATACTACTGCATTGTCATTGATGCTCCTGGCCATCGTGATTTCATCAACTCCACCACTGGTAGTTTTGAAGTCGGTATTTCAAAGGATGGTCAGACGCCTGAGCAGCATGCTTTGCTTGCCTTCACTCTTGGTGTCAAGCAAATTATGAGAATTTCTTTGGCCTTTTCCAGAGAAATTCTCTCCAGAGAGAAATTCCCGAATTTTTCTGGATGAGAATTTCTCTAGAGAGAATAAGAGATGAAATCGAATTGCTTGAAGATTAGTGAGATGGCGTAGAGATCAAGTAGCGAGAGAGAGAGAGAGAGAGAGAGAGAGAGAGAGAGAGAGAGAAAGAAAGATGAACTTGAGCTGTGAGGAACTCATATTCATCTTCTCTGTATATTGGATGAGTCACATTATCTAAAACCCAATCTCCTTTGAAGAGGGGTTCAAACCAGAGAAAATTACACATGACAGAGAAAATTAAACATGACAGAGAATTTCTCTCCAGAGAAATTCTAGGAACGTCAGAGAAATTTTGAATTCCAATCTAGAGATTTTCTCTGAATTTTCTTTGGATTTCAAGTGAATTATAAAGCATAAAATTTGTTTGGTTGCCAAGAAAAATAAGTGAAAAATAATTTCCATCCACAAAATACTATGCTAATTGATGATAAGTACTAAGTTAAACCACATCTTTTCTCATTTTCAAGCACAGTATTGTATCTTCATCATCTTAGAAAAATTTCCAGACAAACATTTCCAGAGATTCTCTTACCCAGAGAATTTCTCTGGACTCCACAACCTAGAGAAAATCCCAGACAAACCTTTCCATATTGCCAGCACTTGTATTTGAACCCACAGTTGGAAGGCCATAGGAAAAAGATCAAGAGGATTTGCATTGCGTGTCCACTGGAAGGCACTGTTGGTTGTGGAGAAAAGAAAAACCCTTCACCCTTCGCTGAGCCTGATCCATTTTATCGATCACCACCTCATCTTCACATATTCATCATATATACACAATTATATATTATATATATATATATATATATATATTATTCTTGTAATTCATCAATCTCAAAGACCATTTTTGTGAAATTGATTCAATTTTCAGTGTTATGCTCCAACTTTGCTTCGAAATTTTTGCGAATTTCGTCCAGGTAAGGGACAATTTCTATACTTATATACATACACATAGGTATATATGTTGGAAGGTCGGCGAAGACGGTGCTGATTGGCGAGCTAGTATAGTGTCGGTGTGAGCCAACAGCGACTTGGGTCGCGGTGTCGGTGTGTTCGGAGTTGCTACAATGGACGGTGTGCAAACGATAGTGATCTTCGGCAGCGGTGGGAGATAGACAAAGCACTGGTTTGATCTGGGAGAGAGGGAGAGAAAGAGAGTGAGTGAGAAGAGACAAAGAGTCAAATTTCTCTGATATATGTTTAGGGACCTTAGACATCAAAAAATAATTTTGTAGATCTCTTCCATTACTAAAAATGGGAGAGGGATCTTAGACTAA
This sequence comes from Camellia japonica, assembly GCA_030407325.1. Lineage (NCBI taxonomy): Eukaryota > Viridiplantae > Streptophyta > Magnoliopsida > Ericales > Theaceae > Camellia > Camellia japonica. The sequence continues at coordinate 140,099,885 of JAPPVO010000016.1, read as the reverse complement.
TTTTTTTTATTTTAATAATTTTTAAATTTTTTACAAAACGTGTAAAAATATTTAAAGAGTGATATGAAGATATGTAATGATTTTTTTTTTGACTAATTCTTAATTACCAAATGAGGCTTGAATATATGTGTTTAAAAGGAAAATTCTCTATTTCATACAAAAGTGTATTGAGTTTTAATTATGAATTTTGTTAACATCTTCTTAAAAAACAAGATCATTTAACTGTATTCATATTGGTCTATTTATTTTCAGAGTTAGAAATGTAGGAGATTCATAGTGAGTTAAAAAGTTACTATTTTATTTAAGTCATATCACTTTTTTACCATATCACTTCAAACTTAACTTATATCTAACTCATATTTTATAATAAAAAAAAAAGTCAAACAGTATACTTATTTAGATCATTCCAAACCACCCCTAAGTAAAATTGTGTTTGTTTTATATAAATTATTTTTATATAAAATAATAAAACAAATAAAAAAAATAAAAAAACATTAAACATTAATGTTCAAAAAAAATCCCAACATGTAAAAAATAAAAAAAATAAAAAATTTCTAAAAAAATTTAAAAAAAATGATTTTTACTTAGGTGGTGTTTGGGAACTTGGGTTTGGGATTTTTTTAAAATTTTTTTCACTAAAAGACAATTGTTTTACAAAATAAAAAAAAAAAAACACATCCAAATAAAATATCACATCTAACTCCATAATCATTTCACTTTTTCTCTCACAAACATCATATCCAACCATAAAAAATCTAACCATCTTCCCAAACATCAAAAAAAATTTATCCAATAATATCCTACAACTAAAAAAACCTACATAAAAACCCACTTCTCAAACACCCACTTAACAAAAAATAAAAAAAATTAAACATTAATGTTCAAAAAAAATGTCCAACATGTAAAAAATAAAATAAAAAATAGTTTGGCGGACTATTTTTCTAATACCAAGTGCTTGAGGCCCATCCGAATCTCCTCCCCAAGGAGATTCATAATCCGAAGGGGATTACGAATTCCTTCTCCATCTCTAAAAACAAACACAAAAATAGTGAGTCCTACCTCATTATCAATCCCAATCCCCTCTCTATAACCCCAAACAAACAGGGCAATTATGTTTATATTAAAGACCCTCATTAGTAAATCGTTTTAAATTTTAAATAAATTATAATTTTGTTTGATTTAGCTTTTTATTTATGTTCGAAAAAAAAAAAACAACAATAACACTTAACTTCTGTATTTGGTAGAGTTTTCTAAAATTAATTTCATCATTACATTCTAATGTTATGTTTGGTTTGAATTTTTAAATCATGATTTCAAATCAATTTTAAAATACATTTTGAAAACATGTTTGGTAAAGTAGATAATTTTTAAATTTTTGATCTATCCGGTCATCCGTCCGGACATCTTCCTGAATGTCCGGCCGGTCATCCACCCGGTTGACCAGAACAATACTTCTTTTTTTTTTCTTTTTTTTTCTCAATTGTCAATCGCTACCTATTATTTAATTTTTTTAAATATAGAAATTATTTTTTTGACCAAAATAACAAAAAAAAAATTGAAATGAATTTTAAAACGAGTTTGGTTAGGAATGTTGAATAGAATTTTCAATAAAATTTTGAGTTGTGTGCTTGGTTATGATTTATAAGTTTTTCAATTAAATTTTGAAAATTCTTTTCAAAATTCATAACCAAACAACTTTTCTCATTTCATATGTCGCATCAAAAATTCAAAACTAATAACCAAATAAATTTTCTCTTTTCAAATCGTAATTCCAAAACTTATAAACTCAAAATATAAATTTATTCTCAAATTATAATTTTAAAACTCTATCAAACCCCACCTTAAACTTGTTTGATGAGTAAGTTATTCATAATTTTTTTTGTGCGTAAATTATCAAAATATTGTCAAGTAGTGTAAATGATATTTCCAAAAAGCACGTAAGGCAACGCTTTAGTGCACTTGTAGTAATATCTCAAGCTATAGTCAATAGAGGGGTATTATAATAATCTAACTTGATCTATTATAATAATCTAACTTTGATCTGTTTTAAAAAGCAGATTAAAAGTTAATTTTATTTATTTTTTTTTAAATGTGTAAAAAGATAGAAACAATTTATGTAATTCAAAAAAGTCAAAAAAAATTAATTTCTAACAAACTTGTCAAAATAGGCCTTTATTACTAATATTTTATCATGAGAAAATAAATAAATAAATAAACTTTTTTTTTATTCAATACAAAATCAAAAGTCACCACTCTCTCTCTCCCCCTCTCTATCTCTCTTTATTTCAAAAAAAAAAAAAAAAGGAAAAAAAAACTTTCTTTCATAAAAAAATAAGAATAAATTACAAATGTATCATTGAGATTTGTTTAAAATACGATTTATCTTCTATAATTTTGGAAATTACATATCAAGCTTAATGTTTTTAATTTCATAGCAAATAATTTTTTTATTAATAAATTATCAAGTTAATTAACAGTTTTTATTAATATCAAAAGTTTATTTCAATTAATAATTTAGATAATTTTATTAATATATAAGAGAGCAGTTATAAATTTTATTTTTTAATTAATTTTATTAAATAAAAAATTTTAACAATGGGGATTTATAATTTTTGAAATTATAGAAAATAATTCATATTTTAAACAAATTTTTATATTAAAAAATTAATTAAATAATGTGAATTGAACGAGACGCCGAACAACGGCTTTGATAAGAAGCTTTGCCAAACAGTATATATACACTATTAGGCTTAACCAAGCAATTTAGATATTTCTTCCTTACACAGAAAGCACAGTGTTGCTTTCAAGAATCAAACTACGAAGCCTCCAAGTCTTCGTTACCGAGATAAACAACAAACAAACCTCTTTTTCTAAGGACGACCAAAATGGGTAGTTCTTCAGAAGAAGAAAAGCTAATTCAGATGGTCAGAGACTTCATTGAATCTGGAGGAGGATCTCCCAAATCCAATTCCCATCCTCAATCAGATTCAGAAGAACCCCCTCAAATTCACCACAAACCCACATTTTCCACTTTACAGGTACTTTCAAATTGCACCATATGTGTTGTGATGAAAAATCCTCTATGTCTTGCCTTCAACATAGTATTCAAGTTTGATTCATTTTGTTTTTTGGGTTTGATCTTATTTTGTGTGTTTGTGTTTGTGTTTGGATTTTTGTAGCATGTTCTTATGAGGGTCACAAATGCAGAGACTCAGATCCTTGAAAAAATCTTAATCTACCTGAGAGACATCGAATTCATAGATGAAACCAATAACAATCTGAAGAAGTGGATTGTCCTGAGGCTTATTAGGGATGGTTTTGAAGCCTCTCTCTGCAAAACTTCCTGGCCTGCTACCCTTGGTGGCTCTTCAGGTCTTTGTCTCTGTCTCTCTCTCTCCTGTCTCTCTCTGTCTCTTGATTTTGGTGAGGACCCATTTCTGATATGTGTGTGTTTGTTGTGTTGTGTACATGAAGTGTTTGAATTTAAAGGTGATTATGAATATATAGATGTTATGAAGAAGGACAGCAGTGGTGAAGCAGTGAGGTTGATAGTGGACATGGATTTCAGGTCTCAGTTTGAGCTAGCAAGGCCTACTTCAACATACTCAGAGCTTACAACTTCTCTGCCTTCCATATTTGTTGGGAGTGAAGAGAAGCTAATGGAGATAATATGTTTGGTTTGCTCAGCTGCTAAGCAATCTCTGAGGGAGAGAGGTCTTCACATCCCCCCATGGAGGAAAGCCACTTACATGCAGTCCAAGTGGCTCTCTCATAACTGCAAGAAAATCTCTTTCTAAATTTCTCTCCCAATAGCAGATTATGAGCTAAAAATTTGAACCCAAACAAGTCATAGTGTATGTGGTTCCACCAAAATTAGCAAATAGCACCAACAATTTTCTCAAGACTATCAGAGATGGAATTTAGGTTTGGTAGCATTGTTCAGGTACTGCCAAATTTAGGGGATGTTTGTTATCGCTTTTTGTTTTTTGAAAAGAAAAAAAATTTAAATCACAAAAACTTGTTTGATATATTGTTTTCGTATTCCTATATGAATTGTTGTGGCTGTGCCTCTCAAAGTTTTGTTCTTTTATTGTTACCTTGAACAAAAAGGAAAAAGTTTGATGATTTTTTTTGGCAATTATCCATTTTGATGTCCTCCAGTTGTTTATCTTTTTTACCCCTTTGTTCTCATCACAGGCCTATCTAATTTGATCATGAGTGATGATATATAGCTCTACTAGTAGAGAGCGCTAAAGAGAGCATTTATGTGGCTAAAGGGAGCATTTATGTGGCAAGTTAAAAAAAAAAAAAAACACTAGCACTAAACATCATATTACAGTTGAGCTTGTCACAATTACACTATGTTTGGGAACTTAGGAAAGAAAGGAAAAGAAATGATTACTTAAGTAATAAGAGAAAAGAAAAGAAAAGAAATGATTACTTAAGTAATAAAATAAAAGAAAAGAAAAGAAATGAGTGTGATTTCTCTCCTTTTTGTTTAGATAAAGAAAAAATAAAAGAAAAGAAATGATTGTGATTTCTCTCATTCATGTTTGGTTAGGTTTCATTAAGAGAAAAGAAAAAAAATTATTTTATGTTATATTACCGAAATAACCTTTTTATATTTTCAATCATTTTAGTTCTTTTATTTTTATAGGGACAAATTGATATTATGAAAATAGTGATTTCTTTTCTCTCCCAATCTCTCCACTTTTGAAAAGATTGAAAATGAGCCTTATAAGAGAATGAGTTTCTCTTCCTTTCTCTCCATTTCTTCCCATTTCTCTCTACTTAAGTTATCTAAACAAATAAGAAAAATACATATCACTCTATTTCTTTTCTTTTCTCTCCAAACCACTCAATCTAAACATAGTGTTAGAGTTACCTAGAGTTCTTTATTTGAGAGTTCTCAATCATTTTTGTTTGATCAAAATTCAGGTTATAAAGTATAAATAAGAGAAAACGCTATGTATGCACTATATGGATTTTATAATTATAAAAATAAAATAAAAAAATTAATTTTAATTTTTCTGAGTCATAATTAAAATATATATATTTATGTCATAATTAAATATAATATGAGGTATAATTAAAAAAAATTATGAGTCATAATTAAAATAAGGGTTAGACTTCTCTCTAGTTTGTGGTCGGATTGAAACAAGTTGTTGGGTCCATTGGGGGTACCACGGGTCCTATTTAGATGATTTGAACCATTTAACATATAAAACTCGTTGAGTATAATAGCTATTTAATCGGATCAAATTTTTGTCAACAGTAAATATAATTTTTAAAATAAATTGTTAATAAAAATTTGATCCGATCAAATAGTTATCGATATCCGATCAATGTAATTTTTTACAGGGATAAAGTATTTGACAAGCTCTACACATTAAACAGTTCGGATCAAGACCTGTGATTAGGGATGGCAATTTGAACCTGACCCGACGGGGACCTAACCCCCGACTCCGATTTGAGTAGTTTTTTTTCGAAAAATATCCCCAATAGGGAGGGGATAGTATTCAAAAATCAATCCCCGATCAGTTTCAGGCCGGGGACGGGGATGAGTGTTCCAGCCTCGTACCCGGCCCGTCTCCGTTCCCGTCCCCGTTTGTCCCCGAAATAAAATTACTATTTTACCCCTTTATATATATATAAACCAAACCCTCATATCCCTTCTCTCTGCCTCAGATCACATCTATCATCTCTCTTTCCCTCACTTAGATTTCTCTCTCATTCTCTCACTTTCTCATCATCATCATCATTATCATCATCATCTAAAACATATCTGAACAGATCCGCTGATCCTCTCCCACTACCGCCTCCGTCGCCATGGCTTCCTCTTCGACTTCCCAACGTCGCCGCCTCACTCTTACATCCGCTGAAATAGTGGCTGCAGCACCCTACCCATGTTCCGTTGCGAATTTTAACATCACTCATCGCCTCCTCCGTCGCAACACCACCTCTGTCCAGTCTCTACTGCAGCTCCAGTGGATGATTTGGATTTTGATTTGATTCAGACGACGGCATACAGCTTGAGTCGGCCGATGCACCAGTTGATCTATGAGAATAACTCAGATCTATATATGTGTGATGATGATTATTGATGATGATAGATAGATAGATACATATATATATATATATATATATATGTGTGTGTGTGTGTGTAATGAACAATTTCAGATGATGATGATGATATATATATATATATATGTGTGTGTGTGTGTAATGACCAATTTGAATTTTTTTTTTTTTTTAAGTTGTTGATGATGATTGTTGATGAGGATGATGAAATATACTGAAAACAACAGATTAAAAAAAAAATTTGTTGTTGTTTTTGTGTCAAACAAAATTATAAAAACAAATAAAAATAAAAAAACAAAAACAAACAAACAGATCGGGGATTTTTTGGGTCGAGGAAACCCGATCCTCATTAAGGGACGGGGATGGAGGGGGTGATGGCGTCCCTGCCGAGGATCGGGAGTGGGGATGGGAATTTTTTTGCCTTTGGGGATCGGGGACGGGGAGTGTAATCTCCAGCCCCGCCTCGACCCGCTGCCATTCCTGCTTATGATGGGTTCCACAAGCTCAACAATACCGTCCAGTTCACTTTGTGGACTAGAGACAAGTAACCCCCTTAAAATAATGATATAACCAAAGAAAAAAAATCATAATTAAGGTTACATATGATACATTTTTTTAAAGGGGAATATATTAGAATTTCTCAAGAGAAAAAATACAACTTTCTCTATACTATTTTGAGAAATAGGTTAAAATTGACTTTCTTTCTTTTCTTTCTTTTCTTTTCTTTTTTTTTGAAAAAGCATGCAAAAAAATATGAAGATGATAAGACTTAAAAAAGTCATATAGTGCGACAGGAAAAGAAAAATGCTATGAAGCTTGAATCATTTATCAAAAATTTTACCAAACTTATCGCGTGTGTGTAAATATGTGAAAAGTTTGGTAGAAACTTCAATATCTGAAATCCTGGGCACAACTCATAATAAAATTTATATTATTATATAAAATCTGCACTTGCATATTATTTAAAAGACTCTTAATATGAGAAAATTATTTAAAATTTTATAAATAATTTATATTCATCTTTCACATTTTTAAATTACATATATTTTACACATCACGAGTGCAATTATCAATAGTTATTTAAAGGGCTATTTTGGGCTATTCAAAGTCAATTTCTAACCATCTTCCTAAAGCAATAAAAAATAAGAGAGAACAGGACACAGAATGTTCGCCCATTGTTTTGTGTTTAGATTAAATTAAATAGATATGCATTGTATTAGTAATTTGGTATAGATTAAAGTGCATAAATATATAATGTTGCTTCATGAACTAAATTGACATTGTGACAACATAGAAATGGAGACTTTCTCATTTGAATAAGTGGGAAACCCATGATCAGGATTTAGGCTCTATTTGATAGAGTTCTGAAACGTTATTTTGCACGTGATGTTTAGTTAGGAGTTTCAAATCATAATTCCACACTCACTTTTAACAACTCGGTCGAAGGTGAAAAAATTTGGACTAACCGGTCGTCCGGCCGGTTGACCGGAATAGTGCAAATATATATATATATATATATATATTTTTCAATTGACATATGCTAATTTTTATATATTTGAAAAAAATATTTTTCAAATTTTTTTAAATTTTTTATAAGTTTTAATAGATTTTTAAGTTGTGTGTTTGGTTATGAGTTGTAAGTTTTTGTATCAAATATAATATGTCACATCAAAAATTTCCCATACAATTCAAAAAAAATTTCAAAACTCACAAACTTAAAATATAACTCATACTCTCAAATCATATTTAGAAAACTCTACCAAACGCAACCTTAATTTTTCAGGTATATATGATGCCCCAAAATGATCGGTGGTTTTTTTTTTTCTGGATATAATCGCTTTGCATTGTAATCTTCATATTTCATCTAAGAAGTTTTTATTTTATTTATTTATTTATTTTATAATTAATCTAGTCAATCAAGAAAAAAGTTTTAATATATTATTAAAATAAATGGTTATAACTATTATGTTATTGTAAGAACATTTTTTATTGTTTTAATTTAAAATAAAAAGTTATTGAAATAGATCTTATATAACTATTAATTATGAAATGGAAAGAAAAAAAATATTTCATAAATTAAATAAAGAAGATTGAACACTAGTTTATAGACATTTGAAGAAGTCGTTTCTTGTGGAATCGTGAGAGGACTAGTATGAATATGTTTATTTTTAAAAAATTATCAGGTAGTCTCAATAAATTATTTTTATGTGGTATTATCGATAAATATATTGCAAAACACATAGGCTTGGTTTGGAAAATGAGTTGACTTTTTAATTTTTTTAACTATTTTATTCAGGGGTAAAAAATTTAGTTTGGGAAGGACTTTTGGCTTTTTCAGCTTTTTAAATTTTTTTGTGAGAGAAAGAATATAATGATTATGTGTTGGCTTGGTTTGGTTTGGGAAATCGGTTGGCTTTTTAATTTTTTTTTGACTATTTTACCCTGAGCTAAAAACTTGGTTTGGAAAGGATTTTTGACTTTTTCAACTTTTTTAACTTTTTTGTAAAAGAAAGAATGTAATGATTATGGATTGGATGTGATGTTTTGTCTTATTGGGTTAAAAAATTTATTTTATTTTTTGTGACTATTTTAACTAAAAAAACCCTCCAAACCCACTTTCCAAACAGGCACATAGGGTTGTTTGGGAAGTGGGTTTATGTGTCCGTTTACAAGTGGGTTTAGGGCTAAAATAGCCACAAAAAACAAAATAGACTTTTTATTCCCAATAAGACAAAATATCACATCTAACCCATAATCATTATATTTTTTCTCTTACAAAAAAGTCAAAAAAATCAAAAGTTTTTTCTAAATTAAATTTTTTAACCTCAAACTAAAATAGTTAAAAAAGTCAAAAAATTAAAAAGTCAATCCACTTCCTAAACCGAGCCTAAATGGATCATTTTTTCTCTCAATCTCAATTAATTAACAAAAATAAATAAATATATTATTCTATTAATAAATTTTTCCATTAGGTCACCATCATGGTGATGTCACATGGTTACTTGAGTAGAGGAATGTTTTAGACCACTAATTAGTGGTGACTCTAATGATCACCCACTGCCACAGTGTGTTTTTGCCTTGTTTTTTTTTTTTTTCAATTGCCACCTCATTAGTGGTGGGATTAGTGGTGACAAATTAATGACCTATAGCATTCTCTACATGAATAATACTTATTGGATTTAGGTTCTCTCGAGGAGACTGGAAGTGTTATTGGGTCTTGTGAGGCCCACTACGGACCTAATTACTTTGACAATTTAAATAGTTTATGTTGTTTAATTATGTGCGATCATTTATGAAAAAAAAAATTTACACATTTTAATAATATTTGTCTGTAAAAAATAAATGCTAACATGGGAGGAAACCCATTCTATATTAGAAGTTGTTTGAGTATGATTTATTTTTTTATTTATTATGAAAAGGCGTATTAAAAAATTTTAAAAAATAATATAATAGAAATAAGTCAATAAATAATTTATTTGAAGTGTCCTAAAAGGAAAATGAGTGAGAGCACTAATTAGTGCCATCACTAATGATGTGGCAGTGGGTCCCACCCACTACCACAGTGTGTGTTGTGTCTGTGTTTTTTTTTTTTTTCTTTTTTCTTTTCCACCTCATTAGTGGTGGATTAGAACTACCAAATTAGTAGTATGTAACATTGTTGGTCCTAAAAAGAGACCTAACAATTACCCCTCGTTTTTTGGGACTAAAATTCATGTATCGTGAGGAGTTCGGATCCTCGGCCGCACAATCCTGCGGCCCTCCCTGCCGCACTACAAAACGACACCGTTTTGTAGTTTTTTTTTTTTATTTTCCTCCTTTGTTTCTTATTTTGCTTTCCCTTTCCTCTTTTGAACCCTAGACAGATCGACGGAGGTGACGAATCTTGACGACAGACTGACAGAGGCGACGGAGGCGAGACGACAAACGGAGAGGCGACAGAGGCAAGGACAGGCGGCGGTGAGACGACTAGAGCGCCGAGAGACTAACAAACAGAGTCGGTGAGAGACGACAAAGTTGGCGAGGGTGACGAGGTCCGTTTCTCTCCCTTTGGTCTTCATTAGAGATTAAGATCCGTACATCTATTTCTCTCCCTTTGCCGTTTCTCTCCCTGCATGGTGAATTTGTGTAAAGAACAGCCATATTCTGAATGTCTGTATAAAAATGATAGAACCCCTTTGAAAAATCTGGGTGATGAGTTAATTAGCTTAAAAATGTGATCCTTAATCCCTTTAGTTCTCTTAAATTTAATTCTCAAATATTCTTCTAGTTGAGAATAGAATTAGCTTTGGAAAATCTTTGTGATGAGTTAATTAATTTCAAATATTCTTCATGTGTGTATGCTGGATTGCTGCAGACATCTGTTTTGTGAATGTGAGAACAAAATTACTTGATAACATAATTTCCTTTGGAAAATCTGGGTGTATGCTGGATTCCTACAGATAACAAATTCCTTTGGAAAAAGCCAATAAACAAGACATTCATAAGTTGAACTAAGTTTGGAAAATGTGGATGTATATATGAATTAGACCCCCGTTTGTATGGTGTAACCTTTTATATATGAATTAGACATTCATATATATGAATTAATAAACAAGACATTCATAAGTTGAACTAAGTTTGGAAAATGTAGGTGTATATATGAATTAGACCCCTGTTTGTATGGTGTAACCTTTTATATGTGAATTAGACATTCATATATATCAATTAGACATTCATAAGCCAATAAACTATTTGGACTTTGGACTTTGTATGGTGTAAGAAAGAAGAGATGATTCAAGACTTAGATCCCTGTTTTTCAAACTCAAAACTCTCTCTTTTTTCTCTCTCAGAATGGTGTGTATATATGAATCTACATATATACATAGAAAATAATCTATATATGTGATGTTGTGTTCACATTTAGGAAAAAACAACCTAGAGCAATAGATTTATCAGATGTTGATTTCAAATCCAGAGTTAGATGAAAGGGTTATCAATCTATCATGTGTAACATAGACCAATTCACATAACAGTATGTATGAATGATATGATCTAAGTTGAATGTGACTTTAGCCTAAGAGGGTGTGTGAGTTGAGGCTGTGACAAATGACTTCAATGAAATTTATGAATTGTGCATATAATTTTACCTATGAATTGTGTATATGATTTTGCAGATGTCAAGTTCAAAGTGTTAACGGAGGTACCTCAGATTAGTTGACGTATTGCAACAGAAATTGTCCTAAATGTCATAAGAAAGCAACAATTCGAATTTCCGAGACGGAGCGAAACAGAAACAAATTATTTTATTGTTGTCAAAATTGCGGCGATTTTATTGGATGGTGTTTGCCTACAAATTCACAAGGTAGAGGTGAAGGAGTAGTGCAAATGGAAAATATGCCAACTGTCACCGAACAACAACTTCGACTTATGAACGAACAACTTCGATTTCAAAGCGAAGAACTCCAATTTCTGAGGGCGAAGATGCTTAAGTTGGAAACAGACATAAATCAAAATTCGTGTCGTATTTATAAGTTGTTCATCTTGCTTGTAATTGGTATCGTGTTAGTTATAAAAATGTAATAGTTTTGTAATCTTTATTTTTGTATAGTTATATGGACTTGGTGGTGGCACTTTGTATGGTTATGTGGTTATGTTTGTAAACTTTTTTTTGGTATCATTATCTGAACTTGTTAACTTTGTATGGTTATATGGTTATGTGGTGGCACTTGGTATTTTTATGTTGTTCATTTTGTCCAGCAGAGCTTGTGTAATCTGTGTAATCAGTTTGTATGGTTATGTTGTTCACTTTTTATGGTTATGGTTATGTTGAACCTCTCCAGCAGAGCTGTGTAATCTGTCCATTAGAGGGTGTAATCAAAACAGGAAATAAGTGTAATCTGTCCATTACAGGGTCTAATTAAACAGGAAATAAGCGTAACTTGTCCATTACAGGGTCTAATCAAAACAGGAAATAAGCGTAATCTGTCCATTACAGGTTGTTATCAAAACAGGAAATAAGCGTAATCTGTTCATTACAGGGTGTAATCAAATAGAAACTAAGTGTAATCTGTCCATTACAGGGTGTAATCAAAACACAAAATAAGTGACATTAATCTGCCCATTACCAAGTATATATATGCATGCATTCTACTCCTAATATTTAAACCAATAAATCCCTAACTCAATCATGCAGCAAACACCCAACATAATAAATTTTGAATATTCTTTTCATTCATAGCATAAGAATCGAAAAATAACGCCATAAAAAAATAACATGCATCAAACATTGTTCCCATTGCAAACATTGTGACCATTGTTCCCAAACATATCATTTCCAAACATTGTTCCCATTGCAAAAAATAACATCAATAATGACCCAAATTTGAACAACATAAAAAAATACACCCAAATCTGTTTAAAATATAATAGCATCATCGTTCGTTCAACGATGTCCATGTACATGACTGTCAGCAGGACTATATGAGGCTTGCGACACTTGGACTGGAAAGTGTTGAACTGTAGTGCCTCGAAGCAACTCCTGAAATGATGTCTAAGTGGGATAGACTAAGGCATTGACTGAGACGTGTTACTTTCTTGCAATAGTGCTAAATTTATTGAAAATATTGATACATGTATAGTACCATTTGAATGTAAAGTATGTAAGCAATTATAACTCACATCATATGTAGGATACGTGACATGATGAACACTTGTGCGACCCATGAGAGGTTGAGGTTGAGATTGAGATACAGGTCGAGATTGAGAACTATAGACACCATGACCATGACCCTAAAGTAAACCAACATAAGGCAAATAATATATGAAATAAAAAAAAAATACTAATGCATTTTCATTTAAAAAAAACACACAATATGAATCATTACCTCAATATAATTACTACCCCTGATGAAAGGAGGTTAAGATTGACCTTGGGGAGTATAAACAGTAACACCCTATACAACCAATGCGAGAAAGTAAAACAACATTAATAAAGTAAAACAATGGTTCCATATGAGGTTCAATTTTCCTAAGGTCTATGCATGTCAAAGGTTCAATTTACCTGTATTTAATGATTACCAATAGCCAAAGCAGGTTGAGATTGAACTTGGGGAGTATAAATAGTAACACCCTATACAACCAATGCAGGAAAGTAAAACAACATTAATGCACGTCGATGACCTTTATCTTAGAATGTACATAGGTGCCAAATTGCTCAATGCCAAATAACTAAACAAAAATGCTTTGATGCTGCCGTTGATATAAAAGCCAATTTGCAACCTTTTTTGCCTTTGATATAAAACTTCAAGACAGCAGTATCAGAAATAGACCAAAACAAAAGCCATTACATGAGTAAGCCATTATAGGTTTTTTATTCTCCTTTTTTCTGAGATATGCTTTTTTGATTTTACAAAGTTTAACCCTTTGGAGTTCTATCATTAGCAACATAATAAATTTAACATGGGAATTTCCCTTAGACAGCCCAATCAACAAGCATATGTGCTAGACTACAAGTGAGAAAGAACACACATATTTTTGTTATCAGGTAATATACAAAAACTAATCTGTTTCTTGGGCATACATGAGAAAGAAGACACATGTTTTTCTTATCACTTCCAAATTATTATGTTGCATAATAAGACAAAATTTGTGATAAGCAACTAACTCAAACCATGGGAAGCACAAAAAAGTTTACCTGTATTGAATGATTACCAATGGCCGAAGAAGGTTGAGATTGACCTTGGGAAGCACAAAAAGAACCATCCTACATGCATAAAAAAAATACCAAAATAATAAATATCACCCTACTAGATTACAAGAATAACCAATCCAACAAGATTAATACAAGGTTGCACACAATAGTAAATAGGGCAAATTACACAAATAGTCCTTATAGTTTGGGGCTTGTGTCACTTTGGTCCCTGACTTTTCAATTGTGACACATTTGACCATGAATTTTGAATCTTGTTTCAAATAAGGACAATTGTATATATAATTAGATTTTTCAAGGGTAAAATTGTCAATTTGATAAAATATAAACTAATTTAACAAAAATAAATGTCAAGCAAATATTTTTGAATTTTTAAAAATTATTTCTACCTACAAAAAATAAAATTATGTAAAATTGATAAATCTTTTGGACATTTTTTTTTTTTTTTTACCAAATTAATTTTTATTATGTGTTTGGATGATGATCATGTAAAATTAATTTTTAAAAAAATTAATCATGTAATTTTTATTAATTTTAAATAATTTTATCATTGGTGGATAAAAATAATTTTAAAAAAATTAAAAATATTTTTTTGAAATTTATTTTTGTCAAATTAGTTTATATTTTATCAAATTGACGATTTTACCCTTGAAAAATCTAATAATATTTTCAATTGTCCTTATTTGGAACAAAATTCAAACTTCAAGGTCAAATGTGTCACAATTGAAAAGTCAGGGACCAAAGTGACACAAGTCCCAAATTATAGGGACTATTAGTGTAATTAACCCTAGTAAATATTATCTGAATACAATTATTACCCATGATGATATGAGGCTTAGATTGATTTTCGGGAGTACAAAAAGTATCACCCTACAAATGACCAATTTCTTTAATTCATTAGTTTTCCAACACACATAAGACAAAATTGGTAACACGTCACATAACACATAACAAAATATTATTTAATCATAGATTCAATTTTGTGTAATTACTTGATTAGATTGCATTCTTTTCTTCTTTGCAATGGATTTTTCCATCTCGCCCTTGATCTTCCTTCTTCCCTTACTAGTTGCTTGTCTTTTCTTGAGTCCCTTGGCTTGGATTGGACAATCTACTTCTTCACTCTGTGGGCATGTGTTAGCTGAGGAATTTCTCAATTCGGTGATCTCCACTTGACCAGAAGTGTGCACACTTAATTTGTCTTCAACCATGACACTCAGTTCTTCACCTTTTGCAAGTGATAAATGATAAGTTTCTTCACTTGACAAATTATAGGTTCAATGAATCAATTTATATTACTTGGATCTATGACTTGGATTTTTTTGGACAGGTATGCCAGTGTTTAATTTTCTATCTCTAACTTTGTAATTTAATAAAGTACCTATGTGCATCCAGTTATCTAAACTATCAACATTTACCAATATCTTTTAATGTGTTCTCTCATTTATTACTTGGATCTTTTAATGAGTTCTCTCATTTATATAATTTTTATAAGACAGTTGATTAAAAAGGATGTTTTGAAATTCATAATGAGGATAATTAAATTTGACAAAATATTGGCCCCTTATAGAATCTCCCAATTAATATAAGTGACCTTATGCATAAAAGCACAAATTTGCTTCCAATTATATAATGAGGGTATGTGTAAACTGCTGTAATTGCATAATGAGGGTATGTGTAGACTACTGTAATTGCATTATATATATACATAACACAAACTCATTTAAATCCTTACTTTAAATAATTAAGCAGTGTTATGTAATTGCATTATATATATACATAACACTGCTTAAAAACTCATCTAGATCACAATTATATCTAAATCCTTACTTTGTTACTCTGTTTCAAAACTCATCTAAATCCTTAAATTAATAATTAAGCAGTGTTATGTAATTGCATTATATATATACATAACACAAACTCATCTAGATCACAATTATATCTAAATCCTTAATTATAGCATTGACATATATAAAAAATAGGCAAGATTTACATATACAGCTAAGAAGTATAAGATTTACATATGTTATGTAATGTTAAGCAGTACATATACAGCTATAAAGCAGTGTCAACAGTGTTAAGCAGAGCTATAAAGCAATTTAAACCATATCAGCATAGCCGTCGAGCATATCAGCAACTATAACAAAAAAAAATGTAAATATAGAGAAATGACACAGAGACTGAAATAGACCTCGTCATGGCTGCAATGTTGCCTTCCCGCTGTCGCGTCACAGTCGGACTCGTGTCCCTCCGCTAACCTCTCTTCATCACCGTCGCCTCCCTTCACCATCTCTCTTCGTCTTCGCAGATGGTGCCGATCGTCTCTCCGTTCGTCGATCGTCTCGTTTCTCCAACTGCCTCTCTCTCTTTCTCTCTCTATCCAGCTGCGTGGTTAGGGCTAAACAGAGAAGAGAGGGACGAAGATGAAAGTCAAATAAGAGTTCAAGCGGAAAACTCAAATATTGGGAACAAAAATTTAAAAAAAAAAAAAAAAACTAAATAAAACGACGTTGTTTTCTCCAAAATGACGTCATTTTGGGGAGTACGGCAGTAAAGGCCGCAGGAAAGAGCGGCCGACGATCCACACTCGTATGGTGAGGACCCCCTCCTAAGCCATTGAGGTGGTGTCCACTGTTCTTAACAATTATAAATGTTATTATTATAATATTTGTATATTATAATTTATTTATTATTTAATGTATCACTATTATATTAATTTTAGGACAAATTACGTTAATATTCCCTTTAGTTTGGAACTCGTATTACTTTGATCCTTAACTTTTTAATTGTGACACATTTGATCCTAAATTTTGAATCTTGTTCCAAATAAGGACAATTAAAGATATCACTGTTTAATTTTAAAGGTAAAATCGTCAATTTAATAAAATATAAATTAATTTGACAAAAATAAATTTAAAAAAATAAATTTTTTAAAAATTATTTTTATTCACCAATGATAAAATTATGTAAAATTGATAAAAAATTAATAAAAATTGCATAATTAATTTTTAAAAATTAATTTTACATGATCATCAGCCAAACACATAATAAAATTAATTTGATAAAAAAATAAATAAATATCTAAAAGATTTATCAATTTTACATAATTTTATTTTAGTGGGTAGAAATAATTTTTAAAAATTTAAAAATATTTGTTTGACATTTATTTTTGTCAAATTAGTTTATATTTTATCAAATTGACGATTTTACCCTTGAAAAATCTAATGATATTTTCAATTGTCCTTATTTGAAACAAGATTCAAAATTCAGTGTTAAATATGCCATAATTAAAAAATTTACCAAAAAACACAAGCCCCAAACTATAGAGACTATAATTCACACTTTAATTTTATGAATTCTATCACTCGCATTTATTATTATTAATAATAATATAAAAATAATATAGTACTGTCACGATCATTAAATTATTGTTTTCATATACATTTACCTTGAATTGATTACAAATTTCATCATAATACAGGCAAATTCATGGTCGCAATTAGTATGACTGGATAATGATCGCTTTGAATTTTTATTACCGTCCCATACTTTTTTTTTTTTTTTTTTTTTTTTTTTTTTTTTTTTTTTTTTTTCAGGTGAAGTATCAATAAATTTTAAAATTGTTTAATTTTGTTTAAATTCAAATGTTTTTATAAAGTAAAATTATATAAAATGGTAGCCACTTGTATGTTTGGGTTTAATTTTTTAAGATAAAAGTGACTTTCTCAAAATATAAAATTACACATTTGAACAATTTGCACTGTAAAAGTTTCGAATTTTCCTTCATTCTAGAATAAATCTCACATTATAAAAAAACCTAACACTCTAATATAACACTCCAATAACGTACTATTTCAATATAATATACTAAAAAACTCATTAGTGTACTTTTCTCAAACGTAACAACGTAACACTAAAAAAAAAAACTCTTTGATGTACTTTTCCCAAACGTAATGCTCCAATATAATTAAAAAAAATATCTTTAGTATACTTTTCTGAAACATAATACTCCAATATAATATATTCCAATGTAACACAAAAAAAACACTAAAAAAACTCTTTACTGTACTTTTTTCTATACATAACACTCACAGTTTGAAATTATGCATTTGTTCAAAACTTACTAAGAAATATTTATACTCCTTTTGGAATGGTTTGAAGAATCTCACATTCTTTCTTTTTTAATATTACATTGGAATGTTACGTTTAGAAAAAGTATACTAAAAAGTTTTGTTTTTGTATTATATTGAAGTGTTATGTTTGGGAAAAAATACACCAAAGAGGTTTTTTTTTTTTTTTGTATTACATTAAAGTGTTACACTAAGAAATTTTTTTAGAGTGTTATATTGAAGTGTTACGTTTAGAAAAAATATACTGAGGAATTTTTTTGTGTGTTGCATTAGAATGTTATACTAAGGAGTTTTTTATGTTACATTAGAGTGTTGCACTAAGGAATTTTTTTTAAGTATTATATTAAAATGTAACATTTTGAAAAAGTACACTAAAAAATTTTTTTGTGTTACATTAGAGTGTTATACTAAGGAGTTTTTGTGTGTGTTACATTGAAGTGTTACAATAAGAAATTTTTTTGTCTATTACATTAAAGTGTTAAACTAAAGAGTTTTTTTGGAGTATTATATTGGAGTGTTACATTTGAAAAAAATACAATAAGGAGTTTTTTATGTGTTACATTAGGTATTGCACTAATTTTTTTTTTTTTTTTTTTTTTTAGTGTTACATTGGAATGTTACGTTTGAGTGTTACATTCGAGTATTACAGTTTGAAATTATACATTTGGCCAAAATTTACCAAGTAGTTTTTGTATTTTTTTTTTGAAATGTTTGAAAAATCTCACATCCTTTTGGAATATTTGAAGAATCTCATATTTTAAGTCATTTTTGTATTCATTTTGAATATTTTCCAAATAAAAAAGATTTTTATATAAAAATTCATCCCAAATTTGATTTACATATATTGTGTATTTTACCTTTCTAGCACCAAAAAAAAAAGAAAAGAAAAAAAGAACATAATAGAAATAAAGGTATAATTATAAAATCTAATTTTTAAATAATATATTAAATCTACATTTCTAAAATCAATGGGACTAATTGGTCTATAAGAAAATCTTTAAGACTAAATAAATCACCATTTCTCAGGATAAAATTTATAGGTAAATTTTTCATTTTTTTATAAGTCAAGTTAAACTATTAAATTGTCTTAAAATTGACAATATGTCAAAATAATTAAGATTTCAATATATTTTCCATAATTTTATAACTTTACATTTTTTGTACTTATTTCAATATATTTTGTTGGTACGTTTAAGAAAGTATACTAAAAAGTTTTTTAATGTGTTACATTGGATATTAAGTTTTTGAAGTGTCATGTTTGAAAAATATATATATATATACTAAGGAGTTTTTGTGATTAATTGGAGTGTTACGTTTAGGAAAAGTGTACTAAGAAATTTGTTTTGGAATGTTACGTTGTTACGTTTAGAAAAAATATAGTAAGAAATTTTTTAGTGTGTTACATTAGAGTGTCACGTTTTAAAAAAATACACTAAAGAGTTTTTTAAAGAGTTTTTTTGAAGTGTTACGCTTAGTAATTTCAACATTATGAGAAAACCCACATTTGTCCCTTAATACATAACACATGTGCGTTTATACTTGGCCGTTTATGTAATTCACACTAGAATTGGACATTTAGGTCCATAAGATAAAAAAGATCAAACAGTTCATAAAATCACTATTTGAGATTTATTGGTAGTTCACCCAAAAAATTATACCATATATGTTGGAGAGAAAAAAATTATTATTAGATATATTTCATTCATGATATATATATATATGGGTAAATTATGCAAATAGTCTCTGTAATTTACACGATGTGTCAATTTGGTCCCTGTAGTTTCAATTTGCTCGATTTTGCCCCTTAATTTAACGGATTATGTCATTTTAGTCCAATAAATGACGGTTGTTAAGTTAATTTAACGGAAGGTCAAACAATGTGTCAATTTGGTCCCTGTAGTTTCAATTTTCTCGATTTTGATAGAGACGAAATTGACACATTCTGGAAAATATCCAAATTGACACATTGTTTGACTTTCTGTTAAATTAACTTAATAACCGTTATTTATTGGACTAAAATGACACAATCCGTTAAGTTAAAGGGCAAAATCGAGCAAATTGAAACTACAGGGACTAAATTGACACATCGTGTAAACTACAGGAACTATTTGCATAATTTTCCCTATATATATATAATACTATATATAAATATATAAGATTATTCAAAAGATCCCAAATATAGAAGATTATTATTCTTAGCATTTTTTTGCCTCAATGTAAAGAATTCACTTAATCAAAGATCTTTCACTATTATTTTACCATAAAATCTTACCATAGAAGAACATTTTGAATAGAATGTTAGTTATACAAGTAGACCAATGATATGATGGACTCGCAACAGAGATGATTGTAAACTAGCGATGAATAATTATTTTTGCTATTGTCATACATAAATGGTAGTTTTTTCGTCGGTTTGTATAATCTCAATATATATAAACTATTTAATAATTTTTTTATATATTGTTTGATAATTTGTTATATATTGATTGTTTCTATACTTGTTGATTGAATAATCATTTTTATTGCCATTAAATAATCAAAATAGTCGATTTTTTTTTTTAATTTTCTTTTGTGTTTTTCCGTTGCAGTGTGAATGTTCACATTGATATGTGTTTAGTTTTTTTATTTTTTAAGGCTAATTGTATATTAATTGTAAATTATGAATATTCACTTTATATTTTTGTAGGAATTTTCTCTGTTTGGTTGTGATTTCAAATCACGATTCCACACCTTAATTCAAGTATGGTGTTTGGTTAGAGTTCTCAAATGATGTTTCCAAAACTCTGTAGAAAACACCTTGTCTGAGGGCGCGGTTTTCTATTTTGACAGACGCATTTTTTAATTTTTTTTTCAAAATTTGGCCTAACGGGACGTTCGGTCGGTCGTCCGGCCGGTTAACCGGAATAGTGATTTTTTTTTTTTTTTTTGTGTAATTGATATGTTAATTTTTATATAATCGAAAAAAACATTTTCTGAAATTTTTAAAATTTTTTATGTGCTTTAAAATAATTTTGAGTTGTATGTTTAGTTATGAGTTGTAAATTTTTGTATCAAATATCAAATGTCACATCAACAATTCCCCACTCAAATCAAAACTCTTTTCAAAACTATTTTCAAAACTCTTAACCAAACAAATTTTCTACACTCAAATCATAATTCCAAACCCCACAAACTCAAAATACAACTCATTCTCTCAAATCATAATTACAAAACACAACCAAACGCAACCTTATTTTTCAAAGGTTAGTTGTATGTTTGTTAGTTTTGTTACTATACTTATTGATTGAATAATCATTTTTGTTATTGTTAATTGTAATTCAGTGATACAAATAAGTAGTCGCACCCAATATTAATGTTCACACACTCAAGTAACATTGAGTGTGTATATGATTTCATGAGGAAATATTATTTATCAGCATGTATTTATAATGTGAAAGTTTACATCAACATTTAGTGAGAGATTTTCAGAAGGTAGACGATTTAGGATTTTGAGAATGTGAGTTTTTTTTTTTATGGGATAAGGGAGAGATTTTTTTCCACTACAATGAGGGAGAGTTTTTTTTCCATAAAATAACGGAGAGATTTTCTCTATGAAATGAGGAGATTTTCCCGAAAATAATGAGAGAATTTTCCGTGGAATAAGATAATGATTTTTTTGTATAGAATGAGAAGTTGTTATTTTTTATTGTGTATTAATTTTAAAACAAAAATAAACGCAAGAAGAATAATTTGATCATATTACACTAAAAAGATACAATATAAGGGCTCATCAGGCTATATGAGCCACATGCGACAAAATAGCCTCATTTAGCCACATGAGGCCAAAAACGCTTGCTAGGGTTGGAGAAGAACCCTTCTACGGGTAAATTGACCAAATTACCCTCACATCTCCTTTCCTTTGTTCATTTCGTCCAACGCCTCACCACACACACACAACACAACCCAACGGTCCTAGGGCACGGAAGAAGCGAACGAGGCGATCTCTCCCAACCAGTGGCAACGACATCAAAATACGGCTTCGCAGAGGCGATCGGCACCGGAGTAGGCTTCTGGTAGCGGAGAACAAGACCGAACCCTGATCGATATACCACCGATTAAGTGGTAACTCTTCCAAACCCATTCTGATTTCGTAGATCTTAATGCCCAATGCTTTATGAATGGAATGATTTTATTTTTTTCTACTTTTTTCCTTCCGCCACTTCAGATCGCACTGTATTTTGGGCTGTATTGATGGTATTTCGTTGTAGAATTGTCGATCTGGCTATATTCACATTTTTTTCTTGTTAATTTTTAAGCCACAATTCGAAATTTGTTGTTTCAGTTGTTATGAGACTCCAAATTTGGGCAAAACAAACCCATATATAGAATATCCCTCAAACATGGTTGATTCTTCCATTTTTTTCCTCCCCCAAAATCTGTTCGTCATTTATAAATATTATAAAATTATGTTTACATTTTCACCAAGTAAATAAATACTTACAATTTAATACTTTTCTGATAAGTACAAAAATTAATTAACGAACAAAAAAAAATTAAAATTAATATACATTTTTCTGTAAATTAACAAAAAAATTTAATGAATAAATATTAACAAAAAAATTTACATTTTTTTGTTACATATTATCTTAGTATAAATAAATATTTATTCTTTATTAATTAACATTTTTCTGTAAGTAAATATATATTTTTTTGTAAATTTCTGTTCTTAATGCATAAATATTCACATTGTAATTTACATTTTTTTAATTATATTCAGATACAGTAATAAATTTGTTAATATTTTTAAAAAATATTAAATATACTCATTCATAAATTTTTATACGAAGATAATGTTTACCAACAATGTTTAGACAAAATTACACAATAAAATTAGTACTTCAGTTATTCAAGTTTACTCCCCAAGTGAATATGTTTCTCATTTTATTATTAATTCTGAATGAGCACTGTGAATGCACTTACGGTATTGTCAATGCATTTCTGATTATGGTAAAACACTCTGATGAAACACTCTAATTCTTGTCAATGCATTTCTGATTATGGTAAAACACTGTGATGAAACACTCTGATTCTTGTCAATGCATTTCGAATGTTACGAATTCAGTACCTGAATGAATTCTGAGTTATCAAATTAATGTATACATAAATTCAGCAGCTAGTCTCTACCCAGTTGTTATTGGTATTGTGAATGACCACTGCGAATGCATGTCTGATTCTGTGAAATACCTATTGACTTGTAATGAAATCACGAGTTCAGGTTACGAAATATTTTTACCAAACAAGTATGTCCATTTTTCATGTGCATGTCAATTGTGTTATACTTTCATCTCCAATGTTAAAAATAAGTACAATCTTGCATGTTATATATATTTTTTTAGTATTATCAAACACTTGAGTCAAACAAGTGAAAATAATTTTACATATTTTACTAGTCTAGTAATAATAATGTGCATAATTACAATAAAATATGTATGTGGTTACAACATAACTCTGTGCAAGTGCACATGGGTCGGTAACTACTCCTATCAATGTACTACTGATTGAAGATGCACAATACCCTTATCATAATTAAGTGTCCATGATCGGAATCAAAAACTTTTATTTTGTTTCTCTTTGTACGTTTTGTTGTTCATTCATGTACATTTAAAAAAAAATGCCTATTGTTTGTAAAGCATAGCATGGCTTCGTTTACCTCTACTGCAACTTCTAGTACATGGCCATGAATGTGTGCCTGTGGACATGGCCCCTGTGTTGTTAAGATTTCCAGGTCCACCAAAAATCCAGGGCGTCCCTACTTTGCATGTCCCCCCTCTTTGGTGAGTGACCCATTCTTTTAGGTCATAACTGTCCTTCTTTAACAACCCATGAAACTAATAGTTCCATAATTTGCACTCATCAGCCCTGTGTCAGTTGGATTGGTTGGTGCGATGAACCCAGGCGAGATAACCAAGACTATGCATCACCCAGGGATGAATTTGTCATGCAATTGCGGGCTGATGTCATAGACATTCAACAATCCTTGCGTGTCCTTAAGACCATCGTGTATGTGCTATGCATTGTCATTGTCGTTTTGTTGTTCCGTATGTAAGCAACGTTACTATGTTTCAGTATGTACAAACACGTTATTATGTTGGTCGTTTATTGGTAGTATGTACAAACACGTTACTATGTTGGTAGTTTCGAAACGGTAGACGTATTAATGACTATCATAACTATGTGCAATACTAACTTCTATGGAACCTGTGGTAGTATAACATTAATGTGCAATGGTTATATGCTGGGTAATTTAGCATCCTATCTCTCTGTTTCTTTGTTATTAATGTGTAATGGCTTATGAGTTTGTATATATCAACCGTTTGTGTGATGGTAATCTTTTGTAACCGAACATTAGTAATGGCTTCCATACGTACTTCTCCGCGTACCCAATCCAAAAGCAAAGGCGTTGTCACTAACAAGTCAAGCAGTCTTGAAGATACACACAATCATTTAAGCCACAAGGCCACATGGGACAGTGCCTCAATCCGAGTTTTCTTGCAGTTGATTGCGAATGAGATAACTAAAGGCAATCGCCCATTCCTAGTCCTCAGCCAAGCAGGGTACAAGTCCTTGGCAAGAAAATTTGAAAGAAAAACAGGAAGAAAACATGGACTCAAACAGTTGAAGAATAAGTACATGCGTCTGAAAAAAGAGTGGCAAGCGTGGACAAAGTTGATGGATTTAAGAAAAGGAGTGTCAGGGATAGGGTTTGACTGTGACACCGGTATGTTTCAGGCACCTGAGGAGTGGTGGGACAAAATGGAATCGGTAAGTACATGTACTCTTATATTTCATATGTGTCATTTACCAATATATTTTTAACTTTTGTAGTTAAATTTTAATTAATTATATGGAATGTAACATTATTCTCTTTCATATATCTCTATTTGAACAGATAAACAAGGTGTGTGCCAAGTTTAGAAAAAAAAACCTTGGAACATCGTGAGTTGATGGAGACCGTCTTCATGGGGGCATCAGCTACTGGGAAGCACCATTGGACCCCGGGCGAGGAACTTCCTGAAGCTGTTGATGACTCATCTGATTCAGTGCACAGTTTGGGGGCCCAGCCATTTGCTGATCCGATACCCGCAGGAGTACAGGACGTGGATTCAGATTCTTCACTGGAGCATGTTCCGATTGAAAAGGGGAAAAAGAGAAAGACGCCATCAAGCAGTGTTTCAAAGTCCAAGAAGGCAACAAGTGGAGCGTCAGTTATTGCGGAAAGCATGAACACTCTGACAGATGTTGTGCGTACGAAGAATCAGTAGGTTACGGTGAGGCACCTCACAAGCAATGAATCGCTGTTTACTATTTCGGAGTGCATGCATCGCCTGACAGGTATTACATCACTGGTTAGTACGCCGTTATTCCACTTCGCCACATCACTTATGGATAACGCCGATTTGCGGGAGGTGATGATATGCCAGCCTGATGACGACTCGATCATAGGGTGGCTTACCCAGAAGCAGCTCCAGTGTACTGCGTCGACGCCTTTTGCAAATCTGTTCGGGGCTAGCCGGATGTGATGCAGCGGTGTTACGAGTGTTGAATATACCTTTCCTTCTCTTGCATTCTAAAAACTTTTACTTATGTTTTTTGTTGGCACTGTATTAAAACAGGATGGTTGTCTGTGCATGTTTTTTTTTTTCCTTCGTTTTTTGTGTTTTCTTGCTACCTATGGTTTCCAACACTTTTAGTTCAGTGCATGGGTTGACACAATGGAAGCATTGTTGTGCACACTTTCTGAGACATGAATGGGATGCTTCTGTTGAAATTAAATGTATGCATATTTTTTTTTGTCTGTGCATTTTTTTTTTCCTTCGTTTTTTTTGTTTTCTTGCTACCTATGGTTTCCAACACTTTTAGTTCAGTGCATGGGTTGACACAATGGAAGCATTGTTGTGCACACTTTCTGAGACATGAATGGGATGCTTCTGTTGAAATTAAATGTATGTATATTTTGTAGAATTGGGTACAACGGATTTGCTTGCTAGGTTTGTGTATGTTTATATTTTCCAAAGTGCAATGTTAGTTTCATATTAGACCTCAACTTTTGTGGTTGTCACCACAATGGTCCCCCTGTATGACAAAAGTTTAGCAAGTTCAAGTTTTTCCCATTTTGCATATCATTATGCGTTAAAAAATACATTGGTGACGGCAGTCCTTAAATTGGGTTGTCAACATTTCGAATTTTGTAATTGCAAATTTTGAAATTAATTGACTCGATGAAAGGGAAGCAAACTGATTGAAACAGTGCCACTCTTGTAGGTTTCGCATCAACGAAGATGTAATGAATCCCTGGGATGGAAGCTACAACAACGGAATAACGGAAATGCTTAATCAAATGGCAGTCCAGGTGCAACAAGAACACAACTGCACATTTCTACAAGCATGCCAGTATGCGACAGAGTGGTACCAAAAACACATGGCTAAAATGCCATATCGCACTTCTATACTGACCGGGAATGCATGGATATCCGAACTATATGCTGGCCATATGGGCCGATTTGAGGAAAACGTGTCCATGCCGAAGGAAGTTTTTCTCGCCCTGTGTGAAACATTAGTAAATGATTTTGGGTTACAAGTCCTGCAACGTCCACATGGTTTAGCTGTTGAAGAAAGCGTTGCAATGTTTATCCATGTGTTGAAAGGGAAGCAAAATCAGGAAATCCAAGAACGGTTCCAACATTCGGGGGAGACTGTGTCTCGGCACGTGCATAACGTATTAACTTCCATGAAGCAGTTCACTGTTGTTCATTGCCGGCCCACATACAATCAGCATCGTATACATCCATACGTGCGGTCTAGACGGAAATACCTACCGTTCAAGGTACTACCGAAATACATTATTCACATATACATAAAGAGTGTCTGTTATTTTGTTTTTATTACTAACTGGACGTGACGTATGGAAAAAACAAAACATCGTATATTTTTTTAAGCAACAAAAGAATTGGGTTGTTTGCAGGACTGCATTGGCGCAATAGACGGAACACATGTAAGTGCATGGGTTACGGGGCCAGATGCAGCAACATATTTCGGTAGGAAATACTGTCACACGCAAAATATCATGGCCGCAGTCGATTTTGACATGTGTTTCATATTCATTTCGTACGGATAGGAAGGAAGTATGCATGATAGTCGTATATTCAACGAGATACTAACTAATGACAATGTCCCATTCCCACATCCTGATGAAGGTAACACATGCCGATGTTTGTGGATTTAGGGGGTTCTCTGTACAAATTTTAGGTGTCATACATTGTTGTCATGTCTGCAAGCAAATATTATCTTGTCGATTCTGGTTATCCAAACCGGACAGGGTACTTAGCACCATTCAAAGGCCACCGTTACCACCAACAAGAATTTCGACATATTGCACGGAACAGGACAGCAAACACGCCAAGGGAATTATTTAACAAAGTGTACTCGTCCTTACGCAGTGTGGTGGAACGCACCTTCGGTGCCTAGAAAAATCGATAGGGGTTTATTCGAGACATGTCTCAGTATGACTTTGCAAATGTGCAAGTTCAGTTAGTAGGTACGTCAATGGCATTACATAATTATATACGGCGCACCACAGGTAACCCAACAACTGTTCACCCAATCTGTGATGAGGAAGAGGCTATGATAATAGTAAATGCCATACCAGAAGTTGAACATGACGAGGATGGTTTAATGGTTGGGGATGAGGACCCACATATGGCATTGGTGCGCCTTCACATACGCGACAAATTATGTTACATGCGTAATAACGGAATGTTAGGAAATATATAATAGTCGACCTAATTTCCGTAGGGTTGTAACATTACTAATGACACACGTGGAACAGACTGTATTGAAATATATTATCATGTACAATATGCATGTGTTTACACGGGGATATACCCCCTTCCAGTTGGTGACGTGCCGCACTCTAAAAAACCAAAATTCACAAGATCGGAAATGCTTAATCCATTTTTTTAAAATTTAAAATAAAAAGTTAATGTGAGTGAATAAGAAAATGACAAAATCGTAAATTTTAAAAAAAAACGAAAAAAATACGCCTCATTCAAAAACATTTAAAAAAAAAATATGAAAACATAAATCATCATTCGCCACGTAATTTACAAATAAATGAAACACATAAATAACAAAAACAACTGCTTCTATACCAATAAAAATAAGAAAAAGAACTAATTCATGTAAAAAGAAAAAAACAAAGACAAAAACATAAATTTAAAAAAATAAAAAAAATTTAGCAAAATGCCAAATCCAAACCCAAAATAAAAAAATTAAAACAAAAAAAAAAACAATGAAAGCAAAAAAACGCCAAATCCACTTCCAAAATTAAAAAAAAAAAATATTCGAAAAATACGCCAATCCAAACCCAAACCCAAAAAAAATAAAAAATAAAAAAAGTAAAATACGGCAAATCGAAACCCAAAATAAAAAAAATTAAAAAAAACAATTAAGCAAAAAACGTCACATCCAAACCCAAAATTAAAATAAATAAATAAATAAATAAATTAAGCAAAATATGGGAAATTCAAACCCAAAATAAAAAATAAAAAATAAAAAGTCAAAAAGGACAGTTTGGTAATTTAATAGGATGACACCTCACCAAAAAGTCAAAAAATTAAAAAAGTCAAAAAATTCTTCCCAAATCAAACTTTTGAACCCAAGACTTATATAGCCAAAAAGTCAAAAAGTCACCTGACTTTCCAAACGGAGGCTAAAAAAACTTACAACTCCTGAGAGAGAATTACTTGGCTCACAAGTCATAAAAAACAGACATGAATATAAATATATATACGAAGTTTGAAAGCATCCATGCACATATAATAAAATACAGAAGTTGTGATGTACAAGTTAGTGTCACCCAACTAAAAATTAGAATGAAAATATAATTAAACTACATTGGGACCTACCAAATTCACAATAAGAAATTGCAAAGCGTTGAAGAAAGAGAAGGCTACAAAAGAGGACAAAACCATCAATTTTTAGTCTATAAAATACTTCTACTGTCCAAACATGGAGCTTTCTTCTCAACCCTAAAGTTAATACTATATTACACTTATTTGGCAAAATTTATTTGAGTTTTTTTTCTTTTTTGAGCTAAAAAGGCAAAAAAAATTTCAGTGTACAGCTGAAATTTTGCCATCCACCTTAACTTTTCAGTGTACAGCTAATTAAGTTTACGATCATGCTACGTAGCTCGAATTTTATGACTCGACATTTGGCTCGACACTAAAACGACGTCGTTTTGGTGTCGATTTTTTTTTTTTTTTTTTTGTGCAGAACGAAGAAGAAGAAGAAGAAGAAGAAGGGAGAAGAAGAGAAGGGAGGAGGAGGAGGAGGAGGAAGGAGGGGGGAGGAGGGAGGAGAACTGGAGGGGAGGGGGCCATAAAAATCGGGGAGGAGGAGGGGGGAGGAGGGAGGAGAACTATGGCGGGGCTGCGCGGGGCGAGCTGCGGCGGGTCTACGACGGCACGATCGGGCAGACGCGGATGGGCTGGGCAGACGACCGGGGCTGGGTAGAGGCAGACGATCGGCGAGCTGCGATGAGGACGGCGGAGGCGACGAGCCCTCTCCTCTCTCTTTCTCCCTCTCCCCTTCTCTTCCCCTCTTTTCTCTTTCGAGCCAAAATTCGAGCCAATTTGTCGAGCTCTCAACCATTTTCCTTAAGTTTAAAATTTAAACAATTAAACTAAATAAATTGAAAATAAAAAAAATTCCAAACGTGATTATACAGTGTTATATACCCATAATTGTGTTGTAGTTACCCATAGTGATATTCCTAAAATTAAATCTTTAAAATGATCATTCACAATTTTAAAAATGAAACTAATGAAGTTGAAAAAAAAAAATTCAAACGGGATTATACGATGTTACATATTTATAATTGTGTTGTACCCATAGTGATATTTCTAAAATTGAATTTTAGAATGATCATTCACTAACAAACACTAACATCGACTTTTTCGAGTCACTTTTGTGTGAACTCGGCTAGAAAAAGTCATTGACACTGCCTCTATTTTGTAATCTTTCACATAAATAATCAACTTACTATTGGTACAAAATTAGTAGGGTAAATGACATTCATCTTTTGAAAATTGAAAAAAATATAATAAATTTTATAATTTTAACATAATTATATTGATCTTAATTTTAATAAAATTTGGAATAAAATTAATACAAATGGTGAAAAAATACAAAAATAAAATACGTAAAATATACATTTTCTATAAAAGAGATGACAATATTATTTTTTTTATTCATATAACTAATAAATTATTGATAAAAATGAAACTAAGTGTTATATTAAAATATCAAAAAAATTTAATGTAATTATATCAAAATTGTGAAACTTATTCTATTTTTTTAAACCTCAAAGGAGGTCAATGTAATTTACCCAAGTTAGTACTACTCATCTCATACCATAGAATATAACGGTGTGTATCATATATACTTGTTATGTATTTTTAAGTAAATATTATGTATTTTTATAGTAAGTGTTATATTTTTTATGGTAGGAGTTGCGACAATTTGTGGTTCAAAAATGAATTCACGCATTTTGTAGTAGTGTTACACAATTTTGTGATATTGTTACATATTTTTTTATTCAAACATTTTTAACCACAAAATGTATAATAATACTACAAAATACATAACATTACCACAAAAATGTGTAATTTTATTTATGAACCATTAATTATCATAACTCTTACCAGAAAAATAAGTAACATTTAGGAGTGGTTTGGGATGATCTAAATAAGTGTATTTTTTGACTTTTTATGAAATATGGGTTGGGTTTGAAGTGATGTGGGAGAGAGGTAATGTGACTTAAATAAGATGATGTGACTTAAATAAGATAATGACTTTTTGATTTTTTTAGGACACTCCAAACAAGGCCTTACTATAAAAATATACAATACAAACTATAAAAATACATAAGGGTCTTTTGGGAAGCAAAAAAAAGTTAGCTTTTAACTTTTTATCCATTTTGAATTACATCACCTCTCACATTTTTTATCCACAAAAAGGCAAAATCCATTAAAAAATTAAAAAATTAACTTTTTACCAACTTACACATAATAAAATATATATAGTACATACTATTAGTGGGGGTGTACTATAGAATTTCCCTACTATTCTATGCTTTCTTTAGCTTTCACGTCTAATCTCTCATGCTAAACTTTTTACGTACTAACTTTTTACTATATGTTTGATGTTTTTGGATTGCCAAAAAATTTTCAAAATTCCAAGATAGATCATGGAACATAGTGCCTGTTTGGCAGAGCTTAATTATAGTTTATTTTATCTTTCAGTTTAATTTAAACTATTTGATGTGTTTGGTTTAGCTTATAGCTTATAGCTTTTTGGAAGTCAGAAATCAGCCTATTCTTTGAGTGGGGCAGGAGATGCTTTAAGAATAAGCTGGAAATCAGCTTAAGCTGAAAGTTATAAGCTATAAACTGTTTAGGCATAAGCTATAAGTACTTTCCCACAGCTCTACCAAACAGGGCCATACAACCACTACAGAAAATGTCACTTTTGGCTACCAAAATATTGGTCGCCAAAAGTCACTTTTTTCGTCGCCGAAACAATTTAGCGACCATAACATTTTGTCGCCAAGCTAGTCGCCTTTACTCTGTCGGCGATAGTATTGGCGACTAAAAATTTTTTGGTCGCCGAAAGTCACTACATTTGGCTACTAATATGTGTTTAGTCGGCAATAGGCATCTTTCCGCGACTAATATTTTCGTCGCCGAATGGGGATGTTTGGCTACCAATCTGTTCTGGTCGGGGAAGGCAGCACTTTTAGCTACTAAGTAATTCGTCGCTGAAAGTAGACATTTAGCTACTATTATGAGTGTAGTCGGCAAAAGGCATCTTTCCGCGACTAATATATTCGTCGCTGAATGAGGCTGTTTGGCTACCAACCTGTTCTGGTCGGGGAAGGCAGCACTTTTGGCTACTAATCAATTCGTCGCTGAAAGTGGACATTTGGCTACCAACCTGTGTTGGTCGGGGAAGGCAGCACTTTTGGCTACTAATCAATTCGTCGCTGAAAGTGGACATTTGGCTACCAACCTGTGCTGGTCGCTGAAAGTAGACAACTTTCAGCCACTAATTTCTGTTTACTTTAGGCTACCAAAATATTTGGTAGCCAAATATTTTACCATGTTTTTTTTTTTTAAATAAAATTTTCTAAACCACCTATATCCATTATTAATACAACAATAATGAACGTCCACCCTGTATAAACAATATAATCCATCAATAATACTGAACGTCCAACAACGTGCACACATTTCAATTCCAACCAGCCAAAAAATTAATACTGAACGTCCACTTATGAACCATGTGTAATCCCACGTCAATAATTTAATTCCATACATAATACTGGAATAACCAAATTTACCTGTACACTTAGAACTTCTGTACCACAACAAATATTATATTTTGTACTGCCACAAAACTATTTTGTACCACGTGCTATGTTAATTTCTACCAAATTAGCTGATATTTACTCTACATCCAAAAATATTTTGTACAAACCACTATATATACGGATTGAGATATAAAAACAATGTCCTCCCGTACTTGTCAACAAAAACATATCCACATTTGTATGTCCAAAAACATCTGCAAAAAAGGGGAAAAATGACATTAGTTCGGTGCATAATAATTTCAAACATTAAAAGACAAGGATAGTAATATCTATTAACTAATGCAAGACCAAAAAACATGGACCCATCATGAGTTCTTGTTTTAGCTTTTTAATCTCTAAATCTATCTAAGTAAATTTTAGTACCTATTTTGTGCCATTAAATTGCGTAGGTATATAGAAATTACAGAAATTTCTGGTGTACTTACCATTTCATCATGACAGTTTATCTGGTATATCCATAAAACTCACTATGCTTATGCTTTTGTGACCTCCATGAAGCATTTTCGACTAAGTTTATACCTTTTTCGACTAATTTTATAGCATTTTCGACTAAGTTTATACCTTTTTCGACTAATTTTATAGCATTTTCGACTAAGTTTATACCTTTTTCGACTACTTTTATAACATTTTCGACTAAACTCCCAACGTACTTGTCGTACTTACGTATCGTCCGTCCCTACATGTCACATTTATCACCGGCAAGCTTCATGTTACGAAAAAACAGTGGTTCGGGGGCTATTTTGCATTTTCGACCCCCGAACCCCTTTTTTCGACTAAGTTTATGACATTTTCAAGCCTAACACCCAACTACGTGTCCTTGTCGTACCGTCTGTCCCTACATGCCACATTTGTCACCGGGAAGCTTTCCGTTACAAAAAAATATTGGGTTTGATGCTGTTTTGCATTTTCGACCCCCGAATCCCTTTTTTCGACTAAGTTTATGACATTTTCAAGCCTAACACCCAACGTACGTGTCCTATTGTCGTACCGTCTGTCCCTACATGCCACATTTGTCACCGGGAAGCTTTCCGTTACAAAAAAATATTGGGTTTGATGCTGTTTTGCATTTTCGACCCCCGAATCCCTTTTTTCGACTAAGTTTATGACATTTTCAAGCCTAACACCCAACGTACGTGTCCTATTGTCGTACCGTCTGTCCCTACATGCCACATTTGTCACC
The DNA here is from genome assembly GCA_030407325.1 of Camellia japonica. NCBI lineage: Eukaryota > Viridiplantae > Streptophyta > Magnoliopsida > Ericales > Theaceae > Camellia > Camellia japonica. Next base: position 140,066,337 of record JAPPVO010000016.1, on the reverse strand, counting down.
GGGAAGCTTTCCGTTACAAAAAAATATTGGGTTTGATGCTGTTTTGCATTTTCGACCCCCGAATCCCTTTTTTCGACTAAGTTTATGACATTTTCAAGCCTAACACCCAACGTACGTGTCCTATTGTCGTACCGTCTGTCCCTACATGCCACATTTGTCACCGGGAAGCTTTCCGTTACAAAAAAATATTGGGTTTGATGCTGTTTTGCATTTTCGACCCCCGAATCCCTTTTTTCGACTAAGTTTATGACATTTTCAAGCCTAACACCCAACGTACGTGTCCTATTGTCGTACCGTTTGTCCCTACATGCCACATTTGTCACCGGGAAGCTTTCCGTTACAAAAAAATATTGGGTTTGATGCTGTTTTGCATTTTCGACCCCCGAATCCCTTTTTTCGACTAAGTTTATGACATTTTCAACCCTAACACCCAACGTACGTGTCCTATTTACGTACCGTCTGTCCCTACATGCCACATTTGTCACCGGGAAGCTTTTTGTTACGAAAAAATATTGGGTTTGATGCTGTTTTGCATTTTCGCCCCCCGAACCCCTTTTTTCGACTAAGTTCATGACATTTTCAACTCTAACTCCCAACGTAGGTGTCCTATTTACGTACCGTCCGTCCCTACATGTCACATTTATCACCGGGAAGCTTCCCGTTACGAAAAAACAGTGGTTCGGTGGCTGTTTTGCTTTTTCGGCCCCCGAACCCCTATTTTCGACTAAGTTTATAACATTTTCAACCGTAACACCCAACGTACGTGTCCTATTTACGTACCGTCTGTCCCTACATGACACATTTGTCACCGGGAATCTTCCCGTTACGAAAAAATATTGGCTCGGGGGCTGTTTTGCATTTTCGCCCCCCGAACCCCTTTTTTCGACTAAGTTCATGACATTTTCAACTCTAACACCCAACGTACGTGTCCTATTTACGTACCGTCTGTCCCTACATGACACATTTGTCACCGGGAAGCTTCCTGTTACGAAAAAATATTGGCTCGGGGGCTGTTTTGCATTTTCGCCCCCCGAACCCCTTTTTTCGACTAAGTTTATGTCATATTATGAGTCAAATTTTATTTGTATAGCAATATTTGAAAAATGGTTTACTCAAGTGGGTCCATTACCAAACATTGTCAGAGTGTATGATAAAATTCTTAGCGTTGAGAATACATTTAAGTGACATTTGAATGTCTAAGAAGTCTAAAAATGCATTAATGATAGCGTGGCCAAAACGTTGTCAAAACGACATGTTCTTACCAAGCTCCTTCACTCCGGTAGTTGTTCTTCACAAAAAAAAACAAATGAATAAAATAAACTATCACATTAAATTTCTAAATAAACAAATGAATAAATAAAAACTATTGTAATGTCTGCTTAATTTGAACATTTGCATGGCCATATGAGCTTCTTAATGAAATCTTATCTGTGTGTCCTTTTCTGATTTTTTTTTTTTTTTTTTTTTTGTGTTTTTTTTTTTAAGAGTTTGATTTTTATGTGAATATTTTCTTACAACAAGACACATCAACAAAATACATTAATCGAATTAAAATTGAAAAGGTACACCGAAAAAAGAGGTAATTTTGTTTTAACTATAAACGTTAGGGATGGAAGAACAACATGGGACTAAGTAATTGGTGATTAGCATAGAGGTCTGAAGTTGTTGGATAAGATGGCATTACAGCATGGCAATTAAGAAACAAGTTCATGACATTTTCAACTCTAACTCACAACATTGGTGTCATGTATTTGTCTCCTCCCTTGACAGTTTCAACATATATAATGAACTTCCGAAAATAAAACTAGAGAGCATGCAATTTTGTTTTTAATCAGGCAGTGCTATATTTAAGAGGCACAAACATACTACTAAAACAAATTCCAGTTGTGTCAAGCAAAAAAAAAAAAAAAACAAACTGACCAATCCTATGAATTAAATCATGAAACATTAGCATACATCTATCTATATTATATATTTTATTATAATTGCAGATTGACCCAAGCAACAATATATGTAACAGTAGCCTATATTTATATATTTTATTATAATTACAGATTGAAGTATTATATATATATATATACACAAATATCATAATCATGCATTCTTTACCAACCAACTATTTTTCAATTCTTATTTGATTATTATTCTAAACATGAATAACAGTGGCCTTAAGAACAATGTTATTATCTATTTATATATGCTGGAAGTCCTATCATGCCTCGGAAACAATGTAAATAGGTTTTTTTTTTTTGGATTTTTTTTTTTTAATAATTTATCATGAACTGAAGTCATAGAATTATAATTCACTAAACATGAATGGAATTGCTTTCATGTAATAATACACATGGACATGAACTGTATAGGCATTAATGCAATTGTTCTTACCAAAAAGCAAACGTCGGATGCCCAACTTAGATTCCCAAGAGTTGTGACAGTTTGGCGACTACATTATTAAGATGCTCGACCTTTGTATTTGTCTCCTCCCTTGCCTTTTGTCCCTCCTCCCGCTCTTTCAACATCTCATTAGATAATTTCATGCGCTCCTCTCGCTCTTTCAACAGCTCATTGTAACATCTCTCGCGCTCCTCTCTCTCTTTCATTAACTCATCATGATCTTTTTGCCGCTCCTCACGAAGTGCCTCCACCTCAGCTCGCATTGCCTCCATGTCCTTATCGTGTGCTCGTGATGCAAATATGGTAGAGGGTTGTGGGCCACTCCCAAATCCAAGCAAGTACCTTTTCTTCTGTCCAAGCACTTGCATTGAAATCTCCTCCTGAGTCAATGGCGTCCCCGACTCGATGGCAGCCGCTTGTACAGTGACCATCTCTTGCTATCATTGCAAATAAATAAACAATATTAACTTTGGCAACATATATGTATTATTGGGTACTAAGTACACTAAAATATTGAATACATATTTCTCCTTGTCACATATTTACATGCAACTCGCGGCATTTCGGATGGATCCAGTCTTTCGTTTTCTTTGACGTGTGGCTGTCCTCATAGAACTTTGGGAAATCCAACTCTCCATTTTTTGCTACCTGTTAACACATCAACGTATAAATCAATGACACTTTAAGCATATTTTTTCAGACAGATTAGTTGCAGACAGATTTCTATACACAAATTTTCAATAACAGATTTTAAAACAAAAAATCCTGGACAGATTTGTAGACAGATTTGCAGCCATATTTTCAGACAGATTTGCAGTCAGATTTGGAAATCTGTTGCAGACATTGTCGTAGTTTATACAGTGTTTTAGAATTCAGCATATATGACAGATATTAACAGATTCATATTTTCCATATTTTATCATTAACAGATTCATATTTTTCAGACAGAGCTTTTGCAGATTTTTTGCAGATCTCTTGCCTATTATGACAGATATTAATCCCTCACTTGAATTAACTTACAAGTATTATGACAGATATTATGACAGAGTACTTGAATTAAAGCTTGGTTTTGACTCTCAAGTATGCTTGACCAACCTTGAACCCCTAAACCTTCAAACTTTCAAACTTGAAATTCAAGTATGCTTGGTTTTGACTCTCAATTATCCTTGAACCCCTAAACCTTCAAACTTTCAATTCAAGTATGCTTGACCAACCTGACCATTGATCAATCATGCTTGTGCATGATTCAGATTATCTAGTTGATTCACTTCATATGATATCTTAACATTAGTCGATGATTAAATCAATAGTTTCTCACAATGTTAATCAACTTATTTTATTTAATTTTATTTTTTTGATGGCACCATCGTCAGGGGTGCACAACGTTAATCAACTTATCAAATCAACATAGGGCAGTAAATAATGTATTCATCATAAAACATCCAAAACATATAAACAACACAGGAACACATTATTTGCAGTGGTTTAGCCAACCCCTTGTACCTGAACGCCCTGCCAACCTAATTTGTCAACATAATTCATTAACTTACACAATGAATTTTCCATAGGTTAACCCAAAACCATTAGAACTTAAGTTTTCTCTGGGATTAGCTTCTACCTTTACTATCACAAATCAAAGACTAGTGTTGCTCAACCCAAAACTAACAACCACTAAAAATACAACCTCAGAGTATTTGCTGACATTGTCCAAATCAACCCTAGTCTCAATGTAAAAATCAGAGTATTTGCTGACAGAATTTCCCACACAGATTTTCAAACAGAATTTCCCACACAGATTTTGCGAGACAGATTTCGAATGAAAAACAGAGTATAGTCGTTGGACAGAGTTCAACATATAAATATAATGGATTCAACTTTAAAAAAAATCAAACTCACCATATCAGCCATTGCGATAGGAAATGAGCGAGACCCATTGGTATGATTGTACGGCAATTGAGTCCTATTACTCTTCCCAGCTTTTGACCGTTTCTAAAAATAAGACAAGCAGATAAACAATTTTTTGGTAAAATGTAAGGCATATCACATTTTCACATAGATGTATGTACTCTATGTAGTCTATTATTTTACCTTGTGAGATGCATCTTGCCATGCCACATCGATCAAATGCTTCCAATCATCTAAACTCACCCCTACGGGCGGATGAGCATAGACCGCATCACGTGGAAGTCCCTCTAACAACTCAAATTCTTGCTTCAAGGTGTACCTCCAATCTTTGTACAACCCATAAGCCTTCTTATTCACAATCTCTTGTGCTTGTACGTCATTGTGGAAATCGTCTCCAATTTGAAACTTGTCCTACAAGCATAGCAAATTGAAATTGTAATCATTAAATAATACTCTTTCATATTAGCATACATAATACAATTACATCTTGTGGACAAGTAATATTATTTCCATCGATATTGCACTGGGCCTCCAAGCATAGCCTCTCGAGGCAAGTGAATTGCCAAGTGGACCATGACATCAAAAAAAGCCGGCGGGAAAATCATCTCAAGCTTACAAAGTATGAGTACGATTTGTTCATCCAATTTATGCAAATCTGAACGCCTCAATGTCTTTGAACACAATTGTTTGAAGAAATGTCCCAACTCAAAAAGTGTCGTTCCAATTTCCTTATTAAGGTAGCCACGCATCCCAATTGGAAGAAGTCGTTGTATAAGGACATGACTGTCATGACTTTTGAGACCAGATAATTTTCCAGCTTGAGCGGTCACGCAATTGGAGATATTTGCTGCATAGCCATCGGGGTACTTCATTGATTTCAAGAAATCACAAAAGCCTTCTCTCTCTTTCACCGACAATGTGTACAATGCGGGAGGCTTCTCAATGGACCCATTAGAACGCCTCTTCAAGTGTAACTCTTTACGTATTTTCATGTCCTCCAAATCTAACCGTGCTTTGTCCGTGTCCTTGTTCTTTCCATCTACGCTCAAAAGTGTCCCAACGACATTGTCACATATGTTCTTCTCAATATGCATGACATCAAGGTTGTGTCGAAGCTTCAACGTTTTCCAATAGGGCAAGTCAAACATAATGCTTCTCTTGCTCCAATTCAAATTTTGATGTTCATTCCTTTGTCGTTTTCGATTTTGTGGGTGCTTTCCATACGGCTTGTAAGTACCAGAATCAATTTGCTCTAGTATTTCGTCCCCCGATAAGTCCAAAGGTTTGGACCTATGCTCCGTTTGACCATTGAAGAGCTTACTTGTTCGCCAAGTGTGGTTATCAGGCAAGTGGCGACGAGCACCCATATACCCTATTTTACTTCGTAATCCCTGGGACGATGCATTCTTGTTACAATTAGGGCAAGCCAAGTAACCCTTTGTACTCCACCCTGACATGTTACCGTACGCAGGGAAGTCATTTATGGTCCACATTACCGCCGCATGCATTCTAAAAATTTGCCCGTTCGATGCATCATATGTTTGCGCACCATGCTCCCACAAATTCTTCAATTCTTCTATTAGTGGTTGCAAGTAAACGTCAATGTCTCTTCCAGGTGCCGAACGTCCGGGAATAAGCAATGACATCATGCAATATGGCTCTTTCATGCACTTCCACGGTGGGAGATTGTAAGGCATTAAGATTACGGGCCACATGCTATATGATGTGCTCATATTCCAAAAGGATTGAAACCATCTGTTGCCAGCCCTAGCCTTACATTTCGGGAGTCATAAGAAAACGTCGGATGTTGCTTATCAAAGTCCTTCCATGCTTCACCATCGGCTGGGTGCCTTAATATGTCATCATCCACACGCTTCTCATTGTGCCATCTCATATCTGCGGCTGTTTTTTTGGACATATACAGTCTTTTCAACCTCGGTGTCAAAGGAAAGTACCGCAATACCTTGTGTGGAATCTTTTTACCACCATCATCGTTCAACTTGTATCTACACGCGTCACATGTAGGGCATTTCTCCAAATTAGCACTCTCCTTCCAAAATAGTGCACAATCATTCTTGCACGAATGAATTGTTTCATATCCCAAACCCAAGTCACGTAAGAACTTCTTAGCATCATAGAGTGTCCATGGAACTGTTGGATCACATTCTGGTAGAATGTCCTTGAATACCTGCATAACCATATCGAATGACTTGTTGCTCCATTTGTTGTACACCTTCACATGAAGCATCTTAATGACGAATGATAACACAGAAAACTTTTCACATGTCGGGTGAACTTTGCGTTGTGCATCTTCGAATAACCTAGTGAACTTATGCAAATCCTCCCTCTCCAAACCATTAGGTTCGTCGTCGGTATGATCATCCATAACACCACTCACGTAAATTTCTTCCAACATAATAGGCAATTCATCCATGGGCGGATCATCGATATCTGTCATACATTCGCCACTACCTCCACATTGGTCATTTGATACAGTAGGACGAGACACGGGAACATGTTCCCCGTGATGCACCCAAGTTAGATACGAAGATGCCATGCCTCTTCGGATCAAGTGCATCCACACAACTTGTCTGCTATATTTTGTGCCATTAATGCAATCGACACACGGACACCTAATTTCATCCTCTACGCCTAAATTTGTCGTAGCAAAATCAAGGAATGACTTCACCCCTTGTTGATACTCTTTACTTGTCAGCCTATTATTTATCGTCATCCAACTCTTGTCCATTTTGTCACCTACAACTCACACAAAGATTAACCGAGGAACAAATGAGAACACGCATTTCAAGTTGAGCTTGATTATGTTGTTTTTCATTCACTGTTTGGGTTGTCACATAAATCTCTTTTAGGGTGGAACTTTATGACACGATTTTTTCTAAAACATTGCGTAATTATGGAAGTTATTTTAAGAAATGGCCCGTAATTTTGGAATACTACTTTTAATCAAAATAGAATGGTATATCAAAATAATCAAAACCATTTTATTATGAAGACAACTTGTACATAAAATGATATAGTTTATTATGATTTCTTCATTTACTATTATTCTATAATTTATAAAATAAAATAAAAGAAAACTATTCACACATGAGTGTCGATATATTTTATAAATTATATATATTTACAAATCATTTTCTTTTAGCCAAACAAAAAAAAAAAAGTGTAAAATGAATTTTTAGTATGAAGCAACGCTTCAAAAAAACACCAAATTTTTTTTGATTGGAGGCCCTTTGAAAATGTGGAATACCACAATTATAACCAATAAATCTGCAAATATAGTTGCTTGGCTGAGTCGCTTTCCTTGCATCTCATTACGTATTTGTTTGGTGAATGCTCAGTTACAAATGCATTTCCAAAAATAAATGCATAGCTCATGTGAGAGTGATTTATCACTAATAACTTGCCAGCCTTGCAGTGTTCATACACACAAATCAGCAAAAAATGTCCTAGTACCCAACCATCTGTTACATAGAGCATAACATGACTCATAGACAGATCAGTTCATATATACACACAGATTTTAATATATACAGTCATACATGAACACAAACAGTCACACACACACTTCTTCCGTCACACATTATCCGAACCGTTCATTATAGATTAGTTTAACTGGTAAATTGAATGATTGAGAGTTGCAGTGGAAAGGGAGCTGGAGATGAGCTTTACGCCGAGAGTAGCAAGTTGTTAGGTGTAATAACAATTAGTGGTGAGTTAGGACTTGAGATGCACAACATTTTAGAATATATTAGTGAAATGGTCTACTTCAAGGCTGGGTAAGCTACATACTCTCTACAGTTAGTATGATATATAATAAGAAGATAGGATTATACTCGTGAAATGGTCTACTTCAAGGCTGGGTAAGCTACATACTAACACAATATCTTCCAGAAAACAATAAAATAGAAGATAAATTTTGATGTAAGAATGAAAGTTATTGGAAGTATTACGACATCTTTTGTGGATATGCTTAACAAATAAATCTTGACGGGTAAAGTGTTCATTGGTTTTTCAATTTACCAGAAAGAAAACAATCAAGCTATACTAGGGCACTTCATTGATGTTGCACATTAGTTTTAGAGCATTCAACAAAAACACATAAATCTTGACATATTCATAGGTTTTTCAACTGTCTAAAAACATCCAAAAAACAGAAAAACTAAAACTTGTTCTAAAAGGGGGAAAAAATGCATTTGATTTTAAATACATCCTCATTCAACAAAGAAACTATGCTTAAACATGAAACCTAACTGCGCTTTGAAGAAAATATACTTAACTATGCCACTAGTGACCTACTCAACATTTGTTCATTCAAAGATCAAGAAATGATTTTGTGCAACGGGTAAAATGTGCAAGGGGTAAAATGATTGGAAGAACTGTTAATGTGCAAGGGGTAAAATGATTTATTCATTTAATAAAAATAGCTAACAACCCAACAAGCAAATAACCCAAAAAAAATTGTTATCAGGTTAGTTATGAAAAAATTTTCAGCTGAGCAAATTCTCTTATGATCCTAAGCATGTAAACACGTCTATAGGCCACCTTCAATTAGAAATAAAACCTGCCCATAACTAATAAAACCTGCACAACATCTTATTATATATCATACTCTGTACAGTTAGTATATAAGATCATCGCATATGGTAAATGGTTGGCCTAATTTCAGCATTTCTGTAAATAGTACACCCAAATTGAATAACATTGACCAAAGTAATATCGAAAACACATCAACCCAAGCATTGCCCTAAATTTTAATTTCAATCACAATGCCCTAATTTCCAGCATTCACATTCTGATTTGCGTGTATATATATATATATATACATATGTATGTATGTGTGTGTAAACAGAGAGAGACCGAAAGAGAGAGGGAGATACAGATGCGAAATGGAGGACATACTTGGGAGGGAGACTATGCGATGAACCTGATGAACTTGCGGTGATGGCGATTTTTGTACAAAGCTGTAGAGAAGAAGGCAGAGGCGTGAGTGAGACCCAATCAAAAACTGATGTAAACAACGAGTGAGAGAAAGATGGAAACCGAGATGCCATACAGAGAAGGGGAAACAAATCGAGAGGGAGATAGGGAGAGAGAGAGAGAGAGGCGAAATATAGGACATACCTGGAGGGAGGCGAAATGGAGATGGAAACATCGCAAGTGACAGAGGCGGGAGTGAGAGAGGGAGGGAAATAAATCCACGAAATGGCCTTTCCCGACCAAACTTTATTTTGGTCGGTAATATATTTATGAAAATACTGATATTCCCTCCAAAATCGATTTTTCCCCTTTTGGCTACTAAATTATAGTCGGCAAAGCAAACAGATTTAGCGACCAAATTGTAAATAGTCGCCCAAACCCAATTTTGCACGACTACCACAGAATTAGTAGGGAAAAATTAAATGAAAACCAATAAAAAAAAATTATAATTTATAATTACACTGCAATTACCGACCAAAATCATCTTTAGTCGCCAAAAGTGAAGCCAATTCCGACAACCTGTATATTTAGTAGCAAAAAAGTGGTCTTTTACCGACCAAAATAGTTTGGTAGCTGATGCATGTACCTTTTGGCGACCAAAGGTTATTTGGTAGCTAATCTATCCATCATTGGCGACCAACTTTAATTTAGTAGCCAATTGGTAGACATTTGGCGACTAAATTTACTTTAGTCGGCAAAAGTAGTCGCCGAATATGTTATTTGTTGTAGTGAACGGTGTGAATACAAATTAAACTTAATTCTATTTTGTAAAATCGCATTTTTAAAATTTGTATATCTTCATGTTTTTAAAAACACGAGTTCAATTAATTTATTTTAAAAATTATAAAAATCATATTTTAAAAAAAAATGATTTCAAATTTAAATTATGTTTACAAAATATGACTTAAAAAAAAAGTCAAGTTAAAAAATAGAAAAAATTACAAATAAATGGCATTTGTATAAAATGTTTACAAATTGATTAAAAAAACTTGTAATTTTAATTATTCAAATTAATGCAAATTTTTATTGATTTATACATTTTTTAAACATGCACTGAAGTGCAATTTTTCCTAAAAAATATTGAAAAGAAAAAGGATTTGATAAATAAAAGGATAATTACAGTGAAGTGGTGTCAGATAAAAATAATTACTCATTAATAAAAAAATTATAATTATAATTATTAATATTTATAATATTTATTATTAGGGTAAATTACACTCACACTCCTTGAGATTTGGTCTAATTATATTTCACCCCCTGACGTTTTGAAAATTATATTTTCACTCCTGTGATTAACAATCTCATTTCACAAACTCTCTGTTTATATAAAAGGTAACAACTCCTAGTAGAAAAATAGAATAAATTACATTAAAAAAATAAAGCAAAAAAAAGGAAAAAAAAATAGATTACGTAAAACAAAGTAAAATAAGAGAGAATACATGAGTGTAATATTTTTATTCTGTTTAAATAATTATAATGTCAAGAAAATTAATGTAATTTTTTAAATATCAAAAATAATATATATTAAGGCCTATTTTGGGAAGTGGGTTATAATCTACTTCCCAGATTATAATCCACTTCCTCTCTCACAGAAAAGTTATTTATAAACTGTTTATAAGTAGTTTTTCATTAAAAAGTTGATTATAACCATCTTTTCAAAATAATCCTAAATCTAAACTTAAGATGATGGAAGTATAATTTATCCTTAATTTTTCTTACCCCCACTGTTATTTGCCCATATATGAATGAGAGAGATATTCAGAAACGGCAAAGAGAATCTTCTTTGAGATGAAAGGATGCAGAAATGTTAATTGTCTGTACTAGGAAGTGAAAGTTCATCATAATGTATATCATCCAGTGTCTATTCCATCCCATCTAGCCCACACCAAAAGTAATGAGAAAGTTAAGAGTATTGACTCATAATTTTAAATTTAGAGCTTTAATAATTACAGTAATAATGTGACATGAAACTAAAAAAAAATAAAAAAAAAAGCATGCATACATTAATCATTTATGAGTGTGGCTCACTATCACGTAAATAGAACTCTCATTAAAATTCTACTTTCAAGAGTGTTTTGAGAAGTTAAAAATTGATTTTTTAACTTTTTTAACTTATTTTGTCTTTTTATGAGTAAGTTATACGACAGATGATATGATCCAAGCTGGCTTTTTACTAATTTTCCAAAAGAGCACTTGGGAAGCTGGTTAAAAGCCAGCTTTCAGCTTTTAATCCATTTTGGACTATTTTGAAAAGTGGGTTAAAAGCTACTTTTCAGCTTTTAACCCACTTCCCTCTCTCACAAAAAAGTCAAAAAAAATTTAAAAAATAACTTTTAACTATCTTCTCAAAATACTCCTTTGGATCACATCATCTCTCACATAACTTACTCAAAAAATAAATAAAATAAACTAAAAAAAACTAAAAGATCAATTTTTAATCAACTTTTGAAAACCCATTTTAGTACTCTTAAACATTTTTCGGTCATCAATTCAAAACCCAGCAGACTGTTTTTTTTTTCGCTGTTTGTTTGGATTGGATTGGACATTCAAATGAAAAATCTTTCACTAAAAGATTTTCCATTAATGGTTTGGGCTATGTGCTTCCTGTGATGCAAACCAATTTCAATAGCCTTCATCATTGCCCCCAATTCATTTGCACCTCCTACACTTGGAAGGCTTTTTCTTTTTTGAAATTTTTTTGTATTTAGTTTGTGTTTTGAAATAAAATTTCAAAAATTTTTTTGGAGAGAGTTTAAATTTTTTTTAATTTGTTTGATTGTATATTTTAAAAATAGTTTTAGAGTTTGAGAGTTTGGAATGATTTGATATTTTGTTGTAGTTGAGTAGTGTAAGAGAAAATGTGATTGAAAAAATGAGAGGATAAAGAAAAAGTTATTCATTAATGTGTAATAGAGAGAAGTAATTTAAAATTTTTTTGAGAAAATATATAACTGAACATGTTTTTGAAAATTTTCTTCCAAAAACATGTTTGAAAACACAAATCAAACACACATCACTGATATTTTCTCAAAATAATTACAAATTCTTTATGATTTTAATTGGCGCAATTTCACTCCACTGAAATTTTAGAAAAAAAAAATTTATATATTCATGAAAAAATATAAAATTTTAATTATTAATATTTATATAATTTCTTATTAATTTGTAATAATTACAAATGCTTTATGATTTTAATTAGGGGTAATTTCACTCCACTGAAATTTTAGAAAAAAAAAATTATATATTCATGAAAAAATTTCAAATTTTAATTATTAATATTTATATAATTTCTTATTAATTCGTAATTATTTTGAAAAAAAATTACACTGATTTGATATTTCCTTTTTAATTATTAAAATTTATAAAATTTACTGTTAATTTGAACTGTGTTTTTTTTTTTTTCCTTTTAAACGTGCACTGACTTGTGTTATTTCCCTTTCCCTTTCTTTCTTTCTTTCTTTCTTTCTTTCTTTTTTATTTTTATCATAGGGAAAATTAAACAAATAGTCCCTATAATTTGGCACTTGTATCACTTTGGTCCCTGACTTTTCAATTGTGACACATTTAACTCTGAATTTTGAATCTTGTTTCAAATAAGGACAATTGAAAATATCATTAGATTTTTCAAGGGTAAAATCATCAATTTGATAAAATATAAACTAATTTGACAAAAATAAATGTCAAACAAATATTTTTGAATTTTTAAAAATTATTTCTACCCACTAAAAATAAAATTATGTAAAATTGATAAATCTTTTAGACATTTTTTTTTTTACCAAATTAATTTTTATTATGCGTTTGGATGATGATCATGTAAAATTAATTTTAAAAAATTAATCATGTAATTTTTATTAATTTTACATAATTTTATCATTGGTGGATAAAAATAATTTTTAAAAAATTAAAAATATTTTTTTAACGCTTATTTTTGTCAAATTAGTTTATATTTTATCAAATTGACGATTTGACCCTTGAAAAATCTAATGATATCTTCAATTATCCTTATTTGGAACAAGATTCAAAATTCAGAATCAAATGTGTCACAATTAAAAAGTTAGGGACCAAAGTGACACAAGTCTTAAATTATAGAGACTATTAGTATAATTCACCCTTTATTATATTTCTTTTAATGATTGATTTATTATTAGCTAATTACATTTTACATCATAAATTATAAATACACCCTCTAAGATTTATTTAAAATATTGATTATTTCTTGTGATTTTAAAAATTACATTTCATTCTTTCAAATTTTTAATCGCATAACAATTGATCCCTTTCATTAATCAATCATTAAATTAACGAATTATTTTTAATGATGTCAAAAATACATTCAATTTTTTTTCTCTTAACTGTGTTAAATGACAATCTAACAAGAAAATATTTATAATTTTCAAAATCATAAAAAATAACCCGTATTTTTATTCTCACTTTTAATTTGTTAACAAACATTTTAACACCCAATTTGCACAATACACCAACATTTGTACCAAAAACGATTCTAGTAGAGCATTTCTAATCGTTCATCAGACATTTCATTAAATTTGAATAAAAATTTAAATAAAAGTTTGGTTTAATACGCTGTATTCCAATATTTTCATACCAGCCAATCATCCGGCAGGTCATCCATCTAGAGTATTTTCATCAAATTCATCCCAAAATCAATTGTCCGAAAATACGTCTGACCCAACAATTACCTACAAATTTTATGAAAAGATAAACGCTCTTTCATTTGATGAAAAAAATATCACTTCATTCATTTGATACCAAACTGATGAAATAGTTGGAGCACTGTTTTCATTAATTTTTCATTAAATTTAAATTTGATGAAAGATTAGAGATGGTCTTAATGGTGTTAGGATTGTAAACGAGCCGAACCGAGTCGAACCAACTTTTGAATGTTCAAAATTGTTTATTAAGAATTAGTCGAGCTTAAAAAATCGAACTCGAGCTCGACTCCCCAAATATTTGTTGAACTCGAGCTCGGCTTGAGCTTGCTTAATTACATAAACTAATCGAGTTCGAGCTCGAACTTGAAAAAAAATTAAATTTAAATTAATTTACTTATTAAGATAATAATAATGAAAAAAACACAAAATTATGAGTAAAATATATAATAATGTTTATATTAATAATAAATTTCATCAATTAAATATGTAAATTTATACAAATACCGACCATAAATAAAAAATAAAATTTATTAAATATATTATTAAAAATATATATTAATTTATTTATTTTTATGTTCACAAGCCGTGTCGAGCCAAGTTTAGGATTACTTGAACTTGGCTCGATTAATAAACGAGCCTAAAAATCAAGCTCGAGCTCGTTCATTTAGTAAACGAATCGAGTTTAAACAAGTTTTAAATGAACCAAGCTCAAGCTGTTGATAAACAGCTCGGTTTGTTTGCAACCTAAATGGTGTTCAACAATTCATAAGGATTTAACAACAATGATGAAGTAGGAAAGTTAGCTTATAAGCAATATTTGTAACTTCAACAAAAAATGCTTTACACTACAAAAATTGCTTTGATGGTCAGCTATTTCATTTTGAAAAATCTTAATTGTACAACTACAAGATAAATCATCAAGGGATACAATGAAATTACAATCCTCCTCAAAATCTGCTTTCTATCATATTTGATATTCCAATCAGTAAAAAGTGAACTCCATTTTATGCCATACCAATGGGATGACCTAATCCCTCTTCAAGCTTGCTGTGCAGGTTTAATAAAGGTATGCTATCACCAAAAAAAAAGAGAAAAAAAAAAAAAGGCATATCAACTTATCCACAAATCTTCAGACCACACTTGTACTGGTTCGAGCAATCCTCTGGGCTTCTTCAAGATCCTTTAGAAACCTATATTCCAACCAAAGTAGAGATGTGGGCAGAGGTTATTGTGTGAGAGTGAAATGTAGAATTGCAAAAAAAAAATAAAAAATGGAATTCGTTATTATGGAGTTAGCTTGCACCCTGGATGCTAGTGCACAAACATGGAACACAATTGGTACAGTGATATCAAAATTTTGTTCGGACTCTCTGAACTTTATATACCTCTTAGAATTGAGAACCACCGAACCACCTAGTATGAAGCGAATCCCAGAATTGGTGGCATTTTGTAGAGCCACAGAACGTGACTCCTCGTAGGTTGTCCCACCAACAATAAATATCACCACCTCCTGCGGCCTGCCAAAATAAAATATGTGAGTAGATATGAAGTGTCCTTTCATACATTTTATTTCACTGCACACAACTTTTCTTGGACAGTCAAAATAAGGTTTATCTTGTATCTAATGTTGGCTCCAATCCTGAAAGGGAGATGCCATTCCTACATAAAGCATCAAGGAACCGAACCTTAGCTCACAATTGATCTAAGTAGAACCCTTAAAACATATGACCCCCAGATTTCTTTGATAGCAAGTGTGGATAGATGATATGGCATTTAAATTCCTTACAAAACTCTATTTTTTTTATTTCACCTGTTCAACCACAAATAGATCAAGACACAGACTGATATATTGTCACAGCTCACAGCTTACATTATGCACTTGTGACAAATAGATGTGTTAATATATGAAGGTCTGAATGATGAGCTTTCAAAAACAGTCCATAGTCACTTCACTTGCTAGGGTTAGGTCATCTGCAATGCTTACTCTCTTTTCATCAACTATTGAAGCTATGCTTTAGATGCTATGCCTTTGACTGATAAGACAGTAATCTGAAACAGCTTTTCATGCTTTATCGCTTTATCAAATTAATTCTGTCACTAGTTAGATGGGATAAAAATCCCACAAATGCAACTAAGACATGATTCAGAGCTAAGAGACAACAAACCTGCCCTGCTGAAAATGATTTCCAATAAATGGGTAGTCCACATCTCTCAACCTCCCCTTGATAATGCTTTCCATGGTTTGGAATAGAAGGGGCTGGTGTTGTGTGTAAACATTCTCAACCCCCTGCAAAAACCAAAAACCAAAAACCAATCTCTGAGACCCAGGAACTGTATTCCAAATGAAACAGCAGGGCACTTGGGTGGGAGAAAAAAGAAAGAAGGAAGATAACAGAAAATTTGCAACAAACCTTGAGTCCACGAGCCATGTTACGAGCAATATTCAAAAGGTCTCGGTTTCCATAAAGATCCCCAGTTCGCTTATCAACACCTGCTTGTTTTAATAGGAATTGCACAAGCTGTGATGCCAAGATTGCTGAGTTAGTAAGATTTCTTATGTAACCAGGAGCAGTGAACATAACAAATTTTCAGAAATCCACCAGTCTAAATGAACATTCAACAGATGGTAAATCTGAAACTGGGCATAAATTTGAAAGCAAATTAGAACATCCAGATTCATAAGGGAAAATATGATAGCAATAGTAGCTTTCTGTGGATGAAACGTTTGTCAACGCCATGAAAATACCGAAGTAATTTACCAGATGGCTTGAACCACGATGTGTTACGATTAGATGTGTCACACCATCATCTTTAATAGCACTAGACTTTGTAGGTGGATGATTATGATCCCTTCAAACACACATGCACCAACAAACACCCATGTGTACAAAAATAACAAGCAAGCAAGCAGCCAGAGTATAACATATAGAATGGAGAGCAAGGAAGCAGTCAGAGTATAACATGTAGAGGACAATATTAGATTTGTTCCATTACCCCAGGCTTATACTTGGGAGACCGAGAAGCCAGTTTGTTGAAAAGCTGCATCAGTTGAACAGGGCTCTCCTTCTCATAGCGCAAAGCATACAACATAACCAGGCGTAGACGGTCAACATCAGAGACACTTTCATTGTTTAAAAGATTAGTCACAGCCTGCATGAAAGTACAGTTTCCCATTCATTGGAGATGTAATTGATATTTAACAAACCACTACTGTACCAAACATAGGAAAATAGGAACTAAAGTGAATCACTATGAGGATTCAACATGATTTAATCAATTATAATATAAAGAAGAAAATTTTGAAAAACCCAAACAAGCATCTCATATCAATTCTAAGTATCAAAGTGAGATTCTAGAAAGGCAAGCAATTGAAACTCATCTATTCAAAATTTCATCTAGACAACAAACAAAAATATAACGCACTCAATCAACAGCATCAGAAAAATAATGAATTTCTCCAACATGTCTAGTCATCAAATCTTTCATATTATATATCCTACTCAATTTGTGCTATTGTATTTGTACAGAAAATCATAAAATTAATGGCACTAAGGAGGGTTTATCAAGATGGTTTAGATCAAACATAGATTTTTAAACAGCCCTTTTGAAAGAAGACTATTGGATTATAATGCACGCTGATTACATCTTTTTCCTTTTTTCTGTTAGTATATGCATGCGGCGGGGAGTGCAGGTGTTTCAGGAGATAGTGTTGATTGTTTAATTCGAAACAATGACGCTTCTCTTCAATAGGTATCAGGGATGTCTAACCCAACAATCATTGAATTGTGAATCATGAATCACATATCTGATAAACTAGAAAGATTTAATTATCTGAAAATATGGCAGAGCAACAACACTCTTTTCTTACTATGTAAAACCTGAGGTCCAATTATTTCTTCTGCTCATCATTCAAGCAAAGTTAACCCAAACCAAGATAGTCCTTGTTGCAGTAGTTACAGGTCTTCATTATATCTCACGCAACTTTTTATCACCTTGTCCACCATCAATCAATTGCTATAACTGATACCTTATAACCACTGTCTTGGCCATATGTACTCTTCACAAACTTGTCATCTCTAGTCTTGCCACTCATCCATCTTTGTATCGTTGTTGCATATGCCCATTCGATGCACTTGCCATTACTTGAGGTATCTCAATCTCTTTTACCAGAGTTTTGTTGTCAATAGTGTAGATGCCTAATCAAAGTCATCTCCATCTAGATTCTAGAGTGCCTCTTATTGATGCATCTACTAGACTTATTTCTTCTTTGTAATAAGCATGGCAAATTAAGTATATCACCATGCCAAATATATGAACATGCACTAAGTCTATGTTGGAGGAAATGGGATGGAATGGATGCCCATTCTAGCTTTCCATTTCCTTTCCCACTTTGGGTACAACAAATGAGGGTTGGAATGCATCCCACAACTTGTTGTAATGACCATTCTATTATATGAAGGAGAAAATGGCATTCCATTCCATTCCACCTTGCTTTCTATTCCCACTCACTTTCCGTTCTTGCATACTATCAACCACTGGAATCTTTGAAGCATGGATACGGATATGTGATACCTTGCATTCCATTCCCATTCCCGATAAGACAAAAGATACATGAATATTTGGAGTTGGGAAAATTGGGGGCCTATACCATACATTCTGCTGCCTCATGATGACTGCACAAAGGCAACCCAAGAGCATAACAAAAAGAATGCTACCAGTGACAAGTGTAGGATGCAATTGGAGCCAACTCTATTATCTACAACCAATTCTAAAGCCACGAGCATGATCCCGGAAAGCCAGTCTGTCCTTCCTTCGTTCAAGGTTGGAACTATTGGAATTTACTTGAGCTCAGTGACAATTTCAATAACTTAGGCTTGAGTCAACAAAATGATACTGCTGGGCCCATTTAGGTGGTCGGAGAGTCAAATAAGTCATTAAAGCCTATCAAAGTAAAATTCATAACAAAAAGTTTTATAAATTCCTCTAAAACTATACAACAAAGCTAATCTTAGGCTTAAAGCATACCCTCAACACTAGAGCTCCATTTTAGAAACTTAAGAATGATCAAGCTCACCCAAAGGGTCATTTGCTCAAAACCTTAAGGGCAACAAGTTTGGACTATCGAGTTGCAATGACATGACATTGCAAGCCTCATCTTACAGTGAAGCCACAAAACTGCATAGTGACCTCTTTAAGTCTAAGATTTTTTATTCACCTGGATAGAAATAATCAACTTATCCAAAATCTGAAGCTGAATAACATGTGCTAACCAACTCTTAAAATGAGTTAATCCAGTTATAAAGCCCACTAACATGAATTCAGAATTCAAACCACCATATCCATAGTGCTTATAGCATACCTGTTGCTCCATCAAACCATCCCAAAGTTTCATTAAGACCATTAAACTGATCCCCCATGACTAGTTGGCATAAATTGTTAGGTTTTCTCACACGCTCACATACATGATACAAAATTCAGCTCCTCTTCACTAAGAACTTTATTTGTTACACATTTTCAAACATCTTTCAACAACCTAACTTATGTCATACATTGCAAAACCCACAACCACATGTTTACTCACCCATAATATTTGTCTTTCCCCCCATATATCAGAATCACCAAAGTACACTTTATACCCAAGCAAGCTGCATTTGAAATGCACAAAAAAGAACATGGAACTCTTTCATTCTCTACACCACCAGATCAATAATCAAATAATATCTTCTAGTTCTCATCCCTTAGTTTTTCTTTACAAGACAAAGCAGCAACATATATAACTCTGTTATGAGCTTTTTAAGAGAAAAATATAAAGAAGGGAGCAAAGAAAATCAAAGCATGACATATATCTGTAGTATGTATAATGCTTTTAGCCTTTTACATTATTATGTTAATACAACTTCCAAAAGTAAATGGAGAAGTCATGCATACTAATCATACTAAATTTCATCATTCTTGGTTAGGTTAAAAGAACACCATTCTCACTATGAAAATGATCTTATCAGAATCTAACTACGCCATTATGCAAGCCTGAACCCTATAATGCCACATTTTAGATTGTGTCATAATTCATTCCCTATCTTTTTTCAATTTCAAATCCGTGCTCCTTAACAGGGTAGTGTAAATTTTGTTATTGTTGCAGATAAAAATTTGCAATCAAATGGTTCTCTGATAATAAAATAATTGATATCATCAGCAAATATGAAGTCAATATAAAATTTGAATATAGACAAGAAATCACGAGGAAAAAAATATATGAAGCAACAAAACACCTCAAATGCTGCCCCTTGCCCACCATTGCAAGCCAATTCTTGTTCTGTTTCCGAAACTAACATGAGTTTTCGCTCATCAACTATCTTGCTCATTTCTGTGACCAAGGTCACGTGCTTTGAGACATTGCCATGCATTTTTCTGTATTCCGGGTAATTGTCAACAAATTTGGCCATGTCTTCTGCAAAAACTCAAAGGATTTGATAACCAATAATATATTAGCTATTGCTATACTTCAACCATTATTTAGACAGTAACTGATGGTATTAATTAACAACAATTTAAACCTATTGTGCTGATTTTCAAATTTACTTCATACAAACCTATTGTCTGGATCTTTTGGTTACTTTTTGCAACTTGCTGAAAGTCATCCACCATCCGCTTTATATTCAATCCAATGTCTCCAAAATTTTCATACATATTAGCTTTAAAAAAGGCATCTTGCTCTGACGACAGCACAACCTCCTGTAAGCATGAATGACAAAAAATTGACTCATCATGAGACGAGATTGTAGAAATAAGAATGTGTAACAAATTGTGATTTATCTAATTTCAACCTGCTGATCCTTCGAAATTTTGCCAATGTTTCTCAAGTCCACTTTATTGTCTTGAATGCCTATCAACTCATGAACCATAGCCTGAGAAAATTGTTGTCAATGGATGAGCTCCATTTAATATAATATCTAACCAACCACCAAAAAATTTAGAAAAATAAATCTCAAAGAAAAAATAAGCACTCCTCCTATCTAACACAGGTCGTGACAAGTTAATAGTCATATTCCTTAAGTACCTGATATGTCCACTGATTCAGCAATGGTGTAACAGGGTCATCCCTCCTATCAATAACTAGCAACAAAGGAGAAATTTCCGTTCTTCTAAAATCAAAAAGGCCACTCTCTTGTTGGTACATCAGCTTCTGTTACATGCAGGGGAAATCAAACAAGTTAATTTTTAATTACGGTAAAATCTATAAAGTGTCTGCATTCAGTAATCCAAGACAGTTGACTGAAGCTTGTGATGGTTAGATGCATATAAATATAATACCACAAGATAGATTCTAAGTTCGTTCAGGGAAAAATAGACAAGCATGTAAACTCATCAAACATTTGAATCCACATTAAATTTTAAAAGCATTTATATAAAGTATCCAAGCAATATCTTGCACTTTAGCAATTTCTCACCGCTGCCTCTTGTGCAACCCTTTTAGCGATATCAGAGGTCCGCTGATATCTAATAACAGGTCTTCGTTTTAATGCCAAGAAAATTGCTGCAATACCATCAACAACTCGATCACAGAAGTGCTGCAAGCCTGAAGGATCTACGACTGCTGGCAACATATACATGGGATTTGAAGGCATATTTAAAGTGAAATGGAAAGGGTCAACAGCAACAAAATCTGCAAAGAATTCCTGCAAAATAAGTGTAAACAAATAATAAATTATATCCAATATCATGTTTCAAACCAAGAACAACAGTGAATGGTGTCATTCTTACCACTATGACAAACACAATGGCAGAGAACACGTGGCTCAACACACCGGATAATATCAAGCGATCATGAAGTTAGTATGTGTAAAAAAAAAGAAGGGAAAATTTTACTTTAACCCCTTGTGGTTTGGCACATGTGCACATAAACCCCTAATGTTCAAATATAAGCAGATAACTCCCTTGGTTTTTTTATTGAAGTGCACCGTCAAAATTCTCATCCAAATTAAACTAGAGGTGCAACTCATGCACCAATGTTGAGAGTGAGTATGAATGAAACAATTTTTTTTTTAGACAAAAGTACCCTTAGAATTTTTCCAAATTACAAAAATTCCTTTGTCTTCTTCCTCTCCTTACTATTTTGTTTCTCTCCTCCTTGGTCCCACTGTTAGATAGCTTCATATATATTGTTGGGCTAATTTCCTAATAGCTTAGGCTTTTGGGAAAATTGGTAGCATCAGAGCTCTGGTTGAAAGAAGTCTTGGGTTCAAGTCTCTCCGTTAGCATTTGATATTATGTCCTGTTTGATTTCTTCTCTTTATTTGGTTGTCTATTTCTCCTTCTGTTTCTCTCCATGTGCAAGACGGGGTTGCACTTGAGGGAGGGTGTTAGATAGCTTCATATACATTGTTGGGCCCATTTCCTAATAGCTTAGGCTTTTGGGAAAATTGGTACATAACACCCACCACCACCCCCATCCTGCAGCCCCTCCCCACCCCAACTCCACCAATCTTCAACCACAATATCAATTTCACATTATGCCAGAGATGGATCAAAGGATTGCTTCAAGTTCAAGCCAAAACAAATATAGGCCCTATATGATGAAGAAGATGTAATGCATCAATTGTATGTCTGATCCGCCATGTCATTTTAGTGAGACCATTTACGATTCATCAGTTACTTGAACTCAAAAACTGATGGTGAATTTGGGTCTGTAAACTGGGTGGATTCCTGTAGTTCGCAAATATCATGTTATAATTGTTCTGACATTCTTGAGAATCAAAATTTACAAATTTAAACACATGGTGATGGGGTCAATTCTCATAAAATTAAATAGATGGGAGGACTGATCCACGGAATAGATCCTGGATTGTTAGTCGGACTAGTGGGCCGGATACTGAGTTATTTAAAATAGACACTGGATTGTTTTAGAGGTTTCCACTTTTATTCAGCCACATGTATTCTCTCATGCATACTTACATAATATATATATGTACCTACTATCCAAGTATGTTTTGTTAGTGTTTTGTTTTAATCTCTTAGCAAAAGTTACATGTGCTTCCGCCAGAGAGAGCTTTGGGGAAGCAGCAAGAAATGGAAGTGCTTGTGTGTGGCGGTGACTGAAAAAGGATGAGGTAGAGGAGAACATAGAGTGGGGTATTGAAGTCATTTACCACTGCTGTCAACAGAGTTAGCGGTGCAACTTAGTACAGGAACCACAAGGGGGTTATGCGGACACATGGGCCGAACCACAAGGCCAAAAATTGGACTAATATAATTTGTTAAAAACATATTTAGATATATGCAGAATTTGGTTCAGCAGTTGTTTGCAAATTACAGTTACCTGAACTTGCTGTACAACTTCATGTTCATCTGAATCAGCTAAAATATGAAGCTGGGTATCCTTCAACAAGTTGGAGAAAACTGTGAAGTATAAGAGACAAAAAGGGGCTTTCAGTCAATGGCTCACAACAAACTGACAAAATCAGAAATATGAACGGTAAATCAGATTTTTTTCTCTCGTATTTCCATTGAAACCAACTTACAAAGGTGATACTCTCCAAATCTTGGACTTGCCAGCTGACGTCGCATATGCTGAATATTCTCCGATGTTGGCCGAAGAAAGAAAACTGCTTTGAGATGTGACATGGGCTCCTTTGACTTGGAAATGGAATCTACCAATTCTACCAGAAACACTTCTTTCTGAAGTAGGTCTGACTGAGAATACACAACACTAACAATGCTAACCTGCAAGTCATGAAACAACGGAACTCTCTCATAATTAAACCCTCATCTGACTAACTAAAATTGACACTTTAGACCAACACATGTAAGGGTTTTGCATGAACCAGAAAGGAATACTTAAAATATTATCATTTCCATCACAATTATATTGTTCATATAATAACCAGGGGCAAAACCAGTGGTAATTTCTCAAAATTTGGGGGTTCAACAGTGTGCTAGGCAATTTTTCAAAATTTGGGGCCACTCAAAATCAATTCACAGGAACAATATTATTCAGTGAAAACTTTAATATGAGTTAGAACTCTAATCCTCACATAAAGCAGCACAACAAACCATGGATCAACATCTTTTCCTCTTTTTTTTTTGTCAATCGACAGGAGAGTAATTACAAATATGAGAAATATTACGTATCAAACAGACTACTAGCCCACAATAGCTGGAAAGTCTTAAGTCTAGCCCAAGCCCAACAACCACTCTACTACTACTTACATACAATCCCATAATGGGGCAGAAATAAACACCATCACAAAGGGTATCAAACTCCTCTCCATAGAAGTTCAACCCGAGACCTCACACCATCACAAAGGATATCAAACTGGAGAAGTTGAACCCGAGACCTCACACCAAAAAGGGTGTTACACAGCCACTAGACCAAATGCCCTAGTTAAAATCTAAGTTAATGTAGTTTTTTTTTTAAATGTGGCACATGAAACCCCAACCAAAATACGTAGGGCAAGTAAATTCAGCAACAAATGAACCAAACTAAATAGTAAAACTTGAATCACCTTGCTCATAAAAATCCAACAAATTCAAAGTAGAGATAACCCACTAAATAAATCGCTCACATTAAGTCAAGCTGACTAAGACCACCTCCAGCTCTTACTCAATTTTGTATTTAAAAATTTCGAGCAGAAATGTAATGTGAAGCACTACAGTGGACATACTCAGATTTAGGCATAAAAAGCTTCAGTAATGGCAGAGTTGAAAAATTGAAAGCTACAAAATGGTCATTAAAAATTTGAGTAAACATTATTTTAGTCTCCTAATTTTGATATAAGTTTGAGTCACACAGTGGAGAGGTTTTTGAGTTAATTTTCCCTAAATTTTAAATTTGATACAGGTTTTAGATGCCCTCAGGAGCATACAAACCAAACTCAAACATTTCCTAATTGGCTTATTAAACTAAAATGTTCTCAAATTCTCACCAGCCCTTTTTCTTTCCCTCTACAAATAATCCAAGATCCAAACACATACTTGAGCAAATATGCAAAGAAATTCGAAAATTAAATTCCAAATTTACTTAATTTTCGTGGAAGAAACGAATCTGATAATCACAGATTTCTATATTTTGAAACAAAATGATTAAAATTATGGAAATTGAGGAATCAATGGAAAGAATTGCAGGGTACGAACCGTTTGAGAATCGAGGATGAGGACCTTCATGCCGGAGATGTCCTGCAACATGCGGTTGACGTAATCACGTACGGCCGATACCAGCGCCATTATTGCATCGAAACACAACAATTCTTATTATAAATTGAGATCGAGAGATCGATCGAGCCTGGTCTTGTCTTGAGATAGTTTCTCAGAGAGTGTTTGTGAATTGTGATCGTGAGTCTTCAAAAAACTTGGATCTCTGTTGGTTTTGGATGTAAAGTAAATGAAGACGACGATGAAAATGGATCCGGTTACAACCCAAGACCCGGGTTCTTGTGGTCTCCTCCAAATTAGGGTCGGATCTATACCGTTTGGTAATCGATGAATTCAGAGCACCGGGTGTGGGTGGTACCTACCAGGTTATTCGGGTTTGGGACGTCGAAGATTCAGCAGCTTGACAGCTCTCTGTTGTTGAGGTGGCCCACACGTGTTTTTTGTTTTAATTTTTTGAATTTAATTTTTTAGAAATTGAGATTTTAATTTTTGTATTTTTTATTTTTTGAATATTTTGACAATTTTAATTTTTTTTCTTTTTAAATAAATATTATTTAGATGTATTTAAAAAATAAAATATTTATAAAAAATATTTTAAAAAATCAATAAATATACAAGAATACAAAAAATATACCAAATTCTTATATTTTTTATTTTTTGGTATTTAGTGAATTTTCTAAAGATTTTTTTTTCACAAATATTATACTTTTTAAGTGTATTTATGTTAGGTGATCTAAAAATTAAAAAAATTTCTTAGAATATTAAAAAAATTCAGTAAAAAAATAAAAAATATGGAAAATAAAAAAAAATAATTTTCTGAAAGGTGAATTCTGAAAATCCAAATCAAATAAACTGATTATTTTTTAAAAGAAGGAGCAGCCAAATTTCGAATTGGAGGGTGCTCTTTGGACTTGTGAGGTTTACCGTAGGTTATATTTTGATAATTTGAATCTTTTATTTTGTCATATATTTCATATATTTTATCTACAAAAAAAAATTAGATCTATCTGATAACTATCACTTGTTCAATTTATTACGTTTGTCACTAAAAAAAATATGATTTATTTTTAAAAACACAATCGTTGTTTATTTTTTTTAGTGAAAAATTAAACAAATTACAGTTATCGAATCGACCTAATTTTTGTGTGGATGAAATATAGGAAGTGCTCGATAAAATTAATAATTCAGATCATTGAAGCGGGGCCCCTTGTGAGCCACACGAGATCAAACAAAAAAATATCTACTAATTTTAAAAAAATATCTTCAGCTTGTTTGGTTTTGTGTTTTCACGATTCACTTTTCTAAAAATTAAATTTTTTTATTTTCTTAATTTTTGTTTTCACTGAATTTTTTTTAATATTCTAAGCATTTTTTTAAAAAAAAAAATTTAAATACACCTAATATAAATATACTTAAAAAGTACAATATTTATGAAAAAAAAAACTTTAAAAAATTTACTCAATGCCAAAAATAAAAAAATACGAGAATTTAATATATTTTTCATATTTTTTTAAAAAATATTTTATTTTTTAGATACATCTAAGTAAGGTGTATCTAAAAAAAATTTAAAAAAATTAAAATTTTAAAAATGTTCACTAAAAACCGAAAAAAAATACAAAAAATAAGAAACTCGATTTTCAGAAAATTGAAACCAAATACAATATAAATTTTAGAAAAATGTCTGAGACCTTTAAAAAGTACTCGCAATTCTATCCACAATAATATATGTGTCAACTTTGATTTGTTACACACTGGCCAACTCTCATGCCACATTATTGTGAGTGAATTTGTGGATCCCTAGCATAATTCTAAATTTTGTCAATTTGAACTCTAACTTTTTGATTTGTTTCAATCTATACTATTCATCTATTTTTGTCAAGTAAAACCAAAGAAAAAATAATATTTTATCCATACTACTATTATAAAAGTGTGAAGAGTTTGTTATGTTTTTTATTTTTTTTAAAATCTCAACTTTACTCTTTTAAATTTATTATATTTTCTAAAAGTCATAAAGAAACTTATATAAACCAACTATCTCTTTATTTTTAGAATTAAACACTGAAAAATGATATATCTGCTACCAAGAGTCTTACGTAAATATAAATAAACCGACTCCCTTCTTATAAAAAAAAAAAAAAAATTGTCTATCTATTTTTTACATTGATAATGATTGAAGAATAAAAAATAATTACTTTTTTTATTTTTTGTGTCAGTTTCTGTACTGATATACATAATAGTTACAATTGTCTATCATGGATTAAATCACTGTGAATAATTTTCATTGAATCTTAAAGTTGTATGCATTTGTTCGAATCTAAGCAAAGAAAAACGTATGCATATGCGTTTTTAAAATAGAGATTTTTGCTACATTTCAAAAATTTGTAGGTTAACTTCATACACATTCTTTTTGTTTAAAATTATATTTTAAGAATTGTAATATTTTATGTGGTACTTTAATAACCAAGATATGATGTCAAAATTCTAAATAAGAATCACTTTCGTAAGTTTTATTTTTTAAATCTGTTTTTTAATTTTTAATTTTTCATATTTTTTCAGTTTTGGTATCTAAAGATACTGAAATTTCTTCATATTTTATATTTAAATTATACTTTTATATAAAAATCTAATATCTGATAATCTACATAGAATTAAAAAGTAAAATTTTGGTTAAAAAAAATTATAAATTCAAACATGTACTTATTTTTTGTTATTATTTTTATTATTTAATATTAATAATTTTTTTCTAAAAAAATACACAACAAATTATTTTCTAAGTGTATTTAGATTAATTAAATCTAAATCTAACAATAAAATTAAAAAATAAAAAATAATAAATTAAGTGAATCTAAAAAGAAAATAAAATGGTTATTAAAAAAAATATCAAAGACAAAAAATATAAAATCTAAAAAATTCAAAACAAAAGTTTAATAAAAACAAACCAAAACAAACACTGCCTCCGTTTGAGAAGTGGGTTGACTTTTTGGCTTTTTTGACTATTTTAGTCTGGGTTAAAAAGTTTGGTTCGGGAAAAACTTTTTGACTTTTTGGCTTTTTTTGTAAGAGAAAAGTGTAATGATTATGGGTTAGATGTGATGTTTTGTTTTTTGTGGCTAAAATAGCCTATTTTGTCTTTTGTGGCTAAAATAGCCACGTTAGCCCTTCCCAAACAATTTCTTCTTCTTCTTTTTTTTTTAAACATTTCTTCACTAATCTCTAATTTTATACAAATTATTCACAAATTCCTTTTAATTTTATGTGAATTTAATAATTTAATTAAAAAATGGCGCATACATACAAAAATGTAGCACTAAATATCTACATTATGATCAACTATTTAATTATAAATAATTAACTTTTCATTATTGCCTGTATTATATTGTTGTAAAAGATTTCACATATTATTTTTGTGATATCTTATATATGTCAATGTTTACCTATATAAATATATAAAAAAAATATATAAATATAAATTTATATATGTTACTATATTCATACATTGTCAATCTGTAAAACTATATTACCATCGGATATTTTAATTTTTTAACATGTATCGCTTTAGTAATATAGTTATATTTGTTAGGAAAAATTGTAGAATTATGTATTATTCTCCTATCAAATTATGTTCAATACATATATATATACATGTCATACGCACAAGTGTCCACAACATATAGTTTTAATAACAAAGCAAGACTTTGCAAAATACATACATCACTACAATTGTGACACCTCAAATATTTAATTAAATACCACATATATATATATATATATATATATAATTTATTTACTCAAATTAAGTTTGTACAATGTTTTAGTTTAAATAACTATCCATGGTTATTTTGAGCCTTACGAGCTCTTGGCATAATATCTCTCACTCTCCTATGCGCTTATAGCTGTTATCCTTTTCAGGTGATAAAATATAAATAATGATTGTAACCTCGTATAGTGAGACAAGTATGGAATTTAATGCGAATCTTTTTTTTTAATAGTTGTCTGTCCCCCCGAATAATAAAATAATAAAACCTTGATGGGTGTATTTCTTTTTATTAAATTAGTAGGATAAGTAATGAAATTAATTATCTATTTAATTATTTTTTTACTTTCATTCCGCCTCCGCTTGCGCTACTTAAATTTTAAAATTAGAATTAATTAGCAAATTACGATTTCAGCTCTAAGCAATCAGAGTTGGCTCGCGACAATAATCATTATAGTTTATATTTATCTTTTTCACTACAATTGTATAGCATTTATATACTAATGACTAGTGTTGTATTTTTCATCAGACAAGATATTCGTGGCACAAGAAACGAGACTCAACAACTTTTGATGTATAAAAATATATTACATATTGATATTAATGTGTTTTTACACTAATAGACTTCGTTTGGAAAATGGGTTGGCTTTTTGACTTTTTTAGCTATTTTAACCTGGGGCTACAAAGTCTGGTTTTGGAAGGGTTTTTGTTTTTTTTTTGGCTTTTTTGTGAGAGAAAGAATGTAATGATTATGGGTTGGATATAATGTTTTGTCTTATTGGGCTAAAGTTTTTTTTTATTTTTTGTGGCTATTTTAGCCAAAAAAAGGCACAAAACCCACTTCCCAAACATAGGCATAGTATGCAAATAATATGCAATAGTAGGTTCAATGAATTTGTATTATGACATGAACAAACAAAAATGTGCAATTGTGCAATTAATTTTATACCTTCAATTGTATTACAGGTACGAATTATGAAAAATTGAAGTGGAAAGTTGATAGAAAAATATTTGTGTAATACTATATATTTAAAGAACTTATTTATTATTTATTGTTTAAAATAAGACCGTGATCTCAATAATCTATCTGTAAATTAATATTTATATTTATAAATTTTTTCATTTATTATTTAAATTTTTCAGCAGAGTATGTATTCATTCATTACTTAATTGTATTTTGGATACAAATCGATTTAATCATACAAGTCTCCATACTTTGTATATATATGTATATATCACATACTAATTTAAGAGACATGCATAATTACAGTACTAACAGTCGATGAAAAATCACATGTCATGTGCTGCAATGCACGTGCCCAACCACTAGTGTATATAATATGTCTAAAATATCATTTTTTTCATTGAGTTTAATAACTAAAGTATAACTCCCCCCCCAAAAAAAATCAATTTTAGTTAAGGAAAATAGACGAATAGTTTAGATTGAAAACTAATTAAAAAATTAAGATTTAAATTAACAAAATTAAAAATTAAAAATTTATTTTGTTACAAGAATAAAATTATGAATTTTTTTTTATCAAAATTACCATTTACTATTTAGTCTTATCAGAGTTTTTATTTTATTTTTATTAACAAAGATAGCATTAGAATATTAGTATAGTTATTATAATTAAAAGAGTCCGCTGCTATTCCATCAACTCAAACCCTCAACCTCTCTCTTACCACATCCTAAGATATGACTACTTGACCATTAGGGCAAACCTCAATATCTATTGTGGACAATTATGTCTTGATTTTTATAAAATATTTTCAAAAAAATTAATCATCTATAATGGTGAATTTTATTCCATCGTGGACAACCAGGTCTTATTTTCTCCCACTTTTTTTAACTAAAAAAAAATCACAGTATTTATCTTTTCACTACATTTTTTATGCCGACCACCACTGCCAGACCATCCATTCACAACAAAGAGAAAAAATAGTGGGAAAATAACTGTACAGTGGTAAAATAAAAAAATATATGAATATATTAAAAATATATATAATATTTTAATTATTAAAATGTATAAAACTTATAACTGATTTATATTTTTTTTCTGATCCCACTAGATAATAATTCCCCCAAAAATAGTATTGAAAAAAAATAGAGAAGCAAAAAGAATATTATTACATTTTTTTAACAAAAATTGTACTATCATGGTCATATGATAATTTTTAGGCCCCGTTTGGGAACATGCTAATTTAGTAACTTTTTGGCTATTTGGCTAAAATATGAGCTAAAAAAAACTAGTATGTTTGGGATGACTTTTTGGCTTTTTACGAAAAGATATGCAAAAAGTAGAGAGAAAAGAGAATCTTTGACTTTTTGGTATGGGTTGTTGGCTTTTTGGCTAATTTAGTAACTTTTTGACTTTTTGGCTAAAAGGGAGGGTGGCTAAAAGGGAGGGTGACCTGTTTGGCCAAAAGTGCATAGGTGTTACGTCATACCATTTTTGTATATATTTTTTCAACAATGATTCATCCCCCCTTTTCCTCCCACCCCCTTTGACCCCCTCTCTCTCTCATTGGTCCCCTTTTCTTTTTCTTTTTCTTTTTTTTCCTGTTCCTCCAATCACCACCTGCCACGTGGCAAAGGGGGTGAGGGGGTGACCCCAAAAGGGGGTCCCAAGCATTATTCATATTTTTTTGGGCATTGATTTAGACCCCCTTAAAACACCTACCCCCACAACCCCCCTCACACACATGGAGGTTGGGGATTGGGTGAGAAGAGAAAAAAAAAAAAAAAAGAAAAAAAAAAGAAGAAGAAGTTGACCAATCAAAACTAAAGGGGGTGAAAGGGGTCTCAACCTTTATTCATATTTTTTTTTGGCAGCAACTTTCCTCCTGTCCTAGATCGGATTGGAGAGTGTTATTCGGCTCGTGGGAGCTTATCAGGGGTCCAATTTCGATAATCCGAACCGTTCAATGTGTAAAATTCGTCGAGTACTATATGCTTATAAAAAATCACGTTGACTGGATATCGATAGCTATCTCATCGGATTAATTTTCTGTCAATTGTTAATTTGTTCACCGTCTATTTTTTTTATACAAAACTAATTTGATTACATAACTATCGATATCTGATCAACATGACTTTTTGTCAGCATATAGTAGTCGACGAGTTCTGCATATTGGCGGTTCGGATCATCAAAACGGAACCCGTGGTAAGCTTCCACGGCCAAACAGCACCCTCCAGTCCGATTTAGGACTAGAGAGAAGCTACTCCCTTTTTATTATATAAAAAATAATATAATTACCATTTCTCATTTAAGAAATAATTATAAAAAATGAATCTAATATGAAATCAAATTGGAGTAGGTTGTTGGGTCTCTGTGGGCCTATCACAGAGCATACATCGATAATCTGAACCGTTTAATGTGTAAAACTTGTCGAGTACTTCATTCTTGCAAAAAATCACATTGATTTATTCAAATTGTGTCAATAGTAAGTATGATTTTAAAAATAAATTATTTATACAAATATGATCTGATCAAGTGACTATTAATATCCGTTCAACGTGATTTTTTATAGCGATAAAGTACTCAACGAAACCTACACATACAAAAATAAAAAGAATAATTTGAATCATCGAGATAGACTCAAAATGAAGTGAACTGAACTGTCTAATTAAGGGTTCGCTTGAGATGTGGGTTGACTTTTTGGCTTTTTTAGTCTGGGGCTCAAAAATATCGTTTGGGATGGACTTTTTAGCTTTTTTGACTTTTGTGAAAAGAAAAATAAAATGATTATAACTTGGATGTGACATTTTGTTCTATTTGGCTAAAATAGTTTATTTTTTCTTATATAACTATTTTAGCCCAAATGGGCATCCCAAACGGTGCTTAAAATAACCAACTGGAGAGAGCCATCCCCAAAAAATAAAAGGAATAAGTGTGTTTTGTTTCAATTTTAAGAAAATTGAGTCTTTTATTTTTAGTGAATATTTTTTAAATTTTAAGCAATTTTTTTAGATGCATCTTACTTATTTGTATCTAAAAAGCCAAATATTTGTAAAAAAAATATTTAAAAAATAATAAATATATAAGAATATGAAAAATGTACTGAATTTTCATACAGTTGCTCACGCCCAAGGTTTTGCAGCGACCACTGCGCCCTCCTACTCATCGGGGCCTAGCACTTGCTGCGGCCAAGGCTACCGCATTTGCCAAGGTTGCGACCTGGCTTGCATGCGCGCGGCCAAACTTGCATGCTCACGGCCAAGGCTCTGGCACTTGGCAAGGCTGCAGCCTTTATATTTTTAATATTTAGTGAATTTTTTAAAAAATTTATTTATAAATATTATACTTTTTAAGTATATTTATGTTAGATGCATCTAAAAATTAAAAAATAAATTGCTTAAAATATTTAAAAAATTCAATAAAAATTAAAAATAAAAAAATAAAAAAATTAATTTTTTAAAAAGAAATGTCTGAAAATCCAAACCAAATCGGCTGAATAATATTCACATACAGCAGTGAGTGCTTTTTCGTAATGGCCACCCTTGTTTTTTTATTAATCAAAAACTAGTTATATGCCTTATACGGTTCATGCACCTAAAACCAGTTTATATTCTACAACAACAATGCTTCCAACCCCCAGTGGGGTGATATCCAGTGACACCCTCAGTGACGTGTCAGTCTCTTATTGACTAAAAAAATAATAATAATAATAATAATAATAATAAGTTTTTTAGACCAATCACAATCAATCCCCAGCACCCCACCGCGGGTCCGAAGCTTTATTGCATTCTACAATGGCATATGCATATGAGGTACAAACAGATCTGTTAGCTCACATAGATCCGGAAAGTAAATTACTCTTTGTAGAGTGTTCTTATAGGTTAGGTACTAGGTTAGTAAACCAACGGACATTTTTTTATAAAGTCTTATTAATTTATTAATTTTTAAAAATTTAATAGTAAAAAAATCATAGTGTCATTCCTCCCTCATTAAAAAGTTAAAAATAAATAAATAAATAAAATAAATCAGCTAAAAGTCCCAAAACAAAAGAGAATAAAACAAGAGACAAAAAGTTGATTTTGCTTTGACTTCAATGACCGTACTAAGAGAGAGAGAGTTACATATTGTTATATTGTTGCAGATTAATGTTAGAGATCAATAATTAGTGTTATTATTAATGATGTGACAGTGAATTTCACTTACTGTTATAGTGTGTGCTGTGTCTTTTTTTTTTTTTTTTTTTCATTTTTCATCTCATTAGTGGTGGATTTAGAGCTCATTATTTACATGATACCAATGATGGATCTAGGGGGGCTAGGGGTGGCCGCATCTCCAAAAATTTTAAAAATATCATATATTATATTAGAAATTTTAAAATAACTTAAAATTATAAGAGTTTGCATTCTCAAATTTTTTTGTAGATAATTTCAAAATTATATAGAGTAGCCTCCTAATTTTTTAAACGTAGGCCCCCCCAAAGATATAATCTTGGATCCGTCCCTGTATGGTAGTAGATTTGAACGATGGTAAATTGGACATTTTAGCAATTTTTATTTAATTTTACTAACATTGACATTATCGATACATGGGTAAGCCCATAAAGGATATGGCCCACCACCTAAGTTCCAATCCATGATTCAAATACTAAAGCCCAACACTCGTAAAACCTAGCGTTACACCAAACACCAATGACATCTAAACACTTGGCAAGTAGAGAATCACCTACATCAGCAGACAAAGATCATGCAAAGTTATTGCACCACATATCAGTCATTAATGAATTTTCCTGCAGCATTTATTACGATAACCCTTTCCCGTCGGGACAGAACGGCCTCACCATGAACAAGGTAAGCTAGAGTATAGACTTTCGGCCAAGGTGACAGGTCGGAAGGGACAACGAAATGATTAGCAGAGGATATAAGCAGGCATCGAAGACAAGGAAAGAGTTAAGCTTTTCTATCACTAATCTATCTCTACATTCCATCTCTCTTTCTAACTTGCATGTCGGAGGGTTCGTTGGGGGACTCCCCGTTCCCCGTTGAACTCTTGTGCAGGTCTCTCTGTGGGCTTGGTACCTCGGGCACCGATTTGGGAAGCGTAGATCAATCCGACCCGTTCCATCTGGAACACACTGTATCATCAGTTGGCGCCGGCTGTGGGAACAACCAAATTCTGATGCACCCGTCTGACCAGGAACACACCTCATTCATCACCGACCGGGGAACCTACCATTATCGTGTCATGCCATTTAGGTTGAAAAATGCCGAAGTAACTTACCAACGGTTGGTCAACGCCGTCTTTCATCATCAGATAGGCTGGAACATAGAAGTATACGTCGATGACATGCTAGTCAAGAGCAAACTCTCCTCTGATCATCTGGCTAACCTGCGAGAGACCTTCGGCACCCTACGAAAGTATCAAATGAAGCTCAATCCGGAGAAATGCGCTTTTGGCGTAGGATTTGGGAAGTTCTTGGGTTTCATGGTCAGTCAGCGGGGCATCAAGGCTAACCCGAAAAGATCAAGGCCTTGATAGAAATGCAGTCACCCAGAACAGTTAAGGAGGTTCAGAGGCTTACTGGCAGAGTCGCCGCCCTCAACCGCTTCATTTCCCGCGCAACGAACAAGTAGCTTCCATTCTTCAAAGTTCTTCGGCAGGCTTTCGAGTGGACGACCGAATCCGAAGAGGCTTTCCAACAATTGAAACAGTGCATGGCTAACCCCCCCTTACTCTCCCAGGCGCTCACGGGTGAGCCCCTTTTTCTCTATTTAGCAGTATCGAGCACCGCAGTCAGTGCGGCCCTCATCAGGGAGGACGGTTCAGTACAGTACCCAGTTTATTACATTAGCCGGGCTCTCAGGGGCATAGAACAGAACTACCCATTGCTAGAAAAAATGTCCTTGGCCTTGGTCACCGCCTCAAGACGACTCCATCCTTACTTCCAAGCCCACTCCATAATGGTCCTCACTGACCAACCTTTGAAGAAGATAATGCAACAACTAGAGCTATCCGACAGACTTATGCAATGATCAGTCGACCTCAGCCAGTTTGACATCTCCTACCAACCTCGAACGGCGATCAAAGGGCAGGCTGTTGCCGATTTTATCCTGGAATTCACTAATTCCACTCCAACCACAGCCCCCCTACCCCCGCAATCCCACACTGAGGCAGAAGACCCCCACTCTTAGACCCTCAATGTCGACGGATCATCTCGCAAAGAAGGCAGTGGGACTGGTCTCATCCTCACCGCCCCCAAAGGTGGTTATTTCAAGTGTGCTTTTCGTTTCTTGTTCGACGCAAGTAATAATGAGGCTGAATATGAGGCATTGATAGCAGGTCTCTGCCTAGCCAGAGACATTGGTGTCAGCCATATCCAGGTGTTCAGCGATTCCCAACTCATTGTCAGACAAATTACGGGGGAGTTCGATACCAAGGAAGACACAATGCAGGCTTACAAGGATATTGCATTCCCCCTTCCTTGCCTCTTCAACACTTTCCACATCAAGCACATCCCTTGGACGGAAAACTCCAAGGCAGATGAAATGGCTCAATTAGCTTCTGCCGACCAGTCAGACCTCAGCCATGGCGTCCGCCTTGAATACCTGCCCCACCCTGTCATTTCTCCACAGCAGCAGCAAGTCCACTTCCTCCAAAATGAACCTATTCCATGGGCGGCAGATATCCTGCTTTTTTGACAAATGGGGAATTGCTTGTCGACAAACACCAGGCCGCCAAAGTCAGGGCCCGGTCGTCCAACTACATTCTTATCAGCGGCCTCTTATATAAACGTGGCTTTTCACGCCCATACCTGAAATGCCTCAATCATGCTCAAGCGACCTACGTGATGAGGGAAGTCCACGAGGGTGTATGTGGTAATCATTCGGGTGCCAAGTCACTAGCCCACAAAATACTTCGCACCGGTTACTTCTGGCCTACTCTCAGTTAAGATGCCACTGAATTCGTGCTTAAATGTGATAAGTGCCAACGCTTTGCCAACATCCCTCATGCTCCTCCTACAGAACTGATCACACTTTGCAGTCCTTATCCATCCGCCAAATGGGGGATCGACTTAGTTGGCCCATTTCCCACTGGCCGAGGCCAAACCAAATTTGCAATCATCGTCATTGATTACTTCACTAAATGAGTGGAGGCGGAACCCCTCGCCACAATTACCGAGCGGAACACAACCAGATTCATCCGGTAGTCGATCGTGTGTCGATTTGGCACCCCTCAAGCCATCGTCTCCGACAACGACAAACAATTTGATAATGCTAAGTTCAGAAAATTCTGTGCAGAACTTCAAATCCAGCCATGTTTCTCTTCCCCAGGTCATCTCCAAGCCAATGGTCAAGTTGAGGTTACCAACCATTCTCTTTTAAAGATTATCAAAACTAAGTTGGAAGCTGCTAAGGGACTCTGGGCTGAGAAATTACCAAACGTACTCTGGGCCTACCGCACTACCGCCCGAACCCCCACTGGGGAGACCCCCTTTCGCTTAACATACGGCGTTGAGGCGGTCATCCCAGTGGAAATCGGTTTGCCTACCTCGAGGGTTCTGCACTCAAATCCAGAACTAACTGAAGAACTGCGTCGGGCAGACTTAGACTTAATTGAAGAGCTCCGAGAGACCACTGCTATCAGGTGGGCCTCATATCAACAGAAAATGAGAACATACTACAACCGCAAAGTCCGACCGAGGGAGTTCACTTTGGGGGACCTTATTTTGCGTGAAGCAACTCTTGCCACCAAAAATCCAGCTGAGGGCAAACTGGCAGCCAAGTGAGAGGGACCTTATGTTGTTAAGGCCAGACCTCGTCCGGGCACTTACCAACTTCAAAACATGGAAGGTTGAGATCTCCCCCATCCATGGAACGCCGAGCACTTGAAGCGTTATTTCCAATAAAGCCCTATTTTTGTATTGATCAATTGTTGTATGTTCTTTTTGACAATCTACACACTTGGATATTTTTGTCCTTTTCTCACATGGTGTAAATTTGTGATCAATGGGCTACGCTTGACATGACAACGATCTTATATCTCAGTTATCTGCGTGGTATTTCAATAACACCCTGCTTGCAGCCTCAGTTAGACTGAGTTACTTAAAGCCTCAGCCAGACTGAGCACGAAAGACTCAACCAAACTGAGTTACTTAAAGCCTCAGCCAGACTAAACACGAAAGGCTCAGCCAGACTGAGTTACTTAAAGCCTCAGCCAGACTGAGCACGAAGGGCTCAGCCAGAAGAGTTCGGCCAAGGCCATTCTTGCAACTTCATGATTGTAGCATAGTTGCCATACTTAGTTAAAATCCAGGTCCATGCTTTTACGTCTCTTAACATTCTTTACATTTTTAACTTTCATTTTTAATTCCGTTACAATCCACACGCCTCATTGCCCAACCCAATCTTTCATTTCTCAATACTCTTACAACATGATTTAAAACTTCACACTTTAATAGGGCTGAGCAAGGAATCCGTGAAATCCATAATCCGATCCAGTCCAGTTCAATCCAGTAGGTTTAGATTAGTTTTTTGAATCCGTAGTTCGGTTCCGGATTGAAAAATTAAAAATCCGTAGTTCACGGATTGGTTCCGGATTGAACCCCACGGTTTCGAATTGGAACCGATCCGAACCGTATACAAATAGTCTATATTTTTATTATGCACCCTCCTGCATAGTATCTTTTCTTATTTTATATAAAACTTAAATCCAAACCTAAACTTGCATAGTATCTTCTTTTATTACTTTTGTTTGCTAGTTTTTAGTGTTAATTTGTAATGGTCTAAATATTTATAGTGGAACTAGTTTCTTATGGTTGTTTAAATTCTACAACAGTTTGTCGCTATTACGAAAAGATATGTTGCTATTATGAAACTAATATGGTGCTATATTTATATTTTTATGAAATTAAAGTGTTATATATATCTTTATATATATATTTTGTTATTTAATTATGTAAATCCGTGGTCCTAAACCGATCCAATCCGTGTTTAAATGGATTGGTTCGGATTGGTTCCACAATTTAAACGGATTGGATTGGTTCCAATTTTTCATGATCCGTAGATAATGGATTAGTCCTGGTTTTACTCAAATCTGGTCCAATCCGAACCATGCTCACCCCTACACTTTAAGACCTTTACATTTCAATGTTTTATTGTTAACATTCTTTGCGTCATGGTTTTCTCACAAGTTAGACTGACTCCTTACTTCTCAACTTTTACTACGATTTATACACAAGCCTTATTTAAATGCCCATTCTCATTCTTTTCAGATCTACAAGAAATAAAGACTATAGTACGAAAAAGCACAACTTATTATTTTATTTACAAACTTACACATAAATTCACTACAGAAATTAAACGACCAAAAAAAAAATATAATAACAACAACAACAAAAATTTTATTTACAAATAACAACACGCAAAATGCAAAAATTTTACATCAATCATTCATCCTCGCTCGAGGCTAGGTCTTCTTCGTCAACCCCCTCATCTAAAGGGGTCTGGGCCACATCGTCTTCATCTATTCTCACATTGCTGAAGTCCAAGTTTGGGAACAACTCTTCTACTTTATGTTTAAAGGTCTTCCAGCCGCTGTCCCAGAACTCAGCCATCTCATGCTTGTAAAAGTCCGACCGCTGGAAGCTTTGGATCACTTTCTTTTCACTCCTACTTCCAGCGGTCGCTCCCGACGAGCCAGCCCCCCTATCCCCCTCTCTCGCCAAGTTGCTGGTGATAGCGGCATCAATAGCCATCTGGAAGTCGGCAGACCCCTTGAACTGCTCTACCGCTGCAACACATAGGTCGGGGTACGCCGCCCTCTCAGATGCCAACTTGGTTCTCTCCTCTTCCAAGGTCTTCTCCAACCCTGCCTTCTCAGCCACTGACTTGGCCCTCTCGCCGGCCAGAGCCTTCTCCATCTCTGCCCTCTCAACCGCCAGTCTAGCCCGCTCGTTCGCCAGTGCCCTCTCCAACTCAGCGATTTTCTGATCTGCTTCTTCCTTTTCTTTGATCGACTGAGTGCGTAGATCTTCATTGTAGACCATGGCCTTATCCCACATTTCGTTGGTGACGGTACAGGCTTTCTGGGCCTCTTCCAACTTCTTCTGCTCGCCAGCCAACTGGAACTCGAGCGACACCACCTTGCGGCGTTCCGTCTCCAGCTCTAACTTGGTCGCGAGCAGCTCAGCATTAGCACGGTCTGCTAAATAGCCCTGCACCATCGCCAACACCTCCATCTTCTTGGCATTCTGGGCATACTCTAGCCTAACACACGCACTCTGCGCGGCTTTCCTCCAGCCCCCGGCCTCCCTCCTTAAACTTTCAAGCTGGGCCTTCACTTTCTCCAGCTTTGCTTTCAATGGCCCAACTTCGCCTTTTGCGCGCGCCGCTTTGTTCAATAAGGCTCCCTCTTAGCAGTTCGGCCTTTGTGAAATTTTCCATCGAACGCACGGCCGCGTCCTCCACTACTCCCAAGAGCCGATCTGCAGCAGTCCTGGCTTCACCTCTTTCTCCCTCCAATCGCCTGGACACTGCTGGAGCGTGGTAAATGGCGGTCTTCAACCTGGCCCTCTCTCATTCTCCTTGGGGCACAGAACCCCCTTGGGCTATTGCTTTGTCCCCCGCTCAAGGCCAGTCGCCCCACCTTCCACTTGTGTTTCGGGGCCCAGGGCACTCTCCATCCCCTTCGCTGTTCCCTCCAACTCCACTCCGGGGGTCCCCTCTGTCATCCCCTTCTTCATCATCTTCAAGGCTGGCCCCTCCTCCATTTCCTTTACTCTCTTCTTCTTCTTCAGCACAGTCTCCATCTCCTTTTTTCCCTTTTCCTACAGAGGATCCACTGGAGGTGGTCGTGGCTCAAAACCGCTCAAGTCCTTCTCCCCTAGCGGCTTGGGGCGCGGTCGGACTTGTTCCCTCACGATCGGTTTGGCGCGGGCGGCCTAACTGCGCCTCTTTGTACTGATCGGCCTTGGCGAAGGTGGTTCTGTTCTCCGCCTCTTGCCTCTTCCTCCTGGCCTTTAGTTCTGCCGGCGCAAGATCTCCACCGGTCGGCTGAGGGCCTAGCCTTGAGGCAAACAAGGCTGAGGACTGAACGAGGTCG
This sequence comes from Camellia japonica, assembly GCA_030407325.1. NCBI lineage: Eukaryota > Viridiplantae > Streptophyta > Magnoliopsida > Ericales > Theaceae > Camellia > Camellia japonica. The sequence goes on along the minus strand of JAPPVO010000016.1, from coordinate 140,025,412 downwards.
TCCCACTTGGCGCCCTCCTTCTCCCTCCATGCCTTCACCTTTTTCATCCTCTCCTCTGCCTCCGCCTCCAACCTTAGCTCAATCAACTTGGTTGGCACCTTCCACACAGTGCGCACTCCTACTCCCCTGTTGGCGGACACGTAGAACCATCGCGGCCTCCACCCCTTCACTGATGACGGCAACCTCACCACCAGACCCTTCCCTGCCGCCGCTTGTAAAGTGACCCAAGTCTCTTGCTGGCCCGAAGCCTTGTAGCATGCAAAAAACTCATCAATCGTCATTGCAGCCCCCTCGTTCGCCCGTGGCCACGCGCTTGCACAGGCCAATAAAATCTTCCACGCATTGGGCATCAGTTGGCTTGGAGCCACCTCCAGCCGATTCAACACGTCCACTACTATCCGGGGAAGCGGTAACCTCAATCCCTCTTTTAGCGCCTCTTCGTAGAGGGAAAACTCCCCCGGTCGGGCGTCGGATGGCCTCTCTTTCGACGTCGACAATTTCAACTCTATCTCCGCGGGAATTTGATATCTTTCGCGCATCTCCTCCAACTCATCCGCCGTACATGTCGATTTATCGGCCTTCATGTGCCAGTGGTCTGGCCCCACTTGACTAATAGGTTTCGCGGCCGCAATCATCGTCGCAGAACGAGCCCGCACTGCCTGCCTAACTACCCCCTCTCCCTTCGCTCCGCACGGTACTGTTCCACCAACTCCACCGCATCGTCATCGCCTAACGAATCAAGCCTTATGGTTGCTACTTCCTTTTGGGCCATTTCTCTTGTGTGTCTGCAAATGGCTTCGGACGCAGGCACAAGAAACTTCACAAAATGTTGCAGAGGTGTATCACTGGAAACAAACGAGTTTACTTCTGGGATGTGCTGGTTTTTTGCACAAAGATAAGTAAAATGGATAAAACCAAACTCCCAAGGCTTGTCTGTATCCCAAGGCTTGCCTGTATTCCAAGGGTCAAGGTCAAATTTTGCCAGTTTGAAAATTTTCAAAAAATTTTCAAAATCGCCTTTTCAAACACTATATATTGACCTATCCATTCGTTTCTTGCTCAACGCCTAACCTTCCCCATTACGGTATTCCGCCACGTGTACGACCACGATCCACTGCCCCTTTCCCCTACCCTGTCTTTTCCACTTCAAATCACCACGTGCCCTGCCACTCATCGAGCCCCGCGCATCACCACTTCTCCCTCCACTCAGTCACCCTTCGTGGTCGGCCCTCCTCACGGTTGGTCCCTTCACTCGGTCACCCTTCGCGGTCGGCCTTCCTCACGGTCGGTCCCTCCACTCGGTCACCCTTCATGGTCGGCCCTCCTCATGGCCGGTTGCTCCACTCGGTCACCCTTCGCAGTCGGCCCTCCTCACGGTCGGTTCCTTCGCTAGGTCACCCCTCGCCGTCGACCTACCTTTCGGTCAATCTTCGCCCCGCCGGTCTCTCACAACCCTCGTTTTCTTCATTATTCCCTTCGTTGGACTAACGCTGCACTTGGGAATGGGGGACTACTGTGACAACCCTCACCACTGATTAGTGCTAATCTATGATTAAGCATGATAAGTAACTGATTATAATGAAATCCTGATTTGTTTACATGAGTGTGTTGCATTAATTGCATTTCTATCTGTTTGTCATTAAATGGATTTGTTCATGTTTTAAATTCGAACCGCAAATTGAAGGTCTTATCGGCGACCGAATCAGAAATTGATTAGTGTTTTATGTTAATTAGAATTTATGTGATTTTATGGTAGATTTAATTAAAATTTGTTTTGGCATGATTAAATTAGATTAAATAATGTTAAATTATAATAGTTTGGATTTATTACAAGATTGCCATTGAGTGGCTAATTCTAGACCATTGTTTAGTCTTGACTTATATTTGTTTGGCACTATCTTGTTTCCATCCTCTAGAGACCAAACGTGAGAGAGAGAGAGAGAGAGACTTGGAAGAAAATTGGTTTCATTAAGATTTTGGCTTAGAGAATTAAAAGAATTGTAGGGAATTTGCAAAATTGAGCTAGCACACTTGAGATTCACGACCTAGGTAAGGAATTCATCCTCTCAATTGTGAATTTAAGTTGTTTCTTGTATGGTTAATGGAATTTGGAGTTTAAAGTCAAGAATTGGTTTAAAGAGTTGAATTAAGAGTCCATTCATGCATGCATGTACAATTCTTGGATTTTGAGATTGTTCTTCATGAATTTCGACATGCATGTTCATGTTTTTGTTATAGTCCATGAATTCACCATGTTTTGGAGTTCGAACTTGCATTTGATTATGTTTTAGAGCATTGGAATTCATAAGAACTCATGTATGTTATGTTCTTGTTTAGTTCATGAAAGTTTCTTTGGAATTGTGTTCAATTGGCTTACCTTTGGGCTTGATTTTACAAAATTGATCTTCAAAATATATTGTAGTATGAGTTTTCAAGTGTTTTCTAGAAAATGGGCCCAAAAGATTGAGTTTTGAAGTGTTGAATGCTTGATTTGAGCTTGGGAGGCAAATCTGAAAATTCCAGATTTTGGCTTTCACGCTCGAGCGAAGGATTCCACGCTCGAGCAACCATCTTTTGTTCAGAGCTCTGCTCGAGCGAAGGAATCCTGGCTCGAGCGTAGATTGCAAGCTCTCAGGTTTTCTGCGTGTGCAGACGCACGTTCGAGCGAAGAAACCTACACTCGAGCGAGGATTGTGTCTCACGCTCGAGCGAGCATCGAGCGGAGATTTTCAACATTCAACACTTTTTGAATTTTTACAGACCGCTCGAGCAAGGAAGTCCACGCTCGAGCGACCCCTCTATTTTGGAAAGCTCGCTCGAGCGTAGAAAGCCAAGCTCGAGCGAGACCCCTGTTTCAGCAAAAATTTTGAAAAGTGTTCTAAAGTGCATCTTTGCATCCTCATTCCATCCTAGGCATTCCTAGGTCAAATTTAAGGCATCTTAATGAGGATATTGATATAGAACCACACCAAGTCAGGATAGGGGCTAAGTTGTTATCCCGAACGTATAACTTAGTGTGTGTTCATTCTGCAACTGTAGGGTTGGCATCCGAGGACGCTCGTTAGCTTGCCTATAGCCCAGTGCTCTGTGAGTAACAATGTTGTAAAGATATGTTTAATTATGACTATTTTCTGAATGATCAACTGTACTGCTTACTGAAATGTGATTGTTTAATGAGTGAATGTTTGTCCTATTTGCAAACTGTACTCGTGGCATCCATAGCAACCTACTGTTACTGTTACTGCTACTGTTACAGAGATCTCTGTCGGTTCCCATATTTGGAACTACTACTGTTTACTGTTATGATGGCCATCAACTGACTGTTCGGTCCGTTAGGACCTACTGTACTGTTTTGCTATGGGATGTACCACATATGACTAAACGACTGATTACTGATGCAATTGACTGCTTTAATTACTGAAAGGACATTCATTCTTAACCCCTTTACGCATATGTTATTCACTGGGTTTTAGCTCACTATTTATATTTATATGTAGGTGTTCAGGCACCGGACCGATGCTAGGAGCATCAAGTTAAGCTCTTGTTTTGTCAAGCCAACCACCGTGCCTCACTTCGAGGTTCCAAGTTCGTTCAAGCTAAGGCTGTTTGGGGTGTCTCAATTTCACCATTTTGCCTCTAATCTGTAATAAATGTTAAGACTTGACTGTACAGTTCTAGTTAGGGATTTGGTCTCTGACATGGATATTTGTGTATACGTCGCATGTACATATGTTTTGGTTATCAATGTGGCATGTTTATAAAAAGTCTTTTGTATTCAGATTGTCACAGCTCATTGGATATCTTTTATTTACTGTTTTGGCTTCCACCAGCCCCTTTACTCTGTATTATTGTTTTTACTATTAAGTAGGCCTTCGGTAATCACGGATTACTGGCCGGTTACGATGCTAAACCCATAGGGGTGGGTTTGGGTCGTGACAACTACTGACATGGGTAAGCCCATAAATGATATGACCCACCACCTAAGGTCCAATCCATGATTCAAATACTAAAGCCCAACACTCGTGAAACCCCGCGTTACACCAAACACCAATGACATCTAAACACTTGACAAGTAGAGAATCACCCACATCAGCAGACAAAGATCCTGCAAAGTTATTGTACCGCACATCAGCCATTGATGAGTTTTCCTGCAGCATTTATTACGATAACCCTTTCCCGTCGGGACAGAACGGCCTCACCATGAACAAGATAAGCTAGAGCATAGACTTTCGGCCAAGGTGAAAGGTTGGAAGGGACAATGAAATGATTAGTAGAGGATATAAGCAGGCATCGAAGACAAGGAAAGGGTTAAGCTTTTCTATCACTAATCTATCTCTACATTCCATCTCTCTTTCTAACTTACTCGTCGGAGGGTTCGCTAGGGGACTCCCTGTTCCCCGTTGAACTCTTGTGCAGGTCTCTTTGTGGGCTTGGTACCTCGGGCACCGATTTGAGAAACGTGGATCAATCCGACCCGTTCCATCTGGAACACGCTGTATCATCAGATTTGGTCAACAAAATCGACTAACAATTGAGTTTATTTGTTAAGCAAAATTTTAAAGATAGAGGGAAGTCAATAATATTTTAAAGAATAAGAGAAGAGTGTAATTTTAAAATATTAAGAGAGTTTAGCAATTTTTGGAGTATTTAATTTCATTTGTTCTCTTAGCTGTTGTCTCGTTAATATCGGCTAAGTATAGCGCTTTTGTAGTTAGTGTTGTTTTATCTTATTTTACTTGTTTGAATAGATAGAGTTAATTTCAAAATAAATTTATTTGCACACCCTGATGAAATAGTGTAAAATAATAAAGATAAATGTTGACTTGAGCATCGTTTAAGTTTGAAAAAGTCTTTTAAAAATACATAAAATATTAAAAATGTATTAAATTTAACAACAAAGGACTTGTACATTATAAATTTTTTGGCCTTGTTTAGTTTGTTTTTGAGAAATAAATTTGGAGAAAATTTTTAAAATTTTGTTTGGCTTAATGATTTTAGAAAAAATATTTTCAAAATCACTTTCTATCTTCTACACATCAATCAATGACTTTTTCTCTCTCATCTTTTCTTCTCAATCACTTTTTCTCTCATACACATTTACTCAACTATAACAAAATATCAAATTATCTCAAACTCTCATACTCCAAAACTATTTTCAAAATATACAACCAACTAAACCAAAAACATTTCTAAACTTTTTTTCAATTTTTTTAAAAAAATTTGTCTCCCAAGACCAAATCAAAGACACCTTGTCTTTTATTTGTGTCCTTTGGATACTTGAGACCCAATAATAAATAATATTTTAAAAAAAGTACAGTGATCCCTCTCACAAAAAAATTATTAATTGACCTAGACACCATGTAACCATACTTCAAAGTAATCACAAACTTTCATATTTCTTTATATTTTTCAAATTAGCTAACACAAAATCATAAGTGACCCTCCAAACCAATGAGGACCAACGAATAACTTATCCCTCACAAACAAAATCATAAGTGACGCCTCCAAACCAATGAAGACCAACGAATAACTTCTCCCTCACAAACAATTCAAACAAACTTGGCCGAAAGGACGGCATACATTACTACCCCAGCAGAAACCTGCAACTTCATAACGTTTCTCTCTCTCTCTCTCTCTCTCTCTCTCTCTCTCTCTCTTATATATATAGAAATATAAAAGCCGTACGTATGGATATATAGGTAGTTATATATGAGTTGCGTATATAGAAATCCAGCAAATCCTTTTAAGTTGAGATCTTGAGGGAGGAAGGGCATACCCTTTTGCGTCATAAAAGCTGCTCCATAATTCACGTGCCCTCTTCTCAACAAAATTCAATACTACACTGAAAATTCTTTGCCAGCCATCATTTTGTTGGGAGAAAAACAAACAAATGGCCAATTCGAAATATCCGAAACCGGCACAAAAATAGCGGAAGTAATTTATTCTCCCTCTTTGTGTGAACCTATTAGGAAACAATTTAATAGAGTACAATATTCTGAAATGATGATCCAACAATCACACAATCACACAACAAGGCAACAACAATTTTTAACGTGGAAAAACCTTCCCGATGTGGAAAGGAAAAAACCACGGGACCGTAGTCCACCAAATATCTCCACTATCAACAAGTAATGGGCATACAAGAGTTCTCTCTAGGTAGAACTAGAGGCAAACAATCAAGAACAACTTACAAATAAGCTTTCTTGGCTACCAAAGATCAAAATACAAAGTTGAGGAAAGATCTCACCAAAAAGGGTACTGTTCACAGGCCAAAAACCAGCTGTAGAATACTCCAAATCTAATCTCCACCGACCAGAATTTAGAGTCTTGAGTTGTGAACTCGCCTACCAAATTTCAGCTCAATCGGACCACAAATGCATGTTGATCGGATAGCTTGATCAAAGCTGGACAGAATTTCTCCAAAACCTTGGCCTCTCCTTTCCTCTGTTTTTTTTGTGGCTGCTGCTGCGTCTGCTTCACTATGATACAGAGCAAGGGTTTTTCATAATACACATGGGCCAAATCAACCCAAAAACATAACCTCTCCATGTGGGCTTTGGAACTCACATGGGTTTTACTAAGTATTTGGGCCATCCTCCACATAGGAGGGAAACCCAACCCAACCCAACAAATCTCCCCCTTTCCGACTAGGTGGAGGGATTCTCCATCCCGGCAATCGAGCAACACGTCTCAAGCTTCTCCCTTACCAAAGCTTTTGTCAACATATCAGCACCATTATCATCAGTATGAATTTTTTCAAGTTCCAACAACTTATGATTAAGAATTTCTCTTATCCAATGGTACCTTACGTCGATGTGCTTCGACCTCGAATGGAATGTAGAGTTCTTAGCCAAGTGAATAGTACTTTGGTTATCACAAAAAAACACATATTGTTGTTGTTTGAAACCAAGCTCCGTCAAGAACTTTTTCATACATAGCAACTCTTTACAAGCTTCCGTTGCCGCAATAAACTCTGCCTCTGTTGTAGAGAGTGCAACACATTTTTGCAACCTTGACTGCCAAGAAACAGCTCCACCTGAGAAAGTGATCAAATAACCCGAAGTAGACTTACGAGCATCCACATCTCCTGCCATATCTGCATCAATGTAGCCAACTAAAATTGGTTTTTCATTTCCAAAACTAAGTGCCAACTTGGAAGTGCCTCTAAGATATCTCATTATCCATTTTACTGCATTCCAATGCTCTCTCCCTGGATTTGAAAGAAATCGGCTAACTACACCAACTGAATGAGCTATATCTGGCCTTGTGCAGACCATTGCATACATTAAGCTTCCTACAGCTGAGGCATATGGAACTCTTTCCATATCTTCCTTCTCTTTATTTGTAGAAGGGCTTTGATTAGTGCTTAACTTAAAGTGAGTAGCAAGAGGTGAGCTAACCACTTTAGCATTGTTCATATTAAATCTTTCAAGCACTTTTTCAATGTATTGCTCTTGTGACATGTCCAACTTCTTCTCTTTTCTGTCTCGATAGATTCGAATACCAAGAATTTGCTTTGTTGGCCCCAAGTCTTTCATGGCAAAGAACTTGCTTAGTTGCTTCTTCAATTTGTCAATTCTTGAAGGATTCCTACCAACAATCAACATGTCATCAACATAGAGCGGTAAAATAATAAAATCATCATCAGAGAATTTCTGCACAAATACACAATGGTCAGAAGTAGTTTTCATGTAGCCTTGCTCCCCCATAACTGACTCAAACTTCTTATACCACTGCCTGGGTGCCTGTTTCAGACCATAAAGACTTTTCTTTAGCTGACACACATAATCCTCTTTTCCTTTCACCCTGAAACCCTCTGGTTGTTCCATGTAAATCTCTTCCTCCAAGTCACCATGAAGGAAGGCAGTTTTCACATCCATTTGCTCAATCTCTAAGTCTAGACTAGCGGCTAAGCCAAGAACCACACGAATAGAAGACATTTTTACAACTGGTGAGAAGATCTCATCAAAGTCTATGCCTTTTCTTTGACTGAACCCTTTAACAACTAGTCTAGCTTTGTATCGTGGTTGTGAAGTGACTTCATCATGTTTCACCCTGTACACCCACTTGTTCTTTAAAGCTCTTTTGCCCTTAGGCAACTTTACTAACTCAAAAGTATGATTGTCATGCAATGATTGCATCTCATCTTGCATTGCATCAGCCCACTCCAGCTTATGATCATCTTCCATGGCTTCTGCATAACACTCGGGCTCTCCCCCATTAGTCATTAACACATAGTCATCTGCAGAATACCAAGTGGAAGGATGTCGGTCTCTAGCTGACCTCCTGGTTGGAACATCTGGTGGTATCTCTGGTGTTGCCAACTGCTCAAGAGTCTCATTACCTGTCTCAGCCTGTAAGGGATCATCTGCATCACCTAGACCTTGTTGGTCATCCTGAACATCATGTTCAACCTGTGCAGGCAAATCTGTCAGAGGAACCGGATCCAAGTCAACTAGACCATCACTATGCCAGGACATTGAGTTCTCTGCTTTCTCAATATCTTGTATAGTTTGATCTTCAATAAACACAACATCTCGGCTTCTCACTAGTTTCTTGTCAACTGGATCATATAGCCTGTAGCCAAACTCATCTAGGCCATAGCCTAGAAAAATGCACTGTCGGGTCTTCACATCGAGCTTAGACCTCTCATCTTTGGGAATGTGAACAAATGCTTTACATCCAAAGACACGCAAGTGATCATAGGAAACATCCTTGCCAGTCCAAACTCTATCTGGTACATCGAACTGAAGAGGAACACATGGTGTGAGATTAAGAACATGTACAACTGTGTTCAGAGCCTCACCCCAAAAGGATCTTGGCAACCGTGCCTGTGAAAGCAAGTATCTAACTCTTTCAACCAGTGTCCTGTTCATCCTTTCAGCTAAACCATTCAACTGAGGAGTCTTCGGGGGTGTCTTTTGATGTCGAATACCCTGTTGTCTGCAATAATCATCAAAAGGACCACAATACTCTCCCCCATTATCTGTTCTGATGCACCTGAGCTTCTTCCCAGTCTGTCTCTCAACTAAGGCTTGGAACTGTTTAAAAGTCTCCAACACTTGATCTTTGCTTTTTAAAGTGTAGACCCACAACTTCCTTGAACGATCATCTATGAAGGTCACAAAGTAACGGGAGCCACCAAGTGTTCTTGTCTTCATAGGACCACAAACATCTGAATATACCAAGTCAAGTATATTTGGCTTTCTTGAAGGAGGGGAACTCTTGAAAGAAACTCTATTCTGCTTTCCTGCCAAACAGTGAGTACACCTTTTCAAAAGTGCATTCTTCATTCCGGACAGAAGATTCTTTTTAGCCAATGTTGCCAGGCCTTTCTCACTCATGTGGGCAAGCCTTTTATGCCACAATTCCACTGTAGACTCATCATCCACCGCATTAATAACTTCTTTGGGGAGCCTTGCCTGCATTATGTACAAAGTAGAATGCTTCTTGCCTCGAGCCACAACCATAGCACCCCTAGTGAGCTTCCACTGACCATTACTGAAAGTGTTGCAATACCCCTGTTGGCTTTTTGGCTTTTCGAAGGGTAATTTTGTAAATGCGAGCGTGCCAGCAAGGATCAATCAGTCCTTACAGAAATTATAATTGCCAACCAATTATCAGACGATTGTGTTTTAGTTCTTTCAGCCTCAATGAAGAGGACTTTTACTGGTGGCTTGACTTAGGAGAATTTAAGAGAAATAACAGTTAATATGAAGAACAATCGAAGTATTTCATTAAAATGAACACTTACAATAGTTCAAACTCAGCCTCGAAGAGGTTTACAGCAACAGTCTACTACTTGAATCTACTTGAAACTACTCCTATGAATCGAAGTGCAGTGCTGGTATTAAAGTGCAGGTATTTAAAGTACAGGAAATGTAAGACTGGAAAGGAAAATATGAAATAAAGACTGGTTTGTATGATCTGAGTCTGGGGGTCTTTTTCTGAGGGCTTCCCTGCTATTTATACTTGTCAAAGATGACCTTCGAACTGCACTTCGAACCGTCGAACTGCTCCTCCATGATCGATGATCATGCTGCCTTAGAAGTAGCCCCTACGCCATCTCTTGCAGTTGAGCTTCCCTCCTGTATTTGAATTTGAATATTGAGTAACTGTTGAAGCCACGTCACTTTGTATTTCTTTACTGATCTAGTGCTACTCAGATCATGTAAGTACCAATGTTCATTGCCACGTGTTCGATCAGGATCGAAGACTTGAATTATCTTCCCATAATACCCTTATTCTGCCACGTGTCAAACTATGATTTGGTTTTTTACAAAAATATAGCCAACATTACCCCCCCCGCTAATATACCCAATACTTGGAAATATTAGTGGATCAAAAAGCTTTTCCCGCGCTTTTTGGAATGTGCATGGGATCTATCTTCAGGAAACACAACCGTCACCTATTTGATGATCATTCGCATTAACTCTCAATTTAACGAACATCCCAATACCTTCAGCATTCGAACGGACTATGGCTCAATCAACTTCGCACTCTACTGATCAAGCATACGAAGAGCCATTGAGTAATGCTATTTCCCCTCGAAAGAATCTCCACGCATTCATTAGCCACCTTTACCCACCCTTCTATATTCAGGTCATGGAGGCTTTTGCAGATTATCAACCTTTGGACTACGACCATTTGCCCTTAACCTTTCGATTTACAAATTTACAGATACAAGAAGTTCTTCCTCTAAACTCCCCTTGTACTTGAACGAACTACACTCAAGCCTTTGCTTCAACAAGTTGCAAATATGGACTTAGGAAGTTCTTCTTCACAAACCTTTACTTGGGATGAAGCTACAACTTCCTCATCTTCTGGGTTTCCGGATGGACAAACTGGTCAGCACCTGAGTCCTGGGACTTGAGGGAACGAATTAATCACCATTTTGTTGAGTTCACTGACCCATTAGATTTTCCTTCTTACGTTCGAAGCTCTGTGGTCTATCCTTATGTGCCTATTGACCTTCGTCGTAGTTTGGAGGAGAATCTGCTTGTGGCCTGGTACACATCCTCTATGCCCACAAGGACAATGCACACTGCCCGCATCTGGAAGAATCACAAGGGTATACTCCTTCATTTTTGGCCAAGAAGGCAAAAATTTGCTCTTCTGACTGGCTCGACTATATTAATGCCTTTGTTCCTTCCGCTCCAGTGCCAATCCTCCTTCTTCACCTTCTGGAATAGAAGCATCCACACCTTCTCCATCTTCTGAAGCAGAACCATCTACTCCTTCTCCATCTTCTGAAGCAGAACCATCTACTCCTTCTTCTCCTTCCACTCTTTCCTGGACAGAGAAATTAAGGCTTGCCCTTCCCATGGACAAAATTTTTCCACCTTACAAACCTCCATCATCTCCCACTCCAGCTGAGCGGAAACAAGCTCAACTTCTGCTTGCGGCTTTCTCTCACTTGCCCTTCAATGTTCTTGAGGATGACATCCCTCTCAAGAACTTTCGATGGGCCTGTGATATTCTGACTAGGGGCCATGTCCTCAATCCCATTGCCCAAGCAGAACTTCACATGTTCTTGGACCAACTTCCGCTACTCCTCCACTGGCATCAGATTCCAAGGCCACCATCCAATCTTTGGATCAACTTTCATCTCTCCGAATTCATGCCCAGTACGAAGCAGAAAACTTCATCGAAGACTTCGATGACTTCAAAAATAAAGATTCTGCGTATTGGGATGATTTGGTCATAGATGAATTGGAACAAAATTTGAGGGAAGAGGCTTTCGAGACAAAGGCTGAGGAGCTCTATTATGAAGTGAGAGCACATCAACTTATGCAGCCAACATTAGAGGAGATAGAAGATATAATAAAGAAAGAACAAATATTCATTGATCATTGTTGGACAAAGTTCCATGATCTTGTTATTTATTCTATTCCTTATTTTTATGAGCTTGAATTTGTACCCAAATGAGGATACTCAATGTAATTGTCTTGGCTTTAACACAAACAGAGTCTCTTTGCATTTGACATTGTTTGCCTCTGTTTCCTTTTTGTCTTCAAAAGCCAACTTATAGCTTCGAATTGAACAATCTCACCTTTCGAATCTAGACTCAATTGTTCAATGAAACGCTGAAAAAACCAACATGTCTTTTTCCAACTTATGGAGTATAATTGACAATTCTGGCTGATATCATCTGGAATTAATGCTTTGAATTTTAACAACATTACTCCTCAAAAATAACTATAACCAATGTATATGGTCATGGTTAATATAGCCAATAAATTTCAATTTGACTATTTTGCTTCGAAGAGTGATCCACACTGTCTTAGGTTCAAAAAAGCAATTCCTTATGGAAACCAACAATTGGTTTTAGTGCTTCGAACAGTGCTCATCCTTAAAGGATCCAATAACCCTCAAACAGGTCTTTAAACCCTTTGAAGTGGACCAATATTCGAGCATTCTAGCAATTATGTAGTATGCTTCGAAGCCGACTTATGTATTTCGAAGCCGTTGTTATTTGATTTTTTGGCGCCAAAATCTCATTTCGAAGCCAAATATCTTGCTTCGAAGCTGGCGTCAATATCCGGAGTGTGCTTTTTTCCCTCCAAAACTATCAATATTGGAAGAGGCTCCTCGTATTCGTACTTTTAGTACTTAACGACTTATGCAATATATCTTCGACACAAAAGCTTTTCTTTAAAACCCTTTTGCTTCGTGTTCTGAAATCTGAATACACTTGCTCTTTTAACATTCAAACCCTCATATCTTTCACTTCTCTTTACTTCCTCCTTTCCTTTTCGAACATCGTACCATCCATGGCTTCTTCTTCACCAGAAGTTCCAATCATAGAACGTGTGAGCTCATCCGTAGCTTTGAAAAGGCTCATTGATGTGGAGTGCGAGAAGTATAGGGCTGGGGAAAAAGCGCCATTGATGGGCGTGTCTTTATCCCTCGTCGTCATGAGCGACAAGACTATGTGCTGGGCCAATCTTCAAGGAGATCCCTATTGAACTCCCAGCTCTGTACCCTCGCCTGGAAAACCAATGTCTCCTATATGAAGGTGGTCTTGATTGGAGGAGCTGGAGGATCAATCGCCCCCACCGATGTTGGCCCACGATGAGACCAGAGTGGCAAGAGTGGTATGATCGGGTTATCCCTGCGAGGACACTGGACCTTCAAGAGCTCTGCCTTCTCGACGCTCTTCGACTATCAAGGGTAACTATCACAGAGGACCCTTTTTTAATCCCTGCTGCTTTATGCTTTTGGAACCCTATTTTAATTTCTTTCAATTTAAATGTGGGATGATGGCTCCTACTGTTCTTGATATTTGCCATTTACTAGGAGTATCCCCCATTGGTACCATTATTACACCCGATTTCCCCGATTCAACAGTCTCTTTCTCCCTCCCCTCTCTTAACTTATCTTACAGCGATTTTGTTAAAGCTGAAAATAAAAGAGAGGGCCCAGTAACCGATAGGGAGTTCTTTTCCTTCTTGTTATACTGGCTTTGCAAATTCCTCTTCTGCACTTCTTCACAAAGAATTATGCCTGAATTTGCTCCACTTGCCAAAGCCTTTGTTTTGCAAAAAAGAGTAGCCTTAGCCCCATACATTCTTGGTCATGTATACAGAGTTTGTTCCCTTTTTGTGAGAAGCCCTTAGATGCTAATCAAGGGGGGCCATTCTGGATCCTTCAGCTTTGGCTTTTTGCTTATTTCACTGAACTACAATCCAAATGTCTTAAATTTTCTGGGGCACATTCCCTTACCCATGGCATAAGACTAGCCAATGCTGCCCTCTATCCTTCTTCTTTTGCCTTTTATTTCTCTTTTTTTCATCAACTACCAGCCGAACTTCCTGCTCACCGCTTTCGTCCTTTCGAGACCAACATAGGTCCACCTTGGTTGAGTCACTTTTTGAGTGACAGGCTCTGTGCTTCGCCAATTCATAAAGATATATGGGCCTCCCTTCTGCTTCCTAGGGAGCTGTTTATTGGGACTACAAACCCCAGGGCTTATAAATGTATAGCTGAACCTTATTGTCCTGCTCAATTCGCTAGACAATTTGGTTTCACACAAGGGGTCCCAATACCTCTCTGCAGCAACACCAACCTGAGCCTTACTAGAAGAGATCTGAAAGTTAGGAAATCAAGGTTGGAGGAGGCAACTTTCAAATTTATGGATGACTTGGCTAATTTTGAATTCACTCCTTTTCTTCCTGCGGGCACTGCATTGAAGAGATACCAACAGTGGTGGGACAATAATATGGAAATCTATTTAGCCATTGCACCTAAAAACCTATTGGAGGTATTAGATGTGTCCAAGCCCAAAGGAGCTGAGACTGTCCCTTCTCTACTGTGCCTCCTACAGCTCAGTCCATCCCTGCTACCTCAACTCCTTCGAAAGCTACTCGGGCTGCTTCAAGAAAAGTATATACTTTCAACTTCTCTTTTTCCTTTTGAGTCTCTTGTTTGTTTCCTTTATACTTATGCTCTTTGGTGCAGGGTCCCTTCAAGAAGAATCTCCTAAAAGAGCTGAGACTTCAGCTATTCTCAAAAAGGAACAGCAACAGAAACAAAAAAGGAAGCTGATCCTCCTTTCTGAGGAATCTGAAACTTGGGAGAAGAAGCAGTCGAACAAGAGCAAGAGGTGCCTTTACAAAGAACAAGAGACAAAAGGTGGCTACCTTTCCTTCTGATACCTCTGAGCATCCTTCTCTCGAGGCAGACATTATAGTATTGGAGAAAGAACTAACCTTAGAGAAATCTGAACCCCAGATTAAAGAGAAAGGGATTGAAAAGGAACCAGTAGTGTCCCCACCAAGGGGAAAGAGGAGAAAAAAGACTACTGTCTCTCCTTCTGACTTTGCTGAAGACTCTGATTCTGAAACAATCGCCCAAGCCATAGAAAGGAGGAGGAAGGTGACTGTTTCGACTGATATCTTGGTTGAAGATCCCATTCACGAATCTGTTGCCAAGATGGTAGAGCAGGAACATCCCAAGGCAATAATTGTTTTTGAAAGGGCTGAGAAGAAAAGACAGCAACAGTTTTTGAGAGATGAAGCTGCTGCTGCTGATGCATTACAAAGAGAAGCTGCACGAAGACAACAAACTATCGAGCATCCTCCCCTTCGCAGTTCTCCCATTAGTGCCAATACCTCTGAAACAAGTAATTTCTTTCATATTCCTACTGTTTTCCCTTTGTCATCCTTTGTATTGAAGTTTGACATTGCTTTGCATTTCTTCCTTTTGCAGCAACAATTATCTTCCCCAGGAGGCCTATTCCAATTTCAATTGAAGTTGATCAATTGCAACATGTGAAGGCCATTCAAATCATGCTTCCACTCTCCAAACCTATAATCGACACACCTTCTTTGAGTCCAAGCATCCCTGCATCCCTTTTCCTTGGTTTAGAGCCATTTCTCCCTTTTTTGACTTTTGATCTGCCTCAGTTTAGTTCTTCTTCGAACCTTGCTTTTCCTCCTTCCGTCTCAGAAATTCCAACTGCTGTTACATTCCCAATGGCAGTTGACTCTTCCATAGAGGATGCTGGTAGTTCCCCAATTCATGGTTCATCACCTGTGCCTACTCCCAGCCCCTCTTCTCTTGATTCCTTGGTGGCAAAGACCATAGAGGCTGCTAAAGATGCTCCACCTATTTCTCCTATCCCCATGCAGTCTCCTGTGTTTTCCACCACAGCACTTTCTATGCCCTTTATGTCTAGGGATGAGGTGGACATCTTCGAGGGAAGACTAGCTAGTCTATTTGACACATCCTCTACCTCCCCAACTTTCAGTGCTGAAGCTGAACCATTAACCTTGGCTGACTCCTTGCTGAAAATCTTTGAGAGCTCTTCTTCCACCAGTAGCAAGCCTTTTGCCCCTTCTATAGACTTAGACACTTGCTTGGAACTGCTGATCTCCTTTTCGAGGATCCCCTTCGAGGCTCTACAAAGGCCTATCATCAGAAATGGGTTTCTTCAGTGCTGTAAAATCGCGGAGCAGTTCGGCATGGATGTCTCAAGTCATCTATCCCAGGCTGCAGCTACTATTGATTTCTACATTAACATTTGTCATGCTGCCAATGCTGCGAATGAGAAATTGGCTAGGGATCAGAGTTTTGTCTCTCAAGTGCATACTGAAGTATCAGATCTCAAGGAACAACACTCCTCTGCCTCCCAGTTTCGAATTCAGTTGCTGGAGAAGAAAGCTCAACTTGAGGAGGAGCTAGCTGCAGTAAACCAAGCCTTGGTTCGAACTGACACTAAACTGCACATCACCAACCAAGAGCTGGCTGATCGAAAAGAGGACATGGCTGCAGCTATCCAACTGTTTCCAGCACTTAGCAGTAGGAAATCTATTGTACAAAAACAATTAAGACATTGTAATGATTTCTGGGCCAATTTGTGGCGCAATGTACTTGATTCTTTATAAAAGAACAAATTTTGTCTTATCATTCGAGCAGTCTTGTGTTTTTGTATGTTTATGTTATCCCTTGTGTTTCCCAAATGGTTGGAAAATAAGGCTTCAAATATCTGCCATTGATCTTTTTAGGATGTACATACCCATTCAAATTTCTCAAATGGTAGGCCCAAAGGCAGAACTCTATGAATTTGATATGGTCCTTCCCAGTTAGGTGACCATTTGCCAAACTTATGGCTTTTAATTCCTATTGGGAGTATTGTCTTCCATACCAAATCACCTTCATCGAAGCCAATGTGTTTGACTCTCTTGTTGTAATTCTTAGCTGCTTTCTTCTTTTGGAAAAGGATGCTATTTAATGCCAATATTCTGGCTTCATCTATGCCCTCTAACTCCAAGCACATACTTTGATGGTATTGCTCAGGATCTAACTGATCTTGACATCTTACCCTCAAGGATTTAACATTAATTTCCACAGGTAGAACTGCATCATGCCCATATACTAAGGCATAAGGAGTAACTCCTGTGCTTGACCTTGGGGAAGTTCTGTAAGCCCACAAAACATCCAACAGAAGGTTATGCCAATCCCTAGGATTATCCTCCACAACCTTTTGTATACCCTTTTTCAAGGATTTATTGGATGACTCAGCTTGACCATTGGCTTGTGCATAATAGGGTGTGGAATTAACAAGGCTAATTCCAAATTCTGCTACAAAGGACTTCACCATTTTCCCATCGAACACAGTCCCATTATCTACAGTAATGGTTTGTGGGATGCCAAATCTATGGATCAAGTCTTTAATGAACCCAATGACTTCTGTTTGGTCTACAGCCTTATAAGGTTTGGCTTCGACCCATTTAGTGAAGTAGTCAGTGGCCACTAGAATGAAACAATGATGTTTCGAAGAAGGTGGGTGTATTTTTCCCATCATATCCATGGCCCACCCTCTGAATGGCCAAGGTTTCACTACTGCATGTAGGTCAGTTATGGGCACATGCCTTATTGTACCATGTTTTGACATGCTTGGCAACCCTTTGCATATTCTATGCAGTCTTTAAGGATAGTTGGCCAATAGTAGGAATGTCTTCGAAGCAACCATCTCATCTTTACACCAGGCTGATGAGCACCACAGATGCCTTCATGAACCTCAGCCATAGCTGTTAATGCTTCTTTTGGGCCTAAACATTCCAGCAATAAGCCATCTCCTCCCCTTTTGTAGAGAGCGTTGCCATATATCATATATTGCATAGACTGCAATTTGATTTTCCTGCTGGCCTTCGAAGATGGACCAGCCAAGTACTGCATTATTGGATGCCTCCAATCTTGTTCTTGTAAGTCATTATGATTAACTTCCAAGACCATATTCCTTTTATTCAAAGGTTGTATTAATCTTTGATATGTTGTCTGACTGATGTCCCTTTGGGTATTATCCCTTCTCTTGAAGTTCGAAGCTTTCTGAGCCACATCATTAGCTCTATTATTCAAGAATCTTGGAACATGGGTTACATTTGCTATTTGAAACTGAGAAAGCAGATGTAATGCAACAACATAATATGGTAGGATGCTTATGCTTTGACACTTGAAAATCCCTTTTACTTGGTTAACCACCAATTGAGAGTCTCCAAATATGTCAACTGCATGTACTTGTAATCCAATGAGGATTTCTAGCCCTACTATTAAGGCTTCATACTCAGCCTGATTATTGGAACAAGTAGCTTCATCCACTCTGAAACCATGTGTGGTTTCTACCCCTTGTGGAGACTTAATCACAATACCAATTCCAGTTAAACCATTGGCTTTCGATCCATCGAACCACATCTGCCATGGCTCAACACTAGCCATACCAAGCTCCATTATCTCTTGGCTCTCTGTTTGAGATGGATGGTCTGCCAGAAAATTGGCTAAGACTTGCCCTTTTACTGCCCTTTGAGGGACATATTCTAGATGAAATTCTGATAAGGCTAGTATCCACTTGCCAATTCTTCCCCTCAACATAGGTCTGGATAACATGTACTTAACCAAATCTGTGGTTGCAATTACCAAGACAGTTGTAGGTAAAAGATAATATCTTAATTTCATTGCAGCAAAATACAAAGCAAGACACAGCTTTTCAACAGCTGAATATTTACATTCACAAGAATTTAAAAACCTACTAAGGTAATAAATAGCTTGCTCCTTGCCTTCTTCATTGTCTTGGGCCAAAAAAGCTCCCAATGAATCTTCTGCTGCAGCTATATACAACTTCAAGGGCTTGTTTCCCTTTGGTGGCATCAGCACTGGAGGGTTGGCCAAGTAGGCTTTAATACCTTCGAAAGCACTTTGATGCTCTGCTGTCCACACAAATTCTTCTTCATCTTTCAGCCTTAACAAGGAAGAAAATACTTTAGTTTTCCCTGCAGTGTTAGAAATAAACCTTCGAAGAAAGTTAACCTGCCCCAGGAACCTTTGTAATTCTTTCTTACTTGATGGAGGCCTAGCTTCAATGATGGCTTTAGCTTTATTCTGATCAATCTGTATTCCTTTCTTGTGCACTACATAACCCAAGAAGTTTCCAGATGATACACCAAAAGCACACTTAAGAGGATTAAGTTTCAACTTGAACTTCCTCATTCTTTCGAAAGCTGCTTCTAAATGAAACAAATGCTCCTCCATGGACTGGGATTTCACTACAATGTCATCAATGTAACATTCTAGATACCCTCCAATGAGATCATGAAAGATAGTGTTCATAGCCCTCTGATATGTAGCCCCAGCATTCTTCAGACCAAATGGCATTTTAACCCATTCGAAGGTGCCAATATTCCCAGGACATCTGAATGCTGTCTTGTGGATATCTTCCTCTGCAATGCATATTTGGTTATAACCAGAGTGGCCATCCATCATCGATAAAACTTGATGTCCTGCTGAACTGTCTACCAGCAGATCCACTATAGGCATAGGGTACTCATCTTTAGGAGTTGCTAGGTTTAAGTTTCTGAAATCGATGCATACCCTCATTTTGCCATTCTTCTTAACTACAGGCACAATATTAGATAGCCATTCAACATACCTGGCTGTCCTAATAAAGTCTGCCTTGAGTAGTCTAAGAATTTCTTCCTTGACCTTCTGAATTACTTCTGGACTCATCCTTCTTGGTTTCTGCTTGTATGGCTTGAAATTGGGCTTCATAGGGAGCCTATGTTCCACCAAAGATCTATCCAATCCTGGTAGTTCATTATAAGACCATGCAAAGCAATCTTTGTATTTCTTTAAAACAACCAATAACTGGTCTCTGTCCAGAACATTCAAGCAAGTACTTATATAAGTGGGCTGCTGCACAGAACCCTCCCCTAAATTCACCTCTTCTAAGGGGTCTTGCGTCTGAGGACTTATCGAAGCTTCTTCTCTGGTTTCTTCAACCTTCGAAGCAAGCTGTTCGCCTTGTTTTGCTCCTAGGTTCTTTAATTCGACATCTCTGCCCTCCTCCTCATAGACAAAATCTGTCCATAAGGCGTCTTCTTCCTGTATCTCCTGGACTTTTGTTTCAATGTCCAATGCACAGTATTTATCAAGGGTCAAACTTCTGACCTGTTGCTGTTCTTGTTTACAGCCAATTATCATGGCCTCTCTCTCTTGCCTCTGTACTTTCTGGACTATTGCTTTTACGTCCAATGATGAGAATTTAATCAAAGCCAAGGACTTGGCTTCTCGCTCTTCACTTTTTTGCCTATAACCAGGCATCATTGTCATCTTTCACGACAACCTCTTCATCAGCACTTTCTTGGACTAAGTGCTTCAGGTGTGTCACTTCCTCATCAGCCGTCACTTCGGCTGAGCCATCAGCTTTCCTCAGTATACTGAGTGGTGTTACTCCCTCAATATACAATTTGGCCTCTGCAAAGTCTGCACAGGCTATGAAAGGTTGAGGATCTGCATCAATCTCCTCTGTCTCTCCATTGCCCAGGGCCATCATGATCTTCTGATGCAAAGAGGAAGGCACACATTTGTTGGTGTGGATCCAATCTCTCCCAAGTAAGGCATTATATTTGGCATTGCTGTCGATGACGAAGAAAGCTGTCATACAATCCCTGGTCCCCACACTCAAATTAATAGGCAGAATCCCTTGAGCCATCTGCTTATCTCCAGCAAAGCCAGCAATGGTTGTGCTGGTTGGGATCAACCTGGGATTCTTCTTCCCTAGTTTCTTCAAAGAAGATTTCGGTAATAAGTTTACCGCTGCCCCATTGTCTATTAGGACTCGGTTTAGCTGTATCCCATCAAAGAAAGCCTTGATGTACAAAGGCTTGACATGTTGGGTCATGGAGTTTGAGGGGTATTCAAAAGGATATGAGAGGTTGATGCTCACCTCTTCCTCGCTTTCATCCTCAGTTTCCATTGGAGTAGCCATTTCAGGAGCATCCTGTACCATACTCACTTGTGACTCCTCGCTAGAGACAGGAATTGGATCCATGTCTTGGTCACCCTGATCCTCATCTTCAGCCTGGAATTCATGAGGTAGTATGTGTACCATGTTGACTGATACAGGGGGAAATGAGCCAAACTGAATGGCTGGCTGTACCTTCTTTCCCTCTTGGCTACCTTGCTCAGTGTCTTCAGCAGCATCCTCCATGCTGCATTCTGGTATTTCATTGATAACTGATCCCTTCGAAGGATCTTTCTCAACTGGTTCTTCAGTCAGAAATTGTTCAGCCATGAAGGCTTCGAACATTCCTTCTGCCATTTCCTTCTCTTGGCTCATGCCAATCTCTTCTTCCGTTTCACTGTCACTTTCCATCAGAGCCTTCTCCAGCCCTGCCAAACTAGACTTCTCCCTGGCCCTTAATTCAGAATGAACTTGGGCCAATTGTTCTCTGCTACAAACCACTTTACTTTGTAAAGTCGGTTTTGGAGCATGGTCTGACTTCGAAGTTTTCTTTTCTTCTGTCTTGTCCTGTGAAGAACTCTCTCCACCTTCTTTCAGATCTTGCTGGTACTGGGTGTACCTACGCTGAATCTTCCTCCTTTGTGATCTGGAGATAACTGGAACCATATTTGGTTCCTTTGTCTTTGGGTGTTTCAGCAATACCCAGTTGTTCGGAGCCACCAAAGGAGGTTTGACCATCCTTCCTGTGATTCCAACTTCTCTCCTGGCAGACAATTCCCTAGGTTTGTTTTGCATTACAAACCAATCTGGAACTCCAGGCACCCAAGAGCTTACTGATTCAGATGTCGAATCACCCTTTTCCACCTTCGAAGCCATCTTCGAAACTGGCCGTGGAGGTAAGTGCTTGGTTCTGATCGCATGCCTTGAGCTTGATTCTGGCCTTTGATGGAGGTGGCCATTTTCTGTTCTGTGTGAGGTTGGTCTGGGGGGCCAATCTCTGGCTTTAGTCCCATAACCTGAACTCCTCTCCAATCTTCTTTCGGAATGGCTACTCTCCATTCTGTAGTAGTTAGGTGGCCTGGATTCATGCAAGGGCCTCTTGCCTTTATCACGCATTCTGTCTACTGCAGGCTCAACCACTAAAGGTCGCTGCCTATCACTAGCCGGATACGGCCTTTTGTTGTAAGCATTGGTTGACTTAGGGCGTCTCTGAACATCCCTATAGTATTGCTTCCCATCAATTGGAAGCCCCTTCAACCATTTGTAGCTTAGTCTGCATCTGGGACACATCCTCTGCATTACAGCTGCTTCCAAGGAATCGTCATCCAGTACTTCTTCATCAGAGTTTTCCTTCTGATGTGAGAAACCTTGTCCAACAACTGGCGGGTTTCTAGTCTCCTTCTTGGCAGTGTCTGGTTGGCAATATGCATTTGCACATTGACCTCTTCCAATTCCTGCAGAGATAGATTCTGAAAGTTTGGTACAACCACATTAGCCGCGCTTTCTCCAACTTCTGGAAACGGGTTACTGTCAATTCCCATGGCTTTCTCTGTTTTGGCTGGGAACTTTAGACTTCCTTTCCGGATTTGCTCTTGGATCCTGTCTCGAAAAACAATGCAGTTTTTAGTCGAGTGAGACCAAGAATTATGCCATTTACAGTATGCTTTTCCTTTAAGTTCATCAAGAGATGGCAGTTTTACCCCTTTTGGTAACTTAAGGAAATTAGCTGCAAGCAAATGATCAAAAATGTCATCTGCTTTTGTTAAGTCGAAAGAGTACTTTCTGTGAAAGTCTTTCTTTTTAAATTGATGGTCGATGGTTGTATCCTTATGAATTAATGCTTCACAGATTACGGGTTCTTTGCCCACAATCTCTGCTGCATTGATTTCATAATTGGGATCTCTATAGTAGGTCTTATACGAAGCATTGTTTCGATCTTGTTCTTCTTCTAGTAATGCTTCATATCGAGACACCTTATAGGTTAGTTCGACCAAATCCCTGAATTCAGTTGAATCAAACTTCTTTCGAAGCCTGAGCTCTAAACCGTTTTGAGCCAATCTTACAAATTCTGGCTCTGGAAGGATGACTCTACATTTATTTCGAGCCCTTTTAAATCTGGCAATGAACTGAGTAGCCTTTTCTTCAGGCCTTTGACTCAATCTTGCCAAGTCTGCCATGGACACTTCTGGCTCTGATTGGAAGAATTGGGCATGAAATGCCTCTTCCATTTGTTGCCAATTTTGAATGGAGCCAGGTGTAAGGTTGATATACCATACAAATGCTCCCCCAGTTAAAGAGTTTGGAAACAATCTCAGTTTTATGTAATCATGATTAGTGAATTCACCACATTGAGCAGCGAATCTGGCAATATGCTCTACTGTCGATTGATTTCCAGTTCCATAGAATAGGGTAAAGTCTGGTATTCTGAATCCTCTTGGGTATTCATGTACCCTATCTACCCACTCTGGGTATGGTTTTCTGTATACAGGAGTCTGGACCCCCCGAGCCATCGGTCCACACATCTCCCTAACAATATCAGCAATTTGGTCCCTAGGGACCATATTTTGGGCTTGCTGAGCCACTACTGGAGGGACAAACACAGGGTTTGGTGGACAAACTTGTGCCTGTGGTCCTCTTGGTCCAAAAAGTGGTATATTTGGGACTGGTTGCCCCTGTGGTGCAGGTTGCTGTTGAGGGTATGGGTAACCCCTTTGAGCCTGTCCTGCGAAAGGACCTGTGAAAGGTGCTGGAACAGGTATTGTGTCCCTTCCATTTGTGGGAAAACCTTCCAACCCCCCGGGTATGAATTCGAATAAGGGATTATTATACCCCCTAGTGCCAGGTATGGCTTCGAACATTGGATTTGTCACCATTCTTATGCCATTTTCTTGTACTTGGCCAGATCCACCACCTTGTGTGGCTTCACTGTTAAGTACTGGGCATTTTGGCCTACTACAGGCCTTGAAATGGGTTCATACCAAGACTGAGGCGATGGTCTTTCATAGTTCTGAGTACTAGTCTGACCATTAAATTGTCCATTAACTTGCATAGGCTGTTTTTCTCTAGCCAATCTTTGCTGAGGGACATTTAAAATTTCCTCTGTGTGTCTTGTATTTGTTGGTTGGTGATTATTCATTCGATCCAAAAAGGATGTTGCCCACCTTTCCATTGTGTTCATTAATTGTTGTCCCATAGCATCTACCAAGCCATCCCATGGATTTGTTGGCTGGGTAGATGGAACGGTGGATGGTCCAATTCCTTGGTTTCGTCCAATATTATGAACATATGGTTCTTGTCCAGAAGTACTGGTCTGTTCGACCAAGGGTTCTGATAGCATAGGAGTCTCCATAGGATGTGTTACCACATTCTCCTCTGGATTAGGTATCTCTACCTCTCCTTCTACGCCTTCTTCCAGGCGTTCATTTTCTCCTTGTCGTCTTCGTCTAGCCATTTTAACAAGTCCCACCGGGCGTGCCAAAAATATATGTTGGCTTTTTGGCTTTTCGAAGGGTAATTTTGTAAATGCGAGCGTGCCAGCAAGGATCAATCAGTCCTTACAGAAATTATAATTGCCAACCAATTATCAGACGATTGTGTTTTAGTTCTTTCAGCCTCAATGAAGAGGACTTTTACTGGTGGCTTGACTTAGGAGAATTTAAGAGAAATAACAGTTAATATGAAGAACAATCGAAGTATTTCATTAAAATGAACACTTACAATAGTTCAAACTCAGCCTCGAAGAGGTTTACAGCAACAGTCTACTTGAATCTACTTGAAACTACTCCTATGAATCGAAGTGCAGTGCTGGTATTAAAGTGCAGGTATTTAAAGTACAGGAAATGTAAGACTGGAAAGGAAAATATGAAATAAAGACTGGTTTGTATGATCTGAGTCTGGGGGTCTTTTCTGAGGGCTTCCCTGCTATTTATACTTGTCAAAGATGACCTTCGAACTGCACTTCGAACCGTCGAACTGCTCCTCCATGATCGATGATCATGCTGCCTTAGAAGTAGCCCCACTACGCCATCTCTTGCAGTTGAGCTTCCCTCCTGTATTTGAATTTGAATATTGAGTAACTGTTGAAGCCACGTCACTTTGTATTTCTTTACTGATCTAGTGCTACTCAGATCATGTAAGTTCCAATGTTCATTGCCACGTGTTCGATCAGGATCGAAGACTTGAATTATCTTCCCATAATACCCTTATTCTGCCACGTGTCAAACTATGATTTGATTTTACAAAATATATAGGCAACAACCCCTCATCATCAAGTTTACCTGCAGAAATCAAATTCATACGAATATCAGGAATATGCTTTACATCTCTAAGAACCAACCTCGTGCCATTATTCATCTCCAAGTGCACGTCTCCAACACCAATGATTTTGGCCAAGCCATCATTGCCCATCTTTACCGAACCAAAGTCGCCGGTATATAGGATGTGAAGAAATCCTTTCGAGATGTAGCATGAATAGAGGCACCACTATCAATCACCCAATTGGTCTCATGGCATGCTATGTTAATAACATCTTCATCATAAACAATGAGAAAGTCTTCGGAAGTAGCGGTGGCAACTCGATCATTATCCTTTCCATCATGCTCAATCCCTTTCTCCTTGTTTTCTCTCTTTAATTTTCTGCAGTGTTTCTTGATGTGCCCTTTCATCCCACAGTGATAACACTCAGCATTTGCAAACTTGTTGGACTTGCTTCTACCTCTATCTCTGTTCTTCGGACCTCTGCTCTTGCTTCTCCCCCTTCTTTCTGTAACCAAAACCTCTGACTGTGAAGAAGATCCCTGTGATTTCCTCCTCATCTCTTCATTTAAAGTACTGCTCTTAGCTAGATCCATATTGATTACACCATCTGGGGCCGAGTTAGATAATGACATTCTAAATGTCTCCCAAGAGTCTGGCAATGTACCAAGCAAGCATAACCCTTGTACCTCATCATCGAACTTGATACCCATTCCAGCCAACTGATTAATTACTCCTTGAAAAGTGTTCAAGTGATCTGTCAATGGGGTTCCATCTTGGTATCTCAAAGTCATCAATTGCTTTATTAGAAACATTTTATTATTTCCAGTCTTCCGAGCATACAATTGTTCAAGTTTGTTCCAGAGTGTACGTGCATGTGTCTCTCCACTAATATGATTCAAAACATTATCATCCACCCATTGCCTAATGTACCCACACACTTGTCGATGTAGTAATGTCCATTCTTCATCAGATTTATTTTCTGGTTTTTCAGTAGCAAATACCGGTAGATGAAATTGCTTCACATAAAGGAGGTCTTCCATTTTTCCTTTCCATGTGTGATAATTAGAACTATTCAAAGTAACCATTCTACTTAAATTTGCTTCCATTATTCAACACAAGACACACAACAATATGAACCAAGCTCTGATACCACTATGTTGGGAGAAAAACAAACAAATGGCCAATTCGAAATATCCGAAACCGGCACAAAAATAGTGGAAGTAATTTATTCTCCCTCTTTGTGTGAACCTATTAGGAAACAATTTAATAGAGCACAATATTTTGAAATGATGATCCAACAATCACACAATCACACAACAAGGCAACAACAATTTTTAACGTGGAAAAACCTTCCCGATGTGGAAAGGAAAAAACCACGGGACCGTAGTCCACCAAATATCTCCACTATCAACAAGTAATGGGCATACAAGAGTTCTCTCTAGGTAGAACTAGAGGCAAACAATCAAGAACAACTTACAAATAAGCTTTCTTGGCTACCAAAGATCAAAATACAAAGTTGAGGAAAGATCTCACCAAAATGGGTACTGTTCACAGGCCAAAAACCAGCTGTAGAATACTCCAAAGCTGATCTCCACCGTCCAGAATTTAGAGTCTTGAGTTGTGAACTCGCCTACCAAATTTCAGCTCAATCGGACCACAAATGCATGTTGATCGGATAGCTTGATCAAAGCTGGACAGAATTTCTCCAAAACCTTGGCCTCTCCTTTCCTCTCTGTTTTTTTGTGGCTGCTGCTGCGTCTGCTTCACTATGATACAGAGCAAGGGTTTTTCATAATACACATGGGCCAAATCAGCCCAAAAACATAACCTCTCCATGTGGGCTTTGGAACTCACATGGGTTTTACTAAGTATTTGGGCCATCCTCCACGTAGGAGGGAAACCCAACCCAACACATTTTTTCCTAGTATTTGATTTTTTATTTTTATTTTTTATGTAGAATAAAAATTTTAAGAGGAGTGAATAAGGCTGTGGCTTTTCATTGAGAAAATCTTAATTATTGTTGTTTTTTGGAGGCTGAGAGATGGGTGGGTTGTGGTGGTGGTTTTGTGTGTTGGTGTTGGTGTTGGTGTTGGTGTTGGTGGTGGGTGTGAATGGGTACCCAAAGGAGGATCTGGTGGTGGGTTTGCCTGGACAACCAAAGGTTGGGTTCAGGCAGTATGCAGGGTATGTTGATGTGGATGTCAAGGCTGGAAGGAGTTTGTTTTACTACTTTGTTGAAGCAGAGGAGGAGGACTCTCTCTCTCTCTCTCACTCTCACTCTCACTCTCACTCTCACCATCCTTATCATGATCATCATAAGCTTAAGCCCCTCACTCTCTGGCTCAATGGAGGTTGGTTTTTCTTTCCACTTTAATTTCTTCCTGCTTTAGCCCAATCAATGTAATTTTCATGTTCCCCAAGTGGGTTCTTCTGACTTCAATTTATAGGGGGACTGTTTTGTCTAGTTTTAGATCCTGTTATTGTGGTTAACTTAAGGGTCTTGCCTTGATCCTCTCCTTTTGCTTTCTATCTTGAATATTCAGTTACTCTTCTTTTGCTAATTTTCTCAAGAATTATTGAACTGTTGCTTTTTTAGACTCCTGTGATGACCATAGTACTAGCCAAATTGTTGTTATCTTCACTGCACCCTACCCCCTTCTCTCTCCACTTCAAGTGAGCTTCATTTATATATATTTTAAGATTATTTTCAATTTTTATTTGGATACTGATGCAACAATCATGAAAAAATGAATGGATGGTGGTAAGTTTTTCCTTTTCTTTTTTTAAGCTATAATAACGTCATCCTTTGAACAGCATTTTATCAAAATCCAATGTCAACGGAAATGAAAGGTCCAAAACAATCTTATGCAGTTTTGTCATGTTGAAAATGGAGGATATTATTAATAAAACTGTTGTTTTTCAGGACCAGGTTGCTCCTCCATGGGTGGGGGTGCCTTTACAGAGTTGGGACCTTTCTTTCCAAGGGGTGATGGCAGAGGCCTCCGAAGAAATTCCATGTCATGGAATAAAGGTATAATTAATTAATACAATAGAATTAATGTTGTTTGGATTTGGTTATGCCCTCCACTGATTATGCTTATTTCAAATTATTGAATAAGTTCCATTTTTTTTATAATCTTTTGCAGCATCAAATCTCCTATTTATAGAGTCTCCGGCTGGAGTAGGATGGTCATACTCCAATACAACTTCAGATTATGTCACTGGTGATGCCAGAACAGGTAATAGATAATCCCAAATCTTAAATTGACTTTCTTTTTAGTCAGTGGCGGAACCAGAATTTTATACTAAAGAAGGCAATCGATGGTTGAGGAAGTGAAATTCATCGGATCATATTTATTAAGATAAATTGTAAGGATATCATTAAAAGTGAATTTTCTGAATAAATGATATCTTTATTTCATAGAAAATGTGACACTTTGAATTTCTACAATGAAAAGATCAAAGAAAGAGGTCTATGACAACAATTTATTTCCTACAATAGCCTATCTAATGGTTGGTAGTCGGTAACCCTCATTCAAAATTTGCAATTTCATATCTATTCATTTTAGAAAATTATCTAACTTCAACTACCAAGAATAACTCATAGGTTTTTCAATCATGATAAGGAAATTTTAACAGCAACCATTATTTGCTAACAAAAGCTATAGAAAAAGAGAGTTTAGAAAAATGATTCTAACCATGAATACTTACTCCCAAAAATCCATAAATTTGTATTCTTAAAGAACAGAAAATTAACAAACAAACAAAAATTTACCTGAAATAAACTTTTACAAGTTTTTTGAGTACATTTATGATGATGATTTTGATCCCTCGAGGGCTAAAGTTTTGTTTTTACAAGTAATTTTTGGGAGAGTTTTCCACATTTCAGTTTATATCCTTCCTGGAAAATCACCCAATGGTGTTACTAACATTAACATTTGTGCTAACATATTTTACTGAATCCCACAAACCGGTCTTTCACGCCCATCTCTCACATTCAGTTGTTTCACATTTCTAAAGCATGAGATTTTCTCCTGCTTTAACTGTAAGTTTCTTAGGTTATATAGACTCTTGAAAATGAAATGCCTAATTAATATGCAAAATTTTGAGCATGTGATATAGCATAAAGCTGTATGCTATGTGATTGAAGCTCAACCTCTTGTTTTTGGCAGCCAGGGATATGCTTATTTTCATGCTGAAATGGTATGAGAAGTTTCCAGAATTCAAATCCAGAGATTTGTTTCTTACAGGAGAAAGCTATGCAGGTAATAAAATAGAATATACACAGTGACTCATTTAGGCTGCTTTTGATGTTTGACATATCTAAAATTTGTAAATCCTGGAGATTGATATCTCAACAACTGAAATATCATTAATGCAACACATGTGGAAATGGTGTCCATTAGGAAACACTTTGAAATTGTGTTCTGAAATTTTTTTTAAAATTGTTTTCCTGCAAAAATGAAAAAGATAAGAAAACAATGGGTGTTTATGAACTATTCATTGTTTTTATTTCCAAAAAGTGAAACGATACCAAATAGGGTAGATTCCATCAATCACTTAGAAAAGAAAACAAAAATAAATCGAGCCATTTGTAGTCAACTCATAGTTCCTCTGTTTACTTTTTCCTACATTTTTCCTCTTCAGTATTATCCGTGTTCATACTGTGAATGTGTCTATATGTAGGGCATTACATACCACAGTTAACTATAGCTCTTCTGGACCATAATGCGCATTCCAGTGGTTTTAAGTTCAACATCAAAGGAGTCGCTGTAAGAACACTTGAAAAACAGCCATTGTTCTATGTTTTTATGATTTTCCTCAGTGCTTACATTTTTTCAATTTTATGTTTGACATTATTTTTATTAGACTGGGAATCCACTTCTCAGACTTGACCGTGATGCTCCAGCAATGTATGAATTCTTTTGGTCACATGGAATGATATCTGATGAAGTCGGCCTTACCATCATGAACGAATGCGATTTTGAAGATTATACCTTTGCTTCTCCACAAAATGTCACGCTTTCATGTAACAATGCCATAACCGAAGCAAACAGCATTGTTGGGGGTTATATAAACAACTATGATGTGATCCTTGATGTTTGTTACCCATCCATAGTACAACAAGAGCTGCGATTGCGCAAAATTGTAATGTTTTTACGTACTATTATTTTTTTATATTCACCATTTTGTTTTATCCTATCTTTATCGAATTAATCCTCATTATGAAAATTTATGATTGATTGCAGGCTACTAAGATTAGTGTTGGGGTTGATGTGTGCATGGTCTACGAAAGGCGCTTCTACTTCAACCTTCCTGAGGTTCAGAAGGCTCTTCATGCAAATAGGACTAACTTGCCATATAGCTGGTCTATGTGCAGTACGTAAGTAATTCTTTGTAACAAAGAATTTTTTTTGTTTAGTTGTGTTTTTGTTTTCCATTTTCTGTTTTCATTTTTCAGAAAACACAGAAAACTTATTTGACGAACTGAGGAGCCTCCCAAGCCCAAAGCCTTTGATGAGTTAGACAATCCCCCAAAGCCCCCAATTTGGAAAGACCCAAAATCTTTATACACTTATATTTGGCAAAAAGAG
Source organism: Camellia japonica (assembly GCA_030407325.1). Classification (NCBI taxonomy): domain Eukaryota; kingdom Viridiplantae; phylum Streptophyta; class Magnoliopsida; order Ericales; family Theaceae; genus Camellia; species Camellia japonica. The sequence goes on along the minus strand of JAPPVO010000016.1, from coordinate 139,994,821 downwards.
CCCCTTAAATAAAGTTCTGAATCTGAATATGAAATCACCCAAAAATTATTTACTCTAGTAGGGGTCAAATTTTTTTTCTTCTTCTCAAGTCTCACAGTCACTATTATTGGCTGGACATAAAATTGTAAACCAAGTGGTTTTTTCTTCTAACTTTCTAGATAAATATGTACTTTTCAATTTTTATTACTGGAGCTATGTGATCGTCCAATTTTACTATTTGGCTAAAAATGGATATGCTCTTTCTTTTACTGATTGATCTCCTTTATTTTATTTGTCAGTGTCTTGAATTACAACGATACTGATGGTAACATCAACATCCTTCCCCTGCTTAAAAGGATAATCCAAAATCACATTCCGGTTTGGGTTTTCAGGTACTATTATTTCTACATTATAAATAAAAAATAAACATTACCCCCTTGTATTTAGCATTATTAATCAACAACATGATGATTCAAATTTCACTTGATTGCAGTGGTGATCAAGATTCTGTCGTACCATTACTTGGCTCACGTACACTTGTTCGTGAACTAGCTCATGATCTGCATTTCAACATCACTGTCCCATACGGAGCTTGGTTTCACAAAGGGCAGCTAGGTACTTGAGGCAGCAATCTTGTTTCTATTCATTTTCAAAAACCACTTTTATTTCATCAATCTCTGCTCATTCATTTTTGTTTTTTGTTCTGAATAATAGGTGGGAGGTTGGGTGACCGAGTATGGAAATTTATTAACTTTTGCGACAGTAAGGGGTGCAGGTCATATGGTACCCTATGCGCAACCATCAAGAGCTTTACATCTCTTCAGTTCGTTTGTCAGAGGCCGAAGATTGCCAAACACAACGCGTCCTTCTATCAATGAATGAAATTGTTTTACATTTTCTTGAGTTCCCTTGTGCCAAAAAATTTCAGCAATAATGCAAAAAGGAAAAACAAGAAGAAGCAGAAGCAGAAGAAAAAAGGACTTGAAGTTGAACATACAGTGCATGACTTCCATACAATTCATTGGATTCATGATTTTGAACCAAAAATTGAAGAGACTAACTCACTTTGGTTGAGTCACTGAATTTGAATAAATGGAATTAGTTCAGAGGGCTTAAATTCAGCTGAATTTAATGTACTGATTCAAAATCAATTCACCTAAATGTACCATAGCAGAACACTTAATTTGATCATTTTTATGCCAAAATACTCACCATGGTAGTTCCTTATTTCAAAATTTTTACTCTCATATCATTCTAAATGAATTTTCTATATAAAAATTATGTTTATTTAGCATTCTCTAAGTTTTTCAAATCCCTAAACTGCTGTATCATTTTCTCTGATGTGTGGTGGAAATAATTATTCAATAATCTTTGGTAGTTTGAATTGAGCTGAATGGCCCGAATATCGATCGGCTAGACAACCACCAAGATAACCGGGTGAAACACTTGTCTATCGTGGTTGTTACCAATGGCGGAGGCGCAAAGGGTCTAGGGGGGTCAACCCCCCCCCCCCCCAGTTTTGGAATAATTTTTTTTTTTTTAACATAAGAAAATATTTTAAATAAAAAAATTGTAAAATATTATTCAGAGCTAATTGAAAATAAATATATTACGATAAGTCATATTATTACTTATGAAAATTTCAATACAATGGTATCATTATTGACATGAAAATATACTTAATCTCAATGAAGATATTAAATTTATTGAATTGTTAGTTATATTTAACATGTGGGGTTCATCCTCTATGTATTTCTTTATAATTGGTTGGTGATATCATACGTTAATGATGACGTGGTATTACTATTATATTGAAGGAAAAAGATTTTCCCCCCGAAAAATTTGTGCCCCGAATGCCCCGAGAGAGAGAGAGAGAGAGGCCACAGCTCGTCGTCTCGCCGCCCGATCGTCGCCCGCCGACGCTCGTCGCAGCCGCCCGATCGTCGCCCACTGTCGCTCGTCGCAGCTCCAGCTCGTCGCTCGTCGCAGCTCCGGCTCTGCCTCGCCGCCCCGGCCTCCGCCCCTGCCTCATCCCCGAGTTTGTTGGCCCCTCCCCCTCCCCCTCCTTCTCTTCCTCCCTTCCCCTCCCCTCCCCTCCCCCTCCATCTCTTCGTCTTCTTCTTCCTTCTTCAGCTGAAAAAAAAAAAAAATAAAAAAAAATACAAAACGACGACGTTTTGCATATTAGGGGCAGTCGGGGCTCCCATTTTCGAGGTCCCAATCGCATCTCTATATTGAATTTATCATTATATAATTTATTTTAAAACTTTTATCCATGACTTTCTTTTTTTTATATATTGTCCATAATATATTAGTTACAAATAATATATTTATATATTTATCTTTCTTGAAGTTAATCGTAAAAATTTATGTGAAATATTTTTGTAAAAATTTTTAATGTTGTAATTAATAAATATCCGCTCTGATTTAATTTCTTGGCTCCGCCACTGATTGTTACCTTGTCGACCGCGGCTGTCAGCCTTTTCGCTGGACGATCAGCCTAATGACTGATCGAACAACCAATAAGATGAAATTCGAGTCATTCGGACAAAACTCAAATTCAAGCTATGCAGCATTGTTGATAATTATTATAGGATGAGACTGAGCTTAATTATAAAAGTATTTTTTTCTCTAATAATGTGCTTCTAAGTTTGCTACCCACTCGAAGTGGGTATGGTGTCCCTTTTGGTTGTTTCAGCTACCTTGCTTGTATTATTGATAAAATGGAGTATACTTTTTTGACAATTTATTTTGGATAAACTCAAGAGTTTGGAAAAATGGAAAAAAGTGAAAAAATATTATAAGATTCCCTGCTACTATGCTAATGTGCTCTCATTTTGTCTTGAGAAACTAAGTAAGAATTATATTTAATTTTTTGATGCATCATCCAAACAAGGAAAAGAAGAAGAATTGAAATTAATTTCACTGGGCATAGTCATTCATAGGATTTGAGAACAAAATGACATCAAGTATGATTTTAAGAACAAATAATCTATATTTTTTAAGATAAAAGTAATTTGTTCATATAATAATTGATATTCGATCAATATAATTTTTTTATATAAATAATCTTTTTAACAAGAGTTTATAAAATAAACAATCTCAAAACATAGACTTAAAATGGACCCTTTAGACGGTCCATTCACTCGTTTTTATTATCTAAACATAACCTAAAGCTAATTTTAACAAAAGAAATTTGACTAAAAATAGTTATAATTTATATTGGTTATGAAAAATGTTTAGTAACTTGAATTTGTGTAGCCTGAATGGCTTGAATGTATTAAAACGAAGTCGTTTTGCTTCCAAAACGACGTCGTTTTTGTTTTAAAACATTCGAGTCATTCGAGTCATAAAAATTCAAACTACCAAAAATTATTAATTTGTTATATAACGTGCGTTTGCGTTTGCGTGGCTTTTAATTTTCAGTGGGTAGGATTCAAGCTGTAAACAGCTATCTATCTGCCAACAATTTTTTTTATTTTGTATTATAGATTTTGTTCTCTCTCATTTTAATTAAGATTTTCACACTAGAACATGGCAAGAATTTTGCATTTATATCTTAATATGGCTTCCATTACACGTTTCTTTTATGTCGCATTTGGATCACGAATTTAGGTAAAAATTTAAAAATAAAAGAAAGAAAGTGAGTGAAATATAAATCGTTTGGAAAGTTGGGTTTATAGTCAAAAGGGTTAAAAGGTCATTATAAATTGTCACATTATTTTCTCTACTTTTAATACACCCTTTGTTAAAAAGTCAAAAAGTCAATGAAAATAGTCAATTTTCAAATGGGACTTAAATTTTATTTATATTTCACCTCTTATCTTTCTTACTTTTTCTTTTTCTTTTTTTTTAATTTTTTTTTAATCTAAATTTATGATAATATAACTTTAAAGTATTGATAAGTTGCAGTGAAATATCACAAAAAAGAAAAAATATACAGTTTAAAGAACAATTAAGAAAATCATTAGACTAATTGTAAAAAAAAAAAAAAAATCTATGATTATAATTTTTTTTAGTAGTAAATAACGATGAAGACGAGCCATATAATGATGTCATGATAAACATTTGAGCAATTATTAACTTGGAAGAAATGCTCAATAACTAAAATCTCAGGATGTGAATTGAGAGATTGAGTGAATTTGAAAACTTGATTAATTTTAGTCTTAATCCTGCCAAAAAAGTCAAAACTCACTATCTAAGTAGGTGTGATGTGATGATACGTATTCAAACTCAATATATAATTTACGTAATGAGTAATGATTGAGACTTCTATTTTTATAAATCTAAACTATTTATGATGTAGACCCTACACATATATAAAGGGGCATGATCACTTTGAGGGTATAGGAGTCATTTCCAAAGGGGGTCCCAAACATTTTCTTTTATGCAATCCATTATTATAAGACCTAGAATTAACATATCAACCACCCAAATTCCAAGATGGAATGGTATATATTTTTTGAGTGGTGCGTATGACATAATTAAAGATGTATATATTATGAGGTATGTATGATAAAAATTTTCATGGATTATTTAGAATTAAAGATTTAATAATAATAATTTTTTTTTTTAGTGAAGGAGGGAGAGAGGGATAGGGTAGTTGACCTAGTGATCCATGTTGTTGTCTCTTGAGACAATGAGAATGTTAGATGTTCATGGTTTGAGTTGATGGAACAATTGGGATTAATTTAACTCACTAATCCCTAATATCTAATCATATGCCAAAAAAAAAAAAATTTGAGGCGGAGAGGCCTTTTTATTAGAAAGAGGACGGAGGGAGCTGTTTAGGCCCATGAGGTCCACCATAGACCCCATTTTAATAATCCAAATTGTTCATTTTGTCGGATAGTTTTTCATCCATATAAAAAATTAGATCAATCTGATAATTATAACTTATTTAATTTATTGCGTTTTCAACCAAAAAAATTTATATTTTTAAAAATAAATCATACATTATTTTAGTGACAAACATAATAAATTGAACAAGTTACAATTATCGGATATACCTAATTTTTTGTGTGGTTGAAATACACAGAGTACCCGACAAACTAAACGGTTCAAATCATCGAAACGAGGTCCGTGGTGAACCCCACAAGTCCAAATAACGCCCTTCAATAAAAAAATCTGGACTGAATAGGATCCTTCTCCTTTTTATTATTGTTGAACATTTTTTTCCCAGTTATTTAAACTGTGTTTGGTAAAAATAGATTTTAGCAAAAAAGTTTTTAAAAAAAAATCATTAAAAAGCTTTAAAAGCCAAAAAAATCATATAAAAAAAGCTTAGATATCTCTTCATTTTTCCCCCCCTACTTTTTGCTTGTTTTTTCTTAAAAAATAAAAAAATTATTGTAAAAATTTTAATTTTTAGTCAAAAAAAATTACTAAAAAAGCTACTTCCTAAACTAACCTTAGTTGTATGAAATTTGTAGAGTTGAATGCAACAACATTCAATCTCCCATGAAATTAGATCAATTTGTTTCCTCTTTTGATAATTTATAAAAATTGATTGAAGACTTCAGAATTTCAAGACTCCGAACTTCAATGGTCAGCTAGATATGGGTGAGTTTTTCCCTTGGCTCGACAAGATGGTTGTTTGGGAACATACTTTTTTAGTATTTTTTTAATTTTTTGATTAAAATATGATGTAAAAAAAATAGTATGTTTGGAATGACTTTTTAACTTTTTACGAAAAGATATGCAAAAAGTAAAGAGAAAAATGAATTTTTGACTTTTTATATATATTGTTAACTTTTTGACTTTTTTAGTAACTTTTTCACTAAAAAAGTCACTTGTCCAATGAGGACTGAATCAAAAAATAAACATTTGATATTCAAATGAATTTTTAATTAGTTTAGTATTTTATTTTTTTATTAATTTGAGTTCGATTGATACAGGTACATCAAGTCAACTTGAATTTTTAAGAGTGGTGCTATATTTTTCAATACATTACTTTCATTTTGATATCTACATTTTATTTGGATCATGAAGTGATGGGAGAAAAGAAAAAAATGATTATGATTTCTCACAATTATTTTGGATGAATGGAAAAAAAAAAAAAAGAGAATGTAATTTATTATCTATTTTGTTTGGATACAGTAAATAAGAGAAAAGAATGAAAAGTGTTGTATTTCATTTTACCAAAATAACCTTTCATATTAATAAGTTATATGTTTTTTCATAACGATAATTTTGATATTTTAAAAAACTTTCATTAAATTCAATTCATTTCTCACCAAATCTCACCTCTTGTGGTGAGAAACAGAACATGGAAATGGTGAGAATCCTTTTCTAACCACCACTCATTTCTCACAATTTTTAACCTACTTAACCATTCAAACAAGCGAAAAAGTTTCCTATTCTCACCATTTTTTTTATTTTTTATTTTCTCACCAAATTCCTCAATCCAAACGGAGTGCTAATGAGGTAGAAGGGAGAGAGAATAGAGAGAGATAGAGAGTGGAGGGATGAAGACTCTGGATCTCTCTTCAAATGATCCATTCCATTGCATTAGGGGTGGATTGGAGGGGCTCAATTAGAGCTCCCAAACATTTTTTAATTTTTAAACTATGCTTAAAAAAGGAAAAATTCTAATATACACCCCTTTAAAAAGAGTGTACCATATGTTCCATTTCTTTAGTTATGATCAATTTTCTTTTTTAGTTATGGCATTATTTTAATTATGACTCATGAATTCTTTAATTATGCCTTATGTTTTGCTTAGTTATAACATTTTTTTTTAGTTATAACTCAAAAAATTAAAATTATATTATTTGTTTTTAATTATAAGGTATATACAGTGAACACCTTTTAAAGAGTGTACACCATAGTATTTCCAAAAAAAAAAAAAACACAAATTGAGCAAGTCTTAATTGGGTGATATAATAATGATTAATGTCATACAAAACAAATAATTATATAACTTTTGTAAAATACAATATGTTTGACATCAAACCATCCATTATAAAACCAAATGTCCATTAAAATAATTTAATTTTAAAAATAGAATAATAACATTAATATTTCATTTTAGGGTTGGGCTACTTGAGAGGTCTGTGGAGCCGATTATATATCTTGTTTTAGTAATTCGAACTATTCATTTTGTAGGACCTTTAATAAATATCATTCATTAAAAAAATTAGTTTGATCTGATAATTATAACATTTTCATTTTAACGCATTTGTCTTCGAAAAATTGACGGTAAATATATTTTTAAAAGCAGACGATCCATTTTTTTAGAAAGAAACACAATAAAATGAAAATGTTACAATTATCAGATCGATATAATTTTTTTTTATAAATGATATAAATTAAGGATTTTACAAAATGAATGGTTCAAATAATCAAAACGAGACATATAATGGGTCCTCTAGACCCCTCAAATTATCTTATATTAAAATGTTGACATAAATGAAACTCAACCATTCATTTTATACATTACACGTTGGTTTATTTGTTTTTCTTGTTTAGAAATTCAATAATTTAGCCTAAAAGTCAAAATGTCATTAAAAAAATCAAAAAGTCAATAACTTATATAAAAAATTCAAAAAAAATTTCTCTATTTTTTCACATATTTTCATAAAAAATAAAAAAAATCCCAAACATATTTTTTACCTCATATTTTAGTCAAAAAAAACTAAAAAATTACTAAAATCGTATGTTGCCAAACAAGACTAATCTCCCATTAAGAAAATGTGTTAATCTACAAAAGCAACATTGATAAATAGTAAGTGCACTTCATTCTCTATCATGTATAATTTTTGTGTAAGAAATGAGCAAAATCAATACAATAAAGAATTCTATAAAAATAAATAAATAAATCTTCAATGAGAAAATAGTAATCAAATTTTGTTTGTTGAGAGACCCTATCAGCTGATAGCTACCCCATTGCTTCCACTTGTTGACTTTCTCCAGAACTATCCACTCAAACCCAGATGCATGCCCAATCACTTTCATATCGGCACCATCTGATTATAACTCCATCTTTCTCTTCCCTTCTTAAAAAATAGATCGCCGACAAAACAATGTTGTTCTCTAACAGCCTTACCAAGTTACCATTTTGGTTGTGAGATCTCACACAGAGACCACCTGAGCTTGAAATTACCAAATTACCCTCCCCTTTCTACTCTATTTCTCTCTGCTCATCCAAATCCCTTCCTCACCCACAGAGCTATCTCCCCATGATCTAGGGTTTCCTTCTCTTCAATACCCACTTCACAGAACTGTAAGATTGTCCATCTTCTTACTTCAAAACTCAATCTTTTGTGGTTTTTCTTAACTCTCTCTGCTTTGTTTCTGATCTTGAATCCAAATATTTATATGGGTTAGTTTTGGTGGTCTTTTGGATTTCATGTTGTACTGGGTTAACTTCATTTTAATGGTTCTTGGTTGTTGACATATATATATATATATATCTGAGATATGGTGTGTAGATTAAATCAGAGTTTACTTGGCTACTTTAAGCCTTGCTATAAAAGGGGTTGGAATTTAGGCCACCCAATTATTGGAAGCCATTGCAAGAACTGGGTTTTTCATTCATTCAATGGACTCATTGTGATTGGTTCATTTTTGTGCTTCATGTTAGCTATGGCTTATTGGCATATGTATGTGTTCCCGGGTCCTCTTGCAGTTATCCCCATTTATGATGTTCCTGAGCGCGCTGATTCAAAGAGTGAATGTAACTTTTTTGTTGGAAAATGGATTCGTGATGAGAATTACCCTTTGTACAATGCATCAGAATGTCCGTTTGCTGAAAGGGGTTTTAATTGTTTAGCTAATGGACGAAAAGATAATGGGTATCTTAAATGGCGGTGGAAGCCCGAGAATTGTGATATTCCGAGGTTTAACGTACATGATGTTTTGGAAAAGCTTCGTGGGAAACGGGTTGTATTTGTTGGTGATTCGTTGAGTAGAACTCAATGGGAGTCTATGATATGTTTGCTCATGACTGGTGTGGAGGATAAGAAGAGTGTATATGAAGTCAATGGGAACAAGATCAGCAAGCGGATTAGGCATTTAAGCATTCGGTTTAGTTCGTTCAGTTTTACTGTTGAGTTTTACCGATCAGTTTTCTTGGTGCAGCCTGGTTCCGTCCCAAAACGTGCGCCAAAGAGGGTTAAAGCAACGCTTAAACTTGATATGTTGGATGATATCAGCAAAGAATGGATTGATTCTGATATTCTGATCTTTAATTCAGGGCATTGGTGGAATCCAGGGAAGCTCTTTGAAATGTAAGTTATCTAGTTTTTTATTTTATTTTTATTTTTTTCCACTGTAGATGCGGGGGATGTTGCTCAAAACTGTATCTTGGGTATTAAGAGTTGGATATCAGTTTTAATTAGTTGTTATACTTTCATTTTATGTTTGCTTTTTTTCGAGTTGATGTGCCTCTTGATCCTAAATAATGTGACATGATCTTTATGTTAACACTCATTCCACTTGCACAAATTTCATTCTGTGCTTCATTTAATAAATGTTGACAGAATATAAGTAACACAAAGCTTCCAATTCATTGGCTAGAAGTGTAGTCCTCCAATGCTTAGTACCAAAGGAAATTGGTGTAACGTAGGCCATTGTCATTGTTCTTGTAGCCATAGATGCCACAGTGATCCAATTATGACTACTAGTACAACCAGAATATAATCAAGAACTGAAATTTTAAAGAACAAGCATTGCCTGCTGCAATGTATTTTTGACAGGTTTCAAAACTGTAAAACGGTTGGCTTTTGCTTTTACAAACTATGAAAGTGTTTTATACATTTGATTCTTCAGAATGCATCTAATATGTTTGTTCAGACAGGGGCTGGTATTTTCAGGTGGGTGGAAAGATGAAGCTTGGAATTTCAACAACTGGTGCCTTCAAAACCGCATTAGCCACTTGGGCATCTTGGATCGAGAATATGGTCAACACAAATGAGACACAAGTATTCTTTCGGACTTTTGAGTCCTCTCATTGGAGGTGTGTTTAGTAGTCACTGAATTTTGCGTCCAAACCATATTGGTAAACGCATGGAGTTGTCCAACGCTGAAGGCATATATTTATGTCAAACTTCTCAATTGAATATTGTCCAATGGATCTATTACAGTGAAATGCGTTTCAATTAAACTATGCTTGTGGCTGCTTTTGTGGATGTCTTGACACAACCACGAATATAAATTTCACTCTTTTCCCTGAATTGACTGTTCTCTCATTTTAGAGCTGTGGTCTATATCATTTGTATGTGCACAACAACCAGTCCTTTTCGTTGGCAAAAAACCTCCTTTAGAGCTAGCCATTTTCTTTTCCTCCAGTTGTGTCCTTGATTTTATGACCTTGTTATGCTTCCTTGTTAATATTTATGTTTGTACCACATTACATACAAAAAACCATATATGATGATTTTTTGACATTGATGCTTCTATCTGTAGCAGCAGTCGAACCCGACAGAAGTGCAAAGTGACTCGACAACCTTTGTCAAAAATCCAAGGCAAGGAACGAAGCCCATTTTCAGACATTATACAGAATGTAGTGAAGAATTTGTCAGTTCCGGTAACAGTACTGCATGTTACTCCAATGGGTGCATTCCGAAGTGATGCACATGTGGGTACATGGAGTGACAATCCATCAGTCCCTGATTGCAGCCATTGGTGCTTGCCTGGTGTACCTGACATGTGGAATGAAATTCTTTTCTCATATCTGTTTTCAAAGGAGAAGATTTCCCTTCAATGAATATGGTAACTTGTAAGTAAAATTTTTCTCTTTCTATATTATTTATGATCTCTATGCTTTCTTATTTCTTGCTAGCTTCCATGTACTCTGTGATTGAGTTAGTCTGTGACTTGAGGGATAACTGTTCTAATTTGAATTTTCTTTCCCTGCTGAGGGTTGGGTTATTTCGTGAGCTGTAAACTTTTATTATGGAAATTGCTCTTGTTTTTCCCTTTAGTAGTTGCTTACAATTTTGTGGGTTTTAGCTGCCTTGTTCCACAAGTTGGTTTCCATCTGTTTCTTTGTTGAAATTATGTAATCAAATGAGAAATTTCATTAGCTGAAGCATTACTTTCTAAGTTTTTGTAAACTTTTCAATCATCGATAAAGGTTGATTAGTTAGTTTATTGAGTCTCTACTTAATTAATTATTAATTAATTACCAGTCTAATGCTCTTGAAAATTTTTGAGAGTATAGGAAAGAAGTAGAGACTCAGCCAAGTTGACCCATTAAAGACTTGACTAATGATAGAGGCAGTGACTATCAAACTACATAAGACATTTATATAATGCCGTAGTCTTGAGAACAAAAATGGGATTGCTGAAAGTCGCAATATGATTCTGTTAGGTATGACTAGATCAATGATGAATTGTGATGATTTACTCTTTATTATTTATTGGGAAAGGAATTATTGACTTTGGGCTTGTGGCATACTTATTATACAGAGTCAAGAATAAGGCTAAACCACTTGGGCCATAGGAGTATTGAATTTGATCTAATCTTGACATTTCAAACTTCAGAAGTTTCGGGTTCTGAGGCATATGCTAATCCCAAAGTTGCAAAGAGATAAGTTAGGTGCATGGAATAGGACATGTGGAAATTGGAGTGATCACAAGTTAGGTAAGGAATAGGACATGTGGAAATTGGAGTGATCACAAGTTAGGTGCAGCGAATGGGACGTGTGGAAATTGGAGTGATCACAAGTTCTACCACCTTGAAAATGATAGATTGAAAGTAGAGATGCTATTTTCTTGGAGAGCGTTAGTTTGGTTACTCCTATTGATGATGATGAGCATGGAAAAGGAAAAAGGGCAAAGCTAGAACTTCACCATGAAAACATATAGGACTTTAGGTAATCATGTTTAGGGTTGGTCTAAGTCATATTTTTATGTAGTTTATAGATTAGAATACTGCTAGACCGATTTGCTAACTTATTATTCAGTTTTAGTAATGGCTGTAAGGGTTGGTCATGGTATTTAAATGAAACAAAAATGCCTACAGTATGCTTGATCATCAGGACAACAAACATGGAAGGTCAAGGCTAGATGAATGATGGCAGCATGTTTGTTTTGAGGGATAAGGGTGTGAGATTGGACTATTAGTTCCACCGGACTAATAGTCCATTGTTTGTTTGAAAAATTTTGCTCCGGACTAATAGTCCCCCCGGACTATTAGTCCCACAAATATGGGACTATTCTATCACATGGGATTATTTTGTGAAATGTTCATTTTACCCTCCATGCTATTACTTAGTAAACAATTAGAAAATGGTAAAATAGTCTTTTGAACATTTATAAATTATTTTTTTAGTGTTGTTAATTTAAAATTATATATTAAATAAAAAAATTTAAATTAAAAATTAAAAATTAAATTTAATTAAAAATAATAAATTATAAATTATGGCCTTATAAATTAAATTTTTTTAGTGTTGTTAAAAATTAAATTTACATATTAAATAAAATTATTTTTTTAGTGTTGTTAATTTAAAATTATATATTAAATAAAAAATATAAATTATAAATTAAATTTATTTAAAAATAATAAATTATAAATTATGGCCTTATAAATTAAATTTTTGTAGTGTTGTTGAAAATTTAATTTATATATTAAATAAAATTATTTTTTTATGTCGTTAATTTAAAATTATATATTAAATAAAAAATATAAATTATAAATTTAATTTAATTGAAAATAATAAATTAAAAATTATGGCCTTATAAATTAAATTTTTTTAGTGTTGTTAAATTATAAATTATAGATTACAAATTTAAAATTATATATTAAATAAAAATTATAAATTATAAGGATAAAATAGTCTTTTGAACATTTATCATTTTCCATAATATCCCAAACAAACATGTGATTCAATAGAATAGTCCAATCCAGACCTCTAATCCCATGACTAAACAAATATAGGATACAAATTTAGTCCAACCAAATAGTCTCGGGACAATGTATCCCAGGACTAATAGTCCGATGGATTACAATCCCCCTTATCTAGTCCGTCCAAACAAATGCACCCTAAAGTGTGTGTAGGTCCTTTGATAGTTGCTGGCAACATTGCAAGTTTGATCTTCCTTGTTTCCATAAGTTGGCCTCCATATATTTCTTTGTTGAAATTATGTATTCAATATGCACAAATGAATTCCATTAACTGAACCATTTTACAATCGTAATTAACCATATAAATACTTTTATAAGAATAGCAAGATAGTTCTAGCAAAGTTCTCCCCTCATAATATGAATAAGATAAAAAACTAAAAACAAAATTATGTAGTTAGGTTGGTTAAAAAATGATTGATGGTAGGGACCAAAGAAACACGCACATTCGCCAAAGAAACATGCACATTTGCACAAAGATGCATCATTCGTCAATCAAATATACGTATCCTGTGGTTTAGTAATAAAACCCTCCTAAAAATTTTGCTAGGGAAACTTCAAGAAGTGTTTTCCAATGCAATCAATGAAAACAACAGTCCATATCTTAGCATGAGTGTCAAGTCTCAGGAAACTTGCAAGCATTGTAATAGATAAAATAATCAGAGCCTCACTACAAATAAGCACCCAGAAGTACTGCTTTCTCCACATCAATCCAATCTTGAAACACCTGAATTTTCACAACATTTAAATGGCATCTCCTCTAAATAACTTTGACTTCCCATATTTTCCTTCCCCGCCACCTCCTTCAGCGACACCCCCGAGTCACTCAATTCCACCACCACCACCTCACACATTTTCTCCACCACCTCCTCATATCATTCCTCAACCACCTCCACCTCACACATTTACTCCACCACCTCCTCATATCATTCCGCCACCACCTCCTTATATCATTCCTCCACCACCTCCATCATCACCGGGCAATCACTCTACTGTTATAGTTATTGTTTTTGTCTCGTTTGGTGGTCTGTTTTTCCTTGCTTTCCTTGCGATTGCACTCTGTTGCTTCATCAAGAAGAAGAAGAAGAAGAAGATGGTACAAGAAACTGATATTGTACATGTTGATGAACATTTAAAGGTGAGGGAGGAGATTGTGCAAGGCCCACATGGATTGCAAGCTGTGGTGCTATCGATTGAGGATGATGTGCATATTGATGAAGAGATTCGGAAGAATCAGAAGTTTGGTGAAGGTGGTATGCATGTTAAATCTGCACACAACATTTCTAGTGCCCTTGAGGAAGGAACATCCTTTTCTGGTTCAAGTCACCACCATGTAGAGCACAAGCATTGATTATGGATTAATTTCTTTCAAGTTTGTCCTCACGCTAATTCAGAATAATGCGTGAAAATAACTCAATATACTGTGTAATAAAATGAATGTATTATTGTTTTGGGTTGTCATAATAAACTTGCAACCATTGTACCTTTCAGAATCCATAATTGCTTTTACAATCTAAGCCTAATTCCCAGGATGAGATGCAACTATATTGCTGTGTTATAATTTCTTACCTTCTATTTGCTTTGCTGTGATCTTTAACCTGCCAATGAACTTGATAAATCTCAGTTGGTTTTTCTGGTCATTTGAACCACTTTTTGACTAATTTACTTAGAAAATAGTCACTTGTAGCATTCTGCTCAGTGGGTTGTTGCTGATGCCTGAAATTTCGCCGGTTTTTTAGACCATACTGCTTATGCAGCTTTGCTGTAATTGACACATTCGATCCTATATGCAAAATTTGTATACGACTATGTTTCAGCCGCTTATGCAGCTGAATGTTTTTCTATTTTTCAGGTTATTTGAAGCATTTTGTTACCAGAATTCACGTAGAAATGCTTTCACTCGATGCAGTCTGCTCAGCAGGTTGTTTACGCCTCGAATTTGACCAGTTGGTTGGATCATACCCGATTTAAGCAGCTTTGCTGTGCTTGATAATAATACTCATTGATCCTACATTAGTCTACGATTCGTTTGCAACAATGACACTGTTTTTTAAGTGCATTTATAATTCTTTATTTGTGAAGTCTTCTTATTTTACCACTCTTGTTAATGAAAAGCCTTCATATGTGTATAGAAGAAGCCTCTAGATGCAGCAATGACACTTTGGTGTAAGGGAAAAGGACATAACATGTTGGGCTTTTTCTCTTTGTGGCAAAGATTTGATGACAATTGGTATTTTTGCCAAATTGAAACGACCCATATGTTTGTAGACTTTGAATAAACAAAGGTCCAAGTCTTCTTATTTTAGCACTCTTGTTAATGAAGAGCCTTCATATATGCAGTAATGACACTTTGGTGTGAAGGGAAAAGGACATAACTTAACATGTGGGGCTTTTTCTCTCTGTGGCAAAGATTTAATGATAGTTGGCATTTGCCAAATTGAAACGACCCATATGGTTGTAGACTTTGAATAAACAAATGTCCCCAATTCAGGTACTTCTGTTCTGGTATGTTCAATTCCAAATTGCGTCTAAGGCAGAACCTTTCTGAATTGCTATGTTTAGATCTTAAATTTGTCACTCTCTTCCTGTTTTTAGATTATTAGTTAGTTTTTTTTATTTTTATTTTTTTGACGAATTACACTATTAGTCTCTATAGTATGGAATTCGTATCACTTTGGTCATTGATTTTTTTAATTGTAACACATTAGACCCTAAATTTTGAATCTTGTTCCAAATAAAAATAATTGAAGATACCATTATTTAATTTCAAAGACAAAATTGTCAACTTGATAAAATATAAACTAATTTGACAAAAATAAATGTCAAAAAAATATTTTTAAATTTTTAAAAATTATTTTTACTCACAAAATATAAAATTATGTAACATTGATAAATTTTTTACATGTTTATTTATTAAATTAATTTTTATTATGTATATGGATGATGATCATGTAATGGGTGGTGTTTTTATTTTCATTAAATTAGTTTTTATTTTTTTAAAAGTCAAATATGGCGACAATTTTAATATCATTATTAAACAAATCTATTAAATTAAAAAAATTTAAAACTAAAAACATTTCATATATTAAATATATCAATTATACATTAAAAGCTTAACAACCATCTATTACATGATCATCATTCAATTACATAATAAAAATTTACTTGGTAAAATAAATAGATAAATAAATGTGTAAAAGATTTATTAATTTTACATAATTTTATCTTTGGTGAGTAGAAATAATTTTTAAAAATTTAAAATTATTTTTTTGATATTTATTTTTCTTAAATTAGTTTATATTTTATCAAATTGAGGATTTTGCCATTGAAATTGAGCAATGATATCTTCAATCATCCTTATTTGAAACAAAATTCAAAATTCAGGATCAAATGTGTCACAATTGAAAAATCAAGAATTAAAGTGATATAAGTCCCAAAGTATAGAGACTGTTGGTATAATTTGTCATTTTTTTCTTTTTTTCTTTTTTTAGGCTGAGTTTGGTTAGGATAAAAGTGGTGAAAAGTGAAACAAAGAGAAAAAATAACTTTTTCTAAGCTTGTTCAACATGAAATTGGTGAAAATTACAAGAAAGTAGATTTTCCTAAACAACTCATACTAGCATAGTGACTAAGTTTTTAGTTTCTTTTAAAAAACACAAATGTTCTGTTTTGATTAGAAAGAAAATTTGATAGAAAATGAAAAGTAAAAGAAAACGAAATGAAAAAATATTATATTTTCTTGTAAGCATTTGATTAAGATAAAAATTTTGTAAGAAAACAAATAGAAAAATTTGAAAGTTTAGTTATAGGGAACTTATTTAATTTTTCTTGTATTTTTTTGAAAGAAATTTAAAATTAGTTACAATGTTAATGTGTGCTATACAAAAAAAAAAAAATACTTTTCTTCTATTTTTTACCACTTTCAAGATAAATAAACCCATAAAAGTTAAAATAAAAAAAAATTCTACTCTTTCTCTTATTTTGTACTTTTTTCATCCTAAACAAAATGAGGCAAAAAAAAAAAAAAAAAAAAGAACAAAAAAAAAAGAAAAGAAAGAAACACAAGAAAGTTTAAATTTGTTAATAAAAGTGGTTATTATAATTAAAATTTTAAATTTCATCTATCTCCTTTCAAAATTTTCATCCTAATCAAATGCATGTGAGAAAATCTTTTTTTTTTTTTTTTTCATTCCCCCCCCCCCCCTTCAATTTCCACTATTTTTACTTTTCAACCATTTATTTCTCTATAATGAAATAGATTTGTAGTTCATTTGAGCTATTTCCATCTTATAATCATCTTAAAGTTGTACCAAATCCTCTATAATACTTTCAAAATAAAAAATTTATAAGTAGCTTCAGAGCATTTTTATAGCATAAAACTATAGAAACACATTTAATCAAATTTAATTCTTGACTAGTTATTTTAGTTGAACATAAAAGCACTAGCTACATGTAACTAGGGATAGAAGACTCAACAAATGATTTTAGGTAATAAAATATTTAATATATTATATTTTATTTATCATTTCATCAATTATTACTATATTAATAATAAGCATGAGTGGTGCAATCATTAAACTAATGCAATTGTAATACATCAGATAAAAAAATACAATTTGATAAATTAAGAAAAATTATTTATAAACAAAATTTGTATATAAAACAAAACTAAATTAGAATGATATAATTGTGTTATTTTTGAAAATATAAGTTAGAATAACAGGTATTTTAAATTGAGATTAACGGAAAGTGTCACATCATTTTGTATGTAAATTCAATATAATTTTTTTAGGATAAATTATAGCAACTTCCTTGACGTTTGGATACAACAAATCATACATTTTGAGATAATTAAATCAACATTTTTTTTAGTAAGCCTAAAGAGATCGGAACGAATATAGCTTGTGTTCAGACTAAAAAAATAAATAAAATAAAATATATATTTTAATGTAAAAAAGATGGTAAGAATCACTTTTTTATCCATGAGACTAACAAATTATGAAGAAAAATGGGTGGAGTGTTACGTAAATTAAACATTGAAAGAGTAATATAATTATGTAAACTTGTGAAATTTATATATTTTCTTCAAATTTCAAGAGACGTGAATGTAATTTATCCAATATTTTATTTAAAGCAAATTACACTAACAGTCCCTATTATTTGGAACTCGTGTCACTTTGGTCTTTGACTTTTCAATTGTGACACATTTGACCCTAAATTTTGAATATTATTCCAAATAAGAACAATTGAAGATATCATTGCTTAATTTCAAGAGTAAAATTTTCAATTTGAGAAAATATGAACTAATTTGACAAAAATAAATATCAAAATAATATTTTTAAATTTTTAAAAATTATTTCTACCAACCAAAGATAAAATTATGTATAATTGATAAATCTTTTAGACATTTTTTTTTTTACCAAATTAATTTTTATTATGTGTTTGAATGATGATCATATAATGAGTGGTTGTTAGGATTTTAATATGTAATCGATATATTTAATATATGAATTATTTTTAGTTTTGGATTTTTTGATTTAATGGATTGGTTTAATAATGATATCAAAGTTGTCGTCATATTTGACTTTTGAAAAATAGGAACTAATTTAATGAAAATAAAAATAACCACCCATTACATGATCATCATCCAAACACATAATAGAAATTAATTTGGTAAAAAAATAAATAAATGAACATCTAAAAGATTTATCAATTTTACATAATTTTATCTTTAGTAGGTAGAAATAATTTTTAAAAATTCAAAAATATTTTTTTGACATTTATTTTTGTCAAATTAGTTTATATTTTATCAAATTGACGATTTGCCCTTGAAATTAAGTAATGAAATATTCAATTGTTCTTATTTGGAACAAGATTCAAAATTTAAAGTCAAATATATTACAAGTGAAAAGTTAGGGACCAAAGTGACACAAGCTCCAAACTATAGGACCATTAGTGTAATTCGCTCTTTTATTTATATATCATTACCCTAAACAAATGTGATTATTCATTATTTTAATTCTCTCTTAAATATTAAATCTGAAGTTTAAAAAAAATAAAAATAAAAATAGAATAGAGTAAAAAATAAAGATTTTGTTGGAGAATATATTTGAAAAGAAGATTAGTTAAAATAGAAAAATAGATTTTTAGTTAAAATTTAACTAAAAATTTGACTATTTTGACGAAAATGCTCTTATATAAATTGCTACTGCACCAAATATGGCAATTTTCGCTTCTTACCCTTTTTTTTTTCCTTTTTATTTTTCTCAATAAATGTAGTTCATGGGCTTCGTTAGGAGTCCCACTCAAATAATTTGAGTCGCACATCTTATAATTATTTATGTAGACATTTATAATTAAAAGGGAAAATTATCAGGAAGTCTTGTTTGAAAAACGTGTAGTCTATTTAGTTTCATAACTTTTTATTTATACCCAAAAATCCTATAATGTTATTATTCTTCTTCTCTGCCTCTCTTCTTTTTTGTCTCTTTTGCTCTTTACGTTTTCCGGCGATCGTTGACGGGGTAACCATATTTACTTCTTCTCTTTCTCTTTCCGATATATAGTCACCGGCGACCGACGACTACCATCGATTGGGATTTACTGGCAACCACCAACCGCCGACTACTTACTTCACTCTCACTGACAATAAAAAAGATATGTTTCTGACGAAGAAGATGAGTAGATTCACATCAGATCTGATGTAGATCTACATTAGATCCGGCTAAATCTAAACAAAAAATAGTTACTAGAGTATAATCCTCTCTCTATATTCGCCTCTCTCCTTCGATCTCTTATTTTTTTTTACATTTTCTCTGTTATACACTTCTCTTTTTTCTGTTCTAATGGAGAAAATTTTTAAATTTTGAACAAGTTGTTTTCGAGTTTTAGTTACAGGCGGTGAAAATTGTAAAATTTTGCAGTTTCAAATTTTTTTGGTGCTGTATAGATTTACATTAGATCTGAGTAGATCTATATCAGATCCGGCTAGATCTAAACAAAAAATTGTTGCCGCAGTACAATCCTCTCTCTATATTCATCTCTCTCCGTCGATCTTTCTTTTTTTTTTTTTTTACACATTTTCTTTGTTATACACTTCTCTTTTTCTGTTCTAATGGAGAAAATTTTTAAGTTCTGAACAAGTTATTTTCAAGTTTTAGTTACAGGCGATGAAAACTGTAAAATTTTACAGTTTCAAATTTTTTTGGTGCTGGAATGAATCATGGTATAAAACTGTAAAATTTTACAGTTTCATAGCATGTTTTTCAGTTTGATTAATAAGAATAAATACTTAATAGATTTTTGCTTTGAAACTGTAATATTTTACAGTTTCAAAACTTACTTTTCAGTTTGATCAATATTGGAGATTATTTGCTTAAATCTTACAAAAATTGAAAAATAGCATATGTTTTTCCCATTGTTGTTATTTTTTGTCGTTCCATTTTTTTTTCTTTTAGTTTATCAATATTTAGCACATTTTGCTATATTTTTTCACTCTAATTTCTCCATTTTTTTCCCCGGTGATATTATGGATATTCCGGTGAATCTCCAATGATATTCTTAACGTTCCGTGAACATTCTGAACATTCCGACGACTTCTATTAACGTTCTTTACACTTCCGGTGAACTTCTGGCGATACTCCGGCGACTTCTCGGCGATACTCTGGTGACTTTCCGATGATGTTGAATATTCCGACGAGTCTCCGGTGACTGTTTGATGGAAGTTTGACGGTAGTAGAATGTAACAGCATCTGTAAATTGAAAAAAAAAAAAAAAGAAGGATTTTTTGATAACAATTAAAAATATATAGGACTAATTGATGTAAGTGTTTTGTTTGGGGATTAGATAGATCTTGAATTTTGTATATGGGACTTATTGGTAAGTTCTCCTAATTAAAATTAGATTAATTCAATAAATATACTCACATTTTATTAGATGTTTTAAAAAGAATTTTTTGGCCAAAACTTCCTCCACAGCCCCCTCTCTCTTTTTTTTTCTTTTTTTTTTTAATGAAAATGACAGTCCAAAATTTTTAAATTTGTAAACCCCTTGACGAAGAAGACACGCATCCTTCATGAAAGACGAACAAATTTATTTTCACTTTTATGGACGATCTCGTTTTTAATAACTAATTTTATATTTTAAAATGATATAACTTTTTATTTATCCATTAGTTTTTAATAAAATTTGTATTTTAAAAATTCTCTCTTCAAAATCTATTGAATAAGATCTATGTTAGCCATGAAATCCTTTAAAAAAAAAATAAAATTTTTATTGTCAAAATTAACATCAACAGTCAAATTTTACTATCTTACAATAAAATTTTATTTTGATTCACAATAAATTTTACTAGTATGAAATTTTAGCATTTTAAGAAGACACTTTTTTCCTAAAGGACAAAGAAATTTGTTAATATGTACTCTCCCTACTTCTAAAATTTTACTTTGGTCTAAATTTTGTTTAGTGACAATTTGTTTATAAATGACAATAGAAGTTTCGTTTTGTTTATTCATAAATTGAGAGTAAATTTTTATCTAGTTTGAATTTTTTTTTTTTTTTAAGTTCTACACAGTCACATTTTATTATTTTTGCTGCTGAACATACTGGAACAACATCGTCATTTGAGATCCTAGCCTCAATATTTGAACTGATCATAACATTAAAAAAAAAAAAACTTTGAATTTAAATAAACTTCCAAAAATTAGAGATTTTTACAGATCTAAACTTCGAACATTGATATTTAAACAGATCAGTTTCAGTGACAAATCGATGATTAATGATTATGTAGAAAATGATATTTGTAATACAAAATCAACATGCAAGAAAAATAGTGATGAATTTGTACCAAAACACGATGATTTCACTTTCACAAGAGGATTTTTCAAAAGTGTTTTGAAAAGAAACGAATACGAGAATGGTTTGGTGAATGCGAATGTCACTATCTCTTCACATACATACATGGCTATTGTACGGGGAGCAAATATTCGTCGCTGTCCATACTCCTCGTGTCCAAGCTTTGCTTCACTCTGAATAACCTGAGAACATAACGACGGTGAGCTGCTTGGCGGGTGTGATGCTGGAAAGCCCTTTTGACAATCAAGTTAGTACCCTTTTTTAGAGAGAGAAAAAGAGAGGAGACCAAAGATAGATAGCCTTGATAACCAAGATTCTAGACCTGTGCACGGAGGTGCTGCGCTGTTTATACAGCTTATGCACGCACTACTTTGCTCGTCATTTCTTGAAAGCGTGGATGTACTGCCCTCTTTATTCCTTACACGTCTACGCGTTAATATTGCTAAATAACATTTGGCTAAACAACCAAACGGTATTAATGCGCAACTATCGGCAGGTTTTCTTCCTCGCAATCCATTTGGGTCACGTAGTAACTCTTGCTGTGCTACCCATAACCTGGCCCAAGGCCGTTTACCAACTTTCATCAATTGGCTGAACTTCGAGTTGTCCAACTGATCAACCGTGGCTCGGCCAAATATTGCTCGGTCTATACAAAGGACGGTGTCATTAGCTCAAACTATTCTTCGGTCAGCCCATTCCACATGCAGTCCAATCCTTTGTTCTGTGTGAATTCCCCTCAATTGCACACATAGCTCGACCCATATTTCTCGACCGAGCACATACATAGCTTGGCCCATTATGCTCATTGGATTTTCCCTTCTCAATTGCCCCTTAATCCCATCGATTACAACTTGATTGGGATTAATCTTCATTGGATTTTCCCCTTAATCTTCATTTTAGCTCGGTTTGTCATCAAGTTTCATGATAGCTCGGTCAAGTTTTATCACTTGTTTTTGGGGCCTGCACTGCACTATTGCACAAATCTTCATAGCTCAAATTTTTCAAAATTTTCTTCGGCTTTCGTGTTAACCACTTAACCAGCTTAGCTCGTCGATTTACTTCTCGGGAGCAAAATCAGCGCAACTTTTGGAAAGAAAAATAAACATAGCTCGATGATTTACTTCGAGCAAAATCAGCTCGGCAAGGAACTCCAAAGTTGGTGAGCAGGGTCAGCTCGGCGATTTGCTTCTTGGTAAGCAAAATCAGCTCAGGTCAGCTCGACAACTTACTTCTTGGCGAGCAAAATCAGCTCGGCAAGGAACTCCAAAGTTGGCGAGCAAGGTCAGCTCGGCATCTTGCTTCTTGACGGGCAAAATCAACTTGACAAGGAATTTCAAAGTTTGCGAGCAAGGTCAGCTCGGCGTCTTGCTTTTTGGTGAGCAAAATCAGCTCGACAAGGAACTCTAAAGTTTGTTAGCAAGTTAGCTTAGCATCTTGTTTCTCAGCGAGCAAAATCGGCTTGGCAAGGAATTCTAAAGTTGGCAGCTCGGCGACTTGCTTCTTGGTAAGCAAAATCAACTCGAGAAGGAACTTCAAGGTTGGCGTGCAAGGTCAGCTTGGTGACTTGCTTATTAGCGAGTAAAATTAACTTGGCAAGGAACTTCAAGGTCGGTGAGCAAGGTCAGCTCGGCGACTTGCTTCTTGGTGTGCAAAATCAGCTCGGCAAGGACTTCAAGGTTGGTGAGCAAGGGAAGCTCGACGACTTGCTTCTTGGCGAGTAAAATAAGCTCGGCAAGGAACTTCAAGGTCGGTGAGCAAGGTCAGCTCAGCGACTTGCTTCTTGGGGAGCAAAATCAGCTCGGCAAAGAACTCCAAAGTTTGCAAGCAAGGTTAGCTCAGCAACTTGGTTCTTGGCGAGCAAAATCAGCTCGACAAGGAACTCCAAATTCAGCAAGCAAGGTCAGCTCAGCAACTTGTTTCTTGGCGAGCAAAATCAGCTCGGCAAGGAACTCCAAAGTCGGTGAACAAGGTCAGTTTCGCAACTTGCTTCTTGGCGAGCAAAATCAACTCGGCAAGGAATTTCAAAGTTAGTGAGCAAGGTCAGCTCCGCAGCTTGCTTCTTAGCGAGCAAAATCAGCTTGGCAAGGAATTCCAAAGTTGGCGAGCTAGGTCAGCTCGGTAAGTTGCATCTTGGTGGCAAAATCACCTCGGCAAGGAACTTCAAGGTTGGCGAGTAACGTGAGCTCGGCAACTTGCTTCTTGGCCAGCAAAATCAGCTCGACAAGGAAGTCCAAAGTTGGCGAGCGAGGTCAGCTCGACAACTTGCTTCTTGGCGAGCAAAATCAACTCGACAAGAAACTTCAAGGTACTCGGCAAGGAATTTTAAAGTTGATCAAAACCATCAGCAAACCTCTTGCTGAGCAAAGTCAGCCCGGCAAGGAATTCCAAAGTTGATTAAAACCATTAACAAACCTCTTGCCGAGTAAAATCTACTCGGCATGGAATTCCAAAGTTGATCAAAAAAATCAACAAATCTCTTATCGAGCAAAATCCACCATGTAGGGAATTCCAAAGTTAAACAAAACCATCAACAAACTTCTCGCTGAGCAAAATCTGCCCGGCAAGGAATTTTGATCTTTCCGTCAAAATGATCACTAGTTGCCCCTTGGACCGTGCCAAATCTGCTTGGTGGGACGAAAATACAACACTTCTCAAAAAACGATCTAATTGTTTCATTCTGTCAATAGTAGAAAGGGTTACAAAAGTAAAACGAAGAATAAAATTTCATATTGGCAATATTCGGTGTTCCAAAAATAGATTGGCCATTTATATTTTGAGAGTTTTGTGCCCATTTTTCTCGATCTTCTTAATGACGTCTTCCAAAACTGAACTCCTTAGATCTCTTTCAGGGTTGTTTGCATGACCATCCTCTTGTTCGACTGCTTGAATCTTTCCGGCGACTTTCTTGTTCTCTATTACCGGACTTGCCTTCACAGTAGTTGTGGCTACATCATCTTCAACTCGAATGTGTTCATTAATGTGTTGCATGAGCAGTTCCATGGCCAACGGTTGATTCATTGTGAGCGAGTCTCTTAGTCTATGTCTAACTGTGTTAATCATATTGTTTAATTTTGATGATGTCTAAAATATTATTTTTCAAAATTTGGATTTTTTAATATACATATTATTTGACACAAAATATTATTTGTTAAAAATATATATTGTATGATATATTTGTTAAATATTATTTAAATAAAAATATTTTGAAAACTTTACTATTCACTTTTTTTTTAAAAAAAAAAAATTAGGCTGATCACTATTCATCATTTGACAAATTGATTGGTTGTATTATTTTGACAAATTTGGTATTGATGAGTTGTTTTCTTTTGACAAAATTGATTTGGAGTGGAAGGATATATTTAGTTTAAAATCTCTACAACATATATAATAATTTAAAGAAGGTATATATTTTCAGATCTATCATAAATATTATTTAAAGAGAATTTTTTTGTATGCAAATATCTGATTAAATATTATATATATACATGATATTATATTCAAAAATGTTGATTAAATTATATATTTAAAACCTTGATGATTTTTCTATAATGTTTGACAAAGAAAAAGTGGTCAAAGAAAATATAATGTTTGACAAAGAAAAAGTGGACAAAGAAAATATAGGTTTGACAAAGGAAAAAAAAATGAACAAAGAAAATATAATTTTTGACAAAAGAAAAGGGTGCCACATGATTTTAGATGCCTTTTGTCTGTCAAGGTGCGTGCCCACGTAATCCATGACGTCAGCAAGTAGCGTCCTACCTCCAACGGGTATATTTTTGTGTATAAATAGAAGTGTTATGTGTGGAGAAAAATCAAGAACTTGAAGAGAAAAGTTTATGTGTGCTCAAAAATTTTGAGTATATTGTATTATGCTCTTTCATTTTCAGATCTAAGTATAGCCTTTGTTCTTACACTTTCATATCTACTCTTTGTGAGAGAATTATTGTAAAAGAGGGTTTAAGTACTACTTATTTTTATTCATTATTTTTGTGAGAGATTTTGTAAGGGTAATGCATTTATTGTTGAGTAAGACTCAATAGATAAGAGTAAGTCCTTTGCCAAATCCACAAGCTTGGTGGTATATTTATTCAGTTGATAGTAAAGAAATTCTCAAGGAGGTTCCTTGGGGAGTGGACGTAGGTCTGGCGTGCCGAATCACTATAAATCTCAGTATTTGATTTTCTCTCCCTATCTCTCTTACTTTTATATTGATAATTATTATTATGTTTTTTTTTTGTTTGTTAAAATTCTGAATATTGTGTTAATTTTAATATTGTAATTTTTTTTAATAACCCATTTCACCCCCCTCTTGGGTTTCCTACCTGGGATAACAATTGGTATCAGAGCCTAGACTCTAGTTTGTGTGACTTAACCATCTTAGAGTAGATCATGACAATCCCTAGTTATTCCTTACCTGAGGGACAAGCATCTAATAGGCCACCACTATTTAGTGGCACAAATTTTAGCTATTGGAAAACTAGGATGACCATACATGTTCAATCTAATGATTATGAATGTTGAAAAATTATTTGCAATGGTCTAAAAATTCCTACCAAAATTATAGATGGACTTAGGGTACCAAAACCTGAAGATGAGTGGAATGAATCAGATATTGGAATGACCCAAATTAATGTCAAAGCCACAAACATGTTGTACTGCGCCTTAGATGCCAATGAGTTCAACAAAATTTTCATATGTAAAACCGCAAAAGAAATTTGGGATAAACTTATAGTGACTCATGAGGGAACTGAATAAGTTAAAGAATGTAGAGTCAGTTTGCTAGTCCATAATTATGAACTCTTTAAAATGAAACCTGATAAAACTATTCCTCAAATGTTTACTCGCTTTACTGATATTATTAATGGTTTAACTTCTCTTGGCAAAATATATACTAATGCTGAAATTGTAAGAAAAGTGCTTAGGTCATTGCCAAAAAGTTGGGAGACAAAAGTCATTCCATTACCGAAGCCAATGATTTATCAAAGTTAAGTCTAGATGAGTTAATGAGATTTCTCTTAATTCATGAGCTCATAATGCAAGAAGGAAAAGAAGAGGAGGACAACAACAACAAGAAAAGAATAGCCTTCAAATTCACCTCAAAACATCAAGAGGATGATGAAGATGATTCGAATGATGATGAGGAAATGACATTTATCACTAGGAAGTTCAAAAGGTTTGTGAAAAATAAATAAGGTGCACGAAATTTTTTAGAAAAGATTTCAATAATAGAGATTTTCAAAAGGGAGAAAATCACAAAAAATTTGAAGTTACCTGCTACGAATGCAACAAACCTAGACACTACAAATCAGAATGTCTGGAACTTAAGAAACAATTCAAGAAGGACAAGAAGAAAGCCATGATTGCAGCATGGGGAGAAGATAGTGATGAAAGCGACTCAGAAACCGAAGTTTGCAAAAATGAGGTTGCTAACCTATGCTTAATGGCACTTGGAAACGAAGATGAGGTAAATGACGAATCTTTTACGTTTAATGAATTACAATCAGCTTTTGATGAATTACATGCTGAATTTATGAAACTTAAGTTGAAAAGTAACTGTCAAAAGAAAGTGATTTCAAATTTATCAAAAGAAAATAAATCCTTAATTTCCAAAATAAATGATTTAGAAAATGGAAAAGGAAAATGATATTTTAACTCGAAAAGAGTTTTCAATTTCTGAGAAAACATTAGTTGTATTGCAAGAAGAAAATGAGTCTTTAAAAAAGGAGCAAATTGTTTTGAAAGAAAATATCGAAGACTTGAAAAATACTCTTTCCAAATTCACTCAAGGTAGAGACTTTAGACAAAATTCTAAAAAATCAAAATCATACTTTTGGTAGAGCCGGAATTGGATATAAACCTTTTTCAAAAGTAAAAATTGTCAAAAATAGTTTTGTCCATGCCTCTTCTAATCACTCTTATCTCACATGTCATTTTTGTGGTACAAAAGGTCATATTTCACCTTCATGTCTTGTTAAAAGAAATCCTTTTGCTAAAATAAAAAAGATGTGGGTCCCTAAAGACATTTCAAGAGTGTCAAATTCTAACTTTTATGGACGGAAGAAAATATGGGTACCAATAAAAAAATCAAATTTTTGTAAGTATGTTTCAAGACAGAATCTAGTAACGATAGATGGTATTTCGACAGTGCATGTTCGAGGCACATGACTAGAAATAAAGTTATGTTCGCCACACTTCAACCAAAGGATGGCGGATATGTAACTTTTGGCGACAATGGCAAGGGTAAAATCATAGGTATAGGTAGTATCGGTAAAAATCCTTCTCCTCTTATTGAAAATGTTTTACTTGTTGAAGGTTTAAAACATAACTTGCTTAGCATTAGTTAATTATGTGATAAAAGATATAGAGTTATTTTTGAGAAAACTCATTGCACTATTGAGAACACTCTAGAAAACAAAACTTTATTTGTAGGTTATAGACATGAGAATGTATATGTGTTTGATTTACATGATTTGTCTTCTCATTTTAACATTAAATGTTTATCTGCTATAAATGATAATGGTTGACTTTGGCATAGAAGATTAGGACATGCTCATTTTGATTTAATTTCTAAACTTTCAAAAAATGGGTTAGTCATTGGCTTATCAAAAATTATTTTTGAAAAAGACAAACTTTGTGATGCATGTCAATTTGGAAAACAAACTAGAATTTATTTTAAATCCAAAAATATCATTTCAATTACTAAACCACTTCAACTCTTGCATATTGATTTATTCGGACCATCTAGAACATTAAGTTTAGAAGGAAAATCATATGCTCTTGTTTGTGTTGATGATTATACTAGATATACATGGGTATTATTTTTAATACACAAAAATGAAAGTTTTTATAATTTCTCAAAACTTTGTAAAAGAATTCAAAATGAAAAAAGTCTTAATATTTGTAGTATTAGAAGTGATCATGGTAAAGAATTTGAAAATGATGATTTTATTATATTTTATGATGAGTTTGGAATTAATCATAACTTTTCTACCCCTAGAACTACTCAACAAAATGGTGTAGTTGAAAGAAAAAATAGAACCCTTGAAGAAATGGCCCGTATTATGCTTTGTGAAAATAATTTGCCTAAATATTTCTGGAAAGAAGCTGTTAACACTGCATATTATGTTGTAAATCGAGCTATGATTAGACCTATTCTTAAGAAAATCCTTTATGAAATTTGGAAAGGTAGAAAACCTAATATCAATCATTTGCATGCATTTGGTTGTAAATGCTTTGTATTGAATAACAATAAAGATAACTTAAGAAAATTTGATGCTAAATTGGATGAAGTTATATTTCTTGGATATTCAATTTCCAGTAAAGCTTATAGAGTATTCAATAAAAGAACTCTACTTGTTGAAGAATCTGTGCATGTTGTTTTTTATGAATCTAATAACATTGTTTCTAAGAATCTGGTAAGTAATGATATTGTAGAAAAACAACCAAGCATGAAGAACATTTATATAAAAGAAAATAAAGAAAATCCATTACGCGAACATGAAGAAGAAATGGCAATGGAAAAATTTCAAGAAATATATGCTCTTCTAGAAAACGACTCAAATTTACCAAAAGAATGGAAATATGCTTATGGCCACCCCAAAGACCTCATCATAGGTGATGCGGCGGAAAGTATAAAAACTTGTTCCTCTGTTAGAAATGTTTGTTTCACAAATTGAACCAAAATCATTTTTAAAAGCTGAAAATGATGAAAACTGGATTTTAGCAATGCAGGAAGAATTAAATTTATTTGAAAGGAATGAAGTTTGGTTTTTAACTCCTCGACCTAAGGATCATCCCGTTATTGGTACTAAATGTGTTTTTCAAAATAAAATGGATGAATTCGAAGTTGTTACTAGAAATAAAGCTAGATTAGTAGCTCAAGGTTATAATCAAGAAGAGGGCATTGATTTTGATGAAACTGTTGCACTAGTTACTAGACTTGAAGCTATTAGAATGTTACTTGCTTTTGCATGTTT
This sequence comes from Camellia japonica, assembly GCA_030407325.1. NCBI lineage: Eukaryota > Viridiplantae > Streptophyta > Magnoliopsida > Ericales > Theaceae > Camellia > Camellia japonica. Next base: position 139,965,166 of record JAPPVO010000016.1, on the reverse strand, counting down.
TAAAGATTTTAAATTATATCAAATGGATGTTAAAAGTGTTTTTTTAAATGGGTACATTTCGGAGGAAGTTTATGTTGAACAACCTCTCGGTTTTGAAAATCATAAATACCCGGATCATGTTTTCAAACTTTCAAAAGCCTTATATGGTTTAAAATAAGCTCCAGAGCTTGGCATGAAAGATTGAGTAATTTTCTACTTGACAAAGGTTTTTGTAGAGGAAAAATTGATACAACCCTTTTTATAAAAATCAAAAAGGAAGATATACTAATTATTCAAATTTATGTTGATGATATCATTTTTGGTGCTACTAATGAAAATTTGTGCAAAGAGTTTGCTAAAGATATGCAGTGTGAATTTGAAATGAGCATGATAGGGAAGTTAAATTACTTCCTTGGTCTACAAATTAAACAAACTAATGATGGGATCCATTTAAATCAAACGAAATATATCAAGGATCTACTCAAAAGGTTTGAAATGGAATTATCAAAGCCTACAGCAACTCCAATGAGCACATCAATAAAAATCGACAAAGATGAGCAAGGTAAACCTGTAGATGAAAAGAAATATCGAGGTATGATTGGTTCCCTACTCTATCTTACTGCAAGTAGACCCAATATAATGTTTAGTGTTTGTATGTGTGCATGTTTTCAATCTGCACCAAAAGAGTCACATATCGCCGCAGTCAAACGTATTTTCAAATTTCTTGTTAGCATTTCAAATTTGGGATTATGGTATCCTAAGGGAACCACCTTTGAACTTTTTGGTTACTTAGATGTCGACTTTACGGAATGTAGACTTGATCGAAAAAACACTAGTGGCACTTGTCATTTTCTTGGACACTCACTCACTTTTTAGTTTTGCAAAAAACAAAACTCAGTGGCTCTATCGACTGCTGAAACAGAATACATTGCCGCCGTTGGGTGTTGTGCACAGTTGCTTTGGATGAAATAACAACTTCAAGATTTTGGACTTCATTATGATCATATTCCTATAAAATGTGACAACACAAGTGCCATTAACCTTTTAAAAAATCCTATTCAGCACTCACGCACTAAATACATTGAAATAAGACATTATTTTCTAAGAAATCATGTACTCAAAGGTGACATTGAACTCGAATTTGTGCCTACAAATCATCAATTAGCTGACATATTTATCAAGCCTCTAAATGAAGAATAATTTTGTTATATTAGAATAAGATTTGGTATGATGAATACTCCAATATAATGTTTATATTAAAAATATTTTTTTTATAAATAATAATAATAATAAAAAAAAAAGAAAAATAAATTATGTACATATATATATTCTCTCTCTCTCTCTCACCCACTCCGTCTCTATCTCTCACCCGCTCTCTTCTTCACTCTCTGTTTTCTTTTTCTCTCGCTCTCCCTTTCTTCCTCTCATCCTCAGCCGACACCATCTTCATCATCACCATCGTCTACAACCAGCTCCACCATTCATAATATCGTCCATCACTTTTATCACTACCATCATCTACTCAAATCCCTCACCAATCTACCGAGATCCATCACTACTCTACCTAAAATCTGAATCACTATCATTACCGATTCATCAAGTTCCATCACCGATCCATCAAGATTCGTGACTAATCCATCAAGATCCATTGTCGATCTACAAAAATTTGTCACCGATCTACACGATCTTCTCCATTTCTTCGGATCACCAAAGTCATCACCGATCAACATGTTAAAATTTTTTTTGCACTGTGTAATATTTTTTTACTTGTTGTATGTGCTCCAAACTCTCTTGAATTTAATAATGATTGCTTCTACCTTGTCTGAAGAAATTGTTTTTATTTTTATTTTTTCCTTTTATGCTAGTGCACTTGGTGTAGTTGTTTATGGCTTGATCTTAATGGCCCTTGATATTATAGATTGGTAATTTGTTTCTTCAAATTTATGTAATTTTTAGTGCATTAATTTAGGGGGAGACTCATATATTTTGAGATTAACAATTATTATAAAAAATAATAAAAAAAGGGGCGTGTGTATATTCTGTGCATAATTTTAGAGAGAGTATATATATATATATAAATTTTCCTTATCTGCACTACTTCTTATCTGCACCACCAATTTTTTTTATTTTATTTTCCAAAGACAAAATTTATAAAATAAAAAAAAAGGGGAGGAGAAATGCTTGCAATTTTATTTCAGAAGGAGAAAATATTATTCGATTACATGTAAGTTTTCAGAAGGTTTCACAGATTTTTTCCATTTCACTTCTCTCAACAATTTTTCATGAGCCTCTTTTACATACCTCTCTCTATTTTCGACTTTTGTGAGTCATGGCATTATAATCGTTGCATAATATTGCACCGCATTCTCCAACTGTACATTTTTCTTTTTTAGCTCTTTCTTCTCCTTATACATATTAACCAGTTGTTGTTTTAACAAGCACACATCTTCTCTCCATTGTTGATTGTCTTGTACTTTTGCTTGTAATCGTTACGCCATATTGGAACTACAACCATTGTCTGTGTACTAAGAGCCATAGTGTTATTAATAATATCGATATCATTTCGATTACTAATAACACTAGGACTTTCATTTGCAGGAATAACATGTGCCTACACCACTGGTACCCTCTCATTGGCCTGCATTACAGGTACCTCATGTATGTCCGAGCCATTGATGGCTAAGGTAAGGAATGACATGATTACACAAGAAAGCAAAATAAAATTTTTTCTCTAACACTTGATACTTTTGTCTCTTTACTTATCATCCTTGTCACTTTTATACACTCCATCGATCCAATCCTCGATGCATATCTGCTCAAATATTTTGTTTGTCAACATTTTGTGCGCTCGAGATGCTTCAAAATCCCCACAATGATCTCAACAAGACCTACGGACCATTATTATATTTTTGACATCTCAGATTATTTTACCAAATGTGTTTGTTTCCTATCTCCATATTTTATTTTGATGATGTCAAAGGGGGAGAAAAAATATGACTTTGAATTGTTGTGCATGCATGCGCTTTAAATATTTTATGTTGCAAAATTATCAAATAACTTGTTGATTTTTATTTTTTGTCAAATCCATACAAATATTGCCATCATAAAAAAGGAGGAGATTGTTAATGTTTAATTTTGATGATGTCTAAAATATTATTTGCCAAAATTTGAATTTTTTAATATACATTTTATTTGACACAAAATATTATCTGTTTAAAATATATATTGTATGATACATTTCTTAAATATTATTTAAATGAAAATATTTTGAAAACTTTACTATTCACTTTTTTAAAAAAAAAAAATTAGGCTAATCACTATTCATCTTTTGACAAATTGATTGGTTGTATTATTTTGACGAATTTGGTATTGATGGTTGTCTTCTTTTGACAAAATTGATTTGGAGTGGAATGATATATTTAGTTTAAAATCTCTACAACATATATAATAATTTAAAGAGGGCATATATTTTCAGATCTATCATAAATATTATTTAAAGAAATTTTTTTTGTATGCAAATATTTGATTAAAATATTATATATATATACATGATATTATATTAAAAAATGTTGATTAAATTATATATTCAAAACCTTGATGATTTGTCTATAATGTTTGACAAAGAAAAAGTGGACAAAGAAAATATAAGGTTTGACAAAGAAAAAAAAATGGACAAAGAAAATAGAATTTTTGACAAAAGAAAAGGGTGCCACATGATTTTAGATGCCTTTTGTCTATCAAGGTGCGTGCCCACGTAATCCATGACGTCAGCAAGGAGCGTCCTACCTCCAACGGGTATATTTTTGTGTATAAATAGAACTGTTGTGTGTGGAGAAAAATCAAGAACTTGAAGAGAAATTTCTGTGTGCTCCAAAATTTTGAGTATATGATATTCTGCTCTTTCATTTTCAGATCTAAGTGTAGCCTTTGTTCTTGCACTTTCATATCTACTCTTTGTGAGAGAATTATTGTAAAAGAGGGTTTAAGTACCACTTATTTTTATTCATTATTTTTGTGAGAGATTTTGTAAGGGTAAGGCATTTATTATTGAGTAAGACTCAATAGATAAGAGTAAGTCTTGTGCCAAATCCATAAGCTTGGTGGTGTATTTATTCAGTTGATAGTAAAGAAATTCTCAAGAGGTTCCTTGGGGAGTGGACGCAGGTCTGGTGTGCCGAACCACTATAAATCTCAGTGTTTGATTTTCTCTCCCTGTCTCTCTTACTTTTATATTGATAATTATTATTATATTTTTTTTTGTTTGTTAAAATTCTGAATATTGTGTTAATTTTAATATTGTAATTTTTTTTTAATAACCCAATTCACCCCCCTTCTTGGGTTGCCTACCTGGGATAATAGACTGGAAGATCGCGCTTATACTAGGTGATTTCTAGGTTCGTCGGGCAATCGAGAATCTCATTGAATGTCTCCCAATACTTGGCATTGTACACTTTCAAGGAGTCGCCTGTTTCCATCTTGATTCTCAAAAGGTGGTCAACTTCTTTGGGTGTTTTGGTGTTGGTCTTGAATCGTGTCACAAATGCCTCCGCCAATTGTTGCCATATCTCGATACTTTCCTTCGGCAATCTCTCGAACCATTTTAGGCCCAACTCGCTCAAACTCGATGGAAAAATAAGGCACATGAGTGCATCGTTTTGCCTGTGCCCAACCATAACCTACTGAAAGTGGCTTACGTGCATGTACGGATTGGTCATTTCGTCATAGAGCGTGAACTTTGGTTGATGGAACCCGGGGGGGAGCAGTGTGTTTTCAATCTTTACGGAAAAATGGGAGATGCTCAGCCTTGCCAACTCTCTGTCTGGTGGCACATGTGCCGCCAAGCGTGGTGGTGGCATGGTGACCTCTTCACTGGCTTGCCTTCTAGGGGCTAGCCGCTGCAGTGCAGGCACCCTCTGAGCTTCCTGCCGGCGAGCGCGCTTTTCTAACACATCCCTCAAGTCTTTCGAACGGTCGGAGCATAAATATCTCGATGCTGTCGTCAGACATGAGGGATGTTAACTGTTGTCCTGCGTACGAGATGTCGCTGCTGGCACGACGTAGTCTTTAGCTCTTAAGCTCCTCGTAACGGAGAGTGAAAGGGTGCGATGTCTATTCTGACCTCCGAAACGGCGAGAATGGGCGTGCTCATTGTGATTTCCCACTCCAACGACGCCCTTTCCTTTTATCTGGCGTTTCATGTCCTCCATCTCCGTCGCCATCTTCTTGATACTGGTATCTTGGTCTCTCAGCTTATCTTCCAGGTACTGAGTGTGTGAGTCTCGTCGTCGGTGATGCTCTTTTGGGCTGGCAGAACGCCCAGAACTCCTTGCACGCTTGTTTCGCGCATCTCTAAGAAGTCCTCGCGTAGAGGTCTCCAAACCAGCCATCTTTGGAATGGCGAGCAGGCCATCTCTGCGCTGAACGAACTCTGGCATGATGCCATCGATGGCGGACAACGAAATGTCGTCGTTGTTCACCATAAATAATGGTCGGAAATGCTTGGAGGACAAGGCTTAGTCTGTCAAAGGTTCCCATAGATGACGCCAATTGTACGGGGAGCAAAATTCGTCATTGTCCGTACTCCTCGTATCCAAGCTTTGCTTCACTCCGAATAAGCTGAGAACATAACGACGATGAGTTACCTGGCGGGTGTGATGTCGGAAAGCCCCTCTGACGATCAAGTTAGTACCCTTTTTTAGAGAGAGAAAGAGAGAAGAGACCAAAGACAGATAGCCCTGATAACCAAGATTCTAGACCTGTGCATGGAGGCGTTGCGTCGTTTATACAGCTTTTGTGCGCATTACTCTGCTCGTCCTTTCCTGGACGCGTGGATGTATTGCCCTCTCTATTCCTTACACGTGTACGCGTCAATACTGCCAAACAACATTTGGCCAAACAGCCAAACGGTATTGACGCGCAACTATCGGCGAGTTTTTCTCCTCGCACTCCAATTGGGTCACGTAGCAACTCTTGTTGTGCTATCCATAACCCGGCACAAGGCCGTTTACCAACTTCCATCAATCGATTCAACTTCAAGTTGTCCAACCGGTCAACTGCGGCTCGACAAAATATTGCTTGGTCCATACAGAGGATGGTGTCATTAGCTCGGACTATCCTTCGATTGGCCTATTCCACATGCAGTCCAGTCCTTTGTTCTATGTGAATTCCCCTCAATTGCACACATAGCTCGGCCTATACTTCTCGACCGAGCACATGCATAGCTCGACCCATTCTGCTCATTGGATTTTCCCCTCTCGGTTATTATCTGTCTATTCGTCTTCTATGTTAATAAAGATGGTATTTCATAGGATATAATTACTTTGTATATTTTATGCACCAAAATGTTGGGCCAAGGAGGTTTTGGCCAAAATCCCCTTAAAAAAAAAAAAAAAAGCTAAAGTGTGATTTTGATTTGAATTTTTTTTTATTTATAAAATGTTGCAATATAAAGAACTTTTTTATTTGGTAAAATTATGAATAAATCAAAATAAATAATTTAGCGGTCCATCTTGTCTCCAGTTGGAGATTAAGACAGGACCATCCAGTCCGGCCTATGGGTTTATTTTTGGGTTCCGTTTCGATAATCTAAACCGTTTAATCGTCAAGTACTATATCGTTGTAAACAATCACATTGATCGGATATCGATAGCTATTTGATCAGATCAGTTTTGTATAAAAAAATGAATGGTAAAAAAATAAACGGTTGACAGAAATCTGATTCGATCAAATAGCTATCGATATCCGATCAACGTGATTTTTATAGGAATATAGTACTCGATGAGTTCTACACATTGAACGGTTCAAATTACCAAAAAGAGGCCCAAAATGGACCCATAGACCGGACTGGACGATCCAGTCTTGATCTCCAATTGGAGACAAGCTGGACCCATAATTTAAATATGAGGAGATAGTGCGAAGAGAGGTTGTGTTTGACAATTTTGAGCGGCAAAAAGAAAGGGCAATGTTTTGTGCTGTGTTAATTGTATGGGTCATTATCATAGGTAAATTATGATATTTGTTAGATTGATTATCATAAATGTTATAGTTCAATCTTATGAGAGCTATAACTAAAAAATGAGATAATTATAACCAAAAATTACATAAAATATAATTAAAGAGCTCTTGGATCATAATTAAAATAATGTTATAACTAATACCACAATATATATAGCTAAATAACACTCTAATAGGTCATATTCAACTATTACAAATGTTATAATTAGGAGGCATATGGTACACACGATAAAATTTTCCTAATTGTATAATGATACTCTCTCCGTCTCAAAATATTAGTCTTGTTCCATTTTTCATTGTCTCAAAATATTAGTCTCTTTTGAAAAATCAATGATTAAAATAATATGAATTTCTTATTTTGTCATTCTTTTAAATTCATTAATAATACAAAAGTGTAATTATGACAATTGATATTTTTAAAAAATTGTACTATCAAAGAATAATTTTAAAAAATTAATATTTTTAAAATGCAATAATTGTACTACTAAAAAAATTAAATTTCCCAAAAAGAATTATTCTTTTGGAATGGAAGGATTATATGTAGGGAATATGATTTAATGGTTTTAATTATTGTAATATATCCAATGACTAATAATTTATAATCTATAATATTTTTATATATTTATAAATACAACTTGGGTTGCCTAGTATCTCTGCCCAAGCTCAACTTATACAATATGGGCTTCTAAATTTATTATCTAATTTTTTTTTATCAAATTAAAAAAAAATTATTAAATTAAAAAAAAATTCAAATTGGAGTAAGATTGAGGCGCTCAAGTTGCACCCAAATTTTTATTGTTAGTGAACATTTTAGTAAATTTAGTAAGTTTGAGTGCCCAAGTTGCAATTGCAGTTGTTGTAGCTAATCAAAGACTAAACTATAGAGAGAAGGGGAGGGGGTCAACTTGACTTGCAATTTGAGTTGCACAAGTCAAGTTGTGTCAAGTAAAATAGCGCAAGACGACCCATTATCAAAAAAATAAATAAATAAAATAAAAAGAAAATAAAAAATAAAGTAAAATGCTACATGTATCCATTACTTTCTCTTTTACATGTGTTGTGGGGGTCTCATGCAAAGAGTAAAATAGTAGATAATTTTTTAACAATTTTTATATATATTTTTTGTTCAAAACAAAATAGGTGCAGTTTATACAAAAATAAATAAATAAAAAAGAAAAGAAAAAAGGGCATACATATAATATAATTAAAGAGGTTTGCTGGTTTTGCTGCCAAACATGTTTTTGATGTTTTTTTAAGATTGGATGTTTTTGATGTTTGTATGTATATATACCGTGCGTGTCACAAACCCAGCAAGCAATTCAAACACATGCGCCAAGGTATAATCAGATCTTCCCACCTCACCTCACTCACTTTCTGCATAACTGCCCCCCTTTTTTTTAACCCACAGTTTTGCTCTTCTTAAATCTCTCTCTCTCTCTCTCTCTCTCTCAAAACCACTGCACCCATAGTTTCACAAACACAACAATATACCCTCCAATTACTTTCTTTCTTTCGTTTTAAAATATTAGTCTCTTATTTTATTTTTTATTATTTTAAAATATAAATTTTTTTAAAAAATTAAAAATTAAATAATATAAAATTTTTATTATACCCTTTTTTTAAATTTATTAATAATACAAAAAATATAATTATGATAATTAATATTCTTAAAAAAAATATACTATCAAAGAATAATTTAAAAAAATTAATATTTTTAAATTACAATAATTATACTACCAAAAAAAAATTAGATTTCCCAAATGATATTATTTTTGAGATGGAGAGAGTATTATATATTTTGGCCTATTCTAAGAAGAGATTAAAAGCCAACTTTTTAGCTTTTAATCTCTTTTAGATCACATCACCTCCTTATACTTTTACATATTTTTAAAAAATTAAAATATTAATTTTTAACCGCCTTCCTAAAGCAACCCTTTATACAAGTCAAATACAAACAAAAACACTTTTTAAATCATTATATTTATTTATTTATGGATAAATTACAAGTATACTTTATGAGATTTAATTAAAATACAAATTGTCTCATGTAATTCTAAAAATTATATCCCGTTCTTTTAAGTTTATAGTTATATAACAAATGACCATTGTATAAATAAATTATTAAGTCAATTAACAGTTTTTACTGATATTAAAAATATATTTTAATTAACAATTCAAATAATTTTATTATTGTATAGTAAAGAGAGTAGTCAAAAATTTTATTTTTTTCTGTTAATGCTATTAAATAAAAAATTTGACAATATAATATTTATAATTTTCAAAATCACATAAGACAATCTATATTTTAAACAAATCTCTCATTGGGTATATGTGTAATTTATCCTTTGTTTATTTATTTTTTATATTAACAAAATATATATAATCATTTTCATCACTAGTGCCACACTATTTCATAAAAAAAATATTTCGGTTTAAATACTGATGGATTACAAATAAAAAGTAGTTGTAAATCCTTTTACTTATAAATCATTTTATTCGTATAAAAATAAAATTCAATTCAAAACTTCACATATGATTTTCAAGAAACTTCACTGATAAAGAAGTTTACGCTTTGATTAAACATGAGCATGGAAAAACATTTATGGATTGAGCTCGTCATTTTCAAATTTTTTATTTTTGAAAATAATTTTGAAAGAAGGTTTTTTTTTTTTAAAAAGGAAGGATTATTTGCTAATTTAAACAGAAATACTTATTACAAATACGCTTTTTAAGATTTATTTAAAATATGAGTTGCCTCTTATAGCTCTGGAAATTACATTTCGCTTTTTAAAAATTTTAATTTCATAATAAATGATCTTTTTTGTTAATAAATCAACAAGTCAATTAAATTTTTTTAACAATGTTATAAATATATTTTAATTAATAAATCAAATAATTTTATTATTATATAAAAAAATATTAAAATTTTTATTTTTTCAATTCATTTGTAAAGGAATATTTATAATTTTTCAAAACATTTTAGCAAAACTTAAGATATATTTGTAATTTATCCCATGCTAAATTGATCTCTGTGGCATAACTGTAATATAAAGCAGATGAAAGGTCAAATAAATAACATAATTTCTTATAAATATAAACGGCCCCCCTCATTGTTGCTCTCCACCCTGCACAGCCCAGAACCACAAACATAGAGAGAGAGAGAGAGGGGTGAAAAGGCTAACCATGCAGTCCTCAGTACTATCACGCTTCAGCCACCCTCTAGCATGGAGCCCACCTGGCCACATCTTCACCGACCACCTCTCCACCCCTCCTAACCACCCTTCTCTCACTTTCCGGCGGCGGCTACAACCCATCTCCGCCGTAGCATCACCAACAACACCAAGATTACGTCGTCAGATGACCCACTCAATGCCTCCTGAAAAAATAGAAGTCTTCAAGTCACTGGAGAGCTGGGCCTCCCAATGGGTCCTACCCCTCCTCAAGCCCGTCGACCAGTGCTGGCAACCCCAGGATTTCTTACCCGACCCGACATTACCGTTCGACGCATTCACCGATGAGGTTCGGACCCTCCGAGAGAGGACAGCTGGGCTGCCCGACGAGTACTTTGTGGTGCTGGTGGGTGATATGATCACGGAAGATGCATTGCCCACGTACCAGACCATGATCAACACGCTTGATGGGGTCCGAGATGAGACCGGGGCGAGTTTGTGCCCGTGGGCCGTATGGACCCGGTCCTGGACTGCGGAGGAGAAGCGCCATGGTGATTTGCTCCGAACGTTTTTGTATCTCTCGGGTCGGGTTGATATGTTGATGGTTGAGAAAACCGTGCAGTATTTAATTGGATCTGGCATGGTAAGTACCTAGTTGGTATCTATTGTGTGTTTAAGGAAATATAATATTTGATTAGAACAATTACCAAAAAGAAAAAAAAATAAAATAATCCAGGTTTGAGCTTTATAATAAACCTTCAATTTTAAATTCAATCAATTTAAAAATTAAAATATTGATTTATTTTTAATCTAAATATTTATATATCTTTATTAAGTAAAATGGATAATTTTTTTTTTTTAGACATTAAACTTAATAAAATGATATTTTGATGATTAAATATTTTTTTTCTTTGATTTGTTACATGCTCAAATCTTGGGAATATTTTTTTGTTGTAATTGTTCCTATTTTATTTGAGTAAATTGCACTGATCTCTTTTAAATTTTTTGGAAAAAGTATAAATAATTTTATAATTTTAACATAATTGTAATAATCTTTTAATGTTTTAATTCACATAAAATTTAATATTTGTTAACTTTATAAATAAAAAATGATATTATTAATTTTTTCATACTAAAATATATATTTCACTCTGATTTATTACATTTAACATACATAATAATATTAATTTTAATCAATTTAATCTTATTAAAACAAACATTAATGTCATTATCTCAAATTTATAGTATTTTTCAATCATATTTTGTAAAGAAAATTAGTGAAATATCATTTTCTAAGTTTGTATAGTGGAAGGAGTTCAAGATATATATATATATATATATATATTTTTTATTAGTTAACGTCTTTTAATAAAATTTCTCTGTAATATACTGAGACTGAAATTTATCTAAATCGAGCATAAATATTCTCTATAAAATATTGAATGATTCTAATTATTATAAAAATATTATATATTATTTATTTTATAAAATTTTAATATCTAGAATTTTTTTTTTTTTATAAAAAAAACCTCCTATTTTGCAACCCTAAAACTAAAATGCATATAATAATATTGTTTGTGCTTGACAGGACCCCGGGACAGAAAACAATCCCTACTTGGGCTTCGTGTACACATCATTCCAAGAGCGCGCCACGTTCATCTCTCACGGCAACACGGCGCGCCTAGCCAAGGAGAGCGGGGATCCAGTGCTTGCGCGCATATGTGGAACAATCGCATCAGACGAAAAGCGCCACGAGAACGCCTACGCTCGGATCGTCGAGAAGCTCCTCGAGGTGGACCCAAGTGGGGCCATGATAGCCATATCAGACATGATGAGGAAGAAGATCACCATGCCAGCCCACCTTATGTACGATGGTCGTGACCCAAAGCTCTTCGAGCACTTCTCTGCAGTGGCACAGAGATTAGGGGTTTACACTGCCGATGATTACGCAGACATTCTCGAGTTTTTGATTGGACGGTGGAGATTGGAGAAGCTGGAAGAGTTGACGGCTGAGGGAAGGCGTGCACAGGACTTCGTGTGCGGGTTAGCACCTAGGATTAGGAAGCTGCAGGAGCGAGCCGATGAGAGGGCGCGGAAGATGGAGCCGCATGGAGCGAGCTTCAGCTGGATTTTCAATAAGGAAGTGGCCTTGCTTTGATCCCCAAAATGTGTAAGCATCATAATGCATCAAGTTCATGTTCTAAACTATATGTAATATGTTCGATCAAAAAAACTATATGTAATATGTACATGACTTTTTCGAATTTAGAGCCAACTTTTAATACGGGATCTTTTATATATATTTAAAAATAATAATACTTTGTGTCTAATTTTTTCATTTTGGATATTTTATCGTACTTGTACATCTATTAAAATTTATTTAAGTATACATTGAAATAAAAAAATTATTAAAATAATTTAAATTGAAGTATCAAATAAAAAATAAATAAATTGTAATAAAAATCATTTAAATATCATTTATCTTAGTATTTTTAGCTGTAAAATTATTAATTTAATTTTTGCTTAATCCAAATTACAAGTTAAATAGTTTTCGAGAGATAAAATTGTTAATTTATTTAATATTTTATTTGACATAATTGAGTTATAACGCCCCAAATAAATGACATTAAATAATTGATGATCCCATCCATTAAAACAGAGGAGATTTGATCAAAATTCTCTCATAATAAAATTTTAATGCATTAAAGATAAATACAAAAAAATTTCTTTAAAAAAAGTCTAATATTTATTATTAATATTATCAAAATATTAAATTTTAAAATAATATAATTTTGATCTACATATCGGTTTTTAATAAAATTAGTATTTTTAAAATCTTCTTGTCAAAATCTATTAAATAAGATTCATATTAACTATAAATTTTTTTAAAAAATAATAATTATTATTACCGTCGAAATTGATATAAACAATAATATGTTACTCTCTTTGATAATAACATTGTTATTCTGTCTTATAATAACATGCTACTTTGGTAATATTATCTAAAACAAAAAAATTGATATTTTTACTTTGTTCTTTCTGAATTATGTGCCTCCTCCTAGGAATGGCAACGGGGCGGGGCGGGGCGGGGCGGGGCGGGGCGGGATCGCCCTCCCCGTCCCCGATCCCCGATGGTAAAAAATCCCCCGGCCCCGGCCCCGATCCCCGACGGGGAACCTGTCACCGTCCCCATCCCCGTCCCCTAACGGGGATCGGGTTTCCCCAACCCCGAATATTCCCCGCCCAAATCTGTCTCAACATCATCAACTTCTTTTAACATCAAGAAAATCATCAAAAAAAACAAAAATCAATCAACAGATCTATCTAAGTGTGCATCATCAATCAAGAACATCAACATGCATCAACTACCAAAAAATAAATAAATAGATCTGAGTGTATCATCAATAAAGAACATCATCAACTACCAAAAAAAAAATAAGAGAAATAGAGACAGATCTGTGTGCATCATCAATCAACACAGATCTGAGATTTGTGTCATCAAACAGATCTGAGTCGGCGATGGTGACTACGACGAAGGTGGACCACGGTGGCTGAGATCGGCGATGGTAGACGACAACGGCTGCGATGGACGAAGGCGATGAACGACGGTGGCTGCGATAAACGACGGTGGAGGACGGCGGTGCGAGGCGACGAAGGCGGTGGCGCTGAAGGGGAGGAGAGGTACGACAGTGAGAGAGAGAGAAACTCTGAATGAGTGAGAGGAAGAGAGAGAGGTGAGAGAAAGAGAGAGGATGAGAACCAGAGAGTAGGAAGAGAGTGTGGAAATGAGAGAGAGAACGAGAGACGTAAACAAAACCTATATAAAGTATATTTTATATTTATATATATATATAGACACTAAGTCGGGGACAAACGGGGCCGGGGATTGGGCATTAATCACCGTCCCCGGCCCGAAATTAAGCGGGGATTAATTTTTAAATACCATCCCTCCCCGTCGGGGATATTTTTCGGGGAAAAACCATTCAAATCGGGATCGGGGGATCGGGTCCCCGTCGGGCCGGTTTCAAATTGCCATCCCTACCTCCTCCTTGGGGGGGGTTTATGAAATAAAATAAATTAGACTGTCATTTTCACCAAATACGAGTCCAATGAAAGAGTTTTGACTAAATTTTTCTCAAAACAAGTCCAATTTGATTAATCAATTTTCTAAATTCATATTTTATTCATATCACAGAATTGTAAAGAAAGATCCACATGCATTACACATTCAAACCCTCTTAAGTTGAATCCATAGTATGTGCGATCATACAATGACAAGAATAAATAACGTGTAAATGCCTAAAAGGTTACAAATTCTAAGGCTCAAACTTGGTTACAGAAAAGTGATTAATTAATCCATACAATTTAAGTTATTGGCTTGTCAAAATAATCATAAAAGAAAGAGCCTCTTGCTCCAAAAGACTTTTCATGCCCTCAGCTAGGCGAGATTACCACATCATTTTTTGCACAAATCCACTAAGGATGAGTATAAAACTCAGTAGAGATATCTTCACAATATATATATATATATATATATATATATATATATAGCAGTCACATATAAATGTACATAGACATAGATGCGATGTTATGCCATGTTTTAAAATCATAAATTTTGTTTCATTAAAAAAAAATGACAACAAAAATCAAATGTCAAGATCCTTTAAAGAATTTCTTAATCATCTTAATAAATTTCAAGATTTAAGACGAAGAGGTGATAAATATGACTCAGGCAAATCTCCAAGGTTAATATCTGCAAGTAGACATATCAAACACTACCAAATTCTACCTTACCGGCTTCTAACCAGAGGGCTTAGGCATGTACACGCATGTTTCTAGTCTTACACCAAAGATACTCATGCCAACTTAATTCTCAACTACACCCCTTAATTGAATTTCCCACCGTATTTACCTCAAAACATTTCAATAGCAACAATTGTTTTTCTTAAGCAACATAACTATAATTAAACCATATTTTGAAACTATGTAAAATAAATGAATGAAATGAATTGATTAGTTTCAATATAGATGATCTCTCTACAATTTTCAACATTTGCTCAAGGAGCAAAATATGATATTCAATATCTATATATGTTCGTACTCCAAAAATTCACATCAATTCTATACCCATGTGACAAATGACATTTATCATATTCACAATTAATATTTATTTTCATTTCCATAATATAAACATATGCACAACATGTTATCATAAATTTCTCAACAAGAACTCTCATCCCTTTCATGGATGTCTTGACAACACAACAACACGAGGAAGATTTCTTCAATTTTTCAACAATAATTTCATAGATATTTCACAAATTTCACTTTTCCTCAATTCACCCTGAAACCTAGGGTTTGATCAAAAGAAGGGTTTTCCTTCATTTTCAAATATTTTCTTGCATATACCTCCAAGTGGTATTTCTCTAACATTTTCTAAGCCCAACACCTCAAAACTCAAAACCTAAACTCAAAAACCATAACCAAATGGACAAAACATGCTAAATTATATATATATAACTCAAAGAAACTCCCTACCTCAAGATTTCAGAGAAAAAGATGAAAAGTTTCGAAATCAACGGTGTTGAAATCCGATCTCTACCGTGCACAATGTAGCCCTTGAAGAGCTCTCCAAAATTAAAGAAGGCTCTAGGATCAAAATCTCAAAGAATATGGAGAGATCAAGGTAGTTAATAAGGTAGGTGGAGGGTTTCTAGAAAGACATGAAAGAAAAGAGAGTGAGAGTAAATGTAAAGAGAGAGTGTGAAGTGAAAAGTGAAATAAAAGTGTGTAAGGGCTCAACTTTAAAGTGATTGGATACATTTTTCGGAGCAGACTGCGGATAGACTGCTCGAGCGACCAAACTCGCGCTCGAACGAACAATTCAAACTCCCAGAATCTCTCTCTTCCCTGCAAAGGACCGCTCAAGCGAAGAATACAAACTCCTAGAAGTTCAAGCTATAAAACGAGATATTGGAAGGTCGACGTTACCGCTCGAATGAAGAAAATATCGCTCGAGCAGTCCCAACTTAGAACAGAGACCAGAGCTATCTTAATACACTCTCATTAATCCCGAACTTGCTCCAACACTCACAAATACAAAATAACACCTCAAAACACTTCAGGATATACTTGGATAACTCTAAAGAAAGAACAGCCAACAACATGAGGTTCATAAGGTTCTAAAATAGTAAGAATGACCAAAAGAAGTGGAAATTCTACACTGAAACACCTAATTTGTTTTAAAAAAATCTTGGGACATCAAATGAGTAAAGGTAAGATTTAATCAATTTTAATTTAAAAAGAGTAACTGTAAGTAGTATATTTAATCGTATTCTATATATAATTTATACATTTGAAAAATAATCATTTAATAATTTTAAACAATTCATCACATCAATAAGTTTTTTTGATTTTTTGTAGTTAAAATAGCTATATGTTAATTTTAATAATTTACCACATCAATCATATATTAATTTTAAATTATACCTGAATTTTGTTGAGACTCTTTCATTTTCAATGAATATTTTTTTATAAATTAATATAGTAATTAACAAAATTTTAAAGTTTTTTTTATAAAATATTTTCTAGGCCTCACAAGCGACGACTTTCCCGGCCGGCCCTAAATATAATGAGCCTTCGTTTGGTAATGACTTTTTTAGTTAGTTTTTTGACTTTTTTAGCCTGAGACTTTTTTGTTCATTTGGTATTCTTGATTGGCTTTTTTGATTTTTTAACTTTGGAATACTGGATTTTTTTTATTTATTTTTTATTTTTTTTATTTTTGACTTTTTGTGATTTTTTGACTTTTTTTTTTTTGGTCCTTTTGTGATTTTTTAACTCAACATGTTTACCAAACAACCCCTGAACTAATAAGGATTTTAGTGTGCCTTGAGTAGGATTTTGGTCTGGCCAAGTACGATATACTTTTGCTTAAATCATTCATTGTGTTTGATTTGAATTTTTTAGATTAAGTTTTTTGAAAATTGAGTTTTTTGATTTTCGTGATTTTTTTATTTTTAGTGAATATTTTTAAAATTTTAAACATTTTTTTTTACTTTTTTAGATACACCTTACTTAGATATATCTAAAAAGTAAAAAAATTATAAAAAAATATTTTAAAAAATTAAAAAATACATAAAAATACAAAAAATGTACTGAATTCTTTTTTTTTTTAAATTTATATTTTTGGTATTTAGTGAATTTTTAAAAGGTTTTTTTCACAAATTTTTTACTTTTTAAGTATATTTATGTTAGCTATATCTAAAAAGTTAAAAAAATTACTTAAAATATTAAAAAAATTCAGTAAAAATAAAAAAATATAGAAAATAAAAAAGTAAAATTTTTTAAAAGGTGTTTTTTGAAAACCTAACCAAGAAAGCTGAATATTTTTCATTCATGATTTAGTTAGTAGTGTAATCCGCTTTGCCTAGTTTTCACACTCGAAAGTATTGTCTAAATTAGTTCAACAAAAATGTTATTGAATTAAAAAAAAAAAACAATTTAATTCTGAAATGAGTTTAACATTGTAGATTTAAAATTTATAAAATGTGAGTTATATTTAAAATGAGTGTAATATATAGATATATATATATATATATATATATATATTTGAGTTGGTAATATTGTTGTTAATTCAATATTTGTTAAAAAATATGGATATATTATTAATAAGTCTTAATAGTTGGATTTAATTTCTATGAAGTCGTATTGAAAATAAGTCATATTAAACTTATCGTTAAAAATAAATTTTTATGACCATTTTTTGCATATGTCGTTAAAATTTAACAATTAGTGACTTTTTTTTGGTCATGAGTTTTATAAATTGTCGTTAAAACTTACAATTAGTGAGATTTTTCTGTGACGAATTTTTCAAACTGTCACTAAAAATTAAAAATTAGTGACCTTTTTTGACAATTGTTTAAACTGTCGCTAAAACTTATAATTAATGACATTTTTTATGACAAAATTTTCAAACTGTCACTGAAAATTAAAAATTAGTGACTTTTTTCAATAGTATTTAACGAAAAATATCATTAATTATCATAGAATTTATTAAACAATAAATTTACCTATTAAAATCTGCACATAAACCTTTTCAAATAATGAATTTTTATAGGGTCATGGTTGGTAGCTCGAAAGAGCTACCCCTCGAATCCCCCTAATTTAAAAACGACGTCGTTTCGACGTTTGAAATTTTTTTTTTTGCAGATCAGAAGAAGGGAGAAGAAGAAGAAGAAGAAGGAGGGAGGAGGGAGGAGGAGGAGGAGGAGGGACTGGAGGGGGCCCAACAAATGGGGTTGGAGGCGGAGGCGGGGGGCGGCTGACGATCGGCGGAGGCGACGAGCTGCTGCTGCTGCGACGATCGGCGGCGGCGGAGGCACAGGCGACGATCGGCGAGCTTTCTCCCTCTCTCCTCCTCTTCCCCTCTCTTCTCTTTCTATCCCTCTGCAGACTCGAAGGAAAATGGAAGGAAGAAGACTCGAAAATGGAGGAAAAAAAAAAAAAAAGGCTAATGTCCAAAACGACGTCGTTTTAAACATTAGGAGGATTCGGGGGGCAATCTCTCGAGCTACCAAACATTATTCATTTTTATGTGTTCCACCTAACACCTTTCAATTGCAATAAACTTTGGTTTGATTTTCAATAGTACGACTTTCAGCAAAGCCATGTGATAGCTTTTAATTCATCTTATGGTTCTTCTATTTTCAATGGTGGTCAAATTTATTTAATTGTGTGGTGTGGAAAATTATCTTTCAACAGTACATCTAACCATTGCACATTTAAAAATAAACAAATAAATAAAAAAATACATGAAATGGCTCATTTGTTCTCTTTTTATTTTAAAAAACACTTGTGTACTGGTAAAATTTTAGTTATTAGCTCAACTTCTTAGAGTATCCGCATCAGCCTCAACAAAATTTGAGTGAAATTATAACTTAAAAAGTCATTTTCATATTTTAGCTAGTCACTCACTGTATCAAACTCTCTATTTTAACTCAATCATATTAAAATATTTGTTATTCTTTTTTTTTTATAATTAAATTGATGACCTATCAATTAAACAATTCTTATGTTTTACAAAAGATAAAAGTGGAGGAAAAAAAAAAAAAAAAAAAAATTGTCCGTTGACCGGTTGACTGGCCGGACTTCCGGGCGGACGTCCGGTTACGCCCAAATCACGTGTTGTAGTGATGAACAGTTCCTCGCTTCATCAAACGAGTTACTGTAGCAAATTTAACAAAAAGTTAATTTAACAAAAATTTGCTGAGACTGATGGAGGAAGAATTTGATGATTTTTTAGTTATATTTTAACTTTTTGTTATTTTAAAGATATTGATGCTGATGCTCTTACAATGCCACTAATATGAAAGGGTTCGTTAAATAGATGTATTGGGTTTTTTTTACACAGAGATTAGAGTTTTATTACTGTTTGAAGCAATTTTTGTTATTGAATCATTTCTTGTCAACCATTCAAATATATTGAATTCATGCCAAAAGATTTTAATTTTATGATTTAAGAAATAATTGATGTGAATAAAAATTAAATAAGAGATGTTTAACAAAAAATATATTCACATAGTATATATCTAGGCAATACCACAAGCAGGGATATAAGAAAAATTGAAAAAATCAACTTAACCGATTGAACCGAACCAAACTATCCGTATTTGATCTATTTTTTAACAAGATTTGATTTGTGCGGTTTTTAAATTTGATTTTTTTTGGTTTTCGATTCAGTATTGATTATGCACCTTATGCACCAAATTAAACCAAAACCGACTATTTCAACATATATTATATTTATAATATATATATAATTTAATAATATAATAATATTAATAGGTATAATAAATTATTAATCTTAATTAATTAACCCTATCATTCCTATAACCTAAGTTAGTATACCTTTATTATATATAATTTTAACTTTAACTCACTATTCTTGAAACTTTAGTATTTATTATTAGTTTTTGTTTATATTTTTGTTAACTTAGAAATTGCAAAATATTTACTAAATGGATGGATATGATATGTTTGAAATGGTTGACAAATGACTAATTAATATTTTTACATAAATGAGTGATTATGCTAAAAAGTAGCTTAAATTTGAAAGATACTAAACCAATTAAACCGCATCAAAATGAACCATTTCAATTGGTGCGGTACGGTGTGGTTTAATAGGAGAAGCGGTCTATATCGGTACTCAAAATAATAAAACTGACATTATCAATTCGGTGAAAAATTTTACTTAAATACCTACTGTACGGAATCGATAACATCCCTAACCGCAAGAAAGGTTCAAAGCTTAAAGGTACTTCACATAATACATCTCACCAAAGAAAGATTAGTGAATTCTCAACTATGCTAACCATCACATTTTAAGTAGATTGAAACCCACATTTTAAGTAGATTGAAACCCTCCTTCAATGAAGTACATAGGTGAAGAGAACGAATAAATAAATATATGTAGAAAATTTGTTTTCCAAAAGCCCCAAGAGAAATTATCAACACAAAATCCAAGTGACATAGATCATAACAAACTTATTATTAAAACAGAGTCTCCAAGTAGTAATCTAAGCTTCCCCAAACAGACTTATTATACATATAGTCTTTTTTTATTACTCAAAACTTAAAAAAAAAAAAAAAAAAAAAAAACCATGGTCGTTGTGGCAGTCACTCCCTCAACTCAAAACTTAAATTTCCATGCGAATGATACAGCGGAGACTTTCACCACGCAGCATGTACTCAAATGCCTTGTTGATCTCCGCAAATGTCACTTCATGGGTGATGAATTTATCCAATTCCAGCTCCTACAATTGGTTTTTTTTGATCAATGTGAAATTTCCTAATTTTAGATTTATTCAGATAATAAGATATGAGATAGATTTTACCTTGTTCATGTACTTTTCCACGACAGATGGAATGTCAGAGCGGGGCTTGTAGTTGCCATAGAAGGTGCCCTTGAGAGTCCTTTCATTCAACAGATTCATAGGATGAGTTTTGAACGCATCGTCTTTGCTTGGCACGCCAACAAGCACAGCGACTCCCCAACCCTGGAAAATAAAAAATCATATATCCCAATTTTAGAATAACACATTACTATTAGTATTAGTTGATGCTAGTATTGAAAGTATATCATCGCTTATTATTACATCGTGAACGCATTCAAATGCAGAGATCATGGCGTTGACGTTTCCAGTACATTCAATACTACGGTCTGCTCCTCCATCCGTCATCTCAGCAATCACCTGCCAATCAACAACATTTCAAATCTCAGTAACTAACAATATCAATACTTCAATTTAAGATTAAACACAACACAAAATATGAAATGTTTTGAAACTAACCTCTTGAATAGGCTTGTTATGGTCTTTTGGGTTCACAAACTCAGTACAACCAAACTTCTTGGCTGTTGAAGCAAAGAAATTTGAACCATCATCAACAATCAGTAAATAGAAGCAAGCTTGAGAACTTGGGAAATTGTAGATTAAATTAATAAACTCGCCTTGGTCAAATCTATTGGCATTCAAATCAATTCCAATGATCCTTGAAGCCCCAGCAATCCGACACCCTTCAGCAGCCTGATAATTTTTGCCAAAATATAACATGAAAGAGAACAAGAACAAGAAGAACAAGAAACAGCAATATTTACTTACAGCTAGGCCTACAGCCCCCAATCCAAAAATGGCAACGGTTGACCCTTTTGCTGGTTTGGCAACATTTAGAGCCGCTCCAAGTCCTTCGAGCCACAAAACCAAAACCCATCATTAAAAATAATGATTCATTACGGAATAAATGTGGGTTTTTGTTTTCAATACCTGTCGATACTCCACAGCTGAGAACGCAAACTTTGTCAAGCGGGGCTTCAGGGTTAATCTTGGCAAGACAGCCAACGTGCACGACCGTGTATTCGCTGAACGTGGACGTGCCAACAAAGTGATAGATAGGCTTTCCATTGATGGAGAACCTTGACTGGTTATCATTAAGCATAACCCCTCTATCAGTATTAATCCTGAGGAGGTCACACATGTTGCTCTCTGGTGATTTGCAGTGGCGGCAATCTTTGCACTCCCCGGTGAAAACTGGGAGGACATGATCGCCAGGTTGGAGCTCGGTCACACCCTCACCCACACTCTCCACAATTCTAATTAAAACCAAGGAAAATTTACCCATAAGTCCTAGTTTTTGAAACGTTGAACTATTTAGTCCTAAAAATTTTCTTATGCTCCATTTAGTCCCATTTTTACATCAGCATAATGTAAATGATGTAAATGATCTGATGTTTCATTCTATAATTTTAAATTTTATTGAAATCTGATGAACATTAGATGTTTTTCATCATATATTTTCAAACATTATTGAAATTTGATGAACATTAGATGTTTGAAATCTAATGTTTGTAACATGACTCTGATGTTATTAACATTGTATCTGATGTTATTAACATTGTAATGGGACCTTTCAGTCTATAAGAAAACTTTTAGGACTAAACAGTGCATAAGTTATTAATTTGGGATTTATTGGTGCATCCCCCAACAAACAATTTTAACAAAATAATAAGTACAAAGCTGTACAAATAAAAGTATTATTTGTTGGTGTAAATTTGTTTTCATTGTTGAATAAATCACTAGGGATGTTCATACCCTCCAGCTTCATGACCAAATATGCGAGGAAAAACAGGTGTTTGTCCCTGAAATAGAATTAAAGAAATTTCAGTCCCAAAACAATATTAACAAATCCAAAACTACCATCTGTAAATTCCTCCACCGATGTGGTAGTTTCTGCGTACATCTCATCCTCCCCACACCGCTCAATATATGGAATAGTCTTAAGATGTCTAGGGATCAATGAACAGAAAAATCAACAATCAACCATCAATCATATGGGGAAGGATTTTTATTTTTATTTAATTTTTCATTTTTAAAGTTGATATGAATTGATTAATTAAGAAAAATAGAGGACATCAATGCATTGTAAAGATTTTTAAATAACTAGAAAATGGAGGAAAGTTTAAGCATGCTATAGAATTATGCAAGTTTAGAAGGTTTTGTTGTTAAGTTGGACCTAATTTTCAAAACCCAATAATCAATTAAAATATCTAAGATATCTTTCTTTCTTGTATCTTTTCTAATTATTAGTCAGTCACATTTCTTACATACCATTAGATCTAAAAAATGGGTGTGGATATCATTTTCCTTGTTTATAGTTGAGAGTAGTGAAATGGAAGACAGTGTTACTATATGAAATGTACAAAAAAAACTTTTAACTATGTTTGATTGATGAATTTGGAGAGAAATTTGAAAATGGAAAGAGAAAGGATAAGAAAAAATGTAGGTGAAATGTGAATGAAATGAATAAGAGAAATGTTAGAGATTATGAAATTTTTTTCATGAAAATGATCATGAAAGATTTGTAACCCTTAGATTACCTTGATTAGTGTGTGGTGTTTTATTCTAAGTGTAATCCAAAGGTCACAAATCTTTCATGATCATTTTCATGAAAGACTTTTCATGATACCTAGTATTGCTGAATAAGAGAAATGAATAATATTAGAGATTATGAAAAAAATATCATGAAATGTATCATGAAACTTTTTTATCCTTTGATTAGTGTGTAATGTTTTATTGTATGTATAATCTAAAGGTGGAGAATCTTTCATGATTATCTTTATGATCCCTAACATTACTCGAATAAAATATAATTATATTTTACACATATTTTTTTCTCTTTTCAAATTAATGAATCGAACATGACCTTAAGATTTGTTTGGAGATTAGTTAGTGAATTAATTTAATTTACCTTGGCTTCCCAGAAGTAAACATCAGTGTGACAGAGGGCGGTGAAAAGGATCTTCACACGAACTTCCATTTTCTGTGGCGGCGCAACCTCCACCTCTTCCATTACCAATGGCTTCCCTGCTTCCCATGCCACGGCCGCTACAAACCACCATATTCCCACACAATCAATCAGGGCAGGGAGGGAGAGGACAAGTAAGTCATTATATATAGAGAGAGAAGCCTCATCAAATTATACATTTAAAAGTAATGTTAATAATAGCCCACATTTTGATGTGATGTGACGTTTTAGATGACATTAATCACATTATTTCATGGACACTGTATATTATATATTATAAGAACAATGTTACGTATGTCGAATTTGCGTTACATAGCTGGAATTTGAATTTGTCTCGAATGGTTTGAATTTCATTTTGCTGGTTGTTTGGCAAAAAGGCTGACAACCGTGGTCGACAAGGTGACAACTGTGATAGACAAATGTTTTATCCGGTCATTCGGCCGGTCGTCCGATGTACACAAATTCGAACCATTCAAAACAGTTAAATTCGAGGCACCAATGATTCTGATATTATAACGTTGTTGATGATATATTATAAGCACAAAAAGATCAAAAACAAACAGAATGAAAGAAAAACCAGTTGAGAAACAGAGAAGCCAAAAACACAAAGAAATGTGAAGATCAGACCTTTGCAACGAATGACCTGACCACTTTTCATCTCTCTTGCTTCCTTCTCCCTTTCTTTGTATGTATATATGTATATATGTATTGTATGTATTATGTATGTGTATGATTAGATTTGATTCTTTTGAAATTGTTTGGGGATGAAAAGGTTTCGATGCTGGTCTCATATATATATATACTGTTGATGAACGAGAAAACCCATTTGCTGTTTTGTTATTTTTTTTTGTAAATTAAAATAAAAATTAAAAAAGAAATAAGGCTTCCTTGAAAATTAACTAAAAAATATTTTATTGACTAAAAATAATTGTAAATAAAAATTAATTTGTTTGACACATTATTTATTTATTTTTTTTATCTTTTTAATATATTTTTTAAATAGCTAAAATTGAATTTTTGATTGAATTGTCAAAATGAACAAAATAATTTTTTTAATTAATAAATTAACTTTGAAATTGACAGTTAGCTTTTTCCGCCACAATTTACGTCAAAAGGATAAAATTATCTTTTTCACACATTATAATAGTGGTTCATATATAGATATATAATTTTGAAATAAAAAATGCTTGAGACCACTAATTAGTGGTGGCTCTAATGATGTGGTAATGGGTCTCACCCACTACCACAGTGTGTGCTGTGTCTTTTTTTTTTTTTTTTTAATTTCCACCTCACTAGTGGTGGATTTAGAACTCTAAATCATTATTGTTTTGAAATTAATTTTTATAGTTGAATATGAAATTTCTTAGTAATTATTTAGTAATTCCGAAAGTATGGACATGTGGTATTCATAGTATTATAATTGGTGAAAAATGTAGATAAATGAGATATTATGTTAGGTAATTGAGAAATATAAAAAATATTTTACTAAGCAATTGAATGATGATCGGTTAAGAAGTATACACAAGTGATATTCTAAAAATATTAAATAATTTTCCAAATTTCTTACAGTAAAAGGAGAACCGTAATTTTGGGATCACCTTATTTCTAGTAACGAATATTTTGGCTCTATAATAGCGTCACCACATTCTAGACTTCTGGTAACAAATACTGTTGCATCCCCCCCCCCCCCCTCTTTTTTTTCCCCTTTTTTTAAAAAAAAGAAAGAAAGAAAGAAAATTTACCAAAATATTATGTGTAGTGTTACATTATTTTATTATTATTATTATTTTTGAATAGCACAAAATTTGGATAAATTTTATTATTAAAATAATAAGCCAATTACAAATATACAAACAAGCAATATTATAATAATAGTATTTTTTGTATGTTCATTTTAAGTGAGACTCACATATTTCAAATGTTTAGTAGATTTAGATTTCTTTTCTAAAGTTTTTTTTTTTTTTTTTTTATAAAAAACAAATATTTAGTGAAGGCATTAAAATATTAAAAAAAAAGAAGAAGCTACAATAGGTATTCTAGTACTTAATTGGATCTTTTAATTAGGGATTTTTTTGGCATTTAATTGGTGCACAAGAAAATTATTAAGGAAAGGTTTTGTTGTTTGGTAAACTTGATTGAGAAGTATGGTTTTGAAGTCACCTAATTAATGAGTTGAAAAATGCTTGAAAAATGCTTGAGACCACTAATTCTACATCACTAATAGACCACTAATGATGTGGCAGACGTGGACACCATCAATAATGTGATAGTTTAGCCTTTTTTTTTTTTGGCTACAGTATTTCAATAACTTTGTTAAGGTACTATTTATTCGCTACATGTTTTTTTATTATATTTTATGGAGCAAAACTAGGCTAAAATCTTTAAATTGGTCGTCCACTCGGATTTCCTCCCGGATATCCTACCGGATGTCCCGTGAGTACCTATAGCAGAAGAAGAAAAATGCCGAAAATTAATTTAACCGGTCGACCGGTCAACGGCAATTTTTTTTAAGAATTATTTGGATGACATCTCATCAATTTAATAATAAAAAAAAAAGAATAACAAATACAATAAGAAATTAATATTTTAATAAGATTGAGTTAGAATAAAGAGTTTGATGTAATGAGTATTAAAAAAATGACTAGCTAAAATAGTAAAAGTGGATTTTAAGTTATAATTTAACTCAAAATTTATTAAAATTGATGCGGATGCTCTTAATGAGTTACTTAATTGTCCTACAGTTTTTTTTATCTCATTTAACCATCAAATCCATAGATTCTTGTACATTCTACATGTAACTAGAAAAAAAAAAAAAAAAAAAGAAAAGAAAAAGAAGAAGTTGAAATGAAAATAAGCAAAAACTAATCAAACTAAAAAAAAATAAATTAAAGCATAGTTCAACTTAAACAAGCAATATAACAACAAATCAAAACACCATTCACTAGAAATTTTATGGTTTGAATCTCTATACTTGCGTATAGGTTTTATTTCCTTGTGTATTGAGGTTTATTATTTATTCTGTTTAATCCGATGTTTGGTTGGTTGATTTTATAATCTGATTCATATTATTAATCTTCTATTTGGAAAATTATTAA
Source organism: Camellia japonica (assembly GCA_030407325.1). Taxonomy (NCBI): domain Eukaryota; kingdom Viridiplantae; phylum Streptophyta; class Magnoliopsida; order Ericales; family Theaceae; genus Camellia; species Camellia japonica. Next base: position 139,938,048 of record JAPPVO010000016.1, on the reverse strand, counting down.
ATCCCATTCTTTATGATAATTATCTTCCTCTGCCAATGATGGAAATAATCTTTCAAATTTTACTATATTCTTTATTCCACTCTAACTAAAAATTACCTTCATAGTATCTATAATCTTATATAATAATATCATGATATAAAAAAAAATTGTGAGACCCACAATACTACATAATATTTCCCAAAATAATGGTTCTTTTAGGGGAATCTAACTTTTTTTGATAGTACAATTATTGCACTTTAAAAAAAAATTAATTTTTCAAAATTATTCTTTGATAGTACATCTTTTGGAAAATATCAATATTATAATTGTATTTTTCATGTTGTTAATGAATTTAAAAGAAGGGCAAAATAGAAAATTTATATTATTTTTGTACTTAATTTTTAAAAAAATACTAATATTTTGAAATAATAAAAAATAAAATAAGTGGCTAATATTTTGAGACGGAGGGAGTAATACTTATTGAAAATTTTATGTTACTGCAAATCTATTTTGACAAACACCAAAATGATAACAAACATGGGCTGGGCCTGATAATATCCCTTGATAGTTGGAAGTATAATATTCTACAGCCCCATGATCAGGAGCAACTCTGCAACAAAAACAAGCCCAAAAAACTAATTAAAAAGTTTTAGGCAAGAAAAGTCGAGAAGGAATGAACTTAAGCTTAGCCCAATTAGTTGTACATTGTATCTCTGCCAAAGTAATACTAATAATGATCATAATAATTGATTAAAAATAAAGGGGCCAAGTAGAAATAAAGCAACCCATAGACCTGGTTAGCAAAACACATTTTGGGCCTCATGTTTTTAATTAGGGAAAAATTACCTGTAGGTCCTATTTGAAATATGTGTATATTATTTAATCCAATAACTTTTTGAGTAGATCTAAAAGTCCTACACTTTTCCCCTCTCTCTCTCTCTCTCTCTCTCTCTCTCTTGCGGTTTCTCTCATTCTTTACGGTTTTTTTTTTTTTTTTATTCTGTATTTTCATCTCATTCTCTTTATCATGTAAGAAAACCGATGATTACACCTTCCTTATTCTCTCTCTCTTTCTAATATATAGTCACCGGTGACCGATGACCATCATTGATTGAGATTCACTGGCAACCACCAACCACCGACATCAACTCGTTACTTCATCCTCACCGACGGCGAAGAAGATGAGTAGATCTAGTCAGATCTACATCAGATCTGAGTAGATCTACATGAAATCCGACTAGATCTAAACCAAAAATAGTTGCCAGAGTACAATATTCTTTTTATATCTATTATTTTCTTCGATTTCTCAAATTTTCTACCTTTTCTTTGTTACACACATTTATTTTTCTGTTTTAATAGAAAAAAATTTCAAGTTTTGAATAAGTTATTTTTAAGTTTTAGTTACAGGCGGTGAAAACTGTAAAATTTTACAGTTTTAGTTTTTTTGCTGCTGAAATGAATCATGCTCATGTTTTCCAACTTAATAAAATAATACTTTGAAATTATAACATTTTACAGTTTCAAAGCTTACTTTTCATTTTGATCAATATTAAAGATTATTTGCTTAGTTGTTTGCTTACTTTTTTTTTTGGCAATATTCTGAATATTCCGGTGAGACTCTGATGATGTTTTTGACATTTGCCAATGACGTTTAGAACACTCCGGCAAATTTTCGGTGATATTCCGGCGACTTTCCGGTGATGTTGAATATTTCGGCGAGTCTTCGGTGAGTCTGACGGAAATCGTTGGATGTAGCAACATTTTTAAAGTGATAAAAAATTTTTTTTTTTTTGGTAACAATTAAAAATATATAAGATTAATTGGTACAAATATTTTATTTTGAAATTAGATGAATTTTAAATTTTGTGCATGAGACTTATTGATAAATGCCCCTTTAATTAGTTACCAATCGGTAGCATAGTTATCAAAACACAATTTGGGCCTCATGTTTTATGCTTCAACATTTTCAATCCAGAACGGTAGTTCGTAGCTGCGAATAGCTAAAACAAGAGAAAAAAATACTGCAAAAAAAAAAAGAAAAAAGAAAAAAAGAAAAAAAAAAGAAAAAACCTTGAGTTTTCAGAACTTAAATTCTGGTTTTTTGTTTCCTCTTTGAAAAGTTAGCAACTAGCTTGACAAAAATCAACATTAAAAACATTTTTTGAATTTAAAAAAAAAAATTCACCCCCAAAAAAGAGAACCATATGAAAATAATGACTGTATTTTATTTATTTATTATTTTTTTTCACCAAACTAACTTTAATATAAAGAAACATTTTCTCAAAACTCAACCAAACAAAAGATATCTTTTGCTCAATAAATCTACATGCATAGCTAAACACAGAAAATTGTACCAAATAATAATAATAATAATAATGTATATGGATTATATTTATTTTAGGATTGATCTTGTACATTTTTCTGTATTAGTGATGGTACACGTGGTAAGAGTTTGCATTTTTATATATGCATGTTAGAAAATTGTTTAAGAGCTCTAAAATAATGAGCTCTAATAGCTCTAAAAATACTGTAATCCCAATTGATGTGATGTTTTACTCTTTGAAAAATACTTGGGAGCACTAATTAGTAATTAGTGCTCCCACTAATTAGGTGGCAGTGGGTCCCGCCATGAATGATGTGATGTTTTGGTCTTGGAGTTGTATTTTTTTTTTTTACTTTTTTAATGCATTAGTGCTATTAGTGGTGGTGTTTTTAGTGGGATGAATCATTGTTGTTACTCTTTATTTATTTATTTATTTTTTAATTTTCAGCACTGCCAGCTCATTAGAGCTGGCTTAGTGATCCCTTTTTAGTGGTATGTAGCACCACTGATGCATGTTATCATGTGTGAGGGAAGTGATATTAATTGTTAATAATTGATAATTACGAAGGAAAAATGTCATTATACTTTTTATTGTTTGATAGCATAACAATTGTAAGAGCCAATAGATGGATAATGCAACACCAACATAATTTGCACACCAGCAATCTCAACAAATTTTGAGAATAACTTCAGCATCATAATTTGCACTTAGAGATTCACATAAATAATATTATCAAACAAGAAAGAAAGAGGAAGCATAAAGAATAACCAATACTTGAGTTTCTTAAAAAAAAAAAAAAAAAAAAAAAAAAAAAAAAAGCACACAAGAGTAAAAAGAACGTACAAAAGCTTAGCTTCATAATTATGTAGACGCAAACCATAGAGTAAATATATGAGATAACAACCAATTCAATTCACAAACAAAAACAATAACACACGGGTAAATCTTCAAACATAGAGAAGAGGCTCTTAAATTGCAATCAGAGACGGAGCTAAAGAGGGAGCAGAGGGGTCACGTGCCCCCCCCCATTTTTATTTTTATTTTTATTTTTATTTTTTTTCATATACAAAATTTGTCCTCTCACTTATGCTCTTTGACTAGGGGTTTTTTGCATTTTTCACAATAGGTTACTTATTTGGTACTTTAGGAGGACCATGTGGTGTTGTTTATACGGTGGTCTAAATTAATAATGCAGCGTGAAATTGCGTGAATAGGACATAGTAACTCATTATTGTTAAGTAGTTGGCAGCCAATAAATGGACCACTTAGTGTAAGTTGTGATTTCTCATACCGGTAGCACTACGTAGACAACACCACATAGTACTCTAGGACTATCTAATAACTTTTATTCAAAACACATCATTTATAAGCAATACTATCTCTCTAATATTTTTCTCTTAAATAAAAATTAAAGAAATTTTATAATGATTTATGCTATAAATGATATATTTCTATTTTCTAAAATTAAGAATTTTAATTTGTAATTTTTTGTGCAAAAATTGCAAACTTACATTACTATCGCATGCCGAGTTTGTTAGGAAATTAGGGAGCCCACAAGCGCATAATAATACCAGCCCAATCCATTATGAAGAAACTCTAGAGTCCACAAACGTCATATGAAGGCCTAACATATATTATTTGGAACTCATACCCACTTAAAAGCCCAATCCATTATGAAGAAACTCTAGAGTCCACAAACGTCATATGAAGGCCTAACATATATTATTTGAAACTCATACCCACTTAAAAGCTTAAGTCAATAAGTGAAAAGTCTATCTAATGTATATTAATATTCATCTCTTTTACTCTTTATTCGATGTGGGACTATACCTTCACACATGCTCTAACAATTTACCTTCACAGAGTTACTCCACACTATTATTGAATTTTGATTAGTTTCTATTAATAATGAATATTTATATTTTTATACTTAAATTTAGTTTATAAAATTATTATTATCTTATTGTTGATCACAAAAAAAAAAAAAAAAAAAATTGAAATTGTAAGGTGCCCCTCTGGCTTAATATCCCAACTCCGCCACTGATTGGAAGGTAATCACAAAGAAAAGACTTTCTTATATTTCTCTATCACCGAATAGGTAGTCAATCTACACCTTTATTTTAGTTGATGATGCCGTAGAGGAATAGGATAGCAAATGTGTAGAAAACACTTTACAACATATGTATTTGTATTTGGTTTGAAATGACGTGGTTGTTGACAGACGGATCTATTTGTGTTCTCTAATAGGCATATCATCAACATTGAAGCATTAGCAGATGGGTTGTAAAAGATGTGGGGGCAAGTAAGTTTATTTTTTTATTAGGGATATTTGTGGAATACTAAAATGTAGAAAACACAGGGAGCTTTCGCTTTTTAAAATAGTAGTGTTAAAGTAATAAATTTAGGGATATTTGTGGAATACTAGAAGTAGGAAACATGGGGAACCTTCACTTGTTAAAGGGAAAAGTTAGGGATCATGAAAATTTTGTCATGAAAATGATCATGAAAAATTTATGATCCTTAGATTACCTTGATTAGTGTGTGATGCTTTATTTCAAGTGTAATCCAAGGGTCACAAAACTTTTATGATTATTCTCATGAAAGGTTTTTCATGATACCTAGCATTGCTTTGTTAAAAGTAGTAGTGTTACTTTCTTTTTAAATTTTCGAGGTCTAATATTGGATAAAATGTGATTATTCTTTTTGCTTTTTAATGATTCTTCTCTAAATCATATCTTTCTTTCACAAACTTGAATTGAATCGAGTTCAAATGACACACAGATTTAACTGAATCTATTTGTAATCCAGATAAGATAGAAACTGTTGGCTTTTTGGCTTTTCGAAGGGTAATTTTGTAAATGGGAGCGTGCCAGCAAGGATCAATCAGTCCTTACAGAAATTATAATTGCCAACCAATTATCAGACGATTGTGTTTTAGTTCTTTCAGCCTCAATGAAGAGGACTTTTATTGGTGGCTTGACTTAGGAGAATTTAAGAGAAATAACAGTTAATGTGAAGAACAATCGAAGTATTTCATTAAAATGAACACTTACAATAATTCAAACTCAGCCTCGAAGAGGTTTACAGCAACAGTCTACTTGAATCTACTTGAAACTACTCCTATGAATCGAAGTGCAGTGCTGGTATTAAAGTGCAGGTATTTAAAGTACAGGAAATGTAAGACTGGAAAGGAAAATATGAAATAAAGACTGGTTTGTATGATCTGAGTCTGGGGCTCTTTTCTGAGGGCTTCCCTGCTATTTATACTTGTCAAAGATGACCTTCGAACTTCACTTCGAACCGTCGAACTACTCCTCCATGATCGATGATCATGCTGCCTTAGAAGTAGCCCCACTACGCCATCTCTTGCAGTTGAGCTTCCCTCCTGTATTTGAATTTGAATATTGAGTAACTGTTGGAGCCACGTCACTTTGTATCTCTTTACTGATCCAGTGCTACTCAGATCATGTAAGTACCAATGTTCAATGCCACGTGTTCGATCAGGATCGAAGACTTGAATTATCTTCCCATAATACCCTTATTCTGCCACGTGTCAAACTATGATTTGGTTTTACAAAATATGTAGCCAACATTACCCCCCGCACTAATATACCCAATACTTGGAAATATTAGTGGATCAAAAGCTTTTCCCGCGCTTTTTGGAATGTGCATGGGATCTATCTTCAGGAAACACAACCGTCACCTATTTGATGATCATTCGCATTAACTCTCAATTTAACGAACATCCCAATACCTTCAGCATTCGAACGGACTATGGCTCAATCAACTTCGCACTCTACTGATCAAGCATACGAAGAGCCATTGAGTAATGCTATTTCCCCTCGAAAGAATCTCCACGCATTCATTAGCCACCTTTACCCACCCTTCTATATTCAGGTCATGGAGGCTTTTGCAGATTATCAACCTTTGGACTACGACCACATTGCCCTTAACCCTTCGATTTACAAATTTACAGATACAAGAAGTTCTTCCTCTAAACTCCCTTGTACTTGAACGAACTACACTCAAGCCTTTGCTTCAACAAGTTGCAAATATGGACTTAGGAAGTTCTTCTTCACAAACCTTTACTTGGGATGAAGCTACAACTTCCTCATCTTCTGGGGTTTCCGGATGGACAAACTGGTCAGCACCTGAGTCCTGGGACTTGAGGGAACGAATTAATCACCATTTTGTTGAGTTCACTGACCCATTAGATTTTCCTTCTTACGTTCGAAGCTCTGTGGTCTATCCTTATGTGCCTATTGACCTTCGTCGTAGTTTGGAGGAGAATCTGCTTGTGGCCTGGTACACATCCTCTATGCCCACAAGGACAATGCACACTGCCCGGCATCTGGAAGAATCACAAGGGTATACTCCTTCATTTTTGGCCAAGAAGGCAAAAATTTGCTCTTCTGACTGGCTCGACTATATTAATGCCTTTGTTCCTTCCGCTCCAGTGCCAAGTCCTCCTTCTTCACCTTCTGGAATAGAAGCATCCACACCTTCTTCTGAAGTAGAACCATCTACTCCTTCTCCATCTTCTGAAGCAGAACCATCTACTCCTTCTTCTCCTTCCACTCTTTCCTGGATAGAGAAATTAAGGCTTGCCCTTCCTATGGACAAAATTTTTCCACCTTACAAACCTCCATCATCTCCCACTCCAGCTGAGCGGAAACAAGCTCAACTTCTGCTTGCGGCTTTCTCTCACTTGCCCTTCAATGTTCTTGAGGATGACATCCCTCTCAAGAACTTTCGATGGGCCTGTGATATTCTGACTAGGGGCCATGTCCTCAATCCCATTGCCCAAGCAGAACTTCACATGTTTTTGGACCAACTTCCGCTACTCCTCCACTGGCATCAGAATTCCAAGGCCACCATCCAATCTTTGGATCAACTTTCATCTCTCCGAATTCATGCCCAGTACGAAGCAGAAAACTTCATCGAAGACTTCGATGACTTCAAAAATAAAGATTCTGCGTATTGGGATGATTTGGTCATAGATGAATTGGAACAAAATTTGAGGGAAGAGGCTTTCGAGACAAAGGCTGAGGAGCTCTATTATGAAGTGAGAGCACATCAACTTATGCAGCCAACATTAGAGGAGATAGAAGATATAATAAAGAAAGAACAAATATTCATTGATCATTGTTGGACAAAGTTCCATGATCTTGTTATTTATTCTATTCCTTATTTTTATGAGCTTGAATTTGTACCCAAATGAGGATACTCAATGTAATTGTCTTGGCTTTAACACAAACAGAGTCTCTTTGCATTTGATATTGTTTGCCTCTGTTTCCTTTTTGTCTTCAAAAGCCAACTTATAGCTTCGAATTGAACAATCTCACCTTTCGAATCTAGACTCAATTGTTCAATGAAACGCTGAAAAAAACCAACATGTCTTTTTCCAACTTATGGAGTATAATTGACAATTCTGGCTGATATCATCTGGAACTAACGCTTTGAATTTTAATAACATTACTCCTCAAAAAATAACTATAACCAATATATGGTCATGGTTAGTATAGCCAATAAATTTCAAATTGACTATTTTGCTTCGAAGAATAATCCACACTGTTTTAGGTTCAAAAAGCAATTCCTTCTTGTATATATGGAAACCAACACTTGGTTTTAATGCTTCGATCCAATAACCCTCAAACAGGTCTTTAAACCCTTTGAAGTGGACCAATATTCGAGCACTCTAGCCATTTTGTAGTACACTTCGAAGCCAACTTATGTATTTCGAAGCCGTTGTTATTTGATTTTTTGGCGCCAAAATCTCATTTCGAAGCCAAATATCTTGCTTCGAAGCTGGCGTCAATATCCGGAGTGTGCTTTTTCCCTCCAAAACTAAGAATATTGGAAGAGGCTCCTCGTATTCGTACTTTTAGTACTTAACGACTCACATAATATATTTTTCAGACACAAAGGTTTTAAAACCCCTTTGTTTCGGATTCTGAAATTACATACTCTTCTAACATTCAAACCCTCATATCTTTCACTTCTCTTTACTTCCCTCTTTCTTTTCCGAATATCATACCATCCATGGCTTCTTCTTCACCAGAAGTTCCAATCATCGAACGCGTGAGCTCATCCGTAGCTTTGAAAAGGCTCATTGATGTGGAGTGCGAGAAGTATAGGGCTGGGGAAAAAAGCGCCATTGATGGGCGTGTCTTTATCCCTCGTCGTCATGAACGACAAGACTATGTGCTCGGGCCAATCTTCAAGGAGGTTCCTATTGAACTCCCAGCTCTGTACCCTCGCCTGGAAAACCAATGTCTCCTATATGAAGGTGGTCTTGATTGGAGGAGCTGGAGGATCAATCGCCCCCACCGATGTTGGCCCACGATGAGACCAGAGTGGCAAGAGTGGTATGATCGGGTTATCCCTGCGAGGACACTGGACCTTCAAGAGCTCTGCCTTCTCGACGCTCTTCGACTATCAAGGGTAACTATCACAGAGGACCCTTTTTTAATCCCTGCTGCTTTATGCTTTTGGAACCCTATCTTTAATTTCTTTCAATTTAAATGTGGGATGATGGCTCCTACTGTTCTTGATATTTGCCATTTACTAGGAGTATCCCCCATTGGTACCATTATTACACCCGATTTCCCCGATTCAACAGTCTCTTTCTCCCTCCCCTCTCTTAACTTATCTTACAGCGATTTTGTTAAAGCTGAAAATAAAAGAGAGGGCCCAGTAACCGATAGGGAGTTCTTTTCCTTCTTGTTATACTGGCTTTGCAAATTCCTTTCTGCACTTCTTCACAAAGAATTATGCCTGAATTTGCTCCACTTGCCAAAGCCTTTGTTTTGCAAAAAAGAGTAGCCTTAGCCCCATACATTCTTGGTCATGTATACAGAGTTTGTTCCCTTTTTTGTGAGAAGCCCTTAGATGCTAATCAAGGGGGGCCATTCTGGATCCTTCAGCTTTGGCTTTTTGCTTATTTCACTGAACTACAATCCAAATGTCTTAAATTTTCTGGGGCACATTCTCTTACCCATGGCATAAGACTAGCCAATGCTGCCCTCTATCCTTCTTCTTTTGCCTTTTATTTCTCTTTTTTTCATCAACTACCAGCCGAATTCCTGCTCACCGCTTCCGTCCTTTCGAGACCAACATAGGTCCACCTTGGTTGAGTCACTTTTTGAGTGACAGGCTCTGTGCTTCGCCAGTTCATAAAGACATATGGGCCTCCCTTCTGCTTCCTAGGGAGCTGTTTATTGGGACTACAAACCCCAGGGCTTATAAATGTATAGCTGAACCTCATTGTCCTGCTCAATTCGCTAGACAATTTGGTTTCACACAAGGGGTCCCAATACCTCTCTGCAGCAACACCAACCTGAGCCTTACCAGAAGAGATCTGAAAGTTAGGAAATCAAGGTTGGAGGAGGCAACTTTCAAATTTATGGATGACTTGGCTAATTTTGAATTCACTCCTTTTCTTCCTGCGGGCATGCATTGAAGAGATACCAACAGTGGTGGGACAATAATATGGAAATCTATTTAGCCATTGCACCTAAAAACCTATTGGAGGTATTAGATGTGTCCAAGCCCAAAGGAGCTGAGACTGTCCCTTCTTCTACTGTGCCTCCTACAGCTCAGTCCATCCCTGCTACTTCAACTCCTTCGAAAGCTACTCGGGCTGCTTCAAGAAAAAGTATATACTTTCAACTTCTCTTTTTTTTTTGAGTCTCTTGTTTGTTTCCTTTATACTTATGCTCTTTGGTGCAGGGTCCCTTCAAGAAGAATCTCCTAAAAGAGCTGAGACTTCAGCTATTCTCAAAAAGGAACAGCAACAGAAACAAAAAAGGAAGCTGATCCTCCTTTCTGAGGAATCTGAAACTTTGGGAGAAGAAGCAGTCGAACAAGAGCAAGAGGTACCTTTACAAAGAACCAAGAGACAAAAGGTGGCTACCTTTCCTTCTGATACCTCTGAGCATCCTTCTCTCGAGGCAGACATTATAGTATTGGAGAAAGAACTAACCTTAGAGAAATCTGAACCCCAGATTAAAGAGAAGGGGATTGAAAAGGAACCAGTAGTGTCCCCACCAAGGGGGAAGAGGAGAAAGAAGACTACTGTCTCTCCTTCTGACTTTGCTGAAGACTCTGATTCTGAAACCATCGCCCAAGCCATAGAAAGGAGGAGGAAGGTGACTGTTTCGACTGATGTCTTGGTTGAGGATCCCATTCACGAATCTGTTGCCAAGATAGTAGAGCAGGAACATCCCAAGGCAATAATTGTTTTTGAAAGGGCCGAGAAGAAAAGGCAGCAACAGTTTTTGAGAGATGAAGCTGCTGCTGCTGATGCATTACAAAGAGAAGCTGCACGAAGACAACAAACTATCGAGCATCCTCCCCTTCGCAGTTCTCCCATCAGTGCCAATACCTCTGAAACAAGTAATTTCTTTCATATTTCTACTGTTTTCCCTTTGTCAGCCTTTGTATTGAAGTTTGACATTGCTTTGCATTTCTCCTTTTGCAGCAACAATTATCTTCCCCAGGAGGCCTATTCCAATTTCAGTTGAAGTTGACCAATTGCAACATGTGAAGGCCATCCAAATCATGCTTCCACTCCCCAAGCCTATATTCGACACACCTTCTTTGAGTCCAAGTATCCCTGCATCCCTTTTCCTTGGTTTAGAGCCATTTCTCCCTTCTTTGACTTTTGATCTGCCTCAAATTACCTTTTCTTCGAACCTTGCTCTTCCTCCTCCTGTCTCAGAAATTCCAACTGCTGCTTCATTTCCAATGACAGTTGACTCTTCCATAGAGGGTGCTGGTAGTTCCCCAATTCATGGTTCATCACCTGTGCCTACTTCCAGCCCCTCTTCTCTTGATTCCTTGGTGGCAAAGACCATAGAGGCTGCTAAAGATGCTCCACCTATTTCTCCTATCCCCATGCAGTCTCCTGTGTTTTCCACCACAGCACTCTCCATGCCCTTTATGTCTAGGGATGAGGTGGACATCTTCGAGGGAAGACTAGCTAGTCTATTTGACACATCCTCTACCTCCCCAACTTTCAGTGCTGAAGCTGAACCATTAACCTTGGCTGACTCCTTGCTGAAAATCTTTGAGAGCTCTTCTTCCACCAGTAGCAAGCCTTTTGCCCCTTCTATAGACTTAGACACTTGCTTGGAACTGCTGATCTCCTTTTCGAGGATCCCCTTCGAGGCTCTACAAAGGCCTATCATCAGAAATGGGTTTCTTCAGTGCTGTAAAATCGCGGAGCAGTTCGGCATGGATGTCTCAAGTCATCTATCCCAGGCTGCAGCTACTATTGATTTCTACATCAACATTTGTCATGCTGCCAATGCTGCGAATGAGAAATTGGCTAGGGATCAGAGTTTTGTCTCTCAAGTGCATACTGAAGTATCAGATCTCAAGGAACAACACTCCTCTGCCTCCCAGTTTCGAATTCAGTTGCTGGAGAAGAAAGCTCAACTTGAGGAGGAGCTAGCTGCAGTAAACCAAGCCTTGGTTCGAACTGACACTAAACTGCACATCACCAACCAAGAGCTGGCTGATCGAAAAGAGGACATGGCTGCAGCTATCCAACTGTTTCCAGCACTTAGCAGTAAGAAATCTATTGTACAAAAACAATTAAGACATTGTAATGATTTCTGGGCCAATTTATGGCGCAATGTACTTGATTCTTTATAAAAGAACAAATTTTGTCTTATCATTCGAGCAGTCTTGTGTTTTTGTATGTTTATGTTATCCCTTGTGTTTCCCAAATGGTTGGAAAATAAGGCTTCAAATATCTGCCATTGATCTTTTTAGGATGTACATACCCATTCAAATTTCTTAAATGGTAGGCCCCAAAAGGCAGAACTCTATGAATTTGATATGGTCCTTCCCAGTTAGGTGACCATTTGCCAAACTTATGGCTTTTAATTCCTATTGGGAGTATTGTCTTCCATACCAAATCACCTTCATCGAAGCCAATGTGTTTGACTCTCTTGTTGTAATTCTTAGCTGCTTTCTTCTTTTGGAAAAGGATGCTATTTAATGCCAATATTCTGGCTTCATCTATGCCCTCTAACTCCAAGCACATACTTTGATGGTATTGCTCAGGATCTAACTGATCTTGACATCTTACCCTCAAGGATTTAACATTAATTTCTACAGGTAGAACTGCATCATGCCCATATACTAAGGCATAAGGAGTAACTCCTGTGCTTGACCTTGGGGAAGTTCTGTAAGCCCACAAAACATCCAACAGAAGGTTATGCCAATCCCTAGGATTATCCTCCACAACCTTTTGTATACCCTTTTTCAAGGATTTATTGGATGACTCAGCTTGACCATTGGCTTGTGCATAATAGGGTGTGGAATTAACAAGGCTAATTCCAAATTCTGCTACAAAGGACTTCACCAATTTCCCATCGAACACAGTCCCATTATCTACAGTAATGGTTTGTGGGATGCCAAATCTATGGATCAAGTCTTTAATGAACCCAATGACCTCTGTTTGGTCTACAGCTTTATATGGTTTGGCTTCGACCCATTTAGTGAAGTAGTCAGTGGCCACTAGAATGAAACAATGATGTTTCGAAGAAGGTGGGTGTATTTTTCCCATCATATCCATGGCCCACCCTCTGAATGGCCAAGGTTTCACTACTGCATGTAGGTCGGTTATGGGCACATGCTTATTGTACCATGCTTTTGACATGCCTGGCAACCCTTTGCATATTCTATGCAGTCTTTAAGGATAGTTGGCCAATAATAGGAATGTCTTCGAAGCAACCACCTCATCTTTACACCAGGCTGATGAGCACCACAGATGCCTTCATGAACCTCAGCCATAGCTGTTAATGCTTCTTTTGGGCCTAAACATTCCAGCAATAAGCCATCTCCTCCCCTTTTGTAGAGAGCGTTACCATATATCATATATTGCATAGACTGCAATTTGATTTTCCTGCTGGCCTTCGAAGATGGACCAGCCAAGTACTGCATTATTGGATGCCTCCAATCTTGTTCTTGTAAGTCATTATGATTAACTTCCAAGACCATATTCCTTTTATTCAAAGGTTGTATTAATCTTTGATATGTTGTCTGACTGATGTCCCTTTGGGTATTATCCCTTCTCTTGAAGTTCGAAGCTTTCTGAGCCACATCATTAGCTCTATTATTCAAGAATCTTGGAACATGGGTTACATTTGCTATTTGAAACTGAGAAAGCAGATGTAATGCAACAACATAATATGGTAGGATGCTTATGCTTTGACACTTGAAAATCCCTTTTACTTGGTTAACCACCAATTGAGAGTCCCCAAATATGTCAACTGCATGTACTTGTAACCCAATGAGGATTTCTAGCCCTACTATTAAGGCTTCATACTCAGCCTGATTATTGGAACAAGTGGCTTCATCCACTCTGAAACCATGTGTGGTTTCTACCCCTTGTGGAGATTTAATCACAATACCAATTCCAGTTAAACCATTGGCTTTCGATCCATCGAACCACATCTGCCATGGCTCAACACTAGCCATACCAAGCTCCATTATCTCTTGGCTCTCTGTTTGAGATGGGTGGTCTGCCAGAAAATTGGCTAAGACTTGCCCTTTTACTGCCCTTTGAGGGACATATTCTAGATGAAATTCTGATAAGGCTAGTATCCACTTGCCAATTCTTCCCCTCAACATAGGTCTGGATAACATGTACTTAACCAAATCTGTGGTTGCAATTACCAAGACAGTTGTAGGTAAAAGATAATATCTTAATTTCATTGCAGCAAAATACAAAGCAAGACACAGCTTTTCAACAGCTGAATATTTACATTCACAAGAATTTAAAAACCTACTAAGGTAATAAATAGCTTGCTCCTTGCCTTCTTCATTGTCTTGGGCCAAAAAAGCTCCCAATGAATCTTCTGCTGCAGCTATATACAACTTCAAGGGCTTGTTTCCCTTTGGTGGCATCAGCACTGGAGGTTTGGCCAAGTAGGCTTTAATACCTTCGAAAGCACTTTGATGCTCTGCTGTCCACACAAATTCTTCTTCATCTTTCAGCTTAACAAGGAAGAAAATACTTTAGTTTTCCCTGCAGTGTTAGAAATAAACCTTCGAAGAAAGTTAACCTGCCCCAGGAACCTTTGTAATTCTTTCTTACTTGATGGAGGCCTAGCTTCAATGATGGCTTTAGCTTTATTCTGATCAATCTGTATTCCTTTCTTGTGCACTACATAACCCAAGAAGTTTCCAGATGATACACCAAAAGCACACTTAAGAGGATTAAGTTTCAACTTGAACTTCCTCATTCTTTCAAAAGCTGCTTCTAAATGAAACAAATGCTCCTCCATGGACTGGGATTTCACTACAATGTCATCAATGTAGCATTCTAGATACCCTCCAATGAGATCATGAAAGATAGTGTTCATAGCCCTCTGATATGTAGCCCCAGCATTCTTCAGACCAAATGGCATTTTAACCCATTCGAAGGTGCCAATATTCCCAGGACATCTGAATGCTGTCTTGTGGATATCTTCCTCTGCAATGCATATTTGGTTATAACCAGAGTGGCCATCCATCATCGATAAAACTTGATGTCCTGCTGAACTGTCTACCAGCAGATCCACTATAGGCATAGGGTACTCATCTTTAGGAGTTGCTAGGTTTAAGTTTCTGAAATCGATGCATACCCTCATTTTGCCATTCTTCTTAACTACAGGCACAATATTAGATAGCCATTCAACATACCTGGCTGTCCTAATAAAGTCTGCCTTGAGTAGTCTAAGAATTTCTTCCTTGACCTTCTGAATTACTTCTGGACTCATCCTTCTTGGTTTCTGCTTGTATGGCTTGAAATTGGGCTTCATAGGGAGCCTATGTTCCACCAAAGATCTATCCAATCCTGGTAGTTCATTATAAGACCATGCAAAGCAATCTTTGTATTTCTTTAAAACAACCAATAACTGGTCTCTGTCCAGAACATTCAAGCAAGTACTTATATAAGTGGGCTGCTGCACAGAACCCTCCCCTAAATTCACCTCTTCTAAGGGGTCTTGCGTCTGAGGACTTATCGAAGCTTCTTCTCTGGTTTCTTCAACCTTCGAAGCAAGCTGTTCGCCTTGTTTTGCTCCTAGGTTCTTTAATTCGACATCTCTGCCCTCTCCTCATAGACAAAATCTGTCCATAAGGCGTCTTCTTCCTGTATCTCCTGGACTTTTGTTTCAATGTCCAATGCACAGTATTTATCAAGGGCCAAACTTCTGACCTGTTGCTGTTCTTGTTTACAGCCAATTATCATGGCCTCTCTCTCTTGCCTCTGTACTTTCTGGACTATTGCTTTTACGTCCAATGATGAGAATTTAATCAAAGCCAAGGACTTGGCTTCTCGCTCTTCACTTTTTTGCCTATAACCAGGCATCATTGTCATCTTTCACGACAACCTCTTCATCAGCACTTTCTTGGACTAAGTGCTTCAGGTGTGTCACTTCCTCATCAGCCGTCACTTCGGCTGAGCCATCAGCTTTCCTCAGTATACTGAGTGGTGTTACTCCCTCAATATACAATTTGGCCTCTGCAAAGTCTGCACAGGCTATGAAAGGTTGAGGATCTGCATCAATCTCCTCTGTCTCTCCATTGCCCAGGGCCATCATGATCTTCTGATGCAAAGAGGAAGGCACACATTTGTTGGTGTGGATCCAATCTCTCCCAAGTAAGGCATTATATTTGGCATTGCTGTCGATGACGAAGAAAGCTGTCATACAATCCCTGGTCCCCACACTCAAATTAATAGGCAGAATCCCTTGAGCCATCTGCTTATCTCCAGCAAAGCCAGCAATGGTTGTGCTGGTTGGGATCAACCTTGGATTCTTCTTCCCTAGTTTCTTCAAAGAAGATTTCGGTAATAAGTTTACCGCTGCCCCATTGTCTATTAGGACTCGGTTTAGCTGTATCCCATCAAAGAAAGCCTTGATGTACAAAGGCTTGACATGTTGGGTCATGGAATTTGAGGGGTATTCAAAAGGATATGAGAGGTTGATGCTCACCTCTTCCTCGCTTTCACACTCAGTTTCCATTGGAGTAGCCATTTCAGGAGCATCCTGTACCATACTCACTTGTGACTCCTCGCTAGAGACAGGAATTGGATCCATGTCTTGGTCACTTTGATCCTCATTTTCAGCTTGGAATTCATGGGGTAGTATGTGTACCATGTTGACTGATACAGGGGGAAATGAGCCAAACTGGATAGCTGGCTGTACCTTCTTCCCCTCTTGGCTACTTTGCTCAGTGTCTTCAGCAGCATCCTCCATGCTGCATTCTGGTATTTCATTGACAACTGATCCCTTCGAAGGATCCTTCTCAACTGGTTCTTCAGTCAAGAATACTTGTTCAGCCATGAAGGCTTCGAACATTCCTTCTGCCATTTCCTTCTCTTGGCTCATGCCAATCTCTTCTTCCGTTTCACTGTCACTTTCCATCAGAGCCTTCTCCAGCCCTGCCAAACTAGACTTCTCCCTGGCCCTTAATTCAGAATGAACTTGGGCCAATTGTTCTCTGCTACAAACCACTTTACTTTGTAAAGTCGGTTTTGGAGCATGGTCTGACTTCGAAGTTTTCTTTTCTTCTGTCTTGTCCTGTGAAGAACTCTCTCCACCTTCTTTCAGATCTTGCTGGTACTGGGTGTACCTACGCTGAATCTTCCTCCTCTGTGATCTGGAGATAACTGGAACCATATTTGGTTCCTTTGTCTTTGGGTGTTTCAGCAATACCCAGTTGTTCGGAGCCACCAAAGGAGGTTTGACCATCCTTCCTGTGATTCCAACTTCTCTCCTGGCAAACAATTCCCTAGGTTTGTTTTGCATTACAAACCAATCTGGAACTCCAGGCACCCAAGAGCTTACTGATTCAGATGTCGAATCACCCTTTTCCACCTTCGAAGCCATCTTCGAAACTGGCCGTGGAGGTAAGTGCTTGGTTTTGATCGCATGCCTTGAGCTTGATTCTGGCCTTTGATGGAGGTGGCCATTTTCTGTTCTGTGTGAGGTTGGTCTGGGGGGCCAATCTCTGGCTTTAGTCCCATAACCTGAACTCCTCTCCAATCTTCTTTCGGAATGGCTACTCTCCATTCTGTAGTAGTTAGGTGGCCTGGATTCATGCAAGGGCCTCTTGCCTTTATCACGCATTCTGTCTACTGCAGGCTCAACCACTAAAGGTCGCTGCCTATCACTAGCCGGATACGGCCTTTTGTTGTAAGCATTGGTTGACTTAGGGCGTCTCTGAACATCCCTATAGTATTGCTTCCCATCAATTGGAAGCCCCTTCAACCATTTGTAGCTTAGTCTGCATCTGGGACACATCCTCTGCATTACAGCTGCTTCCAAGGAATCGTCATCCAGTACTTCTTCATCAGAGTTTTCCTTCTGATGTGAGAAACCTTGTCCAACAACTGGCGGGTTTCTAGTCTCCTTCTTGGCAGCTGTCTGGTTGGCAATATGCATTTGCACATTGACCTCTTCCAATTCCTGCAGAGATAGATTCTGAAAGTTTGGTACAACCACATTAGCCGCGCTTTCTCCAACTTCTGGAAACGGGTTACTGTCAATTCCCATAGCTTTCTCTGTTTTGGCTGGGAACTTTAGACTTCCTTTCCGGATTTGCTCTTGGATCCTGTCTCGAAAAACAATGCAGTTTTTAGTCGAGTGAGACCAAGAATTATGCCATTTACAGTATGCTTTTCCTTTAAGTTCATCAAGAGATGGCAGTTTTACCCCTTTTGGTAACTTAAGGAAATTAGCTGCAAGCAAATGATCAAAAATGTCATCTGCTTTTGTTAAGTCGAAAGAGTACTTTCTGTGAAAGTCTTTCTTTTTAAATTGCTGGTCGATGGTTGTGTCCTTATGAATTAATGCTTCACAGATTACGGGTTCTTTGCCCACAATCTCTGCTGCATCGATTTCATAATTGGGATCTCTATAGTAGGTCTTATACGAAGCATTGTTTCGATCTTGTTCTTCTTCTAGTAATGCTTCATATCGAGACACCTTATAGGTTAGTTCGACCAAATCCCTGAATTCAGTTGAATCAAACTTCTTTCGAAGCCTGAACTCTAAACCGTTTTGAGCCAATCTTACAAATTCTGGCTCTGGAAGGATGACTCTACATTTATTTCGAGCCCTTTTAAATCTGGCAATGAACTGAGTAGCCTTTTCTTCAGGCCTTTGACTCAATCTTGCCAAGTCTGCCATGGACACTTCTGGCTCTGATTGGAAGAATTGGGCATGAAATGCCTCTTCCATTTGTTGCCAATTTTGAATGGAGCCAGGTGTAAGGTTGATATACCATACAAATGCTCCCCCAGTTAAAGAGTTTGGAAACAATCTCAGTTTTATGTAATCATGATTAGTGAATTCACCACATTGAGCAGCGAATCTGGCTATATGCTCTACTGTCGATTGATTTCCAGTTCCATAGAATAGGGTAAAGTCTGGTATTCTGAATCCTCTTGGGTATTCATGTACCCTATCTACCCACTCTGGGTATGGTTTTCTGTATACAGGAGTCTGGACCCCCCGAGCCATCGGTCCACACATCTCCCTAACAATATCAGCAATTTGGTCCCTAGGGACCATATTTTGGGCTTGCTGAGCCACTACTGGAGGGACAAACACAGGGTTTGGTGGACAAACTTGCGCCTGTGGTCCTCTTGGTCCAAAAGGTGGTATATTTGGGACTGGTTGCCCCTGTGGTGCAGGTTGCTGTTGGGGAAATGGGTAACCCCTTTGAGCCTGTCCTGCGAAAGGGCCTGCGAAAGGTGCTGGGACAGGCGTTGCGTCCCTCCCATTTGTGGGAAAACCCTCCAACCCCCGGGTATAAATTCGAATAAGGGGTTATTATACCCCCTAGTGCCAGGTATGGCTTCGAACATGGGATTTGTAACCATTCTTATGCCAGTTTCTTGTACTTGGCCAGATCCACCAACTTGTGTGGCTTCACTGTTAAGTACTGAGGCATTTTGGCCTACTACAGGCCTTGAAATGGGTTCATACCAAGACTGAGGCGATGGTCTTTCATAGTTCTGAGTACTAGTCTGACCATTAAATTGTCCATTAACTTGCATAGGCTGTTTTTCTCTAGCCAATCTTTGCTGAGGGACATTTAAAATTTCCTCTGTGTGTCTTGTATTTGTTGGTTGGTGGTTATTCATTCGATCCAAAAGGATGTTGCCCACCTTTCCATTGTGTTCATTAGTTGTTGTCCCATAGCATCTACCAAGCCATCCCATGGGTTTGTTGGCTGGGTAGATGGAACGGTGGATGGTCCAATTCCTTGGTTTCGTCCAATATTATGAACATATGGTTCTTGTCCAGAAGTACTGGTCTGTTCGACCAAAGGTTCTGATAGCATAGGAGTCTCCACAGGATGTGTTACCACATTCTCCTCTGGATTAGGTATCTCTACCTCTCCTTCTACGCCTTCTTCCAGGCGTTCATTTTCTCCTTGTCGTCTTCGTCTAGCCATTTTTTAACAAGTCCCACTGGGCGTGCCAAAAATATATGTTGGCTTTTTGGCTTTTCGAAGGGTAATTTTGTAAATGCGAGCGTGCCAGCAAGGATCAATCAGTCCTTACAGAAATTATAATTGCCAACCAATTATCAGACGATTGTGTTTTAGTTCTTTCAGCCTCAATGAAGAGGACTTTTACTGGTGGCTTGACTTAGGAGAATTTAAGAGAAATAACAGTTAATGTGAAGAACAATCGAAGTATTTCATTAAAATGAACACTTACAATAATTCAAACTCAGCCTCGAAGAGGTTTACAGCAACAGTCTACTTGAATCTACTTGAAACTACTCCTATGAATCGAAGTGCAGTGCTGGTATTAAAGTGCAGGTATTTAAAGTACAGGAAATGTAAGACTGGAAAGGAAAATATGAAATAAAGACTGGTTTGTATGATCTGAGTCTGGGGCTCTTTTCTGAGGGCTTCCCTGCTATTTATACTTGTCAAAGATGACCTTCGAACTTCACTTCGAACCGTCGAACTACTCCTCCATGATCGATGATCATGCTGCCTTAGAAGTAGCCCCACTACGCCATCTCTTGCAGTTGAGCTTCCCTCCTGTATTTGAATTTGAATATTGAGTAACTGTTGGAGCCACGTCACTTTGTATCTCTTTACTGATCCAGTGCTACTCAGATCATGTAAGTACCAATGTTCAATGCCACGTGTTCGATCAGGATCGAAGACTTGAATTATCTTCCCATAATACCCTCATTCTGCCACGTGTCAAACTATGATTTGGTTTTACAAAATATGTAGCCAACAGAAACATAGAGCACAAGGATTTGAATTCAAAAAAACTGGGCAAAATGGAGTAGGATAGACAGCTTTCTACTCAATCCAGAATGGACGCAAATGTTTGACTTCAAGCTATGAGGGCTTCCTAGAAGGGTTTTAGACCACTGTCTTATTTTGCTCATGGAAGATGTGAGGGATTGGGGTCCAAAACCATTTAGATTCCTAAATGCTTGGACATTTCACCCCAATTTCTAGACTTTTGTGGAGAAAACCGAGGCTGAATTTGATGAGGCAGGTTAGGCTAGTTTTAAGTGTTTGGGAAGCTCAAAGCATTGAAATTAGCATTGAAACAATGGAACGATGAAGTGCTTGGAAATGTGGAATATAAACTCAAACTTCTTGAGGAGGAATTACACACACTGGGCTTGGTTGCTGAAGAAAAAACAGTGGATGAGTCAGAACTAGCTAGAAAAAGGGAGACAAAAGAGAAAGCTTGGAAATTGAGTAGAATGATGAAATGGATATGGGTGCAGAAGTCAAGAGTTAATTTGGCATTAAAAGGAGACAGAAATACAAGGTTTTTTCCTATCATGGCTAGGTCCAGGAACAATAGGAATTCATCATGCTCAGTGACTGTTAATGGGTTTGTCAGAGAGGAACCTAGTGAAGTAAGGGTTGAAGTATTGCAACACTTCAGGAATCAATTCAATGAATCATGGACTAATAGACCCAATCTATCTAGCCCATTCAAGACCATTGGAGGTGGAGAAATTGTGGATTCATTGGAAGCTAAATTTTCAGAAGCTGAGATAGAAGTTGCAGTGAAGAGTAGTGAAGAAAACAAGGCATTAAGGCCTGATGGTTTTAACTTGATGATGTTTTAGAAATGTTGGCAGACAGCCAAGGCAGATGTGATTCAATTCATGAGAGATTTTCATTAAAATGACAAGCTAGTAAAGGGGATTAATAGTACTTTTGTTGCTCTGATTCCTAAAACTGAGAACCTTTCTTGTTTAAGTATAGACCTCTCAGTCTCATAGGTTCTTTGTACAAAATTCTTGCAAAGTATTATCAAATAGAATTAAACAAGTGTTGCCAAGGATTAGTGATACACAATTAGCATTCATAGAAGGTAGAAATATCTTGGATGGAATGTTGATTGCTAATGAGATTGTGGATGATTGGAAGAAAAATAGGAAGAGTGGCATAATATTAAAGTTTGATTTTGAGAAAGCCTATGATTCAATAAATTGGAATTTCCTATTTTCCATGCTTACAAACTTCGGCTTTGGCGATAAGTAGATTGGTTGGATGAGAGAGTGTGTATCTTCAGCAAAAATATCTATCTTAGTCAATGGATCACCAACCTCAGAATTCAGCCCACAAAAAGGTCTTAGACAAGGTGGCCCATTATCACCGTTCCTTTTCAACATTGTGGCAGAAGGACTCAACATATTGTTGGTCAGAGCAATACATATGTGATTGATTAAAAGGTTATGCAGATTCAAGTGATTTAAAGATTACTCATTTACAATTTGTGGATGACACAATTTTATTTTGTGAGGCAAATTGGGAGGAAGTAATAAATGTAAAAAGAATTTTGAGATGTCTTGAAATCCTGCCAGGTTTGAGAATTAATTACCACAGGGGTGTGGTGTGTAGGATTGGGATCACTGAAGAACTTACTCAGGGCTTTGCTGCTAAGTTGAACTACTTGGACCAAAAACGGCCATTAAAATACTTGGGATTACCTCTGGGTGCTAGTCCAAGGAGAAGGACTTGGCAACCTGTGATTGACAAATGCAAATAGAAGTTAGCCTCTTGGAAAAGAAGGTTCTTATTATTTGCTGGTAGATTGACATAGATAAAAAAATCTATGATATCTAGTTTTCCAATCTATTTTCTATCCTTATTCAAGATGCTAGAGGGGGTAGCAAAGGCTATTGATAGAATTCAATCAAATTTCCTCTGGGGAGGTGATGACCTTAGAAGAAAAAATCATTTATGCTATGTTTGGTTAGGGGATTTGGGGAGGAATTTGAAAAGGGAAAGGGAAAAAGTGTGTGAAACTAGATGACATATATTCATGTTTTATTCACATTTCACATATTTTTTCCATTTCTCTTTCCAAATCCCTCTCTAAATCCCCAACCAAACACAACATTAGTTAAATGGGAGGAGGTCTCAAAAAGCAATAATCAAGTAGGCTTAGGAATCAAGAGGGTTAGACTCATGAATGACTGCCTGCTATTGAAATGGTGGTGGAGGTTTGAAGCTGAAGAGAATGCCCTCTGGAAATAGGTATTTGCAACAAATACAATGAGGTAGGTAGGGGTTGGTGGCCATTACCTATGGAAAGCTGTAGAAAGTCTTCGATTTGGAATGACATTTTGGGTGTTGCTAAGTTAAAACTTGTTGGTTGATTTTTTCAAAGCCAACTCTATTCCAATACTTGGGGATGGTAGGAGAATAAAATTCTGGCTAGATACATGGGTTGGTAATGTCTGTTTAAAGGAAGAGTTTCCTAGACTTTACTCTTTGTCCATGGATAAATCTGAAACTGTGAATATGTTTACTAGTAGGAGAAGTGGCAATGTAAACTGGGAATATGAACTTCAGAAGATCTTTTTTTGAATGGGAGGTGGAAGAGTTGAGGAGACTGAACATGATGCTACTCAATGCACTTGTAGTAGGGGAAACTTGGTTGATAGATTGAAGTGGAATGTAGGTTCCTCAGGTATTTTTACTGTTTCTTCAGCATGTAAGTGGCGTGAGTTGACTTTTGGTAGTAGTAGCGAGGTAGCAGATTGTATTTGGAAGAATGTTTCCCCACCAAAGGCCTAATTTTTTGGATGGCTTGCATGGAAAGGAAGGATTAAGACCTCTTTTGACCCTCGAAGGATAGGAGTTCTCAATAAGGAAGCTAATGTGAACTGTATTTTTTGTAATGAAGTAGTGAAAAGTCCTAACCATGTCCTGTTATTTTGCCCTTTTATTTGGAAAATCTGGTCCAATATCATGAGATGGTAGGGTTTGCAATGGGCAATACCCAGATTTGTGAGTAAATTATTTCATTGGTAGGTTGAAAAAAAAAGGAGAGTATGATCTGGAAAGCCATCTCTTTGGCTGTGCTATGGTCCATTTGGAAACAAAGGAATGACAACATATATAATGGCTCTCAGCTTATTTTGGAGGCTTTGTGTGAGATTATCAAAGTAAGGATTGCAATGTGGGTCAAAACTTCATGCCCTTCTTTAAATTATTCAGTTAATGACATTGTTTACAATCTGCAACAAGTCAAATTATGCTTAAAGGATGTTGATTGAGTAATCTAGTTGCTGAGTTGGTGGTGTGCTTTTATCAAGTAATAGAAAGTGGGAGAGGGTCTTCTTATATGAGCAGGTGGATGAGGCTATTGCTAGGTTTGTCTTGTTCGTGTTTTGCTGTGTGTGTATTCATGTTGGTTTCTCACCAACTTCTGAGGTTGTGCTAGCAAATGATAGGGCATTCTTCTCGGTATCAACCTAGTTGGGATCGTATTGCTTTGCTTTAATACTTTCTCCTCTTTATTGATGTAATGTTCATATGTAATGTATGTTACTATCATCAATAAAGTCTTCCCTTTTTTGTTGATGCAAAAAAAAAAAAAGAAAAAAAGAAAAAAAGAAAAGCAATAAAATTTAGCTAGAGAAAAAACATTGGTTTCTTATGTGGTTCCGATAATTTTTTAGATGGATTACTTGTAAAACTTTAGAAGGTTAAAATACAGTAAGTAATATTCAAATAATTATATGAGATTATGAGAAGTGGGACATCATGTTTTAACTGAGACGATCACTCATTTCTTATAGTTTTAATAGGGGCAATTGGCCTAAAATAAATAATATTTTAAAATATTGAAACCTGGCCCAATCCATCTTCTGTCTAATCATGTTGGACAATCTTCACTGTAATTAATTAATTCTGTTTGTGTACTTAACAACAAACAGAATAACAAAGAAATAAAGGAAATGAGAGAAAATTGTTTGATTACAAAAATCAAACTAGAAATAGTAATAAATAAATAAAAACAGATTTTATTTTGTTACAAAACCAAAATTAAAATCTGATTTAAATAAACAAATAAAACAGAATAATAAAATAAACAACTTACTTGATTAATTTCTTCGAATAATAATCTGATCAAGTCCAGTGTTTGACACTATGTCCTTAAGACAGATTCGTCATTTCCTCGGTACTTTCAGAATATGGACGTCTATCTCTCAGGATGAAATGATCAACAATAAATATATGCAGCACTAAAATATATTTGTATAACAAATACACTAAGTGTTTTATACTCTCTCTGACAAGAAAATAATGTAGCAAAATGAAGAGTATGAATGCAGAATTTTATGAACAAAAATTAGTCAATCTGATAACAAATGAGGGCTAGTCTATTTATAGATGGATTGGTGGCTTTCCATTTTGAATTAAATAGGTACTGTACCTGTTCAATTTGAATTAAACAGATACAAATCTGTTTAAGGCACTGTTTGGTTTGAAATTCGGGTGGATTTGAATTTGAACAAAACAAATTCGATTTTGGGTTTGAATCTGGACAGATTCGGGTCTGTCTGTGAAGAGGTGCAACAATTTGAATTTAAAATTTAAATCTGGACAGAAATTCGGAATTAATTTTTGGACAAATTTTATTTCAAAAAATAAAATTCAAATTCGAATGTTTTTGGCCCAAAAAGATTAGTATTGGGCCGAACAAGCCCAACCTAACCTCATACCACGCGCCTAGCCCAGCCCGCCCGACCGGACGGACGGTGGCGGTGGCACGCACGCGTGTGGTGATTTTTGGGTCCAATGGGTCTAGTCCATTTTGCCCATAACCTCCCTCTTTACAAAACTTGGGTACCCCTTGGGGCTCACCCCAAGTTCCAATGCCATGCTTTATAAACCCATTCAAACATTCCCACCAAATCAATGTGGGACAAGCCTTATTCAAACCTTTAAGGATTTTCCACCAAAACTTCATTTCCATGGAGCATACTTTGGCTTCAATTTCTCATTCACTCGATAATGATTTTGAGCAACCAAATATACCACGTGAATCACAACGTGGCATAGAATGCGTTACCATTTTGACCCGCGAAAATCGACGCACGGGTCTCACCTAAAAATTAGACCAAAGTTAGGAAAAAATTCTAGTTAACCCAGTATTTTTCCAACCATTTCCAACAATCCCCCACATGAATGGAATTTGATGAAAATGAAAATGCAACAATATGCAGACTTTATCGAAAGAGTATAAGTCGAAAATATCTTATATCAGGATAGGTAGCTTTCTGCCTTGAACCTTCCCTAGTGATAACCTATCGGACTTACTAGCTAACCAATGGACGCAATGCCTTGAATTGTTCAGCCGTTTGTGTAAGCCAAGACAATAGATTTTACACAAAATATCTTCTAACACATCGTGGTTCTCACTATTGTGTTCATTTTGGCCTTGAACGCTCCTGGTTTTCATGAGTGTTTCTAGAGAATTTAGCCTCTTCATTCTCATAGAACCGGCCCCAGTTCGACACTCATATAGGTGATTCTTATTGTAAGTATCTCTTTATACTTGTCTTGATTTTTATACCTAAATCAAGATATAAGTAATCATTAAAAACAAAGCTTATCCTTATATCCCTACAGACAACATATGTTGCATATATCACTCTCACTATAGGAATGGGTAAGGAATTTTAATCCCTTGGTGATTTCTGGCGAGCCATACATAACTTAGTTGTCTCTTTGAACTTAGTTCTTGGGATCTCCAGTCATATAAGTAGGGTTACCATTATGACGACTCTTATGTAATAGGCTTTAATCCCATCCCCCTTTGATGAACTATACACTAGCTCTTTTGTCAAACCTTTTGTTAATGGATCCGCAATATTCTCTTTAGATTTTATATAATCTATTGAGATTATTCCGTTTGACAACAATTGCCTTACGGTATTATGTCGACGACGAATATGTCGTGACTTACCGTTATACATATGATTCTGTGCCCTGCCTATTGCAGATTGACTATCACAATGAATGCAAATAGCTGGCACAGGTTTTGGCCACATTGGAATGTCTTCTAAGAAGTGACGAAGCCATTCTGCTTCTTCTCCTGCTTTGTCTAAAGCAATGAACTCGGATTCCATTGTGGATCGTGCGATGCATGTTTGTTTTTGTGGATTTCTAACAAACAGCAGCGCCTCCCAGAGTGAAGACATATCCACTTGTGGATTTTGAATCTTTAGTATCCGATATCCAATTTGCATCACAATAACCTTCAAGTACTGCTGGATATCGAGTAAAGTTCAAACCATGATCACAGGTGAATCTTAGATATCTAAGAACCCGAATGATCGCTTTCCAATGGTCTTCTCCGGGGTTACTAGTGTACCTACTCAATTTACTGATAGTATAAGCTATATCAGGACGAGTACAATTCATTAGGTACATTAGGCTTCCAATGATTTGGGAGTATTTTAACTGAGACACTGCATCACCTTTATTTTTCGATAAATTAAGACTGATGTCTACAGGTGTTCTAGCTACATTTAAATCATCCTTAATAAATTTATCAAGAATCTTCTCAATATAATGTGATTGAGATAATGCATATCCGTCAGATGTTTTAGTAATTTTCATTCCTAATATAATATCTGCGACCCCCATATCTTTCATATCAAATCTTTTATTAAGCATTTGCTTAGTTAATTTGATCATGTTTTGACTGCTTCTAATGATAAGCATGTCATCCACATAAAGACAAACTATGACATATCCTTGGTCAGTGTTTTTAACATAGACACATTTGTTACATTCGTTTATCTTAAACCCATTAGTAAGCATTGCATGATCAAATTTTTCATGTCATTGCTTAGGTGCTTGTTTTAATTCATAAAGAGACTTTACAAGCCAACAAACTTTCTTTTCTTGCCCCGATACTACAAACCCTTCGGGTTGCTCCATATAGATCTCTTCATTGAGATCACCATTTAAGAAAGCTGTCTTAATATCCATTTGATGTATCTCTAAATTAAACAACGCTGCTATAGCAATAAGCATGCGAATAGATGTTATTCTAGTCACAGGGGAATATGTGTCAAAATAATCCAGACCTTCCTTTTGTCTGTAACCTTTAACTACAAGTCTTGCTTTATATTTGTCAATTGAACCATCTGCTTTCATTGTTCTCTTGAATATCCATTTATATCCAAGAGGTTTAGAACCTGGTGGAAAATCCACCAATTCCCAAGTATGATTTTGCATAATGGATTCAATTTCATTATTAACAGCCTCTTTCCACAAAGGTGCTTCAGGACCTGTCATTGCCGCCTTAAAACTTTGAGGTTCATTTTCTAACAGGTATGTCAGAAAATCTGGACCAAAGGATTTTGATGTTCTCGCTCTCTTACTTCGTCTTGGTTCATCATCAGTTAAATCCTGTTGGTCAAGACCATTAATAGTCTCTTGTGTTTGATTGTCATTAGTCTCTTGACTTTGTGTACAATCATAAGTTCTTTTCTGTGAACTTAATTCCTGTTCTTTCTTTTAAGGAAAGACATGTTCAAAAAACACAGCATTCCTTGAATCTATAATAGTGTTCACATTTATATCAGGTATTTCCGATTTATAAGTCAGAAACCGATATGCACTACTATTCTGAGCATAACCAATAAACACACAATCTACTGTTTTTGGTCCAATCTTAGTCTTTTTAGGAACAGGAACTTTAACTTTTGCCAAACACCCCCACACTTTTAAGTATTTGTAGGAAGGTGGTCGATCTTTCTACAATTCATAAGGAATGCTATTGGTTTTCTTGTGGGGTATTCTGTTAAGAACATAATTAGCAGACAATATTGCTTCCCCCCACAAGTTCTGTGGTAAGCCTGAACTTAATAACATGGTATTCATAATTTCTTTTAGGGTTCTATTCTTCCTTTCAGCAATTCCATTTTGCTGTGGAGAATAGGGTGCTGTAGTTTGGTGAATAATGCCATGCTGTGCACAAAATTCATTTAATGGTGCATCATATTCACCACCTCTATCACTTCTAACCATTTTAATGGTTTTACCAAGTTGATTTTCAGTTTCTGTTTTATAGAGTTTAAACATTTCTAAGGCTTCATCTTTACTTCTAAGTAAATAAACATAACAATATTTTGTGCAATCATTGATAAATGTTATGAAATACTTTTTACCTCCTCTAGTTTGAACAAATTTTAGATCACATACATCAGTATGAATTAATTCTAGAGGTTCGATTTTCCTTTCAGCCGATTTAAATGAAGCCTTAGTTAGTTTCGCTTCTACACAAACTTCACATTTATGATGAGGATTAATTTCAAACTTTGGTATATAATCCAAACCAATTAATCTACGTAAAGCATCAAAATTTGCATGTCCTAATCTACCATGCCATAAATTCGACTCAAGAATATAAGCAAAAGATATGTTATTCTTATTCATAGCAACTTTTGGTACAACTGTCATTACATTTAATTTGAAGAAACCATCACTCATGTATCCCTTACCAACATACATGCCACTCTTTGTTAATACAAATTTATCAGACTCAAAGACAAGCCTAAAACCATTTTTACTTAACAAAGAACTAGAAACTAAATTCTTCCGGATGTCAGATACATGCAGTACGTTGTTGAGGGTCAGTTCTTTCCCTGATGTCATCTTCAAGATCACTTTTCCTTGTCCATCCACAGTAGAAGTAGAAGAATTTCCCATGAAAAATTGTTTACCATTTGCAGCCTCATTGTAGGTAGTGAACATCTTCTTGTCCGCACATATGTGACGAGTTGCTCTAGTGTCAACCCACCACTCCTTGGGATTTCCAACCAAATTAGCCTCAGACACCATAGTAGAGAGGTTGATGTCATTCACCCTGTCAGAGATGTAATCTAGTTCAGTTACATTGGCTTGATTGGTAGTCTTCTTGCTTGTACTTCCATGATCCTTCTTAGGGCGGCGGCAGTCAGAAGCTCGATGTCCAGTCTTGCCACAGTTATAGCATTTTCCTTTGAACTTCTTATTGCCATTGTTGTCGCCTTGTTTAGGACCATCTCCAATAAACTTCCTCTTTTTGTTATGTGGTTTATGAACTTGTTCAACCACATTAGCCTTGGACTCAATGGGATTTTTCCTATTCCTCTTTTCAGCCTTTCAGTTATCTTCCTCAATTCTCAGTCTTACAATAAGTTCATCTATGGTCATCTCTTTGCGTTTATGTTTTAAATAATTTTTGAAATCTTTCCAAGTCGGTGGTAACTTTTCCACTAAAGCAGCGACTTGGAAAGACTCTCTTAGAGACATACCCTCAGAATGAATATCATGTAAAATTAATTGAAAACTTTGAACTTGAGAAATTACCGTTTGGGAGTCTACCACAACGAAGTCCAGAAATTTATCGACAACAAATTTCTTCGTGCCGGCATCCTTTGTCTTGTATTTCTTCTCCAAAGAATCCCATAATTCTTTTGTTGACTTCAAAGGACTGTAAACATCATATAGCATGTTGTCAAGGCCATTGAGGATGTAGTTTCTGCATAGGAAATCTGAATGTTTCCAAGCATCTACAGCGGCAACAACTTGCCGATCACTTTCACCCTTTTTAAGTGCTGGAGCCTCTTCATGGAGAAACCGGGCCAAATTTAGAGTTGTAAGATAAAACAGCATCTTCTACTGCCATCTTTTAAACTCAGTACCATTAAATTTTTTCGATTTTTCTCCATGATTTATTGGTACATGAATATGGTTTTGGATAGGGACCGATGTTGGTGTAACAATCGGAGTACCACTTCCAATTGCAATTTCAATTGCAGTAGCCATAATCTCTGATTACAAAAATCAGAAAAAATTAAAACACAAATTAATTTTTTAGTTACTAAAACCAGAAAATAAATTATTACACAAAATAATTTTATTTTCCTTGTTACTAAAACTAGAAAAATAAAATACCACAATAATTTTCTGTAATACAAATTAATATTCTGCAATTGTTAATGACACCAGTATATTACTACTAGCTGTTAAAGAAAAGAGACAGTATATTACTACTATCTGTCAAATAGCATAAACCACTATTTGTTTTTCCAACCATAATATGTCTTTATGAAATCACAGAAAATTAAATACAATGAAGATATCAAAAAATGGGTCTGTCTTAAGATTGTTGGACAATCTTCACTGTAATTAATTAATTCTGTTTGTGTACTTAACAACAAACAGAATAACAAAGAAATAAAGGAAAGGGGAGAAAATTGTTTGATTACAAAAATCAAACTAGAAATAGTAATAAATAAATAAAAACAGATTTTATTTTGTTACAAAAACAAAATTAAAATCTGATTTAAATAAACAAATAAAACAGAATAATAAAATAAACAACTTACTTGATTAATTTTTTCGAATAATAATCTGATCAAGTCCAGTGTTTGACACTGTGTCCTTAAGACAGATTCGTCCTCTCCTCGGTGCTTTTAGAATATGGACGTCTATCTTCCAGGATGAAATGATCAATAACAAATATATGCAGTACTACAATATATTTGTACAACGAACACACTAAGTGTTTTATACTCTCTCTGACAAGAAAATAATGTAGCAAAATGAAGAGTATGAATGTAGAATTTTATGGACGAAAATTAGTCAATCTGATAACAAATAAGGGCTAGTCTATTTATAGATGGATTGGTGGCTTTCCATTTTGAATTAAACAGGTACTGTACCTGTTCAATTTGAATTAAACAGATACAAATATGTTTAAGGCACTATTTGGTTTGAAATTCGGGTGGATTTGAATTTGAACAAAACAAATTCGGTTTTGGGTTTAAATCTGGATAGATTCGGGTCTGTCTGTGAAGAGGTACAACAATTTGAATTTAAAATTTAAATCTGGACAAAAATTCAGAATTAATTTTTGGACAAATTTTATTTTAAAAAATAAATTTAAATTCAAATATTTTTGGCCCAAAAAGATTAGTATTGGGCTGAACAAGCCCAGCCCAACGTCATACCACGCATCCGCGCCCAACCGGACGGACGGCGGCACGCATGCGTGTGGTGATTTTTGGGTCCAATGGGTCTAGCCCATTTTGCCCATAACCTCCCTCTCTACAAAACTTGGGTACCCCTTGGGGCACACCCCAAGTTCCAATGCCATGCCTTATAAACCCATTCAAACCTTCCCACCAAATCAATATGGGACAAGCCTTATTCAAACCTTTAAGGATTTTACACAAAAACTCCATTTCCATGGAGTATACTTTGGCTTCAATTTCTCATTCACTCGATAATGGTTTTGAGCAACCAAATACACCACGTGAATCACAACGCGACATAGAACGCGTTACCACTTTGACCCGCGAAAATCGACGCACAGATCCCACCTAAAAATTAGACGAAAGTTAAGAAAAAATTCTGGTTAACCCAGTATTTTTCCAACCATTTCCAACAAATCATTTCCTTCCACGCCTTTCCATTTGGGTATTGGCTCCACCTTGATTTTTTGGTGCATGACCATGTAAATTTAGGTCACATCTATTGCCAACTTATATTTTGCTAATCAACAACTGCCTTTTTAAGTGATAGGCAATACATGGAAGAGGACAAAACCCACCAAGGAAGAAGACCCAATCCTTGAAAACAAAACAAAATTTTAAAAAAATTTACAAAACTCCTCTCTACTCTTCCATTTTTTCTTATCTTTAAATTTGTAATTTTAGTCATTTGTCCTTGTATGTCAATCTTCACTGTATTTAAAAGATTTAATTCTATTGTGTACAAAACAACAACTAGAATTTAAAGAATAAAGAAAAGGAGAGAATTTGTTTGATTACAAAAATCAAACTCGAAATAAAAATAAATAAATAAAAACAGATTTTATTTTGTTACAAAAAATAAAATTAAAATCTGATTTAAACATATAAAATAACACTGAAAAAATTAAATAACTTACTTGATTTAATTTCTTTGAATAATTTTCTGATCAAGTCCAGTGTTTGACACTGTGTCCTTAAGACAGATTCGTCCTCTCCACGGTGCTTTCAGAATTTGGACGTCTATCTCCCAGGATAAAATGATCTACTACAAACAATAGCAGCACTACAAATTGTTTGCCTAACGAACACACTAAGTGTTTATACTCTCTTTGACAAGAAAATGATGCAGCAACATGAAGAAAATGTTTTCAGAATTATGAAGGACGGAAATTTGAGATCACTAAATCCAAATGAGGGTTGTCCTATTTATAGATGGAATGGTGGCTCTAGGTTTTGAATTAAACAGGTACTGTACCTGTTCAATTTGAATTAAACAGATACAAACAGGTTAGGCACTGTTTGGTTTGAAATTCAAACAGATTTAAAGCTGTTGGATTCAAAAACGGGAAGGGCCCTGTTTGGATGAACAGTAAATCCAAATCAGATTAATTATGTTTGAAAACGGGAAGGGCCCTGTTTGGATGAACAATAAATCCAAATCAGATTAATTCTGTTTGAAAACGGGAAGGGCCCTGTTTGGATGATCAGTAAATCCAAACCAATTTAATTTGAATTCTTTCAAATGTTTTTGGCCCAAAAAGATTAGTATTGGGCCGAACAAGCCCAACCCAAACCACACACCACGCACTCGCGCCCAAGCTAGCCCGCCCGACCGGACGGACGGCGGCGGCGCGCGTGTGGTGATTTTTGAGTCCAATGGGTCTAGCCCATTTTGCCCATAACCTCTCCCTCTAAAACACTTGGGTACCCCTTGGGGCACACCCCAAGTACCAAACCCATGCCTTATAAACCCTTTCAAAACCTCCCATCAAATCAATGTGGGACAAGCCTTATTCAAACCTTTAAGGTATTTCCACCAAAACTCCATTTCCATGGAGCATACTTTGGCTTCAATTTCCCATTCACTCGGTAATGGTTTTGAGCAACCAAATATACCACGTGAATCACAACGCGGCATAGAACGCGTTACCACTTTGACCCGTGTAAATCGATGCACGGGCCCACCTAAAAATTAGACCAAACTTAGGAAAAAATTCTGGTTTTAACTAGAATTTTATAACCATTTCCAACAATCCCCCACATGAATGGAATTTGATGACAACGGAAATGCAACAATATGCAGATTTATCGAAAGAGTATAAGTCGAAAATATCTTGCATCAGGATAGGTAGTTTTCGGCCTTGAACCTTCCCTAGTGATAACCTATCGGACTTACTGGCTAACCAATGGACGCGATGCCTTGAATTGTTCAGCCGTTTGTGTAAGCCAAGACAATAGATTTCACACAAAATATCTTCTAACACATCGTGGTTCTCACTGTTGTGTTCATTTTGGCCTTGAACGCTCCTGGTTTTCATGAGTGTTTCTAGAGAATGTAGCCTCTTTCATTCTCATAGAACCGGCCCCAGTTCAACACTCATATAGGTGATTCTTATTGTGAGTATCTCCTCATACTCGTCTTGATTTTATGCTTAATCAAGATATAAGTAATCATTAAAAGCAAAGCTTATCCTT
This sequence comes from Camellia japonica, assembly GCA_030407325.1. Lineage (NCBI taxonomy): Eukaryota > Viridiplantae > Streptophyta > Magnoliopsida > Ericales > Theaceae > Camellia > Camellia japonica. The sequence goes on along the minus strand of JAPPVO010000016.1, from coordinate 139,903,931 downwards.
ATGCCCCTGCAGACAACATATGTTGCAGATATCACTCTCACCATAGGAATGGGTAGGGAAAATTTAATCCCTTGGTGATTTCTGGCGAGCCATACATAACTTAGTTGTCCCTTTGAACTTAGTTCTTGGGATCTCCAGTCATATAAGTAGGGTTACCATTATGACGACTCTTATGTAATAGGCTTTAATCCCATCCCCTTTGATGAACTATACACTAGCTCTTTTGTCAAACCTTTTGTTAACGGATCCGCAATATTCTCTTTAGATTTTATATAATCTATTGAGATTATTCCGTTTGACAACAATTGCCTTACGGTATTATGTCGACGACGAATATGTCGTGACTTACCGTTATACATATGATTCTGTGCCCTGCCTATTGCAGATTGACTATCACAATGAATGCAAATAGCTGGCACAGGTTTTGGCCACATTGGAATGTCTTCTAAGAAGTGACGAAGCCATTCTGCTTCTTCTCCTGCTTTGTCTAAAGCAATGAACTCGGATTCCATTGTGGATCGTGCGATGCATGTTTGTTTTCGTGGATTTCCAAGAAACAGCAGCGCCTCCCAGAGTAAAGACATATCCACTTGTGGATTTTGAATCTTTAGTATCCGATATCCAATTTGCATCACAATAACCTTCAAGTACTGCTGGATATCGAGTAAAGTTCAAACCATGATCACAGGTGAATCTTAGATATCTAAGAACCCGAATGATCGCTTTCCAATGGTCTTCTCCGGGGTTACTAGTGTACCTACTCAATTTACTGATAGCATAAGCTATATCAGGACGAGTACAATTCATTAGGTACATTAGGCTTCCAATGATTTGGGAGTATTTTAACTGAGACACTGCATCACCTTTATTTTTCGATAAATAAAGACTGATGTCTACAGTGTTCTTGCTAAATTCAAATCATCCTTGATAAATTTATCAAGAATTTTCTCAATATAATGAGATTGAGATAATGCATATCCGTCAGATGTTTTAGTAATTTTCATTCCTAATATAACATCTGTGACCCCCATATCTTTCATATCAAATCTTTAAGTATTTGCTTAGTTGATTTGATCATGTTTTGACTGCTTCCAATGATAAGCATGTCATCCACATAAAAACAAACTATGACATATCCTTGGTCAGTATTTTTAACATAGACGCATTTGTCACATTCGTTTATCTTAAACCCATTAGTAAGCATTGCATGATCAAATTTTTCATGCCATTGCTTAGGTGCTTGTTTTAATCCATAAAGGGATTTTACAAGTCGACAAACTTTCTTTTCTTGCTGTGATACAACAAACCCTTCGGGTTGCTCCATATAGATCTCTTCATTTAGATCACTGTTTAAAAAGCTGTTTTAACATCCATTTGATGTATTTCTAAATTAAACAACGCTGCTATAGCAATAAGCATGCGAATGGATGTTATTCTTGTCACAGGGGAATATGTGTCAAAATAGTCCAGACCTTCCTTTTGTCTGTAACCTTTAACTACAAGTCTTGCTTTATACTTGTCAATTGAACCATCTGCTTTCATTTTTCTCTTGAATATCCACTTATATCCAAGAGGTTTAGAACCTGGTGGAAGATCCACCAATTCCCAAGTATGATTTTGCATAATGGAGTCAATTTCATTATTAACAGCCTCTTTCCACAAAGGTGCTTCAGGACCAGTCATTGCTGCCTTAAAGCTTTGAGGTTCATTTTCTAACAAGTATGTCAGAAAATCTGGACCAAAGGATTTTGATGTTCTCGCTCTCTTACTTCTTCTTGGTTCATCATCAGTTAAATCCTGTTGGTTGAGACCATTACTAGTCTCTTGTGTTTGATTGTCATTAGTCTCTTGACTTTGTGTACAATCATAAGTTCTTTTCTGTGAACTTAATTCCTGTCCTTTCTTGTAAGGAAAGACATGTTCAAAAAACACAACATTCCTTGACTCTATAATAGTGTTCACATTTATATCAGGTATTTCTGATTTATAAGTCAGAAACCGATATGCACTACTATTCTGAGCATAATCAATAAACACACAATTTACTGTTTTTGGTCCAAACTTAGTCTTTTTAGGAACAGGAACTTCCACTTTTGCCAAACACCCCCACACTTTTAAGTATTTGTAGGAAGGTGGTCGACCTTTCCACTATTCATAAGGAATGCTTTCGGTTTTCTTGTGGGGTATTCTATTAAGAATATAATTAGCAGACAATATTGCTTTCCCCCACAAGTTCTGTGGTAAGCCTGAATTTAGTAACATGCCATTCATCATTTGTTGTCTATGATGTACTTGATTCATAAATTTCAAATAAAAAATCCACAATAATTATGACTACACAAATCAGAATTAATGTTTTGACAAAATTATATCCTCATAAAGATTTTGCCTAAGAAACGAACAATTCAAAAACCTAATTGATTGTATACATTCTTGCAACTCATTTATAGATAAATGTCACTGTCATAAAAATATTTGTGACAGAAGAAAATTAAATTATCTCAACTAATGCAAGAGATACACCCCATATAATAAAATGATTTATGGTTTAACAATTCCTACTACACAAGTAAAATAATTATAATGACATCTCATTCAAAATAAACCAATAATCAACATAAAAGATTTCTTAATTACTTCCTAATTAAACGGAACGATATAATTACATACATCTTCATGTTTAAATTTCTCTAGTGTTTAAACACCCATTCAAAATTGATTAGAAATATTCAAATTAAACTGCTTATGTACAAAGTCAACATATTAATTTATCATTCCAAATCACATGCAATTATTATTTTATTTTTTTTAAAAAAAAAAAATAACTCGAGTTGATATCAACACATGCATATCAAACGCATCAATTAAAATAATAAATTAATCAAAATAAATTAATCATGCATGATTCAATAACTTGCGTTATGAAATAAATGGATTCTCAACTCATAAATAAAATCCAACGCATTTTAAACTTTAAACTTTAAAATGAAAAACATACCTTCATTTAATAAGTTTGATTTGTACATAAATAAACTAATTAAATATGCAATCAAATGTCCTTGTGAATATATATATTTTCCGACTCATGTGCAGAAACTATAAGTCACGTATAAAATTAACAAATTGTGACCGAGTCACAAAGTTACATGATTAACAAAATTAATTTTCTAGTTACTAAAACCAGAAAATAAATTACAATAAAAAATAATTTTATTTTTCTTGTTACTAAAACTAGTAAATAAAATACCGAAATAATATCTGATTACAAAAATCAGAATATCAAACCACAAATTAATTTTCTAGTTACTCAAACCAGAAAATAAGTTATAACAAAAATAATTTAATTTTTCTTGTTACTAAAACTAGAAAATAATATAATTTTATTTTTCTTATTACTAAAACTAGAATATAAAATATCACAAAAATATCTGATTACAAAAATCAGAAAACATAAAATAATTTTCTAGTTACCAAAACCAGAAAATAAATTCTAGTTACTAAAACCAGAAAATAAATGATAACAATAAAATAATTTTATTTTCCTTGTTACTAAAACTAGAAAATAAAATACCAAAATAATTTTTTGTAACACCAAATAATATTCTGCAATTGTTAATGACACCAGTATATTACTACTAGTTGTCAAAGAAAAGAGACAGTATATTACTACTATCTGTCAAATAGCATAAATCACTATTTGTTTTTCCAACCAGAATATTACTTTGAAAAACAGAAAATTAAATACAATGAAGATACCAAAAACGAATCTGTCTTAAGATTGTAAGACAATCTTCACTGTATTTAAAAGATTTAATTCTATTGTGTACAAACAACAACTAGAATTTAAAGAAATAAAGAAAAGGAGAGAATTTGTTTGATTATAAAAATCAAACTCGAAATAAAAATAAATAAATAAAAATAGATTTTATTTTGTTACAAAAACAAAATTAAAATCTGATTTAAACATATAAAAATAACACTGAAAATAAATTAAATAACTTACTTGATTTAATTTTCTTTGAATAATTTTCTGATCAAGTCCAGTGTTTGACACTGTGTCCTTAAGACAGATTCGTCCTCTCCACGGTGCTTTCAGAATTTGGACGTCTATCTCCCAGGATAAAATGATCTACTACAAACAATAGCAGCACTACAAATTGTTTGCCTAACGAACACACTAAGTGTTTATACTCTCTCTGACAAGAAAATGATGCAGCAACATGAAGAGAATGTTTTCAGAATTATGAAGGACGGAAATTTGAGATCACTAAATCCCTGTCCTATTTATAGATGGAATGGTGGCTCTAGGTTTTGAATTAAACAGGTACTGTACCTGTTCAATTTGAATTAAACAGATACAAACAGGTTAGGCACTGTTTGGTTTGAAATTCAAACAGATTTAAAGCTGTTGGATTCAAAAACGGGAAGGGCCCTGTTTGGATGAACAATAAATCCAAATCAGATTAATTCTGTTTGAAAACGGGAAGGGCCCTGTTTGGATGAACAATAAATCCAAACTAGTTTAAGCCAGCCCGCCCGACCGACCGACCGGACGAACGGCGGCGGCGGCGCGCGTGTGTGGTGGTTTTTGGGTCCAATGGGTCTAGCCCATTTTGCCCATAACCTCTCCGTCTAAAACACTTGGGTACCCCTTGGGGCACACCCCAAGTACCAAACCCATGCCTTATAAACCCTTTCAAAACCTCCCACCAAATCAATGTCGGACAAACCTTATTCAAACCTTTAAGGTATTTCCACCAAAACTCCATTTCCATGGAGCATACTTTGGCTTCAATTTCCCATTCACTCGGTAATGGTTTTGAGCAACCAAATATACCACGTGAATCACAACGCGGCATAGAACGCGTTACCACTTTGACCCGTGTAAATCGATGCACGGGGCCCACCTAAAAACTAGACCAAACTTAGGAAAAAATTCTGGTTTTAACTAGAATTTTATAACCATTTCCAACAATCCTAACCCTTCGTTGTTATTTTGTAGTTTTTTTTTTCTTTTTTTTTCTTTTCTGTTTTTTATTTATTTTTATTTTCTTTTATAATGATATAATAGTCATGCCAATACTTAAATTGTTTCCGCAATCAGTTGTATCTTTCATGAACAAGATGTTGAGTTGTTTTGTTGTATCAGTGAAGCTTTTTCATTTTTTGACAATCAGTTCTATTTTTTTTTTTTTTTGTAAGCGGTAATGTAAAAGGTATACCTATTTTCTCAGGAGAGATGCAAAAACATTGAAGGCTGGTAAGCTAGATGCAGTAATATCCCTATCATCTATCCTTAAAACATTGAGAATTTGAGCAGAAGAAGTAGAGAGAAGTAACACATGTTAGTTTTTTTTTTTTTTTTTTGGGCAAAGAAAAGGAACTTTATTGATGAAATAGAAAACTATTACAACAATAAAGAAAGATGAGGATGAGTGCAAATAGTATCATAGCGAATCTAATCTATCCGAACTAGGTTGAAGAACTCATGTTAGTTAACAAAGACAGAATGCAAGAACTCATCATTCTCATTTCTACGAGTTTGAAGAAATTTAACAAATCAATATAATTTCCTATGGATGGATCATGTATAGTACGAAGTTTGTTTATTCACCAAATAACTAATGAATAGCTCATGCATATAAATCCGGTGGTATTGTACCTAATGTTGCCATCTTTGCTATAAGGACGGATAGCTGAGGGCTAATTTATGTCCTGTTACTGTATATGTCCTAAAATAGTACTATCAATTATGGTAACAAATAAAATGCCCACCAGAGTTTATAAATGCTATTACTATACCAATTAAAAATCATAGAAATTACTATCATAAAGACTGCACACATTAACTAATACAAGATACAAAGGCATTCGCAAATATTTTGCTTTGATTCATACTTATAGAAGAATCCAAGATAAAACACAAACCATCGTCGAAGTATGGTTAGGGATGACAATGGATAACTTACCCTGTGGATATCTATGGAGACCCGACCTAAATATATGAGTTTTTCATTTTTTTTTTCTTATTCGTCAGGTAGGGTAAGTGATATTCTTTAAATCTCCACTAGGGATGGGGCGGGGATGGGTACCCACAAATTTTTCCATATATATATATATATATTTAGGTACATCAGAAAATAATTTCTCCATATGTTTTCACTAGGGATGGCAATGGGGGTTAATGGGGTGGATATTAATTCCCGTCCCCATTCCCCTATAATTATTTTTCCCCATTTTCCATAGGTACTACCCTCCCCATCTTCGAATGGATTTGGATTTTCTCCAACCTAACTTGACCTTTTTTTTTTTTTTTTTTTTTTTTTTTTTAAGATTCAAAACCAAAGCTAAATATACATTCAATTTTACTTTATTTTATTTGGCTCAACAACAAAATCAAATATACTTTAATTAATATTGCCACATTATTCTTGTCAAATTTTATGTATGTTTAGAATTTTCTATATTTATTTAGAAAAATTATATTCCCACAAAAAAATTCCATCTTATTTTTTAACTTTTTTGATTTTATGTATCTCATTCTCCTTTCTATTAATTGATCTCCGATAATCTGAAGGTGAGTTGTTGCTCTCGTTTCCATCTTCTTCTTTTTTAAAAAAAAAAAAATTTATTTACATTTATAGAATGAATTTTCTTGTTTCAATATCTCTTGTAATTGTTTTATTGGATTTCTCTCTGATTTGATGGTAACCTTAGATTGAATTTTTCAATTTTCATCTTAACTAGTGATCACCTTAATTGAAAATTTGTACATTTTTGTCTTCAATTTCTATGTTTTGGTTATGATTAATTGCGCGTTTTTGATCGATAGTCACAATCTTGTCGCCACTAGATTGCCGCCATCGTAAATCGCCGTTGCTGTAGTGAGAGAATGAGAGAGAGTGATAATTAAAACTCTAATTGTAAATAGAGTAGTGAAAACATATGGAGAAATTATTTTTCGATGTACTTAAAAAAAAATGGGGAAATTAGTAGGTAGCCATCCCCGGTGGAGATTTAAAGAACATCACTTACCCTACTCGACGGACAAGAAAAAAGAAAAAAACCCATGTATTTGGGTTGTGTCTCTATAGATACCCACAAGGTAGGTTATCCATTGCCATCCCTAGTTTTCACTACTTTGTTTACAATTAAAGTTTTAATTCTCACTCTCTCTCATCCTCTCATTATAGCAACGGCGATTTGCGATGATGACAATTTAGCGACGACAAGATTGTGACTATCGATCAAAAACGCGTAATTAATCATAACCAAAACATAGAAATTGAAGACAAAAATGTACAAAATTTCAATTAAGGTGATCACTAATTAAGATAAAAATTGGGAAATTCAATCTAAAGGTACCATCAAATCAGAGACAAATCCAATAAAACAATTGCAGGAGATATTGAAATAAGAAAATTCATTTTATAAATGCAAATAAAAATAAAAAAATATAAAAAGAAGAAGAAGATGGAAACGAGATTAATAACTCACCTTCAAATTATCGAAGATCAATTAATAGAGAGGAGAAGGAGATACATAAAGTTAAAAAAATTTTAAAAAAATTAAAAAAGAAGACGTAATTTTTTTTTTTGTAAGAATAGAATTTTTCTAAATAAATTAAAAAATTTCTAAATATACATAAAATTTGACAAGAATAATGTGACAATGTTAATTAATGTGTATTTGATTTTGTTGTTGAGCCAAATAAAATAAAATAAGATTGAATGTATATTTAGCTTTGGTTGTGAATCTTTAAAAAAAAAAAAAAAATGGTTGTGAACCTTAAAAAAAAAAAAAAAAAAAAAAAAAAAAAAAGGGTCAAGTTGGGTTAGGGAAAATTCAAACCCAGTAGGAGATGAGGAGGGTACTATCCATGAGGAATGGGAAAAAATAAGGAAAAATTATTGATAAATCCCATTTAGAAGTGTTTTAACTCAAGAAGTCCATGAAGGAATTTTTTAACCCATTTAGTCCAATGTATGTATAGTTTTATTCCATAAAGTCATTTTTCTTGATTTACACTATTTTCTTGGATACTTATGCCCTTATATTTAATTTTGATAACCCTATAAATATTTTTTGAACGGTTAGCAATTTTATGATGTGAACATTCATATTTTAAAATTCACATTGGTAGGAATGTAAAATTGGCCCGTGGGCGGTTCGAAACCCGTCTGCAAGCCGCGGCGGGCCTGGCCCGTTGATAATGTGAATATTCACATTGACATGTTAACATTCACATTAATAGGAGTGTAAAATTGGCCCGCATCCCGTGGTGGCGCGAAACCTGCCCGCGACCCATGGGTGGGCCGGGTCCGGGCCGTTGACAATGTGAATATTCACGTTGACATGTTAACATTCACATTGATAAGAGTATAAAATTGGTCCGCGGCCCATGGGCGGCCAAAAGCCCGCCCGCGGCCCGGGGCGGGCCCGGCCCGGCTCGGCCCGTTGACAATGTGAATATTCACATTGATAAGAGTATAAAATTGGTCAGCGTCCCGTGGGCGGCCAAAAGCCCGCCAGCGGCCCGGGGCGGGCCCGGCCCGTTGACAATGTGAATATTCACATTGACATGTTAATATTCACATTGATAAGAGTATAAAATTGGCCCGCACCCCATGGCTGCCCGAAACCCGCTCACGGCCCGTAGGCAGCCCAGGGCGGGCCCGACCCGGCCTGTTGACAATGTGAATAGTCACATTGACATGTTAAAATTCACATTGATAAGAGTATAAACTTGGCCCGTGCCCCGTGGTTGCTCGAAACTCGCCCACAGCCCGTGGGCGGCCCGGGGCGGGCCCGGCTCGGCCTATTGACAATGTGAATATTCACATGGACATATTAACATTCACATTGATAAGAATATAAAATTAGCCCGCGGCCTATGGGCGGCTAAAAGCCCGCTCACAGCCTGGGGCGGGCCCGGCCCGGCCCATTGACATGTTAATATTCACATTGATAAGAGTGTAAAATTGGCCCGCAGCCCGTGGACGGCCCGAAGCCCGACCGCAGCCCGAGGCGGGCTTGGCCCGACCCGTGACAATATGAATATTCACATTGACATGTTAACATTAACATTGATAGGAGTGTAAAATTTGCACGCTGCCTGAAGCTCGCCCGCGGCTCGGGGTAGGCTCGGCCCGACCCGTTCACAATGTGAATATTCACATTGACATGTTAACATGCACATTGATAAGAATGTAGAATTGGTCCGCCGCCCGGGGGCTGCTCAAAGCTCGCCCACGGCCTGGGGCAGGCTCGTTTGGGTCCAGGCCCGAGCATGTCCGAGACCCTAGGCTAGGGCCTAGGCCATCACTTTGAAGCCTGGCCCGGCCCATTTGCCCGCTTAAGGCCCATTCAATGTTCGGTCCAAGGCCCAGCCCGTCTGAGGCACAATGTCTTTTTTTGTGGAAAATAATAAAATTTTGGTAGAAAAAATTAAAAAGAATTAAAAAAAAAATGGCCAGGCCCGCCCAAGCCCGGCCTAAGCTCGAGCCTAGGCCTAGGCCCACCGGCCCGACCCGAGGCTGTCGTCTTCGGGCTGCGGGCCAATTTTACACTCCTATCAATGTGAATGTTAATATGTTAATGTGAATATTCACGTTGTCACGGGCTGGGCCGGGCCCGCCCCGGGCAGCGGGCGGGCTTCGAGCCGCCCACGGGCCGCGGGCCAATTTTACACTCCTATCAATGTGAATGTTAATATGTCAATGTGAATATTCACATTGTCACGGGCGGGGCCGGGCTCTCCCCGGGCTGCCCACGGGCTTTGGGCCGCCCATGGGACGCGAGTCAATTTCACACTCTTATCAATGTGAATGTTAACATGTCAATGTGAATATTCACATTATCAACGGGCCGGGCCCGCCCCGGCAACGGATGGGCTTCGGGCCGCGGGCCAATTTTACAGTCCTATCAATGTGAATGTTAATATGTCAATGTGAATATTCACATTGTCACGGGCCGGACCGGGCTCGCCCTGGGCCGCCCACAGGCCGCGGGCTAATTTTACACTCCTATCAATGTGAATGTTAACATGTCAATGTGAATATTCACATTATACATGGGCCGGGCCCCTACACATTGACGATATGAACATTCACATTGACGGTGTGAACATTCACATTAGGGGTATTTTGGTAATTATGTCACCCATAAGACTTATTGAAACATAAGAAAATAATATGAACTAAATAGAATATAAGTAGATGAAAAGGGTATTTTGGTCTTCTTATCTCAAATAGGACCTAATGGAATAGTCAAAAAGAATATGGATTGGATGGAACATAAGTAATTAAAGATGGATTTATGGAAAAAGCTCCCAAAAAATAATTATAGGGGGAATGAGAATGAGGAATTAATATCCACCCCATTAAACTCCATTGCCATCCCTAAGTATGGTAGGTAAGACATCAAGTATCTGTTGAATGCAATGTTCCCTGAAGCACATGAATGCAATTATATAGAATAAATAAATTTATAAAATGAAAGAAATAGAGTAAAATAAGTAAATGGTGAAGGCATATTTCTATTGAAATCTATAATTGAAAATTTTCTTATCGGTTACTTCTATGTGATCATGTAAATTTTGTGAGAGTTTCAAGAATCAATCAAAATATGAATTACAATATGCTCCGCCATTTTTTTTTTGAATGCAAACATAATTTGTAAACATAATTAGAATTTGTTTTCATAAATTAGAGCACTAAAGAAAAAAATTGGCTGATCAAGGCTATTAGGCATGCCTAAACAAAGTCATTGTCAAATTTTCAATATTCAGAATTTCAATTTGCTTGATTTTTTTTTTGTCTTTTCTCTACATTTTCTTAGCAAACAATCAGACAAACGTTTGTTTTCTTCTTTTCTTTTTCCCTATTTTTTCATCAAACTTTCGAGATTCAAAAATTTTTAAATTCCTTTTTCCGTCCTACAATTTTTGAGATACTAAACAGAGGAATGAACCACCACATAATGCAACAAAAGTAACTCAAACCCCACTGGCCCACTCAGGAAAGAAATGAACCTATAAGATGATATAGATTAATTTACTTGAAAAGAATAGAAAGCCAGTTCTTTGTTCTTGAACCCCATTGTCGTTCTCGCTAGTGCTTTGTTCTTGAACACCATTATCATTCTCTTTCTCTAAATTTATCTAATTTGTGAGCATATATATATATATATATGCCCATATATGATTTGGAATTTCATATATGCTTTCAACCTAATGAACTTTGCAAGTGGAGAGAGAGAGAGAGAGAGAGAGAGAGAGGTTTGAGGGGAAACAATGCTACATCCCCTAATTTACTATCTCTAAACTATCCCTAATGATGTGGCATTAAGGTTAAACCCCATATGATGGAATATTTAACAAATCAAAATTTGACATTTGTCAGACACATTATTAAGGGTGATTTTTAGGAGTGATAAATTAAGTCTCAAACATTTTTCGTTTGAGGGGTTAATTTACAGTTTGTGTCAAGAGTTCGGTACTATGTTGTTTAAGTGGGGCGGAAACGACCTTAAAAGGAAAGTTCGTTTAGTGAAATAGGGGGAGGTAATAAAGAGCATTGACCAAGGGGGTCTGGGCATCAGAAGTTGGAGGAGATTTATTTGCAACAAACACTACAACAAAAATAATCTTTAGAGATGAAAACTAATGACGAAAATTTTTTTTGTTACGAAATACGTATCTTTTAATGACGAAAATAGTATTTCGTCTCCAAATGTACCATTTTTAGAGACAAAAATAAAATTTCGTCACCAATCTAAATCATAATAAAAAAAAATTAGGCGACAAAATTATTTTTCGTCATTATTTATATTTTTTTGTCACCAAAGATTTTCCCGCTAATTTTTTCGGAGGGTGCCAAAATTTTGAGACTTTTGGTGATGAAAAAATTGGTCACCAATTATAAAATTATTAATGACGAATATATTTTTGTCACCAATAATTTTTAATATTTTAATATCATTTAGTGACAACTATTTTTGTGGCCAATATTTTATCTTTGGTGAAGAAATAATTTTGTCACCAATAAATAATTTAGTCGCTAAATATTTTAGGGGGGAAATAAAAATGTTTTGGTGCAATTGGTTCTTCTTCTCAAACACACACAATAATTTCTCCATCAAACCTGATTTCACACACACACACACACACACTTATACTCATTCACACACAAAGTTCCCTCACCACCGCTGCTACCATTTCATCGACTCACCGCCGACGTTGGTTTCTCCTTCCCTTGCTGCCGATCGTTAGCCCCTCTTTCCCTCACCGCCGCTACTGTGCCGATCGGAGAACCACCACTGTTGTTAGTCTCTCTCTCTCTCTCGATGCTCCCTCTGTCTAATATTTTCTTTGTCTGATGTATATGCTTTGTGTACATAAAATATATATATATATATAACTTCAGCAGTCGATTTCACCACTTCTCAATTTTTTCTTTTTCGGTTGATCCCCACATTTCATTCCTCAGTTTCCCTCTCACTGGTTGCAGATTTTTTTACATATAAAATATATATATATATAACCTGTGATTTTTCTATTGTTGCTTCTTTTCCCATACAACTATTCTTCAATCCCACTCAGCCTTTTGACTTCAATTTTAATCCCATCTGCTGCATATATATAGGCTGCATATTTTAGGCCTTTTGACAGTGGCAGTTCATTACATGTATTAGAGGCCATGCCTCTTTGGTCTCTGTAGTAGTAGTAGTAGTAATGTTATGTTCAGGTAGTATCAAGTATGCTCTTGCACTAGCTAGTATGTTTTTAGTTGTGTTTAGCTGTTGATGTTCAGCTTGGAAGGAGACAGTTTTGTGATCTCCTCTATTGTTTTCATCCATTGCGAGCTCTATTTTTTCGGCTTTGAGGATGGGAACAGAACAGTTTTGTGGCTTTTGTACATTGTCAGATATATGTTGTCATATAAATGGAATGTTTGATGTTGCCTTTTTTTATCAACTATGAATGGTTTGAACCATTTTGCATAATTCTTGTGACTGGTGTTTGATGTTTATTTTATACCCACATTGCTTGCGAAGTACTTGTATTGAAAATCAAAATGTGTTGCAATGTCAAATATTATTAAAGATGAAGTGAAGTCGTATGTCTAACACCAAATGGTTTGAAGCAAGATTGTAGAACTCAATTCAACAAGTGGTAACAGAATTATATAATTATGGTTTAAATCGTGGGATCGCCATAATGAGGAAGGGAATTATATAATCATGGTTGAAATCATGGGATCGTCACCATGAGGAAGGGATTATTCATGTACACGCCCCTCTAAAGATAAGTCCACATAATTTAATGTCAAATGCCATAAAAGAAATATTTTGCCCTAATTAATTTTAGGTAAGATGGCTTTGTATGAAGATAGGCATATTAGTCATACTCTTAATCATTACCTATAAAAGGAGGATATATATCATATGGAAATTATGTCATTTGTAAATTTGATTATAACAAATAACATAACTCAATACTATAAGGATCGTAACTTAAAAAAAAAGAAGAAGTTATAATTAAACATCACATGAGGTATAACTAAGAACTTTTGTTAGAATGTTATGTTCAGAAGTGGCTGTCATTTTTGGTTTTGTTTTTGTGGGATTTCTGTTCTGGTTAGAAGGGGCCTAGGTTAGTAGGTGCAACATCAGTAGCCTTCAGTGTGGGAGTTCTGCTAGTGGAGTATTTTGGTGTTATAATGGTGGAGTATTTTGCTTTTGTATTGCAGTAGGAATGATAGAATGGTGGTGTTAGAATGTTAAAATCAATAATGGCTATTTTTGTTAGTTTTTATTCGTTATTTGCACATAACATTAGAACTTGTATAAGAATCTTCATTAAAGATCTGGACATATATTTGGTGAAGTTCTTATTGAATTTTTCAATTTAATTAGTTCATAAATACACAAGTCTACATTATACTATATTGTTCCTAATTTTTCATTTGTGATCAGACATGGATAAAAGTTGGATTGCCCTAGGTAAGACGGTTGATGGAAGGATGAGTAAACCATATAATGATGGGGTCAAGTTATTTCTTCAATTTGCAATGGGGGTTATAGACTGTTGTGCCCATGTATAAAGTGTGAATGTTTGTAGACAAAATTTTCAAAATATGGAAATTCATTTGCTCCAATATGGGATTATGCAAACTTACACTATATGGCACCAGCACGGGGAACCTCGTGTTTCAAATGAGGCTTACCATGATGATGAGATGTGACTTGATGGTGATGAAATTGTAGGTGGTATTGAAGCCTTAGTGGAAGATCGAATAAGAGGGGAATCGACTGATACAACCCAAGGGGAGGAAGTGAGAACTTTTGATCAATTGTTGACTGATGCCAAGCGTGAGCTGTTCCCAAATTGTACAAATTATACTTTCTTGAAGTTTGTGATTGAGGTGCTTAATATGAAGGTAACAAATCATTGGAGCAATAAGTCAGTTGATATGATGCTAGAGTTTTTAAGTAGACTTTTACCGAAAGAAAATTTGGTTCCAAAGTCAACTTATGAAGCTAAGAAAATACTACGTGACTTGGGCTTGTCATATGAGCTCATTCATGCTTGCATAAATGATTCTGTATTATTTTGGAAGGAGAATGTAGTACTAGATAAATGTCCGACTTGTAAGACATCTAGATACAAGATCAATCGTAGAAGGGGAAAGAAGATCCCTCATAAAGTATTGCGGTACTTTCCTTTGACACCAAGGTTGAAAAGATTGTACATGTTAAGGAAGAGGGCTGAGGACATGAGATGGTACAAAGACAAAGGAGTGGACGACGAGATATTAAGGCATCCCGCTGACAGTGATGAGTGGAAGGAATTTGATGCACAACATCCCGAGTTTGCCTTGGAGCCTCGAAATGTGAGGCTAGGGTTGGCCGTTGATGGGTTTAACCCTTTTGGGAACATAAACAACTCTTATAGTTTGTGGCCCGTCATACTCATTCCATACAACTTGCCACCTTGGTTGGTTATGAATGATCCATTTTGTTTGATGTCATTACTTATTCCTAGAGAATCGCAACCAGGGATTGATATTGACGTCTACATGCGACCATTGGTGGATGAGTTGAATGATTTATGGACAAATGGTGCATTGACTTACGACACCTCCACCAATGAGACTTTTCGAATGCATGCAGCTTTGTTGTGGACAATACATGATTGGCCTGCATTTGGTGACATATCTGGGTGGAGAACAAAGGGTCATTATTCTTGTTACACTTGCAATGATGAACCGTATTTTGAATCTGTGAGAAGTAAGACGGGTACACTAACCATCGATGTTACTTGCCTGAGGACCACCCAAAAAGGCGAAAGAGTAGGGCTTACAATGGTAAGATTGAGAAACGGAAGAGATCTTTGGAGTTGCCGGCGGAAAAGATACAAGACCAGTTGGACAACGTGACAGGTGTCATATATGGAAAGCATCCAAGTAATAGAAAAAGGCCTCGTCAAGCACCTAATTGGACAAAGGTAAGCATCTTGTATGAGTTACCCTATTGGAAAAAGCGAAAACTTCAACACAACATTGATGTCATGTATGTGGAGAAAAATTTTAGTGAAAATGTTTTTGGAACTATGTTAGGCATTGATGGAAAGAACAAGGACATAGATAAGGCACGGTTAGACTTGGAAGATATGGGTATAAGGAAAGAGCTATGGCTAACACAACGACCCGATGGATCATATGTCAAGCCTCGAGCAATCTTTTCATTGACACCTGCAGAGAGGGAGGGTTTCTTTGAATTTTTAAAAACTGTCAAGTATCCAGATGGGTATGCGGCAAACATATCCAAATTAGTGAATGCAAGAAATAATAGACTAACAGGCCTAAAAAGCCACGACTACCATGTACTGATACAAAGAATTCTTCCCATTAGAATGCGTGGCTACGTGGATAAAGAAATTAGCACAACACTTTTTGAGTTAGGCAATTTCTTCCAAGATCTATGCTCTAGGACACTAAGGCGGAGCGAACTGGAGAAATTAGAGGAACGTATAATACACATTTTATGCAAGCTTGAAAGATCTTTCCTCCAGCCTTCTTCGATGTGATGATCCACTTGGCTGTTCATTTGCCTCGTGAGGCTATTCTTGGAGGACCTGTACAATATCGATAGATGTACCCAATTGAAAGGTATTTTTTACACTTATACTTGTAAATGAGATTTGCGTAAGTGTGTTGCATATGTAATTATACTCCTAATTCGTTCTCTCTTGAAGGTTTCTTGGAGCATTAAAAAAATATATGACCAACCGAGCTCGACCAGAAGGTTCAATTGCCGAGGCTTACATTGTCAAAGAGTGCATTACTTTTTGTTCAATGTATGTTGATGGGATTGAAATCGTGCATAATCGACCAGAACGGAATGAAGATTGTGGTGAACGTCAACAAGGGTTGACAGTATTCGTCAACAAGGGTTGACAGTATTCACAGTCCGTCCAATTGGTCTAATCACACGAGATGCTGAAATGTCTCAAGAAATTCGTGATATTGCTCATTGTTTGTGTTGTACAATAGCCCATAGATTGAAAAGTATTTGGAGTATGTGTTTCATTGAATTATGTTTATGCTTAGCTTTTTTATTTGCGGAACTACGTAATAATCACTTTTTTTTTTTTAGTAGGGAACACAAAAATCTATTACAAACTCAAGCTGGACATGACATAACCCACATACAACGATAAGAATTTCCCAAGTGGTTCAAAGAGAGGGTAAAACATTTATAATTTTTGACATTTACAACTTAAACAAAATTAAAGTTTTATAAAATGTCGTCATTTATAAATTATTTACTTATTGTTTGTTACATGTAATTGTAGATAAATAGATTGAGAATGGAAGAGTCATCAGAGGCAACTGATGAATTGTGGTCATTAGCAAATGGTCCTAATTTGCTAGTGAAAGAGTACTCAGGTTGCATAATCAATAGCAGCCGGTTCCATACTCAAGATCTAGACAACCGTTGTACGAGTCAGAATAGTGGTGTTCTTACACACGGGGATCATGAAGGAAAATTACATGACTTCTCGGTCACTTGTGCAAGGTTTTGGAATTTGACTACATATGTGGTAAAAAGGTTGTTTTGTTCCAGTGTGAATGGTACAACACCGGTAACACTGGTAGAAACAGAACAATACGATTTGATACATATTGCACAAGCATTGACGTCACAAGTCGGTGGTACCAATCTGACCCATTTATCCTACCTAGTCAAGCTAAGCAAGTCTTCTATCTGAATGATACCAAATTGGGTGAACCTTGGAATGTCGTACAAAGGGTGCAATATAGGGGTGTCTTTGATGTTCCAGACACTAGTGATGGAGAATTATTGGATCCTTTAGAAAATAATGATGTGTTTCAACAAGAAAACATTATTGATGTTGTTCCAATTGACATTGACCCAATTGTTCGATACTATATGGATGATGTTGAATTCAATGTTATTTCGGAAGTGGGGTCATTAGATGCGATAATGGAAGAGAATAGAGATGCTAAAGGAGATGAAGAACATAACATTCCTGATGTTGATATGGATCCTGATATGGATTATGATATCTAATTTTTAGTATATCACTTTATTTTCCAACAGATGTTATTAATTAATGTAATTTTTATTTTATATGTTTATGTTACTTTCTTTTTCTTGTTTTATGTAATGGTGCATGATGACATTGTCTATATTTTTCAATTAAAGTTGAATTATGTTATATAGTTGTAGAAAATGGTCCGAGGCAAAAAACAATGGCTGAAACCAGGTGATTTGAGAACTAAGAAGCTAATAGAATACGAGAAACAAAGAAATAAGCAAATCAAGGAGAACTGTGAGGTAATGAACAATCTTGGAGTGAAGAATATTACAAATTCTTTAGGGAGTGCAGTTCAGCCCAAATGTGCAACTGCAAGGGAAAAGGGATTTAGGGTTGAGGTAGATGATGATGTTGAGTATAACCCTTCAGAGAGTGATGATGACAATGATGATGAGTCATTGGGTTCCTTTGACCGCGAGGTATTATACACATTATTTTATATTTGTGTGTGAACATGTCTTTTACTATTTACATTTCTTCTTCACATATCTTACACATCATATCTTTTTTAAAATATATTTTAACTATTTTAAATATCGTTTTTACTGTTTGATTATGTTCTTTTAGGAACAATAGATGGCACCAGGACTCCGTTTACGGTCTCATTCAAGGCCATTAACTCCCACCCCAGAGGAAAGGATGGATCCCCCAAGTGAGGAGGTCGGTACCCAACCCATACCACCTCATAATGTGCAACCTAAGGACGAGGTGACTGCATCTAGCATCGTTGGTAAGTTTGCAAAGTTGTTTTTAAGGTTTAACTTGCATTTGTTTACTTATTAACTCAATTAATATTATATCCTTACAGCATCACATGACAGACGTGGTTGTGGCCCAACACGCGGCATACAGGCCCATCGCATTGTCGAGAAGGATGGGAAGATGTTAATTCCTATACCTGAACAGTTTCGTGCACCAGTAGGAGACAACGCCTCCAAGCTAGTCTCCAAGATTGGTATAGAGTTTCGAACGCAGTTACCAGACCTGAGCGTTTGTAGGTGGAAGAAGGTGAATGTTGCTGATAAGGAGCCGATGATCCAACGCGTAGCGGTAATTATTGACAAACTCTTTTCATGTTTAGGCTCTGTTTCTTTGTAATTTTTAATTTTTTTTTTCATTTTGCAGGATCAGTTTGATCTACAAGCCAATCGGACTAATGTAGCAAAGGCTTTAGACACAAAGTTTGGTCGACGATTGAGTGGTTTCACTTATAAGTTGCACAAACAATACAAGCAACTTAAGGATGCAAGAGGGGAGGATCACGGGAGAAGCCACCCACCTGCAAGAGTTACTCTCAATCAGTGGACATCTCTAATTGACAAGTGGAATAGTAAAAAATTCAAGGTAAAATGTTTTATATATGTTAATTGTCAAAAATTAAGTTTTTTCTTACTAATGTCATCTTTTCTTGTTTGTATTGGTGTTTCAATTGTGTAGGAACAATCACTAGCTAATGTGAATAATAGGATGCAAATGAAAACAAAACATCGATGTAGATCAAAATCAATCCCGGTCAGGGTACACAGCTCGGTGCGTTCTACTAATTTATTTTATTGGATTAGTAGGCTTTGTTATTTAAATTATTGAAATAACATTGACAAACAAATGAAGCAGATAATTGCAAATGGCAAAGTGCTCGATTTAGCAGAATTTTACAAGTCCATTCACTACAATTTGGACAGGCATAAATGGATTTCATCGGAGAGCTAAGTTAATTATGTATGTACAAGGCAATGCCTTTCAATTTTAATAATATTATTTATTTTGCTGTGTAGGGTAGAATAACTAATACTTGTTTGATTTATTTCAAATTAATAGGACAACATGATACAGACGCAAGCAGAACACCTCTCGCAGACTAGTGTGATCCCCTTGACCCCAGAGCAGTTGTCAGTCAAGGTGGTTTAGCCAAGGCCAGGTTATGTGAAAGGACTCAGCATGAGGCCTTCTTCTTATGTGAATACAACTGTTGCACCTGCTGAAAATGGTGACTATGTTCAACGCCTCGAGCTGCAAATAGCACAACAAAATGAACAAATTGCAAGGTTTGAAAAGTCAGAGAAGAAACAAAGCAAGATGATACAAAATATCATAGAGTGTTTAAGGCAGAAAGGAATCACGGGAAATTTTGAGAGTGGGGAAAGTTCAGATTCTGATGGACAAGCTTCTTGGTTAGTATATTATGTTTCTATGTTAATTTAGTAGAAATTTCTTCTTTAACTAAGATAGTGAACTATGCATGTAAAAGCCCGAGAAACATCACAAACACTGAAATATGCACGTGGCTTTGAATTAGGAAACTATTTTGAAATTTGCACTATTCCAACATGTAGGCATGAAACTAAGTAAAAAAATGAACTTTTGTAACGCTTAAGCTTGAAACTAGGCCATCGGAGGCCAAAATCGTGCAACAGCCATGAGACGGCCCGGGGAACACGTCAAACACCTCGGGAGGGACCAATGTGAGTTATGGAAACTTACGGAACTAGCACGAGACTCTCGGATTGAAAACTAAGTCGAAAATTGCACTTTTTCACTCTTAAGCTTCAAACTAGGCCATCGGGGGCCAAAATCGTGCAACAGCCACGAGACAGCCCAAGGAACACCTCAAACACCTCGAGAGGCACCAATGTGAGTTTTGAAAACTTACGGAACTAGCACGGGACTCCCGGTTTGAAAACTAAGTCGAAAAAGGCACTTTTTCTAAGCTTGAAAATAGGCCACCAGAGGCCAAAATCGTGCAACAGCCACGAGACGGCCTGGGGAACACCTCAAACACCTCAGGAGGGACCAATGTGAGTTGTGGAAACTTACAGAACTAGCATGGGACTCCCGGTTTGAAAACTAAGTTGAAAAATGCTCTTTTTCACACTTAAGCTTGAAAATAGGCCATCGGAGGCCAAAATCGTGCAACAGCCACGAGAAAGCCCGGAGAACACCTCAAACACCTCGGGAGGGACCAATGTGAGTTGTGGAAACTTACGGACCTAGCACGGGACTCCCTGTTTGAAAACTAAGTCGACATATGCACTTTTTCACACTTAAGCTTGAAAATAGGCCACCGGAGGCCAAAATCGTGCAACAGCCACGAGACGGCCCGGGGAACACCTCAAACACCTCGGGAGGGACCAATGTGAGTTGTGGACACTTACGAAACTAGCACAGGACTCCCGGTTCGAAAACTAAGTCAAAAATTGTACTTTTTCACACTTAAGCTTGAAAATAGGCCACCGGAGGCCAAAATCGTGCAGCAACCACGAGACGGCCTGGGGAACACCTCAAACACCTCGAGAGGGACCAATGTGAGTTGTGGAAACTTACGGAACTAGCACGAGACTCCCGGTCTGAAAACTAAGTCCAAAATTGCACTTTTCACACTTAAGCTTCAAACTAGGCCACCGAAGGCCAAAATCATGCAACAGCCACGAGACGGCACGGGACTCCTGGTTTGAAAACTAAGTCGAAAAGACTTTTTTTCACACTTAAGCTTGAAAATAGGCCACCGGAGGCCAAAATCGTGCAACAACCATGAGACGGCCCGGGGAACACCTCAAACACCTCGGGAGGGACCAATGTGAGTTGGGGAAACTTACGGAACTAGCACGGGACTCCCGGTTTGAAAACTAAGTCCAAAAAGGCACTTTTTTACACTTAAGCTTGAAAATAGGCCATCAGAGGCCAAAATCGTGTAACAGCCACGAGACAGCCCGGGGAACATCTCAAACACCTCGGGAGGGACCAATGTGAGTTGTGGAAACTTACGGAACTAGCACGGGACACTCGGTTTGAAAACTAAGTCGAAAAATGTACTTTTTCACACTCAAGCTTGAAAATAGGCCATCGGAGGCCAAAATCGTGCAACAGCCACGAGATGGCTCGGGGAACACCTCAAAGACCTCAGGAGGGACCAATGTGAGTTGTGGAGACTTATGAAACTAGCACAGGACTCCCGGTTTGAAAACTAAGTTGAAAAATGCACTTTTTCACACTTAAGCTTGAAAATAGAACATCGGAGGCCAAAATCGTGCAACAGCCACGAGACGGTCCGGGGAACACCTCAAACACCTTGGGAGGGACCAATGTGAGTTGTGGAAACTTACGGAACTTGCACCGGACTCCCGATTTGAAAACTAATTCGAAAAATGCATGTTAAATTGTATATTTTATGGATAAGATAATAATTGTCTAACTTGCATTTTTTTTTTTTTTTTGTGTTTCATTTTTTTGCAGATTCGAGATTTGATATGGACATGTTTAGTAATTTGGAGGGCAGATGGTAGCTCATTTTTTGTTTTTGTTTATGTTACCTTACATGTATTTTGGTTGCGTTGTAAATTTTCTATTTTTGTTGGTATTACAGGGCATGTTGGGTAATCCGCTCTTGATATTTTATTTTTGTTGATATTAGTAGACATGTTTTTTGTTGGATATTAGGAGATGGGTTTGGTAATCCGCATGCGGTTGATATTATATTTTTGTGGATATTAGTAGACGTTTTTTGTGGATATTAGGAGACATGTTTATAATCCGCATGCAGGTCATATTGTATTTTTGTGGATAGTGCTAAAATTCGATTGTGATGTTTATGAAAATGAACAGATTTTTGTATTGATTTGTAATAGATATTGTATTGAACAGGTTATTGAAATACGCAGGGAATTGTTACTGAAAATAAAAAATTTCGGAAGAAAATAGTACCCCCATTTTCAAATTTTTTAATTTTTATTAGTGACGAAATAAAAAATGTGGCTATTAGTTTTCCAAAAAATGACGAATAATTTTGTCACTAATGATATAATACCAAACAAATAATTTCGTCACATTTGCTGAATATTTCGTCGCTAAATTGAAATATTTGGTGACAAAATGTTTTTTGTCATTGAAGAATTTTCTTTTCTACTCATTTTAGTGACGAATTTTTTTGTCACCTTAATCCATATCGTTGGTGAGGAAAACTTTCGTCACTAAAATATATTTGGTGACGAAATATTTCATCGCGAAAAACAATTAAAATAAAAATATTATTTAGTTTTGGCGATGAAATTGATGTTATAGAGGGCGAAAAATTCAATATTTGGAGACAAAACATTTCGTCGCCAAAAATAAAAAATAGGCGACGAAACTATTTTTCGTCACCAGGTACTTTTAGCAACGATGTATAGGCCACGAACGTGGTGACAAATTTTTTTCATCGCAGATCACTTTAGTGACGAAAATTTGATGTTTGGAGACAAAATCAGTCTGTCACCAAAGGCCTTTTTTGTTGTAGTGAAATACAAGATTGATAAGGCTAGTTGGCATCCACCTTTGCAGTTCTCCTACAAACATTCTAGAGTATGGAAGGACATCTTATCTATCGGGGATCATAGTAGAAATATTTACAATTTCTATGTAGGCAACTGCCAAATTAAAGTGGGGAATGGAAATAGAATTAAATTTTGGCACGACAGGTGGTGTGGTAACTCTTGTCTTAAGACTGCTTTTCCCCTCCTCTTTAATCTTTCAACTGATAAGGATGGCTCTCTCCATCAATTCTCTGCAAGGAAAACTTGCCTAATCGAATGGAATTTTCCATTTAGAAGAGTGCTGCATACTTGGGAATTGGATGAAGAGGCTAGCTTACTTGGAGTCCTATCCTCAGCTCCTTCTTTGACTCTTGGCAGGGCTGATAGTTATATCTGGACTAGTGCTTCTGCAAGCCCTGGTGAGTTCTCTGTGTTTACTCTTTACTCTTTTAGTAGCTCTATTCTTGGCTCTTATTTTAGAATCTGTAAGCATATTTGGAATAGGGCTGTCCCCCCTAAGGTTTCATTTTTCTGTTGGTTGGCCTGGAAAAACAGAATCAAGACAGCAGAGTTTATGCATAGAATTGGCATTCTAGATGTCAGTGTTTCCACCATTTCCCCCTTCTGTAATACTGAATCTGAATCTGTTGTCCATGTCTTGCTTCTTTGCCTATTTTCTTGGTTGATTTGGTCTTCTATAATTCACGATTGGGGGCTTTATTGGTGCATACAAGGTTCAGTGGATGGTAGTCTTCATTGGTGGATGGGTGACAATTTCAAGAACATTGATAGGTTAATTTGGAGAGCTATCCCCCTTGTTGTTCTTTGGTCGCTTTGGAAACATACGAACGAATGTGTTTTTGCAGAGGCTCAACCCAACTTCTTTGGCCTGAGCGAAATTATCAAAATCAGAGCAGCACTCTGGCTGAAAGCATCTATTAAGGACCTTCTCTACTTAGTTGATTATTTAGTTTTCAATTGGAGACAAATCAGGGGTTGTTTTTGATTCCACAGTTGGGCTTTATTGTATAATGTGGTGTTTATAGCAGTGGTGATGTGTTGCTACTGATCTATCTCTGCTGGTGTGTTCTGTGGCTAGTTTTGCTGATGTGTTGCTACTGTATTTACTGAGTTTTGTTGGATTTATAGCGATCCCAGTTGTCCCTTTACTGTTCAGTTGTATTCCGGACTCGGTTTCGTGAAGTTGTGGGTTATAATTATCTTGTTGTCATCCTTTATATTGATTCGTTTAGGTTTTAGGATGTGTTGGGCTTGGTTGATTCAGGTTGGTAGAGTTTTGGCTCCCAGAGTTGTTGCATAGTTTTTGGATGGTCCGCTCGAGCGGGTCTTCTTGCACTCGAGCGGGGTTTACACTCTTCTAGTATTTTGTGTCCCTGCAAAACTTCTGCAGGTGTGTTTTCTACGCTCGAGCGGGTTTCCTGCGCTCGAGCGGGTCGCACTCGAGCGGGCTTGTTGGCGCTCGAGCGGGTAATACATCTTGGATGTAAGTTCTGGGAGGGGGAAATCCACATTCGAGCGGACTGGTTTTCGCGCTCGAGCGGATGTACTTTATTCCTGTGTCTTGGCGCTCGAACGGGCCTTCTTGCGCTCGAGCGGACCTAGTTATTTGTTCTTTACGCTCGAGCGTTGTGTTCTTCGCTCGAGCGGGAATGTCGTATATCAGTTGGCAGCTGGGCATTTTGAAATCACTTTTTACATTCTCTCTCTCTCTCTTACTTTCCCAAAAACATTTTTGAGAGCTCCTCTCTCTAGAAACTCCCTTCTCTCTAGGGTTTGATCTAGTTAGAGTGCTTTCCTTTCCTTCGGCCTTTGTAAAAGTTGTGTTGATCGTCGAGGGCTTCGTTTTGATTCGTGGATCTTGCTGTTTGGAGCATTTTGATTTTCTTCCTCTTCTTCCTTGGGCTCCGAAATTTGAGGTAGGGATTCCTACTCACTCTTATGGGTCGTAACCTAGATTATTGAGCATTTGGTTAAATGGTTTGATTTTGGGATCTAGGGTTTCGAAATGTGTAATGGGGGTTTTGTCATTTTGGTTCTTAAATATGTAATTTGGGCTTCAAAATGGTGTTATTGTTGTTGGTTGTTGGTTTATGGACCATGGGGTTCTTGTTGGAAAAAGGGGTAGAAAACCCTAATTTGTTGTATAAATTAATTGCTATAATTAATTTGGGAAAAATGTTGTTGTTTGGAATTGAGTTGGAAATAATGAAATTGACTCATTATATTGTAAAATGGTGGAGTTGGAATTATTAATCGCTCACTTTTGAAAACATTGACATTTTATCTGTTGGAGCTTTTATTATCTGTTTAGAAATAATTGCTTGGGCTACCGGTGGAGGGTAGTTTTGATTGTTGTAGACAATGCATGATGATTAGGCAAACTAAAACTAATCAATTGGATATGTCATAGAGTATGACGGCTGATAGAATACATTAACGTTATGTATTGATTGATTGCGTATATGACCTTTGTGTATATGCGTTGTGTGTGTGTGGGAGGAGATAGGGGATGTACTCCACGGTTTAGGGGAAGATAGGGGATAGACCTCTAAACTGGATGTTGTTTGGGATGAGATAGGGGATGGACTCCACTGATGCAGCTCATATGCTTGTCAGTTAAAGTGTTGATATAGCTTATATGCTTATCTTTGGAAGTGTTGATATAGCTCATATGCTTATCTTTGGAAGTGTTGATATAGCTAATATGCTTATCTGTTGAAATGTGGATATAGCTTGTATGCTTATCTGTTGAGATGTTGATACAACTAGTATGTTTATCTATTGTAAAACGGGAAGCGTTTAATATGAGTCATAGCCTCATATAAGTGGTTGGCCAGGTTCTGAGCCGTTGATGTAAATTGGGAAAAATGATGAGAAATGGAAAATGAAATGAAATATGAACATTGTGGTCATGTAATGGAAACGAGTTATGAATTGGTTTATGGTAATCGAACATTTATCAATTGCTAATGTCTTAGTTACTGCTCATACTGTGTTTAGCATATCTCTACTAGGCGTTGGCTCACCCTATATGGGACATTATTTTCAGGTACTGGTAGCATGCCACCTCCAAGGACTTAGCTTGGATGGATATGAGAGTTGAAGACTTTCTTTTGATTATTTTGCTTGTATTACATGTATATCAAGCCAAGGGCTTATTTTGTATAGAGTTAGTACTCTTTTTTTGTGTACCAAGTGTTAACTTGGAAAGCTGTAAGCCTGTAGGGCAATTGCTTTTGTTGTTAACATGTAATACTGTTGTAAGAACTACTCTGATGAATGGAAAGGTGTTGATTTCTTTATATCATTGCATGTCTAAAATGATGGGATCTATGTATTATTTTGAGGGCGTTACAGGATTGGATTGCTTTTAATAGAGCGGATCATTACATGAAGGAACTAAAGAGAGAACAGCTGAGGTTGCAGAAATACTATCTTTGGGCTGGTATGTGCTACTAATGTGTTCAATGTGCTGCTTCAACTTGGACTGGTGTGTGTTGGTATTTACTGGTTTGTGCTGGTATTTACTGAGTTTTGTAGGATTGGATTGCTTAATAGTGGCTGCAACTTAAGGACTGGTGTTAGGTTCTAGTTTTTCCCTGTTGTGTAGCTCTTTTGGTTGTTTAGTTGGTTTGTTACTTAGCTAGTTGTTGCTCAATTGTTTTTTTCTTTGCTTTTGCTCTGTTTGTTGGTCTCTCACCAACTAGGAGGTTGGAGCTTGAACTAGCTCCAAGCTCCTTTTTATTGATGTATTTTATCATACTTTGTATGTGTTTCATCAATAAAGCTTTCTTTTGCCGATCAAAAAAAAAAAAAATGTTGTTTAAGTGTTTTTTTTTTTAAATTTTCAAATTAGGGTGGCTTTGCTTCCAACCAAAATTGCCAATGTACAGTTTTTTCTATTGGTGGTACAATATTTATGTATCAGTATAATATATTTTTTAATGTCATTTCAAATTTATTGGTATAAAATATCAAATAATTTTGGCATGAAACATGAAACAAAAAATTACATTTAAAAAGATTTTAGTACAATAGTCATAGTTTTAGTTTCACATTCACTACTATGAATTTTGAATATTCTTTACAACTTGTATATATTTTGTTTATACCCTAAAAATCTCAGTCAAGATAAAAAGAAAATATTAAAAAATATATATATATATATATATATATTTACAACAAAATACATACTAGCCTTATACAGACAAATAGAGAAAGAGACACAACTACTTTGTTTCAAATATTTTATCGAACACCTAGCAGACATAAAGAACAAATACGCATCATTCCTCCTACAAAGAGAACTAAAGAAATCCAATAAAAGAACATCAGAGAGTCAAAGATACAAAGAAGGAAACATGTAGAGATAATGAAATCAGAATTTTCTATAAAAAGACACAACCAAAACTCCTAAACAGAGAGAGAAAGAGGATCGCATATACCTCGTGGGAGCATTGAGCAAAAGGGAGAGGAACAAACCTAGAGAGGCAAAGTAGTGAGCAACTTTTGTAATCACCTTTGATATAATGAAGCAATCATTCGTTTTATGTGAGAGTTTTTATAAATAAATCTCTTTAATCACGGTACCAGCGGGTATGGTAATAGCACATCTTTCGGTCGGAATTTTTTGAGATTCACTACAACAACAAAAAAAAAAAACATTTTTGGCGACTATTTTTGACAACATAATATAAATGGTCACCAAATATACATAATCGGCGACCATATATTGATTGGTATCCAAAAACTAAACTATTGGCGACTAGTTAACATGATTGGCCGTGGTTGGGTTTGTCGCGAGGCTAAATTTCTACGTGGGAACAAGGGAAAAGTTTTTGCGACGAAGTTAATATATGGTGACTACAATTTTAGTCACCAAAGGTAACTTTTTGGCAACAACAACTATTTAGTCGCGAAAAATGTGGGCTACATTTATGGCGACCTAATTATTTTGGTCACTAATAATTTATTTGTCAATACTAAACGGTTTTGAATGAATCCCTTAATTTTTTTTTTTATTTCTCAGAAATAGTTGACCCAAAATCCCCAAAATTTCCAAATTTCCTCAAATCCTTTGGTGCCTATAATTTCTTTTTCCCTCTTCTCTTATTTTCCTGCTCAAATCTCTCTCTCTCTCCATCTCTATCTTCGTGTTACTCATCTCACTCCCATTCCGACTCCTCCACCGGGAAAAGCTCGAATCTACAGAGCAACAATATTGAAGCACACTATAATATGAGGAACCCGGGATTCCAGAGAGCTCGAATTTGCTGAGCAAGTTGCTGCCCTCGTAAACCCTAACATTGGTATGTATTCTCTTGTCTCTCTCTCTTCCACATTTTATTTATTTATTATTTTTATCTTCAAGGCTTGCATCTCATGCTCTAGATCGACGACCCTGTGTGATCTCCAAATTCGCTCTTAATCTCCAAATTTGACTCCCTCAAGTAAAAGCTCTCTCATTTGTTTCATGGTTTATAGATGTGTTTGCTTAATTTACTCTATGAATTTCTTCTTTTCACTTTCATTTTTGTTCTACATCTCTTCTTTATCTTTTATTACATTCACTAAACTTGATTGAATTCACTGTTATTGTTTGTGTATATCTACACACACACACACACACACACACACACACACACACACACATATATATATATATATATATTTGTCAATTTGTGGTAGTTTGTGATTTTGTGTTTTTGATTTAGGGGTTTCATCATTTCATTATAAAAAAAATTCGATTAATTCCTGTAAAATTTTTATCCCAATATACATGGAACTAGTGTTTTTTTTTTTTTTTTTTGTGTCCCTCTTGCCCTTTTGATTTAGGGGTTTCATGATTTTGTTTTCATTTTAATTTTTTTTTAATTAATTTCTTTTTGGAAGATTTATGATCTATGAAGCATGGGTACTTCGAAAAACACGTCGTACCCGTACTGGGTACTTATCAGTGTATGGTACCTCGTATGGTACTTCTGCATACGTATCGTGTCATGACCCAACCTCAAGGGCTTAGGACTGGAATCACAACTTACTAATTAATTTTGATCTTAACAAATTAAATGGCGCAAATGGAGGCAGAATGGAAGTAAGAAAAATAATTAAACAGAAAATTTATTTCATTAATCATTCTATTGTTAAGAAAATACATCCGTAGGACCTTTACTATTTTATTATGTGGTGACAGAATTTTAGAAAAAAGAAAAGAAAAACAAAATGTAACAGGTCGACATTAAATTCCGTGCAGGTCCCACTACGAGGTTACAATTATTCTTTACATCTCAACACCTGAAAGGGGTAACAGCTATAAGCACACAGTAGAGTGAGAAATATTATGCCAAGAGTATAGGGGACACAAAATAATCATGGATAGTTATTTTAAGCTAAAACATTAACATAACTTAATTTGAATAAACAACTTAGTTAAATGGCAGAAACTAAAGTACAAAAATCATGTAAATAAATAATCATAACCATGCTACAGAATAGAACAGAACAGAGGTCATTGGAGTGACAGTCAGAACAGAGGTCAATGGATCCATAACAAACATAGGGCCACAAGGTGACCAATCAGAAGCCAATGGTTTATTTAAATCCCCCAAAGCATGGGACTCATGTGGTGGTATTTATAGAAAATAATTGTTTGCAAATTCATTATCAAATAATTTCTAAAATCTAAACAATCATATCCATGGATTTCAATTTAAGCAAATAGAGTTCAGAAAATAATCAATGTAATTGAAATATTAATATAATTTATAAAACACAAATGTTTTGGTAACTCAAAACATACGTAAAATATATTATGGTAACGCAAGGTATAATATAACTCACCTTAATATTAACCCTTTACTCTTACTTTTCCGTTCATGAAAACACCCTTCTTCACGAACTAACTACCCTTACTGTATTTCCTCCTTCTTGCCCATGCTGTAGCTTGACTTTCCGCGCTCATTTCGGAAGGCGAATAGCCCTACAGTTGGGACTCCACTTGTGGTTCTGAATCTGATTTCACAAGTGCAGTGTGAAACAGTGAAAATACAAAAAGAGTCCAAATCCGGCAATGTTTTTGGGAAAATCGATGTTTGAATCAAATGTCAAAAATGAACTGTTTTGCCAAATTTCAGAGTCACCACCTAAATATTTTTAGAAAATTTAGGAAACCCAAGACTCATGCCAAAGGCCATTAGTCCGTCATCACCAAAGTGTCTCGGCTCGGGAACTTAGGTACGAGAGGGGAAGGTCATGAATTGAGCACTCCACTCACCCGATCAAATATCAGCCTTTACTAATCATGATGTTTTTCTTATTTACATTATATGCCCTTGTTCCAATTTTATTAGCTATTTTTACTATGTGATGCACACACAAGGTACAGACTAGTTTGCAAGATTTGGAACACTTGATTTCATGTTTTGTTTCGAAGTTGTTTTGTGAATTTGCTACTCGAAAAAGTGGGCTAAAATGGACATTTAATCAAACCATCCCAATTCAAGCAACTAGCCTTCATCCACAGGTATTTAAACAGTTATATCATTTAAGCAATTAGCCTCATGGTATTCATGCTTTAACATGGCAACACAAACATTCGATGCAAGATGCTAAAACATAAAATTACTCACTTAGTACTCTAAGCCAAAACAAAGCAAAATTATTAGGAAAATATGCATGTTCCTAATTAAATGCAATATGACTAATGCAACGCACACATTATGTATTTTTGTAGGCTCGGTTATGAGCATGGCATATGATTCCATTCAAGACATGCGACAAAACACGTATTCAAGTAATAAATTTGAACATTTGATATCGGGTTAGCGTGATGAGCTGAACCATGGATGCATGGAAGACAATGGATGCAAAGCATAAGAATGCTAATGAAACGTGATGTTCTAGACTAACCATCATAAACAAGTAAGTAAAAGGGAGAAAGACGTGGGGTTGGAAGACATACAACTTATTACGACATTAACCTCGTACAAGAGGGTGCGAATCCAAGTCTGAAAGTTCGAATTAAGCTACTTATTACAAAACCAAATGAAATTATTAAAGCATTAACTAGCTAACTATGCTATTATAACAAGGGTAATAATGAGAAATAAACTAGCTATTCAAGCTAATTAACTACAACAATTACAAATAAACAAGGTTAATTAAAATAGTAATAACTAATTACAATAATGATAATTAATTACAATAATAATAACTACTAATTTAATCATCAAACAAAGTCGCATAAGGATGCATAATGCTCGCATGCGCCGCGTCCAAGAACAGCACTGTTTACCCAGAGCATTCTGTTTCACCTTCACCTTCAGCTACTACTTTCTGTTTTCTACAAAAATACACTGCTGACCAAACATTGAGGACCAGCTGGCCCTCAATGAAGCTCGGCCGGGCCTAAAGAAGGTCGGTCGTGTCTTAATTTCATGCCAAATTCTGTTTTGTGTATTGAAGTGAAAACAATGCAGACAGAGTGTTTTGGACTCTGTTTGTCCCTCTCACACTTCTCTGTCATAGGAAAGCTTTGAGAGAATGTTAGAATTGTTTCCAAAACCATCAATGAGCAAATTGATTGCTTGACGATTTCGATGCACAATTTTCGACAAAAATCAATAAATGAAATGGACAACAACCACCCTTCCCTCTTATCATGGAATGAACTCAAAGAAGGAGGTAGAGATGCTTTAAGATCCATCAAAACATTATAAATTGATGTTAGACAACTCTTGACACAACAGATTCGGTATAACATCTGGCCAAACCCCAAGCAAGATAACTCATTTTCTTTATGTGAGTTGGTTCATTTTAAGCCAAATTCATTAGTCTTTGCCATTCTTTAATCCATTAAGTCCAAGGTGATTGTTACGTCCACTAAGTGTGAAATATGTCAATTGGGGGGTGATTCTCAACGTGAAAGAGAGATTACACCGTTGGCAATGAACCTCCGTAGAGATTAAGCCATTAAGTGTAAACCTCTAGTTCACGTTTTGAATAACCGTCAGCCGATTAAAACAACTCTCAAATGAAAGAGATGAATGGTAAGTTGATTATTAAAATGAGGTTCTTAAGCATGGAAATGAATTGAAGAAAAGCTTTGAACAATGGATAATAAGCTATGTATGCAAACTTATGAGACAACAACCAAGCTAATCAATGCATGAACTATTTAAACAACTTAGAATAGCCCTAAAACAACCTTCAAGTGATGAAAAACAGTAGCTAAAAATGCATGGAAAGAGCCAAAAAAGCTAAACAACAAAGAGAGAAAATAAGGTTAGTAAACAAGAACAATGAAAGGTGGTTAACCCCTCTACTTTTGAAACCTCAAAGCATGGTTTTTAGCCTTTTTTAAACTCTAAAAATTAGTGTAGAGAACAAAGAAAAAGAGTGTAAAATTAAGGATTTGAGCTATAAGTAAAGGTATAGAAAGAGCAAACTTTCTCTACCCTTTTAGTAGCTCTTCAAACCCTAAACTTAAACACTTAAAATAGGATTAAAAAAAACACAAAACAATAAGAATTATATAGCAAATGAAAGAAATGAAAGCAAGAGAGAAGATAGCAATCTTATACCTCTCAAGGGAGTAAGCTTTTGTTTGTGATCAAACTAAGCTCCAACATACTCTCAAGCTTGAATTATGGTGTTCAAGGCTCAACCAAGGTTTCTAGACCAAGGTATGAAGATGTGTATAGTGTATGAATACAGGTTCAAGGTGGTAGGTTAACTCAAAGTGTTGCTTGCACAAGAAGAAAGAGGAGCTCTCCAGGTGATATATAGGCTTACTTGAAATTCGTCAATCTTTAAAACAGAGATATATGGTCATTTTTATAGAATTTGAGCCAGAAATATCATAAATATCTTCAAAAATGGATAGCTGGTGACTTTCCGCCCAGAATAGTATTTCTCACTGTCAAGGCCCGGCCGACCCTTAATAGCCATGGCCGGCCCTCACTGAGGCACGACCGGGCCTCAATGCATTCCCTTATTTTTCTGTTTCAGCCTTAACATAGGGTGGCACAAGGTGTAAAAAAGGACTTCTTGGGTATAATCAATGGGAATATGGAGGATTTGGGATTGTTTCGGAGCTTAAACACGACCCATTCGTTAAGACCTTGAACCACGCACAATACCACTTTCATCATTGAGTGTACTGGACAAAGCGCTCGAGCCTTGTGGACGGTCAAAAATGGGGTGTCCACACATGCCCTATTTATAGGGCACTGGTGCATCACCCTTGGATCAAGCTGGCCACGTGGTGATGCCACGTGGTAGTTCCTCAATCCAAGCTTATCACCTTATCTTCTTTTTTAATTTTTTTAAAATTTTGAGCTTATCCATCTAAGCTTCTCTACATGAGCTTATCCATTTTAAGCTTATCTACAACTATTTGTTGAATTCGCCATTGACCCTAGTTAATAGAATAATTGCACAATAACACATAATTTAAATTAAATTACGCTTTATCGCATACCATCATAGAATTAATTATTTTATGTTACTATTACTACCACTATTATTATTATTATTGTTATTATTATCGTGATCGGTTGTGGTATTAATTAAATATTTTGGATGTCACATTTCTCTCCTTTTAAATTGAAGTTTCTCCTCAAACTTAACGTACCTTGGTTTTCAAAGAGGTGCGGGTATTTGGCTCGCATTTGACTTTCGGTTTCCTATGTTGCTTCTTTGACTCGATGATTCCTCCACAAGACTTTTACAAGGGGTATAGTTTTGTTTCGGAGAACCTGATCACGACGATCAAGAATCTGCACTGGTTGTTCTTCATAAGAGAGATCTTCTTGAACTTCCAGATCCTCGTAATCAACAATATGCTCTAGATATTGAAGATGCCGCCGAAGCATCGAAACGTGAAACACATTGTGGACATTGGACAGTTCAAGTGGTAGTGCTAGGCGATATGCCATAGGACCAATTTTTTCTAGTATCTCGAATGGCCCGATGTAATGTAGGTTTAATTTTCCTCGCTTCCCAAACTAGATAATTCCTCTTGTTGGTGAGATTTTTAGGAACACGTGATCTCCTACCTGAAATTCCAAATCTCGTATTTGTGTATCGGAATAGATTTCTTGGCGGCTTTGGGCAGTGCGAATTCGCTATTAGATAAGTTGAATTTTATCACTTGTTATTTGCAAGATCTCAGGGCCTAATAGTTTCCTGTCTTCGACCTCCGTCTAACATAGAGGTGACCGACATTTCCTTCCATGTAGTGCCTCGTACGGTGCCATTCTAATGCTTGCTTGGTAGTTGTTGTTATATGCGAACTCCACTAAAGGTAGGTGATCATCCCAATTACCCTTGAGGTCTAGCACATAGACACGCAACATATCTTCCAAATTTTGGATTGTTCTTTCAGATTGTTCATCAGTTTGCGGGTGATAAGCAGTGCTAAACTTTAGTGTGGTTCCTAAGGCCTTTTGCAATTTATTCCAGAAGTGAGACACGAAGCGGGGGTCTCGGTCAAACACAATTGAAATTGGGGTGCCATGCAAACGAATGATTTCCTTGATGTATAAAGTGGCAAACTTATTAAGAGTGTACGTGATTTTGATTGGCAGAAAATGCGCAGACTTCGTCAATCGGTCTACTATAAGCCATATTGCATCATTCTTCGAAATTGACTGTGGTAGTTGGACGACGAAGTCCATAGTAATGTGCTCCCATTTCCATTCAAGAATAGAGAGTGGTTACAGCATTCCTGCAACACGCTGACAATGCATGCATTTGGAGACGTGGCTTGTTATATCTCTTTTCATCTTTGTCCACCAGTAGTATTCCTTCAGATCATGATACATCTTCGTATTGCCAGGGTGGACCTCAAACCTCGAGCTATGAGCTTCTAACAATATCTTCTTCTTGAGTTCTGGAAGGTCGGGTACGCAAATTCGATTCTGAAATTTTAGCATCCCATTACTTACAGTGAAGTCAGGATCGGGTATACTTCTTTGCTCATCGTACTTTTTATTTATAAGTTTATCTTCATATTGGCGTGCTTTAATTTTTTTGATTAAAGTGGGTTCCACGGTTATATTGGCGAGCAAACCATTGATCTGGCAGGAAACGAGAGTGCACGCCAAACTTCTGGTCATCTTTCGGCTCAGTGCGTCTGCCACCGCATTAGCTTTGCCTGGATGGTGATGGATCTCTACATTGTAGTCTTTCATAAATTTTAGCCACCGCCGTTGCCTTATGTTCAGTTCCTTCTATGTAAACAGATATTTAAGACTCTTGTGATTAGTGTAAATCTCGCAGGTTGCATCGTAGAGATAATGGCGCGATATCTTGAGGGCGAAAATCACCGTAGCCAATTCTAGATTATGGGTTGGGTAGTTCTTCTTGTGAGTCTTTAGTTGACGCGAGGCATACACAATGACTTTTCCATTTTTCATAAAGACCCAACACAAACCATTGTATGAGGCATCGCTATAAATTACGAATCCTTTTGTCCTTGTAGGAAGTGCTAGTATAGGAGTTATCACTAGTCTGTTTTTCAACTCTTGGAAACAACATTCCTGCTTGTCAGTTTTTTCAAAGGTTGTGTTCTTCTGAGTTAGCTGGGTCAAGGGTGATGCTATATTCGAGAAATCTTGCACGAAGTGTCGATAATAGCCAGCTAGACCCAAGAAATTTCGAATTTCTGACACATTAGTAGGTCGTTGCCAGTCCACGATTGCTGCAACTTTTTGGGAGTCAACTGAGATGCCGTCCTTGTAATGACGTGACCGAGGAAGTGTACACTAGTGATACAGAACTCGCATTTCTTCAATTTGGCATAAAGTTTGTGATCAAGTAGTGTTTGCAGGATTGTTCACAAGTGTTGCTCATGGTCCTTCGGTGACTTGGAGTATATGAGAATGTCGTCAATGAAGACGATGATGAACTCACCAAGATAAGGTTTGAACACTCGGTTCATGAGGTCTATGAAGGTCGCTGGAGCATTTGTGACGCCAAATGGCATGACGAGAAACTTGTAGTGTCCGTAACAGGTTCTGAAGGCAGTCTTTTTAATGCTTTTCATTTTGAATTTTAGTTGATGGTAGCCAGAACACAAGTCGATTTTCGAGAATACTTGGGCGCCTTGAAGTTGATCGAACAAGTCATCGATTCGTGGCAGAGGGTACCGATTCTTGATGGTGACCATGTTTAACTCCCAGTAATCGATGCATAACCTCATCGTGCCATCTTTTTTCTTTATGAACAATACTAGAGCTCCCCAGGGTGAGGTACTAGGTCGAATGAAGCCTTTGTCCAGGAGTTCATGGAGTTAAGTCTTCAGTTCTTTTAATTTCGCCATTGACATGCGGTAAGGGGCTTTTGATATTAGTTGTGTACCAGGTTGAGTTTCAATGGTGAATTCGATTTCCCAGTCAACTAGGGTACCAGGTAGGTCATTGAGAAAGACATTTGGGAATTCTCTAACCAGGGGGATTGAATCAACAGTGGGGGCCTCTTTTTATGTATCAATCACATAACATATATAACTATAACAACCCTTTCTTAGAAGTCGTTGGGCTGTCATAGAGGATATAAGACAGGGAGGGATGGAAATTTTGGTTCTATCAAAGACAAGCTCGAGTTGGTTTGGTAGCCGGAGAGTGACCTTCTTGGTTTTATAATTGATAGAGGCTTGGTTGGCAGCCAGCTAATCCATCCCTAAGATCACATCAAAGTTCCCAATACGGAGGGGTATCAAGTCTATGTATAAGGTTTTGCCTTTTAAGGATATAGTATATGATTTGTACATATCAGTACTAAGGGCAGAATCATTAGAAGAAAAAGACACAGATAATATATATCCTAAGGGTTTTGGTATTGATGCCAACTTGGCAGCAAAGTGTGGTGCAACAAAAGAATGAGTTGAATCATAGTCAATGAGAACATGAGCTAAATGACCACAGACAGAAAGTGTACCTGACATAACGTTTTCGGTAACTTTTGATTTTTCAAGTACCAAAGCAAAGCCCTTCCTTGGCGTTTTTGGTTCTTTCCCTCTTCTCCAAGTCTTGCGGGTTTTCTGACTGGTCCAGAGGGGCCGGCTGTAAGATTAGTAAGTTTTGGACAATCCTTCAGCAAATGGCCAACTTGACTGCATTTAAAGCATGCCCCCGTGTCTCGATGACATTGTCTCCAATAAGCTTTCCCACAAGTAGGACAAGTTGGAATAGTGCCACCTCGGGAGTTAGTAGGACCTTTATTGCCTGAACTAGTTGTGCCTATATTTACCCTCTTGGGAGGCGCAATTCCAGATCTTCTGTTGTCTCTTTCCCAAAATCGCTTCTTTTGGCATGGTTCCTCGGAGCGTAAGGCTTTAATTCCTTTTTTTGCAATGTACACTTGGCCTACCACTTCCGCATAGGTTGGTAGTTTCAAAACGTCAAGTCTATCTTTGATTTCAGTATCCAATCCTGCTTCAAATTTCCTTGTTTTTCGAGCTTCGGTGGGGATGACATAGGTTGCAAATCGAGCGAGTTGTGTGAACTTGCTCTCGTATTCGGCCACCGTCATGGTTCCTTACTTTAGATGTATGAATTCTGATGCCTTTGTTCCTGCAGCGAATCTGGAAGGTATTTTTCATAAAATACTTCCAAGAATCTTGGCCAAGTCACGATTTCTTCTTTCTTTAGGGTGAGAAGCCACAATTCCTGCGCATTATCTTTGAAAGTGAAAGTGACGAAAGTTACATTCTATCTTTCGGTTTCAGTCTTTAACTCTGCTAATTGGGTCAAGACTGTTTTATGAACTGTTTTATGGTAACTGGCTCTTCTCGTCATTCTGGCATCCTTTGTTTATGTTGGTCTACAAGGCTTGTAAAAAGCTGGTAACCACTCTTTTCATGATTCTTTCTATCGACTCAATGCCACTGACTAATGACTCGCTTCCGTTACCATTATTGGCCATTCTACAAAGTAATAAACGAGACATTACATTCATAACGTAACATATAGATCCCATTATATATACCAACTTTACTATGTTTACAAATATAATATTACATCATTGTCCCAAAAGTCAAATTATGCTAGTGTCTCATCCCTGTGGTACAAAAACAAAATAGGGATCAAAACTTATCATGGTTAGCTTACAAAAGAATTTTCTTCTACAAAATCTAGATCGATGGGTCAAATAATCACGGGAAGTAGTGTTGCATAAAAAGTTTAAATTCTCATCCTAATTGTACCACACCAAAACAAACCCACGCTGCTTGGACAGTATAAATGAGGATAGACTGTAGGTACCCCTAGAACGCTCAATCAACGATCCAGCCAGGTGTCTTGATGTATGTTAAGTCATTACTAAAATCAACATTCTAAATATTAATAATTTCCAAAGGGTTAGGAATGGTGGTGAATATGTAGTCTTCAAGGTAAACATTTTCCCTTATTTCAGCAAAATCTAGGGGCAAAGGGCCAATTATGTAGTGAGGGTGGTCATATCTTGGGGCAAGGCTGAGTATGCGGGTAGAGCCGAGATATCGTCTGCGTGTGTAGGCACAACTTTGCCTCCACGATAAGTATGCTACATCATCAGGATCGATCTACACATATATTAGCCGACCCATCAATTGGGCAAGGTCTGGATGTAGTCGCCTAACTATGTCTTTCGAGTCTCCCTATCCTTCCATTGAGACGGGAGCGTGGTGCTCTGTTAAGATGTCCTCCAAATTTATAGTCTCGAGCTCTTTCCAAAACGCTTCATTAAGATTCAACTTGGACATTCCTACATCACCAGAATTAGCCATAGTACAAACATGAGATTCATACAAGGACTAACATGGCAGGTAAAAAATTTATTTCTTTATTTTATTTTATTTATTATTTCTAACCATTGCTCTGATATTACATTTGTCACGACCCAACCCCAGGGACTTAGGGGCTAGAATCGCAACTTACTAATTAATTCTGATCTTAATAAATTAAATGGTGCAGACGGAGACAGAATGGAAGTAAGAAAAATTCTCTGCCAATATAAATAATTAATTAACTTTACTGATTTTCGTAAATATTCTCTGCCAATATAAACAATTAATTAAGATAATTCTATATGATCATGAGTATAATATTGTTGATATGTGGTTTTGCACTATAATTTGTCCTGTGATTGAGAAATTAAGGTTGCGAAATTGAAGAAATTGAAGATTTCAATTGAAGATTTCTAGAGAGAGATGTGAGATTCTACAGTTGAATTAATTGAGTTGTTGTTATTAATTTTTGTTCTCTAACTTAGGCCTCATCTAGGAATAGGTTATTTTAGTAACTTTTTAGCTTTTTAGCTAAAATATGAGGTAAAAAAATTAGTATGTTTGGAATGACTTTTTTTATTTTTTATGAAAAGATGTGCAAAAAGTAGAGAGAAAATAAAATCTTTGACTTTTTTATATAGGTTATAGGCTTTTTGATTTTTTTAGTAACTTTTAGACTATAAAACTATAACATGCCAAACGAGGCCTTAATTGTAACTTTATTAGAGTTTTGAATTAATCTAATGTATATAAAATATATATTTTTTAAGGTGAAATTGATTTACAATATTATTATTGCTTGCACGTTGCCCAACGTTTAAGGAAGTGAAGATACATTTATACTATGGAGAAGTAAATTCGAACTTATTTTGTTGAATATGTTTTGTTGTCTTAAGGAATAGATCATTAGTTAGGGTAGTTTTATATAGAAATGGTTACATGTAACTAACTCTAACAAATTCAAGATTTTAACTTTCACAACTAACACAGTTATAACAAAGATATTTATCACTCAAATATATATAAAGTTAGAAACAAACAACACCTCAATTGGACTTTCGGTTAGGAAATTAGAAGCAAATTAGCAAAAGGCAAGCACTATGGATGAGCTGTGTGAATTGATAAAAATTAGAATGGCCTTATGAATGAAGTCAATAAGCACTAAGGAATATCATTTCACAATTCATGACCTTATTTATAGTTTGAGGCACATTAGAGTTTGCTTAGGTAGGAGGGTGGGGTAGTGGCAGAGCTGATCCTTGGCAGCTACAACTGGTTTTGATTGGTTGAGGATTAGCTAGTGTGTTACTGGATGGTTCGCAGTTTCTCTAGTATACATTTGATGGATTGCTTGGTGTCTGCCCTTTAACTTGGATTTGTTTGCTGTTTACTGGTTTTTTTTTGTTGTTTTATTTACTGGTTTGTTTGGTAGTTGGTGCCTTACCAACTTCTTGTGCTAGCAAAATGCTAGCAACTTGGTGGCTGCCCTTGTAAGAACAAAATGCACCCCAATTAGAATTCCTAGTAGAATGTTCAAAAATTTAGGCTTAATTATAGCTTGTTTGGGTTTGAGATTATAAAATAGGCACCTAACCAACTAAAAATCAGCACAAACACCTCACTAAAGTCTATATAAACTTCCAAAAACAAACCGAACCCCTATTGAACTCTTGGTTATAAAAGTCAAGCTAAATTTGGCAACTTTAAGTAGAAACACTCCAATTGGCATATCATAGTTTCGAAACCATGCATTTTATTACTAACATTTTAATATTGTAATTTTTTTTTTTTTTTTTTTGTATGTTTGACAAATTAGCAATGGATGGAACATAGATCGGGGAACATCAGAGGATTATATTTTGAATTTTTTTGATATATTTTGTCATAGAATTTTGTTATGAATTTGCAAGCTTGGAAGTTTTTTTAGAATTCATTGTGTACATGTTTGAAATTTTGAATTGTAAGGGATTTGTACTTATGTTGGATATTTTGGATTTGAGATTCGATTATGTTTAATATGCTACTATTTTTGAATTAAGTTTATGTTTTGGATGCTTTAACAAGTGTATTAATTTGTTTTGATTGCATGTATATGAGAAATGATGCACACGAAAAGTAAATTTGGGTTTGGATTTTTTTTTATTATTTTTTTATAGGTTTATAAATTATGTATTGAACATGAAATTGTAAAATATATATATATATATATATAAATAATGAATTTTTGGTGACATTTTTGTTTCCGTTGCTAAAAGTCTATGTGAATAGGATATGAATTTTTAGCAACTAAAAACTTGATCGGTCACTGGAAGATATTTTGGCGACCAAACTTTATATGTCGCTAAAACGTGACATCTCATCTGCTTAAGGCTACTTTTAGGCCCCGTTTGGGAACTTACTAAATTAGCCAATTAGCCAAAAAGTTACTAAATTAGCCAAAAAGCCAACAACCCATACCAAAAAGTCAAACATTACGGCTTGTCTCTACTTTTTGCACAGCTTTTCGTAATTAATCAAAAAGTCATCCCAAACATGTAAGTTTTTTTTACCTACCTTTTTAACTAAATAGTCAAAAAATTACTAAATTAGCCTGTTCCCAAACGGGGCCTTAGTGACTAAATGTTATTTTATGGCGACAAATTATTTTGTTTTTGGCGACTAAAATATTTGGTTACCGATTTATTTATAAGGCGACTAATTTATTTGGTCGTCGAATCATTTAGTGACATGGCTTTGGTGACTATTTTTGTTGGGTCGCTAATACTTTTAGCAAAGAAATTATACTTTTGGTGGCCAAAAAAAACGTCACTAAAAGTGCTTTTCTTGTAATGATTTGTTAGGATATTTTTGGACTTTTAAAATAGTAGTAGATATTTAACAATATTGAATTTTATTGGTGGATTTAAAAGTAATTATTGGCTGGCCCCAAACCATGTAGAATTTTGGTCTAGAAAATAACTGGCAAGTCCTACTTTTTATTAAACAATATCGTAGTAGAGAGCTTATTGACATGCGTACATGCACTAGAAACCCATTAAAACAACATTTTATTTTGGGAGATGCATCAATAAATCTCAAATTAATAATTTATACACTGTTTAGTCCTAAAATTTTCTTATAGACTGAAAGGTCCTATTACAATGTTTCA
Source organism: Camellia japonica (assembly GCA_030407325.1). Taxonomy (NCBI): domain Eukaryota; kingdom Viridiplantae; phylum Streptophyta; class Magnoliopsida; order Ericales; family Theaceae; genus Camellia; species Camellia japonica. The sequence continues at coordinate 139,862,082 of JAPPVO010000016.1, read as the reverse complement.
AACATCAGATTAATGTTTCGAACATTAGATTTCGAACATCAGATTAATGTTTCGAACATTAGATTGATGTGCAAATGGGACTAAATGGAGCATAAGAAAACTTATAGGACTAAATGGTTCAACTTTTCAGAAACTAGGACTTATGGGTAAATTTTTCTTTTATGTTCTTTTCTCCATCATATTGTTTAATTTTAATGTTCAAATAAGAAATCGGTATGAATTATACAAACTTTATATCTTTGTGAGATTGATATTAAAAGTTAGATTGAGCGCATCATTCACATTAAATAACAATCAAATTCTGATACACCCGATATGTCTGCATTTTATTTTCCACGTTTTCAAGACAAGAAACCCAATGAAATGATTAGAGTCCAATGCAATGTTTCCTCACTTTAGGGATATTGGCAACAAAGTGGCAATCCCTTGTTCAGAAAGCTTCATTTCTAAGGCAATATGATCTTTGTTTCATATACTAGACATCTTGAGAAAAGCACAAAGCAAAGACCAATGTGTGATGATTGTTTCCAAAATCAAAATGACAGAAAAACACTAAAGCAAAAATTAAATGATTTCACCTTTTTTTTTTTCTTTTTTTCTTGCCTTTTCTTGAGAATCAAACATAACTAGTAGCAACAACCTTCTTTCACACCCCTCACAAAGAGAGAACCAAGTCACCTACCTTAATCATAAGTCATCATAGTCCCATTTCCTTTCGGCTACCACTAATAATCTTATGTACTAAGGACAGTGAAACCAGAACTTGAAGACCCTAACATTGTTCTGTCACAATCCATAGAAGCAAAAATCCTAATTTTCTGGGTTTCGAAAATAAACCTTAATTAAGTCAACTTTGTTCTGATCATTTTAGATGACTACGAAGGGCTAAACACCATTGATCATCAAAGTAATATAACAACATTAATGGGGTAATTAAGGATGACGTGTCGAATGTTGTGTTGATTCAACATAATGGGGCCAAGAAGGGTCAGCATGGATGGTAGTGAGGGGACATAAAGTATACTTTGGATGCTCCACATTTGCATGCTTTATTGATGCCCCCCAATATTCACCATAGGCCTAACAAGACATAATAGAGGAGGGTAACTGGCAAGGAAACTAACATGCCGAAGATAACCCTGCAAAAACAGAGGGAAGTGTTTTAATTCAAGTACAATCTAATGCTAAAAAAAAAATGCAAAAAAAAAAAATAAATAAAATTATTTGCATAGAAACTATTCACATAATCATTCACTTATTCTCGTATGTCATGTCTTAATGATTTATATGCCTCTAGCACAACTCAAAAAATAAGCACATTAAGCGCATTAATTTAAGTAATCAACGAGATAAATGAACACTTTTTTTGTGTGTGGATATTGATGGATAAATGAACACATTGAGAGGTGGATGGGATTGTAAACATCATAAAATTACAATCATGATAGTCATGCAACAATTCATTTTTAAAAAAGGTACAAAAAAAATGGTATGCAAAAATAGAGATAAGAGTGCGGGCCCACGCCTTGTTAGTTGTTATGTGCATTTATATGATTAATTCTATTAAAGTCTTTTGTGATCAATAGTTTAAGTTATTTTAAGGTAACCATTATATTTGGAACAAGAATTATTATATGGGTTTGAAACACCATATGGTTGTGAGCTTATTCAATCGTATTTTGCTATTTGTCAATCACATTATTTATTTTTTAGACTATCTAAACATTTAATCCCTTATTACTGAGCGAGTACATAGCGACATAATATTTCTAAAGGACAAAATAATTAATCGTATTTGGAGGTTTTGTCTTTCAGGGCTACTTTTGCTTTTTTCAAAAGTCATGATTCCCAATCAAATTGTACTAAACATGATGCCTAATCAAAATGCCTTTTGTTTTAGATGACAATCACAAAACAATTTCAAATCACTTTTTGAAAAAAAATGGTTCCAATAATTTTTATGGTAACCATAAACAATGTGAAAAGGTTTTGACATCCCAGGTTCCAAATGGTATCAGAGATCCCACATTTTGGTTAACAATAAATAAGATGTAAAATTCAAATGTAATCAAGTACTCCAAACTAGCAAATAAGGCAAGCAATAATGTGATGAGGATTCTAACATACCCAGTACTTAGGATGTCAGGATGCAACCCATATTCCCTTGCAAAGACAAATGGTACAATCCCTTGTGGAAGAGCTGCCTGAGATTCAGTTTTTAGCAATGTTTTTTTTTTTACAAAATATTTTCATATAATTAAGCACAGCAATATAATATAGTTCTCTTTGAGGTATATATACCTGTACTATGGCCGTGTGCAACTGATCTCCTCTTAGTCCAATAGCTATAGATGCAGCTGACATAAGTATCGGTCCTCCAAGGAACCGGATCACCATCCCTATTGTTGCCATTTTTATGCCACAAGCAATTATCCGTGGCTGAAGAGCCATGAACAGCCCTATAATTTTTTATTTTCAGTTGCCATTAAAGATATATTCAATACATTGAATAAATTGTTCACGTACTAGTAACATGATACTAATTATTTTCATCATGCATGTTAGTAAAGGTTAAAGACAAGCCTTAAATAATCTTTTTGCTTCTTTTTTTTTTTAAATTTATTTATTTATTTATTTTAGTGCTAGTAATGTGCCATATTTGTACAAATGTATTTGCATGATGCAAATACATGTGTAAGTAACATATATGTATTATGTTAATGAGGCTTGAATTATATATACCTAAACTGAACATGGCCATCCCAAGACCTGCATCAGAAATTATCTTTATGGAGTACTTCACCAAACTGGGCACCCCAACATTCCATCTGCTCAATTCATGAAAACCATGCATTTTACAAATTAATTAGTAACCAGTAATATCAAAATAAGCAAATACAAAAGTAAAATAAATAAATAAATAAAGATAATTCAAAAATACTTGGGGAAGTTTTGAAAGAAACTTACTTAAATGAGATTAGAGACCAGAGAAGCCCTAACACACTTGAGTATGTGTTTGGATTGCGAGAAAGTTTGCGTCCAACCATGATCAGTATGAGTCTTAGCATGACAAGGGCACTTGGCATCCCCTGATTGGTCGCTGCGCCCTTCGAATCTGCTTCTTCAGCCACAGGAAATTTCCCACAGTCTCTGAAGCTAAGATCTTTCTCTGAAGATTAATTAGATTAATGTATCATAGTCCATTTCAGCAACAATACCAAATTTTTTTCTAGTTACGCCATTGTTGTTGTCAAGAAAATAGTAATTTTGACCAAAGTAATGTACAACAACTATTCATGTTATAGTGACATGAGACAAAAAAATATTCGCAGAATATATTTGTGTCACATCTATACATTCCGTGTTTAAAATTTTATGTTGATCCAATTTTTCCTTCGTGTTAATTGTCAACCTTAATTTTTTTCAAGATTAATTTTCACTTCAGGGTTGGTGGGGGATGAATTTAATATTGTACAAATAGTCTTATGATAAATAGCAGTAAAGTTTTATTTTAAAAATTTAACTAAAATGATTCAGCACTCTATAGTGTTTTTGTTTTAAATTAAAATACTCATTATTGTTTCACATAATTACCAAAATATCACTCCACATTATTTTATATAAATTTTATATGTATAAAAATTATTTCTTCATTTAATAGAGGAAAATATTAAAATTTATATTAAAATAATAATTATTTTGAATTTATATTTTTTTCTCGTTAACCACATCTTAGCATGACCCTTGAATAAATGGTCCACTAGAAAAAGTTGAAGCTCTTTCCAATGCCATCATATATTGGGGGCCACAGGCATGCAATCATTTTTATTCTTTTCTCCCATTTTCACTCTTTTTAAGGGCGGTATAGATAATAAAACATAGGATTTAGGGGCACCATGGAATGAATAATGATATTACCAAATTGTCTTTACTATGAGACCAAGGCTTTGGGATGTTGTTTGGATTAAAATAGTTATATAAGATAAAATTGATTATTTTAATTAAATAGAATAAAATGTCATCTTTAATTTATAATGCCAGCAATGGAATGAATAATGATATTACCAAATTGTCTTTACTATGAGACCAAGGCTTTGGGATGTTATTTTGGATTAAAATAGTTATATAAGATAAAATTAATTATTTTAATTAAATAGAATAAAATGTCATCTTTAATTTATAATTATTTTATTTTTTCTTTTATAAAAATAAAAAAATTAAAAAGTCTATCTTAAACGAAATTTTTAATTGTCAAATTAAAATAATTAAAAAATAAAAAAAAAAAAAATTTAATTCACATCCCAAACAAATACATGAAATTTATCAAATAATACCAACACACACGTGCCTTGAAGCAATGATGTTACCTATCAAATAAGGATCTGACTCGGTTGAAATTATATATTGATAGAAAATTAGTGGAACTTTGACCACCCCTTTTTTATCCGGAGTAAGAAAAAAATTATTATGTTTTAGTATCCAAGGTATAGAATCATGCTTTGTCAAGGGTAAAATTATTCCCTATCATTTGTAGCAATGTGGCATGTCAAACTTATATAGAAGTGGGTTGACTTTTTAGTTTTTTGACTTTTTTAATTATTTTAGTTTGAGATTAAAAGGTCTGATTTAGGAATAATTTTTGACTTTTTTGTGAGAGAAACAATATAATGATTATGGGTTGGATGTGATGTTTTGTCTTATTGAGCTAAAAAATCTATTTTATTTTTTGTGACTATTTTAGCTAAAAAGCCTCCAAACCTCTCTTCCCAAACAGAGCTATAAATTGAGTGATGAAATTATTAGTAGTATTGTCATATCACAATTCAGAATTAAAATAATAATAATGAAAAGAATAATAATATCCTTTAAAATAAACCCAAAAAAAAAATGCCATTCGAATCAAAATTTTGAGAAACAATATGAAATAGTGAAATGTGGTCAGTATTTTTTTATCTTTAAACCATTAAAGTTACGCATTTTAAAAGAATATTTAAAAAATAATTAAATCCTTAAAAAAATATAGATTAAATTCATTTTGATGTCAAATTTAAATTTATATTAGATATCTAAATTTTAGACATTTTGCTAGACATGTCATTTATTCAAAAAAAAAAAAAACAATTCCACCAGGTCAATATTTTATGGAGGAATTTACATACAAAATTGGGGAAATATCAATTTAGTCCAACTTTTTTCTCACAACAAGTATAACTTTAGGTGTACATAATTTTAAGTACACATTATAATTTCAATACTCATAACTTTCAGTAAAAAAATAGTAATCTTAAATCAAACTAAGCCTTAAGTCTCATCAAATGAGGTTTGCTACTTGAATTCTTTTTCTTCAGACGGTTTTATCAAAAGTTATTTCATTAGTCAAATTAAATAGATTCATATCTCTATTTATTACATAATTTTTCAAAACTACCTTTTGACTTTTAAAAAATATATATTAATTGTCATCATTAATGAATTTAAAAGAAGGATAAAATAAAAAAATAATTTTGTTTACTTTTTAATTTTTAAAAATAGACTAATAAATTAAAATAATGAAAAATAAAATAAAGAATTAATATTTTGAAAAGGTAAAATATTAAGTGGTGTTTTGAGAAGTTGGTAAAAAGCTGACTTTTTTAACTTTTTTAACTTATTTTGTTTTTTTGTGAATAGAAAATATGAGAGGTAATATGACCCAAAATGAATAAAAAGTTAAAAGCTGACTTTTTATTTTGTTTTCAAAAGACCCCTAAATTATAAACTTTTCTATAAATATAAAAATATTTTTTTTTAAAAGAACTTTATATGTGATTTTTTCTAAAAAATTTACATGTAACACAATAACCTGTTCTGTCTGACCAGTTTCCATTTCATTGTCGTCAGTTAATTCAGTTGTTAAGAGCTGAGATCAGATCATCATGAGATCAGATGATGTTAAGCATAGAGTCAGATGAGAAGTAGACCCAACATTTATGGATTCCTACTAGACAAAAAAAACGTACATTCGTGCAAAGCTGAAACAAAGCCATGCATGTGTCACACTGTGTCTCTGATATTTTGGTGAATCTAATACTGACTCATGTGTTGACAACACCCAAAACGACATCATTTCACTCCCACCTTGTGATACTCAAAATACGACAACGTTATATCTCTCTTGGGTCATGGAGTGTTTGTGGGACTGTTTCGTACAAATTTTTTTTTTTTTTTTTTTTGGGTAATTTTCGTACAAATTATTAGAGTTATTTATAATTAATTTTTTCTGAATTTGTGTCAAATTAATTTTTATTCGTACAAATTATTAGAGTTATTTATAATTAATTTTTTCTGAATTTGTGTCAAATTAATTTTTTTATACTCTCTTCGTCTAAAATATTAATCCCTTATTTCATTTTTTCATTGTCCCAAAATATTAGTCCCTCTTCAAAATCAAGTACAAAAATAATATAAATTTCCTATTTTGCCCTTCTTTTTAAATAATACAATATAAAAAGTACAATTATGACATTGACATTCCCAAAAAATGTACTATCAAAATGATAAATTTGGAAAATCAACTTTTTTCAAATGCAATAATTGTACCACCAAAAAATTTGGATTCCCCAAAGGGACTATTATTTTGGGCGCGGAGGATTTAAAATATGAATTGTTCGTTATGATTTTTGAAAATTATAAATATCTCATTGTTAAAAATTTTTTATTTAACAAAATTAACTGAAAAAATAAAATTATTAACTGTTCTTTTATACAATAATAAAATTACTTAAATTATTAATTAAGATAAATTTATGATATCGTTAAAAACTGTTAATTGACTTAAGATTTATTAACAAAATAAATAATAATTATGAAATTAAAAACTAAAAAAGACGGGTGGGATGTAATTTTTTAAAATACAGGGGAGTAAATCATATTTTAAGTAAATCTGAAAAGATATATTTATAATTTACCTAAAATATTATTATTTAGAAAACATTAATACTAGTACAATCTTAGAAATTTATCTTAAATTTTACCAAAAAATATCAATCTATGACTTCGATTTATTTCATGCTTATATTCCTACAATATCAATTTAATCTTTATCACACAATTATAGTACCAAAAAAATTATGAATTAAATATACGAGACTATTGGATTAAGAAAAATGCTATAAGTCCTAAATTTTCTACTAATATGAGATATTTGATCATTTATTTGATAAAATTTTTTGTATCATAATGGATTAATCCAATTGTAATGTAACTTGTAACTTGAAAGCACACAAAACCCTATAGAGACAATGTCAGAGAGACTGAAAGGTGACAATACGTACCTCCAACAGCATCTTTGCACGCCCCTCGTCTCTCTCCACCACCACCACCCTCACACTTCTCCGGCGACTCCCACACCATTTTCATACCTGAAAATGCCGGAGAAGGGTGCCGGAAAACCTTCCCGGCCACCGGAGATCTGACCCACGTTGGCGTGTTCGCCATAGTGATGTCCAATTCGTTAAAATTGGAGGCCCGTGGCGTCGGCTGGAGCGAGTACGCGTCTGACGATGCGTACCCAGATAGCCGAGGACTCGCGGATCGGTACCCGAAAGCTAGATCTCCGAAAGAGATATCATGTTGCTGCGCCGGAGTGTGGACGGAGTAGACTTCGGCGCCGGAGAGATTGGATGCCCGGGGAGTGATTCCGATGGAGGAGGATAATGCGGAGTCCGGATGCGGCGGACGTGCGACCGGGCCGTCGAGGACTGACGTCGCCGTCGATTTCGAATTTGGAGATGGAGGCGGCGGTGGAACCGGGGAACTGGGTTTGGATTAGGATGGTGGCAGCTCTATACTCAAATAGGAATAGCAACAATGTATACCTGCATGTAACACAAAAATAAATTTATGTATAGACCTACATTTGTATTATCATATTCAATTATATAAATAAAACTATATATATTATACACACTTTTAATAAATTTCATTCACATACTTATTAGATAAAAAATCAATTATTAAGATGTTGAAAATTGAACCCTTACATCTTCTTTATATGCACACTATTTCACAAGACCATGGGCAACTTATTGTACATTATGGAATAAATTTGATTGATACATTTCAAATTTTAAATATTTTTTTACATATTGTATCAAATAAAACAAAAAGTTGATTGGTTACTTTTGTTTTGTGCTTATTTGTATGTTTTGATTAATTTTCACCTAGCTTTTTAATTACTTTATGTAGAAGTGTTTGATGCTTTTATATTCTCTTTTCAAACTTTTCAGCATACTTTGCTACAAAAGGTTTAGCTGAGTAAACATTGAATAAAGCTGAGAAAGATAGAGCAAGAAAAAGACCCAACGTGTTGTGTGAGAAAAATAAAAAATAAAGTAACCCTAATATTGTATTTCGATCATCAATTTAGATAAATAATTTAAAATTAAAGGAAAAAATGAGAAATTTTTTCTAAAATTTTTTTTACCTATACCTTTCCAAATTTATAATAAAAACACAAACTAAATGAAGAAAAAAGAAAAGCAGAGTAATACCAGATTATGCATTGAAGAACAACCAGTTGGACCATGAGGCTCTGAGTGAAGTCACCATACATGGCCCTAAGCAAAGGAATACCCATGACAAGTGTGTTAGGCAGAGTAGCAACTGAGAATAGAGTGATCAACCAGTCTAAACCTCCTTTAAAGATAGCCCAAACTGAGAGCAAAGCAAGCACAAAGAGCTTAGACAGAGTATCAGCCAATATGAACTTGGTGTCCATTTGGTATGGATTGTTCTGAGATATGAAGTGGAAAGATAGCACCGGCACGGCGAAGACTGCGACGAACCGGTTTATGCCGGAGCACTGTTCTGGAGTGAATATCTTCCACCATTTCACCGATGCGTATGCGATTAGCATTGCGAAATAGAGAGGAACCATTGCACACATGACTTTGTAGAAATCATCTGCACTTATCATTTTCTTTCTCTTTCTTTTTCCCTTTCTCTTTCTCTTTCTCTTTCTCTCCTGGTTTGGATGTTGTCTTGCTTTAGGAGAGGTGGAGGTGTTTATGTAGAAACTTTATGGACAAGAATGCCCCACTTAAAGTTGTTTATTTACTTTAGGAAATAATTTACAAATAATTTTAAATAAAAAACTCAATAAAAAAAATGTGGTAGTGATATTCTTAAAATTATAAATCAGAATGATGGATTTTTTAGTTTGGAATGAAATGATCATAGTTGATCGTATCATTTTGTATTTAAATTATATATCAAAATTATATTTGTATATCATCACTTAACTTGTAAGGTTAACAATATGAGTAGTAATTGAAATAATTTTTATTTTTGCCAAAAAATCAAGTAATTTTTTTTCTTTTTTATTTTTAGGAAGAGAATAAGGGAATGAAAACCACCATGTCACGCAGCAAGACATAAACTTAAGGAAGACCTTTTAATACTTCACAATGGAATATATTTTTTTGATAATTGGGTATCTGGCTCATTGAACCGATTAATTTGGAAAATCAATTTCTTTGTCTACTAGCAAGAGGCCTTAGAACCAATTTTTGTATGAATCGATTCTAAGAAATTATTTATACTTAAAAAGTTTCAAATATGAAAGTATCGAGGGAATTCAACCCAAGGCCACATGACATCAAAGTAAGTTAATAAACAAAAAGTTGTATCAAATTTATTAACACAATTACAAATATGTTACCATCATATCATTTTAAGGATATTTGTATTAAACTTGTTCGTGTAACATTTTCCCCTTAACCACATGACCAATCTTATGATATAGTTGTATACGAGTCTATTTGGTATCATTTAATATTTATTTTTTTTATTTTTGTTTGTTTGTTATGTTTGTAGAAATAAAAGCAATGAAAAGGCCAAAAATATCATTGTTTTCATATCACCATTGTTTTTGTATGAAAACAATTTTAAAAAATTCAAAGAAAAAAAAAACTACAAACATAGAAAGTGTCCAACAAATGTCAAGGAAATAAAGTGTATAACATAGATTTAAATTTAGTGTGAGTTAAAAAGCCAAACACGTCCTAATATTCAGTGGAAGGGGTTGCTCATTCTAAATAATTAGCCAATATCTTGAGATTGTGTTTGGATTATAAATTTTAAAAATATTAGAAAATAATAATGAAACAAATATGAAAGAAAAATATAAGTGTTAGATTACTACTTAAAAAAAATTAAAAATAGAAGTGAATGTGAATGATGGAATGTTGGCAACAATGCTGCACTGAGAAATATGATCCGTGTTAGGCAAGAGATGAAATAATATATTATTTTTTAAATAAAAAATTATTTACATTCCATTTATTTTTTCACAAATAAAAAGAAAAACTAAATATAAATTTCTTGGTTGTACATTAATTAGTTTCCTCTTTTCATCCAAATAAATTTAGTCATTAATCAATATACATGTGTTTTCAAATTTTATTTTTAAAAGGGGTGAAAAAATTATTGAACTAAATTGTTGATTATTAATTTTTTTTAATAATCAACAATAAATTTATGAATAAAAAGCTACGAACATAGAAAGTGTATAACATATGTCAAGGAAATAAAGTATATAGTGTAAATTCAAATTTGATGTGTGATAAAAATAAAAAAATAAAAAAAAAATAAAAAAAAAAGAAGATTAATGATTCATCTACAATTTTTTCCTCCCGAATCTCCCCTGATCGGTAAGAGTCTCATTTGAAAAATTCAGATGAAAAATTTGTGTGGATAAATCATTACTGAGGAAAAAAACCAAACACACCCTAAAGGGATTGCAATTTCCAAGTAATTGGCCAATGCTAGTTTGTTTATGTTAGAATGGAACTTATTACCCCAAACTAAATAAATAAAATGGAAGTGAATTTGAATGATGGCAACAATGCTGCACTAAGAATATAAATACGAAGTAGCTTCCCTCCAGTCCGATCTCAGACTAGAGGGTGCTATTGAACTCGTGGGGTTCACTGCGGGTCCCTGTTTCAATAATACGAACCGTTCAATGTATAAAACTCATCGAGTACTATATAATTGTAAAAAATCACGTTGATCGGATATCGATAGCTATGTGATTAAATCAGTTTTGTATAAAAAAAAAAATAGAGGGTGAACAAATTAACAGTTGATAAAAACTGATTCGATGAGATAGCTATCAATATCCGATCAACGTAATTTTTTAGAGGCAAATAGTACTTGACAAGTTCTACATATTGAACAGTTTGAATTATCGAAACGGGAGCCGTGGTGGGCTCCTACAGGTCCAACAGCACCCTCCAGTCCGATCTAGGATTGGAGGGAAGCTACTCCCTATAAATATATACTCTCTCTTGGAATGATTATTTAGGGAGAAGAGGGTACTGCTATGCTTTTTGTGAGAAGTCGTCCTGTGTGTTTTTCGATAATCTAAACTGTTCAAATTGTAGGATTCGTCGAGTAGATTATCCATACAAAAAATCAAGTTGATTAGATATCTGTAGCCCTATAACCAAAGCACATTTGTTTTTATAAAAAGGATTATTTACCAATAAATCCTACTTCACAAACTCTTATACCAAATAGTCCCACTTTTATTCTATTATACTAGTTAGTCCTGTTAGTAGATTTATTTGGTCCTTTTTATTTTTTTTTTCTTTTTTGGTAGGATTGTGTGGACCAGCATGCCCTTGGGTAGTTGTGGTAATGTATTGCCGGGGTCAATTCTCTTTTTGGAAATGTTGTTCCTTCGCAATGGTTCTGTGTGATGTGTGTGTGAGAGAGCCGCGCTGCCTTCGTGTGTGTGTGTGCGCGTTGTGTGTGCTGTGTGTGTATCAGAGTTGATGCCATTACTGTGTGTGTGTGCGTGAGACTCAAGTCGTAGGCCGAGATCTGTCCGCCGTGAGCCATCCACATTGATCCGCTGCCGTCGTCAGTGGCGAAGGCAGAGACGACGCCGTCGGAAGCCGGTATGACGGTGTGCCTGTGTGAAATGGGGTAAGCCGATCTGGATTGAAACTCATAGATGTCTTCAGATCTGTGTTCAACTCCCTCAGATCTGGTTCAAGAAACCTCAAATCTGTTGGATTCGATTCGAAACTCTTACAATTTTTTCAGATCTGTGTTCAAGTCCCTCAAATCTGGTTCAATTCTTTCAGCTCAGATTTGGTTCGAAGTAGACATGTGTTTGAACCCTTCCTCTGCTGCTGTGTGTGCCGTGAGAAGATGAAGTTCGATGTGTGTGTGTGTATGAACTGCTGCTGTGTGTGTGCTGTGAGTGTGTGACTGGTTTATGGTGTGTGTAGGTTGTGAATGGTGTTGTGGTGTCTTTTGCTCTCAAAACCGTGTGTGTGTGTTGTATGTGTGGTCTCCATGACCGTGTGTATGAAGCTCTGTGTCTATGGCAGTGTTATGAAACCCGAGAGAGAGTGTGGGTGTGGGTGTGTGCCATGTGAGTATGTTCATCAGTGTAATGGGCTTTGTGTTAACCCCCCACACACAAACCCAGCTCATATAAAAACCCCTTCCAGCGGATTGTAACTCTGTGACACCAACACAGTGTGTGGACCTCCATGTTTAACCTGTAATTAATTATCGTGTGTACCACCGGCTTTAAACGGATTGTGTGTGTGTGGGCCTTTTCGTAACCACCAAACACAGCAACCTAGCCCAAAAACAAAAAACCCTTACAGCCGTTTCTTACACTGTGGCAAGCTTGCAGTGTATCACGTGCAGCCCCGAGCCACATCCAACAACGGTCACATGAGGGTATTTATGTCCCTCACAACTTTTTGGGACTAAATGGTTTAATAGAATAAAAATGGGATCAATTGGTACATAAGTTTCAAATATGAGATTTATTGGTAAATCTCCCTTATAAAAATTAGCGGTTAACATAAATTTTATAAAGTTTAAAAAAAAAATTAGGACCTAATCATGGGGTTATGAATATCCGATTAACTTGATTTTTTTACATGAATAATATTCTTGACGAACCCTACAATATGAACGGTTCATATCATTGAAACTCGGGACAATCTCCTACAACGGGCACAACAGTAACTGTTGTGTCTTAGGGATAACAATACCCCATACTCCACTATTTAGTGGTCTTCAAGTATTATTCTACACCATTTAACATTTAACATTTGATATTTGTCATTTTATTTTTAAAAACTTTGAAAAAATATGTGATTTGTGATTTGTAACAAATTTAATTGTAACAATTCCCAAACAATCAAAACTAACAATCTAAATCAACAAGTATGTACGAAAGTGATTTAGATTGTTGTTTCACAAATAATAAATTGACACAAACGATTTTTAAGTCAAAAAAATCACAGTTAGAGCACCTCCAATTGTGATAAAAAATTACGGACGAAACGCCACTAATCAATCCAATATGAAGAAAGAAATAATACAAATTTACCCAACCTCTGTAAACTTGTCTTCTACAATCCGTGTCTCTTTCACCAATGCCTTCATCTCGGAATTGATCAGCTTGATGTCAAATCCATAAAATCCATATCGAATCAACGGCCACGAGCAGCTTCAAACTTTTTCAAAGACTTTACGCTTGAATCTCCGGAATCCACTGAAGAAGAACACTCTTGTATTGAACAATCAAACAATCCTTTGATGTATATTTATCAAACCATGAGTTAAACCCAAACAAACATCAAAGAAACTAGCAAAGATACTTCAAAAGAAAACCCTAATTCCCTAAAAGAAGATCTGGGAGTCGTGACCTAGAATTGCACTTGTTTGTAGCTTTATAGCAGATAGATTCGCGATCACTGCTCAAGTGCAAGAATGGCCGCTCGAGCGGTGTGACTTAAACGCGTGTTTCTGAACAAGGATCTACGCTCTGCAAAGAAGCAAAACTTCTAAGAGTGTTGATTTTCTGCTTGAGCGCAACTTTTACCGCTTGAGCGGTAAAGCCAAAAATAGAGAAAAAATTACAACTTTCAAAATCAAGTTTGTTCGTGGAGTTGGCAACATGTAGGGACCTAACAATCTCTAGGTTTGGGAACAAGAGTCCAAACTTTGTTATGTTCAAATTGACCTAATTCTTCATTCATAGTATTGACCCAACTATCATCTAGTGGGGCCTCTTTTATATTCTTAGGTTCAAGTAATGAAACATAACACATATGAGATACCTATTCTCGAATTTGTTTTCGGATTTTCATTCGGTCTAAGATATTTCGAATCACCTATTGAACCGGATGATTCAGTTTTACTGTTACTGATGGCTTCAAACCAAAATTGATAATGATTTAAGCATCAGTGACGGTATCTCTTTGTGCACTCTTTGGACTAGGACTTGCCATAGGGGTTAGTGCTAGTTCACCTACTTGAGCTTGACCTTGCGTTTCTCCTTGACTTTGTGGTTCAATATCTAGAATATGAGGGGCACTTTTTTCTTCTTCATATATAGATGCAGTAAGAGAACCTGTGTCATCTACAACTATATTGATCGATTCCATTAAAGATACAGTACGTAGACTATAGACACAAAAAGCTCTACTAGTACTTGAATAGCTTAGAAAAATTCCTTCATCATTTCGAGAGTCGAATTTGCCCAAAGGCTCTCTATCTTTGAAAATATAGCATTTACTTCCAAAAGTTTTAAAGTATTTTACATTAGGTTTCAACCCTTTTCACAATTCATATGGAGTTTGTAAAGTGTCGAGCTTTAAATACACACGATTAACAACATAAACAGCGGTATTTAAGGCTTCAGCCCAAAACTTAGAAGGAACTTTCTTGCTAAGGAGCATGACCCTAGCCATCTCTTGAATAACCTTGTTTTTCCTCTCAACAACTCCATTTTGTTGTGGAGTGATAGGTGCAGAAAATTCATACTTAATTCCATATATATCACAAAAATCTGAGAACGAGCTATTTTCAAATTCACGACCATGATCAGTTCGGATTTTTATGATACATCCAATAAAAACACCTTGTTCATTCTGGATTTTAAGGATTAAAGACTTGAAAGCATCAAACGTATCAGATTTTTCTCTTAAAAATTTAATCTAAGAAAAACAAGTATAAGTATTAATAGTTAAAAAAATATATCTTTTACCGCAAATATTCTCAGTATGAATGAGTCCCATAAGATCTATATGAACAAGTTCAAGAGGACGCTTGGTTGCTAAGCTATTCACCTTTTTTGTGAGGGGCACGAGTTTGCTTCCCTAATTGACATGGCCCACACACATGGTTCGTATTCTTACCTATTTAGGTACTCCTCTCACAATTTCCTTGTTGGCAATCTTAGTTAGGTCTTTGAAATTCATATGACCTAATCTTTGATGCCACAAGTCAAGATTACCTACGATGGCCGAATGACAAGTAAGATCATTTGTGGTAAGAATCCCATAGTTGTTATCAAATGTGCGAACCCCATGCATGCCAGTATTTCCCTTTTTATCCAAAATTTCACATTTATTTTTTGAAAATAATAATTTATGATGAGAATCACACATTTGACTAATGCTCAAAAGATTGGCTTTAAGGCCATCAACAAGTAAGACATTTTCAAGCTTGGGTAGCCCGGCCACACTTATAGTGCCCTTACCAATGACTCTAAAAGTGTTGCCATCTCCAAAGGTAACAATTCCTCCTTCATACTTCTTAAGAGATATGAAGTAGGATTTGTCATCTGATATGTGACGAAAGCACTCATTATCAAGATACCACATGTGAGAGTCATGTGCTTTTAGTACAGTGTGAACAACAAAACAAGTTAGGTCACTCTTTCTCATGCAAACTTTTTTGGTCTTAACAAAAGCGGGACTGGCAGTCTTGGTAAAAGTCTTAGCATTGTGAATACCATCATGAATCTTGGTATTCCGCCTAGACATGCAAAGTTGTCTCTTAATCCATGAAGTATTAAAATTTCTTATTTTTTAGGATACTTTACCAAACAACTCATAACAATAAGGGCGAATGTTACCTACCACAGTGATGACAAACAAAAATAGGTTTTATTTCTCTTTTATTGATCTTACCCCATTTAGGTTGATAGAGAGATTTATCATCCTGTTGAACTTTCAGCTTTCCTTTTGCTTGAGTCTTGATGTCATGTGATGTAAAGGCCTTTCTCTTTTGAGGTGTTGCATCACCATAGCCTATCTCACTTTTGTCACAACTCATTTGTTGAGACTCGATGATGTCTTCCAGTGTCTTTGACCCTCTGTCCACATATCAATCGTGGCTCTAGGATCTTTGAGTTCTTCCTCTTTCTGACCAACAAGCTCTTCCAGTGCAACTTGTGTCATCTCAAGAGATTCCATCTTCTCTTCATATGTGGCATAAATTTTCAGAAATTCAATGCTTTTGGTTTCATAGGTCAAGATCTTTGCACAAAGATTTTGTCTATCACTCGAGATCTTGATGACATCTTTCCTTACTGCTGAAATCTTTTCCTTTAGCTTGATATTCTCACTGTCACATGCTTTGAGTTTGATAGTGAGTTTGTCATTCATCTTGGATAAGTTTAGAGATTCACTATATAGCTTTTCATAGGCTTGTTGAAGTTCATCACCATCACTCTCATCATTATCTTCCGAAGTTTCATCATCTTCTTTTTGGTTCTCTTTTTCCTTGAGCGCATCCAATCGAGTAACTAAGGCATGAACATTGCTGGATGGTTGTGAAGATGACTTTTCTCTTTCATGAAATTGCATAAGAACATCTCATGCTTCTTTGGCATTCTTGCAGTTAGCAATCAGTTCTTGTTCTTCTTTAGAAATGGCTTCACAGATGGTGTTCAGAACTCTTTCACTACTTTCCATGCCAACTCTTTCAACAACACTCCACTCCTCAATTGGCTTGTTAACCTTTTGGTTGGTGATTGGATCGATTACAAATGGCGCTTCAACATTCTCCTCAATTGTACACTAACCCTTATAATCAAAGGCTCTGAGATAGACTCTCATTCTACACTTTTAATACAAGTAATTGCTCTCATCAAAAGTAGGAGCACGATGCACACTAGGCCCCTGAGCAAACTCAATCGGCTTTGTAGTTGATTGAGTGATGCAAGAGTAGAATGCCATGTAGGTACTATCTCCGTCTTCATCGGATTCGGTTTCTTCAGCTTCTTGCTCTGACCCGCTTTTATCATCCCAAGTCACTGTGTAGACTTTCTTTCAGTTCTTTTTCAATGGACATTCAAGTGCGATATGCCCAAACCCTTGGCATTCATAGCACTTAACACCTTGTCCTTTCACATTCGTCTTCTCACCTATCAGAGCACCTTTTGGTGGAAAAGTTTTGGATTTTTGGTAAACATAGCTGTCATTTCGAACTCTAGATCAATTTCAACCTCAAGGTTCTTAGCAGTCTCATAAGCACTAGTAAAAACCACATTATCTTTTTGTTTTTTCTTAGAAATCTGGTGGGCTTCATAAGTCTGCAAGTTTCCAACCAACTGATCAAGCTTGAGGTTCTCAACATCCTGAGCCTTCTCTATAGCTGTCACTTTTGATTGGAACTTATCGGGTAAGGACCTCAAAATTTTTCCAAGAACTTTAGATTTTGGAATTTTTTCACTGAGTGTTAAATAGGAATTCACAATGTCACTAAGTTTGGCATAAAAATTATCAAACGTCTTATTATCTCGCATAAAAAGAGTTTCAAAGAAAGAAGTGAGATGTTGAAGTTTTGATCTTTTAACAGCTGTAGTACCCTCGTGAATTGTTTCAAGGATGTCCCAAGCCTCTTTTGCTACTTCATACGTACAAATACGACGAAACTCTTCTGGTGTGACGGAATAAAAGAAAGAATTGAGCGCTTTGCTATTCCAACTCGAGTTTTGATAATCAAATGCGTCCCATTTATCAAGTGGTTTAGGGATATCAACACCATCAATGGTGACACTAGGTTTGCTTCACCCATAGATGACACAATGCCAAACTTTCTCATCAATAGATTTTAAAAATGCCCTTATGTGAGGTTTCTAATAAGAATAGTTTGTCCCGTCAAGTAAAGGGGGTCTATGGGTCGAGTTACCTTCATGAATTGAATCCATGACACGAATCACACAAAATTACACTCCTATAGTTTTATTAAAAACAAAGAGTGGCCTCCTCTGATATCAATTGAAAAAATACGTGATTCGTGATTCGTAACAAATTTAATTGCAACAATTCCCAAACAACCAAAACTAACAATCTAAATCATCAAGCATATACGAAAATGATTTAGATTGTTGTTTCACAAATAATAAATTGACACAAATGATTTTTACATGGAAAAAACCATAGTTTGAGTAACTCCAATTATGAGAAAAAACCACGGGCGAAACGCCACTAATTAATCCACTATAAAAAAAGAAAGAATACAAATTTACCAAACAATTTACCCAACCTCTGTAAACTTGTCTTCAACAATCTGTGTCTCTTTCACCAACGCCTTCATCTCGGAATTGATCAGTTTGATGTCGAATTCACAACATCCATGTCGAATCAACGACCACGAGCAGCTTCGAACTCCTTCAAAGACTCCACACTTGAATCTCTGGAATCCACCGAAGAAGAACACTCTTGTATTGAACAATCAAACAATCCTTTGATGTATACTTATCAAACCATGAGTTAATCCCAAACAAACATCAAAGAAACTAGCAAAGATGCTCCAGAAGAAAACCCTAATTCCCTAAAAGAAGAACTGGATGCCGTGACCTAGAATTGCACTTGTTCGCAGCTTTATAATAGACAAATTCACGATCATCACTCGAGCGCAAGAATGGCTGCTCGAGCGGTGTGACTTAAACGCATGTTTCTGGACAAGGATCTACGCTCGAACGCTAGAATGTTCGCTAGAGCGTAAAAACACAACGTCTAATACTTTTGCAGAGAAGCAAAACTTCTGAGAGTGTTGATTTTCCGCTCGAGCGCAGCTTTCACCGCTAGAGCGGTAAAGTCAAAAACAAAGGAAAAATTACAACTTTCAAAACCAAGTTTATTCGCAGAATTGGTAACACTTTATGGACCTAACAAACTTAACAAAAAATGTTGAGTCATATTATTTTAACTAATGAATATCAAATTAGAAGACCATGTAACATTGTCCCAAGAAGAAAAAAATATAATTTCTCCTCTCATAATAGGAGATGATCTTTTTGCCATATATTATTTACTCATTACTTCATTTGTGATACCAACAATACTATAAATTCAAATTTAACTATTTAGAAATTACTTAGAATTATTATCTTGTAATTTAAATTTATTTTACACATAAAGCTTACATTACTCAAATTTACATTTTGTTTGAATAGAGGAGTTTGGTGAGAAAAGAAAAGAAATGGTGTGAATTGGAAACCCTTCATTTGTTTGGATAATTAAGTAAGATGAGAAATGATGAGAAACGAGAGATGGTGAGAAATGGACTCTCATCAAACTTTTGTTTTGTTGCTCACCAAAAGTGGTGAGATTTGGTAAGAAAAGAATTGAGTTTAATGAAATTTGTTTAAAATACCAAAACTACCCTTATGAAAAAACATAACTAATTAATATGAAAATTTATTTTAGTAAAATGAAATAAAATACTTTATTTTCCTTTATCTTACTTGCTCTTTCCAAACAAGATAAGTGAGAAATTACATTCTCTTTTCTTTTATTCATCCAACGTAGGCCTCGTTTGGAAAGTTGATTATTTTAGTAGGCTATTTTAGTGATTGACTATTTTAGGCTGACTAAAATAGTTGTGTTTGTGAAAATGGTTAGATTATTTTGTAGTTAGATGTGATATTTGTGAGAGAGAAAGTAAAATAATTATGTATTTGATATGATATTTTGTCTTATTGACTATTTTAGCCTATTTTATCTTTTAGTGTTATTTTAGCCCAAAAAGTCAAAAAAGCTTCTTCCCAAACACTCCCATAATAGTGAAAAACCATAATCATTTCTTTTATTTTTTCTTCTAAGTAAGAAACTACAATAATTTCTTTTCTCACCTCCCCTTATAATCCAAACGAAATATTAATCTCTACCATACAATCAACCACTCAAAAAATTCTCAATAGATATGTGTGAATTTTCATAATTTTTCTTTTGATATTGAAGAGAGAGAGAGAGAGAGAGATTTATAATATGTAACGGAGTTAGTAGAGTGAGGGATGATCATGTGATATGGTTGGATTCCTTCAACTTTTTTTCTTGTACGGCACCCGACCCATATCATTCGTTTTGATCAGAAATTGGGTGATGATGATGATACTATACTCTGGAACGCACGATTTGCCAGTAGTTATCATGGACCCTCAACGATGATCAAGCACAGAAAAATTATTTCCTGATTCATGAGAACCTCGTGATTATGTTCCTGATTAATTACAAATTACTATGCCTTTTACTATTTTTTAATCGCTCACTATTTTCACAAATCATAACGTATTAGGACATCACGTCATCGTGTCCCATAAGAGCATCTGTATCAAGTTCTTCAAAATCATTTTTTAGCTAAAAACTTCAAAAAATCAGCTCCATCAAACTTGTTTACAGCTCGTCAAAATTTACGATGGCTACAGTAACTCTTTACAATAAACGAGGCATTATTCATCGCTATTTGTGTGTTACTAGATGTCTGCCTGGAAGTCTGGCCGGTCAACCAACCAACAGTAATTTTTTTTTTTTTTTTTAAGAATTGTTTGGCTAGTAATTTATCAATTTAATAAAAAAAGAAAGACTAACAAACATAATAAGAAAATAATATAAGAATAAGTTAGAATAAAGAGTTTGATGTAGTATGTGCTAAAAGGTGAGTAACTAAAATAATGAAATAGTTTTAATTTAACTAAAAAATTAAAAGGTTGCGTTTGGTAGAGTTTTCTAAATATGATTGGAGAATAGGAGTTGTATCTTGAGTTTGTGAGTTTTGGAATTATGATTTGAGTGTAGAAAATTTGTTTGGTGAAAGAGTTTTGAAAAAAAGTTTTGAATTGAATGGGGAATTTTTGATGTGACATATGATATTTGATACAAAAACTTACAACTCATAACCAAACACAACTCAAAATTCTATTAAGCTCGTAAAAAAATTTAAAAAATTCAAAAAATATTTTTTTCGAATATATAAAAATTAACATATGTCAATTGTAAAAAAAAAAAAAATATTTACACTGTTCCGTTCAATCGGCCGGACCATTGGTGGGACGACCTGCATTTATCCAAATTTTCAAAAGTAAGTGTAGAATTATGATTTGAAACTCCTAACTAAACATCATGTACAAAATAAGTTCTGAAATTTTAGTTCTAGAACTGTGCCAAACAAAGCTAGAGTTTGGTGTGGATGCTTCCAAAGCACAACTCACTCTCAGGCAATATTTGACGGCTTGGTAAAACTTCTTTTGAATTTTATTTATTCATGGGCCATGATAGCCCGCCCATTCGTAAAAACCGTGATATAAAACGTAAAAAAAATTACAAATCAAGAATTGGGCCCGAAGCCGAAAGAAGGATAATAGGCATGTGGCTCACGTACTGACTTGGACCGTACTTGGAGTACAAATCACATTGAGTGAACATTGGCATAATTATCGCGCAATAGTATTTTATAAATTATTTTTATTACTTTCTTAGTTTTTAAACAGTAAGGTTACTTCGTTTCAATTTTGACTTGTCTAAATCGTCTAAATTTTAGCTTGTTAGTTATCTAGTCAGTCATCCGACAACAAAGTGAAAGTCGCGGTCGATAAGGGTGACAATTGCAATAAATAAATATTGCACCGGTCATTTGAATGATTGTCCGAGTGATCAATTGGCATGCACAAATTTAAGCAATTCGAATAAATTCAAATTCAAATTACTAACCATTTTATTTAAATATTTAGTGCTTTATTATTAAGCAAACAATGAACTCCTCATTTATTCATTGGGTCCCACTTGAAGAACTTAGAACATGATCATTACCTCTTCTTTTATTAATGGTATAGGAGAGAGAGATCACTCAAAATCTAAAAAGAGAGAGAGAGAGAGATCTTCAAATCTATAATGTTAATGATCACTCAATGGTCCAGATCTTGTTTGTGTTTTGTGAAGTAGTTCTGAATTCAGGGTTCCCTATTGGAAGCCTTGTAAAAGTTATCTTGGATCCTACTTGGGATTTCACTGCAAAACAGTGGGGTAAAAAAGGGGCTCAACTTTTTTCAATGCTCATAAAGGTCTATAGTTATTGTAAAAGTTTACATACTTTTCAAAATTATGTGATGGGTGAGTGAAACCCTATAATTTATGAAGTCTTTTTTAACTCATTATCCAAGGAAGACCTAGAACACATGCTAAACAATCAGAAAAATATACTCTAGTAACTATGATTTTTTAACTAGTCTTGACAATGATGAAGACTGTGTTTTGGATAAAATGGGAAGATTTTGCTAATTAGTACCCCAATGGTTTGACTGAATGGTAAAAATTTAAAAATAAAATTTAATGTTTTGATTTCGAGTCACTTGAAAGGATCACATGAGGTTTTCTCGACCATTAACTCCATAACTGGTTCAGTTCCAAATTTGCTTTAAAACTAGACCAATTCAATCCGTGTACACCCACAACTATATATCCAAAAAAAGATTTTGTTGGGTCAAAAATAAAGGTACAAATTGTTGGATGATAAAAGCCTGGAATGTTATAGTGTTGTGTCTGGTAATTTTGGGACACTGTTTTTGGTCTCTCTTTTTTTCTTGTTTGCATGTATCTGTATCTATCTGAGCTATCTGTTACTAATAACAAGTCTGTTTGATAGTGAAATGAGAGATGAGAGAGAGAGAGAGAGAGACAGGCGTGCAAATGGGCCCTACAGCCCACCAACACCCTCACACCGTTGCCACGTCGCCTCGGCCTGCACCGGCCCATCACTCTCTGTCTTGTCCCCCTCCCCTTCCTTTCCCTTTGACTTTACTTCTCCTTTGCTTTCATAATAAAAATTTATGACCTTGTTTGGTTTATTTTTGGGGAGAGTAATTTTAGAGAAATTTTTTTAAAATTTTGTTTTGTTTAGTGATTTTGAAAAAAAAATTCTAAAATCACTTTCTCTCTCCTCTATATCAATCAATCACTTTTTCTCTCTATCATTTAACTTCCTCAATCACTTTTTCTCTCACACACATCTACTCAACTACAACAAAATATCAAATCATTCCATACTCCAAAACTATTTTCAAAATATATAACTAAACAAACCAAAAAAAAATTCTAAACTCTTTCTCCAAAATATTTTTTAAAAATTTATCTCTCAAAACCAAACCAAACACAATTTTATTTTATTTTTTTAAATTTTAAAATACACAACATAACATTTTAGTAAATTAGTATCTGACTGCAAAATCATTGCAAGCATATCACTAAGACATTTTAATGATTTTTTCGTCTCCAAATGTCTTTATTTTTCAGTTTCAAAATATCTATAATCATTAAATCATATAAGGATTTTAAAATTGTTCAATGATTGTAGATATTTTGAAAAAAAAAAAAAGAAAAAAAAGAAAAAAAATGGAGAAATAGCAATATTTGGAAACGGAAAATCCATATGCACTAAAATCATGAAACTTTTAGAGGGGAAGGAAAAAGCTTGATGAAAAAATTCAGGTAAACTATAAGCATTAGGGGCAGCTGCTGCAACTTGGATCATGATTAAGAACTTACCCTGAAATCAGTTCTCATCAAGATCACAAATAGTACCATATGTGCCCAAAAAAAAAAAACAAAAAAAATACAAACATACATACATATTTTACCATTCCAATTCAGAGACCAATTTCAAAATTCATCAAAGGCCAAAGAGCACTCAAGTACTGACATAAACTAATAAATTTTACGAACTTCTTAAAAAAAATTTTTAATACCTCTCATATTATTAAAACGATCATGTTTCAGAATTTTAAAATTTCATTATTGCATGCATGCACAAACTAATAGTTTTTTTTAATATTTATTATTTTGTAACATTTTCCTTCTCTTAATTGATAAAAACATTATGGGTGTGTTTGGTTTGTGTTTGTAGAGTAATTTTTGAGATAAAAAATACGAAAACTTGTTTGGTTTGCCTTTTTTTAGAAATGGTTTTGAAAAATTGTTTTGGAAAGAGAGTTTTAAAAAAAGTGATTAATTTGATGTGTATGAGAGAAAGAGTGATTTTGAAAAGTAGATAACCAAACAAAATTTTAAGATTTTTTTTTAGAAAAATTTGTTTGGTTTGATTACTCTTGAAAATTTGTTTATAGAGAATTTTTTTCAAAATTTTTTCTGAAAAACAAACCAAACAAGCCGTATATTTTTATTTTTCAAGGAAAGAACAAGAAATCATGAAACCGAGGGAGAATACTTTAATATTAGAAGCCAAAACTGTCATATACCTTCATCAAAATTTCTTTTCCATATTTTCCATATGATAACCAAAACAGGAAACATAATTTCATCTACACATTCGTAGTGTTCTCCGAAAAAAAGGACGGGGAAATTCTTTCTTATTTAAAAAATATATATATATATATATATATAACAAGGTTACACACAACATACAGAGCTCATGAGAGAGCCAAAACATCTCACAAAGCCATTCAAAACTTGGAAATCAATAAAATAAAAATATACACTATCGAAATTTGTCAATATGCAAATGAGAATATGACCTAATTTGTGTTTACACTAACTATAAAGATCACAGTTGTGCTAGTTTGGCAAGAATGTTCATGTCCAATATCTTAACATCAAGAGTGTCATCTACCTTAACGATTCCATCACTACCATCAACACCAATCAGCTTTCCGGTAGACCCACGCTGTGCACCTCCCATGATCTTAATCTTGTCCGATTTCCTTGGTACCACTATTTCAATTTCATTGGGAAGGACAGTTAATGTTTCACCATTCCCACTTGATCCAAGGGCTATCCTACATGAACCATCCTGAAACACAAAAACACCCATGTCAGGGAAGAAACTGTGTTCCATCCTCAAATGGAAAAATTACCCAAAAAATTAAGACTTACAAGAGTGTTCTGGAAAATTACTTTTAAAAACAACTACAAGAAGCTTCTGCATTTCAAGAACTAGAGTTCATACCAAAGCCTTCCCAACAAATTGTTTCTTCATATTTTTTTATTTTTTTTCAAATATGTACCGGAAATAAAATGATAAAAACAACTAGAGACAAAATTCCATTCAATATGACCATAATATGTTATGCACGTATTCTCCCCTAAATGTACATGAAATAAAATGTGCACTAAAATCCCAATATAAGCTGCCTTTTCAAGTACTGATTTTCCCTCGGAGAATTCAATCTTAATCTGTGTCCCTATTATTAATATTCTATTGAATAGCCAAGCCAAGGCTACTTGGCCTCGTTTGGGAACAGATTATTTTAGTAACTTTTTGACTTTTTAACTAAAATATGAGGTAAAAAAAACTAATATGTTTGGGATGACTTTTTGATTTTTTACGAAAAGATGTGCAAAAAGTAGAAAGAAAAGGAAATCTTCGACTTTTTTATATAGATTGTTGGCTTTTTTATTTTTTTAGTGACTTTTGGCTTTTAGGCTAAAAAGTAATGTTGTCAAACGAAGCCTTAGCCTTCGTTTGGAAAGCCCAAACTTGCGCTTTTTTGGCTGTTTTAGCCACTAAAAACAAAATAGACTTTTTAACCCAATAAGACAAAATATCACATCCAACCCATAATCATTACATTATCTCTCACAAAAAAGCCAAAAAAGCCAAAAACCTTTTCCAAACTAGGTTTTTTAGCCCCGGGCTAAAATAGCCAAAAAAACCCAAAAAGCTAACCCACTTCCCAAACAAAGGCTTACTGTTTCTAAGCTATAGTAAGGATAGAAATTCAAGAATGTCATTTCTGCAAAAACATACCGGGAACACCTCTCGGACAACTCCGATGGCACTGTCGTCACCAGATCTGCGTACATTGACCAATATGTCTGGCAATACCCAAAGTCCTTCATTGTCCCCACCTGTCAAAAAGAGAATGTTATCCTTGTGTTTTCTGAAACTTGAGGTCAGACACCACCCAAACTTAAGAGAGACACACAAGAAGCTTAGAAATAAATAGTTAGTCGTATCTCTGATACCAAGATCTACTACAGCCCACTGATACAATGGATTGTAAAGTTGATGGTTTGTGCTTTCCAACACATCAAACAGAGTGAAAAAATTATAATACCATGTGACACAGAAATTACTTAATTAAGTTCCAATTATTAGCAGCAGCAGCAGCAGTAATAAAAAATAAAAATAATAATAATAATAATAATAATAATAATAATAAAATAAATAAATAAATAAATAAAAAATTTGACTTTACCAGATTTAATCAAAATATATACTACAAATAAATAAAAGTACTGTATCTATCACATCGAGTCTTGTGTGTAAATGGAAAACAAACCTACAACAGGAGACATAATATCCAAACCACCACTTGGTGTCATTGGTTGCCCTCCAGGGGTGCCAGGAAGATATGATGCTGAACTTGGTGTCATCGGCTGTCCACCAGGAGTAGATGGCAGGTAAGGGCTTGGGGCATTAGCTGCACAGACACAGGAATAGATGAGTTACAACTTAGAGGAAGGGCCAACTATTTAAAAGGAAACTGTTCATTTGATTACCATAGGCATGACTGCTATCCCTTGGTGTTCCAGCTTCACTATAATTGCCACTGGGAGTGTTGGCCCAACCTGAACCGGGAGTAGGTGCCTCATATGCCCTTGACGGAGGACTTCCTGGCTGAGAAATGATGATAATACATCAACACCACATACAAAAACAACAATCCACTTGCTTGGATACTGGCATCAAAATGGGCAAGATTTCTGACCTGATACTGTGGACTTGCACCCCAGGAACCAGGGTTTCCATCTTCCCAATTATCCCTGATTAGTAGTCATTCCAGAGATTGTTCATCAGGAGACGGAGGAAATGACAATACAGAAAATCACAACTAAAAAACATGTGCAGCAGGAATGCATTCAAGAAATAGGGCAACCAGAAATTAAAACAACCTAAATAACACAAGAAACAATCTACATTTGCAAGCCTCTTTAACAATTGAAGAACTACTGCCCAGTGAATGTACAGAATGAGTGAGCATATATGTATGCAGCCAGTAACGCAAGGCATAGGCAGAATACAAATTTATATATACTTGTATGTTTAACCTATACATAGTTCTGAGTACAGACCTTCACCTGCTAGCCTTTAACAAAGTAAATGATAACACACAAATATATATAAAATTCAGCAACAAACCTTGGTGGACTCATTGGTGTGTATGGATTCCATGCTCTGTCGCGCATAGGGGTCCTCATGCCATCATGAATAGGTGTTGCTGTGGCAAAAATGGAAGAGACGCACAAATTGATAAACAAGTGAAACACAGTTATGAGAAACGTGATTTTTAAATAAGCTAAACAAAAAAAAAAAAAAAAAGAAACCAGACCTCCAGGATCTCTCATAGGAGTCATATAAGGATGTAATGGAGTTCGTGAAGGATGCATGGGGGTCTCACTTCCCGATCCATATCGAGGAGCGCCACTGCAGAAAAGGAACCAGTTAGGAAGTCTAAAATCTAAGATACTTAAGAGCAAACAAAAGCAAGATCATAATTACCGATATGGAGTTGAAACGACTACGTTATCGGAAATATGATGGCGATCAACTGTCCAAAAAGCATGAGTTATATATCACACAACCAAAAAAAAAAAAAAAAACAGAATAATCAAGGAGTCAAAAAAAAAAAGCAAGTTCCTCAAATTGTAGAAACTTACCTGTAACGACTTTCATCTGAGACTCCAACTCAACCCTTACTGATGAACCTTTAACATCTACAACACGTCCACGATATCCCTTGAAAGGACCCTGACGAACTTTTACCGTTGTACCAACTAAAGCGTCATGTCCTCCTCTACCACCTCTATGCCTTCCTCCAGCTGTAACACAGCAAGTAGGCATTGAAAACAGAATTATTTATCTTGAATGAGATCATAATGAACAACCAAAAGAGTTAAGAATGAATTCAAGGAGGGGGGAGAAGAAAAGATACAAATGACAAATGTCAACACAGCACTAAGCATGATCAGATCGCCAACATACAGTTCATCGGAGGGCCTCTAGCCGATCTCCCTGGAGATTGAGGAACACGAGGTGGAGTTCTAAGATGAGCAAATCTTGAAGCCAATGAATCACCCTAAATGAAAGATATGAGAGCAAGTTAATTATACACACAAAAAATACATATATGTATAAAAGAGTATATACAAATACATACACACACACAAAAAAAAAAAAAATAAATAAATACATATACATATATGTATAATGTGTACATTTCTGTCGCCATTTGCACGTGATCCACCAACCACCACACAAGACTGGGATTTAGCACATATGAAGCCCGCATGCTCAAGGTGATGACGATCATAAATAAACAGAATTCCTCTAAAAATATGTTCAACAGGACCTTGTTTTCCCTGTATATGACAGAACAGTAAGAACTCGTATAATCAAAAGCCAGTGTGACCAGATAATCAGAATAAAGTTAGTGATGCCTCACTTTGCATGGACCTTCAAGAATCCTAACCACGTCTTTCACAGCTATGGTGTTCTTGGACCGATCTTGTGCAAAAGTTCTCCTATCGAGCTTGCATTTGATCTCTCTTAATCTAACAAGTGCAACCTCCGGCCTATCTGGAACACCCTTCAGAACCTGCAAACCCATACACACAAATCCTTAAGAACCTGATAAACAAGTCATATACAAACCTGTATGAGTTGTTCAAATAATTAATGCACCTGGAAAGCTTCACTTTCTACGCGTATGATTACCCCAAAGCTCATATTACTGCACAAAAACAAGATCACACATAAGATTTTAACTAACATGAATAGCAAGACAAAGAGATGCAGGGACGGAGGAGCTTACTCCAGCATCACAAGATCATGAAGCTCATAGTCCCCAATTCTGGTAACACCGGAAGTTACCTCGGAGCTTTCCACAACATTATCAGCAAATACACGTATCTGAAAACAATAAAAATTGTGATCACTTGTCCATTAAAAGAATAACAAATATTTCAAAGTTGGAAAAAAAAACATTAGCTTACATGTTCCTTAGTTGTATCAGACAAAATGATAACTACATGCCCCTCAACCTTTATAACCATACCAGTAGCACCTTCTGATGCACCAGAGACAACCTTCACATGATTCCCTGGTTCAAAGTACTTGCAAAGCTCTTTTTCATTTACAGCAAGAGTTTTCTGCAAAAATAAATAAATAAATATGCAAATTGGTTAAATTACACCAGATTCACAGAGACTTGAAATGATCATTAAAAAAAAAAAAAAAAAAGAATTCTCATTAATTTCTTACTGGGAGGCCCTCCGCGTTTGGTCTGATATGAACATTGTCTTCCTCAACTTTCTCAACCCATCCTTTCAAATTTTTGAGATCTCCCTTGACAACAATAACTTGATCACCCTTCATAAAATGGCCTTTCTTTCTGTTCGCAAACAAAGTTGTCAAACCAGCCATATCTCCATCTCCATTCTCACCAGGTTGCCGAAATTTCTCGAGTTCATCAAAAGTTGGTTGTATGTTCTGAGTGCTAATTGATTTCATGGATACAAGTTTATATAAGAAACCATCCTTGAACATCATTCCGCCTACATTCTCAAAGTAATCACCAGTCATTGCGTCTCGTCTACGCTCCACACGTATATGCATTTCTCTAAAGATAGCACACAAAGAAAACAATGCATCATCTAAGTATAGCATACAAACATTTGAGTACCATCAGTGTTGCAATTAGAGATGAAAGAAGAAAGTCTACCTAGCTTCGTCAACGTTCAAAAAACGTGGAGGAGGAACAAATGCCTTCTTCTTTGGAACTTCCCGACCTTCCTGAAATAGAAAGAATTAGCCTTGTAAGAACCCAGTATATGCAAACACCAGATTCAATTGCATTCATTGCCAGAATCTTTTTTTTATTGGCAACCAAAGAGATTTTATTGAAAAATGAAGTGAAACACAAAAGAGGACAAGGAGTCCTCTACAAGATAACTCATTGCCAGAGCAATATTGATCCAAAATACTGATCATTAAGCATTTTTAATCTCTCTATCTCAAATCCTTGCATTTATTCAGTAGAAGAAACAATTCCTTCACATAATTACATTTACTTCAAAGTGAAAAATTGAAAATAAATTAGAACTAGTTCATATTATACGACAACAATAATACAAATTCCTACATTAACAAGTTATGTATGTATACATACCAATTTATTTGCAATAGCCTGTAAATCAATACGTGGGATTAATTTCACTGTTACTTTTTGCCGCACATTATCCACATCCACAACCTAGAAACGTAGAAGCACAAACATTAGAAAAGAAAAGGTGAAGCAAAAAATTAATAGAGTTCCAAAGAAAAAAAAAAAATGAAAAGAGGAAAGAGACAAGAAGAAAAGTAAAGGTCAATACTTTTGCCAGGTCCCCTTTATACTTTCCAATCTTCAGTCTGACCCAAGTATCCCTGGAAAGATCAATTGCTTTGCTTTCTACTGAAAGAACATCAGTCATTTCTTTGATTGGAACGAGTGTTATTTTAATATGTGTATATATTACACGCAGACCCTTGCAAGCCTGAAGAAGAATCAAGATGGCAATACAATCAGTTTCCAATCACAGCACAAAATGCATACAACATTTACGGGTTATCCTAAGTTCAACAACAAAAACATTTGACACATCAATAGCTGTGTACCTCCTTCACATGGGCTTCTTTGTCTGCCTCAACATATATGTAATTTTTGAGATGATCAAGGGCTACAGCTGACCTAATTTGAAGCTCAGATCCTTTATCAAGACACTTCTGCATTAAGCAAACAGCTGCCTCCCGCTCACGACCAATCTAGAACAAGCAAACATAGAACTGATAAACAGACTATGCTGATATCACATAGACATTATACATAATGAATAGCATAAGAATTATAATCATACCGCACATTTCACCATCCACAACTTTGGATCCCTGACGGACGGCAAAAGAGCTTGTTGTTCAACATCTGTTGTCTCCTCGTCATATTCTGTGTGACTTGATCTGGCATATCTTGCCTGAATACTTCTCTCAAGAGCTTCAACATCTTCTTGGTCCTCCTCCCTTGGTAGCAATGGGCGACGGTGCATCCTTCTGCCATCATCTTCATCTGGTAGCTCAGCTCCACCATCTACTATGAAGTCTGCAAGTTCAGGTGCTCAACTGATCAGCAATAATAACGCAGGCCAAGTATAAACCAGCCAATTAACATACATAAAGATCAAAAAAAAAACCATGCATGACTACCGGTGAGAATTACCAATTGCAGAAAGCAAATTATCAAGCTCCCATTAAGCCAACAACAATGTATGCAGAGTTAAATACTGTTGCTTACTATATTATCCCATACACATGAGCATATTGAATTTGTGATTAGGTGGAAATAGTGAATATTAAATTTTTATGAGAAAAATTGTTCTTTTATCGTCTCTTGGAGGAGGAGGAAAGAAGAAGAAGAGGAGGAAGGAAGAAGAGGAGGAGGAACCAAAATTGACATTGATATTGTAGGATAACAAAAAATAACACAAAAAACCATAGAGCTCTTACATTGATTGAAGACTTTCCCACAAGATCTACAAGAAAAAACATTAAACTACACTACACTGAATGCAATGTACCCATCTCATACAAATTTTCCAACTGCATCCACCAGGTCTATTTTAGTTGGTCTAGATTCTGCAAACAAATAAAAGTATAATACTTGACTATGTCTGGTGTGGATAATGAGGGGTGAGCTGGATGATGAGTGCACTATGAGAAGATGGCGGATATTGGTATGGTTGGAGACCACCAAGAGTGGGAGACTAGAGAACCAAGGAAACCTTAGCAGAGACAGAGAGTGGCAATAGAGCACCAGAGAGCTGAGAATATGAAGGTAGCAATGGCAGTGATTGTGCATAGCCTGCATGGAGGTTCCCTTTATACAAGATGGCAATTCAGAGGAAGCTAGCTCAGCCAAGCACACGTGGTGTGACCCCGTTGTCTAAGCAAAATGAAGGAAAATAGAGTAAACTCTGCAACCTCTGAGGTTGGCCTCAAGGGATGTATCATATGTGGGCAAAAGGTAAGTATGATACATCCCTTACGAGCATGTTAGGTAGTGTTACATGGACTCTTTTATTTCCCCAACAGTTGTCCACTAGATATGACAAGAGTAATGGTGTGAGATATCCGTCCAACAATTGTATACAATTTAAACACTTGGATTCTCTAATTTTATATGATGTTTAAAGAAGAATAAGCTCACATGCACTAGTAAAAAATTATTTCTTGCCAACCCCAAGGGGTTGGCCTGGTGGTAAGGCATTGAGTCTTGGGGAGTGTGCTACCTCCAGGGTTCAAGGAGGTGCTATCAATTATTTGGGGCTATCGGACTGGGGAAAAAATCCTTGAATTAACCGTAATGTACTTGTGGGAAACTCCTTACCGAAGGCCTGTACTACCCCAGGGATTAGTCATGTTTTGATCTAGACACCCCGGTACCAATCAAAAAATAAAAAATTATTTCTTGCCACTAACAATTTTATATGATGTACAATATATACAAGTGTTCAAAACATGTCCCCGTACAAATACCCAATATTTGGATACATATCTCAATACCTTAAGATTTAGGTTTAAGAGTATCTAACACACCAACAGCTGACCCACGTACACACATGTAACACAGATGTCAGGACAACTCAAAGGTAGGTATGATACAACCTTCAATGTGTCAGGTCTTGGCCAACCAACACATGACACTAACCTTCAATGTGTTAGTTCTCTCTCTCTCTCTCTCTCTCTCTCTCTCTCTCTCACACACACACACACACACACACACATATCCAAGTGCACCTCATTTTAAGGGGGAGCTCAACGAGCATCTAGACAACCTTGAATTCTAACCTCCAATTCACAATTCCTTTGATTATACCGAGTGTGATACCTAGGTCTTTCTCCCAACCCATGTAATCATGGAATGTTGGTCCTTCAAGATGGAAATGAAGCTCAGTGGGCTGCAGCCAAACCAGGCAACCAAGTTAGTCAATGATGAGTGTTAGCACAAGAGGGTCTGATTCACTCAATAGGGTTCCATCGAACCAAGCAAAACAACCCCAAGTTTGGGTAGGACAGGCGCAAGCAAGCATTGCTCAACTTAGTGGTTGGTCCATGTGTATGTGATGTGAATCATTAACCAAATTGGTTCTTCTAGTTTTAAAATTAAAATGTTTGGAATCAAACCAAAATCAAACTATAAGCGTTCTACTTTCTACAATTTAGGTACTTTTAGTATTCAACAGCTCTTGTTTCTCGGGTATTTGGTACCTAACTAACATGAAGCAGGCGCCCCCATCCCCAAAGAAACTCTCATTTAATCAGAACAGGATTAATATTTCCATTCAACCTTGAGAAACTATTAGTTAATGGCGATACAGGGAACCTTCCATTGCAGTTGCCACTCATTGTGGCCATTGCCAGAAAAGCTGATACCCATATCAGTTATTTTTTCAATTAGACAACTAAATATGAACTTTACAGAATTTCCCATCAGCTCATGAATCTAAAGAAAAGCAAAGATAGTTTTCAGAATTCAAAACGGGGCATCCAAGTGCAAAAACCTAAAGAACTCTGGCTTAACATTATAGGATAGATATAGAATAGATTAGAAATGTTTTCATTTAATTCCAAGAAAGACCCACCTTGGGTACTAAACTTTTAACAAAAGATCCGTCTAGAAAAAAATACTCATCGAATGCACAAGCAATGAACCAGAATAATATGACACTGCTTCAACTAAAATACACAAAGTTCATATATTTTCCCCCGATTGTGAGTCCCAACAATACTCAATCGTATACAAAGTCAAAAATTTCAATGCTTTGGAGCCAATTTCGAAAAAAAAAAATTTCATTTCATACTCAAAATCCAAATTTTAATCATTTTAATCATATGCAAATCTATATAGCAGAAATTAATATGAAAGAAAGAAACCCTAACCGTCTTCGCCTTCTTCCTCCTCCTCATCCTCATCGCTATCCACCGCAGCTTCGAGGTCGAAGAATTGAGACCCGGACCGCCTCTTCGCACGGTGACCGCGACGACCACCACCACCGCCGCCGCCGCCATCAAAATCATCCTCCTCATCATCCTCTTCCTCCTCCTCGTCCTCCTCCTCCTCCGCCGCATCATCTATGAACTCCGATCTCCGCCGCTTACGGCCGCCGCCGCCGCCACCACCTCTGCCATCATCATCATCATCCTCCTCATCGAGAGCCTCCTCTTCGTCTTCCTCGGGTTCGAGCTCATCGTCGTCGTCGTCGTCTCGCCGCCGGAGAGGCATGGTGTTCGATCAAGATCGATCGTTTATGGTTGCAAAAAAGGGGTCGAAACGAATGTACCAGTGTGTGTATAACCCTAGAAAGAAATTGAGGGGGGTCAGTGTTTTTCGATCAGACGGCTGAGGAGCTCTGTGATGGGGTTCATGCCTGTTCGCCAGATCTGTAGACTTTGGATCAGGGTATAACTTTGCTTCTTTTTTCCTTTTTTTTTTTTTGGAATTACAGCATGAAACATAGAAAAAAAAATATATATATATATATATATAACATGTGAAGTACAAGTAAGCGATTTTGTGATAAGATAGAGTAAAAATCTGTCTAGACGTAAATTTTATGTTTGTGTAAAAAAAAAAAAAAAAAAAATTATATCCCACATTTTTTTTTTTTTTTTGGGGATAAAATATCAGCGTATAACTTCCTTGGCGGTTCCGGCCGACGTTTTTGTGGACTTACCCTAATTGACGTATTAAAATGTGATTTTCCTCTTAAATTCATCTCAAATAAATTTTAATTTAAGATAAATTTTAATAATTTAAATTTTTTATAATAAATATAACAATGAAACTTGACTTGAAAATTTAATAAATTTTAAATATATCCATAGTTAATTTGTTTATGTTTTATTTTTTTAATTTATATTCTCTCCAATCTAGTTAATTCAGAGGTTAAATTTAGATAAAGTGTGAATTAATGTTGAATGGTGCCTATTTTGAGAAATAGGAAAAAATCTAATTTTTTTTATTTTTGATTTTTTCGAAAAAACTTATAAAAAAAAATAGAGAGATTATGTGACCTAAATAAGTCAATAAGTTGGCTTTTTTTTAATTGCCAAAATAGGCCTCAAATTATTAAAAGTTTTTTAAAAAACAAATCCAAGATTAAATAAATTTGGGGTAAATTACATTGACACCTTTTGAGGTTTGTCTTTAATACAAGTATCCCCTCATATTTTGAAAATTACATTCCCCTTCCTAAGGTTCAAACTTCCATTACAATTTAACATTCTGTTAATCAACTGTTAAGGCAACTAAAGGTAAAAAACTAATACAATAAATTAATTTTTTTAAATGCCTATTTTACTTTTATTAAAAAACTTTTTTAAAAAAATATTAAATGAGTAAAGAAAATCTGGAATTACAAAAATTCATTCAATACATATATTATTATACTATTAAACATTTAGGTAATGCTATGGTACACAAATTTTTGTGGTGTTAATTATCACAAACATTATAATTACTAGATCATTTTCAATTATGACTAAAAATAATAATTATAACTAAATATCGCATAAGGTATAACCAAATACATTTTGAATCATAATCAAAATAATATTATAATTCATAATTATAACTAACACCATAATAGGTCATAACAAAATACCAGGACTGAGGCATATAAAATTTTCCTAAACTGTAAATTGTTTGTCAATTTTATATATGCAAATAAGGGTAAAATAGGCATTTAAAAAAATTAATTTCTTATATTAGTTTTTTCCGTTAATTGACTTAACGGTTGACTAATGGAAGAATTAAATTATAATGAAAATTTAAACTTTAGGGAAGGAGATGTAATTTCTAAAACATGGGATTACTTGTATTAAAGACAAATCTCAAGAAGGTGTTAGTGTAATTTACCCATAAATTTGTAACATGGAAAGAACAATTTTCAAATGAAAAATGCTCCATCCTACAATTCCAATCCCAAAAATGATGTGGCAAACAATTTAAAGAGAGTTGGTTGATAGTATTTGCCATATCATGGGGGGAGTTTGAGAGGAGAGAAATTTAGAAGATGTAGTATTGATCTTTCCAAATTAAGGTCTACGAAGTGAAGTTATTTTGGGCTTTTGTTAAATGTAAAAAAGTCAATTTTTTTTTTAAAAAAAAAAAATCAAAAAATTAATGTAATCCACTAAAATAGTTAGATATGATATCAATTTTTTTTTTTTTTCACACATAAAAACATAAATTAAATAATTTTCAAGACAGATTAAAAGTTTTAACTTAAGGAGAATTTATTAGAAAATTATCTTTTAAGTACTTATATTCCAATTAATTTATAACATATTCTTATATTCTAGTAAGTACTATTATTTGGACATTTGATTCACCATATCTTAATTTCATATTTAAGATATTTTATGAATAATTTTACTCTCACAAATACTTTTTGAACCCTTGTCAATTTAGGCCGTGTTTGGGAAGGAAATTTTTTGGTTTTTTTTTTTATTTCTTTTCACTAAAAGACAAATTGGTTACAAAACTAAAAAAAACAAATCCAAACAAAATATCACATCAAACCCCATAATCATTTCACTTTTCCTCTCACAGACATCACATCCAACCACAAAAAAATCTAACTATCTTCCCAAACACAAAAAAAAATTTCTCCAATAATATCCTACAACTAAAAAAACCTATAAAAAAAACCCACTTCCCAAACACCCACTTAGTGCGCACTGTTTTGGACTATTTTGTACTTTTTATATATTGAACTTTAAAAATTCATAATTTTTGCTGTATATATATATTATATATAAAATTTATATTTTTGAAACCTTGTTAACGAGATCTATTAAATAAGATCTTACTTGAATTTGTAATTTTATAAAATAAAAATAAATAAATAAATTTGACAGTGTGAATGTTTACATCATGAAACATTCACATTATTAATGTGAACATTAATGCGCGTTTCACCATATTATTATTATGAGTATTTTGATAATTATGTCATCTATAGGATTTATTGAAACATAAAAAAATAATTTAAATTAAGTAAAATATAAATAGGTGAAAAGAGATTTATAAATAAATGTCATTTTAAAAAACAACTTTAAAAAAATGCAATAAAAAACCCACACTCACCAATAGGAAAAGAGAGAGGGGAGATAAAAGGAGAAAGTTGGTGGGGGTGATGTGTAATGGACTGGTCGTAGTCCTTGAAGCTTATTATGTCGAAAAAGTAATTGTGTCATCCGAGGCTTCTGGCCTAGGCGGTTTTGCTTATTCTTGAGGGTCCTTCGAGATAGAGGGAGATTGGGCGGATGGACCTCTGCTCTGGTTCCTGTTATTAGAGGAGAAGGAGAGTTCTTTGTCAGTATATAAATTGTTGATATTATTTTTGTGTATCCCTAATCTAAGGAAGTCGTCTTCCCTCCAAACGGAGAGACAGCAATTTTAACATAACTCGTACTGAACGAAATTTTGACTTACAAACAAAATATTATTTTCTGCCCATTTTTTTACTTCTTCATTTAAGAAAGGAAATGAATTAAAGAGGCTAGTATATGGGGCCCTCTCTCTTTTGTAATGATCCTTTGAAAATGTTTTTAATTGGGGGTATTTTGTGACGTAATCGGTGGGACATCTTTCTTTACAGAGTGCAAAGAATTGTTCCTCCGTTTCTGCTTCTCCAAGTATTCCCCTCCAGAGTTCGTCTTTGTTTTTCGAAGGACTTTTCCCCTTAGATGAACATTCTCCCCATTCGACGAACTCGCCCCCTTTCTGTATTACTGTCGACTTGCTGTTGGTGAGTGGAGTTTTTCTATATTTGGATGATAGATTCTGCAATTGGTTCCAGTGAGATCGAAAAATCTCGGGTTGGATGTTTGGATCTTCTTCGTGCATTGAACCATGGCATGGAGGTGAGGGTTTCCATCTTCGTAGAGCTCTCTTGCGACAAATATGTA
The DNA here is from genome assembly GCA_030407325.1 of Camellia japonica. Classification (NCBI taxonomy): domain Eukaryota; kingdom Viridiplantae; phylum Streptophyta; class Magnoliopsida; order Ericales; family Theaceae; genus Camellia; species Camellia japonica. The sequence continues at coordinate 139,823,970 of JAPPVO010000016.1, read as the reverse complement.
ATATGGCTGACAAGCTAGTTGGAGAAAGGATTGGAGGAGTTCTAAGAGTTGTTCTCTTGGGCATGGGCATTGTGGGTAGGTGAGGAAAACATTCTTGGCATAAAAACGAAAAGAGGCTTGGCGAGGCATTTTGTAGTTGTAAACAGTGAACTCACACCAGCCGTACAAGGCCTCCCTATTAGTTAAAAAACCTGGTGTGAATGGTGTCAGTGGTGTGACTGGGGGGGCGCTGTATTAATATTACCAGCGTCCCCCCTCCCACTGATCTGAGCCGTCCATTGCTGTACTTATGGACACGTGTATGGATGTAGTTAAAAGGAAGTCACACCTGGGCCCAGGTGTGAGTAGTGTGAGTACTTTTGATTCCTTTGCTAGATAGTGCTATACACGTGTCGCTTTTCTGGTGGTTTGCATGGCTGTAAAGAAAATATTTTTGCAGAATGATAGACATAAAGCAAAGGCGGGAAAATAAATGTGTTTGAATTATTTTCAATGGGGAATCTTTGTCCTTACACACGGGCCAGTTTTGCTATATATTTGGTACCAGAAAATATTTTATGACATAGAGGAATATGCTTTTGCAGTGGGATAGCTATTGTGGTGAAATTGCTTTCTAGTACCTTGTTTCATCCCTCCTTTTCTTTTTGTCTTTTTTGTTGATTTATTTGGTATACAATGTTGTACTCCTTGGAAAAGTATCCCGAGAATTACGAGCAGTTCACTCCAATGTGTGTAGATCGTTTTTTGACGTAACAAATAGGACTGTGGGAAGAGAGCCGGCGGTCAACTCCGGCGAAGTTTGTTCCGGTGTACGAGGAGCAGAGGGCAAATATATCAAAGCTAAGGTGTATGAACAGAAGGGTTAGTAAAGGTAAGAGAATCTGCAGAATTTGTAGGATAAAAGATTTGGAATGTTTTATAAAAAATGGAAGGAATAGGAAGCAGCCAGTATCGGACCCCCCTTGTGTACCGGAGGTCAAGGACACCGGCGATCAGTGGATATAAGCAGAGTTACCGTGGTCGTGCACCTTTTAAGGCGGCATACATTTGCCGACGGTACGTTCAGAAAATTCCGCGTTATATTAAAAAGACTAAGAGGGGAGTAAAGAAGTTGCAGCTGTACGATGAACAATTAAGGGATGTTAAATTTGATAATAAAGGTGTGACGAGATTGCTTAATGGTATTGAGTTGGGTAATAAGAGATGTGACCGTCAATCAGACAAGATCGTGGTTAAGGGTATAAAATTAATTGGGAATGTTCAATTGGGACAAGATGCTAAAGACAAAGTTGTGGTCCACCACATATTGTTTTTCATCATAAGTGATAATAGTCCGTTAGATTCCGTTCCCACACCTGACAAGATATTTATTGGAGTTGGCAAGGGTAATCCTGAGACCTGGATTGTTGATCCTGAACAGTCCGACCGGTTTTGGATGCTAACGAAAATGATATTCAAGCTCGTTGGTGGCAAGGACAAAGAGTACGTTTGTTATGGGATAGAAGTTGTAGACCGGTTCTTCCCAGTTGATGTTTGGACGGACTACAAAGATACGCTGTTGGGAAATGTTGGAAGTATTCAAAATGGTGCCATATATTTAGTGGCTACTACTGTTAGTGGAAAAGAATGCAAAATTACTTTAAGGAGTCAAATGTACTTTAAAACTGTTTAGAATTGTAATTTTATGTGTTTTTATTTCTAATGTTCAAGTTAATGGAGGTGGACGATATAAAAACTGGTGTTGTTGAAGGTGTTTCAGCAAGTGATTTCAGTTGTATTGAACTTGCGTTGCCTAATTTATTTTCTCAATTGAGGTTAAGATACAAACAAAAAAGTATTAAGGTTGATAAAATATTGATAAAATATTCCCCCCTTTGCGCACCCAATGCCAGTGGGTTGGTCAAAGTAAATGTTTATGATCGGAAGTTAGATGGTAATGACAGTTTGCAGGCGTGGTTTATTTTCCCAGTGGATTGTCAATGCTAGTTAGTCTATTATGGGAATGATTATTGTTCAATTAACGACAAACAGGTGCCATGGATGGTGAAGTATCGACTTGAAAATTCGAATATTAAAAGGGGGATTACGTATTGTAAAATGAAGGGGTATCTGAAGTATTCTACGAGTGACATGCCAGAAGATTCGCAAATAAGGGCCCCCTCTATTGTTGTGTTATCTAAAAAATATACTAATGATAATGTTGATGTTTGGCATTGTCCTCCAACAAAGGCCATTCCGATTCTGACACGGACTAAGTCTGTTGGTTTACCGGAGAGGCGAAGAAATTTGTTGTTAGGAGGTTTTGGGAAAAGTGGTTTAGTTATTCATGAACGCAGAGGTCGTCTGAGTTTGTCAGAGATTGATGTACGCAGAGGTGGTGATGACACTAGTGATGTTGATCCCGGTCCGTCTAGCGTGAGTTTAGTGTCTGGTGGGCTTAGGTTGTTGTTTAATTGTTGCCGAAGACTGACCTGGGTCAATACTTGCCTTAAGACTATGTCTCATTCATTCTCTTGGGCTTCCGCTATTTGTTTTGGTCCACTGGACTGATTCCGATTTCTGGTCCTCACTAGGCTACAGTTTAGTTTAGTTGAGATTAATGAGCTTGGTTGGTCTAATTTCCCTTTGACCTATTTTGACTATCTTCAATAACCAACCCTAAACTCCTAAAATGAGCATAGATTCATTGCTGCATCATTTTCAAGAAATAGATGAAAACTTGATTTTTATTATAATACTAAAAAAATACGAAAAGAGAGGAAAGATAACTTAGGGAGCATCTTTTTATTCTCTTATTGAGTCATAGGATTAACCATTACATCCAACAGGTAGTTTCCTTTTATAGATAAAATAAAATGTACAAATTAATTAACCGCCTTTGGCCGAAGTGCAGTTTACAACTTTCACGGCCAAGAATTCACTGCCACAACCTTATAAAGGAAATATATATATGTATATATTAATTACACTGTTGTCTTTGTGGTGGTTATCCAAATATTTACAATACTCCCCATTGGATAACCATACATTAAGAATATGCCTTATTAAAACATTGCCAAGAGAAACCCAATGGGAAAATCCTTTGATGAAAGAAAAAGAGGACATTATTTTTATATACCATATGGTGGTATAGGATATGTTTAGATTGCCTCATTAAAAACTTGCAAAGGAAAACCAAGTGAGAAAAAACCTTAAACAAAGGAAAAAGAGTACAACCTGCAAATCTACTTAAATAAATTACTCCCCCTCAATGCTGCATAATAGATCTTTATGTCGACACATCCCAATATTTCTGCTTCTTAAATGTTGCAGTCGATAGTGCTTTAGTGAATAGATCTGCCAGATTATCACTTGAGCATGTCTATTAAACATTAATATCACCATTCTTTTGGAGCTTATGTATGTAAAAGAAATTTGGTGAAATGTGTTTAGTCTTGTCACCTTTGATGTAGTCTTATTTGATCTGTGTGATACATGCAGCATTTTCTTCATATAATATGGTTGGGCTATCTTTTGTTAAAGACAATCCACATTTTTCTTGAGTATGATGGATCATGGATCTAAGCCAAATATATTCTCGACTTGCTTCATGAATTACAAGTATCTTTGAGTGATTTGAAAAAGTAGTAGTTAATGTTTGTTTTACTGATCGCCAAGATATAGCAATATTTTCATAGGTAAAAACATATCATGTTTGTGATTTGGCTTTATGTGGATTAGAGAGATAACCAGCATCTGCATATCCAATTAGCTGCGACTCTGGTTCATATGAATAAAATAAACCCATATCAGTTGTTCCTCGAAGATAACGTAATACGTTTTTCACTATATTCTATTGTCTTTGGGTTGGTGCAAAGCTATATCTTGCTAATAAATTGATAACAAATGCAATATTGGGCTAGGTACAATTTGCAAGATACATAATAGCACCAATTGCACTAAGATAAGGTACCTTAGAACCAAGGAGTTCTTTATTATCTTCTCGAGGTCGAAAATGATCTTTCTTTATATCAAGTGATTGAATCAAACAATGAGTTTTATCCATATAAAAGTTCTTCAAGACCTTTTCTATATATCTTGATTGATGTACAAGAATCTCATTTGGCAAGTGTTTAATCTGCAGGCCGAGACAAAATTTTTGTTGTACAAATATCTTTCATTTCAAATTCCTGCTTGAAATATTCTATAGTTTTGTAAGCTTTTTTAGAGTTCCTACATTATTCAAATCATCGACATATACTACAATAATTGCAAATACAGATTCTGATTTCTTAACAAAGATGTATGGACAAATTGGATCATTCTCGTGTCTCTATTTCAACAAATATTCACTGAGACGATTGTACCACATGCTTCCAGATTGTTTCTATCCGTATAGAGATCTTTGTAGTTTGATTGAATAAACACTTCTAGGTTTTAAATTAGATTCTTCTAACATTTTAAATCCTTCAAGGACTTTCATATATATATATATCACTATCCAGTGATCCCATATAAATATGCTGTAATTACATCCATTAGACGCATATCTAAACTTTCTGTGATTACCAAGCTAATAAAAAATCTGAATGTAATTGCATCCATTATGGGTGAATATGTTTCTTCATAGTCAATACCAGGTCTTTGTGAGAAACCTTGTGTAACAAGTTGGGCTTTATATTTTATAATTTCATTTTTCTCACTGTGTTTTCAAACAAATACCCATTTATATCCTACAGGCTGCATCCATTCAGGGATTTGAATTGCAAGTCCAAATACTTCACGTTTTGTAATTGAGTTTAACTCTGCTTGTATTGCTTCTTTCTACATTGGCTAATCATTTATCTATCGACATTCCTCCATAGTTTGTGGTTCATTGTCATTATCACTTCCGGTAATGTCAAGAACAACTTTAAACGAAAATATGTTGTCGACAGCAATTTGATTTCTATCCCCAACTTCTCCTATACTCATATAATGTATTGAGATCTCATTATTTCCAGGTACCTTTTCCACTTCAGGAAATAATTCTTCAGGAGATTCATTTTCCGAAGGTTCTTCTTCTAGAGGTTTATAAGTAGAAGATTCGGATAGACTTACTATAGCCTGTTTTGTGGTTCCAACCTCTTCAGGAGTGCTTTCATTTATGGATATGATCTCTTCAGGAGATCCAATTATGATCTCCTCTAGAGTAGCAACTGTTCATTCTTGAGCTTTCCTTTATCGAGGAATTTTGTCTTTTGCACTGATGGGTCTTCCACGCTTTTGGCATCCCTTAGACTCATTTGCTGTTATGTCCACCAATTGTTCGACAGGGACATCGATTCTTGCTGGGGTGTTAGATGTTGGTATGTAAGATTTTGTCACATTCTTTGTGATAGTGAATGCATCCGATAACTGATTTGCAATATTTTGCAAATGAATGATCCTTTGAACTTTTGGTTCACAATGATTAGTAGGAAGATCAAGATGAGATAACGTCAAAGTATTCCAAGTAATTTCCCATCAAGTTTCAGGCTATGACTTGTCTCTCCTTAATGATAGGGAAAATGTTTTATCAAAATGACAATTCTCAAATCGTGCCTTAAACACATCTTTAGTCAAGGGTTCTCGATATCTAATGATTAATGGAGAATCAAAACCAATATAAATTCCAAGTCTACATTGTAGATTCATTTTAGTACGTTGTGAGGGTGCAATAAGGACATATACAGCGCAACCAAATACTCTAAAGTGACTAACATTTGATGGTTGACTAAAACAAGTTGTAATGGAAAGTACTCATGATATGTAATTGGTCTGACACGAATCAATGGTGCATGCAATATAACATGACCCCATACTGAAATAGGTAATTCATTTTCCATGAGTAGAGGGCACACAATCAACTAAAGTCTTTTAATGAAAGATTCAGCTAAACCATTTTGAGTATGGGTGTGAGCACATGATGTTCAATATCAATACCAATAGACATGCAATAATTATCAAATGCTAGAGATATAAATTCACTGGCATTATCTGGATGAATTGTCTTGATACGATGGTTTGAAAAATGTGCTCGTAATCTAATTATTTGAGTAAGGAGTCTAGCAAATGCAACATTACATGCAGAAAGTAGACAAACATGTGACCATCTAGTTAATGCATCTATTAAACTCATGAAATAACAAAATGGTCTACATGGAAGACGTATGGGTCCATATATATCCCTTTGAATTCTTTGCGAAATAGATAGAGATTCAAAAATTACTTTTGTAAGAGATGGTCTAGTAATTAGTTTTTCTTGTGAACATACAGAACATGAATAATCATTTGGTAAAAGAATCTTCTGATTCTTTAATGGATATCTATGTAAATTTTTAATTATTCGATGCATTATTATAAATCTTGGATGTTCGAGTCAATCATGCCATAGAATAAACATTTTTTGGTTAGAATACTTTGTAGACACCCCATTTTGATCGGCCCTAAGACTTACAGCTTCCCTTTGATTGCTTGATGATGAAAATAAGAATGTGTTTCTCACAAAATTCTTAGTGAGAAAGATGCAATTTTAGCTTTATTCTCCATCCTAAGCTTATTTTAGCCAAGTGTATAAGACCTATCGGGTACCAGAGCAAAGTTGGACTGAACCGAAGCGAAGTGGTCTTTTTTCTCTTTGGCCGATTGTGAGACCCCTAACTTTTGTAAACCTTATTAAGTCCCTAAATTTTGAGTTATTATAATAAAGCCTTTAGTTCTTCATTTATTCACAAATTTAACCCTAGAATTGAAGACGCATCGCGAATGAATCCGTACAAACCCTAATCAGCTCTGATAGCTTAGTAATCATTTCTACACTCTAATATTAATTATTTAACTATGAAGCTCGTAACCTTTGTAATTTTATTTTGACCCTTACTTTTGAACAATTTCAATAGAGACCATTGATTCCTTATTTGTTTTCAATCTTAGCTATAGAGTCCAAAACGCGCACCAACTGAAAACTCGCAAATCTTGATTGAATCTAAGAACTCAGGAACCATTTCTAAAACCCTAATAATAATTAAATTAATTTTCTAAATATATTTTTCACACAGAAACCTTAGGTTTTTGATTCTCAGTACAATTCGTCGTTTAATTCAAAACAAAGAAATTTTAACTAAATTAAATTCCCAAATTCTAAATAAATACTACACTTACTTAAATATTCAAATTCATAATCTACGGCTTTGGCCCTCATGTTTTTCTTGAATCACATTTTGACTCCAAACTAGTACCTTTATATATATATTTACCCTTAATCATATTCAATTCTTTTTGTACACAAAATCTATAATAAATATATTCATTTGTACACAAAACATAAATAAAAATCCCCTCAAATCCTCCCCATGTGGCCGACCACCCTAGAAGCTACATATATGTAATGTACTAAGTGGGACAAATTGCTAAAATCATGGGATATGTCTTTGATTTTGGTACCAATTTGTACATATAAGATTTGTACTTGTAACTAGATTAAATTAAATTAGACCTAAGCCTAACTAGATTGTCACGCCCCGTATTTTATTACTCAGATTACATTACCAATATTCATTAATTAAGTCTATTTACAAATGACAATTTATTCTTTAATGAAATGATGAATAATTAAATATACATGTTTCATCTCGTTATACAACAATGTTATTTACATACCAATAAAAAAAATGTCCTGAGGCTATAATAAATAAGAGAGCGTTGCCCTTTACAAAGCATAGAACTCAGCCAAATAAACAATTAAAGAGCACTACGGCTCATCATCACTTTATAACCATGCCAAGTTGTTTGATCCTCAAATCTGAAAACTTTCTCTGTACACATGTACGGGTAGGGGGTGAACAACCACTAGCTCACCAAACAATCTCATATTGTAACCTTAGAAGATATGCGGGCACAAAGATACTCATACATATATATGAAATCATATCATGTCAAAACTATATGATTTTATTACATAATCTCTTAAATCCAATTTATTTAATTAAGCACAATTAGTTAACTTAAATAAATAAACATGCTTCAATAGCAATAGGACATCATTTTCAATCTATTCAATTACCCCATTGCCAATTGAATCAAATAGTTAAACAATTTATAATGACATCTAACAAAACATCAAATACGTTTTATACAGTCTTATGAGATGAATGCATATATCATGTCATGCTCAATTTATATCACAATTCTTAAATCATATCATTTACCATTAGAAACAAGGAGAAATTCTCAAACCGATACAACCTTTCACAGATATTTCGTCCACAGGAAACCGTCAAACGGCACCTATGTAAACGTAGTTTATACAAGCACTACTATTGCCATTTTAAGGATATTTTGTCCGCAGGAATCGGCGCCTATGTATACGCATGTTTTTCGGGACTTTCACTCTGCACACACAGGCCAACTTATTTTGGTGATACACACTTCTTTCCAACATTCACCCATTTTCTTAATTTCATATACATATGCAATATATTAAATAAGCAACAATGTTCAATGTACAAAGATGATAAATTAGGTTCAATTCACCTAATCCTCATGCAATTTTACAACAATCATATCTATCTTCTACCAATAGCCAAAACAGCTATCTTTAATATGAATTAAAAGGATAACAACATGGGTATATATAATTCAACATGCAACCATAACTTGGAATCCCCCCATGATTCCCAACATTTGGAAACAATTCATATTCCACATTTATTAAAGACAAATTTTCAAGACTTATATAACTTTCCATTAAACTCAACATTTCAAAAGAGTAACCAATACTCAACATTCCAAAAGTTTCATAAATGTTTTCTAATCAAATCCTCAATTTTTAAAACCGAAAAAAATCTTTCTTCAATAATCCAACAACTCCCAAAACATTAACATTTAGGATTTTCACAAAAATTGGGACTTCCTCACTTTCAAATACCCACAAGCAATTTTATATACAGAAAATACATTAAAGAGCAAGATTATAGGTAGTCAACTCCCAATTTAACCAAACCCTCAATTTACAATTCAAATGTCTCATACTTATTGAATATTACTATTTCCATCCTACTATATTAAAAGTTATGGTATAATCTCAATAACACATTTTTGGCTATAACGGATATAACTTTTAACCAAACTAATTTAATCCACTAAATTAGTAAGTTTATTATATTCACATTTCTCAAAAGAAACAATGCCAAACATAACTTAACATATCTCATTTCAAACACAACCATATTTCGTGCTAAGCTACTCAAATAGCCAATCTTTCCCAACTCTCTACAAATAATAATTTTCACAACTTTTCTAAAATTAATTAATCACATGATAATTACATCAAAAAAAAAATCATGAAATTGTCTAAGAGTAAACTTTTTGAGGTTAGGAGTTCGAAAGTTCATATTATATCTTTTCATTTTCCTAAAAAGAACAAAACTTAATCACCAATATATATCACCACTCATAAAATATCATGAGTACAACACTTTTAGAGTTTTTAATCCCAAAAGAACTTTATAATTCCAACTTAACAATTTACACAATATTCATCAACATTAATTTATTTTTTTCAAAAATAAATTCCAAAATCAAAGATGAAAAAATATTTCAATTTTATATATTTCAAAATAAATTATCTAATCATAATATGATGTAGATACAACCCATATAACTATTAATTTTATTTTTGGATTTTCAACAAAATTATCAACACAAGATGATTTTTCCCAAATCAATTACAAAGTACCAATATTCTTAACATTTGAACATAATTTTTCTTCCAAAAATTATTTAAACAAAAATCTGAGAAATATATATATGCAATACCTCTTAAAATGATATATTTTCTCAAAATATCCTTAACATAGCCTTAAAGTAATAACATGAAGAAAGTTCCTATCTTAAATAATGAAGATGCGCAAATCCGAAAGGTAAATTTCGCCCGATTATGAATCTGAGACTACCATTGCGAAGATCAAGATGAACTCTCCGACTTTCATTTACAAAATTTTTGCAAAATCTCATTCTAAAGACTCTCACTCTAAGCTTAAAGCTTGAGCAACTATGGAAAAAAGAGAAAGGGAGAGAAAGACAGATAGAGAGAGAGAGAGAGAGACGAACAGAGGGGGAAAGCCTCTGCCAAACCAAGCAAAAGAAATGAAAAAAAAGAAGGAAAAGATGAGAAGGACAAAAAGGGGGCACCCTTCCCCCCACGTGGGTTGCCTTCCCAAGGCTTTGATTTTTCAAAATAATACAATATAATTTTTGTAACAATATCTCAAAATTTTTGTAACATAAATTATAAAATGATATAATTTTTCTCACCACAAAATATAATATTTTGTTCACTATGAAATATATCCCTTTTTATTCACCACAAAAATATATAATTTTTTTATCGTATGGTATACACCATAAATTCAACTTTCAAATATTTATTATAATCCTATATAATAATAATAAACAATAATAATAATAATAATAATAATAAACAACTCCCAAGGTAGTCCCACCCATAAGCTAAACATCACCTAATTATATATCAAAGTAGACCCAACAAACTAATCTCAAGTCATGGTCCAAACACACAAAACTCATTTTCAATTTTTGGTATATATTAAACTAAACACCAATCAGTTTGCGAATTTTTCATAAAATAAATACTCATCAATAAATTCTGAAATTTTTATCCAACATGCTTGACTCATATGGGAACAACATATAAATTATGCACTGACTATTTAAAAAAAAAAAAAAGGGGACTATGTTTACACAGAATTTTACATAGTAATCAAATCCGAATATTGCTCAATTAAATTATGCACTGACTATTTTTTTTAAAAAAAATTGGGTCATTACAAGATCATATTTAAGTATATAATGAAGGTCCTAATCACCCCTCATTCCATTACATTGAAACTAAATCAAAGAATTATTCAATTGAATTGGAACCAAGGGCAAAATAGGTTTTTTATAATTTTTTTTTTTTATTATAAGTATACCACTCATCTCCACTTTTTGAACAAACATACACACTCACACAATCAAACCACGGTGGAGAGAAGAAAAAGAAAGAGGAAGAGAGCTTGGTGGAAGAGGAGAGGAAAGGAAAGGAAAAAAAATTGTGCAATTAACCCATCTAAGCACCAAGTAAGCCACAACATAACTCTATTTTATTTTCCTTTTTCAAATACATGTTATTAGAGTCTTGAAATTATATTTTTAGAAGTGTTGTAATGGTGTTCATGTGTTCAAAGTTGATGAATTAGGCTTTAACCCTTCTTCTATTCATATTTCCTCTTAATAGATGCAAAACTATCTTTTTCTTTCCATATCTCACATTTTTTTTAAAGGCACACCATCACTCTAAAAATATGAGTTATTGGTACATTATTTAGTATGTTTTCATCACAAAAGAAGTGGAAAACTTTCCTTAGTTGGCCTATTTTCTCACCAATCTTCTTATTTTGCATATTGTGCATGAGAAGCCCTGTTTTACAGCCAACTTTCAAAAATTCTAGAAAAATCTATACAAATCTCCTGGACTTCGGTTTTATTTCAAAATCTTCCTTAAAGAGTTTGTTTTCAAGAAATTTTTGTTTCATTGAGAAAGAGTGAGCGGTTTGTGAGAAAATCCGATTTTTGTAACGGTCAACGAATCTGGATAGCGCTGGAGTGTTTCTTAAATAACTAAAAATCTAGATAAGATATTCCATTTTTAAAACATGATTTGAAAACCAGATTAAATTCTCTACGAACCATAAGAAGGTCAAGTTTGGGAAAAATCTGAAATAGCCCTTTTGATTTTAATCTTTAAGTAGTACTGAATTTGGAAATTCTATTTGGCATTGGTATTTTATGCTCTTGTGTTCATGAATATGCTTATTAATATATGATCATGTCTTGGCATGATATTACATATGTCATGGGTGTATACCTTTTATTTTAGTCCTTCGATGGTGCTCACACTTATGCAAATCTGGAAATTTATATTCTTGTGCGAAATTATTCCCTTAACTACTTGAATATGCCTAGAGCTATTTATGCCTATCTTGATATGTGAATCTCATGTGTTGTAACTTTATTTCCTTCCATTTGTACTATGTAGCTGTTCATAATTGTGCAATAGATGTTGTTTCAAGAGCATGTCCTAACTTTGACTTAAATTATCTAACTCAAACGGGAAACTTAATGGGTGGTAATGGGTTACGAATTTTTTTGGCCAAGTTACTAAGATATTGATTGGTTGACGGGATGCATTCCCTATGTGAAAGTAAAGTTTTGCGCAAGCGGTTGTTTCGGAACCCTTGAATGGAGCAGTTGTATTCAGATCCTAGGTATTTTGGTATAAGGAGGGATTTGGGCAAGGCCCATTATTACCGTCTCTTTTGAAGCCCTGCGGTTGGCGCTACGCAGTAGATAACTGTTGGTAGGCATCTGAGGTAAGTTTTGCAACAAAGCAGCAAAAGAGGAGGCATACCGAATAATCTACGTTTGATTCTTGTGGTTGGAAGGACAAAGTCTCTTTAGGGGATTTCTTGATTACTAACATCTAACCATGTAATCCTTTATTATTGAATGATTATCATGCTTCATTACTTACTTGTTATAATTGTGATGGTGTATTGAATTGAGAAAAAGGGACGGGGTATGTGTGCGTTTACTGGGCATTCAAAGCTTATGGCGTTTCATGCCAGGTATTGAAGACTATTAGACCGGTCGAAGACAAAACTGAAGCATTTGAGGATGTACGGCCACCCTAGGAGGATTAGAAACTAGTTTGTAAGTGTGTTTTGAGATTGTAAATGATAGATCCCATGTTATATTTAAGATATGATTTTATAATTATTATATATCTATACATATCTTTTATACTACATATTCCTTTTTTTATCGCCGACTCATGTAGATCTTGTGTTAATATCTTGTTAAGATCTGTCAAAAGGGTAACTTTGCTATCTAAGGTGATTGAACTTTGAAGGGAGGCTATATTGACTCCTTGAACCTTCCTGAGATCTTGGTTATTAACCAAAGGACTCATTAGTGATGTTTCCGATTTTGTAATCTTAGATAGAACAATGTATTTATTTGTTAATATATTCTCTGATGTTCTTGATTTTTGGGGCGTCACACCAATCGACCGGCCGGTCGTCCGCCTAGAGACAGTTTTGCCCAGGTTTTTGTTGGTTCGGGTAGGACACTTCACAACCCCATTTTCTGATCCATTTTTACACCAAATGCATGTATACTCAACCTCCATTGCCTAGTGCTTGATCCATTAAAAATAATGCTCTATTTTGGTGCTCCATTAGCTCCATTATTTTCCCTAAATGCTCCATTAAGCTTTCATTTTGTTTTCCACAATCCCTCCACTTACATTGCCTATATAAGGAGAGCTTAAGTCTTCAATTTTGGGAGATGAATTTAAGAGAAGAAGTGTAGAGAAAATGATGAATTTGAGAAAGAAAAGAAAACTTTGAAAAAGAGAGAGTTGTCTTGCCAAAATAGTGAAGTTGTCTTAGCCTCTATATATCTCATCTTCCATTACAAAACATCACTCAAGAAATTCATTGAAACTAAGTCCTAAAACTTTGATCAAAGAGAGTAATCCTTGCCAAGTTCAAGAAACTTAAAGAGTGATCATTTCCTATAAACATACTTGTCCAAAGACATCAGTCTAGCTTAAATTCCAAGCTTTTGAATTGAGGATTGAGAATATACTTCACAACCTTGAGGGTGATCAAAAGAAGTTTGGAAATCAAGAAGTTCATCCTTTCTTTGGAAGGTGAATTTTCAATTTCTCTCATTTTTCTTGTATTATCTTTTTTATATTAATTTTCTTACTTTGATTTCATATTATAAACTTGTTGTAATCTAACTAGAAATGGTTAGTTGAGCCACCTACATATTCCCTATTTATTCTTTTCTCAGTGTTGCAACAAAATAGGTTTTGCTAGGCCTAGTTGGCCGGCCGGCTAACTTCCGATGAACAGAACAAAGTAGTCTTCCAACAGTGAGCATACTAGTTTCCGGCAATCCTCAAGACCTACATCTTCTATTTTATTTTCATTTGAGAGTTTTGTGATGTTTTTATTTTGTTGTAATATTTTCTTCATTTTCCTCTCATTTGGTTTGTAATTATTTATTCAAGTATTGTAATAATTCCCCACCTCGCTTCTTTCTATCCCGTTCTTTTACTTGCTTTCTTTAGTAGTACATAAGTATCATGGTTTTTTATTTTTTTATTTTTTTATCATATCCATGTTTCATGCATCTTGATTCGGCTAAGTCTGCATTTATGGGTTTAATCAATTCTTATGTAATTATGTACGCTACCTCATGTTCTTGAGATGATTCGCATGTCATATATTACATGCTGAATCTTTAGTTTTATTTCATGAGTGAATTGCATTAGGATTTTGTATATAAGATCATGCATGTTTTTCTAACTTTGTTTTGTAACTGTTCGCGGGATGTTGGTAAATATGTAAGTTTTTATGCTTTAGCATCCCGTTTTTGTGTGTTTTCCTTACTATGTTTAGCATTTTATCATGAGGCTATTTTCTTATTTGATATAGCTCTATGAATGCCGGTAAATGGAGGTTGTGTTGCTTAATTTGGAATGATGTTGATTTTTATGCTTGTAAACTTAATTTCTTTGAGTTGTACATCCTCAAAACTTTTTCAAAATACATGAAATCAAATTGTTCCAAAATAAATGGTATAGTCTATACTTGTATGCTTCATATAGTAAATTTTAAGATTTATTAAGCAATTGGAATATAAACATATAAAGGAAATAAAACTCATATATCATGGTTTAGTAGAGGCCAATCTTTTGATTGGGTGAGCGGGGGTGCTCAATTAATGACCATCCCCTCTCATACCTAATGTTCCGAGCCAAGCATCCTTAGTTACGACGAACAGTAGCTTTGGCACGAGTCACGGGTTTCCTAATTTTTTCAAAATATTAGGTAGCAACTCTAAGATCTGGTGATGTAATCCATTTTTGACAAAATATTTTGTAATAAAATGGATTTTCTATACAAGTTGCCAAATTTGGACTCTTATTTATGTTTTACATTGCACTTATGAGACTCGATCAAAGAAATCGAGGGTCCGAACTATTTAACGCGCACGAGTACCCCCCGGGCGGTGCTACACGCGTTTGGTGCATTACAAAACGTGACTTAATCATTTTTATCGTCATATCATATAATCTAGAGAAAAATGCAAATTTTTTTTCTAATACCAGTTTCTGGTCAGAATTAGTTAAAGTGATAAACAAATATTCGTCCTGGCTTTTAATATGATAATCATTATGACTTATATCTTTGAAACTTAATAGATTTCTTCTAGATCTGGTAGAATACAAAGTTTCATTAATATAAAATTTTGTTCCATTTGGCAACATAATATCGGCTCTTCCAGAGCCTTCAATCAGGTTTGCAGAACCTAAAATTGTATTAACATTAGGTTTTTTTGTGATTAAATATATAAAATATTTTGCATCATATAAGATTGTTTGTGTGGTTGCTAAACAAATATTATCACCAATAATTTTGAAATTAGTCAATGCATCAATGAAAGCCATGTCTATAGAAAATTGAAATTCATTCCTCTCAAAACATGATCAAAATAGGGAAATTTAAATTGTCAAATACAAAAATACAAACTCTGACGATCTAACTAAAATAGAAAAATGCAAACTCATAAGTAAAAAAATACAAACTCCAAAACTATAATCAAAGCAGGACAACACAAAACATAACTAAAAAACATGATATGTAGAAAATTGGATTAATTAGTGTGGACATTTCCATCACCAATGAAATGATCAATTTTTCCTTCAGGGTCTTCGAAGAAATCAGAAACATCAAGATGAGTAATATCAATTGGTTCATAATGATCTGTGATGTGATGTGCATTTCAATTATTTTTTCCTTTTCTTTTATTGAGACTTGATAAAGATCCACCAAATGTTTGAGTGTACAACAAGTACGTGACTGTAACAACCCTCACCACTGTTTGCCGATTAACCACTGATTACTGCTAAACTGAGACTGATTATGAAAAGTAATTAAACCGACTGAAATACTGAACTGACTGCCTGAAATCTGGAACTGAATTGATTGAGTATATCTGTTTAATTGTATGTCTATCTGTTGACTGTTAAATTATTTGTTCATGTTTCATGTTTCAAATTGCGAATTGAAGGCTTTATCGGCGGCCGAATCTGAAATCGATTGATGTTTTATAATTATTAGAATTAATGTGATTTTATGGTATATTCAGTTAGAATGTGATTTGGTATGATTAAATTAGATTGAATTGAGCTAAATTGCAATAGTTAGCTTAATTACCAACATGCCACTTAGTGGACCACTCAACACAACTTTGAGCCTTATTATACATTCAACAAAACATTTCATCAGCCTCTTCCCTTGTTATTGCCAACTAGAGAGAGAGAGATAGGGAGTTGGAGTGAATTCATCTTGTATTGCTTGGAAATTGAGAAGATTGGAAGAGCTTGTGATCAATTGAGCTTCTAGACTTGGATTTGAGAACTTAGGTAAGGAGTTCATCCTTTTAATTGTGAATTTAAGTTAGTCCTTGCATGTTTCATGCTAATTTGAAGAGTTGAGCCTAGAATTGGTTTAAATTGTTGCATTACAGCTTGTATCATGCATGCATGTGTGCATTGTTGAGTTTGGAGGTTTGATTCCATGGAAATCTTGCATGCATGTTTATGTTTATGTTAAAGTTCATGAAATCATCATGTTTTTGTAAGAATTGGCTCTTTGGAACAAGTATTGAAGCTTTGAATTGGTTTAAACTCATGCATATCATGTTTGAGTTATGTTCATGAAATTTGGTTTGAAATTGGAGTTAATTGATCTTCCTTTGGGGCTTTGATTTTACGAATTGAGCTTTGACTCATGTTAAACTATGAGTTTTGAAGTGTTTTCTGGAAAATTAGCCCAGAATGATCGAAATTGATGTTTTAAAACTTGATTTTGAGCTTGAGGTTCAAATCTTGGAATTCCAGATTTTGAACTCACGCTCGAGCGGGGTTACTGGCGCTCGAGCGTGAAATTTGTGCTCCCAGCACTTTGCATTGTTTTGCAGTCCGCTCGAGCGGAAGAATGGACGCTCGAGCGGGACCTTGTGTCTCACGCTCGAGCGGCTATCAAGCGTCCATCAAGCGTGATTTTCACACATCCAGTACTTTTGGCATGTTTTACAGTCCGCTCGAGCGGAGTATTTTGTTTGCCTTTACGCTCGAGCGGGGTAACCTGCGCTGGAGCGGATCCCCTGTTCTCTGAAAATTCTGAAAAATATTTTAAAGTGCATCTTTGCATCCTCATTTCATCCTAGGCATTCTTAGGCCTAGTTTAAGGCATCTTAATGAGGATATAGATGTAGAACCACAACGAGTCTAAGTAGGGATTAAGTCTTTGATTCCCGAATATGAACTTAGTGTGTGTTCGTTCTGTCACTGTATAGGGTTGGCCTTCGGAGACGCGCTCTAGCTGCTTATAGCTCAGAACTCTGTGAGTAACAATTGTGTAAAGATATGTTCAAATGTGACTATTTAAACTGTACTGTTTCTGAACTGATACTGTTTACTAATTGAATGTTGTCCTCTATTTTGAACTGTATTGTGGCATCCATAGCAACTACTGTTTACTGTTACTGCTACTATTACAGAGATCTCTGTCAGTTTCTATCTTGGAACTTCTGTTTACTGTTATGATGGCCATCATTGACTGTTCGGTCTTTTAAGACCTACTGTTTACTGTACTGCTATGCTAATGGATGTACCACATATGACTGTTATGACTGAATGACTGATATACTGAATCAATTGACTGTTTTCAATACTGAAAGGACATTCATTCTTAACCTCTTTACGCATTATGTTATTCACTGGGCTTTAGCTCACTGTTTATATATATATGTAGGTGTTCAGGCACCAGACCGGAGCTAGGAGCGTGGGTTAGACTCCCTTTTTTGTCAAACCAACCACTATGCCTCACTGCGAGGTTCCGAGCCTGTCAAGCTAAGGCTATGGGGTGTTTTAGTTCCCCCTTTCTATTCTGCTTTGTATAGACTGTTACTGTACTGTTTAATAGGGATTAGGTCCCTGTTCCGAATGATTGTAAATGTTGTACATACTGTTTTGCACTGATTGTATATATGTATGAAAAGTCTTTTTGCATACAGACTGTCATAGCTCATTGGACATTGTTTATTTACTGTTTTGGCTTCCGCCATGCCCCTGTACTCTGTAATATTGTCTTACTGTTAAGCAGGCCTTCGGTAATCACGGATTACTGGCCGGTTACGGTGCTAAACCCATAGGGGCGGGTTTGGGTCGTGACAGTGACCAATGTCCTTTTATGCCACATTGCTAACAAGTATCTTCATAATTTTTGGGAGGCGTATTCTGTAAACTTTTTGCTTTTTCTTGTGATATCCAAAGATTATTCCACTTCTAGTGAAATGACATGGTATTTTTGCTCCAATATTTCTGAACATGTCCCCTACAAATTCTATTATTTCTATCTCGGCCACGTCTAAAATCATGACCTCTCCTTCGTCCATGGCCATGAAATGCAACCTCGTTTACTTCAGGGAATGGAGCAGAACCAGTTGGCACGAGATTGATGATTTTTTAATAAAAGTTGATTAGTTTGTCCAGCCATAAGAAGGCATGAAGTTAGTTTAGAGTACTTAGTAAATTGACGTTCTCTATATTGTTGCTACAGGAACACATTATCAGCGTAAAATGTGGAGAATGTTTTTTCAAGTATATTTTCTTCAGTAATTTTTTCTCTACATAATTTTAATCGAGAGATAATTTTGAATAAAGTGGAGTTGTACTCACTAACTGATTTATAATCTTGTGACCTTGGGTGCAACACCATAACTATCTTTTGGAAGGATTTTGATCTTCTGGTGCCCGTATCTCTCCTTCAAATTTTTTCACAAAATAAGTGGATCTTTTTCCATGAGGTACTTAGTTTTTAATTCTTCTTGGAGATGGTGGCAAGTGAATATCATTGCCTTTGCATGATCCTATAGGGATGCTTCATTTTCATTCTTTATGGTATCTCCAAGATTTATTGCCTCAAACTGGGTCTTAATATCAAGAATCCAAGATAAATAATTTTTTCCTGAAATGTCATGGGCAGAGAATTCCAATTTTGAAATATTTGACATGTTTATGCACTATACACAACAAGAATAACATATATTTTTTTAGGAAAGATAAGATGCATATATATATATATATATATATCAAAAGAATCATACAAAATAGATAGAGTCATACACATCTTATGACTACAAAGCAAATTCAACACTACAAACCCAAGAACTAAGCTAACAAAAAAAAAAAAAAATGAAGAAAGAACATAGCATAGCAAACACAAGCACAGACACCATTAGCAAAGCCCTGCAAATGTTAGCACAACCCAAGCTACGGGATCAAAAAGCTCGATGCAGAAGTGGTCAAAATAGACTAGAATTGTTGAAGCTGTCTTCAATCCACATTTCTCTCTTGCGTTTTCCAAGAGCGGGGGTGTGGAACGGAAGAATTTTAGCAATATAAGTCTTTCTTGCAATATTAGTCTATCTCTTGCATTTCCATGTCTCTCTCTTACATTGTCTTGGAGCTTGGATATGCTTAGAGCCACCGGTACAAAAATATAGAATTTGATTAGGGTTCGGTGCTAGAAAATGCTTTTCAAGGGAGTTTGATGCTAGCAACTGCTCATTAGGTGCTTAAGAAACTGGGGGTGACCTTGGTGTTGGTGCAATTTCACTTCAAAGGGTTGTGGTAGGCCTAACTTCAATATTTGGAGCATTCAACATATCAACTTGCACGTCGGAAGGCCCTTTTGTCTGGACCTTAACAAAGGGGGGTGACATTGGTGTTGATGCAACTTCATTGGAAATGTTGTGGTCGGCTTAACTTCAAAATTTGGAACATTTAACATATCAACTTGTATGTCGATTGGGAAGGCTTTTTTGTCTAGACCTTGACAACGGACAAGCTCTGTGGGTGTACAAATTGAAAAGTACCAATAACTTTAAGATTTTTATGCAAATTACGATCAATAAAGAGGAAATCCTTACCCAATCTCACTTTTTTCTTAGGCTTGATATATGTTTTGCGCATAGCTTCACTCTTTGCACCCCCTCTAAGCTTGTTGTCACTATCCCATCCTATCTCGCTGCCTCTACCCTTAGACTGAACTTGACTCTGTGATGGACCTCCTTGACTAAAATCAACACCAAGATGTATAGACCAGGGCTTTGTTTGGCTATGTACATTCTTGAACACTACTTTATCTATATCTCTACTTTTGAGATTTCACATAATAAAGTCCCAATCAAATTCAAAATTATCATACAAGGTATCCTTGATTAGAGCTATTTCAAGTGGGTCTAAATGAGAAAACATGTCAGATGGCAATGGGCATCTCAAATTGTCATGATTTAAGTCTTCGTCCATTGCGATTCTTTTACCTTTTTCTTCCTTTGAAAATCGTCTAGTGGTCAGTTTAAAGTTGAAAAGGAAATCCTATTTCAACATAGTTCTAGCCACTCAAAAGCACCAAGGAAGGTATATCAAGATATCCATCAAAATCCAACAAGAAAGTAAGCCACACCCATAACAAAGAAAGAGAAACAATAAAAAATACGATCACAATCTAATAAAAAACAAGCCTAACAACACCCTAAGGGATGGAATAAAAGGACATAAACTATAACAACAAACAAAAAAAAAAACACAAAAAATTAGTACCTACAACCCCTATGAATTCTGGCCAAAAATGGCAGTGGAAATCCAACAAATAAGATGATCTCGAGTCGAGATCAGGATGCTAGGATCATAAAAGGGTTGTAAGAAACAAATCTATGAAAACAGAGAAGAAAGGGAAACTAAAGGGGAAGATTCAAACTCTATGGTATCTAGGAATCGGAGATCGGGGACAAGGGGAGGAGAAGACAAATCAGGGAGTATCTTTTTATTCTCTTATTGAGTCATGGCGATAACCATTACATCCAACATGTAGTTTCCTTTTATAGGCAAAATAAAAGGTACAAATTAATTAATCGCCTTTGGCCGAAGTGCGGTTTACAACTTTCATCTCCAAGAATTCACCGCTACAACCTTATGAAGGAAATATATATATTAATTACATTGCAATAATTTTATAGTGTATAGAAAATTTTAATTATAAACATAAGAGAGGGCCTATAAGAATAGAGATTGGGATAATTGGATTTGTTGGTTAGAGATTTTTTGTACTCAAATCTCTCACTTTATTTAACCCAATGATTTATTAACTACACAATCTAGTAGGAATCTCAAGACATGATTGTATGGATGGAAATGCATTAAAGTAGAGAAACTGAGACGCTAACTTAGATTGAAATATTTGGATCATATTGTTAAATCCACTTTCTTAAAGTTAATGGGTCTCTAAATGCATTTTTGTTTCATTAATAAATTCTTTTTTTTTCTCCTATCAAAAAAATAATAAAAAGTTTGAAAATGTCACACGTTTTTTTTTCCATTTTTGTGTAAATATAGTTTCCTAAAATTTGGAAATAAATTTTCTGTGAGTTGTTCTTAGAAAAAAATTCCGGAAAAAAGTTTTCGAAAATTGTTGGCCAAACAGGTTTTATGTGTATTTAAAAAAAATAAAAATAAAAAACAAAAATGATATCCTAGAATATTCTAAGGACAAGCTTTGTCACAAACCATTTGTTCGTGAAATTGCTGCATACAGAATTACGTATGTCTTAGCCTTGTAGAGGTGGTTAAAATGAGAGACTAGTAGGATATTCTATTTAGCCACTAATGAGGATGATGGAGATGGACAACCTAATCCTAAGGACATTTGTGAGGCCCTAAAAATTTTATTTTCTTAAAAGTCCCTTACTTCTAAATTATTTCTTTGAAGTCCCTTAATTTCTTAATTGATTGCAATTTTAACCCTATGATCAAAATACGTGCATCAACTAAAAACTTGCAAACCCTAATCGATTTTGATAACTTATGAATCATTTCTAATATCCTAATACTAATTAATTGACTCCCTAAATATGAAATTACCACTTGAAAACCCTAGATTTTTCTGATTTTCATCATGTTTGTCGGTTGATAGCCTTTTTATTCAAAACAAGAAATCCAAACTGAATTAAATTCTCTAACCCTAATTTAGTTTAATTCTACACTAAAATAAATGTTCTAATTCATAAATTAAACCCAAAGTGCTCACATTTTTATTATATCACTAATTGACCCCAAAATAGTACTAATACATATATATATATATACTTATACCTTTAAACCTATTTTATACACTATATTTTGAACTTTCCAACAATTGTACACAAGAAAAAAATAAAATAATTCCCTCAAATCTCCCCCATGAGGCCAGCCACCCTAGGGAAGAGAAATGAATACAACTTTTCAAACATAATCCATGAATTCATGGAAAAAGTTTGCTAGTACCCCCAAAACATGGAGCTTTGCTTCCACCCTAAGTTTAATCCTAACCAAAGCCTAACTAGATCATGATTAATTGCATAATTAAGGCCTCTAATCATTTACTATTCCATTAAGTTCCAAGTAAATCCAAAATATCCAATCCATTTCCAACTAATGGGAACTTTAGACCTTTTGCACCAATTTTGCTATAAATACACCAATCCTCTTTACACTTTTGAGCACAAAACATGCTCACAAACTTACATATCCAGCTGAGAGGAAAGAGAGGGTGAGAGAGTGAGCTTTGGTGGTAGAGGAGAGACAAAGAGAAGAACCTTTGTGAAAACTCTTCAACTAGGCAACAAGTAAGCCAAATCACCATCTCTCCTTCTATTTCCATTTTCAAATACATGTTATTAGAAATTTAAAATCATATTTTCATGTAATGGTGTTCATGTGTTCAAAGTTGATGAATTGGGCTTTGATCCTTCTTTTACTCATATTTTCTATTAATAGATGCAAAACTATCTTTTTCTTCCCATATCTTGCATTATTTCCAAAGACATACCATCACTCTAAAAATATGAGTTATTGATACATTGTTTTGTATGTTCTCATCACAAAAGAAGTGAAATTTTTTCCTTAGTTGGCCTCTTTTCTCGCCAATTTTCTTATTTTGAGTATTGTGCATGAAAAACCTGTTTCACAACTTCACTTTCAAAAAATCTAGAAA
The DNA here is from genome assembly GCA_030407325.1 of Camellia japonica. NCBI lineage: Eukaryota > Viridiplantae > Streptophyta > Magnoliopsida > Ericales > Theaceae > Camellia > Camellia japonica. The sequence goes on along the minus strand of JAPPVO010000016.1, from coordinate 139,800,736 downwards.
AATATTCTGGACTTAGGTATTATGTAAAAAAATTCCTTAAAGAGTTATCTTTCGATGAAAATTGGTTTTATTGAAAAAGAGTGAGCGGTTTGAAAGAAAATCAGATTTTCGTAACGGTCGACGAATCTGAATAGCGTTGTAGTGTTTCTAAAATAACTAAAAATCTAGAAAAGTTATTCCATTTCTGAAAAATGTTCTGAAAACTAGATAAAATTCTTTATGAACAATAGGAAGTCCAGGCTTGGAAAAATTTTGAAATGGTCCTTTTGATTTTAATCTGTAAATGTACTGAATTTGGAAATTTGGTTTTGCATTGGTATTCTAAGCTCTTGTCTTCATGAATATGGTTACATGTATATGATCATGTCTTGATATGAGATTGCATGTGTTATGGTTATATTCTTTATCTTCTTCATTTGATAATGCTTATGCTTATGTGGATATTATTATCATGTTAAGTTGTTCTAACTTTAATTTAAGACATCTAACTCAACGAAAACCTTAATTGGGGTGATATTGGGTTTACGATCATTTGAATAATGAAGAGATGATAATGTGTTACGTATGGATTGATGGGATGTGCTCCCTAATTAAAGGTTAAGTCTTGCGCAAGCAATTATCACGTAAACCTTAGAATGGAACGGACGTATTCGGACTCTTTGCGATGATTTGATTTGGTGAGATAAGGTTGGTTCCAGATGGGACATTCAGGAGAATAAAACCTTTTTTGGAAGGATAAGATTGGATTCAGGATGATTAAACATTTTTCTTTTCGCCATCCCTTTTGAGATCCACCGATGGCGCTGCGCAATATGTAACCGTTGCAGGCATCCGTGGTAAGGTGTGACAACCACACCGTTTCATGCATCATGTCTATTAAATTACTCATGCATTTATGTCATATGTCATATGTTTATGTGATAAGAGACTTGAAGTATTAGAAGAGAAAAAGGAGGAATATAGAAAAAAAAAAAAAAAAAGTTTGGAACTTGTTTGTTATATCTCAGAATTATTTTCTTTGTGTTTGGAATTAGGAGGTAGTTTAGAGCTTGATTTGAAAACCATAGGTTATGCCTAAACCTTAAGTAAAAAGCTTAAAGACCTTAGTCTAATGAATCTAATCTTTTCATGCTATGTGTTGTATGACCAAGTAGGATTAGTATTAATTAAATATAATTAGGGAATCTTAATAAGAATTAAGAATAAACTTAATTACCTAGGTGTAACTTGGACCAAGTAAGCCTAAGTAAGCAATCTGATTGAACCCTTGCCCTAGCTATATACAATAAAACCTCTAGTTTCTAATTCAGACAAATAGAATTTTTGCTGGAGAGGTGAGAACAATCGGGAATGAGAAGAAAAGGGAAGGAGAAAAGAAGGAAAAGGGGAAAAAGAGAAGAACTACAAGGAATTCAACCAAAAATCAATCTAGGTGCGTTCCGAGGTAAGAATTCAATGATGTTTTGATCTAGGAAACAACCAAAAACTCATGTTTTCAATTAATATTACATGTTTTTGAGTGATTTGGACTGAACCCTAGGCATGAAAATGAAATAACAAAGCTTAAACCAAACAAATATTTTCGGTAGCAACAATTTACCCAATTCCGCACGTGCGGAGGGGTTTCTCGCACGTACATGTGCGGCCAATAGAACCAGCAACATCTTTGTACCACCGCACGTGCAGTTTGCAGGGCAGTTACCTATTTCGTTTTCTTTTCGTTTCTGTTGACCTCCAAATACCCGTATACATGTTTTGAACCTTAATAAAGATCGAATGCATTTAGAAACCAACCTAAAAGAAGTTAGAAGAATAGCAAAAAGTAGAAACCAATTAATCTTGTTTGTGCTTAGGAAGTTCAATGTCTCGTTCTTGTTTTGTAGGTCAAGCCTTGAAGAGTTTAGCCTTGAACAAAGAGCCACGTGTGAGTAGTAGTATAGTAAAGTTGTGTTCTTAAAGCTATGATTCGAAATGTAAACATATGATATGTTTAAGAGACTATATCATTGTTTTGTTATGAATGAACACCATGCACTTTTGTATCTAGTAATGCGATGACATCTTGAATTCTGCTAGTTATTGGGAATCATGCCAATAACTCCTGTACTAATTGAGCTCTCTGCCACCTGTTGTGGATCACTTACCAAGTTACGGGAATGTCCATCGCTATGTAAATGCATGCAAGTTATGTTTTGTTAACATATGAAAATTATCCTATGTTCGAAATGAGCTTGTATTTGGTTTTAAGAAAACTTTTCCTGGTGTTTATTCATTAACCACTTTACTGTATTGCTATTCACTGGGCTTTGGCTCACCCCTTTCCCTTATATGTATGTAAGTGATGTCGAGGATCTTGTTGTGGATAAGAAGTCAAGCTAGAAGTCTTTTTATTTTGTTTTTCTACTTTTGGTAACACGGGCTTTTGGATGAGGATCTTATGTTAGATCTTTACTTATTTGTCAGTTGTACATTTGTAAATATTGTTTTTCCTTTTTAGACTTTGAGTTGTAATAGCTGGAGATAAATAAATAAAGTTGCTTGTATGTTCATGTGATCTAACCACTGCTCTAGATGGACTCTCAGTAATTAATGGGCTTTAGTTAATTTTTTCGCTAAAGCCCCAATGTGTTTAGTCCAACCTCATTCTGTTTTGCTAGGCCTTTGGTAGTTAGGCACTACTGGCATGTCATGGCTATTATCCTGTTTGGGGTGGGATGGGGACGTAACATAAGGTTTGCAAAGCAACAAAAGAGGGAGTTCCAAATAGTTCGATATCCAATTTTTGTGGTTGGGAGGATGAAATCTCTTTGGGGGATTTCTAGATTACTAACATCTAACGAAAGAACTTTCATAAGAACACTTTGAATATCATGATGCAACCTGTAGAACATAGCTTAGATCTAAAAACACGTCCCAACCGAACTAGGATACCGTTTGTGCTGTATGAAGATATAGGAAAACTGGAACCGAACTAGCACTTGTGCACATCAGTAGGTTAAATAGGCCACCAACTGATTCACATCAGCCGAAATAAAAACGCACCGAACTAGAAAATTCTGGCCCTCGACCGAGCTAAGCCTTGGGGGGCTAAGCCAGCTTTCTCAGTTCCTAAACCGAACACAGAAAGCTGCCCCTGAAAGCTTAACCGAAGTAACAAAAGCCATAGACAGAACCGAGATAACAACTTGCCGAACCGAGGTAGATCCCGTAGTACCCTATTTAGCCGAAGTAAGGCATCCTTTTCTTGCTTTGTTTTTGTAGTACGGTCAATGATCTGTGCTTGACCCCTTTGTTCTTCCACTTTGCAGACTTTAGGTCGCCCAGGCCATTCTCTTTGAAGGCTCGACCGAGCTACTGAGCACAACTTCTTCAGCCGAAGTAATTTATTCTTTATTTATCCGATAGATGGGGAAGTATAGATTCCTAGTAGAAACCCCAGGCGGCTTGGCCGAATTCAGAAAGGATTACAATATTCCAGCCGATGTAAACCTTACTTTAGCCGAACAAGATGTTGACCCATGGGGCAACAAAGGTTTTGTTCCCTTTACCCTCCAATCAATAATAGAGACCGGACTTAGATTCCCAGTCCAACCCTTAATTTGTGAATTCTTAAGACAAACCAGACTATGTCCCACCCAGCTGTCCACCAATACATACCGAATAATAATGGGTATAGCCGCACTGAACCATCAAACCGGTCTCAACCTAGGTTTGGCCGAGATACTTCACCAATACTCCATAGGATCAAAAAACGAAGGCTGGTGTTATTACTTGAGAGTACGCCGTGGCCGAGAGAAAATAATAAAACACACACCGGACAAAGACTTAAACGACGATGACTTCTTTTGGGTCTCTGGGAATTTTGAGGACCACCAGGCCCAGATTCCTGGCTGGGGAATAAACTGGAACAAAGGAATTCTTGGTACACTTACTTCGGTTGTATTTCACACTTTTCTCTATTTCGGCTCTCTCCTCTAAACCGAACTAACAGCTTATCTTCTTTTGCAGATAAAGCCCATCTCCTTGCAAACTACGGCTACCCCAACCTCGGTCTTTTGCGCGCCGCACTAAGAGTAAAGGAGAGAAGTTGGGCAAAGCTTCTAAACTTCGAACCGACTTACCGATACTCCGGTCGCCGAAAAGCAAGGGTGACTGACTTTCTTCTTGAAGAAGCACCGAAACTGAACCCATCCCTGCCCGAGATTGTCCTTGTGCCACTTACTGCCGAACAGGAAATGGCAAAGAAGAACAGGCTAAAGGCTCTCCTGACCGCAACAACTCCAACCGATATGCGACCAACCGTCCAAGCCACTGAAACCGTGGTGGCCCTTCCATCCCAGCAACCATCCACTTCTCGCCGAAACAAGCGTGCTCAGACTACCCAAACCGAGCCACGTCATGCTGATGAGGACGAGACCGTTCTGCTACAGAGCTCTCCTCCAAGCCCCCAACAAAGCCTCCGACCAGAGCAAACTGACCGAACTGCCACTTCCTCCGCATGGGCTCCCGTCCTCTCCTTCAACAACCGAGCTATCACAGCTGAAGATTCGGTCGTTGCTGAGAAGGACCACTTGATGGCTTACAACCTGGCCAAAAGTGTGTGCCTTCCAAAGGACATGGAGCACCATTACAAACAGCTTAACACCGAGCTGAAGTCAATCCGGTCCTCTACGAAGTCCATGATCCTGGTAAGCAGCTTTCTTCTTTCCATGTAAATTTCTCAACTTTGAGTCCGGCTTACGTTACTTCTCCTTTGCAGGCCATCCAAAAAAACCAAGTCACTCACAGAAGGGTCATGGAACTTCGGCGAAGCACAAGGGAGGCAATGGCGGAAGCCGAAGCAAAGTCAGCCGAACTAGAGGAAGCAAAGAAGCAGCTGGCCGTGCTTCGTGCGGAGAATGGTCGGCTGACCGAGGTTGCCAATTCGGTCGAAGCCGAGAAGAAAAAAGTTGCCAACGAGGCAAAAGATAGATACCTACGTATCTTGGCTTCGATTGAGAAGAAAAAGGATGCCGAGATAAACCAATTGAAGGGGGAGGTGAAGAAGGCCGAGAAGCGGGGCTTCAAGGAGGCCGAAGTAGCATACACCCAGCAATGTGACGCAGCAAAAGATCTCTTTTTCAAGTGCGGCTGGAGGACTGCGGTGGAGAAGTTCGGTTGTACGCCCGACACCGAGGTCTACGACGCTCCACCGTACTCCATTCCAGCTTCACTTTCACAATACGCTGCAGATCTCCAAAGGCAGTTCCTTGAGGGGTCTGGTGATGAAGATGATGATGATGAGGATTCTGAAGAAGATGAGCAAACTTCCACCCCGGTCGTAAATGATCAAAATAATCAGACAGTTCGGTCGGAGCCCATCATTGAAGACCGAAGGGACGAGCCACCATCAACTGAGACTGAGGTTCAAGCTGAGACCCAGGTTCAGGCTGAGACCGAGCTCCCAGTTCAGACCGTGCTCCCGACCGCCACCGGACTTAGGGCAGATGCCGAAGATGATTTTGACGCCGAACTAGATGCACTTCTCCGCTGATTTTTTCTTTCTTTTCTTTTGTTTTTGAACTTTTTGTAACCGGGCTGCGGCCCCCCAATTGTACTTGGTTTGCACTTTTAATGAAAAAATCTTTCTTCAACTCTGGTTTCGGTTTTGTATATGTATGCCTTCATTTGAAATGATTTTTGTATGAACTCATTTGCTCAACTGTGATCTCGGTTTTAAGCTATCTAACTTACTAGCCAACCACTCTTCAGCCGATATAACTTACTTCGGCTGAAGAGTATCAGTGTTGGTTTAATCCAGCCAACCACTCTTCAGCCGAGATAACTTACTTTGGCTGAAGAGTACAAGGTGTTGGTTTAGTCCAGCTAACCACTCTTCAGCCATACCCATACTTCGGCTGTAAAGTAACAAGGGTTGGTTTAATCCAGCCAACCACTCTTCAGCCATACACTTACTTCGGCTGAAGAGTATTAGTGTTGGTTTAATCCAGCCAACCACTCTTCAGCCATACACTTACTTCGGCTGAAGAGTATTAGTGTTGGTTTAATCCAGCCAATCACTCTTCAGCCATACACTTACTTCGGCTGAAGAGTACAAAGAGTTGGCTCAGCCAACCACTCTTCAGCCATGCACTTACTTCGGCTGAAGAGTACAAAGAGTTGATTTAATCTAGCCAACCACTCTTCAGCCATGCACTTACTTCGGCTTAATAGGGTACTACGGGATCTACCTCGGTTCGGCAAGTTGTTTATCTCGGTTCTGCCTATGGTTTTTGTTACTTCGGTTAAGCTTTCAGGGGCAGCTTTCTGTGTTCGGTTTAGGAACTGAGAAAGCTGGCTTAGCCCCCAAGGCTTAGCTCGGTCGAGGGCCAGAATTTTCTAGTTCGGTGCGTTTTTATTTCGGCTGATGTGAATCAGTTGGTGGCCTATTTAAACTACTGATGTGCACAAGTGCTAGTTCGGTTCCAGTTTTCCTATATCTTCATACAGCACAAACGGTATCCTAGTTCGGTTGGGACGTGTTTTTAGATCTAAGCTATGTTCTACAGGTTGTATCATGATATTCAAAGTGTTCTTATGAAAGTTCTTTCCAGAAAAAGTACAAAACTAATAACATAAAAAGTGTTTTGCAAAAACACATGAAACAGAATACAGGAAATAAGAGGAAAAACAGGGAAACATGGAACAGATTCATGATTGCTTACCTGGTAGTGAGAAAGGAGAAAGAAATGGAAGCAAATGGCAGCGCAAGACGAGCTTCAGAGATGCAAGAGTGAAGAACAAGCGGCAGTGAGAGTGAAGTGAAAGGCCCAAAATGAAGTTGTTTTGTGTAAAAGGAAGAGGATGGGCGGGAACTGTTCAAAAATTTCGGAGTACGAGGGCGGCGCGACAGCTGGGATTGGCCAATCGAAGGCTGCCACGTGTCAATGGAAGGACAATCGATTCAGTTTCTGCAAATTGAAGAGACGTTTTGACCGGACGATTCACAGCTCGGCTTATAGACAGCTCGGCTGAATAAACTAAATAATTTTTAGCTCGGCTGGAGAAGTTAATGGGTTTTTTCAGCCCGACCGGAATAGCTAAGGAATTGTAGTTCGGCTGGGTAAGCTAAAAACTTTAGCTCGGCTTAGAGGTAGGTAATCCCTATCATGCTTTGCAGATGGAATTAAGGGGCAATTGAGAGGGTAATTTATATGGAAATTGGGCCGAGCTGGGTAAATTGGGCCAAGCTAAGTGATGGGTCGTTTTGGGCCGCACTACGGAGGGTTGAGTAAAAGGCCATGTAAGTTACTCCGGTCTGGAGAAGTGATCTTGGTGTTAAACCGGTCGCGACCGAGATAATTAGTTCGGTCACATAGGGCTTGTCTCTACTTCGGTTGAGGAAGGCGGTGTTCGGTCTTCAGTGGTTAGTTCGGTCGCAGCATATGGAGACCGAGGTATGCAAAGTTCTTGAGAGGACTTGGCTCGGAAGTTAGTTCAGCTCAAGTCTCTTGTGGTTAGCTCGGCTTTAGTATGGGAAAGCCGAGGTAAGAGAATGGAGAGTAAGGGCCGAACTAACGTTTACTTCGGTCATATTGGAGTTTGGCCATGGTAAAACCATCTCACTTGGTTCAAGCAGTGAGGGGGGTGTTGGAGGATAGACATTATCTTCCAGGAGTATGAATCCTAGAAGGACTCTACATGGAGGAGTAAGAGTCCTACTAGGATTGTGCCACACGAAACTTATATAAACTCACCAATATCACCTTCGGAGAGGTAATGCAACTTTGCCCCCTGAATTCATAGAGCTTTTGTCTATTTGTCAAGCTTACTGACTTAGGCATCGGAGAGATTTCCGGCACACACCCGCCGGCTAGCTCACGTGTGTATTTTTAGGTAGTTGAACGACGTCGTACGGAGGAGCGCAGACTTGGTCAACAGGATTATACGAGAAGGTGTATTTCTTTCCCGTACACTTATAATCATTTATTATTGAATGATTATCATACTTCATTACTTGCTTGTTATAATTATGATGGTATATTGGATTAGAAAAAATAGACGGGGTGTGTGTGTGTTTATTGGGCATTCAAAGCTTATGGCGTTTCATGCTAGGTATTGAAGACTATTAGATCGGTCAAAGGCAAAGCTGAAGTATTTGAAGACTCATGGCTATCCTATAAGAGTTAGGAACTAGTTTTGTAAACATGTTTTGAGATTGTAAGTGATTAATCGCTTATTGTATTTAAGACATGATTTTGTAATTATCATATATATTAATTGTAACCTATCCTTATACTCTATCAACTCATGTAGGCCTTGTGTTAATACCTTGTCAAGATCTGTCAAAAAGGTAGCTTTGCTATATAAGGTGGTTGGACTTATAAGGGAGGCTACATTGACTCCTCCGACCTTCCTAGGATCTTGCTTGGTTATTAGCCAAAGGACTCATTAGTAACGTTTCCTACTCTTGTAACCTTATATAAACCCTTTATTTATTTGTTAATATATTATATGATATTCCCAATTTTTGGGGCGTCACAACATTATTGAGAGTCGTTAGGGCTAACAACTCATTATATAAAATCTGTGCTCATTCTAGCTTTTCTTTTTCTGTTCTTCTTCTTCTTCTTTGAAATAATTGATTTGCAAAATTCCAACTAGTTGAAACTGGGTCATCATGTTTTACAACGCATATCAACTAGTGTTATTGGAATATTGTTTAATATCAAGGTTAGAGTGAAAAATGTACTAAAAATAGAAGAAAGCTTTAGAAAGCGTATGATTTTAGTGAAAAGTGTTTCGAAGTTAACAAAAAAATGTCTCACTTTCTTTTCTTCTTCTTTTTGTCATTTTCTTATACTACGGCAAGGGCGCTTGTTAACAATGCTCATGTTGAAGTCGCCTATAACTGATGCTACCTGTGTTGGTTGATAATTGATTTGCATTAATTGGATTTTTTCGCACTAAGGACCAGGTCTACTTGAATAAATATAAGTAATAATGTCACCATTCTATATAATGTCATCGGTCAATAAAAAATCACAAATAAAATTAGGTGGACAAGTCTTATCTCTTATAAACCCAATCATATTGTGTTCCAGTGAGATTATTCATTAGATAGTGATACCATCACTTAATGTTACTATAATATCTGATATTTAAATTAGTCCAAAATATTAAAAAAGTCATCTTCTCATCAAGCAAATGAGGAGTCACTACATATGTATTAATGCTAAATATGTGGATAGAACTAAGATTGATGTTTGAAATCTAGTGTGAGACTGTTTACCTTATTATAGATTGAAGTTTGTTTCTTATAACAAAAAGTATGTATGTGTTTCTTTTCAACAAAATGTGAACATTGTATCTTCCAATATTCCCATCTTCCATAGCATATATGTGGCTTCTAACCTTGTGGCTTATATTTCCATGGTTATAAGGCCCTGTTTGTTACGCATTATGAGATTAGCCACGACACTTCATTCAATAGTTTTTTTTTCTTCTCTTTATCTCATGCTATATTTTATCATAATCAAACATAGTTGAAGTATTTTTACGAGTATAATAACACTAGTTAATATGATCTCATATGTTTTCAAAAAATTAGAAAATAGACTTTTATAATATTTTAATAGGGTAAATTACACTTTTAACTCTTATAATTTGACTCAAATTTTGCTTTACCTCTCATTGTTTTAGTTTTAAAATTTAGTATCTATACTTTAAATCCAATTTTAGTTTAGTTATTCACCCTAAGGAGACCAACACATGTTGCAAAATCATTAATTTTAATTTTCAAAATTGTAATTTGCATATTTGAATAAAGTAAGAAGTCGACTATTGTTTCAGTAATTTTTCCAAAAATAATGTCTAGAATTAATTCGTCAAACAAATTTATGCATATTCTACAAAAATTTAAAAATTTAAAGGGTTCATTATACAAATAGTCCCAGTAGTTTACATGATGTGTCAATTTGGTCCATGTTATTTCAATTTGCTCAATTTTGCCCCTTAATTTAATAGATTGTGTCATTTTAATCCAATAAATAACGGTCGTTAAGTTTGGTGGACGGAAAGTCAAACTATGTGTCAATTTGGTCCTTGTAGTTTACACAACGTGTCAATTTGGTCCCTGTCAAAATCGAGCAAATTAAAACAACAGGGACCAAATTGACACGTTGTGTAAACTACAAGAACTAAATTGACACGTTGTGTAGACTTTCCGTCCACCAAACTTAACAACCGTTATTTATTGAACTAAAATGACACAATCTGTTAAATTAAGGGATAAAATCTAGTAAATTGAAACAATGGGGACCAAATTGACACATTGTGTAAACTATAGGGACTATTTGCATAATTTACCCAAATTTAAAATACAACAAAAGAGACAAGAATCTTATCTCAAAATAATGACTGTACACAACAAATAAAATAATGCTTCCATTAGCTACCAACCACCCACCAAAACATAGAGAAAGCACCATATAGCCATCATCTAACTATTTTTATGACCCTTTTTGATGTCCTACTTGAGAGGGTAATTTATATGAAAATTGGGCCGAGCTGGGCCATGGGCTGTTATGGCCAACAGTACGAAGGGCTGAGTAAAAAGGTCATAAGATACTTCGGTCCGCAAGGGGCGTAAAGTTACTCCGGTCGGCAAGAGGCGTAAAGTTACTCCGATCTGTGAAAGGCTTGAAGTTTCTCCGGTCCCAAAGAACTTGCGGTAAGTTCGGTCGTCACACACAAAGTTATCCCGATTGGGACCGAAGTATTGGTTATCCCGGTCAAGACATACCATGGCTAGCATTGGGAAAGCCGAGGTAAGAGCAGTAAATGGAAGAGCCGAGCTAAAGTTATCTCGGTCTAGTCTGTGGCTTAGCATAGCCATGCTTACCTCGGTCATATTGAAGTCTGACCATGGTAAAACCATCTCACTTGGTTCGTGCAGTGAGGGGGGTGTTGAAGGATTATCCTTCAGGAGTATGAATCCTAGGAGGACTCTACATGAAGGAGTAAAAGTCCTACTAGGATTGTGCCACACGGAACCTACAAAAGCTCACAAACATTACCTATGGAGAGGTAACTGAACTTTGATTCCTGAATACGCAGAGCTTTTTGTCTATTTTGCTAACTTAGGCATCGGAGAGGTATCCGGCACACACCCGCCGGCTAGCTCACTTTTGTGTTTTCAGGGAGTAAAGCGACGTCGTACGAAGGAGCGCAATCTTGATCAACAGGATTATACGAGAAGGTTTATTTCTTTCCCGTACAATTGGCACCGTCTGTGGGAAAAAACAGAACAAACAAAACCTCTTGATTAAGTTTTCCTTGCTAATAAAAAGTAATGGCGCACAACAAAGATTTGCCACAGTCCGCCATTGATGGACAAACCCCAGAAGGAGGTGGGAGGCGCGAAGGTTTGCCTCCTGTCCCTCCATGGCGGACTTGGAGCCCCAACGACATAACCCCAGAAGGTGCTAGGGGAGGCGGAATAACAGCCCCGTCACTCTCGTTCACAAAGTCCTGACAGACAAAGGCGGAGGATCAACCCTCAAACTCTGGAGGATCGCGTTAAAGAACAAGATGAATTAATAAGAAGATGGCGGCGATATGGAGGCCATGAAACGCCAGATCAAGGAAAAGGGTGGCGACAGGAGAGGGGCGTAAAGGCAACACGCCCCCTCGCCACTCAGAAGATCGCAATAGGCATACCACGCCATCACAAACAGAGAGTAGAAGCCTCAGGACAGCAATACTCAATCCGAACCTCAGGACTCGTTGCTCCAGGTCTGAGAGAACGAGGACTGAGAGGTCGTATACTGAGGGAAGCACCTATCGGCCCTCACGCACACACCAGACATCATCCAGGCAGACGGAGTTGCCAAGATCATCCGACTTACGGACCGTGCTGAAGAAAGGGCACGATGAAGGAGGATGAATAGGGGCGCGCGACCCTCGCAGGGTATCTGCCCTTCAGCGGTTGGCTCCTCGGACGCATGGAAGCGTCGAGGTTGGAATGCCATTACCGCGCCTGCCTACGAACCAACGGACAAGCATTAGCGAGGCTGCAGACCTCGCCGTTCGTTCCGGCAATTGAAAACGCGCCCCTACCTTCAGGCTTCCTCAGCCCAAATTCACCACGTACGAGGGAAAGACAGATCCCTACATGCACCTAAGCCACTTCCGCCAGGTTATGGCGGTATATCGTCGAAACGAGGCTTTGATGTGCATCCTCTTCCCATCAAGCCTTGCGACCTAGGCCTGACTTGGTTCGAAAAACTTCCAGAAGGCAGCATAGCCTCCTGGGCGCAATTAGCGGAGGCGTTCGTAACAAGGTTCAGAACGAACACCAAAACGCCAGTGGAGATCGACCAGTTTCTCTCCATTGACATGGGCGACAAGGAGACACTTAGATCCTACAATAGTCGCTACTGGGAGACCTTTCAACCAGATTGGGGACTGCCCCACCAATCTAGCCATTGCACAGTACAAAAGAGCCTTCCAGTCGGGAACAGACTAAGGGACTCAATCACCATGACGCCACCCCTACCATGGAGGCCTTGATGGAAAGAGTGCATCAGCACATCAGTTGGAAGAGGATGGCGCCCGTGCCAAAACAAAATCTAGCACGACCTCAATACCGAGAAAAAGGCCTCAGCAAAGGTCAACGCGGTAGACCGTCTAAGCAAAAACGGACGAGGCAGGCGGACAAAACGGAGAAGACCAGGATAAAAGATGGTTGAGAGTCCGCACTGCCATTACCACGGTATTCAAAAAGCAATCTACCGGATTCTAAGCGAGATACGCGATGAACCTTTCGTCAGATGGCCTGCTAAGCTAGGAGAGGCTCAGAGGACTACGACGAAAGGTCACGGTGCACCTTCCATAAAAAAAGGGGCACCGCACTGAAAATTGCACGCCATTGAGACAGCACCTGGAGGAGTTGGTGGCAGCAGGTCACCTGGATAAATACATTGAAGGAGGGACGCAACCAGCCCCCAGGACCACAATAACCCAACGGGATGCCAATCGACGCCCCACCTCAAGGCGTAATCAATGTGATACATGGAATCTTCGAACCTGAGCGTGTATGCGAGCTCAAAGGGTCAATCAAGAAGGCGAGCACTTAAGGAGGTACTAAGTGCACAACCTACCATCAAAAAAGAAAGACAGAGGCCACGAACATCATGTCTTTTTCAGATAGAGACTTGGCGAGGATATATTGTCCCCACAATGATGCCCTGGTTGTCACTCTCCGAGTCAAGGATTTTGACGTCAAGCGGATTTTGATTGACCAGGGTAGTTCATGTGAGATAATGTATTACGAAACATTCAAACAATTGAAGCTACAAGACAAAGACTTGGCACCTGCCGTGTCTCCCCTGATTGGATTCAACTCAATGCCAGAATGGCCAGTCGGCAAAATAATCCTACCAGTCAGAGCAGGAAGCGAACGTGACAAAACAGTGGAATTCTGGGTGTTGAAAGTCCCTTCCACTTACAACAAATCTTGAAGAACATGGCTGCATGCCATGCGATCGGTAGCGTCATCCTACCATCAAGTAATGCGGTTCCCAACGAAGCCGGGTAATTGAAGAGGTCTTTGGAGACCAGATCATGTCCAAGCAATGCTTTGTCACTGTGAATGGCAGCCGCGCTGCCAAGGATATGTTCATTCGGTGGAAGAACCTGAGAGTAATGAACTGTTCGCAGATGTCGGCAAAGCAGCTAATCAAAAAGCGGTGGAAGACTTGGTAGAGGTAAGAATAGATGAAAGAACCCGATAAGTTCTTTTTGCTCGGTTCGTCGTTGTCCAGCACTGAGAGATTAGAGGTCTTGGAATTTTTGACCTCTAACATCGAAGTGTTCGCCTGGACACCATACGACATGCCAGGCATTGATCCTAACTTCATCTGTCACCAACTCAATGTCCACCCATCCGCCAGACCAATCATTCAGCGCACACGCAGATCGGCCACTCCACCACGCCGAGATAGTGGCGAAGAAGTAGGAAACCTGCTGGAGCAGGAGCAATCAGAGAGGTGCACTACCCCAGATGGATTTCCAACACGTCGTAGTGCCAAAGAAGAATGGCAAATGGCGTGTCTGCGTCGACTACAAAACAGTCAACAAAGCATGTGCCAAAGGACAGCTTCCCCCTACCACGGATAGATCAACTGGTAGACCTAACGGCGGGCATAACCGACTTAGCTTTCTTGATGCGTACAGAGGCTACCATCAGATCGCCATGTACGCCAGACCAGGAGGTCACGTCCCTTTACAACTCCAAGAGACTGTATTGCTACAAGGTCATGCCCTTTGGCCTAAAGAACGCAGGGGCAACATTCCAGAGAATGGTCACCAAGATGTTTGCCATTGTTAGGCAGAACAATGGAGGCTTACATCGACGACATGGTGGTCAAAGCAAGGATAAGAATGACCATCTCAAGGACCTAGGTGAGATGTTTGAGATCCTAAAGAAGCACAAGTTGCGCCTAATGCGTCTAAATGTGCATTCGGAGTAGGATCTGGCAAATTCCTGGGCTTCCTGGTGACCAACCGGGTATAGAAGCAGACCCCTCTCAGATCAAAGCAATTCAGGACCTGGAGAGGCCAAATTCAGTAAAAGAAGTGCAGCATCTCACCGGCATGGCGGCTGCACTCAATCGGTTCATAGCCGGTCGTCAGACAGACTACGACCATTTTTCCATGCTTTAAAACCAAATTTGAGTGGGACGAAGAATGCGACCGCGCTCTGGAAAACTTGAAAGAATACATGTCTTCTCCACCACTGCTTGTCACCCCAATACCTGGAGAAGAACTCTTCCTGTACCTGGCAGTCTCACAGCAGCACAATTAGCGCAGTGTTGGTCCGTGCGGAAGGAATCCAACATCTGCCCATCTTTTATGTCAGCAAGACATTGCTGGGCGCCGAAACAAGGTACTTGCCACTGGAAAAACTGGCCTTGCCTTGGCCTTGATGATGGCCTCAAGGAAGTTGTCGCACTACTTTCACGCCCCCACCATAGTCGTCCTCAACTCTTTTCCCATTAAAAGCTTTGTTGAAAGGGCGAACTTTTCTGGGCGAATCTTGAAGTGGGCAGTAGAGTTGGGACAATCGACATCAATTTCCAACCCAGAACCGCGATAAAGGCTCAAGCCTTGGCAGACTTTGTCGCTGAATTTACCCCAGGAAGTCATCATATCTGCCCAGTCGACCTGACTGACACAACCGAACTAGGGATGGAAGTTGACGCCGAATAGCGCAACCCCTGGTACAGGATACTCAGTCAGACCCCAAGGCAAGACCAGAATAAGAAAGCAAGAAGAAGCGAACCATGCTACACCAAGCCAAGACTCACCAACAAACAAAGACTTGGTACAATCAGATAGCGAGGGGCAAACAGCAAGCATGGACCTTGAAGAAAACACCAGCAACATTCTGGACCCCAGGCATCATCTGATCCCTCCACTTGCTGGAAGTTATTCGTTGGAGAGATGTGGAAGCTCTTCGTGGATGGAGCATCCAACCGGCATGAGCAGGACTCGGCATAGTCCTCATCTCTCCAGACGGCCTAGTAGTGGAGCAAGCAGTCAACCTGGCTTCCCAGCATCAAACAACGAAGCGAGTATGAAGCGCTTCTTGCAGGCCTCAAATCAGCATTCTACATGAAGGCCACCGACTAATGGTTTACAGCGACTCACAGCTGGTGGTAAACCAAATTTCATGCGACTACGAAGAAAAGACGGACAGGATGGCTAAGTACCCAAGAGTTGGTCCAGAACAGAAATCAAGAAATTTGAAATCAAGAAATTTGAAGTAGTCAAGATAGAACAAATCGGCAGGGAGGAAAACAGCAGAGCAGATGAATTAGCAGGTTTTGCTTCAATGGCAGATACTTCCATCCCTCATCCATTGCTGATCGACTACCTACCTAGACCAAGCATTGAAGACCCCGAAGCAGAAGAGGTATGTTGCGCCGAGTTAGGCCCTTCTTGGATGAACCCCATCATACTGTTCTTAAAAGATGGCACCCTACCGGAAGAAAAGAAAGCGGCCAACAGAATAAGAGCGAAGTCGCAGCGATTTTGGCTCTCCCCATCTTTGGCATTATACAAAAAATCATTCTCAGGACCGTACCTAAAGTGTGTTCATCCCAGCAAAATTGAAGCATTCTTGTTCGAAAACACGAAGGCGTGTGCGGAAGCCATCAAGGGGAAGTCATTAGCATACAGGGCAATCTCGCAAGGATATCGGTGGCCTTACATGCAAACAGACTCGGAGAAGTATGTAAAGAAGTGCGAGAAATGTCAGAAGTTCGCACACCAAATACATCAGTCAGCCAGAGAACTCCTACCATTGACCAGTCCATGGCCCTTCGCAATGTGGGGCTTGGACATAGTAGGACCACTTCCAACAGTACCCGGAAACAGGAAGTTCTTTCTTGCAGCAACCGACTACTTCACAAAGTGAGTGGAGGCAGAAGCCTTAGCATCAATCAAGGAAAAAGACGTGAAGAAGTTCGTCTGGCAAAAACATCATCACTCGGTTTGGCATACCAAAGCCCTAATATCAGACAACGGCACTCAGTTTGATGGCAGAATCTTTAGAGGCTTTTGTGAAGAATACAAGATCGAGTTCTACAACTCTACACCGGCATATCCTCAAGCAAACGGCCAAGCAGAAGCATCAAACAAGGTTGTCTTGGATGGACTAAAGAAAAGGTTAGAGAAGGCAAAAGGTAAGTGGGCTGAGAAACTTCCCTATGTTTTATGGGCTTACCGCACCACACCTCGACGATCAACAGGAGAAACACCATTCTCCTTAGCCTACGGCATGGAAGCAGTAATCCCGCTGGAAGTTGGCCTCCCCACAGTTAAAAGCGAAAATTTTGATCCAGACTTAAATGGCGAAGCCATAGCATTGGAGCTCGACCTTGCAGAAGAAAGAAGAGAAAGCACTGATTCACATTGCCTCATACTAACAAGAGTTATCCAGGAAATACAACAAAACAGTGCGTCCAAGGCAATTCAAGATCGGCAATTGGGTGCTGCGCAAAGTGATGGGAAACACCATAATACCAAGAGATGGCAAGTTAGGGCCCAATTGGGAAGGACCTTACAAAGTGGTTGGGTTAGCAAGAAAAGGAGCATACCACTTGGAAGATGAAGACAGCAAAGCCATTCCCAGGCCGTGGAACACTGCCAATCTCAAATTATTTTATTTTTAACTTTTTTCAAGCATATGTAATCTTCCTTTTCCTTTCTCAATAAAACAAGTAGATTCTTTTTAGTATAAGTTATTTTCTGTAAAAGATAGTTTTAGTGAGTTAGGAACATTGTAAACTTAGAGGTTGGCTGGATTAAACCAACACCCCTCCTAAGCCTAGAATAAGGATCCAGGCTGCAGGACGTTTGGTCAGAATAACCAAACACTTTACTCTAGGTTGGCTGGAAAAACCAACTTAGAGGTTGGCTGGATTAAACCAACACCCCTCCTAAGCCCAGAATAAGGATCCAGGCTGCAGGACGTTTGGCAGGAATAACCAAACATTTCTCTAAATTGGCAGGAATAACCAATTTAGAGGTTGGCTGGATTAAACCAACTCTTAGTACTCTTCAGCCGAAATAAGGATATCGGCTAAAAGAGTGGTTGGCTGGATTAAACCAACACTTGGTACTCTTTAGCCGAAATAAGGATATCGGCTAAAGAGTGGTTGGCTGGATTAAACCAACACTTGGTACTCTCTTAACAGAAATAAGGATATCATAAATAAATTGGCTTGGCTGGATTAAACCAACACTTGGTACTCTTTAGCCGAAATAAGGATATCGGCTAAAGAGTGATTGGCTGGATTAAACCAACACTTGGTACTCTTCAGCCGAGGTAGGTTCTCGGCTAAAAGAGTGGTTGGCTGGACTAAACCAACTCTTAGTACTCTTCAGCCGATGGTAGCTATCTCGGCTAAAGAGTGGTTGGCAGGTATACTTATAGTTGCAATGTTAAGACCGATATAAAGTATCTCGGCGAGTGAATGCTGTACCTCATCCAAGACTTCAGTTAGAAAGTAAAGAACAAGCATAGAGATCAACTGAAATAAGAGTTGGAACAAAAAGTAGACTTCATTGAAAATTCAAAGAGAGTATAGCGGGTGGGGCCTCAGCCCGGTTACAATCTGTGACCAAAAGCAAAGAAAAAAAAAAGAAGCAAAAAGAAGAGAAATACAAAGTCAGTTAAACAAATCATCAAGATCAGCATCAATATCAACCCGGAGCCCGGTTTCAGACGGGAGCGCGGTCTCGATTGGGAGCTTGGTCTCAGCAGGCAGCTCGTTGGTCAGGTCTTCCACCATTGGCTCCGACCGAACTGACTGATCGACAGGGTTATTGACAGCCGGAGTATCTTTTGGCACGGTTTCTTCTTCATCATCTGAGTCCTCAAGAAATTGTTGCTGAAGGGCAGCAGCATATTCCGTCATAGAGCTCGGAATGAAGTATGCCGGAGCGTTAAAGACCTCGGTCTCTGGACCGTGACCGAGCTACACTACAGCCACCCTCCAACCGCATTTGAAGAAGAGATCCTTGGCAGCTTCACATTGTTTAATGTAAGTCGCCTCCCCCTCCTTGTAACCCGGAGCTCGGCGTCATCAGCACTCTTCTTCAGCTTCTCTATCTCGGCGTTTTTTCTTTCCCTCAAGTTTAGCCAGTTCGCGCAGATATTTGTCTTTTATCTCGGCTGCGGCTTTTTGTTTTTCTGCTTCAGCCGAGCTAACAAGTCCGGTCAGACGACCGTTCTCAGATGTTAGCTCGGCTATTTGCTTCCTGGCTTGTTCTAGCTCGGCCGTTTTTGGCTTCAACTTCTGCCATGGCTTGCCTTGTTGTTTTTCGGAGTTCCAACACTCACTTGTGAGCGATGTGGTTTTTTGTATGGCCTGCAAAAGAATGATAAGCACTTTTTCAATATAACCGAGGTAAAAGTTGGAAAATTTTCATTGAAAATCAAGTAAAAGGGCAACTTACCAGCACCATCGATTTGTTGACGAACGAAGGCCTTCAGCTCGGTCAGATGGTCGTAATGCCTCATATCGGCTGGAAGGCAAACACCTTTAGCCAGGTTGAATGCCATCATGTGTCTTTTTCGGCGACCACTTAATCAGTATCAGTGATAGCACGGTTCTGGAAAGTGATTTTGGGTGCCCACTTGGAGGAGCTAGCCCAGTCGGAACGCTCCTATTGCGGACTCGGTGGAGGGCTTGATGGAAGAATGGTTTCGTCTTCATCGACAAGGCGCTGCTCGGTTGGGGTAGTCCGGGCGCGCTTGCTTGGACGAGATGAGGAGGGTTGTTGAGATGGAAGAGCTACCACGGTCTCAGTGGATTGACCGGTTTGTGGTACCCCGGCTTGGTATGTTTCAGTTAGGAGGGCCCTTACTCTATTCCTCTTCGCCATTTCTTCTTCAGCCGTAGTACGGACCAGGTTGATTTGAGGCAAGTTTGGGTCCGGTTCAGGGGAGGCTTCTAGCAAAAAATCGGTTACCTTCGCTTTTCGCCGACTACTATATCGGTATGTCGGTTCAAAGTTCAGTAGCTTGGCCCAACTTCTTTCAGGATATCGCAATACGGCGCGAAGTGTGTCCAAATTGGGGTAACTGTACAACGACTTGTGATGGGTTGAATCTGCATAAAGAAGACAAAAGTTAGATCGGTTCAGGAATTGGGGACCGAAATAAAGAGAAGCATGCAACAAAGCCGAAGTAATTATACCGGGGGTTCCTTTCTTCCAGTTTATACTGCGGCCTGGGATCTGGGCTTGGTGGTCTTCAAAATTCCCAGATACCCAGAAAAAATCATCATCGTTTAAATCTTTGTCCGGTGTGTCCTTTATTATTTTCTCACGCCGGCGTCGTATTCTTAAATAATAAACCCAGCCGTCCTCTTTTGAGCCTATGGAATATTGGTGGAAGAGTTCGGCTAAACCGAGGTTAATACCAGCCCGGCGATTTAGCTCGGCTATACCATTTATTATGCGGTATGAGTTTGTGGAAAGCTGGGTTGGGCATATCCTAGTTTGCCTAAGGAATTCACAAAGTAAGGGTTGAACAGGAAATCTTAGTCCGGTTTCTATTATGGACAAAAGGGTAAAGGGAACAAAGCCAGGGTTTCCCCATGGTGTGGTATTTAGTTCGGCTAAAGTAAGGTGAACATCGTCAGGGATGTTATAATCCTTTCGGAATTCAGCCATTCCACCAGGTGTGTTTACTAAAAACCTATACTTTCCCATTTATGGATTAAGTTATGAATAAATTAAACTTGTCTTAGCTCGGTCAGAGAAAGGTGCTGAGTAGCTCGGTTGAGCGCTCAAAGGAGTGCCTGGGCAACCTAAAGTCTGCAAAGTGAAAAACAAAAGTGTTAAGCACAGATCGTGGGACCGTGCTAAAAGAAATAAAGGCAAGATAAATGTAGTCCTAACTCGGTTTGAGGAAGGGGTTCAATAGCTCGGTCTGTGCAAGGGGTTTGTTATTCCAGTTTGTGCAAGGGTTTGTTACTCGGTTTATGTAAGGGTTTTGTTAGCCCGGTTGAGCCTCTAGGGGCAGCGCTCTTAGTTCGGTTTGAACTACGAAGGCTGGTCTAGCCCAAGTTATAGCTCGGCCGTGGTTGAGACTATCAAGCACACTATTACGCAGACTTAGTACGGTTTGTTAACTCCGCTAAGTTAAATCAAAAGATGATTTAACTTGTTAAAACTACTGGTGTGGCATGAAGTGTTAGTTCGGTTGAATGGTCTGCTTAGATTGACATCTACTACAAACAACTTCCTAGTTCGGTTTTATTATGATTTTGGATCAAAACTAGTGTTTCTCATATTATTTCTTGAATCCAAGTGGTTCTATTACTAAGTTTTTTCAGAAAACACAAGGCAAAGCAAAATGAAAAAATGTGTTCTGCAAGAACACTATGCTATGGAAAAGGCAAGTGGAGAGATAGAGGAGGCAAGAGCTTCGCAGTTACCAGATTGAAGAACAAAAGAGGCTCAGAGACAAAAGAGAGAGCAAAAGGAAGAGAAGATGAATACTGTAGGAAATGATTCAAAAAAAAGGGGTTTTTTACTTTGTGTAGGGCTTTTTGGCGGGACTGTTCAAAAATTGTGAAGTACGAAGAACGGCATGACAGCTATGCTGGGCTAATAAAAGTCTGCCACGTGTCCATTGGAATGAGAAGCGATTCAGTTGCTGTGATTGAAGAGACGTTTTGACTGGACAGGTACAGCCCGGTGTGAATTTAGCTCGGCTGGAAAGGCTAAAAGGGTTTTTTAGCTCGGCTGGAAAAGCTGAAGAGTTTTAGCTCGACTGGAAAGGCTTAAGAATTTAGCTCGGTCGTCAGGCTAAAATTGTTAGCTCGGCTGATAAACAGGTAATCCCTATCATGCTACGCAGATGGAATTAAAGGGCAATTGAGAGGGTAATTTATATGAAAATTGGGCCGAGCTGGGCCATGGGCCGTTATGGCCAACAGTACGAAGGGCTGAGTAAAAAGGCATAAAGATACTTCGGTTCGCAAGGGCGTAAAGTTACTCCAGTCGCAAGAGGCGTAAAGTTACTCCGGTCTGCGAAGGCTTGAAGTTACTCCGGTCCCAAAGAACTTGCGGTAAGTTCGGTCGTCACACACAAAGTTATCCCGGTCGGGACCGGAGTATTGGTTATCCCGGTCAAGACATACCATGGCTAGCATTGGGAAAGCCGAGGTAAGAGCAGTAAATGGAAGAGCCGAGCTAAAGTTATCTCGGTTTAGTCTGCGGCTTAGCATAGCCATGCTTACCTCGGTCATATTGAAGTCTGACCATGGTAAAACCATCTCACTTGGTTCGTGCAGTGAGGGGGTGTTGAAGGATAAGCATTATTCTTCAGGAGTATGAATCCTAGGAGGACTCTACATGGAGGAGTAAAAGTCCTACTAGGATTGTGCCACACGGAACCTACAAAAGCTCACAAACATCACCTATGGAGAGGTAACTGAACTTTGATTCCCGAATACGGAGAGCTTTTTGTCTATTTTGCTAACTTAGGCATCGGAGAGATATCCGGCACACACCCACCGGCTAGCTCACGTTTGTGTTTTCAGGGAGTAAAGCGACGTCGTACGAAGCAGCACAATCTTGATCAACAGGATTATACGAGAAGGTTTATTTCTTTCCCGTACACTACTATATAATAAAAGCTTCAACGTTACACCTTATTGTGGTGTGAAAGTGTAAAAAAATTGCTTTTGAACCCTACAACTAAATGGGTTGAGACTATGCACTTGGTGATGCAAGTGTGATGAATGTTGTTGGCTCTCTTATGTAGCAAACTTAGCCTAGTATTGGTTTTCTTTTAGTCCATTAGTATAAATATTATGTGCACTTTTAATAAGTGTCAAATAATCAAAGATAAATTGTAATGCCCATGTATTTAAACACCATTTTATAAGTTACCAATCTATTATTATCATTCAATTCCACAACCTTAATCTGATTTAGAGAAAGAAAGACAATAAATTTATAAATCAAAACAAATTTATTCCTCGCAAATCAATCATCTTATATGTTACAACAATTTACAAAATAAGGAACTACAAAATATACATCAAATTGCCCTAGGGACTTACACCTTTCAAAGTTAAGAGCCTTGCTCACAATAAAATAAAATCCTATCTCGACAAGTAAGCTTGCTAGCTAAAGACAAGAAACATCAAAAGATCTTCAATGCTCCATCGAGAACTCCATTAGCTTCTCAACAAGCAAAGTTGCACCTTGATTACCTGGAATTTGAAGATATCCAGCCCATAAAACGGGAGTGAGCATTGATGCCCAGTAGGAAATAAACTTAACACAAATATATATATATATATATATATATATATAAATGTTCACGATGGTTATGTTCATGCAATGCACTGTAACTTTGTTTGAAAATCAATGCTCAATGTAAACCTTTAAAACCCACGATTTTCTCTACACTGGGACCTTAACCTTTTCGAGAAAACCTCTTTTTCCTTTTTATAAAATTTCAGAACACATCTTATAATACCCCCACATTTACCGGCCACCAAGCACGGAAAGGCAATTGGACACTTTTTTTCATTTAAAAAATATCTCCACATTTATAGTCCACTAAGCACAGAGGGGCAATTGGACACCCGTTACATTTCAAAAATACCTCCACATTTATTGACCACCAAGCACAGAAGGGATATTGGACACCCAACACAATTATTCAACCATATCCCCCACATTTATCAGTGCTAAGCATGGAAGGGCAATTGGGCACCATAACACCCATAACATGTTCTAAAATTTACACATACCCAATTACATAATCCAACACTTAATCCATTACAATGTGGATGCAATGCAATGCATGAGTTTGCAATATTATAATTTAATTGAAGTCCAATTCAATCACACACAAAATCAACACATAAATACAATATGAAATATTTATATATTTCCATGTCTCCAAGTCATTCTCACCATCAATTTTAGTTATATACCAATTCATACATTATACTGTTCAACATTTCCAAATTTCTACACAATGCGACTTCCTTGAATCCTCAATTAACATCATAATAACGCAAATTTTATCTCACTTATGGATACTCAAGAGTATTAATTGAGATTTCATGCCCAAAATAATAACAACAACCCACCTCATGATATTCAATAGAAAAGCATAAACTTACATAACATTTGACCTTTCATTGATTCTCTTTTACTGTACAAAAAATGACATATGCATATATACATTTATAAATTCTAGATCCTGAATCTATAACATATGACATGTGTGAGTGAACTAGAACAAAAGAAAGTATAATTAAGTTAATGCCTTACTGGCTACATCTTTCTAAGTCTATGCTTGGGAACAACAAAATGAGTTAAACTCCATACACATAAAGCCCAAGGCTTGTACAACAAGTATTTACATAAATGAACAAAAAGAAGCTCTCGGCTCAAAGGTCCTTCCAAGCTACGTACTTGGTGGAGGCATATTATCAGCACCTGAAAGTTGTTTTCCACGTAGGGTGAGCTAAAGCCTATTAGAGATACTTGAACACAACATATGAAGCTTAATAAAGTTAAATAGTGAATGCATATGCGTGTCGTTTACCAAAACATTACACTTTCTCTTTCAAAATAATGTAATGCCATAGTTATATGTCAATTCATAAACAATATTAGACTTAGAAAACATGAAAGTGAATACAAAACACTAGGAATCTCTAGGTACGTGTCTGCCAGTAAGCTATAAAAATACTACTCAGGCCATTTTACTGGTACTAACCGGAAGGATCAGCACCTAACCGTAGGGGCTTCTGGACTTTTACCAAGGACACACAAACCAACATAATAAAACCACATCCACACTCCCTAACCAAATTCACCAAGGTATGTACCCTTTTTTCTTAAAACGATACATTTTTAATGTTTAAGTATGAAACAATGCTCAATGCAAGATGTATGAGTAGTTGGTTTCAATTAACCTAATCCTTATGCAATTTATACAACAATCAAAGTTATTCTTCACTGATAGTCCAAAATAGATATCTCTATATAACTGATAAATTTCCAACAACAAATATAATTTCAAAATCTCAAAATTGGAGTGATAATACATATCCAACTCCACCCTCATCATTAACATATACATTCATTTTATCTTTTCAAAATTCAACATCTTTCCTTGTTAATCAAAGGTCAAACACTAATGATTTCAAATGAAACATCTTTTACTTTCAAAAACCTATTTATAAGAGAAAATTTTAATATTTCAACATAACTCAACAACATACTCACTCCCACATCCTTTCTTAGGAACTTATTTTGAAAACCCCATTTTTCATTTCAAAACCAAACCCTAAATAAAACCCCCATCTCCCAAATCACAATATTTGACAAGAAGCACATAACTAAGCTAAGAATCATTCAAGAAGGTTGAAGAAGTCCCTACCTCAAGAGTAAAAGAAGAAGGAAGTAAGTGTTGAAGTTTGGTGGAGCCAAAAGCCAAACCTTCTCTGATTAGATTGATCTCCTCTACGGGCTTTATGTTTTACTCCAAAGCACTATGGTGGTGGAATCAATAGGTTAGGGTGTATGGGAGGGTTTTAGGTAAGAACTAGAGAGAGAGAGAGAGAGAGAGAGAGAAGAAGAAGAAGAAGAAGAAATTAGGTTTAGAAATGTTTTAAAGAGAGAGAGAGAAATGAAACAGTGACAAAAAAGGTATTTCCCTGATCTGATATACGCACAGACCACTTGAGCAACTAAACCACCGTTCGAACGTAAGACATAAAAACAGAGAACTGCTCGAGCGACGAAAACATGGCTCAAGTGCATAATGACCCACTCTTAGAAGTTTTGCAGAGTGCAGAAGATCGCTCTACTTGAGCGAAGATAGAACCGCTCGAGTGAAGATAACCCTACTCCTAGAAGTTTTGCAAACTTGCAGAAAATACTGGGGGAACTCAAAGACTGCTCGAGCGACAAAAGCATTGCTCGAGCGAACAAGAAAAGATACAGACAGCAACTCTGTTGAAAAACTAACTTCCAACCTGTTCAAGACATAACCAATAACTCCAAATGACTAAATCCAAACAACTACAAGATAAGAATGAGTATATACAACAATAGAAGTATTGAATCCCTGATCCAAGAACATGAAAGGGTTGGGTCTAACACATGCTATTATATTTCGACATAACGTACCAATTTAATTTAAACCCTCATTTAAAAGCAAAATTAGGGTGTTTTTATCATTTCATCATCAAATCCACAAATCATAAAATACTTCTCATCAATATCTCTAAACATTCAAAACATTTCGAGAACTTGAGTAAAAACCCTATTTTTGAATATAAACATCTTTTAATCAAAGATTTCAAACTCAAATCAACCCATAATCCCCAAAATATAACATAATCAAACAAAATCATAAATGATTAGAGTTAAGAGAACTCCCTACCTCACAGATGAGAGCTACCTAGGAAGACTCAAGCAAAAACCTCGATGAAACCGTGATCCAATCGATTAAAAGAACGATCTTCACTCATCTTTCACTAATCTTGTATGATCTATGGTGGATCCTTCGTGTAATGGGGTGAAATCAAAGGTTTTGAGGCTAAGTTTTTCGGACATGGAGGAGTGAGGGAGAGAAAAGAAACAAAAAGTAGGTTTTATACTAGCTGATACCAAACAAACCACTTGAGCAACTATTCTTGCACTTGAGCATCAAAGACACAACACTGCTCAAGTGATGAAACCTTCTCTTGAGCTCAGAACTCATACTCCTAAAACTTCAGACTGAACTAGGGTAGACTACTTGAGCGACCATTCATGAGCTCGAGCGAACTTCAATATCTCCCAAAATCTCAGACCTGCAAAAGTATTAGATGACCCACAAGACCATTCGAGTGAACACTTCTTCGCTCGAGTGAAGAAGAAAATTTTCAGACTATTACATTCAACAATTTTTATCACATTCTTTGAATCCTAGTCAACATTGTGTCTAAAGGGTTCATGCCTAGAAACCCCTTATTAATCAAGGATCTAAGAGGGGAAAATTAGGTTAAAGATGAAAAAAGTAACTCATGTATATTTTACTAAAAATGTTGAAAAGGAAAAACAAAAAGAAAGAAAGAGTAAAATTTAATAAATATTTTTGGAAACCAATTGTAGTTTTATTTATTTATTTATAGTTTTTATATTTTTTTATGGGAAAAGTAATAATCAGATTAGAAGTAGAAATAACTTTTTAAAAATTCTCTTAGGGGTGTGAATTTTCAAGAACTAAACATAAAGTTAATGGGTTATCATTGAATAGTTTTGGACATGAATCTAAAAATGATACCACCCGATAACATAGAAAATAGAAAGATCATTAGTGTCAAACTTGCATAACACCAATTTAATTTGACTATAACGTGTTTAATTTAATTATTATATAAATATCAATTTCACTATATGTAATAATATTCTATCTCCTCTATACAAATGCTCAAATATATATCATTCATCCATTCTTAATTTTTATATAAACCAAAATTTGCATAATTTGAAGGTAGTGTTTAAATTACAGGTTTGATGAATGACCACAAAGTAAAATTTTAGAATAACGGTAATATTATGTCATAATCTACATAGAATATCATTAGCAAATTAAAAAAATAAACGAGACACTAAACTCTATCTTTCAATTCTTGTCATTCTTATCTATTTATGTGCAAATACAGAGAGTTGGTGCATAAATATGCCTCACTATTCTTAAAAAAGACTAATGCATACCAAATGAAGAATGTACAACAAAGAAGAAAAAAATTGATTAGTGGCCGATGAAGAAAAATAGATGACACAAATAGAAGAAAATCTATTATATTGCGGTGTAAGCAAACATTAATTGATAAAAATATTAATATGTTTATTCAATTTATTCACATTGCTTGCTGGGGATGGTTCGGTGGTTGGACTTTTACCGTTTCTCACTCATTGTTGGACTCATTTTCTCTTAAAAACTATGTAATGAAGTTTTTTTGAAGATCAAAAATTAATTTTGATAAAATATATATATCTTGTTCACATTAAGTATTTCTGTTTTAGGGATATACCATTGTGTTTAGTAATTTTGTATATATCATACATTATTTTGGAACAACATGCACATCAAGCACCAGTATCACACACATTTCTAATTGTTAGGTTTTTATTCTTGGCAATCCGGTTTGACAAAACTCCTTTCAGTTGTAATTGTATTCGATCTTTTATTTCAGTAAAGCTATGAGTTTTTAGATGTGAATCCAACCCAAATTGTGCTTTGCAGAGAAGTTTGTGAAGTTAATTCTTTCATGTTTGCCACTTCGTTGATTATGTCGGGGATTGAGCTGCCCGGTCACCTCGCGGGAGTCGAGGGGGCAGCGCCCCTTGGCGGGTTCTGGGCAATGCCCAAGCAGGGTCAAGGGGCAGTGCCCCCTAAGCAAAAAAACAAAATTGCAATCAAAATTGTTTATCTGCTCAAGCGGTCATTCCTGCGCTCGAGCGAAGATCGCGACCTTTCAGAAGTTTCACTCACCTGCAAAAGTACTGGGAGTTGTTTTTTCCCACTCGAGCGTAGATCGGCTCGAGCGGCCATTCTTGCGCTCGAGCGGAGATCATGGATTTGTTTGCTATAAAAGGTGCGGTTCAGTTAGATTTTAGGGTACGACTTCCAGATCTTCTTCTTGGGTATTAGAGTTTTCATCTTGAGCTTCTTTGCTAGTTTATTTGATGTTTGTTTGAGTTTAACTCATAGTTTGAAAAGTATACATCAAAGGATTGTTTGTTTTGTTCAATACAAAAGAGAGAGTTGTTCTTTGGTGGATTTTGAAGAATTTGGACTAGAAGCTTTGGTGGATTCTGGAGTGGCTCATCGTTGTAGATTAGACAAGACAATTTTGAGGTGAAGACCGTGGTGAAAGAGGTATATAGGGGTCGGTTCAATTCGGGTGTGGATTCGCTAGGTAATTGAGAGTACACTTGTGTTATTCCTTTTGTCTTCTTAGTGGATTGTTTTGTGGCTTTTGCTGTGGCTTTTTTATTACAATTGGAGGCGCGCCAATTGTGGTTTTTCTACGTTAAAATCATTGTGTTGATTTGTCTTCATTGTTTGATTGGGATTGTTATTTAATGCTTAAAATTGATATATAATCACAAATCAATATCTAGGGGATTTCTAGATTTTTCACTAATGTTAATTTTTTTGATGAAGAGAAATCTTTAAAAAATAGAGTTGTTTAGATCCACTATGAAAGTAAACTCTAAATATCTACAATCATTTGCAAATCAGAACTATCAATTAAGTCGAAAAATATTAGTGAGGTATTGAATACAAAATATCCAAGTTTGCGGCATCCAAGTGCCTTCTATTTAAAATAAAATTAATGTATTAAGTTTGACCAAAACATTCATAATCATATAATTTGTTTTGGTTCACTTTTGGTTATTAGTCACATAAACAAAGAATTTGTAAAGATAGAGGCAATTTTACTAGTAATATTAACCATATTTATGTACATACTAAATGTTACATTTATTATGAACTTATGTCTTACTATTATTATGTTAGTTTAATGAACCCCACTATTAATATATGTTATCAATAAAGTAATGATGTGTATCAAGTGATAAGCAAAATATGATTAAAAGAATGAGATCATTATAAGAATATTAGAATTTCTCCTTCAATGTTGTAGTTTACATTGATCAGAAATTAATTACCATAAATAATTGGGGCTAACAACATTGCAAATATATCTAGTATTCATTAGCCTTTTGAGTAGATAAGAGTTCATCTATATAAGGCCTCATTATCAACCCCTTCTGCAACTATCACACCTCCAAGCTTTCTCTTGATTATATAGCCTATTTCTCTCTCTTGCTTATGTTCTTCATGATCACCATGTCCTTCTCAGCTTTGAAAAAGCCAATCCACAATGCAAATAAGGCTTTGCTTTTGGCTTTCACTCTGTGTCATCTAATGTTTGGTGTTTCAGAAACAAAACTCAAATTGGGCTTCTACTTTCAAGCATGCCCCAATGCTGAGTCCATTGTCAGTTCTGTCATCAAACAAGCCACACTCACCAACCCAAGAATCCCTACTCTCTTGCTCAGGCTCCATTATCATGATTACTTTGTTGAGGTCTCTCTCTCTCTCTCTCTCTCTCTCTCTCTATCTTTGAATTTCCCTATATATATATATATATATATATATATTTATGTATGTACGCGTAAAATTTTTTAATAGGCACGTATGTGTTTGATTGTTTGTTACAAGGGTGTGATGGGTCAATTGGTTAACTCCAGCCCACATGGAGTAGTTAGAGGTTGGAAATTGGGTCTCTAAGTCAAGAAGGAAGAGGGAAGTTGGCAGTTGGCAGCTAGGCAGCCCAATTACTCCTTCACTTGACTTTGTTTCCTCTCTTTTATGTATAAATAGAGGCGGAGAGGAAGAGAAGAGACACACAGAAATAGAAAGAGGCAACATAGAGTGTATAATCTGTGTGCGAGAGAGTTCTATAGAGAGAGAGTGAGGTGTGAGTGTTGTAACTCCCTCTGGGAAAAATTCTATAGTGGATATCTCTCCCGTGGGTGTAGGCAATTGCCGAACCACGTAAATCTCTTGTGTTATTGTGTGTGATTGATTTCTAGAGTGCATTAATCCTAATAAGTGGTATCAGAGCTATGTTGGTCGATTTTCAGAAAAACAGGGGGGTGTTTTTCAGAATTGCCCAGAAATTAAGTTGTTCGAAATTAACTTTTGAGAATACCAGGAGGAAGATCTCGATGAGAGGAGTCTAGACCTAGAAAGAAGGGAAAAAATGGAGGTCGGGGTGGTCCATACGCGTCGGTCAAAGTTTGGCGCGCAAAGTCAACTTCGAACCAGAGTTCCACTCACGGCTGGAGGTTAAAGACGACCAGGTTGTAGCCAATCCATATACTTTAAATATTTTTCTGGGGAAATTATAGCACAAGGGTAAGCTTAGCTCAGTGGTTAAAGCTTTGGCCCTTAACTCCTTGGTCAAGGGTTTGAATCCTCCAAGCTTTATTTCGAGAATTTGAATTCTGTTTTTGGGTATAGCCCAAGTCAGCGCCAACTCACTGCTAGTCATCACCACGTCATCGGAAATTGGCAGCCACGTCACTGACACATCATTGCCACCTCAGCGCCACGTCATTGACAACTGGCAGCCACGTCATCGCTACGCCAGATCCACGTAGGCGCCACGTGTCTGCCACATCATCACCGTCGATTGACCAGTTGACCCGACCCAAAGGTGAATGAGTTATCCGGTGTAGTGCGGCTATAATATATCTGCAGATTTGAACCTTTGAACTTATTTTGGCTAGATCTGAGCCATTTTAAGTCCGATTTTGGCGATCCAATAGTGGTTTCTAACTATTTGGAGTATTCTGGAGAGATCTGTATGGTCAAATTTTTGATTTAGAATTTATGTAAAAAGAAAGTAGACGATAGAGGAATCTACATCAACTTTAGGATCCACGATCAAGTTGAATCCTTCCAATTATCCAATCTGGAAGTCGCGGATGGAAGACATCCTATATTATAAAGACCTGTTTGACCCTATTGCTCTAAAAGAGGTTAAACTGGAAGAAATGAAGGATGAAGACTGGATAAAGATGAACCGGAAGACTGTCCGTTGTATCAGACAATGGATAGACCACAGTGTGTTCCACCATGTCGCCCAGGAGACAGATGCATATGTCCTTTGGACAATGTTAGAAGGAATGTACCAGTCAAAAACTGCCCGAAACAAAGCCTTAGTGATGAGAAGGCTTGTAAATCTGAGGTTGAAGAATGGTGTATTTGTTGTCGAGCACACCAATGAATTCAAAAATCTGGTGAATCAGCTTGCAACCGTCAAGATGCCCTTGGACGATGAAATGGAAGCCATATTACTACTTAGTTATTTACCGGACAGTTAGGAGACGTTGGTGGTTTCTCTCAACAACTCTGCACCAAAGGGTAAGCTAACCATGAGCATGGTCACAGATGCTATGTACAATGAAGAGACAAGGAGAAAAGACATGGGAGGTAATCAGACCCATGCTCTTGTCACAGAAGGCAGAGGCAGAGACAGAGAGAAAGGTAGCGGAAAGAGCAGAGGAAGAAGCAAGAGCAGAGGCAGATGGAACAACATGAGTAAATCTAGAGACAACAAAGGACGAGAAAACTCCAGCTTCACTTGCTTTCACTATGGCCAGAAGGGTCACATAAAAAGGAACTGCCGAAACTGGAAAGATAAACGCCAAAGTAGTAAGTCAAAGGGAGATGAGAACACGACAGCCACAACAACTGATGAAATACTTCTTGCAGCTGGTGAAGAGGATTGCCTTCATGTGGCTGACCACAGCTATACAGAGTGAGTGATAGACACAGCTGCATCCTATCACGCCACTTCCCACAGAGACCTCTTCAGCTCATACAACGCTGGAGATTTTGGCACTGTTAGAATGGGGAATTCTAGCTATTCGAAGATTGTGGGTATTGGAGACATTAGTATTTAGACTAATGTTGGACACAAGCTGGTTCTCAAAGATGTGAGGCATATTCCAGATTTGCGCCTCAATCTT
Organism: Camellia japonica; assembly: GCA_030407325.1. Lineage (NCBI taxonomy): Eukaryota > Viridiplantae > Streptophyta > Magnoliopsida > Ericales > Theaceae > Camellia > Camellia japonica. The sequence continues at coordinate 139,768,594 of JAPPVO010000016.1, read as the reverse complement.
ATCTCTAGAAGTGCCCTGGACCGACAAGGCTATACAAGTACATTTGGAAATGGCCATTGGAAGCTGACAGGAGGAGCTTTGACAATCACCAGAGGAGAGATGTCTTCAACACTGTACAAGACTCAAACGAAGATCTGTCTGGAAAGTCTTAATGCAGCAGAAGACAAGGAGTCACCAGACTTATGGCACAGAAGACTGGTTCACATGAGTGAGAAGAGATTGCATCTGTTAGCAAAGCAATCCAAGATACCCTTATCCAAATGGAGTGCCCTAAAGCCGTGTGATCATTGTCTTTATGGCAAGCAGCATCGAGTATCATTCAATTCAACGAGCAAGAGGAAAACAGAAGTGCTCAGTATGGTATACTCAGATGTTTGTGGCCCAATCAAAGTGGAGTCACTTGGCGGCCGCAAGGATTTTCTGACCTTCATTGATGATGCATCAAGGAAGTTGTGGGTGTATTTCCTGAAGACGAAGGATGAGGTATTCCAGCACTTTTAGGAGTTCCATACAATGGTGGAAAGAGAGACCGAAAAGAAGTTGAAGTGTCTTCGCATAGACAATGGTGGCGAATACACTTCCAATGCTTTTGAAGCATATTGTGCTAGCAGAGGTATCCGGCACAAGACAACAGTTCCCGGTACCCCACAACACAATGGTGTGGCAGAGAGGATGAACCGTACTATTATTGAAAGAGTTAGATGTATGCTTAGAATGGCAAAGTTGCCAAAGTCATTTTGGACTGAAGCCGCTCGTACAGCCTATTATCTTATCAACAGGTCACCTTCAGTCCTGTTGAATTTTGCGATACCTGAGGAAGTTTAGTCCAGAAGAAAGGTATCATATTCTCACTTGAGAGTCTTCAAGTGTAAGGATTCACAGATATCTCCAAGGAAAACAGACAGAAGCTTGATGACAAGTACACTCTATGTGTATTTGTGGGCTATTCAGATGCAGCATTTAGGTACAAGTTGTGGGACCCAGTGAACAAGAAGATGTTCAGGAGCAGAGATGTTGTGTTCTAAGAAGACCAGACAGTATCAGATTTTGAGAAGTCTGCAAAGTCTATAGATGTCATCACTCCAGACTTGTTCCCATCTCCGGAGCCATCACAACATGCTAGATGTGATGATGTGCAACAAGAAGTGCTAGAGTTGTAGATCCTATGCCAGAAATTGAGGATCAAGAGGAAAGAGATGAAGACCCGGATGAAGAGGGTGTTGAGCAGGGGGAGCAACCCCCTCAACCAGAGGCAGCTAGACCTCAGTTGCAAAGATTTGGAAAAGCTGCCGTACCATCAACCAAATATCCTGCTTCTCAGTATATTCTGATTACTGATGAGGGGGAGCCTGAGAGTTTTTCGAAAGCAAAGAGTCATACAAAGAAAAATTGTTGGATGCAAGCCATGAAGGAGGAAATGATTTCTTTGCAGAAGAACCACACTTATAAGCTTGTTTTACTTCCAAAGGGCAGGAAGGCATTGAAAAACAAATGGGTGTACAAATTGAAGAAACATGGCAACGGTATAATACTAAAGCATAAAGCTCGCTTGGTGGTCAAAGGTTTTGGGTAGAATAAGGGAATTGATTTTGATGAGATCTTCTCCCCAGTTGTGAAGATGACTTCCATTCGAGTAGTTCTGAGATTAGCAACTCACTTGAATCTGGAGGTAGAACAGATGGATGTCAAAACCGCCTTTTTCCATGGTAATTTGGAGGAAGAAATCTACATGAGCAACCAGAAGGATTTGAAGTTAAAGGGAAACAGAATCTAGTCTGCAAACTGAAGAAGAGTCTCAATGGCCTAAAGCAAGCGCCGAGACAATGGTACAAGAAGTTTGATTCATTCATGGTGGATCACGAGTACACAAGAACGGTAGCAGACCAGTGTGTATATTTCTGAAGGTTTTCGGATGGAAACTTCATCATCCTACTTTTGTATGTCGATGATATGCTGATCATTAGACAGGATATTGCTATGATTAACAAGTTGAAAAAGGACTTGTCGTAGTACTTTGACATGAAGAATTTAGGCCTTGCACAACAGATTTTGGGCATGAAGATTGTTCGTGACAGGAAAGCCAAGAAGATATGGCTGTCACAAGAGAAATATGTTGAACAGGTGATTGAAAGGTTCAACATGAAGGATGCCAAGCCAGTCAGCGCACCATTGGCCAATCATTTCAAGGTGACAAAGTGTTCGTGTCCCATGACCAGCTCTGAAAGGAAAGAAATGGAGGCAATCCCTTATTCTTTCGCAGTAGGGAGTTTGATGTATGCAATAGTGTGTACCCGGCTAGATATAGCTCACGCAGTTGGCGTTGTGAGCAGATTCCTCGCAAATCCAGGAAAGGAGCATTGGGAGGCAGTCAAATGGATTCTTCGAAACTTGAAGGGAGCTTCAAAGATGTGTCTACATTTTGGGGGAGCTGAACCAATTTTGGAGGGTTTTACAGATGCCGATATGGCGAGCGATCTTGATGCTAGAAAGTCTACATCAAGGTTTTTATTCACCTTTGCAAGGAGAGCTATTTCTTGGCAGTCCAAACTACAAAAGTGTGTTGCTTTATTTATAACAGAGGCAGAGTACATTGCTGCCGCAGATGTAGGAAAGGAAATGTTGGGGTTAAAGAGGTTTCTCTAAGAATTTGGTCTACAGTAAGAAGAGTACAAGGTATATTGTGATAGTTAGAGTGCAATTGATCTGAGCAAGAATTCCATGTACCATTCACGTACAAAGCACATTGATGTCCGGTATCATAATACAAGAAGTGATGGAAAAGCAGCTAATGAAGCTAGTGAAGATTCACACGGACAAGAATCATTCTCACATGATGACCAAGGTTGTCACCAGAGACAAACTGGAAGTTTGCAAAAATCTAACCGGGATGGATTTCAAGTAAGAAGTCAGTTATCCATATGGGTGTGGAGGGGAGAATTGTTAACTCCGACCCATATGGAGTAGTTGGAGGTTGGAGGTTGGGTCTCCAAGTCAAGAAGGAAGAGGGAAGTTGGCAGTTGGCAGCTAGGAAACCCAATTACTCCTTCACTTGACTTTGTTCCCTCTCTTTTATGTATAAATAGAGGCTGAGAGGAAGAGAAGAGACACACAGAAATAGAAAGAAAGAACACAGAGTGTATAATCTGTGTGAGTGAGAGAGTTCTATAGAGAGAGAGTGAGGTGTGAGTGTTGTAACTCCCTCTGGGAAAAATTCTATAGTGGATATCTCTCCCGTGGATGTAGGCAATTGCCAAACCACGTAAATCTCTTGTGTTATTGTGTGTGATTGATTTATGGAGTGCATTAATCCTAACACAATTCTGATTCAAAATGTTGTTGATGTTGAAAACAAAGCATCTGGTCACCCATGATTAGATGGTTTTGACGAAATAGAGAAAGCCAAAGAAGAATTGGAAAAAGTATGCCCAAGAGTAGTTTCCTGTGTAGACATATTCGTTTTGTTTGCCAGAGATGTTGTTGTCTTGGTAACACTCATCAAACTAAGTTGTCTTTTGTGTTTTTCAATTTCCAAATTTAGATTTTTTTTTTTTTAGTTTTCTATTGTAATTTGGTAAATTGGATTATTTTGAGAAATTTGGTAGTTTCTATTGTAATTTGGTAACTTGGTAAAAATCTATTATATTTCGGTGTAAGCAAACATTAAATTGAAAAACTATTAGTATGTTTTTCAATTTATTCACATTGAGTGTTGGAGATGGTTTGGTGGTTGAACTTTTACCCTTTCTCGCTCATTGTTGGACTATTTTCTCTTAAAAACTATGTAATGAAGTGTTTTTTGAAGAACAAAATTATTGATGAATATATATATATATATTGTCCACATTAATTTTTTCTGTTTTAGGGATATGACATTCTACCATTGTGTTTAGTAATTTTGTATATGTATCTTTCATTTTAATTTTGTTACCTTGATGTACATATATATGTAAATATATATCCTACATCATTTTGGAACAACATATGCATCAAGCACCAGCATCACACACATTTCCAATGTTATTTTATTTATTTATTTTTTTATGACGAGAAATTTTTAAAAAACAGAGTTAGTTAGATCTATTGTGAAAGTGAACTCTAAATATCTACAATCACTTGCAAATTACAACTATCAATTAAGCCAGAAAATATCAGTGAGATGTTGAATACAAAACATCCAAATTCGCAACATCCAAATGCCTTCTGTTTAAAATAAAATAAGTTTATCAAGTTCAATGAAAACATTCTAATCGTATAATCTCATTGGTGCGCTTTGTCATAACAGAGACAATTTTACTAGTAATATTAACCATATTTATGTACATACTAAATTTTACATTTATTATGAACTTATGACTTACTCTTATTGTATTAGTTTAATGAACCCCACTATTAATATATGTTATCAATATAGTAATGGCGTGTATCACGTAATAAACAAAATATGTTTAAAAAAATGAGATCATCATAAGAATATTAGAATTTCTCCTTCAATGTTGTAGTTTACATTGATCAGAAATTAATTACCATAAATAATTGGGGGTTAACAATATTGCACATATATGTAGTATTCATAAGCTTTTTGAGTAGATAAGAGTCATCTATATATGCCTCATTATCAACCCCTTCTTCAACTATCACTCCTCTACGCTTTCTCTTGATTATATAACCTATTTCTCTCTCTTGCTTATGTTCTTCATGACCATATCCTTCCCAACTTTGAAAAAGCCAATCTACGATGCAAATAAGGCTTTACTTTGGGCTTTCACTCTTGTGTCATCTAATGTGGGTGTTTGAGAAGTGGCTAGTTTTTAGGTTTTTTGGCTTTTTGACTATTTTAGTAGGCTATTTTAGTTTTTGTGTTTGGGAAGATATGATGGATTTTTATTTGGGTTGTGTATTAAAAAATATGTTTGAAATGATGTTTGAGGCTAAAATGACAAATTTGTTCCTAACCTCATTTTTTTCAAAATAAGTTTGAAGAGGCAAAATTGTCATTTATTCTTTGAAATGATTGGGCTGTCAATCCTTGTGCCTACACTGTCACGTTGACAGTGTAGGCTGTGCCCTATATATATACACTAGCGTATGCCCGTGCCTAAAGGCACGGTGTAAATAATATTAAAATTAAAATGCAATTATAAAAATATATTTAACAGATTGTACTCTACAATTCCAAATAAATCAAATATAAAAAAAATTAAATATCAACTTTTTAATTCAATATGACGTCGTAGTCAATAAACAACTGAAACAAAGAATAGTACGGGATGTTGGTTGAAGAACAACTATAGGAGGCATTGCAGTTGCTTTGATAGGCTGCATACTCCTAGCAATACATTTTTTGTATCGTTTGGACCAAATCATTCTATGTTCATAACAATATAAGCAAACACTACTCAACTGCACAAAGAGGAAACAGTGGATTACTCAACTGTAAGGAAGATGGCTTGCTAGGAACAACAGTACCAAAAATGCTTGATTGAAACTTGGCAGAATTCAGATTGCGATTGAAAGACGACACCTGAAACGAAATAAAACAATAATAATAAGACATATTTTTAAATGTTTATCATCGTTATATAATAAAAATGATGTTTTGTATAGGGATGGGTGAGAAATATGTTTTATTTTGCCCGTGCAATAAAAATAATAAAAAATAATTATACTAATATACTATCCATTTTATTTTTAGAGATATTAGAACCATTATACTATACACATTTTAATATACTATCCATAGAACCATAATACTATACACATTTTAATTCTAATAAATCTAGAGAAATATCCATTTTAATAGAATTATTATATTTTCAAATACTGAATTAATATTTCTCACCCATCCTTAATTATGTTTATCATCATTCAATATGTTCTAGATGTATAAGATATTGAATGTTTCTCTAATATTGTAGAGTACAGTCAGTTTTATTCAATATAAAAATAATAATGGTTCACTGACTGTATTTTTAAATGTGAACATATCTTTAAAATGTGAATCAAACACCCCATCAGCTAAAAATCTTCAGTGAACTGACAATACTCTTAAAAATAGATGGGGTGTTCACTGAAACTACAGATTTACCTCTCTCCATCAAATAGTTTGAATTATTAAAATGTGAGCATATAATAATCCTTTCAAGAAAATACAGTCAGTGACTGTTCTAGAAATATAATAAATATTTTGAAAATAGAGATAATAAAGTAAATCTGTAGTTTATAGCGTATAATGGTTCACTGGCTGTATTACTGATGTGTATTATCAGTGAATATGTATTTGTTTTACTGGTGTTTTGTTTTATAGACTATCAGTGAACACCCCATCATTAATTATATGTTCACATTAATGTCCTAGAGATATGCCTAGGACATTAATTATGCCTGTTTTCAATGAACACCCCATCTATAATTATCCCTACATATAATGGTTCACTGACTGTTCTGTGTTCACTGAAAAGGTATATCTCTACTCTCTCTCGCTGAACAGATGGGGTGTTCACTGATGGGGTGTTTGATATTTCTATATAGTACTCTACATATAATGATATCAGAACAGATGGAGTGTTTGATTCACATTTGATTAGAATTATTAGAATAATATAATTACAAAATCTGTTCTGCTTTATTATAAGATTTAGAATAATATGTGAATCAAACAAAAGCAGGGGTATGTAATATTTATTTAACAAATGTTGATCAGCAGATAGAGAGAAATTGATATGAATAAACAGAAATGATATAAATAAACCACAAAGAATCCCAAAGATGATATGAATAAACCATGAACCATAAATGATTATAAACAGAAATGAACCAGGAACAAAAATTATGATAAACCAGAAACCATGAACCATCAACAATTGAAGTATTTGCATGTAAGAGTATTTAATAAAAAACAGAACCAGATAGAGAGAAAATAGCAAGAGAAGAAAACGAAGGGGAACAGAGAGAGAAGGGGAATAGAGACAGAAATCTTACCTTGCACAGATAGAAGCCTCAGGTTAAACTTGCTTTATTTTGTATCTGCACCAACACAATTGAAGCAAATAAAATTAAGATATAGGTAATTAAGTCCCAAAAAATGAAAAATAAATAACAATCAATACATGAAGCATAAAGAGAAAGAAAGACGGAGACAGGTAACGGAGAGCTCCAGTCGGGGTTCGAAGCAGAGGGAGAAAGAAAGACGGTGGCAGCGGATTGAAGCCTTCAGAAAGCGAGTGGAAGGGTTGCGAATTGAAGCCACTGAGAGAGAAGGGGGGAGAGGAAGAGAGGCAGCGAGTGAGAGGGTTGCGAATTGAAGCCACTGAGAGAGAAGGGGGGAGAGGCAGAAATCGGGTGGGAGGGTTGCGAGTTGAAGCCAGTCGGAGAAAAGAGAGAGATAAAGAAGAGGAACAAAGAGGGAGATAGAGATAAGGATGAAATGGGAGGAGACGTGCAACAGAAAAGGAGAGAGAGATAAAGATGGAAGGGGGAGGAGACGTGGGTAGGTAGGAGAGGGAGAGAGCACCGAGTGTTTGGGCGGGAATTAAAGCATCCTCTCAACCATTAATGTTTATCACAATTGATCTGAGCCCTTAAAATGAAGTGTATCTCTGATACATTTTATATATTTTCAAAAATTGTTATGCTTTATTATATAGATATCTAATTGAAACAGGCCTAATTAAAGTTTTCATAATTAGTATCTTATATATATACATATATACCTGTGGGATTGCAAGGCTTGCAATGGTGAGACCAGAGATGACATCAGACCTTAGAAGATTTAGACTATAATTGTGTCCCCACTGAAAAACAGGGAAGAAAAATTGAAGACCCAGAAGCAATTTTTGACAGCATGTTTGGTTCTTGAACCTGTGAAGAGGATCATCTGGGAAGAAAATCTCAGACAGTCTGTCTCTGAGCTTCTCAAGGGTGGTTTTGTGGGGTGGCAAGCACACTGTGCAATTCCCAAAGATGACATGAATAAAATTTATTGATACAAAGAAATTTTGTTTGATAAAATTTGATATGTATCAGCAGATTTTATTTTATAACATATCAAATGTTGATCAGAAATGATGATAAACAGAAATAAACCCAAGTCAAGGATTTCAAAGCAAACTCAATATGTTCGCAATTAGAATCTCACCTGAAAACTTTCTGCTTTCTTCACAAGCCTTTCAAGCCAAAATCTGAAATTTCAAGCGGAAACTGAAATCATTAGATTTTATTTTTTAACATATCAAATGTTGATCAGCAGATTTATGCTATATAGCACAAAGAATCCCAATTGATGTGAATTCTCTATGGTTATTTGCATTGAGATTGTTTGTTCATCCTATTGTTGCTTTAATTGCTGAAAATTTAGTTAATTGTTTGTGGTTTTGACGATTTCTGATTGTGATGCGAAGTTCGGTGATTCTCTGTAAATTCATGTACACTATGTCTGTAAATTCATGTACACTATGTTTGTAAAAATATTTTGAATATCGTTTAATTAAAACCGGCTGCTATGAAGAATGAATAATGCCCCTGCTCTCATGAGTCATACCCCCAGTTTAAGGTGAGTACACAATGAAATCTATTGAAAATTTTATTACGCGTGTATAGACTGACTATGCATTTTTGTGGGGAGTATTTGAAAAAAAATGTGACAATTGTTGCTTTTGTTTTCATTTTTATATTTATTTTTTGTAAACTCGAACAATGATCATTAGGTGAATCATTTAGTGATTTTAAAATTTGAGTAATGAGAAAGACTCAAAAACTGTGATCTAAGACTCAAATGTTGATTAAAAAAATGAACAATTCAAATCTTAATATTATTTTAGTCTGTTATTATGATAATTTGAATTGTTCATTTTTTCAAATCCTATGTATAAATTAGTTATGAGAAAAATTAGATTGATAAGATAATTATAACTACATTATTTCATTATATATATTTGTCTTAAAAAAATAGACGATAAGTATAATTTTAAAAATAATCCACAATTTCTTTATATATAAAATCACATAATTATAATTACTAAATTAATATAATTATGTTTATGAATAATTTACAAATAACAAATAAACAAATTAAATAATTTTATGGTATATCTACACCCCACAAAGCCTCCAACTCACACAGTGGATTGAGAAGAATTCTCCCCCCACTATAAATAAGACAATAAAAGACTAATAAGGAGATTCAAACCGAAAAGCAAGTCCATTAAAATTATACTCACACCATACTAATAGATGCCGTTATTGTGTATCCAATTGTAACACCTATGACATTACCATACTGAGCTATTCCACATAGCTTCACCTGGATGCCTCTTGAGAAAAACAGAAATGACCCAAATCCATGAATATTTGAAATTTCTACCTTTACCCATATCATAGTTTCAACAACAATAAAACTAATCATAAAATTAATCACAAAAGATACACGGAAACAAATATAACTATAGATATTAAACATTGGAGCTTGTCATTGAATAATTATAAACTACTACACTTAAATTTTGCCCCTCATAATTCTAAATTGTAACTGTATTTTAGTGATCAATTCTGTATATAAATAAAACAGTACTTCTCTTTGCATAGAAACCAATCTAAAAATCAGAGGCAATCGTTATATGATTAGTTTCTGTGTTTCTTAAAATCGGACATAATTTTCATATGATTAGTATATGTGTTTCTAGACTTTTTCATTAATAAAATTATGGAATTGAAATTTGAGAGGTGGGGCTACCCCTCTATTACAGCCCATCCCATTCTATTTGCTTTTGTGTTGGAAAAATGTGAGGTGCCTTCAGATGGTGTTCCCATGTGGGTTCATGACAAACATGTCACTGGCTAACTGATTGTCTAACTGATCCAAACACCCATGTCTTCATCCCAAATGCTTCCTCTGTGTGGTATTGCCAACGAATTTGATTTACTGTCAATCTGGATTCTGTAGTTCTGAAAGTAGTCTGGGACAACACTAAAAACATACCTATAAAACCCATGAAGAAAAACACCTTTACGGAGTGTTCTTTCTTTGGCCATCACATCATTCACCAAACTTAAAATTTTCCCTTAGTCACCAAGTTATATTAAATCATAATTGAAAATGGCAAAAATGAACAACAAGAGAACCAAATGTTGATCAGCAGGTTTTTTGCCCCTCAATCAATGATATTTTTTCAATCAATGGCAAAATGGCAAGAGAAGACAACGAATGGGAATAGAGAGAGAAGGGGAATAAAGACAGAAATCTTACCTTGCACAGATGATATGAATAAACCGTGAACCAGAAATGATGATAAACAGAAATGAACCCAAGTCAAGGATTTCAAAGCAAACTCAATATGTTCGCAATTAGAATCTTACCTGGAATTTTTCTGCTTTCTTCGCAAGCCTTTGAAGGCAAAATCTGAAATCACAATTCAAAGCAAACTCAAAATGGCAAGAGAAGAAAACGAACCCGGAGAGCTCCAATCGGGGTTCGAAGCAGAGAGATGATGAAAACAGAAATGAACCCAAGTCAAGGATTTCAAAGCAAACTCAATATGTTCGCAATTAGAATCTCACCTGAAATTTTTCTGCTTTTCTTTGCAAGCCTTTGAAGGCAAAATCTGAAATCGCAATTCAAAGCAAACTCAAAATGGCAAGAGAAGAAAACGAACCCGGAGAGCTCCAATCGGGGTTCGAAGCAGAGAGAGAAAGAAAAGACGGCGGCGGCGGTTGGAGGGTTGCAAGTGGGAGGGTTGCGAATTGAAGCCACTGAGAGAGAAGGGGGGAGAGGCAGAAATCGGGTGGGAGGGTTGCGAGTTGAAGCCAGTAGAAGAGAAGGGGGAGATAAAGAAGAGGAACAAAGAGGGAGAGAGAGATAAGGATAAAATGGGAGAAGACGTGCAACAGAAAGGGAGAGAGAGATAAAGATGGAAGGGGGAGGAGATGTGGGAGAGAAAGAGAGTAGAGTGTGTTTGGGCGGGAAACAAATTACTCTCGACCGTTAGATATTCATTAGGATTGATCTAAACCATAAGGATGAAATGGGAGGAGACGTGCAACAGAAAGGGAGAGAGAGATAAAGATGGAAGGGGGACGAGACGTAGAAGAGAGAGAGAGTAGAGTGTGTTTGGGCGGGAAACAATTACTCTCAACCGTTAGATATTCATTAGGATTGATCTAAACCATTTAAATGAAGTGTATCTCTCATACATTTTATATAATTTCAAAAACCGTTCTGCTTTATTATATAGATATATATATATTTTTTAAATCAATAGATTTTAGGAGCTAAAAGGCTTTTTTTATAATTGAGACTAAAATAGCCTGTAGCCAAGCTTTCCAAACACCGCCAATGTTTGGTGTTTCAGAAACAAAACTCAGATTAGGCTTCTAATCTCAAACATGCCCCAATGCCAAGTCCATTGTCAGCTGTGTCATCAAATAAGCTACACTCACCAACCCAAGAATCTCTGCTCTCTTGCTGAGGCTCCATTATCATGATTGCTTTGTTGAGCTCTCTCTCTCTCTCTCTTTGAATTTCCCTATGTATGTGCAGAATTTCTTAATGGGTATGTATGTGTTTGATTGTTTGTTATAGTGGTGTGATGTGTCAATTCTGACTGAAAATGTTGCTGATGCTGAAGACAAAGTATCTGGTCACGCAGGATTAGATGGTTTTGAGGAAATAGAGAAAGCCAAAGGAGGATTGGAAAAAGTATGCCCGTGAGTAGTTTTATATGTAGACATATTTGATTTGTTTGCCAGAGATGTTGTCTTGGTAACACTCATCAGATTAAGTTGTCTTTTGTATTTTTTAATTTCCAAATTTTGGAGTGTTTTTTTTTTTTTTTTTTTTTTTGGGTATTTACGTGTAGGTCCTAATAAATAGATTTATTGTCTAATAGGTCCTATGGAAAAAATATATCATAAAAAAAGTTACCAATTGTAAGTTTTATCGACAATTTATAAAAATCATGAAACAAAAAGTCACTAATTGTCAATTTTTAGGGACATATAAAAAAATTGTCATAAAAAAATTATTTTTTGTGACAATTTTATCAAGATTTATTTTTAATAGTATTTGATGGGAATTAAGTCCAACTATTAGAACTTATTGGTAGTTTACCCTTTTTATTAATTTTTTTTTTTTTTTTTTAGTTTTCTACTGTAATTTGGTAAATTGGATTATTATTATTATTATTATTATTATTATTATTATTATTATTATTTGAATTGGGAATGTGGATGTTTGATGAGTGGTTGCAGAGTAATGGGAAATTTTACGAAATAGAGACAGGGAGGAGAGATGGTCGTCTGCCAAGTAAATCGCTTGCGGATGACTTCCTTGATGTGAACGATTCAATTGAGGCTCTCAAATCCAAGTCCTTTAAAAAGGGTCTCTCACTCAAAGACCTTGTCCTTCTTAGTGGTAACTCTTAATAATTCATTGATATGAAACTGTTATATTTATCATTCCAATAATTTCATCGTTTTATTTTTACTTTTATTTTTTTTCTTTGTTCATCGCATACTTGATTCACACAACAATAATCATGTGTCCCTCTGGAGGGTGTTGATCCCACTGTTTTATAGAAATTACTTGGTATTTTGAGAATATTTATGGTCATGTGTCTACTTAATAATAGAGATATTCAAGAGGGTTGATATTTAACTATCTTCTGGTTTGCTCGATTTATAAGTTTAAAAATACTATTTGAATCTCGAGTTTAGGCGCCTATGATAGATCCAATGAATTATGCCTAATTGAGCCTATGTGCAACTATGACCACATCCAATTAGATGGACACACCACCACGCTAGAATTTATTATCCGATTTGGGCCCATCTGGTGCTAGGCTTTACGATCACAACACCACAACGAAGCAAGTGATTGATTCCTATGTTGGGGACGACGACTCAAATGTCCCAACCCAACCAAGCCATCGTTGTGAAATCAATGGCAAAGATGGGTTGCATTGGTGTCAAGACTGGCTCACAGGGAGAGATAAGGGAAAAGTGCAGTGCTTTTAACTGATTTGAGAGTCCTCATTTTTAGCTTTGAAGATGAAACTGTTACAACAAGTGCTAATATGTGCAGGGGAGATAAATAAGTGCTTTACTACTTCCCTAACAAATATTATATATGTAAATTTCCTACATTAAATTAAGGGTCTAATATATGGAGGTTAGTGAATTAAAAGAAGTTTGGAATCATCTGTGAACCAAACTGTACCACTATAATGTGGCATGCATTTTTCTTTTTATTTTTATTTTACATTAAAAAACAATTAAGAAAATTTTAAAACTTATAATGATAAATTATTTATTTTTTATTTTATATGATGTGTAGTGGCTACGAGCAAAATCCAAAAGATAAAAAAATATATATATATATAAAAAACTTTTTTTTTTTTTGCCTGATATTACATTTCTTCCAAATCTATAACCACTATTTGCCATGACTAGCCTGGCCCCAACCATCAGGCTTATCAAAAAAATTAATAATAATCACAGCCTCACAGGCTCATGCATCATCATCCATTCTATTATTTAAAGGTAAAAATTCTATTATTAATTTTGTCATTTTTTTATTTTTTTTTCAAGAATGTCTCTCAAATTGTTAATTATTCAGCAAATGTTCTAAACTGTTTTCAAATTGTTCTAAATCATTTTCAAATTCAACCCGCTTTATTTAATTAACTGCTAAACATAACATCACAAAAAATTAAATTTCAAAAAAGAAGAAGAAGAGTTTCAAATAAATGAAAATAGTGTCCATAATCAATAGAAAATTTCAAATAAAAAGCACGTAAATCACATAAATTATTAGATGAGAGACGAGACCTATGTTAGTTCGTGCCATTTTAAACTTCATATTGATAAGAAACACCACTAAAATAGACCTATTATTGCATCCAATATTTATTGGAGAAGTTGCACTTATTGTGAATCTATGCATGAGAACAAAATTAGAATACGAAAAATACATTGTAAAACTCAGATTTATTTGTAATATGACCCATGTTACATGTCAGCTACAAATAGCATTTCTCTATGTTGGGTATATGTGAACCATTAGAAATGTGCCACGTGGTTTTGAATCACCATTTGGCTAGGTATTTCAATTGGACTAAGACACCTTTTATTAAAAATGAAATTTTAAAAAATGTGACCACCACTGAATTGAGATCAGCACTGGAGGAGCAGGGCAGAGCAGAGAGCAGAGAAACACCAAAGTGACATGAAAACCCATTACCACAATACATACATCCAAATTCACCGACATATCCTATATTTGTTATTTGTAGCATTTTGTGACCTCTAATTGGCATTTGTCTTCAATGGTAGCACAAAAACTACAGAACCAAACACACGATGTTAGGTAAGCTAATAAAATTCTGAAAAAAACAGAAAACACTATAGAGTAGAGCATCAAATGGGGAATGTGGGTACTACTACTACTACTAGTACAATTGTCTAATTGCACTCCCTACAATCCCCGGTCTTGACGTGCCAGTGCCGCAATCGCTACTTGCTCGATCGCTTCTCTTCATAGCTTGATCGCTTCTCTTCATGGGGCTGGGACTTTTCCAGTCCTATCTCCAGCGACCCATCGGCATTAGGAGGTTTCTTGGCTTCACCTTTGTTGTTGCGGTATATGACATATAAGATCAACTGAATCACTCCTAAACCGCTACCAAAACCATTAGGCACCTGCAAAAAAAAAAAATTAAAAATGTAAAAAATAAGACTTTTGGGATGTAATGTAACTAAATTGGTCAAAAGTGTAATGTAACTAAAAAATAAGACTTTTAGTACTTACAGCAACAAAAGGGTCCTTTCCGAGCAGTCCAAAGACGAACCAGGAAGTGCCGCATAAGAACACAAACAGCGACAAGAAAAATGGCATGAACTCCACACTTTTGGTTTTGATCACCATCCTCTGTATACATAAAACTCAATTAGCCAAAAATTGCATGAAAATAACCAATAATTGTATAATGAAAACTCAAAAAGAGGAAATTACGCGTTAACTAGGGCTTACGCACCATGATTGATAGAGGGGAAGCGTACATGATGATGGAGAAGATGGAGGCAGCTAGACCGCAGAAGATCTTTCTGTTTTTGCCATGGAGAGCGAACATGGAAATGAGGGCGACTGCAGTGAACACGCTGAGCACAAAGATGAGAAGTCCTAGGATCTTGCCTTTCTCTTTCTTTGGTGCAAATATGATGAAGATGAACACATAGATGGCCTCAATGGCTGCACCAGTGCCATTGATGGTTGAGACTAGCATGTTGTGTGGTGAAACAAAAGGCATGCCATACCTGTTCATCAGTATAGATTATCATATATATATCATGAGGATATGGCACAACTTGTGTATAATAAAATTGGGGTATCTCTTACTCAAATTTAACAGAAAGTTCAGATTAGAAGAGTTCTGTCATTTTCTTCAAAATTTGTCACATATATTTTGTAATTAATGGAGTTGATTTTGAAATTAGAAAAAATAAGGTAGGTCACTCACATATCTAGTTAGATACCAAATTCATGAATAAAAAAACAAAAATGTAGGACACAAATATATGATTTCATTCTACTTTAACAAAGCACAACTATAATTTATTTTTTTTTTTATTTTTTTTTTTTTGTGGGGACTTAGTAGAACACTCTAGTGACTTGGAATAGAAAAATCATAAAATTTAGTTAATACAATAAATTATACAGGGGTAATTATGTCATTTAGCATGCAAAATTAGTGAGTGCCAATACACTCAACAATTTTTTTTCCCTGCACATATATAAGCCTTGTTTGAGAAGTTGAATATTTGATTTTTTTGACTATTTTAACTTGGCTAAAACAGTTGTGCTTGAGAAGGAAGTTGGTTTTTCTCTTCTTTTTTTTTTTTTTTTGGTAATTAATTTGATGGGTGTGAGAGAAAAAAAAATAATTATGTATATGATGCGACATTTAATTTTATTGATTATTTTAACTTATTTTATCTTTTAGTAGGTTATTTTAGCCCAATTCTCTTTTCCAAACACGCCCATAATGTACAACTGTTTCTACATAAGGTACAAGTTTTATAATGCATATATGGGTGCAGAGAGAATTTTAGTGGGTGTACGAATTTAAAAACCGGCAACAAACTATCAGAAAACAGAGAATTAGTGTGACAACTATACCGTCACGATAATCATGTGAAGGAAGGCAAAGTAGGAAGAAGCAATTTCATGAACACACTTACCAAGCAGAAAGCAAGCAGTTGAGCAAGGTCATGACGTATGGAATGCCTGAGAATTGTTCGGTGGATTTGCTCATGATGATCCTCTTAAACGTAATCCTAACCAAAATCAACAAAACTAGTAAACTCATCATTGACAATGAATGATGATGATCAATCACCCTTGAAGAAATTGGGCGATTAAATTCATGAAAACTTTCCGGGAAATTTCACCAGTGAGTATGTGTGTGTGTGTTGTGTGTTCATCAACTTCTTGGAAAACCCTCTTGAAAACTAACTCAACCACACAAGTACAATCCATCAATTCATGAAATTTCTACAAACTTCAAAACAAGAGAGAGAGAGAGAGAGGAAGTTATTCGGGATGCTTACGTAGGTGCCAAAAACAGCAACAACCCATTAGCATTTCCTGGTGGAAGAAACAGAAACAGAAACAAATCGTTATTAATTAGCAAGAATTGAAACAAAACTGAGAGGAAAATAATCCATATAGAGAAATGAAATGAAATGAAACAAACAGAAAACAACCCACCAAACACTCCAAACACGAAATGCGCGGTATTACCCATATCTCTCTGATCAAATCTTCCCCTATTCACTAACCAAAACCCAAATACACAACAAAATTATGAAATCAAAATTCAAAAACCAGAAAGCAAAAGAGAGCGCTCAGAACTGGAAACAGATTTTTCAATTCTTGATAACAAATAGTATTAAGAGGTTAGAGATATAGTAAAAGTAATGAGAGATGAGAGAGGTATATATAGAAGAAGAACACAGGAAAGGAAGAAACTACCAGAGGTTGTCGCAGTAAAGTATATGGATTTTGTTCTTATCCGTTTGTATGCTTTGGTAATGGGTAATCAAAACTGTCTTCTTCTCAACACTCCTCTCTCTCTCTCTCTCTCTCTCTCTCTCTCTCTCTCTCTGTAACTGTAAAATGGATTAAAAGCGAAATGCAGAGAGAGAGGGGTGATTATTCAATACTTTCGGAATATGGACACGTCATGCTCTAAAGATTTTGATTGGTAAAGAGACACAATAATTCATAATTTATATTGGGATGAGAGAATAATATGAGACTAATTACTTAGTGATTAATTTAGAGTATGAACACGTGATACTCTAAGAATATTGAATAATTTTCCGAGAGGGAGAGGTTAAAAGTGGGCTTAAAGGGAATAGACGGTTATTAGGCCGGTGCAAGTTAAGTTAAAAGTGGTTAGGAACCGTATTTGCCATTTTATGATTGGGAATTAAACCGACCCAACTTTTTTTTGTATCCCCATCCTCATCTCTCATTTCCTCCTAGTTCCTTACACATGTCATTTTTATGTGACACGTGGAAATAAATAATAAATAAGTAAATTAAAAGCATTTTATCAAATTATTTTTTAAAATATATTTACTTGTAATAAGGAGGATAAGTCAAAAACTAGGAACAAATATCAATAAATTCTTGTGAAGTTTAAAGAAATAAATTAAAAGAAAAATTTTATTTTTATCAAATTTTAATATTACGATAGCAGATATAGTCATGATTTAATGGGTTAAGTCCAATTACTTTTTCTTTTGTTTGTTGATTTCTACTTTTTAGAATTGGATTTTATTGGCATAATGAAAAGTAGGGATATTTGGAGATTCAAAACTTAACTTCTCTCTCTCTCTTTTTTTCTTTTTTTTTTTTTAATTTTTAAATTCACATGAAGTTAAGTTCAAATTGTTGTTCAAATGAATGAAACTTTTTCAGCCGAATTTGATCCATGAAAAAGGGAATCACGCTTTCTAGACAAATATATAACATAATATTATTAAATTTCCTTGTGTGGGAACTCACTGTCATCATGTCCCGACATAAACAAGGGAATAATTGAATTAATCAGTTTATCCTTTTGGGGATGATGAATGAATGATATTGGATTTCTTGGAATCAATTGGAATTGATCCATAGAATTGGCAATGGTTGGTTACTGTACGGGGAGTAAATATTCTAGCAAACACGTATTCCTTTCTTCCAAGCTCCATTTCTGTCCGATCACCTGAAAGCACAACGGCGGTGAGCTACCCGGCGGTGTGTGGCCAGAAAACTCCTCCGACGATCAAGTTAGCACACACCTTGGGATAGAGGGAGAGAGAGCACTACAAGAAAACCTGGCTAATAACACGGAGGTTTTTGCGACGGGGTGAATACCGTTGCAAAAAGGGGTTTTTTGCGACGGGATATAGTTGCCGTCGCCAAAAAAATAATTTTTTGCGACGGTATATATTTGCTGTCGCCAAAAAAGGATTTTGCGACGGCGTGTATCTATCGTCGAGAAACATGGACTTTTGCGACGGGGCGTATTCCGTCGCTAAAGATTGTAAAAAGAAATTTGCAGAAACATTGGCGACGCACGGTATACCGTCGCAAAAAACGTCTTATTAGCGATGGTAAGATGTTACTGTCGCAAATGGTGGACCATCTGTGACGGCAGAAGCCCATCGCAAAAAACTCTGGTAAAACGACGTCGTTTCATTTGGTAATTACGCTCATTTGCGACGGTTAAAATATACCGTCGCAAATAAATAAAATTTGGTATCCCGCTTGTTGTATCCCATTTCGCGGTCAAAGTCCTAAATTCCTCAAATCTCCAAAATCCCTAAAATCGAAATCCCTCAAACCGAAACTTGAATTCGAGGACCCTAAAATCATTCCGCCTCAATCATTCCTAAATTGCTCAAACCGAAATCCCTAAAATCTCCAAAATCCCAATCCCTAACTGTTAGTAGAACCAAAATCCCCGAAATCCTCAAATCAAAATCATTCAAAATCAAAAATCTCAATTTTGTTCCATCTCCTGTGACCGACGAGGGTGACCGACGAGGGTGAACGACGGCCTTCGCCGGAGTGACGAGCAGCAGCGACTGTGAACGACGAGTGACGAGCGACTGTGAGCGACTGTGAACGGCCATTCATAAAGGTCAGTGCATTCCTTCTCATTCCATCTCCTGTGAATTTCTTAAACATGAAAAAGAGAGTGTAGGTATCATTGTATGATTTAAGAACAATTTTGTTCTTAAATTGTGATTGACGTGTTCATGCTTGTAATTCAAAATATGCTTTCTGAACATATCAGGTTGTATAGTCAAACCCGTCCTCCATTTTAAAAAAAGAAGAAGAATTGGCTGCGAACAAATCAGGTTGGTCTCTTTCTGATAGTTTCTTTGTAGATGCAATTCATATTATTGTGTTGCTGCTGTTTGAGTTATCATACTTGCATTATAACAGTTTTGTGCTTTAATGGAGTTGTCATTCAAATTGTCTAATTTTAGCATCATTATTTTTAGTGTCAAATTAGTATAAATTTTGACATTTCTATTAACAGTTAGATGTATTTTATAAAAATTGAAGAGGGGTTACAAATATGAGGTGATGGTTGTGCTGGAAAAATGATATAAATATTGGAGCAAAATTATCAATTTTTAACATTTTTGTACTGTAAAATATTAATATTAATTAATAATAGTCCTCATCATCAATTGATAGAGGGAGTGTCTGCCAAAGTTTGGTATTTCATCAAAATTTGTGTAGAGAGAGACAGAGAGAGTGGAACAGTATTTTGGTTTTGCTTGAAGAGATTCTCATCTTAATCTGACTTTTTCCCACATGAAAAAAGAAAAAGAAAAAAATAAATAAAAGGTATTGGTTGCTTGTGAGAGTTAGGCTTGGAATGACATTGATTGGGTTGGGGGGATGCCTTTGATTGAACAGACCATATGGGAAAAATGATGAAAGTGAAAGTGAAATTGAAAGGCCACACACATTGACACAGGCTGGTATCTTTGTAATTTTTTTCAATCATGGTTAGTTAGATTTATTATACATCCCTCTTTTTGAAGTCCCTATATATATATATATAGTTTTAAAGGTCAAAGTTTAGCACAATTATGTCTAAAAGATGTGCCAAACTCTCATAATAAAAATTAGTTTGGTGAATTTATTATTATTATTGGTCCATATCTTCTTTTTAATATTTCCAAATTGAATTAATAACTAGTAGTTTATTTTTAATTAAGTGGTATGCTTTTGGCCTTTAGTTTGCTTCCTCTGTTGTAAATGGTATCACATCATATATATATTTGAATAAAAATTATGCCAGGGAATAGGGGAGGCGTGCCATGTGTCCTATGCATTTTTTGCTCTGTTAGACACCTAGACAGAAATGGACAGAGTGTCGACATAGATATAGTTTATAAAGTGCAGGGTTTTAGTTGAGAAAAATTAAAAATTAAAAGTTTAATTTGTGATTAGACAAAACCATGGGTTATTTGTGTAATTTCCCCATAAAATATTTATTTTGTGTTTTGTTTGGTTCTTGGATTTGTAAAAGGAAAGAAAAAGAACATGGAGAAGATACGAAAATAAAAATGAAGTGAGCGATCTAAACATATCTGAAGACGAAGTGCCAGTCATATTTGTTTCCATCATATTTGTTATATATTAATCTTTGTCTGGCCAGTAAAGGTGCCATGAGAATGATGCACTTCTTTAGTAGTGTTTAGGAGATTGCTAAATCCACAACCGTTATGGCTGCATCCAGATTCCACAGCCTCCTTTCTCATGTGGGGTCCACCTATGTGAGAGGGAACAATGTGGGTAAAGCCTAAAAGTTATGATTTTAGCAGTGGCATTGTTTTGTATTTTATCTGTTTGCATCTTGTCTTATCATGACCAGATCAAAGTCTGGATATAGTTTTAGCTCAATCAACTTATTGCAATAATGCGGTGATAAATTAATATGTGATATTATGTCTTGTAATTATATTTTTACCCTTACATCTCATTATGACTCTTACATTTGTTGTAATTATATTTTTTTCTAGGGCATATTTGTTTTGTATGTGAGATGTATATCTCCCAGTAAGTTTGCCTGAAGCAAATTAATAGTGGGAAACACATATAAGGGAAGTACAGATGATGGATAAGAGTTGGATTGATTTGCCAAATAGGATGTCGAGGGAATACATTAATGGGATTGATCAATTCCTTGTGTTTGCCTACACCAATAGGGTTGAAGGTTCGATGATTAGTTGTCCGTGTAGAAAATGTGAGAATCGATACCATCTTGTGCGAGAGGGTGTACGGAAGCATCTGATTTTGAATGGTTTTTTTAAAAAGTACAAACATTGGATTAATCATGGGGAATCTTACGTATCTCTGCATGCTAATCGAGGGAATGAAACATTGGCTAATTTAGACATTGGCGACGATATGGTTGGAATGATACAAGGGGCTGTGGGAAATCCACATGCCGGTACAAGTGTTGACGGTAATGAAGCACAGAGCACTGATCCCCATGCATCTGAACCCCAGCTCGGTCCAAATGCAGAGACTGCAAACTATTTCAAACTTCTTCAAGATGCACAAAGTGAATTGTATCCGGGTTGTCAGAAGTTCACATCTTTGTCATTCATTGTTCGGCTTCTACATTTGAAGGTGCTTAATCAGTGGACAGACAAGTCTGTTGACATGTTGCTTGAGTTATTGAATGAGGCGTTCCCGTTGGGTGTGAAACTTCCGGACTCATATTATAAAGCTCAAAAGGTCACAACAGATTTGGGCTTCACATATGAGACATGGGATGCATGTCCCAACAGTTGCATGTTGTTTCGAAACGAGGACGCCAATCTTGATAAATGTGTCATATGCAACAGTTCAAGATGGAAATCAAATGGTGATGGTGGTTCAAATGGTCCTCACAACGGTGGCAAACAAATAGCTGCAAAACAAATGAGGTATTTTCCTTTAAAGCCAAGGTTGCAGAGGCTGTTTATGTCATCCAAGACGGCTAAGTTAATGAGATGGCATGCAGAGGAACGAACTAATGACGGTGTCTTTAGGCATCCTGCAGACTCCCTTGCATGGAAAGATTTTGATCGTCGGAATATTGACTTTAGTAATGATTGCCGAAGTGTAAGGCTTGGCTTAGCATCTGATGGTTTTAACCCATTCAGGACGATGAACATAGTTCATAGCACTTGGCCTGTTGTACTCATTCCATACAACTTGCCGCCATGGATGTGCATGAAACAACCATTTCTAATTTTATCTGTGCTTATTGACGGCCCGAAAGGACCTGGTGACAAGATTGATGTGTATATGCAACCGTTGATTGAGGAGTTGAAAGAACTATGGAATGACGGTGTCTCCACATTTGATGCATCAACAAATCAAATGTTTCAAATGCATGCAGCTTTACTGTGGACAATTAGTGATTTTCCTGCATATGCAAACTTGTCAGGATGGAGTACTAAAGGCGAATATGCATGTCCTTGTTGCAATAGAGAAACTACATCGTGTTGGTTGAAGCATAGTAGGAAACAATCATACTTGGGTCATCGCAGATTTTTACCTAATGGCCATAAATTCCGAAAGGATAAAGTATCATTTGATGGTAGTCGGGAAGTCAGATTCAAACCAAAATTGTTGTCTGGAACTGAGATGCTGCTACAATTAGAATCTGAGGGTATTTTAACCCAATACAAGAGGGATGACCTTAAGGAGAGGCATAGGAGACAAGTAGAGAAGGAGAAAGCTGGACATCGCACCCATAGCTGGAAGAAAAAGAGTATCTTCTATGAACTGCCATATTGGGAGCACAATCTAATTAGACACAACCTCGATGTGATGCATATAGAGAAGAATGTTTGTGATAATGTGTTGTGGACAATATTAGGGGTTGCAGGAAAAACGAAGGATGGTGTTAATGCTCGGCGTGATTTACAAGAAATGAATATTAGAAAACCCCTACATTTGCAGTTAAGAGGGTCGAATAAAGCTTATTTACCACCGGCACAATTCACGATGACCAAGGATGAGAAAGATTTGTTCTTGAAAGTATTGAAGGAAGTTAGAGTTCCCGACGGGTATTCATCCAATATATCGCGTCGTGTGCGCTTACATGATAGAAGTATTGGGGGTCTTAAGAGCCACGATAGTCATATTCTGATGCAACAACTAATTCCATTGGCCATTCGAAGATCGTTACCGAAGAATGTAATTGAACCTTTGATTGAATTGAGCAATTTCTTTAGACAATTGTGTTCCAAAGTCAATCGTGCGACAGATTTGCAATATATTCAAGATCGTATCGCCGTAACACTTTGTCATCTAGAGAAAATATTTCCTCCTACTTTTTTTGATATAATGGAGCACTTGCCTATACATCTAGTTGACGAAGCATTATTGGGTGGAGCGATTCAGTTTCGATGGATGTATCCAATTGAGAGGTATCTTCTTACATTGAAGCAATATGTGCGTAATAGAGCTCGTCCAGAAGGTTCAATTGCTAAAGGATATCTTATGGAAGAATGCATGAATTTTTGTGCACAATATCTCAATGATGTGGAAACTAAATCTAATCGACCCACGAGGAACTACAGTGGTGATGATAATCTGGGTCGTGCTGTTGGTGAAATCACAAGCTTTTATCTTGATAACACTTCTTGGGTACAAACTCATCGGTATGTCTTATTCAATACAGCCGCGGTTCAACCGTTCATAAAGTAAGTTATGTCACTCACTCAATATTTTATTATGTTTCATTAAATTTTGAACCAAATTTTGTTTTTTGATAAAATTTCAATTTACACAGCAAACACCTTGAAGAACTTAAGGTCACAATGCCTCGTGTTGACGATCATCAGCTTCGGCGTGAACATTTTGAAACTTTTCACATTTGGTTCAAGGAACATGTATGTATTTAAATCTACAGATTCTATTTACCTAAGTCGAACTATATTTTAAATTTTACAATTTTTATTATTTAAAATAGGTTCAAACTTTGCGAAGGACTAGTGATGTCACATTTTCTGAAGAGATTACTGTATTGGCAAATGGTCCTCATAACCTGGCAAGGAGGTTCAACGGGTATATAATGAATGGGTTTCGGTATCGAGTAAAGGCCATGGATGACCGTCGAGCCACACAAAATTGTGGTGTAGCTTTGAAGGCAGATACCATAAGTTATGCTAGTCGGAAAGACAAGAATCCTCGTGTCGGGTCTGTGTACTATTATGGACAATTGACAGATATTGTTGAGATTCGATATTCCAATGAGAAGAAGCATGTGTTGTTTAAGTGTGATTGGATTGACAACATTCACGGGAAGATACAAGATGTCTTCAATTTCACGTTAGTCAACTTCAATCATTTGTTGTATCGAGATGATCGAATTACTAATGAACCTTTCATCTTGGCATCCCAAGCAGAGCAAGTTTGGTATGTTGCAGACCCGTTACAACCAGACTGGCAAGTGGCGGTGAAGATGTCTCAAAGAGGTTTATTTGATATGAGTTCGACTGATCCACAAATTGAGCCATATATGAGCCAACAATTGGAAGAAAATATAATGCTTCGTGATGAAGAAGTTGGTTGGGTGAGGGAAGCCGCAGAAGGGGAAACAGTTGATGTTCAAATAGGTTGATATTTAATCAACATCAGTAATTCACTTAAGGCCAAGGTTGTAGTTAATCATCAGTTTCTTAATTTACTTTGTCTTTGTAATTGTATTAGTTCAATTAATGTCATATTATAGTTGATGACAAACCATTATCTATGTTTCTAATTAATGTTATATTGCTTGCAGATTATTATGGGAAGGAAGAGGAAACCTGATCATCCCCGGCGCATGATGTCCGATGTGGTACGTAAGAGGACATCAGCGGCACCACCATCAGAGGAGGCATCACATCGACCACCATCAGAAGGGCCATTAGTGCCACCATTAGAGGAGGCATCACAGCGAGCACCATTAGTGCCACCGCATCGACCACCATTAGTGGCACCACAGCAGCTATCATCTACTCAGCCACCACGCCTACCATTGGTGCGTCCACCATCAGTGGCACCACCATTAGAGGAGGCATCACAGCGAGCACCATCAGAGGGGCCATTAGTGCCACCGCATCGACCCCCATCAGTGGCACCACACCAGCTATCATCTACTCAGCCTCTAGGCCTACCATCGGTGCGTCCACCATCAGTGGCACCGCAGCAGCTATCATCCCGACTAGAGTCATCGGCTTATGAGCCATCCGCAGGTATATAAATTTGCTTTGATTTGTATGAAAATTATTTAAATATATATTTATTTGTTCTCATTACATATAACTTGTTTATTTTCATTGTATTTTTCAGATCCTTCGACTTCTTCACAGCCTCACTCAGGTATAAGAAATTGATTTGTATTGACATTATTTAAATTTGCATTTGTTTATTATCATTGCATATTGTTTATTCTTATTGTATCTCACAGGTCATGTTAGTTCTTCATCAACCTCGAGTAGGCGTGGTAGAGGATGTGCCAAGGGCATTAGGGAGTGGGGTACCGGTACCAAATTGGACATACAATTTGATGAAAATTACTGTCCAATAGGGGATAACGTGTCTAAGTTAACTACTCAACTTGGCATTATTGTGCGAAATGGTAACATTGTTCCTCTTACTTTTCTTGACTGGAACACTGTGCCTGATGATATTCTTGATGCTATCTGGAAGGATGTGAAGGTAAAAGTATATTTTTGTCCAAAAATTTAAATTCCAAAATTGTGTTATTATTATTTAAACCTTGAAATTGTGTTTTATAGGACAATTTGAATATATGTCCAGAGGAGTACAAGCCAATCTGCATGAAAAACTGTAACAGCATATGGAAGGATCACAAGAATAAGATTAAGTGTAAGTATTTCAAGCCTAGAAGTGAAGATCCTAATCTGAAGGATGATGTTCCTTTGCACATTGTGCCAAGCCAGTGGGAAGAACTTGTGGAGTATTGGCGTACTTCCGATGCTGAGGTATACAAATAAGTTATATGTATGATATGTAAACATACAAATCATATTTATATACTTACATTTGTTGAACCTATTATAGAAAATTGCAACTAGGAACGCTAAAAATCGGCGAGCTCACGGCATAGCTCATACCACAGGGCGTACTACTTTCGCTCAGATACGGCATGAGGTTTATATTTTACTGTTTTATTTTTGTATATAAATAAACATTGTATATTTACAAATTATTTGGATTCTAATTTTCATATTTCTAAAAAAATGTAGATGACCAATAAGGGGGAGTCTACTGATAAGATGAATGTTTGGCTTATGACACGTAGAGCAGATGACCCAGAGGTTATCCAGACCTTGGTAGTTTCCAAACACCTTTGATTGTATTTAAAGTTTATTTTTTATTTTTTGTGTTAACCATCTTAATTTGGCATATACTTGTATTTCTTATTCAATACAGGATGAGTTTAATGGCCAACTCTCTATGCTACCTGAGGATTGTCGGACTTTGGAGGCTAGGAATGCCATTTTCCATGAGTTGATAGGTCATGACAATCATGGATATTGTCGCACATACGGGAGAACTGTGCCTCGGAGAGCAGTGTATAAAGATGGTACAGGGCCATCACAGTCAGCACCCCAGCCATCGACTATTGTTCAGATCACCCAGCAGGTTCGTACGGAGCTAAGGGATGAGTTGAGGCAGGAGCTGAGGGAGGAGATGAGGGAGGAGATGAGAGCAGAGTTCTCTACACATTTACAGCAGCTGAGAGCTGAGAGCTGAGATGATGGCCTTTGTGTCACAGGGGGCAAGTGTGGATCCTAACAGACAGGTTCGATATAAATTAAATTGTTTGATAGTTAAATTGTCACACAACATTATGTATAAAATTTGAATATGATTAACACATTATGCATTGACTATCATAGGCTCCTGATGCATCGAGTGGCCACTGGGCATTTAGGGAATCTGCAGAAGACGAGAATCCATATACACCACCACCAGAAGATCAGGTATAAAATGTAACTTTACATTCTAAGCTAAAATGTATATTTGCATTCTTTGCATTCTAAGCTAATAGAGTTGTGGGAGAAGACGAGACTCAAATTGGGTTCCCGGATTAGGAGTCAGAGATGGATTTCACTCTAGGCAAACTATTTCTTTAAAAAACTTGAATTCGAGGTGTTAACGCCCCAAAATCACCAAAAGGGGTCGGATTGGCACGAAACTTGGCACACACGACCACCTAGGCACGAAAGACTTGTGGGAGAAGACGGGACTCCAATCGGGTTCCCGGATTAGGAGTTAGCGACGGATTTCACTCTAGGCAAACTAGTTCTTTAAGAAACTTGAATTCGAAGTGTTAACGTCCCAAAATCACCAAAAGGGGTCGGTTTAGCACGGAACTTGGCACACACGACCGCCTAGGCACGAGAGACTTGTGGGAGAAGACGGAACTCCAATCGGGTTCCCGGTTTGGGAGTTAGAGCCGTATTTCGGTTTAGGCAAACTAGTTCCTTAAGAAACTTAAATTCGAGGTGTTGACGCCCCAAAATCACCAAACGGGGTCGGATTGGCACGAAACTTGGCACACACGACCGCCTAGGCACGAGAGACTTGTGGGAGAAGACGGGACTCCAATCGGGTTCCCGGATTAGGAGTTAGAGACGAATTTCACTCTAGGCAAACTAGTTCTTTAAGAAACTTGAATTCGAAGTGTTAACGTCCCAAAATCACCAAAAGGGGTCGGTTTAGCACGGAACTTGGCACACACGACCGCCTAGGCACGAGAGACTTGTGGGAGAAGACGGAACTCCAATCGGGTTCCCGGTTTGGGAGTTAGAGCCGTATTTCGGTT
This sequence comes from Camellia japonica, assembly GCA_030407325.1. Taxonomy (NCBI): domain Eukaryota; kingdom Viridiplantae; phylum Streptophyta; class Magnoliopsida; order Ericales; family Theaceae; genus Camellia; species Camellia japonica. The sequence goes on along the minus strand of JAPPVO010000016.1, from coordinate 139,740,686 downwards.
TAGGCAAACTAGTTCCTTAAGAAACTTAAATTCGAGGTGTTGACGCCCCAAAATCACCAAACGGGGTCGGATTGGCACGAAACTTGGCACACACGACTGCCTAGGCACGAGAGACTTGTGGGAGAAGACGGGACTCCAATCGGGTTCCCGGATTAGGAGTTAGAGACGGATTTCACTCTAGGCAAACTAGTTCTTTAAGAAACTTGAATTCGAAGTGTTAACGTCCCAAAATCACCAAAAGGGGTCGATTTAGCACGGAACTTGGCACACACAACCGCCTAGGCACGAGAGACTTGTGGGAGAAGACGAAACTCCAATCAGGTTCCCGGTTTAGGAGTTAGAGACATATTTCGGTTTAGGCAAACTAGTTCCTTAAGAAACTTAAATTCAAGGTGTTGGCGCCCCAAAATCACCAAACGGGGTCGGATTGGCATGAAACTTGGCACACACGACCGCCTAGGCACGAGAGACTTGTGGGAGAAGACGGGACTCCAATCGGTTTCCCGGTTTGGGAGTTAGAGCCGTATTTCGGTCTAGGCAAACTAGTTCCTTAAGAAACTTGAATTCGAGGTGTTGACGCTCCAAAATCACCAAAAGGGGTCGGTTTAGCACGAAACTTGGCACACACGACCGCCTAGGCACGAGAGACTTGTGGGAGAAGACGGGACTCGAATCGGGTTCCCGGTTTGGGAGTTAGAGCCATATTTCGGTTTAGGCAAACTAGTTCCTTATGAAACTTAAATTCGAGGTGTTGACGCCCCAAAATCACCAAACGGGGTCGGATTGGCACGAAACTTGGCACACACGACCGCCTAGGCACGAGAGACTTGTGGGAGAAGACGGGACTCCAATCGGTTTCCCGGTTTGGGAGTTAGAGCCGTATTTCGGTCTAGGCAAACTAGTTCCTTAAGAAACTTGAATTCGAGGTGTTGACGCTCCAAAATCACCAAAAGGGGTCGGTTTAGCACGAAACTTGGCACACATGATCGTCTAGGCACGAGAGACTTATGGGAGAAGACGAGACTCGAATCAGGTTTCCGGTTTGGGAGTTAGGGTCGGATTTCTATCTAGCCAAAATTATTTACTTAACTATCTTTGTAATTATATAGTAATTAATTTTTTATTTTTTTTGTAATTAAAATATTAACACATAATTATATTGTCATTAATTATTTTTATTTTTTATTTTTTATTTTCAGATATTTCCTGAGTAGCAGTTTGCTTCTTGTGGAATGCAGCCGTGTGAAGATTGCGACGAACTTTTGTTTTTTTAACCCACGGAAGAATTATGAAGAAAACTTTTATTTTTGATTTACGTTATTTAGATTTGTGAACAACATTATGTATGTATTATGCAAAATTATGTGGTTGGATAATTTTGATGATGTGTTGTTATGAATGGAAGAGTACTTTAATTATGGATGAAATTTTATTTATATACAGGAATTTTTATATTATTATATAATTATCGATTTTTTTTAGCTATTTTTATTTAATACAGGTAATTTGCATATTTTTAATAATTTTATTGCAGCATTTTTGTTAGAACCAGGTTTTTGCGACGGTAGCGTAGCCGTCGCCAATGATATTGGCAATATTAACAAAAGGCCTTTAGCGACGGTATTTTCACCGTCGCAAATAATATTTTTAGAGACGGCCCATTTTTTTGTCGCAAATAACAGTATCAACGACGGTATTAAACCCGTCGCAGATAACCAATTTAGCGACGGTATTTTACCGTCGCAAATAACCATATTAGCGACGGTATTTTAGTGCCGTCTCAAAAACTTCGGATTTTTACACATTAATTGCGACAGTATTTTGCCGTCGCCAATATTTTGCGACGGCGTCTTACCGTCGCTAAAGACCTTTAGCTACCCTTTTTTTTGCGACCCCCCTTTTTACCGTCGCTAAAAGATATTTACCGTCGCAAAAAAGCTTTTGAGACGGCCTTTTGGGTATTGGCGACGGTATTTTACCGTCGCAAAAAAGCGAATTTTTTGTAATGGAGGAGAGTGTTTGAGTGTAAGAATGTCTTACAAAGTGTTCGTCTGTCCGCGCATGGGGGGCGCAGACATGCTTATATACCCTCTGCGCCCCAAATCTACTCCCAGTGATCTCTCGACATGTGGCTCTGCCATCCCATCCGTTAGCACAAATCTTGCTGAGTATCACCTAATCTCAACTGCCAGCCAACTCTGCTGGGAGCTCGGCAACCGGGCAACGTCACCTCGGCTACCGACGGCCATTCTATGCTACATGCACAAGTGCTCCAAGAACCGAGCTCTTTTCCAGCTGTGCTCGGTTACATTCCGGCGAAGCCGAGCTCGAGATCGGTTAACCTGGTCAACCTAAGGCCTTTCTGCCTGCTTCGGAGCATGAGGTCCTCAGCCGGGCTAACGATGCGCGCCTTTGACCGGGTAGAGCAAGCTGTACGGTTGCCCCTGCGGAGCCCCAAGTAGCTCGGCCCATGACTTAGCAGCCCCACTCTGGGCGTATCCGAGGTCATCTCGGCCCAATGCTCCATTGGGCTCCCAACCTGCTCGGCCATTACCTCGGCCCAACTCCAGATCATAAATCTCCCTCTCAATTGCCCCTTAATTCCGTCCGCCGAGGCGTGACTGGGATTACCTATTCTGACCGGGGTAGAACGTCCCCGGTCCTCAAATTATTAATCGACAACCGGGCTCGTGGCATGCATGAACTCAAACTTGTCGGGCCGTCATTCCTGTCTCTTCGTCTTGCTCGGTCGACGCCTCACCTGACCTTCCTGTCTCTTCAATTCTGACACTGCCATCAATGGGGACACGTGGCGTTCTGTCATTGGTCCTCGAGCTGCCAACCAGCCGTTGCATGAATTTGAATTTGGGCGGTTTCGCCTTCTCTATAAATATGCACCTTCCTCCTTCCTTCCATTCCTACTGATTCTCCTGTATCTCAAGCAACACAGAGCTCTTGCCCCTTGTACCTTGCCATTGCTGCGTTCGTGCTTGAGGAAGAAGTCTCTGCCCTTCGCTCGTAAGTCCTCAAACTCCTCTTTTGTTGTAACTTCCTTTGATATTTCACGCATTAGGGCATTAGAAACGTAGTTTATAGGACATTAGGCACCTAAAACATCCTAAACCTCCAACTGTTCAAGGTGTTCTTCATATTTCCTGAAGAACATTGCAAATCTGGGGCAGACCGGGCTCCAGGACTTTATTTGATCCAAAAAACCAATCTGACCGAGCAAACGAAATGTTTGTCCCAACCTTAGCGGAAACCGTGATAACAGAAGGACTTGATCGCTCAACCGGGCTAACATCTGGTCCGCTTGGGCGACCGAGCTCCTTAGTTAGACTTTACAACCGAGGTGGTTTGGCACTCTTAATGACCGAGCTAAAGTCAAGCTCGCTTCGCGCGACCGCACTCACACTTACACTTGCTATCCTTTTCCTGCAGAGTCCAAGGGGACCACTGACCACTTCTGAGGCTCTCAAAGACCGAGCAACCACCAATTACCACAGTGCCAAACCCCTCAGCCGAGCTAACTTAGGCCGGCCGTAAATGGGAAAATTCCGCTTCCTAGTGGATACTCCGGCCGCGCTAGCTGCGTTCAGGGAGGAGTACGGCATCCCGGCCGACGTCCATCTTGAACTTGCAGCAGAACAGACAACGCCTTGGGGCAGACCAGAACAATGCCCCTTCACCGTGCTGTCTATCATCGAAGGAGGCCTGCGCTTCCCGCTCAATCCATTAATTACCGAGTTCCTGCGCCGAACCAGGCTAGCGCCCACTCAGGTGTCCACCAACACATACCGGATAATAAACGGTGTGCACGAGCTAAACAACCAGCTGGGCACAAACTTAGGCTTAGCCGAGATACTGCGGCAGTATACCCTTGGTCATACCGGCGATGGCCTCGCCTACTACATTAAGATTAGGCCGGGCAAAGAAAAAATTGTGACCGGCACACCAGACAAGGATTTGCACGACGACGATTTCTTCTGGGTGTCTGGCAACTACGAAACAGCCGAGGTACCGGGCTGGTTCGTAAGCAAGAACTTCGGTTCCACATGTAAGCCGCGCAAACTTGCTCGGTTAGCCTTCTATCTTCATTATTCTGTACTTACCCATTTTTCTTGTTTCTTTTGCAGCAATCCAAGCCTTGCAAGCCAACTACCAATATCCCAACGTAGAGGCCATCAGAACCGCGCTCCGCTACCGCCACCGAGATTGCAACGACCTGCTCGGTTACACTCCAACATACAGATACTCTGCTCCGCGCCGGAGTAAAGTTACAAACTTTCTCCGTGCTCCATCGCCTCCTCCAGACCCAACTTTGCCAGACATCCCACTAATCCAGTTGACAGAAGCCGAGGAGATGGCGAAAAGAAGCCGCATCAAAAATTTGCTCACCGCCACCTCAGCCGAGATACCGAGCGTCGTCACCCGCTCACCAGCAGCCGGTCAATCCAGCGCCGCCGTGGTCGCCCTAGCTACCCCAGCTACCGGACAATCCAGCCGAGATACCCGTCAGGCTGGAAAAAGAGCACGCACAGACCCGTCCGCCGAGCTGGTTGCCGAGCTAAACACAGAGCAACCCGTCGACACGGTTGACCCCATTCCGGCATGGCGGCCGCAACTGAGGCACCGGGGCAAAGAGATCCCAGCAAATGCCTCGGTCAGAGGCGACAAAGAACATTTGCTTGCCTTTGACCTTTCGAAAGCTCTGCTGCTGCCGAGCGACGTGGTTGGCAGCGACCACGTTCCTGACACCCGGCTGGTGAAATCAGCCGTGAAGTCTATGACCAGGGTAAGAATCTCAATCTTCAATTTTCACAAGTGTTTGCACGGTTTCTTCTCTGATCAAATTCTCTTTTTGCAGGCCATCCAAAAGTAGCACTTGGTCATGGAGCGCATCCACAGACTTCGGCAAAAAGCGAGCGACACCGCCAGCCAAGTCGAAAGCCTCAAAACCGAGCTTGGCCGAGCAAAGTCCTCGCTCGAAGTTTCCAATACCGACAACAACAGGTTGCTCGGCCAACTTGAAGCAGCCGAGAAAAAGAAGGATGACCTCCAGGCCGAGCTTGATGCTTTGAAGAAGTCCAGGAAAAAAGATTGCGAAGACGCCAACAACGCCAGCTTCAACGAAGTCGAGGAAAATTATAAGAAACAAGTCTTCGCCACTCAGGACATTTACTTCAAAGCTAGATGGAAGGCAGCCTGTCAACAGCTCGGTCAGGGTCCTGATACTGACGTGTTTGCCTCTCCACCGGCTGTCTTCTTACCGACCTACCTCATTCCATACGCCAATGACGTCTTCAGCGCGCTGCAGGCTGAGGCCGAGGAAGGACTGGAAGAAGAGGTCGAGGCAGACTCTGAAGGAGATGACCAAACCGAGCAGGAGCAGCCCGGCCAGACTGGGACCGGTGTCCAGGACCAGACTGCCACGGTCAACCTGGAAGCTGATGATGAATTCCCTGATCTCTCCCCCTTAGCTTAGTTTCTTTTTTCTTTTTGTCTGCCAATGTAACCGGGCTAAGTTCCCCACCTTTTGTATTAACTTTTTTATCAATGAAAAGCTTTAATTTCATCAAGTGTTTGCACGGTTTTCTTCAACTTCCATCTTCAGCAGAACATCTCGGTTCAAATCACAGTTGAACAAAACACACTTCTTCAACCGGAATACCCATCTTGGTTGGGACAACAAAGTTGATCAAACTACCCACTACTTCAACCGGAATATTTATCTCGGTTTGGAATCCCAAGTTGAACAAGACATCAACTTCTTCAACCGGAATATCTATCTCGGTTTGGAATCCCAAGTTGAACAAGACATCAACTTCTTCAACCGGAATATCCGTCTCGGTTGGAAATCCTAAGTAGAGCAAATCATTAACGCTCTCAGCCAGAGTAAATCATCTCGGCTGGAAATAACTTAAGTTGAACAAAACATCAACCCCTTCAGTCGGAGTAAATCATCTCGGCTGGAAATAACTAAGTTGAACAAAACATCAACTCTTTCAACCGGAGTAAATCATCTCGGTTGAGAATACCTAAGTTGAACAAAACATCAACTCTTTCAACCAGAGTAAATCATCTCGGTTGAGAATACCTAAGTTGAACAAAACATCAACTCTTTCAACCGGAGTAAATCATCTCGGTCTTTACATTAAAACAACAATCTGAATGCTAAAGCAAAGTCACTTCTATATATTGACAAAAAGAATTACATTCTGAAGTGTAAGGCAAAAAATTCCTTTGCACAAAAAGAAAGCCAAAGCTAGAAATAATACAGTTTGAGGTTGGCCGCATTCCATGGCCGGGGTATTGCTCTACCATCCAGATCCTCCAAGTGGTATGCCCCCTTGCCCGCCAGACCGGTTATCTTGTAGGGTCCTTCCCAATTTGCCCCTAGTTTGCCTTCACCTGGCACCAGGGTGTTTTCCATAACTTTCTGCAAAACCCAATCACCCACTTTAAACGGTCTGGGGTGCACCGTTTTGTTGTACTTCCTTGAGAGCTCTTGTTGGTAGGCGGCCACGTGGATGAGGGCCTTCTCCCGACGCTCTTCCACTAGGTCTAATTCCAGGGCAATAGCCTCGGCGTTCAGCTCAGGCTCAAAACTTTCACTTCTTAGGGTGGGCATGCCAACTTCCAAAGGTATGACCGCCTCCATGCCATAAGCCAGAGCAAATGGAGTTTCCCCGGTAGATCGCCGCGGGGTTGTTCGGTATGCCCAAAGGACGCTGGGTAGTTCCTCAGCCCATTTTCCCTTTGCCTTCTCCAGCCGTTTCTTCAACCCATCCAGGATAGTCTTGTTTGATGCCTCGGCTTGACCGTTGGACTGCGGGTAAGCCGGAGTGGAGTTGTAGAATTCAATCTTTAGATCCTCACAAAAATCTCTGAATAGGCGACCGTCAAACTGCGTGCCGTTATCAGAGATCAAAATCTTGGGGACGCCAAACCGCGTGACCACATCCTGCCAGACAAACCGCTTCACGTCTTTCTCCTTGATTGTTGCCAAGGGCTCAGCTTCAACCCATTTGGTGAAGTAATCTGTGGCCGCGATGAAGAATTTCCGGTTGCCTGGCACTGTTGGGAGTGGCCCCACTATATCTAGCCCCCACATGGCAAAGGGCCAAGGACTGGTGAGGGGAAGAAGTTCCCTGGCAGGCTGATGGATCTGATGGGTGAATTTTTGTCATTTTTCGCACTTGCGGACATACTTCTGTGCGTCGGCCTGCATGCACGGCCACCAGTAGCCCTGCGAAATAGCTCGGTAGGCCAAGGACCTGCCCCCTATGTGACTGCCGCAAATGCCTTCGTGAATTTCGTACAAGAAGGCTTCCACGCTACTCGGGTGAACACACTTCAAGTAGGGACCGGTGAAAGATTTTTTATACAACGCTCCAGATGGAGAGAGCCAAAACCGCTCTGACTTCACCCGGACTTTGTGCGCTTCTTTCTTGTCGGTTGGCAGAGTCCGGTCTCTGAGAAACAGGATTATGGGGTCCATCCAGGAAGGACCTAGCGTGGTGCAGAGTACATCCGTCTGCCCGGCTTCCTCAATGCTGGGCCGTGGAAGGAAGTCAATCAACAGGGGGTTAGGAAAAGTACTATCTACCATTGAAGCAAGGCCGGCCAGCTCATCCGCTCGGCTGTTTTCTTCTCGGCCAATCTGTTGAACTCTAATTGCCTGGAACTGCTTGATGTGTTCCCTGACCAGAGCTTGGTACTTCGCCATTCGGTCATCCTTTGCTTCATAAATCCCAGAGACTTGGTTAACCACAAGCTGGGAATCACTGTACACCATTAGTTCGGAAGCCTTCATCTGAAGAGCGCTCTTGAGTCCGGCCAAAAGTGCCTCGTACTCAGCCTCGTTGTTGGATGCTGGGAAGCCAAGGGTGATAGAATGTTCAATGGTGAGGCCATCCGGGGAGATAAGAACGATACCTAGCCCGGCACCATGACGGTTCGACGCTCCATCAACAAAAAGTTTCCACATCTCCCCACAAAAAGCTTCCAGCAGTCTGATGGGTCTTGAGAGGCTTGAAGGTCGATGGGCTCACGGCTGTCCGGCTGCTCGGCTTCAAGTTCAGTGCTGGCTGGTTCCACCTCAGCCCCCCTTGGTGATTCGGCACCGGCTCAGCAAGTTGGTCTACAATGCCTAAGTCCGTAGGCGAATCACCAGGTTGCGGCATTGTGCCGGCCGCAGGCTCTGTGCTGGGTGGGTCCATTTCTTCCCCCCTTGGTGATGCGGTACCGGACAGAGTGGGTTGGGCGATGATCCCCGACTCCGTCATCGCATCACCGGTTGGTGGAATCGTACAAACTGAGGGCACTTCGGTGAGACGCGCAAATTCCGCGTCGCGAACTTTACCAAGTTGTTGTATCTCGGTCAGACTTGCATTCACCTCTTCATCTGCCGCGGCAATATCGACCGGGCACACCGGATGAGTTCCAGGTGAGAATTCGGCAACGAAATCGGCCAAAGTTTGGGCCTTTATGGCTGTGCGCGGTTGGAACTTTACATCAAATTGTCCCAACTCGACCGCCCATTTCAGAATTCGGCCAGAAAAGTCCGCCCGTTCAAACAAGGCTTTAAGGGGAAACTCGGTCAGTACGATGATGGTATGGGCGTGGAAATAGTGCGCCAACTTCCTTGAAGCCATCATCAATGCCAACGCAAGCTTTTCCAACGGCAAGTATCTCGTCTCTGCCGGAAGCAAGGTTTTACTGACATAGAAGATTGGGAGGTGCTTAATTCCTTCAGCTCGGACTAGCACCGCACTGACCGCATGCTGTGAGACAGCAAGGTAAAGATAGAGTTCCTCGCCCGGCTTAGGTGTAACCAACAGTGGCGGAGAAGACAGATATTCCTTGAGCTCGGCCAAAGCTCGGTCACACTCTTCGTCCCATGAGAACTTTGATTTTAACGCTTGAAAGAAAGGGCGGCAGTGATCTGATGACCGACTTATGAATCGATTAAGCGCGGCGGCCATTCCGGCCAGATGTTGCACGTCCTTAGCCGAGCTGGGCTGCTTCAATTCTTGCACGGCTCTGATCTGAGTGGGATCTGCTTCGATGCCTCGGTTCGTGACGAGGAATCTCAAAAATTTTCCGGATCCCACGCCAAAGGCACACTTGGACGCGTTCAGGCGTAGCTTGTGCTTTTTGAGAATGGTGAACATCTCGGCCAAGTCGAACAAGTGGTCTGCTTGATACCGGCTTTTAACCACCATATCATCAATGTAAGCCTCCATTGTCCGGCCAAGCAAAGGAGCAAACATCTTAGTCACCATCCTCTGAAAGGTTGCCCCGGCGTTCTTCAAACCAAAAGGCATGACTCGGTAGCAGAAGAGTCCCCTTGGAGTCGTGAAGGAGGTGATCTCTCGGTCAGGCCCATGCATGGCAATCTGATGGTAGCCGCGATAGGCATCCAAGAAGCTGAGCCGATTATGTCCAGCCGTCAAGTCCACAAGCTGGTCAATGCGGGGCAAAGGGAAGCTATCCTTCGGACAAGCTCGGTTGACTGTCTTGTAATCGACACAAACTCGCCACTTCCCATTCTTCTTGGGCACCACTACTGTGTTGGAAATCCACCGAGGGTAGTGCACTTCCTGAATTGCTCGTGCCTCAAGCAAGTTTTTCACTTCCTCTGCAACTACCTCGGCGTGATGCAGCGCCGATCTCCTTGTTCGCTGAATGACTGGCTTTGCTCCGGGGAAGACATTGAGGTGATGGCAGATAAAACTTGGATCGAGGCCGGGCATGTCGTAAGGCGACCATGCGAAGACTTCGATGTTGGCCATCAAAAACTCAACCATCTCGGTCCTTTCTTGGGCAGTAAGGCTGGAACCGAGCAGGAAGAACTTATCCGGCCGCTCCATATCAATTCGCACCTCCACCAATTCCTCAACAGCTTTGTCCTCTGCCTTGGTGCCCACATCGTCAAGAACTCCCCGGTCTTCCGGTCCTTCTATCATTTGAACGAAGCCTTTGGCAGCCCGGCTCCCGTTCACCGCCACGAAGCACTGTTTGGACATGACTTGATCTCCCCAAATCTCCTCGATTGCCCCCATAGCCGAGGGGAATCTCATCACCTGATGGTAGGTCGACGCTACGGCTTGCATAACGTGAAGTCATCTCCTTCCAAGGATTAGGTTGTAAGTAGAAGGAACTTATAACACCCAGAACTCCACTTGCTTGACCACGGATCCCGCTTTGACCGGCAGGATAATCTTTCCCAAAGGCCACTCTGGTTGTGAGTTAAAACCAACTAGTGGCGAAGTTGCCGGAGCCAAGTCTGTCTCTCGGAGCTTAAGCTGCTTGAACGCGTCGTAATACATGATCTCGACCAAGCTTCCCTGATCAATCAAGATCCGTTTGACATCGAATTCCTTGACGCGGAGTGTTACTACTAAGGCATCGTTGTGCGGCGTCTGAATACGCTCTAGATCCCTTGAGGTGAAACTAATCACATCTTTCTCTTCGGTCTTCCCCCTCTTGATGGCAGGCTGTACCGACAAAACCTCCCTCATATGTTCTGCCTTTTTGATCATACCCCGGAGTTCGCAAACACGCTCCGGTTCCACTATGCCGTGGATGACATTAATAACCCCTTGTGGTGGCGCATCTCGGTTATCCACTTGCCTAGGATCAACCGGAGCCTGGTTCGCCTTTACGTCCCCATCAATGAAAAGGTCTAGGTGTCCGGCCGCGACTAGCTCTTCCAGGTGTTGCCGCAGAGGCAAACAATCCTCAGTCCGGTGGCCTCGCTCCCGATGAAATGTGCAACGATACAGCGGATTGTAGCCCTTTTGTCCATCACCCAACTTAGCAGGAAACCGGACATACTCCTCGTCTCGGATTTCACTAAGTATGCGATAGATTGGAATCTTGAAGACCGTGGTTATGCCAGTCCTGGCCTTCAACCTTCTGTTTGCATCCGCTACGTCATCTCGGGGGTAGTCATCCCGGTCATTCCGACGTCCTCTACCCTGGTTTTTGCGATTCGAGCCACGGTCCGATTCCTCTGCTCGGTCACTTGAGCGGCTGGACTCTTGCCCAACTGCGTGCACTTTGCCTGCTGTCTTCTTGTCTGTTGCTACCGGAGTTGCCTTCACGGTAGATGCTGACGCATCATCCTCAACTCGGATGTGCTCATTGATGCGCTGCATGAGCTGGCCCATGGACGTCGGTTGGTGCATGGTAAGCGAGTCCCGCAGTCTATGTCCGACCGGGAGACCACGCTTGTATTGAGTGATTGCAAGGTTGACCGGGCAATCCAAGATCTCGTTGAAGGTCTCCCAATATCTGGAGTTGTACGCCTTCAATGTGTCGCTCGGTTCCATCTTGACACTCAGTAGGTGATCAACTTCTTTTGGTGTTTTGGTGTTGGTTTTGAAGCGCGTGACAAAGGCTTCGGCCAACTGATGCCACCTCTCAATACTCCCCTCCGGCAGCCTTTCAAACCACTTCAAGCCCAGTTCGCCCAAACTTGACGGAAAGATGAGGCACATAAGAGCATCATTCCGCCTATGTCCGGCCATGACCTGTCGGAAATGACTTACATGCATGTAGGGATCGGTCTTCCCGTCGTACAATGTGAACTTTGGCTGGTGGAAGCCCGACGGGAGAGGTGTTGTTTCTATTTCCAGGGAGAAAGGGGTGGCACTCAACCTTGCCAAATCTGAATCCACTAGGAGTGGCGCTGCTTGGCGGGGTGGAGGCATTCCGACCTCCTCGCTGGCGTGAACCCCGTAGGATAACCGCTGGAACGCCGGTATCCTCTGAGCCTCCCGCCGGCGAGCCCGCTCCTTTAAGACTGCCCGCAAATCCTCTGAATGAGCGGAGTAAGAGTACCTCGACGTCGTCACCGGACGTGAGGGCTGGTAAGTGCTATCTTGCGCGCTAGACTTCTCTGCATGCACGTCGGAATCACCAACCTTATAACTTCTGGTAATAGAAATGGACAGAGTGTGTCGCTGACTCTGACTGCCTGAACGGCGGGGTTGGGTGCGCTCACTGTGGTCTCCCACTCCAGCTACACCTTCCCTTTGACATGCCTCTTCAGCTCCTCCATCTCCGCCGTCATTCGCCGGATGACGGCGTCCTGGTCTCTTAGCTTGTGTTCCAGACGTCTGGCATGCGATTCTCTCCGTCGCCGATGACCATCGGGACTCCGTGAATGACCATGACTCCTACCGCGCTTATCTCGCGCGTCTCCCGACTGTCCTCCTGGGAATGTCTCCAGGTTCGCCATCGGAAGGATGTCGGGATGCCCCTCTCTCCGTCTGCCTGACTCCGGAGTAACTCCGTCGATGGCGGACAACGGAAACTCATCGTTGTTCGCCATGGACGGCGATCAGACGAGCGTGGAAGACAAGGTTTTGTCTGTAAAGTTCCCACAGACGGCGCCAATTGTACGGGGAGCAAATATTCCGGCGAGCCCGTACTCCTTTCTTCCAAGCTCCGTTTCTGTCCGATCACCTGAAAGCACAACGGCGGTGAGCTACCCGGCGGTGTGTGGCCGGAAAACCCCTCCGACGATCAAGTTAGCACACACCTTGGGATAGAGAGAGAGGGAGGAGAGTGTTTGAGTGTAAGAATGTCTTACAAAGTGTTCGTCTGTCCGCGTATGGGGGCGCAGACATGCTTATATACCCTCTGCGCCCCAAATCTACTCCCAGTGATCTCTCGACACGTGGCTCTGCCATCCCATCCGTCAGCACAAATCTTGCTGAGCATCACCTAATCTCAACTGCCAGCCAACTCTGCTGGGAGCTCGGCAACCGGGCAACGTCACCTCGGCTACCGACGGCCATTCTATGCTACATGCACAAGTGCTCCAAGAACCGAGCTCCTTTCCAGCTGTGCTCGGTTGCATTCCGGCGAAGCCGAGCTCGAGATCGGTCAACCTGGTCAACCTAAGGCCTTCCTGCCTGCTTCGGAGCATGAGGTCCTCAGCCGGGCTAACGGTGCGCGCCTTTGACCGGGTAGCGCAAGCTGCACGGTTGCCCCTGCGGAGCCCCAAGTAGCTCGGCCCATGACTTAGCAGCCCAACTCTGGGCGTATCCGAGGTCATCTCGGCCCAATGCTCCATTGGGCTCCCAACCTGCTCGGCCATTACTTCGGCCCAACTCCAGATCATAAATCTCCCTCTCAGTTACCTTTCATATCCCATTTTGTATGTCTATTGCTTCCCTTCCTCTTATTATAGTCTAAAAAATCATCTGCAAATAAAAATTTGATATAAATTTTCATATCAAGTGATATAACAGTTTTTTTTTTTTTTTAAATATAAATTACATTGATTAATGTTTATTTTTTTTTAAATGATAAAACTCAAAATTATCACATCAATCTGAATAAAAAATTTAAATATAAATTTTATGTTTGTATTTTACTACTCACATAGTCCATGCTACATATAATTAAGATGCTCAATTGAAGCTAATTCTCAAATAGAATGATTGGCTTTTTGGTAATTCTTTCATTTAAAAAAAAAAAAAAAAAAAAACTCATAGGGTAAAAAAGATCACAATATCATTCAATAGTATTTTTTTTAAAATTTATAATTATATTATTTTCAAATTCTGAAAGGTAAATGGCATTCGAATTTGAATATATTAAATTATTTATATTATATAGTAATATTTTTTTTTTTTTCAAATAGTCATCGGAAATCATGATTATAGAGAACTGCCCCCCGCTGTAGCCTGGATTGGCAGTTTATGAACAGTGTTCAGTTACACATACGACATGTGATGGGACCCCCCAATTTGATTCAAACCAAAACCAAATGCTTGGCCAACCCAATTTCAAATACAAAACCAAAAACATTGTACTTTGTTTTCGGAACTTGAAGCATATGGTGCAAACTTAGGAGAAATTATTGGATGTTGTTGGATCCATGATCATTGATATAAAAGTGATGAGTTGTATAATTTAGATCAATAATTATTAATTTAGAATATCACTTTGACTTGTTTTGGAAATACTGAATAATTTCTTCAAATTTAGAAATGAAACAATTAAGATCCTTCGTTTGAAATGATTCATAAAAGAAAGTCGTCTTTGCATGGGACACATTAAAATTAAAAGAAGGCCAATTCAATTCTATACAAAAAAAAAAAAAAAAAAAATAGAAAAAAAGCAACGGCTCGTTGCAGGTATCTTTACAACGTGGGTCATTTAGAGTTACTTTCATGTGATGCAATACAATAATTTTTGAGCAATATTACATGAACCAACAAATTTTATAAATTTTTCTTATTTATATCAAATGTATCATATTTTTTCACTGCATCTCATTTCTTATATTTTTTTTATAAATACATATATAAATATATACATTCTCTAAAACAACACAAGTGTGCAAATGTGAGATAAATTTATGATTATTTCTATCTTTTGATCATTTGTCTCACATATGTGATTATTTATATATTTTAAATTCTATATGTGAACCACATTAATCACCCACCTAAAACAAAAACAAAAGTTACTAAGTGCCGTTTTGGCAACAAGTCAAAAACGCCACGTTTTGGCAACAGCTCAGAAACGCCAACCCATGCCCACTGCGTTTTCAATCCCATTTGGGAAGACCAAATAAGCAACACCCAAATTTACCAAATTACCTTCTGAAATAATTTAATTAATTAATTTAAAAATTAAAAAGTAAAGATATTTTGGTCATTTTAGAGTGATGTGACATTTTTAAAAAATATTAAATCAAAAATCAAAAAAGTCAGCTTTTTACCAACTTCTCAAATCACTTTCAAAAAAGCTAAAAAGCTTGGTAAAAAGTCAAAAGCCAACTTTTTACCAATTTTCCAAAACACCCATAAAATAGCCTATTTATTCTCCTACAATCATAATTTGTAAAATATGAATCCGCTTTATTATGCTAGCAAATTTGAATGAAGAAAGGTTCCAAATTATCCAACTCATTTTAACTGTGCAATAAAGCAAGAGACCTTAGGTTATTCTTGTGATACCATATGATACACATATGCGTAGTTTTGTTGATTTTACAATCATGTGATGAGATGAGATGAGGGTAGGTCTGACATGTCCCATTCATTCTTGTCTTTTTGAAAGCTTGTGGACAACGAAAGTGAAGAGAGCCCTACAAACTTCACATTTACAAAGGACAATTTCTTTGATCTTCTAATTATGGCAAGAAAAGTGACTTCTTCCCTAATTTGTATCAATGTTGGCTTCGAATATTCCTATTTTGATTTGTATTTTTCATGCTTGAATTGTGATTACCAACTAACATTTTTTGTTAAACGTTTGTTTTCTGTTAACCCATGCACACAAAAAATAAAAAATAAAAATACAAAAGCTTTATATATAAAAAAAAAAAAAAAATCCTCTTTCATCTACAGTTTGCTAACTCTCTCTCTCTCTCTCTTTCTTGTGTATACATCCACAAAGCCTTTTATTTTGACTTTTTAATTGGAACTATGTGTACAAGCTCCGTTTGGCAAGGAGGTTTTGGATTATTTTAACCACAAAAGACAAAATAGGTTATTTTAGCCACAACAAACAAAACATCACATCTAACCAATAATCATTACACTCTTCTTTCACAAAAAAAAGTCAAAAAACCAAAAAACTTTTCTCAAACTAAGCTTTTTAACCCAAGTTAAAATAGTCAAAAAAAAGTCAAAAAACTAAAAAGCTAACATGTATTTGCAGTTGTTTAAACAATTCAAGCTTAGTTTATTTGCAGTTGTTTGAACTCATTCAATTGTGAGTTTGAATCAAGAAAGTTTTAGCATTTCCTTAATGGTTTTCTTATGTTGTATTTGTGTTCATTTGACTTTGCGTAAATTGAGTTTATTATTTTCAAGAAATTAAAGAAAGCTTGTTTGGATTATTTTTGGAAAGAAAAAAAAAATTAAAACAACCCACTCCTAAGAAACACCATAAAAAAATAATAATAAATAAAAATAAATAAATGAAATAAAATTGAATTTCCATAAACTGTATTCACTGAAACAAAAACGGAGTTAACAGTGGCGGAGCCAGGAAATTAAGTTAGAGAGGCATTATTAATTATAATTTTTTATTTAAAAAAAAATCATAATCAACATTAAAATAATAATAATTTTATGAGCTAAATTTAAGCATAAAAAATTACATATTCATTATTAATAGAACAAATTAAAATTCTATAATAGTGTAGAATAACTTGGTGCGGGATGGTGATATAAGTTTGCAATTTTAGCACAAAAAATTATGGATCAAAATTTCTAATTTTAAAAAATAAAAACACATCATTTATAGCACAAATTATTATAAAATCTATTTAATTTTTATTTGACAGAAAAATATTAAAGAGATGACATTGCTTATAAATGATGTATTTTGAATGAAAATTATTAAATAGTTTGCGAATACTATATAGCATTGCCTACGTGATGCTCAAAACATGAAAAATCACAAATCACACTAAGTAGTCTGTCAATTGCCTAAAAAATAATGAGTTTATTATATCCAGTCTATAAGATTTTTCGCTATACTATTGGTTTAAACTACTACATAAATAATACCACATAATGCTATCAAAGTATCAAATAACTACTTGTCGTAAACAATACAATAAACTCTTAGCAAAAAAACATGTTAAGAAAAAAAAAATACATTTTGTATATGATAACGACACAAAAAAAAAAAAAAAAAAAAAAATCAAAACTGAAGGGGGCACGTGACCCCCTGACCCTTCTTTCCCTCCGTCTGTGGGAGTTGACCTCTTCATTGTTTCTATGTCAAAAAAACAAAAACAAAAACAAAAAAAACAAAAACCAAAGTAAAGAAACACAAGGAAACATGACAGTTATATTAAGTGAAAAGAATGTTAAATTCAATAGTGAATCTCACCATTTGCAAAAGGACCTATCTCAGTCGCGGTATATAGTTGATGGTTAGCATTGAAGTTCTTCGAGGTTGCATTGCCCTCTATGATAGGAGTCTTTTATTAATTTGCATAATGTTTACTACTAGTTGACAATGACCGTGTTTGGCGTGCTTTCTAGGGCTACTTATATTTTTTATTTTTAAAATCGAGTTTTGGTACAATTTTTACTTATAATTTATTACATAAAAATTGCTTAAAAATAAGCTGCAAAAAATGTGATTATTGAGAAACAATACCTTTAGCTTCTACTTTCTGATTTTCAAATTTCAAATTGTAAGAAGCAGTAACAAACAAGATCAGTAGTAGTAGAGAACTTGGCCAAGGTTTGGCCACACCACATGCGTATAGAGAAAATTGAAACATTAAATTTATAACTTGATGAAGTTTGATGACAAAACACAAATAGAAAAGAACTTGTGGACGCTTCATTCTTTTATTGATTAGCAGATATGAACATGAAGGTCTCCAAATCAATCCTGTGGACGCACATCACAATCATAATGCATATAATTGCGGGTTGGCATTTAAGATTTTGAATGCTACATTGCCCTCAATGCTAGGACTCTTTTCCTTCTTCTTTTTTTTGTTTGTTTGTTTGTTTGTTTTTTCCTTTTTTTTTCCCTTATTTTATTTTGGGTTGGTATAGAAACTCAAAAGCATTTATAACTTCAATAATGATATGTGCATTAAAAAAAAAAAAAAAATCACAGAAATTCTTGTGCATAGAAAATTTAACACTCAGAATAAATTTAGACCATGAATTAACTTTTTTATGTACGAAGCGTGCACGAAGTACTACCCTTTATAACTTCGTACTTGATAAGGATGAAGTTTAAGGCTAACACTACCCTAATCATTCTTTTGTGGCATTGGTGATCCTTTCTTTTTCCTTATACAATCTTAGTCAAGACCATTTATAGTTCGCTATCACTTTGGTCTTGCGTAATGAGTTTGACAAAAATATTATGGGTCATGTTAATATTAGGAAATGGGGAGGATTGATGACACTCGAGAAGGGGTGGGGCAGGCTGGTAACGCTGGGGAATGGTTGGCAGCGACAGGGGAGGGGGATGGGGTGGTGGCTGATGATTGTGGGTGTGACTTGGGTGGTGACAGGCAGCTATGGTGGTTTGGGGATTAGGGAATGGATAGAGAAGATAAGGGTATTTTGATAGTTTTATTTTAGAATAAAATTGTAATTAAAAAATTTTCAGCAAATGCATGAACTGAGCAAAAAAGGTGTGTAGAAATAGAGGCTCTTGTGAAGAAGCCATTATTGCTGTCTCATTGCCTTTACGCTCATTCGAAGTTTCGGACGAGTATATACACGTAAATTAATGACCAAATTCAAGAGATCAACAGTTTCATTCGCTTAATTCTGATCTTCCAAGTTTAGTGTATTTCTTGAGATTGCTAATCAATTTGGAAGAAAAAAAATGAACAGATCAGAATTGTTGAAGTCGTATAATGCTACATTTTCATTTCCTGGCGTGTTGTCCAACTTTTCAATTTGAATTCAACTTCAACTCAAGTCAATTTAGCAATTTGATAGTAATGTTCTTTTTTATTTTGTTTTCTTCACACAAACAAAACATATTTTGCAATTGGTTAAAATGGTATAATAGAACTCATTTAAAGTGAATGATTGTAGTGTTTTTGTTCAGACACCTTATTAGCCAGACTTGGAAAGGTAGTGCTCATAAATTGCAGCTTTATAACAAAACATCACGAACTATGCAAAGTCACATCCCAAACCTCAAGAGGTCAGTGAAATTTACCCTTTTTGAAATATAAATAAATAAATCACAACAAAGTACCTGATCCATGGATTGCTTGCACAATTGCGTACTGATGGGGAAATAGAGGTTATGCACCATGCCCAGATGCCAGATCTTCCTCGATAAAAGACTATGAATGGCATCATAAAATCTATTCGCCCTCCAAAAGGATGCAGCTTCAGAACCACATCACGTGGGCTTCACAGAACTCATCTGCAAATGAACATAGCAAGATTATCCACTCCATTAAATTTCATACTACTATCATCCTTGAAGCTTGAAGAATTTGAGAATTATATATATATATATATATATATTTGGTCAAAAGAAAACTATCCTTAAAATGCAAGGGAACATGCCTGCAAAGGACGACTGTATATAGAAGAAAAACAAAAAACAAGTTTTCATAACAAAAATAAGTTGAGAGTATTATATCCACTGATATTCAGCAAATTTTGAAACTCAAAATACAGATTGAGTATATATTTCAAATGACAAACATGTATGCACATATGAATTGTACGTATATGTAAATCTGTAACATGTTAGGAATCAAGGTTCTCAGATTTCTCCAATTATAACGATTAAGGGTAAATAGGAAATTTTAAGATTTTATCAGATTCTGGTTTTCTAAAATTATCTCCAAATCTTGAAATGCCAAATTCAAATAGCATTCCACTATGTTGGTAATATACAATAGTGTAGTGAAAATACACCAATAAAAGTCTGCAAAAATATTTAAAGAAATTGTTCAACTCTTATCAACTGAGCAAAGGTGTTCTCAGCCAAAAATAGTGCATCTTCTAGCAAGCAAGTCTTAGTTACAGGCAAGACTATCCAGGGAGTCTCCAAATTTCTCCATAAAAGTTCAAAAATTTTACAGGCACAAAACAATCCTGCATCATAAACACCCAGAAGAACCAAATCAGCAATGAACAAATATAATGTCAAGGATTTAATAGGCATAGCAGGAGTCTAAGCTTTTTCAAGCAGTCAATCCAAAGGGCAATAGCATGAACAGGCACAAGCATGTTAACATTTGTAGAATAGTTCCAGTTCATTATACCCTGGTTGCTAGGGGTATGTTACAACAAAGCAATTAGGAATATATCATAATCAAACAAGATTTATAATTTTTAAAAGATTCCTGATAATAGGAAGCTACATAAAATTATTTTCAAGAAACCATCACACCAATTCTACTTTAATTGAATATCATGGTCTGAAGTTGTAACTCAATAGTGTATGATTCTCATCTAAAATTGTGAAGATGTTAATTTAAACAATTTACCTTATCTTTGTACTCTCTCCATTCTAGGTGATGTATCTCCACCTTCAAATAAAATGGAAAAAACAAAACGTGAATTAATTGCATACACAAATATTCCAGTGATCCTGTGCACCTTCCGGTGTCGATACTGCCTTTCAGCTCTTGCTGTTCAGAACTTTTTAATGACCAATGCTCAGTGGTTAGCTGCTCATAAAAAGCTTCGGTAAATTTATTGGAACTGGCAAACTCAACCACAAGGACAGAGTATTCACTATCTGGTGTTCCTTCCCTTGTTTTACAACCCACCATCTTGAATAATCAACACTCAACTGTAGTCATTTAAGCACAAAAACATTTCACTGTCTAAAGGTTTAATCTCTTTCAAGGTCACTCAGAGCATCTTCCAAAAGAGAAACATCCAAAGTGCATCAGCCCATTGGAATATCCTCACTGCATATCATATTCTACCTTCAAATGTCCAGTCAGATTACCCAAAACGCCATAGATTTCCTTTCTTTGCCCATGCCTCACATCTTTAGCTAGAAACTCATGAACCATGTTCCCTATTTGGATTGAGCTACAACCTGGTAATTTTTCCATACCCTGATGTCTCATTGCCACCCGAAAGTTCAAAGCGTCATCCCATCGTCCAACAGATGAGATCAAATTTGTAATCAGTGTTAAATAGCTAGGATTTGAAGGTTCTCGATCAAGAATCTTTTTTGTTACAGACTCCAACAAAATCTCATTTCCATGAATCTTACAAGCAGAAAGAAGAGTAGCCCAAATAACTGCATTAGGCTCCACATGCATGCTTTCTACGAATCTGACTGCTTCTTCTAGCCTTCCTGCTCGACCAAGCAGATCAACCATGCAGCCATAATGCTCAATTCGGGGTTTAATTCCAAACTCATAGACCATCTGATCAAAGACACTTTTACCCTCTTCCACCAGACCGCCATGAGTGCAAGCTGACAGAACAGCGATAAAGATAACATCATCGGGCTTTATTCCTTCCAAACACATCCTATCATAGAGTGCTAAGGCTTCTCTACACTGCCCATTAACAGCAAGTCCAGAAACCATTGTAGTCCACGTAATTATACATCTTTTAGTCATCTGATCAAAAACCGCTTTTGCATTTTTTATATCGCCACATTTGGCAAACATGTCTATCAAAGCATTGCCTAACGGATTCGACAAGTCAAATTTGTTTTTCTTAATATAGGAATCAATCCACGTTCCATGTTCAAGTGACCCCAAATGAGTACAAGCAGATACGACACTAATTAAAGTAGTCTGATCAGGTTTACACTCACCATTGATTAACATATGACGAAACAAAGAAAGAGCTTGATCAAACATATGATTATGAACATAACATGCAATCATTGCATTCCACGAGACCACATTTTTAACTGGCATCTGATCAAAAGTTCTCCTTGCTAATTCAAGATCTCCAATCGTGGTGTATCCTGATATCATTGCTGTCCAAGAAACCACACTTTTCTGGGGCATCTGATTAAAAATAGACTTTGCGGTCTTCACATCACCGACTCTTATGTATCCCGATATCATGGAGTTCCAGGAAATTTCATTTCTCTCAGGCATGCGCTCGAACACCGAACGAGCTAGTTCCATAATCCCAGTCTTCGAAAGCCCTGCAACGACAGAATTCCAAGTCACAATGTTCCTTTGTGGCATAGATTCAAATAAGCCAATTGCAGATTCTATCTTTCCATTGGCCATGTAAGCTCCAATCATAGTGTTCCATGAAACAACATCTCTTTGGGGCAATTCCTCAAACACCTTACAAGCTAAATCCAAACTTCCACATTTAGCATAGAAATCCAGAAGTTTATTTTGAACGAAAACACTTGAATTAAATCCAAACTTCACAATATGACAATGCACTGAACTACCATCTTCTAAAGCCTCAACTGATTCAAAAGATCTTAGAAGAAAAGTGAAGGTGAAACTGTTGGGTGAAATCAATGACGTTCTCATTTGATTATAAGTACGCAACGAGTCTTTATGACTCTTCCCTATGAAGCATTTGATCACTGTGTTGTATGCTATAACATTAGGAGAACATGAATTTCGAAACACATTGATTGCATAATCAAGTGAAATGAGGTCGGAGGAGATAGTGACGAGTTTTGGTACAATAAAGCTGTGATCTTGGAGACCATTTATGAGGATCTGGAGATGGGTTTGCTTCAATTCTTTTACATTTTTACATGTCTGCAACAACTGGAGCAATTTTTGCTCCATTGCTGTAAGGTCGCAAGACTGTAGAAGACGGTCAGTATAGTTCTTGAGGAAGAAACACTAAAAAGGGCATTTCTGTTATTTATTGGATAATTGTAATTATGTTTGGGGAAACTGCGCGTGGGATTTTGAGAAAAAAATTACAAACATACAGGGGCGTAAATATATTTGCGGTGGAGTACAAATAAAAGTTGGAGATACAATTATTATTTTACACCACTTTGACGTGTGTTTGTTTGACGACTGGATAAGGGGGGATTGTAATCCATCGGACTGTTAGTCCCGGGATACATTGTCCCGGACTATTTGTTGGATTGATTTGTATCCTATGTTTGTTTAGTCATGGATTAGATGTCTGGATTGGACTATTTTTAGTGAATCCAATGTTTGGTAGACGGCTGATAAGGATAAATGTTCAAAAGACTATTTTACCCTTATAATATATATTTATAATTTTAACAACACTAAAAAAATTAATTTATAGCCACAATTTTTAATTTATTATTTTCAATTAAATTAAATTTATAATTTATATTTTATATTTTATTTAATATATAATTTTAATAACGACAATAAAAAAAATTTATTTATATATAAATTAAATTTTCAACAACACTAAAAAAATTTAATTTATAAGGCCATAATTTATAATTTATATTTTTAAATAAATTTAATTTTTTATATTTTTATTTAATATATAATTTTAAATTAACAATGCTAAAAAAAATTTATTTAATATGTAATTTAATTTTTTAACAACACTAAAAAATTTATTTATAACATAATTTATAATTTATATTTTTAATTAAATTTAGTTATAATTTATAATTTATAATTTAATTTTTTATTTAATATATAGTTTTAAATTAACAACACTAAAAAAAAATTTATAAATGTTCAAAAGACTATTTTACCCTTTTCTAATTGTTTACTTGTAATAGCATGGAGGGTAAAATGGACATTTCACAAAATAATCCCATGGGATACCAATCCCATGGTTTCTATCCCACACCCCCCCATGGGAGGATAATCCCATGTTTGTGGGACTAATAGTCCGGGACTGTTAGTCCGCAAAATTTTCAAACAAACAATGGACTATTAGTCCGTGGGACTAATAGTCCAATCCCACCCTCTTATCCCTCAAAACAAACATGCTCTTTATGTGTTATAATTTGTTCCTCTAATTCTCACCTGCATGTAATTCTTCCATTCTATTTACATACCACAAAACTGAGGGGAAAATAACATATGCAACTCTAATGCTGTGTTTGGTTGGGGGATTTGGGGAGGGATTTGGAAAGGAAAAGGGAAAAGGTGTGTGAAACTAGGTGAAATTTAGGCATGTTTTATTCACATTTCACCTACCTTTTCCATTTCCCTTTCCAATCCTTCCTCAAATCCCTCAACCAAACACAGCATAAGAGTATTTCTTAATGTTTAACTTCTTCTTTTTTTTCTTTATTAAATTTGAGTGAAAGTTTTATCTGATATCACGCGTTCCAACGAAGCAATCTGATATTTCATCAAATCATTGGTCGACTAGGAGGACGATCGGGGGATGTTCAGCCGGTTGACCAGTCAGTGTAATTTTTTCAGATTTTGAGACAGATTTTTACAAGGAGGTGGTTAACTGGGGAGACAATCAGCTAGACATTTGGGCGGTCGTCCGATGATGGTGTGTGCTCTACAATCTGAGATTTCATTAAACCACCAATTGACCGGAAAGACAACCTAGGGCTGTCTGATCGATCGACCGGCCAGTGTAATTTTTCTAGATTCTGAAATCAATTTTTGTAAGGAGGTGGTCGACTGAGGGGACAATTGGCTAGACATTTGGCCAGTTGTTTGGTGATGGTATATGCTCAACATCTCCAACAGCTATGTACAATAAATTGATGAAAGGTTCTTCCATCCTCAATTTGATGAAAAGTTTAAGATATTTTAGATTTGATTTAAACGTTGGAATAACAAAAATCTACTCTTTTCATTAAATTTAAATTTGATGAAAGAAAAGGTGAAACGTTGGAGACGTTCTAATTATGTCATTTTCTTCTTTAGTTATAGACAATTTTCTTCTTTACAATATTTTAGTTATGACTTACGAATTCTTTGGTTATGCCTCATATGATGGTGTTTGGTTATAATTTATTTATTTATTTATTTATTTATTTTTTAAGTTGTGACTTAAAAAGTATGAAATTATACTATTTTTTCTTTAGTTATAAGGTGAATATTGGTATACACCTCTCAAAAGGTGTGTACCATAGTCTTTCCCAAAACCCAGAACATAAACTTCCCAATAAAATTTTTAAATAAAAATTAATGTTTGGATATAAATTTATAAATAAAAAATAATTATTCGGACATAAACAGTTTAATGAAATATATATATTTGAATAATTTTACTTTTGTTCATCAATTTATGTTGGAACATTGCTTTTTGTTCAAAAATTTATTCGAACAAAACAAATGGCATGTATTGTGAAAATAGAATTTCCCATTCATTAAGGATTTAAAAAATATTAAGATAAATTACAAATACATCTCTTGATATTTATTTAAAATATAAATTGTTCTCTATAGTTATGGAAATTATATCCTGCCGCCTTAAGTTTCTAATCACATAACAAATTATCTTTTTTTTTTTTTATATTAATAATCAATAAATTAATTAATAGTTTTTAATAATGTTAAAAATATATTCTAATTAACAATTCATGTAATTATATTATTGTATGGAAGAGCAATTACGATTTTTTTTTCCTATTAAATGCAAAATTCTAACAAGGGAGTATTTGTAATTTATAAAATCATAAGGTGTAATTTTTATTTTATATAAACTATAAAAGATAATTCATATTTTAAATAAAATTCATGGGGTGTATTTATAATTTATAGAAAATATTACTGTGTTTCTAATTACCAATGAAAAATCTCAGTCCAGATTATTTATGTCATTTATATAAATTTCTAAACAAAAATTAAGTTGTTATACAAATCTTCAAACAAAAAATAGTTGTTTAAATATAAATTATTCAACAAAGTATATATTCAAATAATTCATTTTAATTCTGAATTTTATATTCAGATATTTGATTTTTGTTCAAATATTTGAACTACACATATGCTATGTGCAAATAGAATTACCCCAATGCATGGTGATATATAGAATGAGCCACATATTATGGTCCAAAGGTCAATTGTATGCTATAATGGCTCTCTATATTCAAACTGTCATAAAACTCCCTCCATATTATAGTTTGGAACAGACCCAAATGAGACAGAGATGAGAACAACCAGGTTGTACAGAAATTCACAAGAATTTACATATCTCATCCAACAACAAACTCAAATCAAACATCAATATCCAAAACTCATCAAACAAAGCTCTAATTTTTGCCCCACAAAAAGCTTACCAAGTTCATCAAATTGGTCTTATCATATAAGAAATTGCATCTCTCATGGGGCACACAGTGAAGCCCTTTCAATCTATACCCATATTCGCCGTACCGGAATTTATCTTCTGGGTGTAGTTCCGTTGCTTTTCAAAGCCTGTGCTTCGATTTCCATGCTTAACCATGGGAAGGCTTTGCAAGCTGAATCAATCAAGATGGGGGTTGACTCTGATGTAATGGTGGGAACTTCTTTGGTTGATATGTATGGTAAATGTGGTTTGCTTTTTGATGCTCAGAATGTGTTTGATTATATGCCTGAGAGAAATGTTGTGACATGGAATGCTATGATAGGAGGGTATATGAGGAATGGTGATTTGGATACCGCGTCATTTTTGTTTGAGAAGATGTCGACACGATCTGCAATAACATGGATTGAAATGATTGATGGGTTTGCTAGTAATGGGGTGACTCTGACTGCAAGGCAATTGTTTGATCAGGTTCCATTGGAGTTGAGGAATGTGGTGACTTGGACTGTGATGGTTGATGGGTATGCTAGCAATGGAGAAATGGAGGCTGCAAAGGAAATTTTTGAGGCGATGCCAATACGGAATTACTTTGTTTGGTCCTCTATGATTTCTGGGTATTGCAAGAAAGGCGATGTTCAGGCAGCTAAGGCCATTTTCGATAGAATTCCCAAGCGGAATTTGGTGAATTGGAATTCATTGATTTCTGGGCTTGCTCAAAATGGGTTTTGTGAGGAAGCTCTGGATTTTTTCACAAAGATGCAAACTGAGGGGTTTGAGCCGGACGAAATTACAGTGGTGAGTGTTTTATCTGCCTGTGCACAGCTTGGGTTGCCTGATTCCGGGAAAGAAATCCACCAAATGATCATTCACAAGGGAATTAAACTTAACCAGTTCATTCTAAATGGGTTGGTTGACATGTACGCGAAATGTGGCGATTTAACTAATGCAAGATTAATTTTTGAAAGGATGTCCAAGAGGAATGATGCATGTTGGAATGCAATGATCTCGGGTTTCGCTATTCATGGACAATGCAAGGAAGCTCTCGAGTTCTTCAGCAGAATGGAGGCCTCGAGTGAGAAGCCCAATGTCATAACGTTTCTATCAGTTCTATCGGCTTGTGCACATGGGGGATTTGTGGAGGAAGGTTTAGAAATTTTCTTGAAAATGGAGAAATATGGCTTAATTGCCACCATTCAACATTACGGATGCCTAATTGATCTTCTGGGAAGGGCGGGGCGAGTAAAAGAGGCTTATGATTTGATAAAGACAATGCCAATGAAACCAAACGACACAATTTGGGGAGCTCTACTTGGAGCATGCCGAATTCACTCAGACTTGGATATGGCAGATCGGGTACTGAAGGAGGTTGGCAGAGATTCTGAACCCTGCTTCAGCAATGATTCACATTACGTGATACTGTCAAATATTTATGCAGCTTCGGATAGCTGGGAGAGAGCTGAAACAATGAGGACTGTCATGTTAGATAAAGGATTTCAAAAGACACCCGCTCGTAGTTCATTTATGGTCAACAACAAGGAGATGAGCTTTTGTGCAACTACTTGATGACAAGCCTGCCTGCTGTTGGAATGTAATTGCTTTTCTTAAAATCTGGCAAAAGGACTTGTGCAGTCTAGAAGTGTGTAAATTATTTTTGATCACATAAGAAAAAGAGATTGCTCTAGCATTCACATCATTTACCAATTCAATGAAATGAGGGCGTGTATCCCATCTGTACCATAATGTCCTGTATGGTAGCGTTTGAAATTGCTTCAATAATTCTCAAATGAAGCAATTGCAAAAGGGTTTGTACTCAAAAAGGTTGGTCATGAACGAAACTGGAATGATGGCTTTCTGTGTATTCTTATAGTTTTCAGGAAATTTTAATCAAAATCTCAAATTTTAAAATGAAGCCAAATATGTATTTATACAACTGCCGCTTCTTCTTCTTCTTCCTCCTCTTCTTTTTTTTTTTTTTTTAATGCATATTCTACTGTAGGTATTATACAATCTCAATTCGGAGACCCATCTCCCAATCAAACAATGCGGAAAGAGTCTGCTATCTTTTTCAAATCCTTGTAGTGCCTCTTCCATTGAAGACCTTCAGAAATCAAAATGTAGTCTAAATCAGTCTTCATTCTTGTTCAATGATATGAAGCTTACGAGAGCAGGAAAAGAAAATCCATACCACTTCCAGTCACATTGAACAAGTAGAGGCGATTTCCTGCAGCAGTTGCTGTGATCAGAGCATGAGGGGGTTCCAATTCGAACTGGTAATATTTTCTTCCAGAATGTTCTGTTACTTCCATACTTAGTACCTTCCCTTCAACATTCTCTCCTATGACTTCTGGTCCAAATGCACTGATCACTTTCTCTGGAGGTCCAATTCGTTCAATTGTAACATTATCCCCTAGATCTACCATCATACAGAACTGCGTTAATAATGTGTTTATAATATTCTAATGATAGAAGTGTAGACGAATTGTAGGAAACTCAACTATCTGCAAATCTGAGAACAGGAGCGACGATAACAAATAGACGTCCTTCCTTAGAACTAGCAAATCTCAAATCAATCTCTGTACCACCTAGATCTGCAATTGAGACTGGAACCTGTAAACACAGGGCAAGAATTTAGTATAGAAGACCTAATATCAAAGTATACATATTGAATTGATTAAATAGAACCCTTTTAAACTACTACTTTTTCCCCCTTCCTTTCTGTGGGTAATTTAATGATTTTAACAAGTTGAACATAAATTTCGCATATTCAATGAAGGTCTAGTTGAACAGAGTAGATTAGTACCTCTGCCCAATCTTGAGGCACTGAGAAGGCATAAGGGATGATAGGACTCCATCCAACACCATGTCCTCCAGACTTCTCATCTGGTCTGCGATATGTCCTCCAACCTGTCTGAGCAATTTCTTTTCTAATAAAGATGACTGGCTACTTAAAATTCTTCAATGAAATAAAATAAAAAAAAAATAAAAAAAGAAGAAGAAGGCAGAACAAGAATTACTCAATCTCTTAGGCCTTATATACGTCGTCGGAGAGGGAGGTCTGGTGGTTAGGGAGGTTTGGTGGTTAGGGATGAAAGTGGAGGCAGAAAACTATGTCAAATATGAGTTTTGTTCTTGACATGCTTGTACATAATGCATAGGAGTGCGTATAACATGAGATGTACAATCAATATAAACATTATTAACCAATGCCCTTAGGGTACTCGTTAACCAAACCCTTCAAATATATGGGGAGGAGAACTGATGAATTGTGAATATAATATGACTCGATGTTATCTCAAACTCTTGATGGAAAAACATCTAGGAGAGAATGTTTTGCCATGTTATTAATCTTGAAATGAATGAAAATGAAAACAGTTCAAGTTGAGAAATAGCCAGCTGAAAGTGAAACACTACAAAGAACAAAGACATATATAGAATCCCCAGACGAACTTGTTAAGATTCTTCCAGCTTTTTCAATAAAAAAAAATTAAAAAAAAAAATAAAATTCTATAAGGGACTTCCAAATATGCAAGAGTACTCTTTGCATCTATAAATCAGGGATTTTAATATTTATATTTTTTGTGAGTATGCAAGACCATGAAAACCAACCTTGTTCGTCCGGTTCAGAGAGACCAGGTATCCTTCCCGCCAAAGGCCTTGTTTGACAACTGCCAATCCCTGGCTCGGAAAACCCAAAACAGCAGAAGAAATTAAACTAACCCCAGACACCAGGGCTTGCCTTCTCTTCAAAAACCCAGAAAAATCCCCACCTTCTTCATCAACACACCGGTTTTCTCTCACCACAAAAGCCTTTGTTCTGGAACATCTTCCAGACAAAGAGTTATGAGCCACCATGACCATATGGTGATGACAAGGACTCATCTGCTGAAGATTTGCCCATGAGCAACAGCTTGTGATTGAGGTTGTTCCCATCTTCTCTTCAGAGAAGAACAGTAAGTTCACTGAAATTTTGTAACAAGTTTTTAGGGGTCTCTCAATGATAGGACTCAGATGCAAGGTGCAACAACAGTTTGTTTTTTGGTACTAGAATGGTTTAGAAGCTGTGAGGTCCCCAGTATGTGTGCTGTGCATTTTTTTTGTGGATGTGGTGTCACTTGTAGCCTAGCATAACCATCTTTTCACCCACTTAGCTATCAGATTCCTGGCCTGATTTGTGCCACGTTTCTAGGTTGCCTTTTAAATAAATAAATAAGAAATTAATAATAATAATTATTATTATACATCTCAATACAATGAATCATCAATTGTAATATAAATCACCACTACACAAACTCCAAAAGTGAGTGAGAAAATCACAACTAAAAACAAGAGAAACAAAATCGACATATAGATATGATGGGAAAGTCTCTTTTGACCTGCAACTGTGCAAGAGTTCTAACCGACGGACTAACTGGAGTTGTTTCTACTTTTAGTGGAGAGGATTTTATAGAAGAGAACAGACAACCACCAATCATGGATTGCAATGTTAGCATTAACAACAAAATTACAATTACCAATACTATGTAAAATTTAAAAAATACAATTACAAAATTACAATTACAATTACCAATCATGGTTTGCCTTTACAATCATAATTTTAAAGGTAAAATTTTTAAACTAATTTTTAAAATTTATAATTCTAAATTACTTAAAACTCAATTCAAAAATTAATTTCAAAACTCATAATTAAATACACAACTCAAAACTCGATTCAAAACTTAAAAACAAATTCTTTTCAAAACTCTATTTTAAAAGGAAAAAATTCAAAAAAATATTTTTTATTTTGTTTTTGAAAATTATTTTTAGAATTATAATTTACGTGTGGAGTCGTGTTTTGAATTAAATTTTGAAAAAAGAAATTGTTTGGTTATGAGTTTTGAAAAAAATTTTAAGTTATATTTTGAAATTTTTTGGATTTATTTTTTTTAAATACTTAAAATTTTTCTTAATTTTATTTTTTTAGGGTAAATATTTTATATTTTAAATATTTATTTATTTATTTTAATGTGCACTATATTTCATACATTTATGTGATGTATGTTTTTTTAATATTAAAAAATTTTAAAAAATTATTATTTTTTAAATATATAATTTTATTTTTTTATTTTAAATATTTTAAATTTTTTGTTATGTGTTAATTATGATTTGAGTGTAAAACTTTAAAAGTCGCACGAAATTTCGAATTATGTATTTGGTAATGAGTTTTGAAAATAATTTTTGAATTGAGTTTTGAATTATGCGTTTGGTTATAATTTGAGTGTAAAGTTGTATTTCGACTTTAAAATATTAAAATATTTACAAAATAAAATAAAATGTTTAAAAAAAAATAAAAAATATTTAAATAAAAATTATATATTTAAAATAAAATATAAAATTTTCTTCAACATTTTTTAATATTTAAAAAAAATAAATCCAAAAAATTCAAAATACAACTTAAAATTTAAAAACTCAAAACTCAAAATACAATTCAAAACTCTTAATCAAACAAATTTTCTTTTTTCAAAATTCAAAATTCAAAAGATCTTTTCAAAACTTCTAACTAAACAAATTTTCTTTTTTCAAAACTCAACTCACAATTTCTACACTCAAATCACAATTCCAAAACTAAACCAAACACAACCTATATTTTTCTTTCCTTTGTCACACCCTCTGTCGAAGGGGTACATACAATACATTCTTTTGATGTCTATACATGACACTAATTAGAAAAATGTGGTAGAAAAAAAATTATAAATAAATAAATCAAATTCAAGAGCAATGCATTGCGAGCGAACTCAAGGCAAAGGCATGGGAGGCTTCCAGTTACTAAATTCTTGCAAGTTTCTATTTACTATAGAGCCATTGTGCAGCCAGAATGTTTCTGCTGACTGATGGAATTGCCTCACTTTCCTCTGAAGTTCCCACAGGATTCCGTTAAATGCCGAGCAGGGCTCTGATTCAGGAGCATAAACCCATAAGCATCTAACTTGTCTGCCATGGGCAATCATCCTCTCTATGTCCTCATCTGAAGTGGAAAAAAAAAAAAACCTAAAGTTAAGCCATGACGCTGAAGGCTTAAAAAACCAAGTATTATGGAAATTAATGCTAGAATTTCACCTGGTATTGATTCTAGGTACTCCAGAAGTTCAGGACCAATACGATTCCACGGCCATTTGATTGATATCTGGGTGTAGTCAATAACATTCTGAAAAGGCAACTCCACATAATCTGATATGATCACTGGGACACACTCCTGTTCAGCAAAAAGAGTTGCATCATTTTGATTATCCAATCCTATCAGCTGATTGGTGTGTGTGTGTATAGAGAGAGAGAGAGAGACCACAAAGAAAGACTCATAAAAGCGAAGAGTCCATGATGACTCGCCACGTGGAGCCAGGCAGAACTTGGCATTGCGGAGGTGCTCAAAATATTCTCTCCTTCCCAATTTATCAGGGCCACTAAACTTCAACTCTGGAGATTCCAACTGTTTATAAAATCAATATGCACATTTTTTGGAGGAAAAATAATTCGAATAGGCAATCCAAAGAAAAAGTAAAGTAAACAAGAGAGACATTGTTCATTGAGACAGTGAAATGCATGCAAGTCACACGTGTGCGTTCAACAGCAAAGTGCAGAAACAAAAATTTCATATGGATACTACGGCAGGCAACATTTATCATTTAGATTTAGGATCATTAAACCCAAAACTTTATGCCCAATTTTTTTTGTTTTTGCAAATGAGCTAAATTCCACCTTAGGCAATGGAGCTACAATGGAAGACATACCTTATTTGGGTATTGCTTACCAAGCTCCACCAATTGAAGACGACCAACCTTTCCTTGTGCTCGACCTAAGAAGTTTGCCAAATACTTCCTCTTAGATAAAGGTAAAGGCTGGACCAGCCCAGCCCCACGAGTAGTCATCCCATCATCAACATTCCCAGGAATGATGATATCTTTCCATGTATTGAAGGCACTAGTGTCTCGCTTATCTGTGCGGTCCCCCTGCAATAAAACAAATATGCTAGGTATTGGCCAATATGAACCCGGTATCAATCAATATAAATCAACATGCATTGAATCACCAAGGCCCAACAAAACAAATATAACCAACCACAGACAGCTCAATCTCTTTATGAACGCAAAAAACAAAATCATGATGAATCAAGTCTAGACCCAACAATCAAAATGTCGTTGCAGTAGCTGAATGTTATTAGAATGTCAACAACTCCAAAATAAGAGATTTCTATATGGCTCTTTCGACTCCAAGGTGAATAATTCATTATTGTCAGTCCATCAAGAAGTATTCAGGGGGTCGCATATGTTGGCAAGATCAACCAGTTAGGTTTATGTAGATCATCATCATATGAAAAGTACTTACAGTTTTGTCAACCAAAAATAAATCAAAAAAGAAAAAAAAAGTGGTGGTTGGAAATTTGGATAAACTTCTGTTTTCACTAGTTTTTGAAGTTGTGGAAGAAGATTATTGTCAGAGAAACGAAACAAAGTCCTGCCATCAGAAAATCTTATATTTCAAGACACCCCTTCAAAAAATTATGATCAAACGTAAGCAGATGGAAACCATTGAAGCAAATACCACAACCACAAAGGTCTATACTAAGCTGGCAGTCATCAGCAGTGAAGTTCACAATCAGTGTCACATAAAAGAGTTGCTGAGGTACCTCAGGAGTAAGAAATATGGAACGGTTCAAGTATGTAGCCCAGGATCTAAAGAAGGTCGCTCCAGCACCACTGCAATTGAGTGAAAGCAACATGTATGTGACATTAACTACTTATTAAACATTAACAAATTAAGAGAAAAAAGTATGTGAGACATAAAATGAATTGAGTAGTAAAAGAAAGTAGCAGCCACTAATAACTATGACAGGCACATTGAAGTATATATCCTCCCTTCTATCAGAAGGATGATGTCAAACAACTTGAACAGCTCTGGTTAAGCATATAACAAGAACAGATGGGAAGAAACACTATCTTAAGTCCATTGTAAACCGTATCCAAATATATTCCCAATTAAGCATTCCAAAATTACACCATGACAAATCATGATACGATACCATATTATAATAAACCACTATACCTTGGGAAAACAAAGATGTGATTGCGGCCACCAGATAGCCTGAAATACGGCATTTGACTTAGAACCTGGGGGAAAAATATGACAATAGTATCAAAATAGAACACTTCTCCGTAAGGTAAAAATATATACAAATTGTTCGCAGAAAGTGAACCAAAAATGTATTAAATGAATATCAGATAGAAAGCATAAAAATATATTCTAATAAATTATGTCACATATTAAAGTCAGATAATCAACAGAGTAAAAGTGTGGACATTAGAGTGTTAATCAACTTGTGTAGTAGTGCAGGAGCTGAGAAGGTCTGGCAGCAATCAAGCAAACTTCCACGTTCCAATCACTCTAAATTGATGAAGTTGAAGCACAAAATGCATTATCACCTTCACAAAAGTCTGGTTAATCTCTTTATCATTCAGACCACCCATCATATGGACACATTTAATGTAAGTTGGTAGGAAGAAGAGATCTGCTTCCTCTTTCTTTGTTGTCCGAAATCTTGACTGTAAAAGCATCCTGTGTATTTTAACCTACAATTCATATTACAAACAGAATGATAAAACTATATTAGCTACTGAGGTCACACATAACCAACAAAAATATTAACTGTTTGTCTCCTGGGAAAAGGAAGTAATAAAAAAAAAAAAAAAAAAATATGGGTTTTAAGTAGCACCTCAGAACAAAATCTCTAAGACAATTTAAGGAAAGAATAAACATAGAATTTCACAGCTACTACACCAAAAATTAGTAAAGGAATTGCATTTGCATTCACACAATAATAACCAAAAATGCATTTAAACAAACCCAAAAAGCAATTTTTATGATGTTCTTAACCTGACACGCACATACCTAAGTTGTAGGGAAAAAGAACGGAAAATTTGGTGACAATCACACCAACTCTCCACTTGTTTGGAAGTAAAACATTTTTGTAAAAGATATTTTCATATTTACAGTGTATAGACAAACATCAGTCACAAATGACTTTCATTTTTAAGAGAAAAAATTAATAATAATTTTCATTTTTTTTTTTGGCTTATGGATGAACATAAAATTAAGAAATTATTTTCCCATAACGTTTTATGTTGAATATTCCGAATATAACCAATCGATCCAAATTTAGTAAGCTATTTTCCATATGAATCGCAAAATACTCGAGTCCCAATCCAACATTCTGGCCACAAGAAAACACAAAGAGCTCGTTTGGTACGATGGAATGGGCTATAATTGAATGCCTATTCTAGCCTTGCATTCTCTTCCCCTTATT
Source organism: Camellia japonica (assembly GCA_030407325.1). Taxonomy (NCBI): domain Eukaryota; kingdom Viridiplantae; phylum Streptophyta; class Magnoliopsida; order Ericales; family Theaceae; genus Camellia; species Camellia japonica. Next base: position 139,705,700 of record JAPPVO010000016.1, on the reverse strand, counting down.
TGGTATAGCTTATCTAAGTGGGAATAGTCATTCCATTGAAATGGCTATTCAAACAAAATGTGGAAATGTCTATTCCTTTCTCCAACCTAAGAAATGGTCATTTCATTCCATTATGGAATCACCATAAAATGTTATTATTATTTTTATACTTAAAAAAATAAAATATTATTATTTAGTTACCACCACCATTATGTTTTGCTACCACCCATTCCACCACCTTACCACCGCCACCACCGCCACCGCCACCGCCATTGCCATTGCCACTGCCACAACCACCACCACCGCCACAACCACCACCACTTTCACAACCACTACTACTACCTCCACAACCACCGCACCACCATACTACCACCACTATACTACCAATGTCGCCACTACCACCACTATTATAGCCACAACCACTACCACCACATCCACAATCATAAAACCACCACCATTACCATTGTTAGAACTACTACCCTATTACTGCTGCTCCCACTACCACCACTACTTTTACCGCCACAATCACTACCTTACCACCACTACTACCACCTTCACAAACATCAAACCACTACCATCACTGTCGCAAGAACCACCACTCTACTACCATTGCTCACCATTGTTGCCACCACCACAACCACTACCACCGCCACCGCCACAACAACCACCATCACAATCACAACCACAACCACCCTACTGCCACCACTAATGCCACGATGACATAAAACCACCACTACCACCATGCTACTACCAGTGCTATCACTGCCACTGATGCTACCATAGCCGCCACCACTACCACGACTCACAACATCACTTTCACAACTATCAACACTATTTGATCTATATAATTTTTAAATTTATTTGTTACTAACTTTAAAAAAAAATAAAAACTTATTCCATTCCATTAGTTTAATAAGCATAACCAAACATGAAAATGAGAATTATCATCCTATTCGTATGTCATTCTATGTTGGCAACCAAATAATGGAATGAGAATGGACATTTCTTTAAATTCAACCTTGTATTTCATTCTCACTCTCATTCTATGCCCACTTCATTTCATTCCATCGTACCAAACATGTTTAAAGAGAGAATCATGTGACAATGTTGACTGAAATTCTCAATCATCTTTCCTCTATTGCCAACGACCATATCATGATCAAGGTTGTTAAAATATAGATCCTACATAGGATCAAATTGAAGATTTTGTGGATAAGATTGAGGATCGTAAGATTCTATTTTCTATTAAAAATAAGGTAAAAATATAAATCAAGATGATACATATTAAAAATCAAGTGAAAATCATAAATCCAGCGGTCTTACAAATGATCGTACACGATCCTATATAATTCTACTTGTGATCCTTCTATAATATCGATCCTACAACAATTTGAATTGTTTTGACAAATCAAGATCATAGTACAATCCTAAGATCCGGATCGCAATTTTAATAACCATGATCACGACAACATGACTAGTTCATAATTTTGGTAGAGTTCTCTAACTTCCATATCAAAAAGTACTCGTTTCAGCTTCCCCCCTCTGAATTCAGGGGTTTTTTGAGTGAATTAAATAGGTTTTCTGACTTTGATTTTCGGTTTTCATCAGTTATTGACAATTGTTTACAATGATTTGGCAAATTTATATCCGTGGTACAAGCCACTGGTTTCAAATGGAAACCAAAAGTCAGCCTTCATCCTTCAAGTCATTACTGTTGTTAGAAGCTTTGTAACTGTAAGCCAGTCTTTCCTTGTACTGTATGCTAGGTGTTTGATGATATGTACTAACCAAAGTTTCTCAATATAATGATCAATTTTCTTCATATTTCATTTTATTACCAATGAGATTGAATAAATTCAATAATTTCACACCAAATTCCTACCAACCAAACACATTCAAAATTAACCACATCACCCAAAAAAAAAAAAAAAAAAAATCGAGAATTAATCAAATCACCTGAGTGCCCCACTGGCCTTTGATGCAGGTATCGGCGGAGATCCTGCCCCGGCGTCCGTACAACAATGGCGTGAGGCCTTCCACCTCGAGCTCGTCGTAGACGTAGATCTTGAGGGAGAGTTGGGTCCCGTACCCTCGGTGGGGCCACCGAATAGAGCCACTGCCGCCATCGCCGAAGCCAAGGAGGTCTTGGGATCTGTGAACCTGATCGACGGTGGAGGATAAGTTGCAGGAACTAGTCATGACTGAGGATTGGCTGAAGAGTCTGGTGAGGAAGAAGGTAGTGGCGACGAGGGCTAGGGCGCCAATCTGGTGGGTTCGCGTGCATGGAGGGTTCTGGTGGGGACCCAGGACTCTGGGTTTGTTATTCATGCTTCCCATTTGCACCCAAGTATGTGATGATACACTGTGACGAGTGAGCGACGCCTCTTTAAGGAAGACGATGAGACGGGGCAGATTGAAGACGGCGCCGTTTTGAAATCATACAAACTTGTATATTTTAAAGGTAATTGCTATCCTGGTCCCTTTGTTTAAATCAGACATTTATATTTGATGGGATCAATTCAATTGTGGTTAACATTTTGGATCCAAAAACTTCATCACGTGAAAATAACAATTATGAATATTTTTAATAAAAAATATTCACATATTTTTCAAAGGAAAAATAGCAAATTCGTACAATCTCTCTCAACAAATCAAAATTATTCAATTAGAAAATAAATGACAATCGACTGATCTTAAATTTGTTATACGTTTTATTTCACCAAATCTCTTTTCTTCTCCTTTTTCTCTTCCATCTTCTATTGGTATGTATGTGTGCTCTCATCAGCTCATCAGAGAAAGAGAGGGAGGGGGCGACACATGATAACCAAGAACACAAAAATTCATATGAAATTTTTGTACAAAAGAATATGTTTGCATAGCATTATACTTAAATGAACATATTCATAAACAAGTTCATAAACAAGCATACAGAAGTGAAAGACTTCTACAAATCAATCATATTGTGTAAAAGAAAAGGGTAAAGCTATTCCTAAATCACTACTTTAAAAATCAAATTTCATGAAATTTTTGTGTTGATGTATAACTTCAAATACTACAACCAAAGTAGTATGAAGTTTAGGATAGGAGAGAATTTATATATATATATATACACTAAGAAGCATGAACTTGACACATATATGACATGAACATGACAGAATTTATATATATATATACACTAAGAAGCATGAACTTGACACATATATGACATGAACATGACAACGTGTCAATTTTAAAAACAATCAGGACATGACACGTAAGACATATGCACAAAATATATAATTTTATATATTTATTATATGTCATATATATGGATAATATGGATATATCATTTAAATATAATAAAAAAAATATATAATATAATACTTATTTTATAAATTTACATTATTTTTTTTTATTATTATATTCTAAATTATTTAGTTCAATCTTATAATTAGTTTAATGTGTGTACATGTGTGTTTAAACAAAGGATACGAGTGTCCGAAGAGTGTCCAAATTTAAAAATAAAAAAGTTTAAAAAATAGAATACATTTTGATGAGTGTCAGACATGTATCAAGAAGTGTCCAACGAGTTCGACACGGGTACGTCTGTAGCACTCGACTTTCTTCGCGTGCCCTCATTTCGGAGAATGCGCGAATTGGTCTTTCTACAGTTCGGACTCCTGTCACGGTTCTGAATCTAATCTCACAAAGTGCAATGTGAGACTGATAAACACCAAAAAGTCCAAATCTGGCAATTGGTTTTGGAAAATCAATTTTGAATCAAAAAGCGCCAAACATGGACTGCTTTGCCAGATTACAGAGTCGCCACCTAAATATTTTATTTTGAGAAATTTAGGAAACCCTGACTCGTGCGAAAGGCCACGTGTCCGTCACCACCAAAGTTGCCTCAGCTCGGAAACTTGGGTACGAGAGGGGAAGGTCCTGAAATGAACACCCCTGCTCGCTCGATCAAAGATCGGCCTCTACTAAGCATGATATGTTGTTTTATAAACACATGTGTTCTTATTCTGGTTATTAGCTAACTTACTATGTGATATGCACAGCATACAAGTATAGACTAAAATCGCAAGAATTGGAACAAAATAACTCATGTTTGTTTTTTTTGAAAATGGTTTGAAAATGCCACCCTCAAGTGGGCTTAAAACATGATTTGCCACTTCGTAAAGTGGGCTTAAAGCTCACAATCGTTGAATTGTCCCAATTCAAGCAATAAAGCCTTTATCCACAGGCATTCATGCAGTTTAGCATATAAGCACATAGCCTCATGGAAAGCATGCTATCATGACAACACTTGCACTCATGCAAGTATGCTAAAGCGTAAAGACTTACAGTGTACTCCGAGCCAAAACAAAAAACTAGTTAGAAATATGCATGACTCCTAACTATGCAAGATGCCTAATGCAACACATGCAATAATGCAACTAAATAGGCTCGGCTATCTAAGATGGCATATGAATGCAACAATTTAATGACATGCTTTGAAACACGTATTCAAAGAAGTATTGAAATACAATGCAGTTTGAATGATGCGCTGAGCCCGGTGCATGCAAGATAAATAAATGATGCATGCATGCAAACATAAGGTATGCTAATCGAAACATGCCCTAATCTAACCACTGAAAGCGGATAAATAAAAGGGAGAAAGAAGTGGGGTTGGAAGACATGCACACACACGCACACTTATTACAACATTGCGCCCTCTTGAAGGAGGGTCCGAATAAATAAGCTAACTAGTTATGCTAAGTTTAAGCTATTTATTACAAACCAACTAATTAACTATGCTAGCTAATTAAATATTACAACACAATTGAATAACTAGCCAATCTAAGCTAATTAAAATATTACAAAACAAATTGAACTAATTAATTACAACGCATGTATTAATCAGCTACAACTAGCTAATAAAGCGATAAAGTGGCCTCATGGGCGAGGGAGACATGCATGCTCGGTTAGTGTCATCCCGGAAATCCATTGCCTTGCTGTTGGTTGTCTCTGTTTGCACTTGCCTCTGTTTTCTGAACATTGTACCAACTTCAGACTGCCTTTCTCTAAAACAGGAACACTTTGCACAACTTTTCTTTTCTGGCCGGTCGGCCACAGGAAGTGGCTGTCGACCACCACCACTGGTCGGTAGGCTACCACCACTGGTCAGTCGGCCAGTCCTTTTTCCAGACTTCTGTTTTTGCTGCAACAGAGAACAATAGAGCCAAGACAATGTATTTGCAAGGAAATGTGTGTACTGCCACCCTCTTTATCATGTCTCAAGCTCAAAGAAGAGTGGCACTCGGCTCTCAAGCCACCAACTAAGCATCTTAATGCATGATGGCCCAAAAACCAAGCTTGCACAAGCTTAGTGAATGCACAAACAATACACAAAGAGCCTCCACCCTATTATGCATGATCAAGGGTGTTAGCGACCAAGAAATGTGACACGTTTCATCACTTTGAGTATGAAACGTCCCACATTTCTTGTGTTTGGATTAACGTCCGATCCAAACACATGCAATGCAACACAAATGCTTATCTTGCACAAGTTTACTTTGCTTAATTCTTGTTTACACATTTTACATTACCGAGCCATTCATTAACCGGTTAGTCCAATGTGAAAGTCCTCTAATGAGAGGGGTCAACCAAAAGGGTGATTTAGGACATGAAAGGGACTATGCCTTTGACTAGGAGGAACCCTCAAAAGAGGGTTAAAGCCATTTGAGCACAAACCCTACTTCATGCTTAAACACAAGCTTAAGGCCAAACAACCCTCAAATCAAATTGAAAAATGAAGAAATAGAGGAGGTTGTAGATGTTTCTAGTACTGAAATAGCATGACAAATAAGACTACAACATGCAAACAACTCATGTACAACATGTTAAGAGTCAAAAACATTGAAACTAGTGAAGGACACAACACTAGAAGCATGCAATACAATGCTCAAATGATCAAACTAGCTATGAACAGATCTAAAACGTGCCAAATCAGTGGCCTAAACATGTTGAAATTAAGGCACAAAAGAGTAGAAGATCATGCTCACAGGTTGGCTCGCAAACAAGGCATAAGGTACAACTCTCAAAAGCAATTAAAGAGTGATATATGTGAGAGTGTGGCAGAGGCATATGCTCTAAAATCACATGTGAAATGATGCTATATCATGCAAACCTCACAAGCAAAGCATGCCAAGGGCCTCAAAACACAAAGCTAGTGAAGCTAATTACACCATAGCTATACAAAGCAAGTCTCAAAGGATCAAGACCACTCAAAACAGAGTTTAAGCATGTCAAAGAAAAGCTAAAAATATGCTGGAGTGGAGCCAACACATGCTAGAATAGTAGGTTAAAACATCAAGTATGTTAAGCTAGTAAGCATGGTTACACTACAAGTGTAAGAAGCAAGCAAGAAGTGACTCAACCAGCCAAAAATAGAGTTATAACATGTTAAAATAAGGCCAATAACATGCTTGAACCAAGCTAACATGAGCCATAAAAAGATGCTACTTTGTAATGTTAAATAGGCATGGAAGAGAGACACAAGGAGGGGAAGCCACCCCCTCCATTTTTGGACTTCAAAACACATTTTTTACTACTGAAATAACTCTGAATTTTTAGTGGTTTTAAGGCCCAAAATTTTTGACTTTTACATGCTAAGAGATGATGCAAAAAGCTTAACAATTAGGTAACAAGAAAAGGGATACAACCCCTTAGCACAAAATGGCTTTAAACCACCATTTTAAGGACTGAAAAACAGAGTTTTTTTCAGTTGAAAACCAGCTCAAAATCAGTGGAATAAGATGGCGAAACAAGTGTTCAAAGCAAGCTTAAAGAAGGTAAGTATTATACCTTTGAAGCAAAGAGCACTCTAGGCACAAATGATGTACCAAATCAAGCTAAAACCACCTTTTGGAGCTCAAACAAAGTCCCAAGGAATCTCAGCCCAAAGACAAGCAATTTTGGTTAAGGATGCCTTGGCAAACTAGTTGTGTATCTCTACTTCCATGCACAAAAGGGCAAGAGAGAGAGAGAATTCTAGAGAGAGAGGAATCTAGAGAGAGAGAGAGGCTCCCAAAATTTGCTAACCTTAAAAATGGGGGAGAGGCCTCCCCTTATACAAAAAATGCAAGCCAAAGCTTGCTTGAATCCATCCATACACGTGTATGGTGGAGGCTTTCAGTGACCAACAGCTGGCACAGCTGGCACATGAAATATCTGAAAAAGCAGAAAAATGGCCGTCGGCCATTTCAGGTGGCCGACCGGCCACCTTCTCTAGCCGGTCGTCCACTTCAAGTGGCCGATGAGGGGAACAAGTGGCTGACAAGTGCCACAAGGGGGCCAACAAGGCTAAAAAAGGGGAAAAATGGCTGTCGGCCACTTGAGGTGGCCAGTCGTCCACTTGTGGTGGTCGGTCGTCCATTGATGGTAGTGGGTCGGCCACTAAAAATCTGCTTCCAGGCCCGACTTCAAACTGGCATATCTCCTTCGTTTGGACCCTTTTCAGGTCATTCTTGTATCTAAACTGAAGCCCCGGAAGTTTTCTTTCCAATGATGGCAGCCTCACATCAAAATTCCGAGTGTGCTAAGAGATATCCCTCTTTTAGTGAACACTACTCATTTCCAGCTCAATCGGATTGATGCCTAACTTTAACCAGCCATATCTCCCCCATTCGGACTTAGCTTTAGGAGATTCTTAAGTGTAAAATGAAGCCTCAGAAGTCCCATTTCCAATGGTGGTGGCCTCATAGCTTAAATCCAAGTGTACAAAAGGATAGGCCCGATTTAGCGAGGGCTGCTCGACTCTCTCTTAACGGTTCATGTCGATATTCTTCCCTAACTTGGTTCTCCCCTCTCCTCCAATTTTCTTCAACTCCAAACCTCTAAACAAGATTTTTTAAAGATTTTTTCCAATGAGTTCACCTCTCTTTCATTCATTTCTACTTTGTCCTTGCTCGGTTTATCGAAAAGCGCAACATTTAACGAAATGCGAGCTTCGGAACATCGTAGGAACTTTGTTTCAAAAATATTTTGAAAGAGAGGGTTTTAAAGTCTAAAATCTTTTTGGTCAAAAGGCTTTGGTCCAAAAAAAGGGGTTGTGGGTTGGGATTTGACTCTTTCATTGCCTAAGAAATCGAACATTTGCACAAGATAGCTTGCACCATCAAGTAAGCAATCAGTGGCGCCCAAGTCTTAAGGGCGGTCAAAAATGGGGTGTCTACAATGTCACATTTTTAGAGCTATCCGTGTTTCTTATTATAAGATCCACTATCAAAGCTAACCATATATACTCTTATAATATGTCAATTCAAAAAAGGAAAAAATGAAAAAAGAAAAATAAAAAAGAAGAAGATACTCATATATAATAGCAAATCTTACCATTTGATCCCCATAAGAAGGATCGAACTATATATGACAGTACATAACACAACTATATAACCATACAAATTAGAAACATACATAGTTTTGCACGATAGAACCATATGTAGAACTATAGATAGTCATACACACCAACTAGAGCTTTAAGTTTTTTTTTTTTAATTTATTTTTTTAAATAGTGAAAAACTTTAGTTATTATATCATAAGATTATTAGAACTATGGCAATGCAAAATCCATGCCACATCCCACTGGAGTACTATTGACTTAACGGCGTGTTCGTTTCAACGTGCTCGTTTCCCAAGGATCTTAGGCGATGGGCTTGTTTTTGGTGTCACTATAACATGTTTCATATACACTACAAGTGACATATAAATATATATATATATATATTGATTAGCAAAATAAAAATTTATAGATATATAATGACTAATATTTTATATTGAGGCTCCGCTTATTTTGACGTAAAATATTTTACGCAAAAATATTAATTTTCTTTTAAATTGATTTTATGCATAAAATATGCTTTTGTTTTTGTTTTTGTTTTTCGGTGTTTGGTTGACACTTGAAATAAAAATATTTTATTGCCTAAAAGTAAACTTTTGATTCAATAAAGTATCATTTATGACTTTTTAGTGATCTAAGATACTCTAATATGGGAATTGATCACTTTCATGGTAGCCTCTTGTAATATGAAAACAACATAAGAAAAAATTAGCCCAAAACTTTGTATTAAAAAAAAATCAAAATTAAAATAGTGAATATATGTACAGATATGTTGCATCAAAATTAACTTGATTGACGATGGAGGAGAAGTTGCAGGAAGTAGTGAGTGAGGGTTGGTTGAAGAGTTTGGTAAGGAAGAAGGTGGCGGTGACGAAGGCTAGGGCACCAATCTGGTAGGTTCGGGAGCAGGGAGGGTTGTAGTAGGGGCCCAAGGATTCTGGGTTGGTTATTAAAGCTTCACATTTGCATCCAAGTACATGACGATAGAGTGACGAGTTAGCGAGGCCTCTTAAGGAAGACAATGAGGCAAGGCAAAGTTAGAACGACGTCGTTTTGAATTGATAGAGGCTTGTCAATTTTAGGACAAATTGCACCCTTGGCCCCGTTGTTTAAAGGGGAATTACGACACAGTGAGACAAAGAAAAAAAAAATTATGAAAACATGGGTGCAAGTGAAAAGTTGTAGACTTGCACCCCTCCATGATTGTGTAAAAAAAATAAAAATAAATGTGCATGTAATTCCCTCTTGTTTAAATCAAACATTTACAATTGATGGGGTTCTTGTGGCACCGTTTAGGAATAGACTATTTTAGTTCGCTTTTTGATTATTTTAGCCAGACAAAAAAAAATTGTGTTTAGGATGATAGTTGGTTTTTTTTATTTTATTTTTTATTTTTGTATAGTTAATTTGATGGTTGTAAAAGAAAAAGTAAAATGATTTTGAGTTTGATGTGATATTTTATCTTATTGACTATTTTAGCCGATTTTATCTTTATTGACTATTTTAACCAAATGGCTTCTTGCCAAACAAGGCCATGTCATTAACATTTTGGACTCAAAAACGCCAAGTGCAACTCACATGAAAATATTAACAATTATTGCATATGCAAAAAATAAACAAATAAATTATGTTAGTGATTCTTATAAATTTTTAAGAATTTCATTTTGATTCTTCTAATTTTACATGCATCGTTTTTACTTGTAAAATGTTAAAGGCAATTTAAAGAAAAATACCATCGAAATACAATTGAAAGTGTGTGATTTAAATTTTTATAATTGAAACTACGGAGATGAAAGTGAAACTTTACTAAAATTATAAGGAAAAATAATGAAATAGAGTAAATACATCCAAGTGGAATTTAAAAAAAAAAAAAATTACATATTGATGAAAAAATTTATAATTTTAATTATTAATATTTATAAAAAAAATTCATTGATTTGTAATTATTTTTTTAAAACTCTATTGATTTGATATTTCCCTAATGAAATTTACCTTTGGTTAAAAAAAATTGCCTTTTACGTTGATTTCGCTTCTCCGGTTTCAATTATAATACATTTTCTTTAATTCTAAATTTTGTTTTCAACTCCAATTGATAACAATTATTAATATTTTTAATAAAAAATATTCACATGTGCCTCACATGACTATTTTTCAAAGGAAAAATAAGAAATTCGCACAATCTCTCTCAACGAATCAAAATTACTCAATAACAAAACAAATGACTAGTAATCTTAAATTTGTTACATTTTACTCCACCAAACCTCTTCCCTTCTCCTTTTTCTCTTCCATCTTCTATTGGTATGTATGTGTGCCCTCATCAACTCATGAGAGAAAGAGAGGGAGGAGCCGACACATGATAACCAAGAACACAAAAATTCAAATGAATTTTTTGTACAAAAGAATATGTTCGCATATATAGCATTATGCTTAAATGAACACATTCATACACAAGTTCATAAACAAACATACAAAGGTTAAAGACTTTTACAAATCAATGTTGTTGTGTAAAAGAAAAAGGTACAGCCATTCCTAAACCACTACTTTAAAAATCAAATTTCTTGAAATTTTTGTGTTGATGTATAACTTCAAATACTACAATCACAGTAGTATGAAGTTTAGGATAGGAGAATATTCAAATACACACACACATATATATATATATATATATATATACATATAAACTTAGAAGCACGAACTTGACACATTTATTGTTGGGATCTAGGATCCCGCCCAAGATCTTATAGAAATTAGCGGAAGCATAAAAACACACCCATGCACAAGGACACAATATTTAACGTGGTTCGGTATTAAAACCTACGTCCACGGGAGAGGAACCGTTTATCACTTATTTCAATGGAGAGATTATAGAAATATTACAGAGGAGAAACTCACACTCTTCTCACTCACATTCACCCGTCTCCCTCTCTCACACCGAGAGAGACGGTTTCTCTAACTCACATCTCTACCTCTCTTGGTTCTCTTTCTCTTTTTCTCTCTCATTTTGCTCTCTCCTCTCAACCTCTATTTATAGGTGAGGGAGTAGGTGGGAGTTTGGCTTGGCATGGTGGTTGGTGGCCAAACTTGGTTGGTGGCCAAACTTGGGTTGGTGAGCCGCCGGTTGTGTTCCCATTACCAAGTGTGTTCACACATGGGGTGACTCCACAAATCACCCCCTCAACCCATGTGAGGTGAACCACTGCACACACTGCTGCTAATCTTAAGTTCAACATAGTCTTCATCTCTTCACTGAGACGTCTGCACCCCCTGAAGCTAGATAATACACCAGAGATACAAGAGGAGGAGGGAATCCTTCATCCTCAACTCAACTCACACAACTCTCTGATTTGGAGAGATACCACTGTTGGTGGGAGTGGGGTGTAAAACTGTTGGTGATTCACAATGAGAGGAGCACTCTCTTCTTCTTTTCCCCACACAGCTCTTTCACGCTTCTGTCTCGGATGTCTTCATTTGCTATGTTTGAACTTGCGCAACCAAGATATCTGACACCCCCTGATTGGATGTCCTTGACTGGCATGCCTTATCTCACAGGACCAGTCATTGGAGCAATAGAAAACTCGTTGTGTAGCAACGTCCTCGGTCTTCTTTGCTCGGAGCTTTTTCCTTGCATAGTGCTCATTGCCAAATCATCTATCTGTCGATGAATGGTCTTCTCTTCTGATTGAACCAGATCCTCTGAACACCTCAACAACCAGGAAAGTTCCCAGGAAAGACTGGTGGGGTCACAACCGGTCCCACTTAAGAACCAGTCTCCTTAGACAGTGTCTTTTTGACAGAACTTTCCTAGACATTGTTGATCTTGAGATAATAATATCTGCAATCCTCTGATCTTCAATGATCTATTTCAATTTGTATCTGGTTGTTCAATCTGGTCAGAATCTGTATATTCTAACCTCTTCATTACATCTGCAGCGTTCCACAATATCCGGCAACCTTTTGACAATCTTTCAAAACCATTCAGAATTTCACTATTCTGAGCTGACGGTTGCGTCCGGAGCGATCCGTTTAGCTAGGACCAATCTTCGCTGCACTTCTGAGGATCTCATTGAAAAATCTCCCCAAAAGTTGGGCCACAACATAATTTTTTGAAAATTCAGGGCCAAATTACAATTTTCAGAAGTTCAGGAACATTTTGTGTTCCAACAGAATATTTCGTCTACTGCGCCTGATGCCGTCCGTCACTTCAATCTGCCTTCTTTTTACAGAAACTTCGTCTTCAAAATCTGACCGTACAGATGTGTCCGGAATATTCCAAATAGTCAGAAAACACTATTGGATCATCAAAAACGGACTCCAAATGGCTTAGATTTAGCCAAAACATTTTGTACGCCTCAGATCTTTCGGCTGCACCATAGCCGCGGCACACCGAATCAATGCCCTCTGATGCTGACGTGGCAGTGATGACGTGGCACATTTTGCTGACATGGCGCTGACGTGGACTGACACGTGCGCCGACGTGGACGGCCACGTGTCGCTGACCTGGCTGCTGACTTGGCAGCCACGTGGCTCTTCTGGATGACGTGTCTGCTGACGCGTTGATGACGTGGCGCGTGTGGATGCGCGTGTGGTGCACGCGTGCCTTGCTCAGTCGTCTTCCTCCTCTGCGCGCGCGTGGAGCGCGTTCGCGCGACTGAGCCTACGCGCCGGTAGCCTGTGTGGCGCGTGAAGGGGCGTTCTGTGACTGGGTGTCACGCGCTTCCTTCTTGGGGCGCGTGAGGGCGCGTTCTGGCTCTCCTGGGGATGTGCTTTGCATATTTGGACTCCTCTTCTCGAGTCCTTGCTCCTGGTATGCTCAAAACTTAATTTCGAGCAACTTGATTTCTGGGCAGTTTCGGACATCGCACTGTTTTTGTTCCGAAACGCCACCACGAGGCTCTGATACCACTTGTTGGGATCTAGGATCCCGCCCAAGATCTTATAGAAATTAGCGGAAGCATAAAAACACACCCATGCACAAGGAGACACAATATTTAAAGTGGTTCGGTATTAAAACCTACGTCCACGGGAGAGGAACCGTTTATCACTTATTTTCAATGGAGAGATTACAGAAATATTACAGAGGAGAAGCTCACACTCTTCTCACTCACATTCACCCGTCTCCCTCTCTCACACCGAGAGAGACGGTTTCTCTAACTCACATCTCTACCTCTCTTGGTTCTCTTTCTCTTTTTCTCTCTCATTTTGCTCTCTCCTCTCAACCTCTATTTATAGGTGAGGGAGTAGGTGGGAGTTTGGCTTGGCATGGTGGTTGGTGGCCAAACTTGGTTGGTGGCCAAACTTGGTTGGTGAGCCGCCGGTTGTGTTCCCATTACCAAGTGTGTTCACACATGGGGTGACTCCACATTTATGACACGAACATGACAACATGTCAATTTTTAAAAAATTCAGGACACGACACATAAGGGATATGAACGAAATATATAATTCTATATATTTATTATATGTCCCATATATATGGATATATCATTCAAACATAATAAAAAAATATAGTAGAATACTTATTTTATAAATTTACATTGTTTTTTATTATTATATTCTAAGTTATTCAGTTCAATTTTATAATTAGTATCATGTGTGTACACGTGTGTTTAAACAAAGGACATGAGTGTCTGAAAAGTGTCCGGATTTAAAAAAAAAAAAGAAGTTTAAAAAATAGAACACAGTTTGACGAGTGTTAGACACGTATCAAGAAGTGTCACTACAACAAAAACACATTTTAGTGACACCATACTAGTGGTATGTTTTTAAAAAATGTCACAAAAAGAATATTTGGTGGCATTTTTTAGAAAAATGTCATAGAGCCACAAACATGCAAGGCTCTAGTGGCATTTCAATTAAAAAAAGTGTCACTTTACTACAACAAAAATGTCACTATAACAAATTTACACTTTAGTGACACTACACTAGTGGCATGTTTTTAGAAAATGCCACAAAAATAAAAATTGGCATTAAATATTTTAGAAAAATGCCACAGAACCACAAACATATAAGGCTCTAGTGGCATTTCAATAAAGAAATGTCACATCAATTTTATGGCATTTTATAAAATAATGACACAAAAAATTATGTTCGTGACATTTACCAACAGATGCCACTAAATTTTAGTAGCAATGGCATTTTTTAAAAAAAGTCAAGACACTAGGTAGGTGCAAATTACTTTTTATGGCACTTAGGTGAAAAGTGTCATAAACAAATATTTTATAGCATTTTGAGAAATGCCACTAAGCCAAAAACTTTCCAAGCTTATAATGGCATTTTTGAAAAAATAAAAAATGCCAATATATTTTCTAAATTTTTAAAATGCAGTAAATAATTAAAAATAAATAAATTAAACTCAATATACACTACAGGAAAAAATTAAACTCAATAAAGTAAAGCTTTTTGGCAACTAAAAAAATTTAGTAGCCAAAAGTTTATAATTGGTGACTAAAAATAAGTTTGGTTACTGATTATATGGGTTTTACCGACTAAAAAAATTTTAGTAGCCAAAAGTAAACCTTTTTGGTGACTAAAAAAATTTTAGTAGTCAAAAGTCTAGAATTGGCGACTAAAAAATAAGTTTAGTCACCAAAAGTGGTCATTTTTAGCGCGGGAGAACTAAAATCCTAAGGCAGGAATTAAATTTTTTGGCGACAAAAATTTTGGTAGCTGAAAGTGCATCTTCGGCGACTAAATCCAATTTTGGTTGGCAAAAGTTAAGTTTTTTAGCAATTAAAAAACAATTAGTAGCCAAAAGTATAGAATTGGCGACTAAAAAAATATTTTTAGTCGCCAAAAGTGGTCTTTTTTTATTTTGCTAGTAAATAGTTTATTTTAAAAAAATTATGTTCAATAAAATAATTATGTTTATACATATACTTTTATATTAATATGGATGTATGTACTATATAAATAATATATGTTGCATATATAATTAGGTGGTGCTATAGAGGTGTAGTGGGAAGAGTGTGGTGAATAAGGTTTATGGTGCGGGAGGTTGGCGGTTCGAGTCTCCGCAAGAGCGGATCAAATTATTCTACAACGAATTATCGTCACGAATGGCACTTGATAGCATCATGAATAGTGCCTACCATGACATTAAAGTATCACTGAAAGGTTTTAGTCTTGATGGTGTAATGACACTTATAAGTGTCACTAACGCTTTTTTTAATGGCGCTTGATAGTGCCACAAATAATATCTACCATAACATCAAAATGTCATTGAAAGTTTTTAGCCATGATGGTGTAGTGGCACTTGCAAGTATCTACTGTGGCACTAGTATCTACTGTGGCACGGATACAAATGGCACTTGTTCAAAATGCCACAAGACTAAAAAATGTCATTAAACCAATAGTTTTGTGGCACTTTCAAATGTCACTAAACTAAGAAAATGTTATAGTGTGTCCAACGAGTCCGACACGAATACGTCACATTTTTAGAAGTATCCATGCCTTTTCTTATAAGATCCACTATCAAAGCTAACCATAGATACTCTTACATAATATGTCAATTCAAAAAAAGGAAAAAAGAAAAAAAAAATAAAAAAGAAGAAAATACTCATATATAATATCAAAGCTTACCATTTGATCCCTATACGAAGGATTGAACTGTATATTACAGTACATATCACAACTATATAACCATACAAATTAGAAACATACATAGTTTTGCACGATAGAACCATACGTAGAACTATAGATAGTCATACACACCAACTATAATTTAGGGTTTATTTATTTATTTATTTTAAATAGTGAAAAACTTTAGTTATTATATCATAAGATTATTAGAACTATGGCAATGCAAAGTCCATGCCACATCCCATTGGAGTACTATTGACTTAATAGCGTGCTCGTTTCGAGTGCACATTTCCTAAAGACCTTAGGCGCGGGGCTTGTTTTTGGTGTCACTATAACTAGTTCCATATATCCTACAAGTGACATATAGATATATATATATATATATATATATTTTGGTTAGCAAAATAAAAATTTATAGATATATAATGGCTAATGTTTTACATTGAGACTCCGTTTGTTTCGACGTAAAATATTTTATGCAAAAATATTTTTATTCTTTTAAATTGATTTTTTGTAGAAAATATGTTTTTGTTTTTGTTTTTTGGTGTTTAGTTGATACTTAAAATAAAAATATTTTATTACCTAAAAGTGAACTTTTGATTCGATAAAGTGTCATTTATGACTTTTTAGTGAGCTCAGATACTTTGGTATGGGAATTGATCACTTTCATGGCAGCCTAATATAAGAAAAAATTAGCCCAAACTTTGTATTAAAAAAATCAAAATCAAAATAGTGAATATATATATAGATATGTTGGTGGACAAACATATTGCTGGAGCGAAGGAGATCTTGGGATCTTTGAACCTGATTGATGATGGAGGAGAAGTTACAGGAAGTAGTGAGTGAGGGTTGGTTAAGGAGTCTAGTAAGGAAAAAGGTGGCGGCGACGAGGGCTATGGCGCCAATCTGGTTGGTTTGGGAGTGTGGAGGGTTGTGGTAGGGGTCCAGGGATTCTAGTTTATTATTAAAGCTTCCCATTAGCAGCCAAGTATGTGATGATAGTGTGACGAGTGAGCAAGGCCTCTTAAGAAGACGATGAGGCAAGGCAAAGTCAGAACGATGTCGTTTTGAATTGATAGAGGCTTGTCAATTTTAGGGCAAATTGCGCCCCTGGTCCCTTTGTTTAAAGGTTAATTACGACACAGTGAGTCAAAGAAAAAAAATTTACGAAAACATGTGGGTATGGTGGGGTGCAAGTGAAAAGTTGTAGAGTTGCACCCCTCAATGATTGTGAAAAAATAAAAAATAAAAACTGTATGTAATTCCCTCTTGTTTAAATAAGACATTTACAATTGATGGGGTTCTTATGGCGCCGTTTAGGAATAGGCTATTTTTGTTGGCTTTCTGACTATTTTAGCCTGGCGAAAAAAGTTGTGTTTGGAATGATAGCTGGTTTTTTTTTTTTTCATAGTTAATTTGATGGTTGTGAAAGAAAAATTAGAATGATTTTGAGTTTGATGTGATATTTTATTTTATTGACTATTTTAGCCGATTTTGTCTTTATTGGCTATCTTAACCGAATGACCTCTTGCCGAACAAGGCCATGTCATTAACATTTTGGACCCAAGAACACCATGTGAAACTCACATGAAAATATTAACAGTTACTCCATACGCAAAAAATAAACAAATAAATTATGTTAGTGATTCTTATAAATTCCTTAGAATTTCACTTTCCTCCAATTTCACATGTATCGTTTTTACTTGTAAAATGTTAAAGGCAATTGAAAGAAAAATACCATCGAAATACAATTGAAAGTGTGTGATTTAAATTTTTATAATTGAAACTACAGAGATCAAAGTGATATTTTACTAAAATTATAAGGAATACAAATGAAATAGAGTAAATACATCCCAGTGGAATTATAAAAAAATAAATAAATTACATATTGATGAAAAAAATTATAATTATAATTATTAATATTTATAAAAAATTCACTGATTTGTAATTACCTTTTTAAAACTCTATTGATTTGATATTTTTCTAATGAAATTTATGTTTGGTTAAAAAAAAATTTGCCTTTTATGTTAATTTGGCTTCCCCGGTTTCAATTATAATACATTTTCTTTAATATAAATTTTGTTTTCAACTCCAATATAACAATTATTAATATTTTTAATAAACAATATTCACATATGACTCATGTGACTATTTTTCAAAGGAAAAAAGAAGAAGAAGAAATTCGCACAATCTCTCTTAACAAATCAAAATTACTCAATTAGAAAACACATGACAACCTACTGATCTTAAATTTGTTACACATTTTGCTCCACCAAATCTCTCCCCTTCTCCTTTTTCTCTTCCATCTTCTATTGGTATGTTTGTGTGCCCTCATCAACTCATGAGAGAAAGAGAGGGAGGAGCCAACACATAATAACCAAGAACACAAAAATTCATATGAAATTTTCGTACAAAAGAATATGTTCGCATAACATTATGCTTAAATGAACACATTCATAAACAAGTTCATAAACAAGCATACAAAGGACAAAGACTTTTACAAATCAATCTTGCTGTGTAAAAGAAAAGGGTAAAGCTATTCCTAAACCACTACATTAAAGATCAATTTTTGTGGAATTTTTGTGTTGATGTATAGCTTCAAATACTACAACCAAAGTAGTATGAAGTTTTGGATAGGAGAGAATTCAAAGACATATATATATATATGATCTAAGAAGCACAGACTTGACACATATATGACATGAACATGACAACATGTCAATTTTCAAAAAATTCAGGACATGACACGTATGAGATATGTACAAAATGGACAAATTTATATATTTATTATATGTCCTATATATGGATATACTATTCAAATATAATAAAAAATATAATATAATAATTATTTTATAAATTTACATTATTTTTTAATTATAAATTTTCATTTGTGTACACGTGTGTTTATGCAAAGGACGCGAGTGTCCAGATTTAAAAAAAAAAGAAGTTTAAAAAATAGAACATGTTTTGACGAGTGTCAGATACGTATCCGTGACTTGCTTTTCATGCTCCTTTCGGATACAACTAGCTTTACAGTTCGGACTCCTGTGGGTTTGAATATGATTTCGCAAGTGCAATGTGAAATAGATAAACACAAATGAGTCCAAATCCGGAAATTCTTTTGAAAAATCGATTTTAAATCATGTGGGGGCCGAATAAATGTGTATTTAGAAGAAGTTCAAACAGAACGCCGAGAATGCTGGTAAGGCTAACTCGGCATGACCGAACCCATCTGAACAAGAACAAGGCTGAGTAAAATCCAGCCCATGGGCCGAATATGCCGAAAAGCTTCTGACGCACCTGGGGGTGCCAGATATGATAATGAATGGTGATGATGAAAAGATGGGCCCTTGGAGAACAATATAAAAAAGGAGAAGCATCAGCCAAAGGGAGGTATGTGAGAATATACAAGATAACTTGAGATAGAAGTAAATTAGAGAGAATATTGACTTGTCCGTTGGAGTGCTAATTCCGGCATCCCCAACCGGAGTGTTCGTCCATTTTTCAGGTAGTATTCAGAGGATCAAAAGCGTCTGACTGGATTCAAGAGTATTTCCAAACCACTTCACCACAATTGGCGCCGTCTGTGGGAATACTCAAGTGCGTCCATGGCAGGTGTGACGGATGATCCTTCGATAGTTGCTGATGATGTTACACCACGAGATGACATTACTCTAAGAAACATGCTTGGACTGGAGAATATCACCGCGCGATGGGCCCTAAACTTTGACCTAGTAGCTCAAACCTCACCCTCAACTTCTGTGCAGGAGACTGTGTAGACGATCAGGGATCAAGCAAAACGAAACGAACAGTGTCTAGAAGATATGTTGGTTGCGAACGAGCGCTTGTGTAAGGAATTGGCCTTGGAGTTAGCCAAATCCTAATAGGCCGCACGCTATGACCGGGGTCGATCCTTAGAGAAGAAGAAGGATGATTGACGACGTCAACTTTGGAAACATGATAATGACAGTGATTCTGACTTACTATCTGAGGAACCCAGAAAGAAGGGGCGAGTTGATGTATCCATCTCATTCGAAGGAAGTCCATATGTACGGCACAAACGAGGGAAATGAAATTATGATTCGGATTACGAGGACAGACACGACCTTTTCGTATGACGCATTGCAAGGGCTGTGCTACCTAAAAAGTTCAAAGCATCGACATTCACTCTATACGACGGAAAATCAAATCCCACTGACCACATCCGTCATTATAAACAAGCGATGACATTGCATGTTGATGATGAAGCCCTCATGTGTCGAATGTTTCCAAGTAGCCTGGGACCGTTGGCCGTCAGATGGTACTATAAACTGGAGCCGACATCAATAAGAAGCTTTCATCAGCTCCAAAAATCCTTTAGAGCAAGATTCATCACCAACGAAGTTCAGCCAAAGCAAGCTGACTCTCTCTGGGCAATGCAAATTAAACCAAAAGAGACCCTCCGTGAGTATTCAACGCGCTATTGGGAGTGTTTCAACTTGGTGGATCATGCCTGCAATGATTCCATGGCCATTACCGCCTTTAAGATGGGATTACACCCTGATAGTCCTCTCTGTAGTTCGTTGACCAGACGACCTCCCAAAACAGTCTGGGCACTAATGAAGAAAGTTGAAGAGTACTGCAAGGTGGAAGACAATGTTTTGCGCGTCAAGGCCAGACAAAAAGTCATTAAATCGGCTCCACCTGGTTTGGTTCATCCGATAAGTGTTGTGCCATCAAGGAGCCCTGAACCTCGAAATCGGGCTAAATGAGACAACCAGCGAGATTCGCGCCGTTCAAGCAGGCAGTGTTCACACCGTTCAAACGAACAATATCAAGTGGATAGCAGGCGCACAAGACGTTTGGACAAGAAGTATACGGAGTTGGCAGTGCCGATCAGTAAGATCCTACCTAAAGTCCAACATCTTCTGTTCTTTAAGTGGCCGTCTAAGATGATGGAACCCCTTGATACAAGGAGAAGGGATAAGCGGTGTGAATATCACAAGGACCATGACCACAATACTGACAACTGTTATGCACTGAAGGACCACTTGGCGGAGTTGGTACAAGACGGCTGGCTGGCATAACACGTTCGAAAGAACAATCCATCGAACACGGTAGCCTTACGGTCGGATTCACCTCCACTTGGTGTAATTCAAATGATATACAGCCTATCGTTGTCAGTCGAGGTACATACAATTCAGTTGCAACCTAGCCTGCCCAAGCCAAAAACACCAGCCAAACGGCCCCATAAAACTGGCAAGATTAGCTTTGATGACACCAACCTAGATGGAGTAACTCTCCCCCACACTAATCCCCTCGTCATTAAGCTACGCGTGAACAGATTTACAGTTGAGTGTGTTCTCATTGATTAGGGAAGCATCTCAGAAATAATGTATTACAAGACATTTGTTAAACTCGACTTCACTGATTTGGATTATGTTACCGGATGATTACTCATTGTTCAGCTTCAATGCCAACCCCGAGTATCCCTTGGGCAAGATCACACTACCTGTATGGGTGGGTACCATATCAGTAGACGTGGAATTTCTGGTCATCAAACTCCCGTCACCATACAATCTTATCATGGAAAGGACTTGGTTGCACACTATGTAGGCTGTGCCAAGCACCAACCATCAACTACTCTACTTTCCAATTGAATATAGCATTGAGCAAATTCGGGGCTCCTAGAAATCGACACAGGTATGCTATCTTATTGTTACTGCAAAGAGGCCGAAGGAACTGGAAGTGAACTCAATTGAAATATCAGATCGAGAGAGCCTCGAGGATATTGGAAAAATCCCCAGTGATAAGGCAATTGAAGACCTTGGTCGGATAGAAATCAATGGGAGTCTTGACAAATTCGTTATGATCGACACTTCCCTGAATGAAGTTGATAGACATGAGCTGGTGTCCTTCTTACTCGACAACCTTGATGTGTTTGCGTGGACCCCATACGAGATGCCGGGGGTGGATCCAGTCGTGGCCCAGCACCGTTTAAACATTGATCCGAAAGTCAAACCAATCATTCAGAAAAGTCAGCGGTCAGCTGCGCAGCACGCATCGGCCGTTGTTGATGAAGTTGATACATTGCTTGATGTCGGGGCAATTCGTGAAGTCACTTATCCCACGTAGCTATCCAATATCGTGGTTATAAATAAGAAAAATGGATCTTGACGCATTTGTGTCAATTTCACGGACTTGAATAGGGCCTGTCCAAAGGATTGCTTTCCTCTTCCCAGAATCGACCAACTTATGGATGTAACGGCATATCATCAGCGCATGAGCTTCTTGGAGGCCTACAAGGGTTATCACCAAATTTCTATGCATCCGGAGGATCAAGAAAAGACGATATTCCTCACCCCAAGGGGAACCTATTGCTACAAGTTCATGCCATTCGGACTGAAGAATGCGGGGACAACTTACCAGAGACTGGTTACCACTACGTTTAATGAACAACTCGGTCGCACCATGGAAGTATACGTTGATGACATGGTGGTGAAATCCAAGAAAAAGCACGCCCATCTAGCCGATTTAGCAGAGACCTTCAGCATTCTCCGAAAGTACAAGATGAAACTGAACACCTCGAAATGTGCATTCGGTATCGGATCTGGCAAGTTTCTCGGCTATATTGTCAACCATCGCGGAATAGAGGCTAACCTGAGACAGATCATAGCAATTCTAGAACTCGGCTCCTTTCAGTCGGTCAAAGAAGTTCAGAAGTTGATAGGAATGGTAGCCGCCCTCAATAGGTTTATTAGCCGTTCCTGAGATCACCGCTGACAATTCTTTCACACACTTCGGTAGGGCAAAGCATTTGAATGGACCCCCGAGGGCCAGACCGCGCTGGACGGCTTGAAAACCTATCTCTGATCAGTACCACTCTTGGCAACCCCATCAGCAGGCGATCCGCTCATCTTGTATCTGGCGATATTCGGCTGGGCAGTCAGAGCCGTGTTACTAAAGGAAGAACTCAGGGAGCAGTGACCAATCTACTATGTAAGTAAGGCAATGGTCGACGCCGAAACACGATACCTACCACTGGAAAAGCTTATCCTCGCTCTCGTGGTGGTTGCAAGAAAGTTAATGCACTATTTTCAGACTCACACCATAGGGGTATTAATGGACTATCCTCTCTGGTCAGTGCTCCGTAGCGTGGAAGCATCAAGGCGAGTCTCGAAATGGGCTTTGGAATTCGACCAGTATGATATCCAGTTTTTGCCTAGAATGGCCATCAAGGGGCAGGTGCTCGCCGACTTTGTAGCCGAGTTCACGGGATGCCACGCCGACTTCAAGTCCGATGAAGTCCAACCTAAACCCGACTAGCAAATATATGTTGGAGACATTTGGCAAATATACTGTGACGGATTATTTAACCAACGTGGCAGCAGGGCAGGCATAGTATTCATGACCCCTGAAGGGGCAATAATAGACCAGGCGGTCAAACTAGGTTTTGATGCATCAAATAACGAGGTCGAATACGAAGCATTGCTAATAGGCCTTTGTAACGTATTTCACCTTGGTACACAATGGTTACTTGTTTTCTGTTACTCAAAGTTAGTCATCAACCAATTGAAAGGGGAATATGTAGCTAAAAATGACCGTATGGTAGCCTACATGAAAACGACGAATTCTTTGCTCACAAAATTTGACCACCACGAGTTGAATCAGATAACCCCGGATCAGAACACGCATGTAGATGCCCTTCCTTGCCTAGCCTCCGTCATTGACTCAGAAGTCAAACGAACAATTGAAGTAGGGTTCATCTTAGAGCTGAACATCACCTCTTCTAAACCAGTTCAGATTAACATCATTGAACCAGGACCAAGTTGGATGGACCCTATCGCTGCATTTCTTTCCTCAGAACAGCTCCCAACAGGTAAGAAAGAAGCCCACAAGTTGTGAAATAAAGCCCTACGATATTATCTGGATTCGCAAGGAAAGCTTTACAAAAAATCTCTCTCTGGGCCGTATTTGGAATGTGTTCACCCAGGCAAAGTTAAGGAACTCTTGGCCGAAATACATGAAGGTAGCTGTAGTGCCCACTCTAGAGGACGTTTATTGGCCCATCGAACCGTAACACAGGGGTATTATTGGTTGACCATACGAACAGATACCAAGAACTACGTAAAGAAGTGTGAACAATACCAAAAGTTTTCTCCATTAACTCATCTGCCTACTGAAGAATTAAGTTCCATTACTAGTCCTTGGCTGTTCGCTCAATGGGGATTTGATATCGTCGGGCCATTACCGCGGGCTCTAGAGAACAAGCGATTCCTGATTGTCGCAACAGATTATTTTACAAAGTGGGTCAAAGCAGAGGCATTAACACATATTTAAGATGTCGATGTTAAACGTTTTGTATGGAAAAACATTATAACACAATTTGACATACTGAGAGCACTTGTCTTCGACAACGGCACCCAATTCGATTGTGGCGTCTATCAGGGGGTTATGTAACAGATATGGTATCGGGCCCTACTTTTCCTCACTGGCATACCCACAAAGCAGCGGTCAGGCTGAGGCCACCAATAAAGTGATCTAGGATGACATCAAGAAACGATTGGAAAAGGCCAAAGGCAGGTGGGTTGAAGAATTGCCCAGTGTGTTGTGGGCTCATCGCACCACTCCGAGGCGGTCTATTGGAGAAACACCATTCGCTTTGTGCTTTAGGACACAGGCTATTATCCCTCTTGAAATCGGCTTGCCCACATTGAAATCCAAGGCTTTTGACATGGGCCATAATGACATAATGTTGGCCTTAGATCTAACTTTGTGTAACAACCCCAATCCATGATTAACGTTAATCCATGATTTCATATGTCTAATAAGTTATTACTCACAAATTCTGAATTAACTACATGTGTGTTGCATTATTTGTGTTTATATCTGTTTGACGTAGGAAAATCTATTTATGTTTCTGCTTTGATTTGCAAATTGAAGACCTTATCGGCATCCTATTTAGAAATTGACTTGGTTTTTGTGTTAATTAGAATTTTTGAAATTTTACAGTAGGTTTAATTGAAATTTGATTCGGAACGATTAAATTGGATTATTTTAAAGCCACTTAATTAGCCTTAATTAACTATCATTAGGTAAGCCTATATAAGGCTTCTTATGTGCTCTCACTCACTATTTTATTCATTCTAACACATTTTGAGCTCTCTCTCACACACACAACATGCAGAGAGAGAGAAAGAGACTAGGTAGAAGTCTTCAACAAGGAATTTGCTAGGAGATTTGAAGAATCACTCAAGATTTTGACTAATTGAAGCTCAATTGGGTAGCCTAGGTAAGAGCTCAACCTTGCAACCTTGGAATTGAGTCATTTAGCACATGAATACAAGTAAAATAGGTGAATTCATATGGGAATTAAGCTAGAATTGAAGAAAGCTAAATCATACCATACTTGCATGCATGTTTCCTAGCATTTTAAAGTTGTTTTCAAAGCTTTTCTCACATGCATGTTGTAATTCTAGCATGGTTTGAAGAGTTTATAACATTTCTCACCATTGAACCTCATTTAATCATGTTTTGGAAGCTAAAACCTCAAGTGAATATATACATGACAAGTTCATATCATATTCTTATATTTCAAGTTGAATTTTTGCATGTTTAACATTCTTTTGGGCCTTGATTTCATGAAATGATCTTCAAATCACAATATCTTACAAGTTCCTACATGTTTTCCAAAATTTTGGCCCAAGAAGATGAGTTTTGAGCAAAGAAGAGCAATCTGGAAATTCCAGAATTTTGCTTTCCGCTTGAGCATGAGATTCTGCGCTCGAGCGGCCACCTTTGTTTTTGCATCTCCACGCGAGTGACTATCGAGTGTTCGTCGAGCGTGAAAATCGCATAACCAGTACTTTTTTAAAGTTTGCAAAACGCTCAAGCGGAGGAAGTTGCGCTCGAGCGTCCTCTTATATTTTGCATGTCCACTCGAGCGAAGAAAGCTATGCTCAAGCGGGGACCTTGTTTTCAGAAAATTCGATCAAGTGTTTTCAAATGCATTTTTGCATCCTCATTCCATCCTAGGCATTCTTAGGCAAAGTTTAAGGCATAATAATGAGGGTAATGTGTAGGAACACACTATGAATAGAACGTAATAGGTTAGATATATTCCAACGTGTGTTTCAAATGTGTATTTGTTATGTGTTAATGTAGGTCACATGTCGTAAACCGTTTGATTAGTCTGCTCTGTCTGTCTGCATCTGAAGCCAACTGTGAGTAATAACTCAGTAAAGTTATGTTCAACTTTATTTATTTTCTGTATGATAAAATAAGATATGCTTTCTGAAATGTTATACTCTGTACAATGAATGATTGTCCAATTTCTGACATGTATTCATGGCATCCTTAGCATCATGTGATATCTGTTAGCTTTTACCCGGTATCGGAGGTTCCGTTATGGGACTTATTATGTCTGTCATTTGTTACCCGTACCGGAGGCTCCATCATGGAGCTCAGCATGTATATTCTCTGCTACCCGGATTCGGAGGTTCCTTTATGGAACTGGTTACTCATAACCACCATATGTTCTGGAACTATTCTGTATCTACTCTGTTAGTGGTAATGGATGTACCACGTATGAATAAGCATGAACTCTGATTTCTGTATATGATCTGAATATGAATATGTATCTAATTTCTGAATATGGTATTGACTTTATCCATTAAATCCTTTACTCCATTGTTATTCACTGGGCTTTCGCTCATTATTTATATTATGTATCTAGGTGATCAGGCACATGGCCAGGCTCAGAGTTGAGGACCTGGCATCTCAGTTTTTGTCAGCCAACCTTTGTGCCTCCCGAGGAGGTTCCGGATAAAGTTAAGTTTAGTAGCTGTTTTTGTGAATGTACTAGACTTTGTTTCTTTTGATTTTTGGGCAAGATTTCTGATAATATGTTCATGGAGTGATGTGTAAATACTGTATCTATTGACGTCCTATGTATGTTTTCACAGTTCAATGGACTACATATATTTTGTATATTTGCTTCTGCAGCCCCTAATTATATGTTATTCTATTAAGAGGCCTTTGATAATCCAAGGATTATTGGCTGGTTACAACGCTAAATCTATAGGGGCGGGTTTGGCTTGTGACACTTTGATTGAAGAACGCCGAGATCGTATTCTTGCGTGCATGGCGCGATATCAGTAACAGTTCGCCAAGTCATATAACCAGCGCGTGCAGTTGTGTCGTTATACACTTGGAGAACTGGTCCTCAAGAAAGTGCTTCATGCTACTAAGAATCTGGCAGACGGTAAATTAGGCCCCAACTGGGACGATCCTTATCAGATTGATTCGATTGCTGGAACGGGGGTGTATCGACTTTCAAACATGGCTGGTAAAAGTTTGCCATGCCTCTGGAATTAGACCCATTTGTGCAAATTTTATCATTAAGCCAACTTGTACGGCATGCTAGTTTGTTTTTGATTTTTGCTGTTATGCTAACATGTACACATCTACGAATTCCGTAATACAGTGCCTTTTTTATCATCGTCTAGTTAAAAATGGTTGAATAATAAAAAAGCCTTTGAATTTGGAGCGTCCTTCGTGGATATCACGATTGGCCAATACAAAGACTTCGAATTTGGAGCGCCTTTCATGCATGTTCACGTTTGGGCCGAAAAAGCCTCCGAATTCGGAGCACCCTTCGTGGATATCACGATTGGCCAATACGAAGACTCAGAATTCGGAGCGCCCTTCGTGCATGTTCACGTTTGGGCCAAGTAAGCCTCTGAATTCGGAGCTCCCTTCGTAGATATCACGATTCAACACAAAGACTCTGAATTCAGAGCACCCTTCGTGCATGTTCACGTTTGGGCTAAAAAAGCCTCCAAATTAGGAGTGCCCTTCGTAGATATCACGATTGGCCAATACAAAAACTCTAAATTCGGAGCGCCCTTTGTGCATGTTCACGTTTGGGCCGAATAAGCCTCCGAATTCGGAGCGCCCTCCATGGATATCACGATTGGCCAATACAAAGACTCTGAATTCGAAGTGCCCTTCGTGCATGTTCATGTTTGGGCCGAATAAGCCTCCAAATTCGGAGCCTTCATGGATATCACGATTGGCCAATACAAAGACTCCAAACTCGGAGCGCCCTCCATGGATATCACGATCGGCCAATACAAAAGCCGTTTGTGCATGTTCACATTTGGACCGAAAAAGCCTTCGAATTCGGAGAGACCTTTGTGGATGTCGCGATTGCCTGAGTTGGTGAAAGTTAGTAATTAAAACTACGACGGTTTGTAGAAAGACAATAAAGATAATGGGACCACAATACATATTTCCAACAGGGATAACAAAAATATCAAACAAACAAGTACATAACATATTTTATTCGTTACAATTTATACAAATACATAGGTGCTTAAAGACGAAAAAATACAATGTTTGGCTATCTAGACCTTCTCCTATTCGGCACTTTCTTCTTTGTCATTAGTCTTCTCAGCTTCATAAGCCTCGAAGGAGACCTTGTGACTTTGGTATAATGATGACACCGAGTTGACACCCACGGCTTGCAGAGCCTTAATCCATCCATGCTTAAATCCACGATTTTTGCATCGGCAAACATCATCAGCTAACTTTTCCCTAGTCTTCTCAATACCAATCTTTCAGCCATAAAAAAAGCCTTGTTCGTAGGCCCTCGTTCTTATCGCTTCTCTTGCGAACATGCTCACCGTATCTTGATCGACAATGGCATGATCAAGTAGGCGCTGGTTTACTCTTTTTGTCACAATCGGGTTCGTTTGACCCGCTGACTGTGTCTTGGAAGCCTTGGCTTTTCTCAGCGCATTCTCAGCCTTCTCTGCGCGATGTTCCAAGCTTTGAATGCGGCCGTCTTTCTGTTCTATCTCTCATTGCGTGGTACGAAGGCGGATGCTGGTTTCATAAGAGGTGTATAGTCCTTTAACCGCTCCATGGATGCCCTCTCGAAAAATTTCGTAATCAGGCCGACCGACCATTGATTGTTGGACTTCGGGTGGAAAAATTTGTTGAGTGAACTCTATTGTCACATTCGGATAGCGGATAATTGAATCCGCTTTGGTCATCGATTTATTCCCAACGAAAACTGAAAAACTCAACGGGTGTGGTGGCCTGCTGGTTTCATTTCACGGTGAGGCATGTGCACTCCCAGTCTTGGAGCTCCCTCATTGTTACCTCTCATTTCTTGGTGATTTCTCTACCCCGCCCCCTTTCGGAGACCTGCTTCGACGAGGGGGGGAACGACGCCTCTCACGCTCTTTCAACGTCCTATTACTCGTTTGTGCAGGTTTGCCACCAGTCCCTCATTCATCTCTAAATCCAGTTCAGCTAGTGTCTTGCCCTCTCCTCTGCTGTTAAAGAATACTTTTCTTGACATACGAATTTCCTCAGTTCGACACAATGCTCTTTTCCCTCTCCTCCGCTGAATTTGAGCAAAATATATTTAACGACAGCACAGACCCCATGCGCGCTTGGCCTCTTCGCTTATTAATTATGGATGCAGCGTTTACGAAGCGACCGCTTCAAGCATTTTGCCGAATAAATACAATGCCCAACCTGATCCCATGAACTTTTCGTTTATACATTCGGTGGTTATGCTCAGTGATCAGCTAGGGCAAGGGCAGATTTATTAATATATTCAACTTATCTTCAAGCATTTCACCGAAGCTTCAAGCATTTTGCCGAATAAATACAATGCCCCACCTGATCCCATGAACTTTTCGTTTATACATTCGACAGTTATGCTCAGTGATCAACTGGGGCAAGGGCAGATTTATTAATATATCCGGCTTATCTTCAAGTATTTCGCCGAATCTTCAAGCATTTCGCCGAATAGATACAATGCCCCACCTAATTCCATGAACTTTTTGTTTGTACATTCGGCGGTTATGCTTAGTGATCAGCTGGGGCAAGGGCAAATTTATTAATATATTCGGTGTATCTTAAATATATTCGGCATATCTTCAAGCATTTTGCCGAATTAAGATGTAAAGGTCATGATCTCAATTGATACGACATACTTTTGTTTTTCAATACTTACTGATAACATTCAATAACAAAACGGCATTTTCATTAATAAACTATGTGTACATCCACTTTATACGTGAAAATGGCCTACATCTACAATAAAGTGCTAACAAAAACTAATCAACGCTAACAAAAAACAAATAACGGCTGAATATCCATTACAAAATTGTCGATCAAAGGTCCAAATCCTCTCGATTTGATTCTAGCGGTTCGACTTCCAATTGTTCGTAAGGAATCGGCTGATCCAGAGTCACCTTAGCGGCCGCCAAAGCCTTAATCCATCCATGTTTGAAGCCTCGATTCTCGAACTTCAAGGCTTCATCAGCGTAAAGCTCCTTGGCCTTTAGTAGGCCGACTTCAAAGGCTTTGGTCGCGTCCGCCTCAGCGAGCTCCCTTGCCTTCTTCTCAGCTTCAAGGTCGGCCTTCAGCTGGGAGACTTTTTCTTGAGCCAACTTCAGAGAGCAGTCCATCAAGTTTGCTCTCTCTTCGGCGGCCCTACAGAGCAAATCAACGTGTTCAACTTTTTGTTGAGCAGCAACTGCCCTCGCTTGCTCTTCTTTGGCTTTTGCAGTCGTTGCAGACAGATCAGCGAGGGCTCTAGTGGTCTTGCCCTTCTCTTCCTCCAGTTGATGCTCAAGGGCGCCGAATCGCTCCACAATGTCGTAATGACGACGACCAATCTCTACGAGCCTTCCCGCCCTCTGGAAAAGCAATAAAATTAGTTTGGATAGGAACACGTATTTAAGCTATTTGGAAATTTGAGGTTTTAACTTACGAAAATGGCCGACTAAGCGGCCAAGATGATTGAGACTACATCCGGTTCAGCACGGAAAGTCGCTCAGTCAGAAAGCAAAGAGAGGGCCGAAGCTACGCTCAGGGCCACGACAGGATCTTTGATCGCCGACCCACTAGTGAGCACCGGCACAATCTTCATCCTTGGTTGGATGACGAATGCCTCGGCCAAATCATCTTTGACGGGCGGCGTATCCACCCTTGGCCGTTTCTTGATCGGGGTCTCTAGTAAATCGATCATAGTCTCGGCAGGTCACTTCTCCCCTGTGAGATCGGCTTCCTGGACTTCAACCTGATTTTTTTTTCAGGAATCAACTCGGCCAATGTTGTTTCACGAGCCGTTTCTTCCTGACGCACCTCGCGAGTTGGTGTTATTTGGCTCCCCCTAGACCCGCCGGCTTGCCTCCTGGCCGCCATCTTCTGCTCATTTTGTCGCCTGGCAAACTGGACAAGCGATTCCCCGTTCATCTCTTCCACTTTGGATTCGGCTCCAGGTAGGTTCTCTAAGTCGACAAAGATATCGTCCTCTAGAGTAGATAAATCTACTCGGCCAGAAGTAGAAGGAGGGTCGGCGCAATGGTCAGGGTCGATATGCTCAAACGCCAAGTCGATTTCTCTATTCAACTCCTAGTCCCCTACATGGCCCTCCGATTGTCCGTCTTCACCGATCTCCTCACCGGCATCAGAACCTTTGATCTCAATGTCCCTTAGACTTTTATAGCTAGGAAAGATAAGCGCCGTAAGATGCCGTTCGTGTGTTGGCACAGGGATATTATCTGTGGCCGAAAAAGTGGAGTAAGTTGGGTCATATCTCAGCAAAACATGGGTTGCACGCCCTTGTTCTTGGAGGTTTGCACGGCCTTTGTAATTGAGGACCGTCTTTACTTGATCCAAAATGGCTTCGTCCACGGATGGCAATGCTCGTTTCAAATCGTTGCCTGCATGAAAGACAAATGATTAGCACAGTATTTAAGCCGAATAAACCGTTTATTTTAAGACATGTTAGCAATTCTAGCCGGCCACCTGGTTCGCCCTTTTGCCTTGGAATTGGGTCTTAGCGATCTTTCCCCTCGCCGAATTCCCAATTACCTCAGACGATGACCATGACATCATCAATCCTTTTGCCAGAGCTGGAAAGTATGGTTACCAAATGATGGTCGATGTCCTTGGCTCTTAAAAAGTAACGGCCTTGCGGATCGATTGATTTTCCCATGACGTAGCAGTGCCGAATAGCTGGGATTCCTAGGTTAAGACCCAGTCGGCAATTCAATTCCACTATACCCATGATAATACGGTAAAAGTTAACATTGGGTTGGGAGGGAATTAATTCCTAGTGGCGCAGGATTGTCCTAAGAATAGGATGGAGGGGGAATCGAACTCCACCCTCTGCAATTAACAAAAGGGGAAAGTTAATGGTGCTAGTGTCAGCCTTCTCCATGTCCACTACGTTGTCTGGAATGAGGGATAGGTGAACATCGTCTGGAATGGAAAAATGACGACGAAAGGCTGTAACTCAATCCTCAGAAAGGAGAGTTTTCAAATGCTTCGCCATTCGAGATGAAATGAAAACAACGTGTACAAAAAACAAAAGCAAAAACACGCAAGGAAATTGAAATGAAGAATAGAATGAGAAGAGAGAGGGGACTTACAAGATGAGGAAGGAGACGAACAGTAAGAGGCGGGGTTACGGAGGTTTGGAAGGAGGTTAATATGAAGGATGCTCGAAGGATGTCAACAACTTTCCAATTCAAGAGTATACGGCCGTAAAAAATGTCAATGGCTTTTTTATTCAAAAGTATACGGAGGTACAGATTTCAAAACGCATTAAATGAATGTCAAATATGAAGAGGCGAGAAGCTATAATGGTTCAAGTAGCGCGTCTGCTCTGACGGCTCTGACGAATCAGTACGAAAAGGAGTGCAACCGCCGTATCTATCTTTCAAGGGTTTTTTGCTTTGATTAGCCGAGAAACCAAACACGCCGAGTAAATATTTTAGTCGGATGTTTGGGGGGCAATTGTGGGGTCCGAATAAATGTGTATTCAGAAGAGGTTCAAACAGAATGCCGAGAATACTGGTAAAGCTAACTCGATGTGACCAAACCCATCTGAACAAGAACAAGGCCGAGTAAAATCTAGCTTGTGGGCCGAATATATCGAAAATCTTTTCACACACCTGGGGGTCCCAGATATGATGTTGAATGGTGATGATGAAAAAGTGGGCCCTTGGAGAGCAATATAAAAAAGGAGAAGCATTAGCCAAAGGGAGGTATGTGAGAATATACAAGATAACTTGAGATAGAAGTAAATTAGAGAGAATATTGACTTGTCCGTCAGAGTGCTAATTCCGACACCCCCAACCGGAGTGTTCGTCCCTTTTTCAGGTAACAATCAAAGGATCAAAAGCATCTGACTGGATTCAAGAATATTTCCAAACCACTTCACCACAAATCAAAGTGCCAAAAATGGACTGCTTTGCAAGATTACAGAGTTGCCACCTAAATATTTTTAGAAAATTTAAGAAACCCAAAACTCGTGCCAAAGGCCACGTGCTCGTCATCACCAAAGTGTCTCGGCTTGGGAACTTAGGTACGAGAGGGAAATGTCATGAATTGGGCACCCCACTCACCCGATCAAAGATCGGGCTCTACTAATCATGATGTGATACTTATTTACATTATACACTCTTGTTCTGGTTTATTAGTTTATTTTTTACTATGTGTTTCACACAAGTATAGACTAATTTGCAAAAGTTAGAACACTTCGATTTTATGTATGTTTTTGAAAAGGGGTTTTGACTATGTACCACTTGCAAAAAAAGCGATATCATATGTACATTAATCAAAATTCTCCCAATTTGAGCAATTAGCCTTCATCTACAGGCATTCAAACAGGTATATTAGTTAAGCACTTAGCCTCATGGTAAATATGCTAGATATGGCAACAATCACATGTATGCGGTATGCTAAAGCAATAAATGCTCACCTAGTACTCAAAGGCAAGCCAAAGAAAATAAAAATAATTAGAAGAAATGCATGCTCCTAACAATGCAAATGACTAATACAACACATACAAAGATGCAACTAATAGGTTAGGTCATTTAATATGTCCTGTAAATCACTTTGATAGCATGCGGTGGCGCACATATTTAAGGAAGTAATAAATGACAATGCCGTTAGAATGATGAACCGAACCTTATGCCTGCGAGAGAAATGGATGCAAATCATGAAAAATGCTAAACGAAACATGATGTTCTACGCTATCCATTATAAGTGGGTAAATAAAAGAGAGAAAGATGTGGGGTGGGAAGACATACACATTATTACATATTTGCCCTCGCGCAAGAGGGTTTGAATAAATGTCCTAGCTAATTAGGCTAATTATTACAACGCCACAAATTAACTAACTACTCTAGCTGATTAATTAAGTATAACACAAGAACCAACTAGCTATTCAAACTAATTAATTAATTACAACACAAGAAGTAACTAGCTATTCTAACTAATAAGAAGTAACTCGTTATTTACAACACAATTTAAGTTGCTATTCTTACTAGCTAATACACGCTACTAGTGAACACAATTGTAACAGGCCCCGAGAAGTGAGGAATGACTCATGCATGCGCGCGGATTTCCACCCGAAAATGCTCTATGTTCTGCTATCAGAATGCTTTTGTTGCGCAGTCAGAAAATTGAACTATTTTTTTGCCTCAACCTTTGATCTATTCTCCATGAAAAGGGACATTGCTTGATTGAAAAAGGTGGCTGACCGGCCAGAAGAAGTGGTCGGCTGTATAGTAAAGGTGGCTGGCCGACCACTAATGTTTAGTACTGCCCTGCTACAACAAACATGAAACAGAGCACAAATAGAGTATTTTCAGGGGATGTTTATCCACCCTACCTCTCTTTATCATCAAATAGATCAAAGGAGGGGTAGGCATGATTCGCAAGCCATCAATCGAAGCAAATTCATTGCATGACGACTTATGAACCAAGGGATACATTTCAATAAATGATAATGAAAGACTCATGAACCTCCTCCCTATCATGGTATTGATCAAGGGGAGTGGTTGACTTGATATTTTAAACCATTATCATCACAAGAGAGTATTAAATGGCTCAAAACTCAATGGGTTCAATTAACGTCCGATTGAACCCCAAACCATTTTATTATCTTGTTCTATTTTAGTTCAAATTCATCACCTCTTTTAATTACCTTCCCAATCATTAGTCATTTTAGTCCAATAATGAAGATTAAGTCCACTAATGGAGAGAAGTGTCAAGCAAAGAGTTGTTTTAGGCATGAGAGAGAGATCATGCCTTTGGTAATGAACCTCCGAAGAGATTAAACCATTAAGCACAAGGTCTTCTCTCAAGTGTAAACAACACTCACTTTGAAGCGACTCTCAAAGCAAAGAAAAGCCAAGAAAAGAGGGAGGGTGTAGAGGTGAACACAAGTATGAAAAGCACTAAATAAATGCTATCAACTCAAATAGGTTGGTGTTTAATGCCTAAAACACCAAACCTATGAGGACCATTACACTAGAAGCATGTCATACAAAACATAAATGAAACTAACACATAAAAATAGTCCTAAAATAGTCAAAAATAGTGTTGGAATTCACATGAAAAGGCTTGAAAAAGCAAGCTACAATATTGAGGAAATTAAGATAGTAAACAAGCACAAGGAAGGGAGGCTAACCCCTCCATTTTTAGGACTTCAAAGCATCATTTTTAGCCTCTGAAAACCTCTGAAATTCAGTGGTAAAAACTCAAAAAAAAGTTGATGGAAAGATGGAAAACACAAGGGCAAAAGCTTGGATGACACGATTCAAAGAAGGGTAGTCCACCCCTCTACCTTGGGTAGCTTTTAACCACAAGTTTCAGCCCATAAAAACAGTTGAAAAATGATCCAAAAATAGCAAGTAAAGATGGTAAATAAATATGGGGAAACAATTAGGAATTATACCTCTTAAAGAGGAATGACCCTTTGAGTTACAAACCACCAATTTCACACCCTCAAGAACTAATATTCAAGCTCAATAACCTCGGCCAAGAACCCTCAAGAAGCTAGGTTTAAGGAGCCTAGGTAATGTATGTATAGGCTGCAAGAAAAAGAGATATTTTTTCCAGAATTTTGCTTCACCAAAATTTTTCTAACCCAATTTTATGAGAGGGGGTTAAGTATATATAGAAAATTATGTTAGGCTCTTAGAAATATCAATACAGAAACAACTGGTGCAGTGCATGCACCTGTGGAGACAGTTGGTACAATTGGCAAAAATATCTAGCTTTTTTGACACAAGTGGCCGGTCGACCACTAAGGGGACAACCGTACACTCATTTATGGTCAGCTGGCCACCTAGTGGCCTGTGACCCCCTGGTTGGTCAGGCTGGAAAATTGCTGTTTTGGTCCAGAACAAATGGTGTAAGGTTTGTAGGTTTCTGAAGCTCAAAACTGAGGCTTCCTACTAAGGAAATCAAGCGTTTGACAAGCATAAAATTCATCATTAGGTGATCAATCGGTGGCACCCAAGTCTTAAGGGTGGTCAAAAATGGGACGTCCATAGTATTGAGAAGTGTCCAACGCGTCTAACACGAATACGCCACATTTTTAGAAGTGTTCGTGCTTCTTAATATATGATCCACTATCAAAGCTAACCATAGATACTCTTACATAATATGTCAATTCAGAAAAGGGAAAAAGGAAAAAAGAAAAACAAAAAAGAAGAACATACTCATATATAATATCAAATCTTGCCATTTGATCCCAATACAAAGGATCGAAGTGTGTATGACAGTACATAGCACAACTATAACTATTCTGGTTTAGACTCTACCCCGTTTATTGTTTTGAATTTAGGATATCTTGTCTTGTATCACTGTTTTTGTCTTTATTCATTTGTGCTTCCTTGAGTTTGGCTATCGGAGTGTCGTTGTTGTGCTTGAAACAGGTTGGGAGTTCATTTTTCAAAGGAGTTGTTACCCAGAATTTTGCTTGTTCACTCGAGCGGTCTTTTACAGTCTGCAAAACTGCTGAGAATTTGATATATGCGCTCGAGCAATGCTTCTTGCACTCGAGTGGTCCTTATTGTTGTGTTTGGCTGCTCGAGCGGTCTGCATGTATATCAGTCCGCAAAGTCACATTTTTTGATCACTTTTTCACATCTCTCTCTTCGTAAACACTCCAAATTCTCAGATCTTCTCACTCGCTCTCTAGAAAACCATCTTTGAACCTTAAACACACCTTGATCCATCCATTTCTACACCTTAGCTACTTTGATAAAAAGAGAGAGCACGTCAAGGGCTTCGTTCTAATCGAAGAAGTTCATGTTTTTGGCTCTGTTAAGTTCTACCCATCTTTCATTTGTGTTTTCTTCTTTGAGGTAGGGATTACTTTGACACTTTGTATGGTATTTAACTTGGTTATTTAATTTTCTAGGTTGTGTTGTGATTTGGGGATTCTTAAACAACAATCTAGGGTTTTGGTTTAAGAATTCAAAAGGGGGGTTTTCAAAATGGATTCTTGTATATGATTGTGGCTTTGTAAATAAAAAATTTTAAAAAAAAATGGTTGGGTTGTGATAAATAGTGGATTTTATCCTTGGGAAGTGATTTTTAAAGAAATGGGATTTTTGCCATAAATGGTGAATATTTGATTTTGTAAAGAGAAAATGAAATTGATGTTGGTTTTATGGAATTAGAAGGATGATGATGATGATAATGGTGGAGCTGAATATGTATTATCACTCCCGTCTTGTGATTTTGAGAAGTATATCTGTGTTGGAAATTAACTATCTGTTAGAAATATCTGTTTTAGGCTATCATTGTTGTAGAAATTGCATGAGAATTAGGTGAATTTAAACTATTTTCTCATACATTTGCATTAAGCATTATAACTGTAACATACCCGGGGAGGTACCTGCGCGCGTTAAACAGTTCAGACCCTCAATTTCTTTGATCTAGTCTCACGAGTACAATGTGAAACATAGATGAGAGTCCAGATTTTGCAACTTTATAGAAAATCCATTTTATTACAAAATTATTGCCACAA
Source organism: Camellia japonica (assembly GCA_030407325.1). Taxonomy (NCBI): domain Eukaryota; kingdom Viridiplantae; phylum Streptophyta; class Magnoliopsida; order Ericales; family Theaceae; genus Camellia; species Camellia japonica. The sequence continues at coordinate 139,667,940 of JAPPVO010000016.1, read as the reverse complement.
ATGGACTACATCACCAGATCTTAGAGTCGCCACCTAATCTTTTGAGAAAATTAGGAAACCCATGACTCATGCTAAGGCCATTGTTCGTCATAACCAAAGTTGTCTCAGTTCGAAACCTTAGGTATGAGAGTAGAAGGTCATTAATTGAACACCTCCGCTTACCTAATCAAAAGATCGACCTTTACTAACTATGATATGAATTTTATTTACTTTGTATGTTCATGTTCCAATTATTAATAATCCTGTTTACTATGTGAAGCAAACAAGTATAGACTATGTCATTTATTTTGGAACAATTTGACTTCATGTATTTGGAAAGAGTTTTGAAGAGTTTTGGAAAGAGCTGGAGACAGGTACTTCTCCTGAAAAGCATCAACAAAAGCCTTCCAAGTACCTCCAATACGACCTTTGGTGAACTTCCACCACTGACCCGCATCCCCTTTCAGCTGGAAAGATGCCAAGGTCACCTTCAGTACCTCGTCTTCGATGCCTAGCATCTCAAACGTTTTCGTTGTCTGTTCGAGCCATTCATCTGCCTTAAGCGGCTCGCTAGGATCACCTAAAAATTCGTCCGGGTGAGACCGGAAGAATTCCCTCTTCAGAAAAGAAGGTCCTGCATCTGCAGCAACAATAGCCTGGGCTGGATTCGCAGCCCTCAGAATGTCAACTGACGCCTGAAATGCCCCTGCTATCCCTTGGGCCAAAGCGCCCATAAACTGCTGTCCTACTGGCTCGGCCACATTGGCCTGGCCAACACCCTCCTGAACTGCCGGAATTTCCTCCAGTATAGGCACTTCCTGCCTGGCCTGCCTACCACGCCTACCACGACCTCGTCCTCGTCCTGACATCCTAATAAAGGAAATAAAGACGTTAGCACTCTAAATAATGTGCCAAAATTATAACACTCACGTCCTAGTACATTGGACAACAATAAATCACACCACGTAAGCACATAATCACATAAGCACCTACGAATTTCATTCCTGGATAATGATAGTCCCGAGGTGCCACTAAAGTTCCGGTTGGAAACAACATTGATCAAGTGCCTTTCCAACAAGACTTTCAGAGACTCAAGGATCCAATCAACATCCTAGGAACTACATTCCATACCCACATAATCACATAAACATGTTATCATATAAGCATGTAATCATTACACTAAGTCTCTATCAAACGAGACGAACCCATTGTGATACTAATCACTTCCCACGTACCCAAAGTATTCAAACCCAGTACGCTCTGATACCAAGTTGTCACGCCCTCAAAATTAAACCCATTAAGTATAAAACAAGGCATGCATTATTAAAAGAAAAACATTATATTATTTAAATCATCAGAGTATTGCGAAATAAAACATCAAAATAAATGCCCTACGGGCTTACATCTTGCCAAGCCAACACTTGGACACAATTTCATGAGTTCTAACTCAAAACAAATAAAGCCCTGGGCTTGAATGTTTACATAATTCAAATAAAACAACTAAAACAAATAAAACAAGTCTTCAAGTCCAAATCCTCATAAGCTAAGTCCTTGGAGGTAGTGAACCACCTGAACCTGAAAATGAAGTTCCCATATAGGGTGAGCCACAGCCCAGTAGAGAAATACTAAACCAAGCATAAGAATTAACTAAAGCAGTAGCACCCGATACATGGTTAACACAAGATAATCAATTTACAATTCATCGACACAAACGCCTACGTTGTCTATGACACATGGTCTATGACACCTTTTACTTTTCATTTATACAGTCATGGCTCAGAACCTGGCCAAACAACTCAACAAGGATAACAAATCAGGTTAAACCCTTCTCATAACATAATAAACACACATGCTGGTGTTATACCAATCTCAATCAAATTCACTTCCTTACTTCCCAACTGATACACATGGTGGTGATGTATCATATCAACAACAAATAGAAATATTTCTATTATAATTAAGCACACACATGAGTGATGCTACTGGAGTCCATCCCCTATCTCCTCCCAACAAGTCCGGTTTAGAGGTCCATCCCCTATCTTCCCCTAAACCGTGGAGTTCATCCCCTATCTCCTCCAAAATCAAATGCATATGCAACATAATCAATACTTGCCATATACAACACATAATTAATACACGAATGTTCTGTATTAACTCAACAGTCAAACAATGACTCAATTTTAGTTATACCTAAGCCGCATGCAAGGTCTACAACAATCAATGGCTATCCTCCACCGATAGCCCAAAACAATTATTTCTAAGCAAGAAATAACTATAACAGTAAATGTAATTTCAATATTCTCAAAGGTAGTATTTAAACTACCAAATACATCATTAAACCACTAAATTCCCCAATCTCATGAATTTAACTCAATATCACAATCTTCCTTTAAATTAATTATACAAATTAATCTATGAAAAAACCCTAAGGTTTCTCCCAAAATTACCAAACTACCCCCACATACCAAAATACCACCACTTAGGATTAAAGCGTATAAATGGAGTAGGAAATCCCTACCTCGAAGAAATAACTCAAAAAGGAGAAGATGAAGATGATGCCCAAAACTTGAAAGTGCTCCAAACCAACAATTGCTCAGATTAAATGAAAGCCCTTACTCTCCTCTATCTTATTTGTAAAGCAACTAGGGTAAAAACACACCCTAACTAGATCAAACCTAGGAGAGAAGGTGAGTTGGGAGAGAGAGAACTTGGAATTTAGGGTTTAGAATCTGAAAAGAAGATGAAAAACTGCTTAAAAACGCTAAAACACGGTTTTATACTCAGCCGCCCCGCTCGAGCGGACAAACTCCCGCTCGAGCGGACACTCACAAACTCCCGCTCGAGCGGACAATCCCATGCTCGAGCGGCGGATGCACACTCCCAGCATCTCGACAAACTAGGTCCCCGCTCGAGCGTCCAAATCCCGCTCGAGCGTCACTCACACACTCCCGCTCGAGCGGCCCAACTCCCGCTCGAGCGTCCAACCCTGCACAAGAAATACTGGATGGGTGTTTTTCCCGCTCGAGCGCCAAAACCCCCGCTCGAGCGGACAAGCCAAAATCTGGGCAACTAGTTTTGGTTCCTAAGCTCAACCAACCTGTTCCAAACCCGCCCAACACATCCTATAACTCCAAATAAGAAAATATAGGACGACAACAACCATTACACAAAGATAGAATCTACGGAACCTAAGTCCGGATACAAACATCGAATGGGAAAAGACCGGGGTCGCTATAGAACCATACAGAGAACTATATAGTTTTGCATACAAATTAGAAACATACATAGTTTTGCATGATGGAACCATACAGAGAACTATAGATAGTCATACACACCAAATAGAACTTTAGTGTGTGTGTGTGTGTGTGTTTTTTTTTTTTTTCTTCTTTTGGTTAAATAGTGAAAAATTTTAGTTATTATATCATAAGATTATTAGAACTATGGCAATGCAAAGTCCATGCCACATCACACTGGAATACTATTGACTTAATGGCATACTCTTTTCCCAAAGACCTTAGGCGCTAGTCTTGTTTTCGGTGTCACTGTAATAGGTTCCAGATACCCCACAAGTGACATATTGATATATATATATATATATATATATAATTTTTGATAAGCAAAATAAAAATTTATTGATATATAATGGCTAATGTTTTACATTGAGACTCCGTTTGTTTAGATGTAAAATATTTTACGCAAAAATATTATTTTTCTTTTAAATTGATTTTAAGCAAAAAATATGTTTTTACTTTTTTTTTCAGTGTTTGGTTGACACTTGAAATAAAAATATTTTATTGCCTAAAAGTGAACTTTTGATTCAATAAAGTGTCATTTATGACTTCTTAGTGAGCTAAGATACTCTGGTTTGGGAATTGATCACTTTCATGGTAGCCTCTTGTAACATAAAAACAATATAGAAAAAATTAGCCCAAAACTTTGTATTACAAAAAATTAAATCAAAATAGTGAATATATGTATAGATATGTTGGTGGAAAAACATATTGCTGGAGCGAATGAGGTCTTGGGATTTGTGAACCTGATCAACGGTGGAGGAGAAGTTATAGCAAGTAGTGAGTGAGGGTTGGTTGAAGAGTCTGGTGAGGAAGAAGGAGGCGACAATGAGGGATAGGGGGCCAATTTGGTAGGTTCGGGAGTAGGGAGGGTTGCGGTGGGGGCCCAGGGATTTTGGGTTCATCATTAAAACTTTCCATTTCCAGCCAAGAACGTGACGATTGTGTGACGAGTTGACGAGGCCTCTTAAGGAAGACAATTAGGCAAGGCAAAGTCAAAATGACGTCATTTTGAATTGATAGAGGCTTGTCAATTTTAGGGAACATTGCACCCTGGGCCCTTTGTTTAAAAGGGGAATTACGACACAGTGAAACAAAGAAAAAAAAATTACGAAAACATGTGGGTGTGGTGGGGTGCAAGTGAAAAGTTGTAGACTTACACCCCTCAATGATTGTGTTAAAAAAAAAATAAAAATAAAAAAAAAAAATTAAAATAAAATTGTATGTAATTCCCTCTTGTTTAAATAAGACATTTACAACTGATGGGGTTCTTATGGCGCCATTTAGGAATATACTATTTTTGTTGACTTTTTGACTATTTTAGCTTGGCAAAAAAAGCTATGTTTGGGATAATAGTTGTTTTTTTTAGTTAATTTGATGGTTGTGAAAGAAAAAGTAAAATGATTTTAAGTTTGATATGACATTTTATCTTATTGACTATTTAACTGATTTTGTCTTTATTGACTATCTTAATCGAACGGCCTCTTGCCAAACAAGGCCATGTCATTAACATTTTGGACCCAAGAACGCCATGTGCAACTCATATAGCGACCCTGGTTTTCCCTCCATTGATTAGTGTAATCCGGACTTGGTTCCGTGGATGTTGGTTGTTGTATATATCTTGTTTTCGTCCTTCAATACTTTGTATTTGAGTTATAGAATGTTTTGGGTTTCTTCGCTCGAGCGAGCATTCTGTCGCTCGAGCGTGCTTCTGGGTTGCAGACCTAATGGTTTGGATTGTTGGGTCGAGCGAGGCTTTCTACGCTCAAGCGAGGCTTCTTTGTGTCTGGTCGCTTGAGCGACCACTTTTTCGCTCGAGCGAGCCTGTGTTATATCGGTAGATAACAGCGGGTAAACACTTCACTTTTTCATCCTCTTTTTCTTTCAAACCCTAGATCCAAGCTCTCTCTCTCTCTACACACCTTCTCTTTAGGGATTCATCTATTTTTAGTGTGTTTTTATCCTAGGTCCTTTGTAAGAAAGATAGAGGGTTGTGTGGGCTACATTTTAATCTAAAAATTTGTGGATTTGGAGCACTTTGAATTTTCACCATCTTCTCCATTTGAGCTCTTCATTTCGAGGTAGGGATACCCTACTCCATCTTATGAGTTTTGTCTTTAATTTTGGCCATTTTGATTAGTTGGTGATGTTGGATAATTTTGGGAAAAGTTAGGGTTGTTGTGTAATTTATAAAAGAGGGGTTTTCAAATATTAAAAAAATCATATGTATGTAAGACTTGGAAAATGGCATTATTAGTGTCAAATTGAGGAAATTGAACCTTAGGGTTGATTTTTGGTAAAAGGGGAGAGTGCCCTAATTATTGTGATAAATTAATTGGTATAATTAATTTGGGAAAACATGAAATTGAGTTGAAATCCATGAAATTGGGAAATTATGGGATTGAATAGTGTAGTTGGATTAATTTATCACTCACCTATGTAAATGATGATATTATATCTGTTGATGCATTTATCTTCTGTTTAGAAATAATTGCTTTGGGCTATCGGTGGAGAATAGCCTTGATTGTTGTAGATATTGTATGTTGATTAGGGAAAACTGAAATTAATCACATTGAATTTGTCATTGAATATAACGGTTGGAACAATACAACAAATAGGTGTATTGATTACTTATTGTATATGACAAGTGTTTTATTACATTGTATATGCATATTATTTGGGAGGAGATAGGGGATGTACTCCATAGTTTGAGGGAAGATAGGGGATGGACTCTCAAACCCTTTTTGGGAGGAGATCGGGGATGGACTCTATTAATACAGCAAATATGTGTATTAAATTGAAGTATTGATACATCAAATCTGTGTATCATTTGTGAAGTATGGAAGTGTTTTAATATGATAATGATGCATTAAATATGTGTATCTATTGTGGAATATGGAAGTGTTGGTATATGAGTTATAGTCTCATTGAATTGCTTGGCCAGGTTCTGAGCCATGTATATGAAATGATTTGGATAAGTAAAGGAGAGTGGATTGTAACATGGACATAATTGTCATGGGACTGTACTGTGATATAATTGGTTTATAAGTGTTAACTATCTATCAAATGCTATTGTTTTAGTCATTGCTTATATTTGGTTTAGCATCTCTCTACTGGGCTGTGGCTCACCCTATATGGGACATCATTTTTAGGTACAGATGGTATGTCACCTCCAAGGACGTAGCTTGGGAGGCTAGAGGCTGAAAGACTTTTTGTGATATCTTTTATGTATTACATGTAAATTCAAGCTAAGGGCTTAATGTGTTTTGAGTTAGTACTCTCTTTTTGTCTAACCAAGTGTTGACTTGGAAAGTTGTAAGCCCGTTGGACATTTACTTTTGTTGTCAACATGTAATACATTTGTAAGGAATACTCTGATGAATGGAATTAAGTTTTGTTTACTTATGTCTATGCATGTCAATAATGTGGGTTTTTTATGTATTATTTTGAGGGCGTGACAATTCACATGAAAATATTAACAGTTACTCCATATGCAAAAAATAAACAAATAAATTATGTTAGTGATTCTTATAAATTCCTTAGAATTTCACTTTGATTCCTCCAATTTCACACGTGTCATTTTTACTTGTAAAATGTTAAAGGCAATTGAAAGAAAAATACCATTGAAATACAATCGAAAGTGTGTGATTTAAATTTTTAAAATTGAAACTACAGAGATCAAAGTGAAACTTTATTAAAATTATAAGGAATAAAAATGAAATAGAGTAAATACATCTCAGTGGAATTATAAAAAATAAATAAATTACATATTGATGAAAAACATTATAATTATAATTATTAAGATTTAGAAAAAAAATTCACTGATTTGTAATTACCTTTTTAAAATTGTATTGATTTGATATTTTCCTAATGAAATTTACATTTGGTTAAAAAAACAATTGCCTTTTATGTTAATTTGGCTTCCCCAGTTTCAATTATAATACATTTTCTTTAATTCTAAATTTTGTTTTCAACTCCAATTGATAACAATTATTAATATTTTTAATAACAAATATTCACACGTGCCTCACATGACTATTTTTCAAAGGAAAAATAAGAAATTCACACAATCTCTCTCAAGAAATCAAAATTACTCGATTAGAAAACAAATGACAACCTACTGATCTTAAATTTGTTATACATTTTACTCCACCAAATCTCTCCCCTTCTCCTTTTTCTCTTCCATCTTCTATTGGTATATATGTGTGCCCTCATCAACTCATGAGAGAAAGAGAGGGAGGAGCCGACACATAATAACCAAGAACACAAAAATTCATATGATTTTTTTGTATAAAAGAATATGTTCGCATAGCATTATCCTTAAATGAACACATTCATAAACAAGTTCATAAACAAGCATACAGTGGTCAAAGACTTTTACAAATCAATCTTGTTATGTAAATGAAAAGGTAAAGCTATTCCTAAACCACTACTTTAAAGATCAAAATTTGTGAAATTTTTGTGTTGATGTATAGCTTCAAATATTACAACCAAAGTAGTATGAAGTTTTGGATAGGAGAGAATTCAAATATATATATATGATCTAAGAAGCACATACTTGACATACGTACGACACAAACTTGACAACATGTCAATTTTCAAAAAATTCAAGACATGGCACGTAAGGGATATGCACAAAATATATAATTTTATATATTTATTATATGTCATATATACGGATATATCATTCAAATATAATATAATGCTTATTTTATAAATTTACATTATTTTTTTATTATTATATTCTAAGTTGTTTAGTTCAATCTTATAATTAGTTTCATGTGTGTACACGTGTGTTTAAGCAAATGACACGAGTGTCTGAAGAGTGTCCGGATATAAAAAAAAGAAGTTTAAAAAAGAGAACATGTTTTGACGAGTGTCGGACACGTATCGAGACGTGTCCAACCAGTCTGACACGGATACATCACATTTTTAGAAGTGTCCATACTTCTTAGTATATGATCCACTATCAAAGCTAACCATAGATGTCATACCCCAGATTTACATGGTCTGGCTCACGTGAATAAACCACCCAACGATGAACAATAGATAACAACTCTTATGCAGATGAATGTAATATAGTCACACAATACATATGTTTATCCGATTTTATATATTCCTAGTTACAGCATCTAAGTCGAATGGATATCATGTAACCAAAAACAAAGATAGATGTCGTAAATTAAATTGAACACCCTAAGGCTTCTATCATACACAAGGGTGCAACCTTTACAAGAATAGCAGACGACCAATAAAAAACATAAATGGCCAGCATAAAACCTAGTAGAAAATATTTCAAAAACTAAACATACTCCATTAGCATAAATGATCATGATGCAATACATATATACAATATGCCCAAATGCATTTTCAAATCCATTTGATTTCTCAACAAAATTCTTTTTTTTCAATTACCAAAACCTTACGTTTATCAAAATGTTTTCCGAATCCAAATCATCTGTTTGATATAAAATCCTTTTCCAAAAGCCAATCCAGGTATCTCAATACCAACTAGCAAAAACATTGCTAAATCAAATGTGACTACATCGCTGAACAAAAAGCAAATACATTGCTCAAAACATTTCCAAATGTCCTGTTCCAAAACCAACAAAATAGTAAATAAAATGGGTAAATCTCCAAAAAAAATACACCTTTCACGGAAATTTCGTTTGTAGGAAACCGTAAACCGGCACCCATGTAAATGTAGGCTATACAAGCACTATTATTGCCATTTTACGGAAATTTCATCTGCGAGATCAACACCCATGTATATGCGCGGTTTTTAAGACTTTCACCATGGACACTCATGCCAATTTATTCCAACGAAACAAAACTCACTTCCCATATTCATCATTTTATTTACCCTTTTCAATAGTACAATACATGTAACTCAAAATATTATTTTTTCAAAACAATGCAAATATTCAAAAACATAATGTGAGAATTTCCAAAACCCTTTTCCAAAACATACAGTTTCAATTTCCAAAATCCATTACATGCTCCAAGACATGAATGATTTCAATTTGCCTAATCTACATGCAATTTCTAACACACAATAATGCTATCCTTCACTGACAGCCAAAACAATTATCACTAATGCAATGGTTAAAAGATAATAATGCAGATATATTTTTCTAAAAGAGTAATAACCCCCATTATTTCAAAATCCAACAATCATTCCCTTTCTATCTCTTTCCGACCAAACCACTTACCAAAAATAACTCCAACTCCCAAAACAATATCATTTAGGGTTTTTCTACAAATTGAGATTTTTCTCTTTTAGAAAATCAAATGCATGTTTGTTTACCAAAAATGGATTTAATAGCCAAATCATTATCAAATAACCCCCAATTTGTACAACCCTCAAGCCACAATAACATTTCAAGATCAACCAAATGACTACCAAATATAAATAACAAAATACGTCACAAATATGCTACCACACTCATATTGAGTTTCGAAAATAGACCCTACCTCTTAAAGCGAAGAGGAGATAAGAGAGAGGAAAAAATGGAGAAACCTCAAGGACACTAAAAACCAACTTTGCTCAGATCGAAAGAAAGCTCTTGATGTGCTCTACCTTTTTGTTAAAGAGATTAGGGTGAAGAAATCAATGGATCTAGGTTTATTTGTAGAGAAAAGGTAATTTTTAGAGAGAGAAGCTCCAGATTTAGGGTTTTTAGCATGTTTAGAGAGAGAGAGAGAGAAATGAAAGAGTGACTCAAAAAAATGATTTTGCGATTTGATACACGCGCAGCCCGCTTAAGCGCAAGAAGTGTCGCTCGAGTGTCTAGACATAAAAAGTGTGACCGCTCAAGCGTAGAATACGAACTCTCAAAAGTTTTGCAGATAGAAGACCACCGCTCGAGCACAAAAAGCACCACTTGAGCGAACACCACTCAAGCGCAAGAAAGATTGCTCGAGCAAAGAATGCCAACTCCCAGTATCTCTGCAAACCTACAAAAGTACTGTAAGTTCACAAAGACCGCTTGAGCACAGGAAGTGCCGCTCGAGCGAAGAGACAAAATTTTGGGCAACAACGGTTTTGAAAAACAAGCTACCAATCTGATCCAATAGCAACCAAGATACTTTAATAACCAAACTTAATGAGGAACAAGGAGAAAACAAGACATGAACAATCATATAAGACAATGAAACTTGAATCCAAAACATCAACAGGTCGGGTCTAAACCAAAATCGTTAAAATAGATACTCTTATATAATATGTCAATTCAAAAAAGGAAAAAAAGAAGAAAAAAAGAAAAAGAAAAAAGAAGAAGACACTCATATATAATATCAAATCTTACCATTTCATCCCAATACAAAGGATCAAACTATATATGACAGTACATAGAACAACTATATAACCATACAAATTAGAAACATACATAGTTTTGTAGGATAGAACCATTAGAAGAACTATATATAGTCATACACACCAACTAGAACATTAGTTTTAGTTTTTCTTTTTTTTTTTCTTTTTTTTAAATAGTGAAAATGTCACACTTCATACTTCTTGGATTAATGGGTTGCTTTGAACACTTTTATTTTTATACTTGGAGTCTCTTGGGTTCATTTTGGGATATTGATTGAGGTGGTATCATAATGATAAAATAGGATTGAACCAAAAACTTTGATTCGAATAATTGTCCTACGAATAGTGATCACTCTTTTGCCCATTTCTTTTTTCACACTTTGAATTTGGATGTGAGGCTGGAGCCATTGGAAAGCTTGTTTCCGAGGCTTCAATTTGGGCACAAGAACAACCTAAAACGAAGTCCGGACGAGAGAGTTATGCCCCGTTTGAACTTTGTGTATTTGTGCTGGAAGTAAATTCGCTTGAGCGAACTACGCGAATTTTAGAGATTTTGAGAGCTTCTTTTCTTCGCTCGAGCGAAGTGTCCGAACTCAACATGTTTAAAAGTCATTTTTTTGTCAACTTTTCTTCATTCTCTCTTACTCTTTCGCTCTCTTGTCCCCATTTTCCTCCATTGTTGAGTGTTTCAAGCTTTTAAGCTTGGTTTTCATCTCTTTTCCCTCATTTTCTACCCTATGTTCCTTATACAAAAACGAAAAGCACACCAAGGGCTTTCTATCTCTCTAAGCAGATCGTGTTTTCGTTGAAGTCAAAATTTTAGATTTTTCTCTCTTCTTGCTTAAGGTAGGGATTTTTCTTGTTTCTCTTCAATATTATCTTGTGGATAGATGGGTGGTAATTTCTATTGCATAAAATTCTCATTTTGACGAGATTTTCAAAATAGCATGTAAAGGAAGTTAGGGTTTTTAAATTTTGGAAGTTGAATTGATAATTTTAGTGGAATATGGAATATTTGGGTTATGGGAATAAGATTTTGTGTTGAATAGTAAAAAGCCCTAATTTATGCTCAACCCTAGTTGTAAAATTTATTTTGGTAACGAACAATGCTTAAGCTAACATTAGATTCATGAAATTAAGTTTATGTTTTGTTAAGATTAGTATAAATAATGACAAATAATGGTTGGAAGATGATCATTGTATATAAGGGTTAGGTTAAGGAAATTAAGATTGATAATTAAATCAATTAATCTTGGATAATTTATGATGGTTATTATATGGTGAAATTGAGTATGAAGACTTGATGATAATGAGGAAAAGTAAAGACATAATTGGAACACAAGAAGTGTGAATACTTCAAAAGATGAGCCTTTATATTTTTGGTGGAACTGCTGTTAAATTTTTTTGTGATAAAAACAATGAATGTTGTTATTATTATTATTATTATTTTCGGTTGGAATTGTAACAATGAATGACTTGATAAATAATAGAGAATGTGGTGAAACATGATGTGTACTTATTATGTGAATGAATCCTTATCATATGGTGGACGTGTAATTGAGCTAATATGTAACAGAAATAATGAACGATGTGTTTGCTTTGCCGACAAATCATAATGGGGAATGACTTGAGGAATTGGTGGATTGGGATGTTGCTTTGGGGTCCATTTCTTGCCGTATTTGAGTAGGCAAAGAGTGGCGCTCAATAAAGATTATGCCTTCCTTTCAGAGTAATGCCCGGTAAAGCGTGTGGGTTGATGAGACTTGTAAAGGTTCCGCGTTCCTTCCGGCTTTTGACCGGTAAAGCGTGAGGTTCCATATTTCTTCCGGCTCGTGATCGGTAAAATATAGTAGTGTGATGATGTGGCTTGGTAATGGAGCTGGTTTATATTTGGTTTAAGTGAAACGATTATAACGAGATCAACATGTGTGATTGTGATAATGGGAGCTAAATAATCATAATGGTGTAAGGTTGAATATATGGAATTGTGTAGATTCATCTAATGTGGTTATAATGGGTAATGGTTTGTTATGACTTATATTAGAATGATTCTTTTCTATAATTAGACTTCTTGGTAATGTCAACAAGGGATTTTCATAAAGAACTTTTGAAAACTATACTAGAATCATATAGAAATAAAAGAAAATCTTTTCTTTGAAATGTTGCTCGTGGATTTCTTTATGAAAATGGTATTCCTATATATATATTTTGTATTTTCAAATATGGTAGAGCGTCTTAATTATATATGTATCACTCGTTAGTATTCATGATCGCATGTATCTAGGGATTTTATTATTTAGAATCAGGGAAGATTCCTACTGGACTTCATGTTCATCCCATTTATTTTAACCTTTTTCAGGAACGAAGTCTGGAATGCCAGATTGAGGATTTGAAGAGTTTAGAGAGAACAATATTATTATTACTCAATGTAATGGTTATTTGTAATAATAAATATATTTAATAAAATCGACTTGAATTAAAGGTTTTGGTAATATTTTTGAGTAATGAAATTTAGGGCATGATAACTTAGTATTAGAGCTAATCGGGTTTGAAAACCTTGAGCTCGTGGGAAGTGGTTTTACCACAATGGGTTGGCTTCGCTTGGAGAGGAGGTTTGCATGTAAGAAGTATGAGGTGTAGGACATTGTATGTTGCATTGTGTGAGGATGAGTTAAGTTTCAGGGATAGCGCTTGCAGCCGGCTAACTTGTTTAGAGATCTCATTGGAAACGCGTCTGATCAATGTGGTTTCCGGTGAGAGTTCCTTGAAAGTTCAGGGACAAGTGGTTCTTCTTGTAGACTTGATACATGGTTTGCTATTTAAAACTGTTTATGTGCTGTATGATTATATGTTATGTTGGTTTTGTATCTTGGTAGGAAGAGTAAGTATCCTGGGAAAGGGGTTAGAGTACGGCTAATTGATGTTTGATTGTTGTCTTTGATAGGATGTTAGGGCAAGCTAACAGAGGTCGTGTTGGGACTGGGATACCGATAGGGGCACAACAGTTCCAGTAGTACCCGTAGCTGTAGCACTGTCTATGGGAAAAGAGATTGAACATTAGATTGTAAGAGCTGTAAGGGAGACTTTAACTTGCAATAAGGGAGACGATGCTCGTGCCCTCAAGATCATTAAGGAGTTCTTTTACTTTAACCCAACGGAATTCACAGAAGGGCCAGAGCCATTAGAGGCAGAGAGTTGGTTAGAACAGATCACCAAGACTCTTGATATTCTCAGAGTCATGGATAAGGGATTGAGAGTGGCATTAGCGAGTTTTTTTTATGAAGGGAGAGGCTGGTTATTGGTGGAAGTATGTAAACCCTACCGTAGGTCCCAATTGGGCTACATTTACTGAGGCCTTTTGGGCCAAGTACCTTCCTTCTTCCGCTTGGGAAACATTGAGGAAACAATTTGTGGAGTTGCACCAAGGTACTAGACCTCTGACATAGTTTGAGGCGAAGTTCACCAGTTTGTCTAGATTTGCTCCAGAGTTGGTAGCAACGGAGGAGCGACGTTGCATTGAGTTTGGGGAGAGGTTATGCGATGATATTCGATGGAAACTGGTGGGGTGTATGCACAGGAACTATCACATGCTAGTAGAAGCAGCGACGCACGTGGAGGCCACCAATCTTGAGGCTAGTCGGTATGAAGGAGAAAGGGCCATATTGGTGAATCCCATAGCTCGAGAGCACACCAAACCTAGTTGGAGACAAAGGAGAACAGCATCTCAATCTTAAGTCCAGTCTTAGTTTGAACCAAGTTTTACCTCTTTGAGTTCATTGGGCGGGAGATCATGTCAGACTCAGGTTTCCTTGAGTCGGTCGCAGAGTAGAAGGCCACCCTTTTGCTCCAAGTGTAGACGGTCGGGCCATGTTAGGCATCCTTGCCCTTCACATGGGCAAAATTTGTCTCAGTAGTCTAAATAAGGACGAGAGTGATGCTGTGTTTTGGTGGAGATTTTGTACGTTGGCATTGCAATGTAATTTATTTTATATGTAAAGCTTTGTGTGTCATGACCCGAACCCGCCCCTATGGGTTAAGGACATAACCGGCCAGTAATCAAGGGATTACCTACGACCTCAAACCAAACAAGATATAACTCATCAGAGTAAAGGGGCCAAACGGAAGCAATTTCAAACTTTTGTCCATAGAGCTGTGCTTACATGGCACGCCATAACAATCCATACATACACATGTTAATAACTCACATCAAGATATGTAATAACACAAAGTTCTGTACATACAGGATCATTCAAGTCTAAGTCAGCCAATCAAAACTATATACAACTGTAAACCAAAGTTCTCGCCAACATGACAAAATATAGCAAACTAGCAAAAGGCGAAAACAAGTCTTGTGCATGAGACGTATGGCTGACTCTTCAAAACCTTGGTTGTTTCTCACAAACTTCACTGAGGCTGGGTTTGGACTTCCCTTGGCTCACCTACAGACACATGAATGAGCGTGAGTGAAAGTCCAGTGAATAATATCAAATACGGAAAATACACGAACAGTATTTAGAACAACATGCACCAACGGCCTTGGACCCAATTCACATTTCTGTCTAGTATATATATATATATCAATTAACTGCGGGTTCAAACACATCAGACGGCCTCGGGCCCAATTCATTCATGTCAAACGGCCTTTGGCCCATTCATTCTTCCATTCATGTCAGACTGGCCTCTGGCCCATTCATTCTTTCATTCATGTCAGACTGGCCTCTGGCCCATTCGTTCTTTTATTCATGTCAGACTGGCCTCTGGCCCATTCGTTCTTTCATTCATGTCAGACTAGCCTCTGGCCCATTCGTTCTTTCATTCATGTCAGACTGGCCTCTGGCCCAATCATTCTTTCATTCATGTCAGACTGGCCTCTGGCCCATTCATTCTTTCATTCATGTCAGACTAGCCTCTAGCCCATTCGTTCTTTCATTCATATTAACGAACTTATAAGACTTACATAGAAGTAAGAAATTGAAGAAATAACATACTTCAGATATCTTTATTAAGTTATTACTTACAGTGATTGGCTGGATGATTTGCCCTGGAGCTCGACCCTACACATTCCATGAACACAATGGGTCACAAACAATTCAATCCGTTCTTAATTCACATATTCCTCTTTAGGCTTCATTCTTATCCTTTCAACTCATTTACAATGCTTAATGCATGCCTAAGAGTACTTAGAAGTGAAAGAGAACGAAAAATGGAACACAGAACATATTTACAAAATTTCAGAAACAGGGGTCCCCGCTTGAGCGTGGACTTTCCAACTCGAGCGGACCCATTAGGTCTGCAAAAGTACTGGTTGCCTCATTTTTACGCTCGAGCGTGAATTCGGACGCTCGAGCTGAAGGTCACTCTACATAGCTCCCCGCTCGAGCGTGAATATTCCCGCTCAAGCGGACATCAATGTCTGCAAAAAGTTCTGGGAGCTCGTATTTCCTGCTCGAGCGGCGCCTTCCCCGCTCGAGCAAACATCCCAAATTCCGGAAAATCCAGAATTGTTCTTGAGCTTCAAACTTGCATTTAACTCAACATATCTTGCATATTATGGCTCAAACTTTACATATACATGTATCAACATGATCCAACACTAAATTTATTACATTATGAAGCTCAATTTCACAAATTAATCACATGCATGTCCCAATTTACACCAAACTTATTTCCAACATAACAAATTCATGCATTCAAAATTCATACTCTTATGAATTGTACATGCATGTGAGATATAACTCTCATTCTCAACTTAGATGATGAAGAGATGGTTAAAAACATGAACTTCAATCAACATTATGGCTCAAACTTCACATATACATGTATCAACATGATCCAACACCAAATTTATTACAGTATGAAGCTCAATTTCACAAATTAATCACATGTATGTTCCAATTTACACCAAACTTATTTCCAACATAACAAATTCATGCATTCAAAACTCATACTCTTATGAATTGTACATGCATGTGAGATATAACTCTCATTCTCAACTTAGATGATGAAGAGATGGTTAAAAACATGAACTTAAATCAAAGATTTAACATGGATCATGTATTTCAAGCTCAAACATACAAATCCATGGCAATTTCCTACATGCATGTGTACATTGACTTCCAATTCATCAAAACCAACTCAATTCATGTTCTTTACAATCATATAACTTTGAATTCACAAAATTACAATATTAAACTCATGAATTCATAACCAATTACTCACCTAAAAGCTTTAATCTTCCAAATTATGATCAATTCTTAAGTGTAGCTTCAAGATCACCAAGTTCCTTAGCCAAATCTCTATCTTGAGCTCCCTCCCTCTCTAGATTCGGCTCCTCTCTCTCTCTAGAGCATAATTCTGGCCAATGTTGAATAAAAAGAGAGGAATTGAGTGTATAATGGCCCTTATATAGCCCCTCCTAATCAAATTTGATTATAGCCAATTAATGGCACTTAATTAATCGTTCTGAATCTAATTATTTTGATCCGAATCAATTTTCAATTAAATTTCACCGTAGGCTCTAAAAATTACACTAATCCTAATGGCGTAGTCAATTTCGATTTCTGTGGCCGATAAGGCCTTCAATTTTCAGTTTATAATAGTAAGTTGAACAGATATTCCTACGCTAAACAGATAGAAATTCAAAACCACATATGTTCATACAAATGGCACACAAAGTCGCATCAAACACATAATCATACTCATAATAAAGATCAATTAGCATAATACGGAACATGGTTATCATAGTCTTCCCCCCTTTAGGAAGTTTGGTCCTCCAAACTTATTTTACCTTCGCCGGGAAACAAATGTGGATAGCGTAGTCGCATTTCATCCTCTTTTTCCCATGTGGCATCTGTCCCATAGTGTCCTTTCCATTCCACTTTCACCATTGGGATGGACTTGCTTCTCAATTGTTTCACTTGCCGGTCAATGATTCGTTTCGGCCATTCTGCATACTCCATATTTTCATCAAAAGCTACCCGGTGATAGTCAATCACATGAAACGGGTCCCAAAGATAACCCCTTAACATTGACACATGAAACACATTATGGATTTGCTCGAATCCTGGTGGCAAAGCAACTCTATAAGCAACTAGACCAAGCCTTTCCAGAATTTGAAACGGTCCAATGTAACGGGGCGACAACTTGCCATTTTTTCCAAACCTGACTTGGCCTTTCATTGGAGTCACGCGGATGAACACATGGTCACCAACCTCATACTCAAGAGGTCTTCTTCGGACATCTGCATAATTCTTTTGCCGGTCCTGAGCTGTTTTGAGCCTTTGCTGAATGGTTTTGATTTTCTCAGAAGTGTTGTAGACACCCCATTTTTGACCGACCTTAAGACTCAGACGTCACCAATTGAGCGCTTGGTGATGATTGCATATTGTGCTCGTTCAGAGGTTTCAGAGTCTCGGCTGCGAGCCTTGCCTCCGGACTTCCGGACTCTTTTGTGCCTTGCCTCGGTTTGCGAACTAGGTCCCATTTTCTCCGTTTTCTCTTCCCGAAGGGAGGGAGAGGTCTCAAAGATCATCTCTTAGTGGCCATTTTTCCCGTTTGGAGCCCGGTTTCCGGTTTTTCGAAGCCGTCGGTCGTGTGCCTCGGTTCGGGACCGCTTAACCACCTCCATTTGCTCCGGTTTTTGGAATACACCTTATTGCCTCCCTTTTGAGGGACACTGTGGCTCGAGAGACCAACTTCGTGGTCGAACGCCACCTCCGGTGCTTAACAGCTTGTTTTCGGGGCCCCGAGCCGCGCGTTTTGGCCCCCGAACCTTCGTTTTACATCGGTTTGAGTTCATTTTTGGCGGAGACCTTATTTTCATTGTTAGGAAGGTCATAGAAGGGTGGGAGGCCAGCAATTGTTCTGAAGACCAGCTTTATTCCTTCATCGCTCTTTATCGCCCGTTTTCTTCACTAGAAAGCTGACTTTTTCCATCCCCGGGCCACTTTTCCTGACTTTCCTCCACACCATTGTGTTGTGCACACATGGGAGGCCACCAATATGGATTGGCCGGCCATTAACTCTTCCTGACCCTTTTGAACCCCTCTAAAAAGTTGGTTTTTCTCTCTCCTAGGTTACATTTCCTAATTTGGGGTGGCCGGCCACTAAATTTGCTTGACCCTTTTGACCCTGGCCGGCTGGCCAGGGGAGGTGGCCGGCCGGCCACCTGAACCTCCTGAACCTGGCCGGCCATGTTCCTCTCTCCTTGTTCCTTACAGTTGTACCCTCTGTTTTCCCCTAGACCCCTGCCCAGGGATCTGCCCTTTTGGGGGGGAAATTTGAATTTGATTTCCCCCCCCCCCATTTTTCCCTTCTCTCCCTCTATAAAACCAGCACCTCCAGCTGCATTTTAGAGGGTTAAAAAAATTGGTTGAGAGCCTTTGCTTACAAACCCCCTCTCTCTCTTATTCAAGCTCCTAAACCTTGGTTTCTTGCACCACTTACCCTACACTCCATAGCACCACACCTCCATCCTCCATTCCAACACTTTGAGGCTGGTTTTCAGAGGCTAGGAGCTCCTCTTCTTGGTCCAAAAGCTGCTGAAGTCTAGTTCTACAAGGGTGAGTCTCTTTTCTCCCTTTTCTAGTCTTTTCTTGCTTCATCTATAAGCCATACTTGCTTACATTTTTGGGCTCCGACCCAAACTGTAAATGGTCTTATTTTGAGCTTATCTTCATGTTTGATCAAGGGTTCTCCTCTGTTTGAGGCCATCTACTATCTCTTGTCTCTCTATCCCTCTTTTAGGCCTATTTTTGCATGATATATTAGCCTTGTTTTTGAGCATTTATGGGCTCCAAGACAAACTTTAAAATGTCTTATTTTGAGCCCCTCTTCAACTTTGTTGAAGGGCTCTCCTCTGTTTGAGGCCATCTACTACCACTTGTCTCCTATCTCTCTTTGTAGGCCCATTTTTGCATGATAGTTTAGCCCTACTTGTGCTTATTTTTGAGACTTACCATAAACTGTAAAGTACTTTATTTTGATCCCCTCTTCAACTTTGTTGAAGGGCTCTTGGCCATTTGGGGCCAGCTACTGTCCCTTGTCTCCAATCTCCCTTTTAGGGCTATTTTTGCATCATGTTTTAGCCTCACTTGTAAACATTTTTGGGATTTGTTGCAAACTGGAAAAAGTCTTGTTTTAAGGCCCTCTTGATGTTTGATTAAGGGCATTCTTTTGTTTGAATTCATATGCTTCCTTGTATGCTTGATTGTCTCTTACTTTGAGCCTTACAACTAAGCCCTTGTTGCATGCTTTGTTTGGCCTTCTAGCCACTGAAATCCAATGGATTTTCAGTGGCTAATACACTATTTTGAGCCTCAAAAGCAGTGGGGGGTGACCCCCCTCTCACCTTGTTTTGTTTGATGGTCTTTTTGGCCTTCCAAAGAGGCCCTATCTTGCATGCTTAGTTGACTGATTTCAGGGCCAATTTGGTGAGTTTTAGGGCTATCATATTTGATTTTCAGAGTTAATTTTTCCATGCTTCATGTCTATCTTGTATGTGCTTAATAACCCCTTGTATGGCCCTTCAAAGGAACCCATTATTTGTGCACATGTTGGCTGCATTTCAGTGATTATTTGGGCTTATTTTCACATGTTTTGTTCACTGAATTTTTCTGGTCTGATGAGTTCTCACCTGCTTCATACACATGCCATGTAAACCATGTTTGCTAGTCAAAGTTGCATGCTATCTTAGTCCATCATGCTAGCATCTGTTGGTCATGCTTTGAACTAGAAATGTTCATGTTTTGGGACTGCCTTGGCCCTGTCTTTGTGCTTCATGGTCAAATAATGCATGCTTTGTATAGCTACAGGTAAATACATGTGCCTAATTTTGTGTTTCGGGGCTCATCTCATGCATCGGGTGCCATGTTTCCATGTTTCGGGATCATTTTGCATCACATTTCAATACTGGAACTTGCTTGTTTGAATGCCATATTTCATGCCTTGCCATGCCTTGTTAGGGTGGCATTTGTGCCTTAGGATCGGTCCTCGATTTGCGTGCATTTGTGCACGTATCTCGAGTGTCTCATTTTCATCTTATGGCCGCTGATGTGAGTGTGGCTGAGGTCCACTCGTATTGGTGTAAGTCCATCGTGCATTGTGTATGCCATTTTATTTCATAGCATTGCGTATGCTAGGTTGCATATTAGAGCATTGTGTACGCCGTGTTACATCAAGCATTGTGTATGCCATTTCATAGCATTGTGTATGCTAGGTTGTATATTAGTTGCATTCATGCATGTCATGCATATTGCATTGTGTTTGGGGTAGGAGTTAGCCCGAGCACGGGAAACGAGAGACGTTTCGTACTCCGAGTGACAGAACGTGTCTCAATTCCCTGTCGTCGACACTCCGGATTATCCATGATGGAGTCTAGGCCTTGTTATGTTTTCATGTGCATTCATTCCATATTGAGTCGTGCAATTCGACTCCTCGGCCATCATGCATTGAGATGCGTGATTGGTGGCACGAGGATCGAGGACTACACTCCTTGAAGAGTAGTCGTGCATACATATGTGAAAATACTTTGCCATGCCCCTTTCCTGCTCTCTGTTGCAGCAAATCAGAAACCGGCAATCTTTTGGGGCTTCATGCAATATTCTGGGATTAATTGCAAACAGAGGCAAATAGGGGCATCGCAATGGATTTCCGCGCCAAGCAACTCAAGCATGCATCATTCATCATCTAGAGCAGAGTCGAGGCAGTCCCTAGCTTGCATGCTAATTTACTGCTTTCCTAGATTAATTTGTTAATTAATTAGGATTTTGTATTTATTCGGACTGTAATTATTCATTTGGGACTGTATATTATTTATTTGGACCCTCCAAGCGAGGGCACAATTGTAATAAGTGTGCGTGCGTGTGATGTATGTCTTCCAACCCCACGTCTTTCTCCCTTTTATTTACCAGCTTATGATGGTTAGATTGGGGCATGTTTCAATTAGCATACAGTATGATAGCATGTTTGCATTCATTCATCTGTTTTGCATGCACCGGGCTCGGCGCATCATATTCACTGCATTGTATTTCAATTCCGAGTTGAATACATGTTAGCTGTAGCATTTCATATGCCATGTTTAGAATAGCCGAGCCTGCTATAGTTGCATTTTTGCATGCGTTGCATTAGGCATTCCTGTATAGTTAGGATCATGCATGGATTTTTAACATAGCTTCTGTTTTGGCTTGGAGTACTCGGTAAGTTTTTTATGCTTTAGCATTCTTGCATGTGTGTGAGTGATTGCCATGATAGCATGCTTACCATGAGGCTATTTGCTTATGTGATATAACTGTCTGAATGCCTGTGGGTGAAGATTGGGTTATTTGGATTGGAACAATGCATTGACTGTGAGTTTTAAGCCCACTAGATAGTGGCGAAACCATGTTTTCTAAGCCCACCCGAGGGTGGCAAAATCTGCATTTTGAGCCTACTTGCGGGCAGCAAACCATCTTTCAAAAACAAGCATGAAATGTTTTGTTCCAGTTCAGGCGATCCAGTCTATACTTGTATGCTGTGCGCATCACATAGTAAATCTAGGCTAATAACCGGAATAAGAATGCATAATGTTTTCAAAACTAGATATCATGGTTAGTAGAGGCCGATCTTTGATCGGACGAGCGGGGGTGCTCACGAAGTGACCTTCCCCAATCGTACCCAAGTTCCCGAGTCGAGGCAACTTTGGTGATGACGGACACGTGGCCTTAGGCACGAGTCAGGGTTTCCTAAATTTTCTAAAATAAAATATTTAGGTGGCGACTCTGTATCTGGCAAAGCAGTCCATGTTTGGCACTTCTTTCAAAAATCTGTTTTCTCAAAACGATTTGCCGGATTTGGACTCTTTGGTTCAGATTAAGAACCGTGACAATTGAGTCCTGAACTGTAGTGAGCCCAAAATGAACAGAACGGGACTCATCCCTCCCGGGGCGTTCGGGGACGTCTACAGTTTCTGGCAACTCTGCTGGGGAGTTAGAGAGCTTGACTCGAACTCATGATATCTTGTTTTGATTACACTTATGTGTTTCTTTGCATTGCATGTGCATTGGTGCGCCTAGGACACCGTGTTTGCCATCTGCTATTCCTGAGCGGTTTGCCAGAGGCTGCGTACCATAAAGCTTACCGGTTACGGGCTCTGCCAGTATGGAAACACAAACCCCGGTTTCACCGAGGCACCCTTTTGACCATTCGACCTAGTGCATATTCGGAATCCGTAGTGACCATTCCAAACTAGGACAGGTTGCTTACCCAATATAGGTTGTTTGAAACCGCTATGTGCGTAGTGAAACCCTAGCTCCTGACAAAATAGGACAGAGAAACCCTACCCCTCCATAGGGGTGTTTTGGCTCTCACTTGCTTGTTATGTGCTTTTAGAGTGCGTCTCTACAGGAATGCATGTATCAGTTTGCAAGTTTGGGCATCAGGCCTGCGGGTACCAGTTCAGTATTTTGGGATTCAGTTTACCTGAGGGTATCAGTTTACAGGCAGAATTCTGTATGGGCACAATCATTCAGCTCTACTCATATGGGTTATCGTGAAATCAGGCTGAGATGCTCTCTGTTTTCCCTTTTGCTAGGTAGTCCTGGAACCATAGCTTCAGAAGGCTCCGATATCCCCCGGGTACATTGGACTAGTGCTGATAGACTTGGTTAGGTTAGAGATTCAATTCAAGGGCAACCAGTGTTCTTTCGCTGAGGCAAGGCAAAGAAAGGTCAGTCAGGGCTCACCGGTTCATCTGATCCGTCAGTCGCCAGTCACATCACCTTTGTTCGGACTCAGCAGACCGTGATGGCACAGGGTTTGGAAGAATTTGTGGCCGTGATAGCGGCGCTAAACCAGGGAACTGCCATGTAGGCTGAGACCAGTATTGAAACGCAGCGCCCATCTGGGACGTCTGCCTCACATCCAGCTTTGGAACCCCAGCCGAACTTTGACCCACTTCCGCCAGCTGAAGATTTGCAGGGTCCAGATCCTTGAGAAGGGTTAGCTCAAGCCCGAGTTTTCAAACCCTTGGTGCAGTCTAATGAGAGACTTTATCCCCTTGATGCTAATGACCTCGATCTGACCGCAGTGAAAATTGCGAACCTTGAGAAGCAATTCAAAAAGGCATAGGGCCTTAACTCCATTCCCGAAATTGAGGATGGGTACACCGAGGCTACCGTACGACTCCTAGACAGATTCAAAATGCCACATATTGACCGTTTCGACGGGTCTGGAGATCCTATGGTACATATCCGGCTTTTCTTGGATATCCTGAAGCCGATGGGTCTGACTAAGCCACAGAAACTCTCTCTGTATGGAAGAACCCTGTCGGGTGTAGCAGCCACTTGGTATGCCAAGTTGGAGGATACGGTGAAGCAAAACTGGGAAGAACTGGCTGAGGCCTTTGTCGATCAGTATTCCTACAATACCCAAGTTGAAATGACCATCCAAGAGCTTGAAGCAACTCGCCAGAACCCAACAGAGCCTTTTGTGGAATTCGTTGCGAGGTTGAGAGCAAAGGCAGCACAAATGATAGATCGTCGCCCTTCTGAGAGGGATCAAGTGCAGATGATGGTGCGAAACGTCGAGCATGATATGTTGCAAAAGTTGATAGTCGCTCCGCTATTCACTTTCAAAAGTTTGCATGAACTAGGGGTTCATATCGAGAATGCGTTCAACAGTGGGATCATTCCCAGAACAAGTGAAGCGACAAGGAGGGTGATTTCAGGGAGTGCCAATGCTGGTAGTAGCGCTATTCCCAAACCTGCAGAAATCAATACAGTTGCCACAACCAACCCTTTTGCCAAACCAAGCCTACAAACCGTCGGCCCAGCCCGAGCTCAGGGCAGAACTTTCACTCCCCTCTATATGAGCCTAACTAGCGCACTAAAAGTCTTGATGGAAAGAGGGTATCTCAAACCCCTCGATCCTCAATCTCTGCCTGACCCTCTCCCAGCCAGACATAACCCCTCCAAGTACTGTGTGTACCATCAGCAGTGCGGTCATGGCACCGACCGTTGCTACTGCCTTCGTCATGAGGTCCAAAATCTCATCGACAATCGGACGATAACTCCACCTTCAGACCCCAATGACCAAACATCTCCTGCCTACCTCAATCTTATCCATATACTGCCATCCACCTATGACCCCAGCATATACATCACCCCAGCCCATCTACCGAAGCCTGAGGTGTTTATCCCAGAAAGCATGGACTTATGCATGATGGGTGCACCTGAACCTCAATCATCTCAAACCCGTGAACCCACTACTTCGGAGTTGATGGGAATGATTAAAGATCTTCAAAGAACCATGACCGATCTGGCCTCCGGACATTGGCTCCATCATCGACCACACCACATACTGGGAATTTCATGTCAAAAAGGCCCCCCAGTCTTGGGACGGGCTGCATTTGAGGAAGGCCAATCCCTTGGCAAAGTGGAGGCGAGTGGAAAGAACAAGGTAGGGGCGGGCATGATCCCCATGAACATCTTTTGTTCGTTGTTGAGGCTTTGAAAGCCGAGGACTGAACAAAGAACAAGTCCTCGCAGTTGTTGCAAAAGCTGTGGATGACACTTTCGCTACTCAAGTTGGGAGCAGTCTGAATCAAAGGGAAAACCGGAAGAAGGGCCGTCATACTAGAGGCAATCCTTTCAGCTATAATCCTGCACTCGGAAGAGATCAGCAAACCAGGCCAGCACCTGCCATCCCTTTGCTGGTGCGTCCAGCAAAAATCCACAAACCCAGAAGTACCTCCCGAGGTTGAGGGTCTTCCATGCCCTCCACATACCTTTGTCCAGCTTTCCAATCCTTGTTGGACAAGGCCATCTCAAACCCCTTGAGCCTCGGCTTCTCCCAAATCCTCTTCCGGCTACGCATGATGCCGCCCAGTACTGTGCCTTCCATCAGCAAACTGCCCATACTACCGACAACTGCTTCCGTCTTCGCCATGAAGTACAGGATCTATTTGACAACGGGGTCATTGCCGCGCCAAGCTCTGCAAAGTCTATCGGCACTGGATCGGTGAACTTGGGGGATAATGTGACCATGTGATCGGGGATAACCCACCTGCGGGCAGCGCTCGATTAACTCCAGACGCAGGAAGGCATGCACTGTTCTGAGCAATATGCAAATACCAGTTTTTGTGCTTTCTGACTTGGGTATTGAGTCAGTCTTGTTGTTTTGTACAAAGTTAGTCTTTTCTTACTGAGTCAGTAGGGTTTGTCTTGGTATACGAGTCAGTCCTGTTGTAGGCGTCCCATTTTGTTTCACGTTTGTCCTTTTCGTTTTGTTTTGAGTCTGTTTCCCTGCCAGGGAGCCAGTTGTGCCAACAGATTTTGAATGAAACAACAGTGATTTTCACGCTCTCGTGTTTGCTTCTGCCTTGTGCCAGTTATGCCGGAAGTTCTGAATGAGATGGCAGTATTTGACTAAGAATTTCTAATCTTTTCTGTGCCTTGAAGTCATTGTAATGACCTGAGTTTTTCAAAATTTTTTTGAACACTGCGGTGAAAACAAAGAGGGAGGAATTCCTCGGGATTTCAAAACTTTGATCAAACTGAGAGAAAGAGAGGCATGCTAAGCCCTTAATGAATGAAATCATGCTTGTTAGTGAGAGTACTGGGAAGGATCCTGGCTTGATCTAGATTGGTTCTACACTGTCTTCAGCGCGAGCGACTGGTTGGTTTCTTAAAAGATTTCAAAAAATGTTTGCGCGGTCCTGCAAAGACCTGTGTAGAATCGCTCTTGAGATTGTGCAGCTTAGGATCGCTCTCAGCGAGGAGAGAGAGAGAGAGAGAGAGATCAAGTGTTGAGTTTGGAAATCTAAGGAGAAGAAGAAGAATTGTATAAAATTCAAGGTGTTGAACTAAGCGACTCAACCATTTACACATCTAGGACACAATTAAGCTTCTAAGGTAAGAATTTCTATCTTCTAATTTGTAATTTAGTTGTTTTCCACATGAAATCAAGTGTGATAGGCGAATTAACATGAGAATTAAGCTTAAATAGATGAATTCCATACATACAAGCATATATCATAGCATTTTGAGTTTGATTTCAAACAAATTCTTACATGTAAGGACCTATTTTGTTCAATTATGGAAGATCATTGTAGTTTTGTACCTTAACACTTCATTTGTGCATGTTTTGAAAGCTTTGAAGTTAAGAATTACATGCATGTTATGTTTTCAAAGATTTGAGTTTTGCTTTGCACAATTGACATGCTTTAGGCTTTGATTTTTGCAAAATGATCTTCAATTCATGATATTCTACAAGTTTCTAAGTGTTTTCTTGAGTTTTGGCCCTAAAGGATGAGTTTTAATGTGTTAAATTTGAATTTTGAGCTTGGGAGTGCAATTTGGAAATTCCAGAATTCTGCCTCTCTACTCGAGCGACAGATCTTGCACTCGAGCAACCACTCTGTGTTCTGAACCTCCACTCGAGTGATAGAAAGTTGGCTCGAGCGTATATTGCATGCTCTCAGAAGTTGTCACATTTTTCAGATCGCTCGAGCGATAAGAGTTGTGCTCGAGCGAAGAACTCAGTCCCACACTTGAGCGACCATCGAGCGTGCGTCGAGCGGAAAAATCAAGCAACTAGTACTTTTTCAGAGTTTACAGACTGCTCTGAGCAAGGGAAGTTGCGCTCGAGTGGCCACTCACATCTTTTACTATCTTCTTAAGCGAAGAAAACCACATTCGAGCGAGAACCTTGTTTTCAGCATGTTTGGCTAAGTATTGAACAACATGTTTTGGCATCCTCATTGCATCCTAAGCATTCCTAGGCTGTGATTAAGACATAATAAATAAGGATAAGACTTACAAACACACTAAGAACAAAATTTAATGAGTTAGGTTATATCTGGATGTGTGTTTCAATGATATATCTGTTATATTGGTACAGGTCATGCGCCGTAAGCTCTTTGAATTGTCTGCTCTGTCTGTCTGCTTCCGAAGCCATCTGTGAGTAATAACTTTATAAAGCTATGTTTGATTATAAGTATTTTCTGACTAAAATTATATGATCTGTTTTCTAAAATACTATTTTATGAATTATGAATGAATGCCCATTTTTTTGAAATGTATTGTGGCATCCTTAGTTTACGTGGCCCTCGTCCGGGGGTAACAATACCATGGCCAATATGCACGTAGCCCTCGCCCGGGAGTAACAATATCGTAGCTTATGTTCATGTGGCCCTTGCCCGGGAGTAACAATACCAAGGCCTATGCTCACGTGGCCCTCA
Source organism: Camellia japonica (assembly GCA_030407325.1). Taxonomy (NCBI): domain Eukaryota; kingdom Viridiplantae; phylum Streptophyta; class Magnoliopsida; order Ericales; family Theaceae; genus Camellia; species Camellia japonica. The sequence goes on along the minus strand of JAPPVO010000016.1, from coordinate 139,640,141 downwards.
CCTGGGGGTAACAATACCATGGCTACTTGTGCACAAGATGTGGACCTATGTGGTCGTCGGTACCGATTATACAAATTCGATATGATATGACAGTTAAATGGATGTACCACATATAACTGCTATGATTTCTAGTCAAATATGCGAATTTGAATTTGTTTCTGATTTTGAAATCTGCTATAGGACATCATTCAGTAAATCATTTACTCTATTATTATTCATTAGGCTTCCCCTCACTATTTATATTATCTATGTAGGTGACCAGGCATGTGACCAGGCTCAAAGTTGATGACCTGGCGTCTCAGTTTTGTCAGCCAGCCGTTGTGCCTCCGATGAGGTTCCTTTTTGTGAGCGGGTCAAGTCTAAATGGCTTATGTTTAAGACTTTGTCTTCTTTTTGGCATAGAACAAGTTCTGTTCATCTGTAAACTAGGCTAAGTCCCACTTTTGTTTTATCTATATATGAGAGTGATGCACAACTAACGTATATATATATGATATCACATGAGTGTTATTAACGTTTAAAATTATATGTCCCATTTATGCCTGCACAGCTCAATAGACTACGTATACTTTTTGTATATTTGCTTCTGCAACCCTTAATTATATGTTATTTTATTCAGAGGCCTTTGGTAATTCAAGGATTACTAGCCAGTTACAACGCTAAACTTATAGGGGCAAGTTTGGATCGTGACAAAGTGGTATCAGAGCATGTGTTATACAGCACACGAGTCCATATAAGCTATAGAGTGTCCTAGAAAAGATTTAGGGACATCTTATCTGCATGTGTGAGTGTGTGAGTTAATTTTCTGTAAATGTGGAAACTGAACCTGACCATGAGAAATTGAAATGAATGCACTGAGATTGAATGATTTGAACATACAAAAAGTGACGGTACAGTTGAATCCTCAGAGGCTCGCATGAGCCGAATGGAACAAATGCTTGCAGCCTTAATTGAAGCAATGATACAACAACAAAGACAACAGCCTCTGCCTCTACCACCCCCTCCAGTTCAAGCCGAACCAGATAACAATGACATCATAAACGTAACTTAGAAGTTTGTGAAGATGAAACCGCCAACTTTCTTAGATAGTATTGAACCATTGAAGGCAGAGACATGGTTGCTTGAAATGGAGAAATTATTTGAAGTGTTTCCCTGCTCCGAGACTCAAAAAGTGCTATTGGCCGCCTATACTCTAAAAGATGAAGCCCGAAGATAGTGGTTATTGATCCGAACTAATAATGGGAACATGACATGGTTTCAATTTGATCTTCTATGACAAGTATTTTCCTTAGTACTTCCGGGATCGAAAGGTTTCTGAATTCCAAGAACTTAAATAAGGGAAGATGTTTGTAGCTGAGTATGAAGCTAAGTTCACTGAGTTGGCCAGATTTGCTCCTCATATGGTTTACACAGATTACAAAAAGGCTCGAAAATTTGAGGGGGGATTAGATCTGGATGTGTATGACTGAGTGGGCGTACTGAAGTTGCCCACATATGTAGAAGTACTTGATAGAGCATTAATGGCAGAGGCCATTCTAGCAGCAAAGAAACAAGCTCCAGCTCTAATAACTGAATGGAAAGGTAAAAGATCTGGATTCAATTTCAAGAAAGGTTGGTCATTTTCAAAAAGGCAAAACACGCTATCCTCCAGTAGCTCTAGTCAGAGTAGTAGATCTATTCCAAACTGTCCCGAATGTGGAAGAAAGCATAAAGGCACATGTTACCATGTATCAGGTGCTTGTTTCCGGTGTGGAAAGACTGGCCACATGGTTAGAGATTGTCCGTTGAGATTCAACAATGCTAATAGTCCTGCAGCAAGTTCAGCAGGATCTGCTCCTGGATCAAGAACAAACGTGAGAACTAATGCGAGGAGAGAACCTTTGAAGCAAGATAGAGTTGTCGCACTTGTGCCTGGCGATGTACAGAATACTGAAACAGTGGTATCAAGTACAATCTCTATATGTGCTCAGAATGCCCATGTGTTAATATATTCTAGTTCCACGCATTCATTTGTGTCGCATGCTTTTTCTCAAAAATTAACTAGGCCTTTAGAATCTATGAACTGTTTACTATCTGTATCTATACCATCTGGGGGTTCTACGATATGCACTTATATTTATCCGGCATGTGATATAATGATTGGCAATATGACATTGTACGTTGATTTGTTGCCTTTGGGTATTGATCATTTTGATTGCATATTAGGCATGGATTGGTTGACAAAGTACTATGCTACTATTGATTGTGTAAACAAATCTATTGTGTTTTGACCTCCGGGATTACTTGAATTTGTTTTTGCTGGGAATGGGGTAGTTCTAGCACCATATTTAATTTCTTTTATAAAAGCTAGTAAACTGTTGTGAAAGGGGTGTCGAGGTTATTTATGTTGTGTTTTGACTTTAACCATTGATCATGCTAATGTCGAGAACATCCCTGTAGTTAACGAGTTTCCTAATGTGTTTCCCAATGAATTACTTGGAGATTTGATTGACAGAGAAATTGAATTTACTATTGATGTTGTCCTCGGGACACAACCAATTTAAAAAACCCCATACCGAATGTCAACTCTGAACTAAAAGAATTGAAAAGCCAACTTCAAGAATTGTTAGACAAGAAGTTTATTCGACCGAGCACTTCACCTTGGGGTGCTCCAGTTTTATTTGTTAAGAAGAAAGACGAGTCCTTGAGATTATATATAGATTATTGGCAATTGAATAGAGTAACTATCAAAAATAAATACCTGTTAGCCTGAATAGATGATCTGTTTAACCAACTCCAGGAAGCACAAGTGTTCTCTAAGATAAACCTTACATCCGGGTATCACCAATTAAAGGTCAAGACAAAAGATGCCGAGAAAACTGTATTCAGAACTAGATACGGACACTATGAGTTTTTGGTAATGCCCCTCAGAGTAACTAATGCACCTGCAACGTTTATGAACTTAATGAATAGGGTGTTTAAATAATTCCTCGATGAATTTATCGTTGTGTTTATTGATGATATCTTAATTTACTCCAAAAGTAGGGAAGAACATGAACATCACCTACCTGCTTGAGCTTCAAAAACTGATCTATCAACTTCTCTCTAACAGTGGAAGGCAAAACTTGTCCTGGAAGACGATGACAAAGGCCTCCTAAGTTACCACAATGCGCCATCGCGCATACTTCTACCATTGACCTGTATCTCTCTTCAGCTAGAAGGATGCCAAGGTCACCCTCAAACCATCGTCCTTGATGCCAAGCATCTCGAACATCTTCAACATCTGCTCAAGCCACTCATCTGCCTTCAATGGCTCTTTCGGATCTTCTAAAAACTCAATCAGATTCGATCAGAAGAAATCTCTTTTCAAAAAAGATGGCACTATCTCAACAACATGAGCCTGGACTTGATTCTCAGCCCTGAGAATGTCTATAGATTTCCACAAAGCTCCAACCATTTCACGGGCCAAAGCGCCCATGGCTTGCTAACTTGTTGGCTCGGCCATGTTAGCCTGACCAACTCATTTCTCTTGCACCGGAATATTATTTGGTAACGGCACCTCCTGCTGCCTGGGCCTACCATGCCTATCACCACCACATCTGCATCCTGACATCCTAATAAAGGTAACACAATAGATTAACACATTTACAAAAGTGCCAAAACTAATTCACTCACGTTCTAATACAGTGGCCAGCAATTAATTCACTCTACATAAGCACCTAATCACATAAACACAAACAAACTTCCTTTCTAGATAGTGACCGTTCCGTAATATCGCCAGAGTTCTAATTAAAAATAGCAATGATCAAGTGCTCTTCTAATAGGACTTTTAAAAACTTGCAGATCCAATCAATATCTCATAAATTAAATCTCATACTCATTTAGTCACATAAGCATGTTATTTCATAACATACCAGGTCTACTTCTAATATCATTTAGCAAAATAACCCATTGTGGTAAAAATCACATCCCACGATCCCAAAGTATTCAAACCCGATATCTCTGATACCAAATTGTGACGCCCCAAAACAATAACAATAGCCCATCTCATAATATTACTTACAATCGATCAATAACATCACATCTTATATTTCATTTATAAACTTAATCATATAAATGATGACATATGCATTATACATTCATAAATCTTAGATTCTAAATCTATATCATATGACAAGAATACATGAATTAAAATAAAAGTAAAATCAAGTGATTATATGCTCTAATGGTTACATCTTTCCGAGTCGATGCTTGGATACATCAAAATAAATTGAACTCAATACAATTAAAGCCCGAGGCTAATACAATTAAAGCCCGAGACTTCTAAAAAAATAATTATATCAAATAAACAAAAGAAACTCTTGGCTTTAAGTCCTCCCAAGTTTTGTCCTTGGTGGAGGCATATCATCAGCACTTGAAAGTTGTTTTCTACATAGAGTAATAGAGATACTTTAACGCAATATATGAATCTTAACAAAGTCATAAAGTGAATGCATATACATGCCAAACATTTCACATTTTCCATCTTAAAACCATGCAATGCTAGATTATATATATCGATTCATGAAAATAATCATTTTATAATAGAAAACAGGGTAGTGGATACAAAACACTGGGAATCTCTAGGTAAATATCTACCAGTAAGCTATTCAAACACTACCGAAGCCATTTTACCGGTACTAACCGAAAGGATCGGCACCTAACCACGCGGGTTTCTAGACTTTCACCAAGGACACACAGGCCAACATAACAACCACAATCACACCTCCTAACAAGATTCACCAAGGTATTAACACTTTTTTATCAAAACAAAATATTTACAATGTTTAAGTATGCAACAATGTTCAATGTAAGATGTATAAATGATTAGTTTCAATTCACTTAATCATCATGCAATTTCTACAACAATCAAATCTATCCTCTACCGATAGCCCAAAACAGATTGAAAAATCTAGAAACCCTAGATGTTGATTTGTGATTATGTATCAATAAAAAGCAGTAAAAAACAATCCCAATCAAACAATCAAGAGAAAGAGACACAACGATTTTTACGTGGAAAAAACCACAATTGGACACCTCTAACTGTGATCAAAAAACCCACGGGCAACTGCCACAAGACAATCCACTAAGAAGAATTAAAGGAATTACACAGGTATACTCTCAATTATCTAGCAAATCCACAATGCCTAATTGAACCAACCTCTATGTGCCTCTTCCAACCCCATCTTCACCACGGAATTGTCTTTCTGATGAGCCACTCCAGAATCCACCGAAGCTTCAGGCTCGAATTCTTCAGAATCCACAACTGAAGAACAACTCTCTCTTTTGTGTATAACAAACAAATCTTTGATGTACTCTCTTTAAACCATGAGTTAAATACTTAATAAAATATCAAAGAAAATAACAAAATATCCCCAGATATAAACCTTTAAGAACCAAAAAGAAGATCTGGAGGAATTCAATCAATGAGTCAGTGATCAATCAAATAATAGTCTAGTTTTGGGAAAAAACCAACTATTTATAGAGACCCAAAGTAATCTTGTGTTTTGAAGGAAACCAACTTCTTGTAGAAAATCCAAAGTAATCCTGATCTTGGAAGAATACCAACTTCTTATAAAACCCTAAGATCTAGGAACAGTAATCCCAAAGTCATTCCAAAAATAACTTAAACAGATATAAAAAATCAACCTGAGTCCGTGATCTCCGCGATCTCCGCTCGAGCGCATATCAGCCCGCTCGAGCGGCTTCAACCAAAATTGCGCGTGAAAACACAGAAGCCCGCTCGAGCGCTTCATACTCAGCTCGAGCGCCAAATCACATACCTCAGTAGTTTTACAGTCGAGACAAAATGCTGAGACCATCAAAACTCCGCTCGAGCGCCAAAGACCCCGCTCGAGCGGGAAGACAAAAATTCCAACTATTTCCCAACTTTTGCAACACAAAATTTGTATGCGGATTTGGAGCATTCTCATCACAAACTTCTCTGCAAGGCTTGATTCGGTTGGATTCGCATCTAATAAACTCATATCCTCACTGAAATAAAAAATGCGAAAAAAATTACAACTGAAAGGAGTTTTGTCAAACGGGGTTGCCAATAATAAAAACCTAACAATCTCCCCCTTTGGCAATGCCGTGACAAAACACACCTAACAAATGAAATCCTAATCACCCCAACCCATTACAGCCAACAAACGCAAACTTTTTTCTCAAGATCATGATCTGCAAAGCAGTGATTAGTGCCGCAATCTTCAAAACAACTATTAGTCCCACAAGAGTATATGAAAAAGCAATAGACATATGACACAATTATCTTGAAACATGAGATGAAAAACATGAATAGATGAAAACTAAGACTCATGAATAACAACTCTCACACAACAAAAGCAAGATCATAAACCACACAAACAATGATATGACGATGTAAATATCAGGAGTATGTAAGAAGGAATAATTTGCAAACAGTGCACAGAAACATGCAAAAAACTATCGCCAATTTCCCTTACCAAACAAATCAAAGTGTTCATGCTAAACAACTCTTGCAATGAAAAATCAAACTCCCTTACCAACCCAAATCAAGATGAACCAAACTCCCCCCCACTAAAAGTAACCACAAACACTGAAAACAGTGAACAAGAAGAAACTGACAAAAATAATATGGTGGAGCAAGCAAGGAATTTCAGATTAGTACCTTAAAACACACAAGATTATCCAAGAAGCACAATTACTAGTAAACACAATGTGCACAGTTTGTAGAAGATTCCTCATGAAAGAAAGTGATGCATTATGTGAAAAGCATAGCTCCCATGATAAAAGTGTGTGTGTGACTCTTGGAGTTTGACAAACACTAGATTCAATCCTAGTAGTGATATGAAAGCTGGACCTCTGACAAGAGAATCTAAGCATAACTAAGGAAAGTCAAACCACTAGGAATCAAGGGGTATTTGGTGAGTAAAGACGGAGGCTCCCCCTCAATCAATGAATCCTTTATTTTCCCTTTTTTTTCACATCTTTTTCTTTTCTTTCTTTTGCACATTTTTTTTTTTCTTTTGCACACTCATCGGCGGCTGACACGCTCAAGAGTATGGAAACCGAACCAGAGAAGTATGGATATAATAAGGATGGCCTGGTTGGTGACTCTGAGGTAGCCTTTTCCTCACGCTTGGACTACAAAGAATAGAGGGGAAAGCCATGGAGATGCAAAAAGATGGAAGGTGGTTAAGAGACTCAACATCACCCATGATATGCTAGTATAGGTCAATTCCTCTCGAAAAGCAAAAGATACAATGCCAGAAGTCCATGAAAAAAAAATAATCACTAAGATGGAAGACTCCAAAATTTGCTAATCCAAGAGTGTGTATAGAATGAGACATACTAATCAAAAAACACACACTCCAAAATGAGTAATGACCATAGAAAGCACACATATATTAACATGTAATGGTTATTCTCATCAATTCCAATATGCACTAAGGACCACTCAAAAATTTCAAGCTTGCAAAACCATACTAAGAAAATCTTTTTGGATTTTTTTTTTTTTTTAACCAAAGTAAGATAAAAAACAAACATGCACACATTTTTTTTTTTATTAAAAAAAACACACAGAAACCCAAAAACTAAAACAAATTAACACAAGTCAAGTTTTCTCACCCAAATCTTTTTGGTCTTAACACAATCAGGTCTAGCGATCTTGGTAAATGTCGTGGTGTTGTAAACACCCTCATGAATCTTGGTATTCCGCCTAGACATGTAAGGTTGTCTCCTAACCCAAAAAGTATTCGAATTTCTACCCTTTTGAGACACTCTCCCATGCAACTTATAACAAAAAGGGCGAATATGGCCATGCATACCATAATGATGACAAATAAAAACAGGGTGTACAGAGTGTACCTTCTTTTCTTTTACCTTACCAACTCTAGGGAGTTTGAGAAGTCTTTCCTCTTGTTGAATCTTTTGTCCTCCCTTTACTTGAGTTCTTGTATCATGAGATGTGGAAGCACTCTGTTTTTGCTCTCTCTTATCTCCAAAGCCAATGCCACTCTTGTCTGAACAGATTTGTTGAGACCCAATGATATCCTCCAAAGTCTTTGATCCTTTGTTCCAAAGACCAATGGTAACCATGGCACACTTGAGCTCTTCCTCTTTCTTGATCATTAGTTCTTCCAAGGCAACTTGTGATATCTCAAGAGATTCAATCTTTTCTTCATACATGGCATGGGTTTCCTGTAGCTCATTCCTCTCTGTCTCACAAGTCAACAATTTTGCACAAAGAACTTGTCGATCATCAGCTATCTTGATGGCATCAATCCTGGCCTCGGAAATCTCCTCCTTATGTTTGACATTCTCACTTTCACATGCTTTGAGTTTCTTTGTGAGTTTGTCATTCAACTTGAATAAGTTAAGAGACTCCTTATACAATTTTTCATAAGCTTGCTCAAGCTCTTCATGATCACTCTCTGAGGATTCATCATCAGTGGTATTCTCAACTGATATCTTCGGAGACTCTATTTGTCCTTCAGTTTCAGAAGCCACCATGAAAGCAAGGAATTGCTTATGTCCCTCTTCGCCTTGATCTTCGTTGTCACTGTCATCTTCATCAGATTCTGATTCATCATCCCAAGTGATGGCGAGGGCTTTCTTCTTCTTCAAACGAGTGGGGCATTCTGAAGCAAAGTGGCCAAATCCTTGGCATTCATAGCATTGGATACTTTCAGAGTTCCCTTGTATCTTTCCTTTCTCCTTCTTGGCTATAGAATTAATTTTGACTTTATCTTTGCCTTTGGATTTATGAGAATGAGTAGATTCCAAAAGATTAGGATTTTTATTCAAAAAAGATTTTTTAAATTGTTTAACAAAAGCAGCCATAATCTTGGAATCTATCTCACAATCCTCATCAGAATCCTCTACCACTTTATGAGCACTACTAAAAGCAAAATCTTTTTGTTTCTTTTTGAAATTTCTATGTGCCTCATAAGTTTGGAGATTTCCAACCAACTGATCCAGCTTGAGGTTGTCAACATCTTGAGCCTCCTCAATAGCCGTAACTTTTGGTTGGAACCGATCGGGCAAGGATCTCAAAATTTTTCCCACAACTTTGGATTCTGGTATTTTTTCACCTAAATTGAAGCTGGAATTAACAATGTCACTCAACTTCGCATAAAATTCATCAAAGGTCTCACTATCTTTCATTGAAAGGTTTTCGAAACTGGATGTGAGCCTTTGAAGTTTTGAGCGTTTAACAGAAGGAGTGCCCTCATGAATAGTTTGTAAAATATCCCAAGCCTCTTTTGCAACTTCACAATTGCAAATCCGACTAAACTCTTTAGGTGTGACAGCGCAAAAGAGAGAATTGATAGCTTTACTATTCCAGCTACTATTTTGGTAATCAGTTGTGTCCCACTTATCAATTGGTTTGGGGAAAGTTACTCCATCAACGGTAATTGTTGGTTCAGTCCACCCATTCATGACGGATTGCCAAACTTTTTCATCAATAGATTTTAAAAAAGATCTCATCCGAGCTTTCTAAAAAAAATAATTAGATCCGTCAAGTAGAGGTGGTCGAACCATAGAATTTCCCTCACGAATTGTATCCATTATCACAAATCAAACAAGATCTCGTTCTAAAAGAAATATTTTTGTTTTAAACAAAATAGAACCACCCGCTCTGATACCAATTGAGAAATCTAGAAACCCTAGATGTTGATTTGTGATTATGTATCAATAAAAAGCAGTAAAAAACAATCCCAATCAAACAATCAAGAGAAAGAGACACAACGATTTTTACGTGGAAAAAACCACAATTGGACACCTCCAACTGTGATCAAAAAAACCACGGGCAACTGCCACAAGACAATCCACTAAGAAGAATTAAAGGAATTACACAGGTATACTCTCAATTATCTAGCAAATCCACAATGCCTAATTGAACCAACCTCTATGTGCCTCTTCCAACCCCATCTTCACCACGGAATTGTCTTTCTGATGAGCCATTCCAGAATCCACCGAAGCTTCAGGCTCGAATTCTTTAGAATCCACAACTGAAGAACAACTCTCTCTTTTGTGTATAACAAACAAATCTTTGATGTACTCTCTTTAAACCATGAGTTAAATACTCAATAAAATATCAAAGAAAATAACAAAATATCCCCAGATATAAACCTTTAAGAACCAAAAAGAAGATCTGGAGGAATTCAATCAATGAGTCAGTGATCAATCAAATAATAGTCTAGTTTTGGGAGAAAACCAACTATTTATAGAGACCCAAAGTAATCTTGTGTTTTGAAGGAAACCAACTCCTTGTAGAAAATCCAAAGTAATCCTGATCTTGGAAGAATACCAACTTCTTATAAAACCCTAAGATCTAGGAACAGTAATCCCAAAGTCATTCCAAAAATAACTTAAACAGATATAAAAAATCAACCTGAGTCCGTGATCTCCGCGATCTCCGCTCGAGCGCATATCAGCCCGCTCGAGCGGCTTCAACCAAAATTGCGCGTGAAAACACAGAGGCCTGCTCGAGCGCTTCATACTTAGCTCGAGCGCCAAATCACATACCTCAGTAGTTTTACAGTCGAGACAAAATGCTGAGACCATCAAAACTCCGCTCGAGCGCCAAAGACCCCACTCGAGCGGGAAGACAAAAATTCCAACTATTTCCCAACTTTTGCAACACAAAATTTGTATGCGGATTTGGAGCATTCTCATCACAAACTTCTCTGCAAGGCTTGATTCGGTTGGATTCGCATCTAATAAACTCATATCCTCACTGAAATAAAAAATGCGAAAAAAATACAACTGAAAGGAGTTTTGTCAAACGGGGTTGCCAATAATAAAAACCTAACACAGATATTTCTATACAACAGATATAATCTCTTCATTCCCAAAATGTGAGTGATATTACATATCCAACTCCACCATCATAATCAACATATACATTGTTCCATTCTTACCAAACCAACATCATTTTCCATTTTTTTTCACAAATCAAATCTCCATAATTTTAGAACAAAAGCCTCCATTTACTTAGAAAATCAATTTTAAGTAAAGAAATCCACCATTTTAACATATCTCAATCATAAACACATTCCCACAACCTTTCTCAAGAACCCATTTGGAAACCCCTATTTTTCAATTCAAAACTAAACCCCAGGTTTAACCCAAAATCCCCAAATCACTAGGTTCTTTCAATAGACAAATAATTAAGGCAAAAATCATACCAAAGGTTGAAGAAATCCCTACCTCAAAGTAAAAGACACAAAATGCCCCATTCTCGGACTGAAATATACGCAGACCGCTCGAGCGTCAGACACAATAAGTGACACCACTCGAGTGGACAATGACTCCCTCCCAGAAGTTCAAACCTGCAAAAGATAGAAAGACTGCTCAAGCAAAGATACCTTACTTCCAGTAGTTCTACAAACCGTAAAAGACCACTCAAGCACAAGAAAGACCGCTCAAGTGAACAGGCAAAAATCTGGGCAACAACTCTTTTGAAAAACTAACTCCCAACCTATTTTAAACACAACCATAACTCTCGGATAGCCAAAATCAACTAGCAACAAGATGAAAATGATATAAACAATAGTTAAGGACGTGGATTCTCAGATTCAAAAGCAAGAAATGGGTCGGGTCTAAACCGAAATCGTTATACATTCACCTTATGATTTCATTAAGTTTCATACTTAGTGTTAAAGTATCTCTGCTAGACTTTAGCTCACCCTATGTCAAAAACAACTTTCAGGTGTTGATGATATGCTTACACCAAGGACTTAGCTTGGGAGAACCGTGGAGCTGAAGGTTCATTTTGTTTCTTTTGTTGTAATTATATTTTGTACAAGCCTCAGGCTTTTTAATTGTTTTGGACTTGATCCATTTGTTGTAACCAAGCAATGTCTTGGAAAGAGTAGCCATTAGAACATAAACTTATCTATATTACCTTTTATTTCAATTCAATCCTAAGGTATATGCTATAGATTTAGGATCTAAGATTTATGAGAGGATATTCGCATATGTCATCTTTTGTACGGTAAAGGTATATGAATGAAAGGCTAATATTTCGCATGTCTATGTTCTCGATTGATTATCATGAGATGGGTTGTCGTTATTAGTTCAAGGCGTTGCAACTTGGTATCAGAGCTACCGGGTTTGAATACTTTGGGATCGTGGGATGTGGTTTTTGCCATAATGGGTTTGACTCACTAGATAATGTTAGAAGTAGACTTGGTATGTTATGTGATAACATGTTCATGTAACTATATGAGTATGGGATTTGTTTTCTAAGATACGGATTATTTCTATGAGTTTTTAGAAGACCTGTTAGAAGAGCACTTGATCACTACTTATTCTAACTGGAGCTCTAGTAATGTTGCGAAACAATTAATTATCTGAAAAGGGAATTCATTTGTGATTACGTGACTCGGAGCTTATATGGAATGAATTAATTGATATTCACTGTATTAGAATGTGAGTGAGTTAGCTTCGGTATATTTACAAATGTGCTAAACTATTGTGTACTTTTATTAGAAAGTCAGGACAATGACATGGTGGTGGTAAACATGGCAGGCCTAGGCGACAGGAGGTGTCGATACCAAATGAAATTTCAACACAAGAAGAGGGAGTTAGTCAGGCCAATGTGGCCGAACTAGCCGGTCAGCAAGCCATGGGTGCCTTAGCTCGCAAAATGACAGGAGCGTTGAGGGAATCTATGGACATTCTCAAGGCTGAGAATCAAGTCTAGGCCCATGTTGCAGAAACAAGACCATTCTTTCTAAAGATGGAGTTCTTCCGGTCTAATCTGAACAAGTTTTTAAGGGATCTGAAAGAGCCATTGAAGGCTAAGGAGTGGCTTAAACAGAAAGTGAAGATGTTCAAGAAGCTTGGCATCGAGGACAATGGAATGAGAGTGACCTTGGCTGCTTTCCAGCTGAAGCGAGATGCAGGTCAATGGTGGAAGTATGCACAAGGACGTATTGGGGTGACTTAGGAGGCTTTTTTCACTACCTTCTAAGACAAGTTTTTACCACCCACAGCAAAAGAGAAGTTGAGGGAGCAGTTTCTGAAGCTCAAACAGTTAAACACGCCAGTAGCTGAGTTTAAGGTGGTTTTTACTAGTTTATTGAGGTTTGCACCAGAACTTATGGCAACGAAATAATGTCGTTGCATCAAGTTTGAGAAGAGATTGAGGACTGGGATCCTTTTCAAGGTTGCTCGATCAATGATTAGGGATTATGGCCATCTTGTGGAGTAAACTGCCCACTTAGAGACCGTGATCCAAACAAAGGAGGAACGGATGAGAGGCTCCAAATAGAGGAGTCGTGATGTTTAGAGAAACATTAGGGACAACAAAAGGTAAAGGGGTTCCACCCCATAGCAGTCCTAGGCTACACAGTTTAGATCCACCTTTCCTATAATGAGTTCGAGGTTAGAGAAAGGTAATCAAGGTAGGTTCACTTGCTTTAAATGTGGTCAATTGGATCACAAGTCTTCAGTTCGCCCATAGAGAGGAGAAAGGCAACGGTCTGCACTACCTTCAACTCATCCTCAGAGCCAGAGTCAGGGAAGGGGTTAATCGCCTACCTGTTATTAGTGTGGGCAGTCAAGACACTTGAGAAGTTTTTTTTCTCAATTTGGTGGCACATCTGGTGCGTCTAGTTCGAGACAGACACAGAACCACCAGCCAATATAGTCAGCACAGGCCTCGAGGGCCAATCAGGGGGCCACGTCGACTCAATGCGTGTTTCAAGCCTATGCTCCAAGGGGTGAGCAAGTAGATCAGAGGCCTTCAGGGCGTATGTATGCTGTTATCACGCCGGATTAGTTGCCAGCCAATGTGTTAATTAATACTGGTGTATCTCATTCATTCATATTGTCTTTTTTAACATCCACTTTGGGTTTGGAGTTTGAACTATTGGAGTCTCCTCTGTGGATTGAGACACCTATAGGGGATAGGGTAGCATTGGGTTGAATATACCGCTCATATGAGATTGAGGTCGCAGATCACCGACTCTCTTCCAATTTTATTATTCATGATATAAATTCTTTCAACGTAATTCTGGATATAGATTGGTTGAATCATTACCGGGCTTCGATAGATTGCCATCGTAGAAGGGTATTAGTGTATACACCATCAGGAGAGTACTTCTATTTCATGTGTGACTGGAGTAATAATCCTACTCCTTTGTTGTATGACCTTAAAGGTCTAGGAGAGTTGAGTTTCCTTTTTACCATCATGGTAGCCGATAAGGGTAGTATCATCTAAAGTGAATTACCGAGGGTAGTTCGAGAGTATCCGGATGTTTTTTTAGAGGATCTCACATAGTTGCCACCACATAGAGAGATTGAGTTCCCAATTGACTTAGCGCCAGGCACAGCTCCGATTTCCATAGCACCATATAGGTTCGCACCTGCCGAGTTATGTGAGTTGAAAGTGCAGTATAAGGATTCGTTACATAAGGGCTTCATTTGCCCTAGTACTTTGCCTTGGGGAGCCCCGGCTCTCTTTACTAAGAAGAAAGATGGCACATTACAACTATGCATTGATTACCGAAAGTTAAATTGGGTAACTGTTAAGAACAAGTACCCATTGCCGTGAATAGATGATTTGTTTGACTAGTTGAAGGGGTCTCATTGTTTTTCAAAGCTTGATTTGAGATCAGGATATCACCAGTTAAGGATGAATGAGGAGGATATTCAAAAAATGGCATTATGTACGCGGTATGGCCATTACGTGTTATTAGTAATGCCTTTTGGGCTAACCAATGCACTGACTTCATTTATGGATTTGATTAATCGAATCTTTTGTGAGTTTTTAGACCAATTCATAGTTGTCTTTGTCAACGACATCCTAGTCTACTCACCCTCCGAGAAGGAACACGAGAAACACGTGTGGGTTGTGTTTGAGTTGCTTAGAACACATCGATTATATGCTAAGATTGGGAAATGTGAGTTTTGGCTTAGTAAAGTTAAATTTCTAGGCCATATAGTGTCTAGGGAAGGGGTGACTATAGATTCATCCAAGATAGACGTAGTGTAAGATTGGGAACGACCTAAGAATGTCTTTGAGATGCAGAATTTTTTGGGCTTTGCCAGGTACTACTTACATTTTGTGAAAGATTTCTATAGATTGACCTCACCATTGACTAGATTGACAAGGAAGGGAATTAAATTCGTGTGGAGTGAGACTTGTGAAAAATTATTTCAAGAGCTTAAAGTTAGACTCACCATTGCTCCAGTTTTGACTATTCTGAAGAGAGAGTTAAGTTATTCGGGTTATTGTGACGCGTCTCAGGAAGGTTTGGGTTGTGTATTGATGCAAGACGGGGAAGTGGTAGTGTATGATTCATGGAAATTGAAAACACATAGGAGAAACTATCCCACTCATGACCTAAAGTTAGCGGTGGTAATTTTTGCCTTAAAGATCTGGAGGCATTACCTATACGAGGAGGGATTTCTAGCACTTTCTGATCACAAGAGTCTAAAATACCTATTTTCACAGAAGGACTTGAATTTGAGGTAGAGGATGTGGATGGAGTTTATGAAGGATTATGATTTTGAGTTACACTATCATCCGGGGAAGGCTAACGTAGTGGCCGATTGTAGCTCGACTTTTCGTGCCCTCTCTCGGAAGACGAATAAGCCCTACAGTATCGGACTCCCGCAGTTCTGAATCTAATCTCACAAGTGCAATATGAAATAAATAAACACCAAAGAGTTCCAATCCAGCAAATCTTTTGAAAAATCGATTTTGAATCAAATTGCCAAAAATGAACTGTTTTGCCAAATACAGAGTTGCTACCTAAATATTTTTTGAGAAAATTTAGGAAACCCATGATTCATGCCAAAGGCCACATGTCCGTCATCACTAAGATTGTCTCAGCTCGAGAACTTAAGTACGAGAGGGAATATCATGAATTGAGCACCCCCGCTCGCCCGATCAAAGATCAACCTCTATTAATCATGATATGAATATTATTTTACATTATATACTCTTGTTTCGATTTATTAGACCATCATTACTATGTGATGCACTCACACACAAGTATAGACTAATTTGCAAGAATTGGAATGCTTGATTCATGTTCATTTTGAAAGTTGTTTCGAATATGTACCACTTCAAAAAGTGATCATATAGGAACATTACTCAAATTATTCCAATCGAAGCAACCAGCCTTCATCCACAGGCATTCAAAACAGTTTATCATTTAAGCATTTAGCCTCATGGCAAGCATGCTAGACATGGAAACAATCACATACATACGACATGTTAAAGCGAGTAAAGGCTCACCTAGTACTCCAAGCCAAAAAAAAAATGAGTTTGAAATGTATGTTTCCTAACTATGCAATATGACTAATGCAACGCATGCAATATGCAACTAATAGGCTCGGCTACTAATATGGCATATGATTTGATTTGATAACATGCGATCTAAGCACCTATTCAAAGAAGTATTTAAACCAATAATGCAAGTAAGAATGATCAACCGAGCCTCGGTGCATGCAATACAAGTGGATGCAAACATGGAGTATGTTAAACAAAACATGATGCTTCTAAACTAACCATCGTAAGCAATTAAATAAAAGGGAGAAAGACGTGGGGTTGGAAAACATCACATTATTACATTGTGCTCTCATGAAGGAGAGTCCGAATAAACTAACTAGCTAACTAGCTAAGCTAAGCTAATTAATTATTACAAAACAAATGAATAAATAGCTAAACTACTTAACTAATTATTACAAACTGAAGTAATTAACTATTCTAGCTAATTAAAATAATTACAACATGTAACGAATTAGCTATTCTAACTAATTAAGTACAAAGCCACTATTTAAAGCACAACACTAATATATACAACACGGTTCCCGAGGATCGATGGAAGGCTTATGCATGAATGCAGTTTCCATTCGAAAAGGCCACTGTTTTGCTTCCAAAAAGCCTCTGTTGCACAGTAGAACACTTACACCTTTGTCCACTTCCAGAATGTCTCTGATTTGCTCAAAAAACACACTGCTGGATTTTGCATTGGTGGCCGGCGGCCAAGAGTGAGGGCTTGCCAGCCATAGAAAATGGCCTACAGGCCACTACTGCACAGTTCATCTTGCTGCAACAGAGAACAAACAGAGCATGCACAGGGTATTCTCAAGGGTTTGTTTGCACAATTCACCCCTCCTTATCATGAACAGATCAAATGAGAGACAAAACTTGGTCCATAAACCACCAATTCAAGCAATTTCATTGCATGATGGCTTATGAACCAAAGTGTGCAATTTCAATAAATGCAACAAAATAAGACTCTAACATCTTCCCTTTCATGAATTAATCAAAGGAAGTAATGACCTTGGAAACTTGAATCATTTCATCACTAGTGAGTATGAAATGGCCCACGCTTCCATGTGTTCAATTAATGTCCAATTGAACACAAAACAAATTCTTATCTTGCACCATTTTATTTCCATTTTAATTACTTCATTTTTAATTACCAACCATCCTTTAATTCATTGAGTCCAATGGGTGAATTTAAGTCCTCTAATGGAAAGAGGGCTCAAACCAAGAGTTTCTTTGGACATGAAAGAGACATCATACCGTTGGTAAAGAACCCCCAAAGGGATTAAACCATTAAGCATGACATCTCAATCTCATGCTTAAACAAACAAGTAGTTTGAAACCACTTTCAAAGCAAAACAAAAGCTAAGAAATGAGGTAGATTGCAGAGGTGATTAAGTGTGATCACAAGTATGGAAAGCCATAAATAAATGCAATCAACTCAAATAAGATAGCGTCTAAGGCCTAAAACACCAAACTCATGAGGACAATTACACTACAAGCATACAAAACAAAGCTCAAATGCAACAAACACTTAAAAATAGTGCTGAAACAATCTAAAAACAGTCCTAAAACATGCTGGAATTAAGAAAAAAAAATAACTAGATTAATATGCTACAACATGGCACAAGCTAGGCTACTAAACAAGATACAAGAAGGAGAGACTAACCCCTCCAATTTTGGACTTCAAAACATGATTTTAGCCACTAAAATGATTCTGAAAAATAGTGTTTAAAATCTCAAAAAAAGATAGTGTAAAGGCCTTGGAAGCTAAGATAGTGTAAAGATAGTGTAAAGGTAGGAAACACAAGGGTAAAAGCGAGAAACACAAGGGTAAAGGCCTTGGAAGCTAGGTAGAAGGAATGGTGAGCCACCCCTCCACCCTTATTGGCCTTAAACCACAAATTTTAGCCCAAAATTTCAGAGTTTAGACAGTCCAAAAATAGCCCCAAAACAGTACAAAAATGTGCTGGAATGAAGACAAAAGTAGCTAAAATAATAAGTTAAAACATGGAGCAATTTAAGCTAGTAAACAAGCCAAAGGAGGGGTGGCTAACCCCTCCATTTTTGGGACTTAAAAACCACTTTTTTAGCCTCTGAAAACCTCTAAAAATCAGTGGTAAAAAGCTCAAAAAAATTTGATGAAAGAATAGAAAACACAAGTGTAAAGGATCAAGAAACAAGGTATAAAGAAGGGTGGTTAACCCCTCTACCTTTAATAGCCTTAAACCACAAGCTTCAGCCCATAGAAAGAGTCCAAAAATGGTTCAAAAATAGCAAGAAAAGATGGGAGAGAAGTAGTGTAGAGATGCTCAAAATTATACCTCTTGAAGCAAGGTTACTCTTTTGTTCACAAACCAATAAGTTCTCACTCTCAAGGGCTAAAATTTGGACTCAATAATCTCAACAAGGAGAGCTCCAATATTGGTTTAGGAAGTGTAGAGAAAGGGTATATAGGTTGCAAGAAGATAGAGATAGAGAGAGAATTTCAAGTTTTGGCTCTTAAGGATTTTTTGTAATCTTAAATCATGAAGGAAGGCCTTTTATATATAGAAAAATAGCCCCTTAAGTCTAAAATATCAAGCCTGGAACAGCTGGAGCTTTTGGGGGACAGCTGGCCAAAAATATCTGTGTTTTTTACTAGCAGCCGGCAGGCCAAAAGTGTGAATTGCCGACCACCAATGGTGGCCGGCCGGCCACCAAAAATATGCTTCCAAGCCCGACTTCAAACAGGCATATATCCTTCATCCGGACTCAGTTTTAGGTCATTCTTAAGTCTAAATTGAAGCCCCGGAAGTCTACTTTCCAATGGTGGTAGTCTCACATCTAAATTCTAAGTGTTCAAAGACATGTCTACTTTAGTGAAGGTTGCTCATTTTTATCTTAACCGGATTGATGCCTAACTTCAAACGGCCATATCTCCCTTATCCGGACTTGACTTTAGGAGATTCTTGAATCTAAAATGAAGCCCCAGAAGTCCAATTTCTAATGGTGGTGGCCTCACAAATAAAGTCTAAGTGTACAAAGAGATAGGTCTAATTTAGTGAAAGCTACTCAATTCTCTCTTAACGATTTTATGCCCAACTTCTTCCCCAACTAGTTTTATTCCCTCTCCTCCAATTTTCTTCAACTCCAAACCTATAAATAAGAGGTTTTAAAGATTTTTCAAAGAGGTCACCTCTCTTCCATTTATTTCTACTTTATCCTTACTCGGTTTACCGAAAAATGTAATTTTTAATGAAATGCGAGCATCAGAACATCATAGAAATATTTTCAGAAATATTTTCAAAAATATTTTGAAAGAACGAGTTTTAAGGTCTAAAATAGTTTTGGTCAAAAATGGGGTATAAGGTTGGGATTTAGAAGCTCTTCTTGCTAAAAAAATTGAGCGATTGGATAGTGTATCTTTCATCATCGAGTGATCAACCTGAGGCACCCAAGTCTTAAGGGCGGTCAAAAATAGGGTGTCTACACCGACGCTTTGAATAGGAAATTTGTAAGAAGTGTAGCTAGTATCGTTATCTGAGAATGGGAGATGTTGGGCATAATGGGTGAGTTTCACTTATATCTTGGTGAGTCTGTTGAGTTGGCTATTTTGTTCACTGTAGTTACACAACCTACTCTAGTGAGTCGAGTTATAGAAACATAATGGGGTGATCGCAAAGTGGAATCTATTCGAGAAAAAAATATCTAGTGGGAAGGTAGAGAAGGGCTTGAATGTTTATTCCGATTCGAGTGTGAGGTATCTAGACTAACTTTTTGTGTGCTAGAGTCTTATAGAGAGGAGGTACTCCAAGAGGCACAAAAATGTATCATGACCTTAGTCGCCAATTTTAGTAAAAGGGGATGAAGAGAGATGTAGCCTTATTTGTTTCGAGGTGCCTTACTTGTTAGTAAGTAAAGGCCAAGCATCAATGACCAGTAGGTTTGTTACAACCTTTACCTTAGCAGAATGGAAGTATGAACATGTCACGATGGACCTTGTTATGGGTCTTCCGAGGACTCAACAGGGTAATGATGTCGTATGGGTGGTAGTTGATCGATTAATCAAATCTGCACACTTTATACCTATGCGTACGAGTGGCTCGATAGACTACCTTATCGATCTGTGTGTTAGAGATATAGTACGACTTCATGAGGTTCTAGTGACTGTTATTTCAAATAAGAATCCATGCTTTTTGGCTCAGTTGTAACAGAGCCAACAGGGTGCCTTGGGTACTAAATTGACCTTTAGTACTGCCTATCATCCTCGGACTGATGGGCAATCCGAATGCACCATTCAGATTTTAGAAGACATGTTTCGGGCTCGCATCCTTGATTTTAAGGGTTCGTGGGAGAGGGACTTGTCTTTGGTGGAATTTGTCTACAATAATAGTTTTCAAGCGAGCATTGGTATGGCACTTTTTGAGGCCTTTTATGGCCGACCTTGTAGATCTCCTGTGTATTAAGCCGAGGTGGGTGATTGTAGACATCCCCGAACGCCCCGGGAGGATGAGTCCCGTTCTGTTCATTTTGGGCTCACTACAGTTCGGACTCAAATTGTCACGGTTCTTAATCTGAACCAAAGAGTCCAAATCCGGCAAATCGTTTTGAGAAAATAGAATTTTAGAAAAGAAGTGCCAAACATAGATTGCTTTGCCAGATATAGAGTCGCCACCTAAATCTTTTATTTTTGGGAAATTTAGGAAACCCTGACTCGTTGCCTAAGGCCACGTGTCCGTCATCACCAAAGTTGCTTCGGCTCGGGAACTTGGGTACGATTGGGGAAGGTCACTTCGTGAGCACCCCCGCTAGCCCGATCAAAGATCGGCCTCTACTAACCATGATATCTAGTTTTGAAAACATTATGCGTTCTTATTCCGGTTATTAGCCTAGATTTACTATGTGATGCGCATAGCATACAAGTATAGACCGGGTCGCCTGAATTGGAACAAAACATTTCATGTTTGTTTTTTTTGAAAGATGGTTTGCTACTCGCCAGTAGGCTTAAAATGCAGATTTTGCCACCCTCAGGTGGGCTTAGAAAAGATGGTTTTGCCACTATCTAGTGGGCTTAAAACTCACAGTCAATGCATTGTTCCAATCTAAATAACCCAACCTTCACCCACAGGCATTCAGGTAGTTATATCACATAAGCAAATAGCCTCATGGTAAGCATGCTATCATGGCAGTCACTCACACA
This sequence comes from Camellia japonica, assembly GCA_030407325.1. Lineage (NCBI taxonomy): Eukaryota > Viridiplantae > Streptophyta > Magnoliopsida > Ericales > Theaceae > Camellia > Camellia japonica. The sequence continues at coordinate 139,618,665 of JAPPVO010000016.1, read as the reverse complement.
CATGTAAGGATGCTAAAGCGTAAAAACTTACCGAGTACTCCAAGCCAAAACAGAAACTATGTTAGAAATCCATGCATGATCCTAACTATATAGAAATGCCTAATGCAACACATGCAGGACTGCAACTAAGATAGGCTCGACTATTCTAAACATGGCATATGAAATGCTACAGCTAACATGTATTCAACTCGGAATTGAAATACAATGCAGTGAATATGATGCGCCGAGCCCGGTGCATGCAAGACAGATGAATGAATGCAAACATGCTATTATACTGTATACTAATTGAAACATGCCCTATTCTAACCATCATAAGCTGGTAAATAAAAGGGAGAAAGACGTGGGGTTGGAAGACATACATCACACGCACACACACTTATTACAATTGTGCCCTCGCTCGGAGGGTCCGAATAAATAATATACAGTCCCAAATGAATAATTACAGAACCCTAATTAATTAATAAATTTAACTAGGAAAGCAGTAGACTAGCACGTAATCCATGGACCGCCTCAGCTCTGTTCCGAATGATGAATGATGCATGCTTGAGTTGCCTAGCACGGAAATCCATTGCGATGCCCCAGTTAGCCTCTGTTTACAATTAATCCCGAAATATTGCACGAAGCTCCAAAAGATTGCCGGTTTCTGATTTGCTGTAACAGAGAGCAAGAAAGGGGCATGTCAAAGTATTTTCACATATGTATGCATATCTCGATCCTCGTGCCACCAATCACGCATCTCAATGCATGATGGCCGAGGAGTCGAATTGCACGACTCAATGTGAAATGAATGCACATATAAACACAACAAGACCTAAACTCCATCATGGATAATCCGGAGTGTTGGTGACCGGGAATTGAGACATGTTCCGTCACTCGAAGTACGAAACGTCCCTCATTTCCCGTGCTTAGGCTAACTCCTATCCCAAACACAATGCAATATGCATGACATGCATGAATGCAATCCTAACATGCAACCTAACATACACAACGCTACGGATTAAGATGGCATACGCAATGTACTAACATACAACCTAGCATACGCAATGCAAAGGACTAAGATGGCATACACAATGCATAATGGACTTACACCAACATGAGTGGACCTCAGCCACACCCACATCAGTAGCCATAAGATGAAAATGAGACACTCGAGATGCGTGCACAAATGCACGCAAACCGAGGACCGATCCTAAGGCACAAATGCCACTCTAACAAGGCATGGCAAGGCATGAAATATGGCATACAAACATGCAAGTTCCAGCACTGAAATGTGATGCAAAATGATCCCGAAACATGGAAACATGGCACCCGATGCATGAGATGAGCCCCAAAACTCAAAACTAGGCACATGTATTGACTTATAGCTATACAAAGCATGCATTATTTGACTATGAAGCACAAAGACAGAGCCAAGGCAGTCCCAAAACATTAACATTTCTAGTTCAAAGCATGACCAAAAGATGCTAACATGATGGACTAAAATAGCATGCAACTTTGACTAGCAAACATGGTTTACATGGCATGTGCATGAAGCGTATGAGAACTCATCAAACCAACAAAAATCAGTGAATAAAACATGCCAAAACATGCCCAAATAACCTCTGAAATGCAGCCAACACATGCACAAATGATGGGTTCTTTTAGAGGGCCATGCAAGGGGTTATTAAGCACATTCATCAAGGACACTTAGCATGGAAAAATTAACTCTGGAAATCAAATATGATATCCCTAAAACTCATCAAATTGGCCCTGAAATCAGTCAACAAAGCATGCAAGATAGGGCCTCTTTGGAAGGCCAAAAAGACCATCAAGCAAAACAAGGTGAGAGGGGGTCACCCCCCTCTGCTTTTGAGCTCAAAATAGTGTGTTAGCCACTGAAAATCCACTGGATTTCAGTGGCTAGAAGGCCAAACAAAGCATGCAACAAGGGCTTAGTTGTAAGGCTCAAAATAAGAGGCAATCAAGCATACAAGGAAGCATATGACCTCAAACTAAGGAATGCCCTTAATCAAAAATCAAGAGAGCCTCAAAAAAAGACTTTTTCCAGTTTATAACAAATCTCAAAAAAGTTTACAAGTGAGGCTAAGACATGGTGCAAAAATAGCCCTAAAAGAGAGATAGAGGACAAGGGGCAGTATCTGGCCTCAAACAGAAAAGAGCCCTTCAACAAAGTTGAAGATGGGCTCAAAATAAGGCACTTTACAGTTTGGCTCGAAGCCCAGAAATGCTTACAAATAAGGCTAATGTACCATGCAAAATAAGCCCTAAAAGAGGGATAAAGCACAAAGGGGGAGTAGAAGACCTCAAACAGAAAAAAGTCCTTAATCAAACATGAAGATGAGCTCAAAATAAGACTATTTTCAGTTCAGGCCGAAGCCCAAAAATGTAAGCAAAGGAGCTAAAATTTCATGCAAAATAAAGCAAGAAAAGAGGAAATAGGGACTCACCCTTGTAGCACAGATTTCCAGCAACTTTTGATCCAAGAAAAGGAGCTCCTAACCTCTGAAAATCAGCCTCAAGATGTTGGAATGGAGTGTGGAGGTGATAGACTATGAGTTGGTGTATAAATGGTGCAAGAACAAGGTGCTTTTAAGCTCGGATGAGAGAGAGAGGGAGGGTTGTATGCAAAGGCTCCAACTGATTTTTTTCTCACCCTTAGAAATGAGGTAGGGTGCTGGTTATATAGAGGGAGAGGAGCCAAAGAAAAGGGGGGAAAAATCAATTCAAATTTCCCCCCAAAAAGACAGACCCTCGGGCAGGGGGTCTGGTGCAAAATAGCTGACACAACTGGAATGCACCAGGAGAGAGAAAAATGGCCGGCCAGGTTCAAAAGGGCCAGGTGGCCGGCCAGCCACTCCCCCTGGTCGGCCGACCAGGGGTCAAAAGGGTCAACAAAATTGCTGGCCGGCCACCCCAAAAAGGTGGCCTCCCATGTGTGTACAACACAGTTATATGGTCAAAAACTGGAAAAAGTGAACCACGAGAGAGAAAAAACCAGCTTTTTAGAGGGGTTCAAAAGGGTCAAGGACAATTGCTGGTCGGCCTACCCATATTGGTGGCCTCCCAGGTGTGCACAACACAATGATGTGGTGAAAAGTTAGAAAAAGTGGCCCGGGAGTGGGAAAAACCAGCTTTCTAGTGAAGAAAACGGGCGATGAAGAGCGATGAAGAAATAAAACTGGTTTTTCAGAACAATTGCTGGCCTCCCACCTTCCTACAACCTTTCTAACAATGAAAATAAGGTCTCCGTCAAAAATGAACCCAAACCGATGCAAAACGAAGGTTCGGGGGCCAAAACGCGCGGCCCGGGGCCCCGAAAACTGACTATTAAGCACCGGAGGTGGCATTTGACCACGAAGTTGGTCTCTCGAGCCACAGTGTCCCTCAAAAGGGAGGAAACAAGGTGTATACCAAAAACCGGAGCAAACGGAGGTGGTTAAGCGGTCCCGAACCGAGGCACACGGCCGACGGCTCCGAAAATCGAGAACTGGGCTCCAAACGGGAAAAATGACCTACGACCACGAAACGTAGCCTACGGCCACTAAGAGATGGTCTACGAGACCTCTCCCTTCCTTTGGGAAGAGGAAACGGAGAAAGCGGGACCTGGTTCGCAAACCGAGGCAAAGTACAAGAGAGTCCAGAAGTCTGGAGGCAAGGCTCGCGGCCGAGATTCCGCAACTTCAGAACGAGCACAATATGCAACATCACCGAGCGCTCAGTTGGTGACGTCTGAGTCTTAAGGTCGGTGAAAAATGGGGTGTCTACAGTGATGCATCTATGTTAGGTCTAGAATTATTCTGGGAAACGATGGAGAGGATTGTGCTTATTCGTAAGAGGTTGGTTTCGGCTCAGAGTCGCCAGAAGAGCTATGCCGACCGTAGGAGGAGGCCTTTGTCTTTTGAGGTATGGATTAATGTATTTCTAAAAATATCACTGAGATGGGGTTTGATAAGATTCGGGAAGAGCAGGAAGTTGTCTCCTAGATTCATTGGACCTTTTAAGATTCTAGAGTGAATTGGGAGGTAGCTTATCGTTTGGCATTGACGGCCCAACTTTCTAGAATTCATGACGTGTTTCATATTTGTATGCTCTGAAAATATGACCTCGATCCTTTACACGTGCCAGATTAGATCGAGTTAGAGGTAGATGAGGATGTCTCGTACGAAGAGAGGGAAATTCAAGTGCTAGATAATTGGGATCAAGTCTTGAGGGGCAAGACTATCCCATTGGTTAAGGTGTTATAGCGACACTATGGAGTCGAGGAGGCGACTTGGGAGCATGAGGCGGATGTCCGTGAGAAGTATTCGGACCTGTTTGTTGATATTTGAGACTTATATTGAAAATTTTATTCATGTTGTAATATGCAAACATTGTAAATGTTTTGGGAATTTGAATTGTAATGTTTTGTATTAGAGGACTCAATTTTATCATTACTACTATTGTGGAAGGTCAATGGAATTAAGATCCGATGGTTATTGCTTGATTTAAATTTTGAGGATAAAATTTCTTGAGGGGGAGATTATAATGGTTCCGATTTAGTCCCGACCTATTTCATGCTCTTAGATTTGGGATTCCATACTTTTAATTGTTGTTTATGTACTATGTCATCTTGTTGGTAGTTGAGTTGAGTTATTAGTTGTGTTTAAAACAAGTTAGGAGCTAGTTTTTATTTAGAATTTGTCTAGTTTTCTTCTTATTCGCTCGAGCAATGTTTTGGTCACTAGAGCGGTCTTTGAGATCTCCTAGTATTTTTGTGAGTCTGCAAAACTTCTGAGAGTAGGGTGTTGTTCCCTCGAGCGATATTTCTTGCGCTCAAGCGGTCTCTGCAGTCTGTAAAACTTCTAGAAGGGGGTCATTGTGAGCTTGAGCGATGTTTTTGTCGCTCAAGTGATGTCACTTGTTGTATTTGATGCTCGAGCGATGGGTTGGTCGCTCGAGCGGTCTGTACGTATATTAGTTCGGGAAAATAGGTTTTTAAATCACTTTTTCATTTCCTCTCTCTCTCTAAAACTTCCCAAACCCTAATTTTTTCCCTCTCTCTCCCTAGTTCTTGCTTAAAACTTCAAATACTCCATCATCCATTGATTTCCCTACTATTTCTCCTTGGAGAAAAAGGTAGAGCTCGTTGAAAGTTTCATTATAATCGAAGAAGATCTTGTTTTCGGCTCCGTCAAAGTTTCACTTTCACTCTCTTCCTCTTCTACTCTTAAGGTAGGGATTTCTTCAACCTTTAGTGTGATCTTTAGCTTGGTTATCTGCTCCATAGAAAGGATTAGTGATTTGGAAATTTTGGGTTAAACCTAGGATTTGGTTGTGAAATCTAAAAGAGAGATTTTTCAAATAAATGCTTGAGAAGGGTTGTGGAAGTGTGTATACTGATGGGTTGTGTTGAATTATGAGAGGATCTTTCATTACATGTGATTCTTGGAAATAAATGAAGTTTTGTTTGAAAATTATTGATGTTTGATTTACGAAAGGAAAATGAAGGATGTTGGGTTTTTGAAAAGATATGGAAAAATGCATCTGTTGATGATTAGAGTGGAGTTAGATATGTATTATTATGAGATTATACCTGTTATTGAAAAGTTATATATTGAGTAGAAATATCTGTTTGGGCTATTGACGGAGGATAGATTTAATTGTTGTAGAAATTCCATAACGATTGGGTTAATTGAAACTAATTACTCATACATCTTGCATTAAGCATTCTCTCATATTTAATTATTGAAAATGTATTGTTTTGAAAAAAAAGGGTATGTATCTTGGTGAATCTGGTTAGGGGGTGTGGTTGTGGTTTATATTGTTGACTTGTGTGTCATTGGTGAAAGTCCAGAAACCCGCGCAGTTAGGTGTTGATCCTTCAGGTTAATACCAGTAAAATGGGTTGGTAGTGCTTCTATAGCCTACTGACATACATGTACCTAGAGATTCCTATTGTTTTATATCCACTACCCTATTTTCTAATGTAAAAGAGTATTTTCGTGAATTGAAATATAATAATGATGGCATTGCACTGTTTTAAGATAGAAAAGTATAATGTTTGGCAAACTATATGCATATGCATTCACCTTATGACTTCATTAAATTGCATACTTAGTGTTAAAGTATCTCTGTTGTGCTTTGTGGAAAACAACTTTTAGGTGCTGGTGATTTACCTTCACTAAAGACTTAACTTGAGAGGACCGTGGAGCTGAAGGCTCATTTTTGTTTCTTTTGTTGTAATTATCTTTTGTACAAGCCTCGGGCTTTTTAATTATTTTGGACTTGATCTATTTGTTGTAACCAAGCAATGTCTTAAAAAGATGTAACTATTAAAGCATAAACTTATCTGTATTACCTTTTATTTCAATTCACTCCTATAAGGCATATGTTATAGATTTAGGATTTAGGATTTAGGATTTATGAATGTATATTCCCATATGTCATCTTTTATATGGTAAAGGAATATGAATGAAAGGCTAATATTTCGCATGTCTATGTTCTCGATTGATTATCATGAGATGTGTTGTTATTATTTCGAGGCATTATAGAGTTGTGCTTAGGGAGTAGTGTGGCTGTGCCTTGGGAGTTGAGGAGTTTGATTTTGGGTGTTACAATGTCTAGTGTGTGGTTTGGCTTTGGGGTTTCATGCTTTTTTTTTTTTTTTAGTTAAATCCTTCTTAACTATTATTTTTTTGTTTGTTCTTGTTTTGGGTTCTTTTTGTTATAAAAATAAATAAAATAAATTAAAAAAAAAATCATGAGAACAAGGGGTTGCCTGTATGAGTGCAAGTAGCAGCAGTAGTATTTTATACTGTCCGAATCTCTCTCGATGTATTGCATCTTCTTGTACCTTTCATTTCATGTTTTTAATGAAATTTCACTTTGCTAATAATAAAAAAAAAAAAAAAAGTATAGGCACAAAATATATAATTTCTTATATTTATTATAAGTCATATATATGAATATATCATTCAAATATAATATAATACTTATTTTATAAATTTACATTATTTTTTATTATTATATTCTAAGTTATTTAGTTCAATCTTATAATTAGTTTCATGTTTGTACACATGTGTTTAAGCAAAAGACATGAGTATCCGAAGAGTGTCCCGATCTAAAAAACATTTTAAAAATAGAATATGTTTTGAAGAGTATCAGACACGTATCGCGAAGTGTCCAACAAGTTTGACACGTATACAACACAAATACGTCACATTTTTAAAAGTGCCTATACTTCTTAGTATATGATTCACTTTGAAAGCTAACCATAGATACTCTTATATAATATGTCGATTCAAGAATAAATAAATAAGAAGAAGAAAAAGAAGAAGAAGAAGAAGATGATGATGATGATGCTCATACATAATAAGTACCTTAATTATTACTGAGGCCTCGTTTGGCAAGTTAACCTTTTAGCCAAAAAGTCAAAAAGTTACTAAAAAAGTCAAAAAGCCTATAACCTATACCAAAAAGTCAAAGATTCCCTTTTCTCTCTACTTTTTACACATCTTTTCGTAAAAAGTCAAAAAGCCATCCCAAACATACTAGTTTTTTTTACCTCATATTTTAACCAAAAAGCTAAAAAATTACTAAAATAGTTCCCAAACGAGACCTGATTACTCAAAGCTTATCATTTGATTCCCCATACGAGGGTCGAACTATATATGAAAGAACATAGCACAACTATATAACCATACAAATTAAAAAAACATACATAGTTTTGAATGATAGAACCATACGAAAAACTATAAATAGTCATACACATCAACTAGAACTTTAGTTATTATATCATAAGATTACAAGAACTATGGCAATGCAAAGCCCATGCCACATCCCACTAGAGCACTACTGACTTAACGGCGTGCTCGTTTCCCAAGGACCTTAGGTGTCAGGCTCATTTTTGATGTCATTGTAACAGGTCCTTACCTTACAAGCAACATATATATATATGTATATATATATCAACAATGTGCAAATTTATAAATATATAATGGCTAGTGTTTTACATTGAGATTTCGTTTGTTTGGACGTAAAATATTTTACACAAAAAAAATTATTTTTCTTGTAAATTGATTTTATATAGAAAATATGTTTTTGTTTTTGTTTTTCGGTATTTGGTTGATACTTGAAACAAAAATATTTTATTGCAATTGACTTACAGAATTTTTAAAAGTCATTTTTGAAAAAATGATGCAAAAATATTTTCCTTAAAAAATATTTTACTTGCTTTTTGTTTAACCAAACAACAAAAAATGAGTAAAATATTTATGTCAAAATAAACGAAGCCTAAATAAAAACTAGGTAAGAAACAAAGAGAGACACTATGGTGTACACCCTTCATTTTTTCAAAGAAAAAAAATGATATAATTAGGGGTGAGTGTGGTACACCCTTTTTAAAGGGGTGTATATTAGAAAAATGTGATAACTTCAATTTTCTTAGCTATAACTAAAAAAAAACATCATAACTAAATACAACATAAGACATAACTAAAGAACTTATGAGTCATAACTAAAATAATGTCATAACTTTAAAAAAAAAAAGTCATAACTAAAGAAAAATATAACATAACTAAAGTGCATATGATACACTCTTTTTAAAGGGTATATATTAAAATTCACCCCCACCCCCCCCTCAAAAAAAAAAAAAATTTGGCCCGAGTGGCTCGAATACTCAAAACGACGTCGTTTTGAGTTTTTTTTTTTTTTTTTTTTTGGTTCTTTCTTTCCCTCTTATATCGTTAAAACAGAGGAAGGAAAAGAGAGAAGAGAGAGAGAGAGAGAGAGAGAGAAGAAGAAGAAGAAGAAGAAGAAGGAGGGGGAAGAGAGAGGAGCACCCATCACCAGCGATGATGATGATGATGATGATGATGATTGTTGTTGTTGTTGATGATGATGAAGTGTTGTTTATGATGATGATGATTTGTTGATTTTGATTTTTGATTTTTTGGTTTGAATCTCTCTGATTTTTGGGTTTAATTTTTGGATTTTTGTGTTTGATTTTTGATCTTCAAAAAAACAGAGGATGTAGTGTTGTTTGTTGTTGATGATGATATGTTGTTGATGCCAAGATGATGTGGTGTTGTTTGTTGTTGTTGTTGATGATAATATGTTGATGTTGATGATGATGATAATGATCTCTCTCTCACACACAGCTCTCTTCCTCCTCATTCTTCTTCTTCTTCTTCTGCAGAGAGAAAATGGGGGGGAAAAAAACTGCCCAAAACTACGTTATTTTGGGCAGTCGAGCCACTCGGGCCAAAAGAAATTCGAGTTACAAAACGGAACTGAATCAATATTATACCTTATTTTCAATTTGCATTGGTAGAATTTTATTTTTATTTTTTTTAAATTTTGATCTTGTTTTTTTTTTTTTTTCCCCACCAATAAGTATATTGTAGTTCAATTAACACATTTTGTCTTATTAATTATTTTAACATATTTTGTCTTTATTGGCTATTTTAGCCAAATCGCCTCTAGCCAAACAAGGCCATGTCATTAACATTTTTGACCCAAAAACACCATGTGCAGCTTACATGAAAATATTAGCAGTTATTGCATACACAAAAAATAAACAAATAAATTTTGTTAGTGATTCTTATAAATTTTTTAAAATTTCACTTTGATTTCTCTAATTTCGCACGTATCATTTTTACTTGTAAAATGTAAAGGCAATTGAAAGAAAAATACCATCGAAATATAATTGAAAATGCATAATTTAAATTGTTAAAATTGAAGATCAAAGTTAAACTTTACTAAAATGATAAGGAATAATAATGAAATAGAGTAAATACATCCCAATAGAATTTTTTTTAAAAAATAATTACATATTGATAAAAAAAAATTTACAATTTTAATTATTAATATTTATAAAAAAAATTCACTGATTTGTAATTATTTTTTCAAAACTCTATTGATTTGATATTTCCCTAATGAAATTTACCTTTGGTTTGAAAAAAATTGCCTTTTATGATAATTTGGCTTCTCCAATTTCAATTATAATACATTTTCTTTAATTCTAAATTTTGTTTTCAACTCCAATTGACAACAATTATTAATATTTTTAATAAAAAAATATTCGCATGTGCCTCACGTGACTATTTTTCAAAGGAAAAATAAGAAATTTGTACAATCTCTCTCAACAAATCAAAATCACTCAATTAGAAAACAAATGATAACCTACTAATCTAAAATTTGTAATACATTTCACTCCACCAAATCTCTCCCATACTTCTTCTCCTATTCCTTCTCTTCTATCTTCTTTTTGTATGTGTGTGCTCTCATGAGCTCATGAGAGAAAGAAAGGAGGGACATAACCTGAATTTCATCACCGCAATAGTCAAAAGATAAATAAAAAATTTTCACCATATAAATAAACACACATGTATGTACAATATAATATATAAATTATATATATGCACATAAAAAAAAATTCACATATCATATAAACAATCTCTAATAAGATAAAGAAATTTTTTAATATAAAATAAAAAGAGAATGCAAGATGAGAGAATAATAGGGATATATATCTTTTATACTAAGAGGTCATTTTATTTATAAAATAAGATATATATATATATATATATACACATATATTTAGATGTGTTATGGCAAACAAAAAATTTCATAGAATCAGAGAGGTCATGTCCCCATATAGTCTTCTCCTAGTTTTATTCCAAGGGAGGAGCTGACATATGATAACCAAGAACTCAAAAATTCATATGAATTTTTTGTACAAAAAAATATGTTTGCATAGCATTATGCTTAAAGGAAGACATTCATAAACAAGCATCCAAGACACGATACGTGAACGACGCGCTCAAAATATATAATTTTATGTAACAACTTCTAATGGAGCAAGGAGGGTGGATTCCAGTCGTGAAGCAGAGAAGAGGGAAAGGAACATGGAGCAAGGAGCCAAGGACTGAATTGTTTTCAGTGTTTGTGGATAATCTACCTTCCAGTATGGACCCACAAACATTGTTCAAATTGTTTACAAAGTTTGGAATAGTAAAAGATGTATTTATCCCGCAGAAGAGGAGGAAGTTCACAAATACCAGGTTTGGCTTTGTCAGGTTCGACTGCTCAGTTGCAGCAAGGGTTGCAGTTTCTAAAGCTAATGGTCTATGGGTAGAGGACAGGGAGATTCAAGTTAAAATGGCAGAGTATGATAGATTTAAGGAAGGAGCACAGGATAGAAACCAGACTAAAGGGAGCAAAGGTATCAATGAAGCAGGTGGAAGAAAAGTACACTATCAGCATGGGTTACAGAGGTCATATGCTGAAGTACTAAAAACAAACGCTAGAGGATCTGCGGGAAGAGTTGAAACTACTATCATGGTGGATGAAGCCGGTCATGGTTGGCTGCACGAGAGTGTGATCTTGAGATTCAAAGACGAGTACTCGGTACATGACATTTTGAAGATTTTTAAGGAGAAAGGAATTGAGGATGTAATGGTCAGGCATGGAGGAGGCAGAGATGTGGTGGTCACCTTTAGATCCAAAGAAGCTAAGGATGCAAAACTATCACTGGTCAGAGAATGGTGTAGGGATTGGTGTGAGTTTGTTAAAGAGTGGGAACCAGGAGCTTGTGCAGAACAGGAGAGGTGTCTGTGGCTCAGATGACATGGGGTTCCTCTAAGTATGTGGAATAGAAACACTTTTAGTAAGATTGGCAACATTTGGGGCAGTGTTATTCGATTGGAAGGAGACATTTGCCAACCCAAGTCCTTCAGTTATGGAAGAGTCAGAATTGCAACTCAGTGTATGGACTTCATCAATAAAACCATTAATCTGGAATGCAAAGGAAGGCTATACCCTGTTATGGTGTGTGAAGAGCAACCAGTTAGCATATTTGATAATGGAAGTATGATACTTAGTGAGGTTGAGGATGTCTATAGCTCTAATGGAGCTGTTGATCAAGAACCAGTAGCCGGGTGTGGTGCTGGAAATGAAGCAGATGACATGGCTAAGGGGGGGTTGAGGAAGAAGATGATGATCTGGCAAATTCTGACACCGTAGTGGTAGAGACCCAATGTGGGCAGGAGCCGACCTATAAAACTGTCCAAGTTAATACAGTGGTCATAGAGCCTGAATGTGGCGTGGGAAACATATTGGGGTTTGAGGCACGCATGGATAGATCCTTATTGGTGATGGAAGCCGGTGAACTGCCGGGGATAATGTTAACCAAAGGGTTGACGAGCATCTTTTTACCCCTGGGTTTATTAAGAGTGTTAGTGGGGCAAGTGGGTACAGGCCTGGTATCCACCTAGAAGTTAATTTGGGCCATATTCATGGGCCTGTTTCTCCAAATGGACTGTGTGAAGAGGGGGTGGGCACATCTCTATTCAACACAACTAAATCTCATTGGGCTGGCACCAGGAGAGATGGGCTCTTGGTGCAATCAAGCCAAACTACTATCAATGGAAGCTCCAACGCTGTAAAGAAGGCAAAAAGGAAAGGAAAAATGAAAGTGGGAGGGCCGGGTGCAGCAAAGCCTAACACAGAGGAGGTTGGGTATAAGAGGTTAGCTCGTCTGTATGGTCAAAAAGGTAACCCATCTAGCAAGTCTATCCCAAAGTGCGCAGTTTTCAGGGCTGCTGCAGCAGCATGGTCTCTTTCGGCTTCAACTAAGAGTGGTTCAAGCAAAGGGAGGTATATTCTTAGTGAAGCTCAAGCTAATCTTCAGCTGGGAAAAGTTCTGGGAATTCAATACAATGGTAAAGATGGTGAAGTTTTGGAGAAATTGGTGGAGCTTGAATCAATTGACAGAGGAAGAAGAAAAGAGAGGGAGATCGCATAAGGGTCTCAGTGTCTCATCTAGGGGTATTTGGCGTATCATATGTTTACTGATGATTTTAATGTCATGGAATATCAGAGGATTAGGGAAATCTGTGAAGAGGGGAAGGATTAGGAAGCTCATTTGTGATAGGAGGGTTGACTTTGTTCTATTGCAGGAAACTAAGAAAGCCTCTATTTCAGAAAGTGAAGTTAGAACCTTGTGGGGAAGGAGGAACATGGAATTTATGGCAGTAGATTCAGAAGGGTTAGCAGGGGGATTACTTTGTGTTTGGGATCCAAGTTTATTTCAATTGAAGGACTGTTGTTCCAATAGAAGATTTGTTCTCCTGTCAAGTACTCTCCTGAATTCTTTTGATTGTGTTATACTAAATGTTTATGCCCCTAATGATGTGAGTGGTAGAGGTATGCTTTGGGATACTTTAATAAAATTAAAGTCTGATTTTCCAAATCCATGGTGCTTGGGAGGGGATCTCAATGAGATCAGATTTAATGGGGAAAGGAGGGGCTGCTCTGGAAGGGACAAGGGGATGAAGGAACTAAATGCATTCATTGATAAGTGTGAGTTGAATGATATACCATTGCTTGGTAGGAAGTACACATGATGTAATGCTCAGGAGGGGAGAAATGGAGTAGGATTGATAGGGTCCTGTTAAATCCTGAGTGGTTGCAAAGATTTAACTTCAAGCTATGGGATCTTCCTAGAACTTGTTCTGATCACTGCCCACTCTTGTTAATGGAAGATGAGAGGGATTGGGGGCCAAGACCCTTCAGGTTCATTAATGCATGGATTATGCACCCATGTTTCCCTCTGTTATGGAAAAATTCTGGACTGAAAAAAGGATTACTGGAGTGTTGGGTATATTCTTCTTCATAAGCTAAAATTGCTTAAGGGGGAGCTGAAAAAATGGAACTCTGAAGTTTTTGGAAATGTAGCTACAAAATTAAAGGAGGCAGAGGAAGAGCTGCATGGCATCGACATTACTGCAGAAGACAGAACCTTGTCTGAATCTGAAAAGAACAGAAGAAGGGAGGTAACAGGGGAGGTATGGAAGCTTAGTAGGATGCTGGAAAGGATTTGGCATCAGAAGTCTAGAGTAAACTGGATCTTGAATGGGGATAGGAATACTAAGTTTTTCCATGTTATGGCTAGTAGCAGAAGGAATAGAAACTCAATCAATTCTATCTCAATTGATGGAGTTGTCATGCAGGAGCCAGCTACTGTACGACTTGCAGTCTTACAGCACTTTAGGAGGCAGTTCACGGAAAGCTGGGCAATTAGACCAACTCTGGGAGGCACCTTTAAGTCAGTTGCAGCTAGTGACGCATTTTCTGACCTGGAAGCTGCTTTCTCTGAATGTAAGGTAAGGGCAGCTATCATGGACTGTGATGGAAATAAGGCTCCAGGCCCAGATGGTTTTAATCTCCTATTTTTTCAGAAATTTTGGAAGTTATTGAAATCTGAGGTGTTGCATTTCATGAGGGATTTTCATACCACTTCCAAGCTCTCATTTGGAATTAACAGTTCTTTCATCACTCTTATTCCTAAGATTGATAATCCTAATGGAATAGTTGATTTTAGACCCATTAGTTTGGTGGGGAGTATGTACAAGATTCTCTCAAAAGTTCTTGCTCATAGGCTTAAGAGAGTGCTCCCTGAAGTTATTGGGGATTCTCAGTCTGCTTTTTTAGGTGGGAGAAGTATACTTGATGGAGTTTTTATTGCAAATGAGATTGTGGATGGATGGAAAAAAGCTAGAAAGAAAGGGATTGTTATTAAGCTTGATTTTGAAAAAGCGTACGACTCAATTAACTGAGAATTTCTATTTTCTATGTTGGCCAATTTTGGGTTTGGGGCAAAATGGATTTCTTGGATGAGGGCATGTGTTTCCACAGCAAGGTTGTCTGTTCTTGTGAATGGTTCACCAACAGAAGAGTTTTCTCCACAAAAGGGTCTTAGACAAGGTGACTCTCTATCTCCTTTTTTATTTATTATAGTGGCAGAAGGGCTGAATATATTGATGCACAAAGCTCATGAACAAGGGTTCATTAAGGGGGTAAAAGTTGGGGCGAAGGAAGTGATGATTTCTCATCTCCAATTTGCGGACGATTCGATGTTGTTTTGTGAGGCTGACTTGGAGCAAATAGTTCATATAAAGAGGGTCCTAAGATGTTTTGAAATACTTTCTGGAATGAGGATAAACTTTCATAAGAGTGTAGTGTGTGGTGTAGGTGTGGATGTTGAGGACTTGAAATCCTGTGCTGATATTCTAAATTGCAAGGTCCAAGGGTTACCAATGAAATTCTTGGGCCTTCCATTAGGTGCTAATCCAGGTAGGAAATCAACCTGGAAGCCAGTGTTGGATAAGGTTAAAGCTAGGTTGGCGGGTTGGAAGAGAAGAACTCTATCGTTTGCAGGCAGGTTAACGTTGATCAAGTCTGTCCTATCTAGTCTACCTATTTACTATCTTTCTCTGTTCAGAATGCCCAATGGTGTTGTTAGAGAAATTGAAAAGCTCCAAGCTGCTTTCCTGTGGGGAGGTAATGATCTGAAAAGGAAAGTCCACCTAGTAAAATGGGCTGAAGTGACAAAAAGTAGGGAGCAAGGTGGACTGGGAATTAGAAGAATCAAGGATGTCAATTCTAGCCTTCTCCTTAAATGGTGGTGGAAATTTGGGAAGGAAGTAAATGTTCTATGGAGAAGGTTGTTGTGTAGCAAATACAGAATTGAGGAGGGTAGCTGGATCCCATCTGCGAGCTTGTCTCATAGTCACTCTAGATTGTGGACTGATATTATCACAGTGGCAAAGCATCATCAACAGTTAGTGGAGTTCTATGTAGAGAAGTTTCGGTTAAGGATTGGGAATGGGAAAAGGATCAAGTTTTGGCATGATTGTTGGCTTGGCAGCAGATGTTTAAAGGCTGAGTTCCCTAGACTCTTTAGTTTGTCTATGGATAAACGGGGATCACTCTTCAGCTTCTATGATAGGAGATCTACTGTGGAGGAGTGGAATTTTAACTTTAGGAGAAACCTCTATGATTGGGAAAAGGATGAAGTGTATAGATTGGTTGTTGTTTTAAAGGATGCCCCTTCTTTACGCATTAATGTGGAGGACTGTGCTACATGGAATGGATCAGATGGCTGCCTCAAGGCATCTGTTTTGTACAAGTTCAGTGACTCTCCTTTTGGCCCTCATCTGTCTTTAGGTAAGTTTGTGTGGAACAATGTTTTACCTCCTAAAGTCCAGTTTTTTGGCTGGTTAGCTTGGAGGAATAGAGTGAAAACTAGAGTTTTTCTCCATCATATTGGTATTCTTAATAGTAGTGCTTCAATACTTTTTGCCTTTTGTGACAATGAGAATGAATCTGCTGCCCATGTGTTGCTGCATTGTCCTTTTTCCTGGAAAGTTTGGACAGATTTGTTACAATGGTGGGGGTGCCTGTGGGTGGTGCCTAGGTCTGTTGACTGTTTGTTTTACTGGTGGCTAGGTGGCCAATTTAAGAAAAAGGTTAGGAGATTATGGAGGGTTTTACCTCTGATTGCTCTATGGTCCATTTGGAAGTTGAGAAATGATTGTGTATTTAATGGAGTGCAGCCTTGTGGAGTAGACCTTGGTGAGCTTATTAAGGTTCGATTTGCCTTATGGAGTAAGGCTTCCCGGTTAGGAAATATGTACTCTGTTAATGATTTTATCAATAACCTTGATCAGGTAAAGGCATGTGTCTGAAGGAGTTTGCAGCTGGTAGTGTCTTTCTGCTGTTTGCATCTGCTAGCTGTAGTGTGATTCTGCTATGCATCTGCTAGTCTATCTGAGGGGGTTACAGCTGCTAGTGTTTGCTATTCTGCATCTGAGCAGCAGAGCATGCTCTGCATCTGAGCAGCAGAAGCATATGTTTCCTGGTTGCAGTTGCTGCTAGAGGATGTTGGAGGGGAGTCTGTATAGGTTGGCTTGCTGCTGTGGGAGTCTGCATAGGTGGCTTGAATGTAGTTGATTAGTGTTCGTGTTGCTGGGTCCACTTGTTGATGCTGCTGGGTTAAATGTGCTGCTGGGTGTTAGTCAGTGTGGATGATGCTGTTGATGCTGCTGGGTTAAATGTGCTGCTGGGTGCTAATGCTGTTATCAGTTGTTTGCTACTGGTTTTCTACTTCTGCAGATTTGGTGTGGGTTTTCTACTATCAGTTGCTTGCTCTGCTGTCTGCTTTGCTAGAATTGGGTATGCACCAAGATGGTGGTTTGTTTGCTGGATGAGCTACTGGTTTGTTTGCTACTTCTACAGATTTTTCTACTGCTGTTGTGCTGTTGAGCTTTCTGCTGGTTGTATTTGTGTATGCTTGGTGTATGCTGTTGGTATTATAGCTGTTTGTAGGTGGATGGCTGTGTGCCTCTGTCAATTGCAGGTGGATGGCTGTGTGCCTCTGTCCAGTTTTACACCAGTCTTGTTTTGCTGCGAGGATTGGAGTTGCCTAGTTTTAGCACTTTTTGGGGTTGCACACTACTGGTTGCTAGTTGAGCTTGATGGTTGTTAGTATGACCTGTAGTCCCTAGTCCGATAGTTGAGACTAGGGCTGCAAACGAACCGAGTTGTTCATGAACAAACTCGAGTTCGGCTCGTTAAAGCTCGTTCAAACTCGGCTCGAATAATAAACGAGCCGAGCTCGAGCTTAAATTTCAAGCTCGATTAATAAACGAGCCGAGCTCGAGCTGGTATTGCTCGACTCGACCAAGCTCGCGAGCCTAAAAATAAAAATATTAATTTTTTATTTTTATATTATAGAATATATATATATATTATATATATATATACATATTATATATTATAATAAAATATTAATATATTATATCATATTTATTAAATTCAAATATTTTAATTGGTCCAGCAGTGGTCCATCAATGTTGCTTATTATTTTAATATAAAAAGCATTCCTTTGCTTTTGCTTCGTTGACAGTGCACCACTTTTATAAGCATCATTAGCACATAGATGCTTCCTCTGTGAACGATGTGGGACTAAAGAGAGAACAAAAACATTGTGTGTTTGGTGCCTTTGTTTAAAGTCCCACATCGGCTGTAAAATGCATTTTCAGGTGGACAGGTTTCTATATAAATGCAGTCTGCAAAGGCTTGGCTAGTTATTTTCTTTGGCTCTCTCTTGGCATAACGAGCCATCACGAGCCGAGCCCGAGTTCTTTAAATTTTAGACGAGCCGAGCTCGAGCCAAGGTATTGTAGCTCGTTTCGAGCTCGAGCCGAGCTTGAACACTTTATAAATAAGTCGAGCCGAGCTCGAACATTGTAAAACTCGGCTCGGCTCGGCTCGTTTGCAGCCCTAGTTGAGACTCTGCTGGCTGCTGGTTGCTGGTTGTATTTGTGCATGCTTGGTGTCTCTGCTGGCTGCTGGTTGTTTTTGAGTGGCTGCTGGTTGTCTCTGCTAGCAAGATTGGATGGTCTGAACTGCTGCTGAATCTGTTGTGTGATGGGTTGCTCCTTGGATGAATTTGTTTAGTTCTGCTGTTGCTAGTGTTTTTATTTTCTTTCTGGGCATGGATTCTCTCCATCCCTTTGTGGTTGAGCTCGCAGATGATTGAGCTTTCTTCTCGGTGCCAACCTAGTTGGGATTGGGTTTGTTAGCTATGATGCGCTTTTGCTCTCCCACCTCTTTATTGATGTTCATCTCATATGTTTTTGTATGTTATTTGTCATCAATAAAGTTCTCTTTTGCTGATCAAAAAAATATATATAATTTTATATATTTATTATATGTTGTATATATCAATATATCATTCAATATAATAAAAAAAATATAATATAACACTTATTTATAAATTTATATTATATTCTAAGTTATTTAGTTCAATCTTTTAATTAGTTTCATGTGTGCCTAATCGGTGGACACGTATGTTTAAGTAAAGGACACAAGTGTCTGAAAAGTATCCGGATCTAAAAAAAAAAATTAAAAAAATAAAATACATTTTGACAATTGTTGGACACGTGTCGAGAAGTGTCCAACAAATGTTGGTGTCTGACACGAACACGATATAGATACGTCACATTTTTAGAAGTGTTCGTACTTCTTAGTATATGATCCACCATCAAAACTAACCATAGATACTCTTTTCTAACATGTCAATACAAAAATAAATAAATAAATAAAGAAAAGAAAAATAAATAAATAAATAAAAGAATGAAGAAAATACTCTTATATAATAAGTACTTTAATTATTATTGATTGCTGCCATGTGATCCCTGTACAAAGGATTGAACTATATATTACAATGCATAACACAACCATATAACTACACAAATTAAAAACATAAATAGTTTGCAAGACTGAACCATACCGAGAACTATAGATAATAATAAGTACTTTAATTAAAAAAAAATATAGTATTGATTACATAGTTTTACACCAGCTAGAACTTTAGTTATTATATCATAAAATTACTAGAACCATGGCAATGCAAAGTCTATGCCACATTCCACTGCAGTACTACTGATTTAACGGCGCGCACGCTTCTCAAGGACCTTCGGTGCTGGGCTCCTTTTTGGTGTCAATATCACAGGTTCCATACCCTACAAAGTGACATGTAGATATATATGCCTAATGTTTTACATTGAATAAAAATTAGATAACAAAAAAGGCAATCATATAGCAGATGAGTGGTTTTGTTGTATTGTACTAAAATTTTGATCCAAGTGACAAAAGTATGTATTCACACTGAAAGAATAAATAGGAAGCATAACCAATCATTACACCTTATTTCCAATTTTCATTTTCAGAATTTTTTTTTTTTTAAATAGTTTCATTCTTTTATTTTGTTTTTGTGCCCACCAATAAGTATTTTGTAGTTCAGTTAACACATTTTAATCAACTAACAATTGTTAATAGTAATTTTAGTTTTGGCAATAGTCAACAAATATTTGAAAATTTAAAGCAGAAATAAAGATTTGCATCAATAATGACAATTTTCATTAAATCTTGAATAGATAGAACCAAATATTCCTGTAACTAGTACGGAAAATTGATCAACCTTAAGAAAAAAATGGCAAAAGTAATGATTGGTATCTGTTGCAAATACTCTTACGCAAAAGTGATTTCTTTAGTAGCGGTTTTGATGACGGTGTAATTGAAGAATCTTAGAAAAATTATGACAAAAATGTAGATTCACAATGAAAAGGGCAAAATTAGTTAGTCCTAGGTGGAACCAAAATTTGGTCCAACAAAGTATGACAAATTAATAACTGAGAATATGACACAAATGAAGATTTTTATCGACAACATTGATTGTAAAGTATCTGATAATTTCAACAAAAACTATGATTTGCATTATTAACTAAAATTTAGTTACAACCTATCACAGCTCAAGCTAAAATTAGTCCAAAAGAGTGTAAGAAATTGATAAATCATAAAAAAATATGACAAAATTAGAATTTGTATAGATAATTAATGGCAACATTAGTAGAATTGTAAATAAATTAAAGTTAGCCCAAAGCAGAATAAATAAATGGCCAAACCATTACAATAGTAACAACTAGTTTATTTAAATCACAAGAAAAAGGCTTGTTTTACCCACATTGAAAAAATTATAAAAAATAAAAAATAAATTGATTCC
Organism: Camellia japonica; assembly: GCA_030407325.1. Taxonomy (NCBI): domain Eukaryota; kingdom Viridiplantae; phylum Streptophyta; class Magnoliopsida; order Ericales; family Theaceae; genus Camellia; species Camellia japonica. The sequence goes on along the minus strand of JAPPVO010000016.1, from coordinate 139,598,276 downwards.
ATAAATTGAAACATGTTAAAGTTTTGTCAAGAAGTAATCATGTAATGTTTTGTACTACTTAAAGGGGAAGAAAACCTAACTAAATACATATTAAAAATGATTATATATATTCTTTCACAAATCTAAAAGGCCATTTAGAGAGAAAAATTGAGAAGCAATTATCAAAACTACCCGCATAAACGTAGAACCAAAAAAAAAATAGTAAATACCTATATTTTTGTTTGGGTAAGTTAAAAGTTTCATTCCAAAGCAAAGCAACTAATAAAACTTATGAAAACAAATAAAATAAAAAATCCAAAACTCAAGATTACAAGAGTATAGCCCTTCTAAAGATGCGATCAGAAATTCCCCCAAAAGCTAAAAAATAGTAAATCTCTTCTTAGCAATTAGAAATGATTTCCATATATTTGAGATATGATTACCCAATTAAGTGCCACATCAATGATAAAGTACACCAACTATTAATTAATGGTGCCTTGGATGGAGAAGATTAAGCCTTTATTTTCCCACAAATAAGATCCAGCCAAACCCCTCTAACTCTAACACAGATGCATTGCTGGATCTAACAGCTTTTAACTGGGTTTAAAAAAAAAAAGGAAAATATTATAAGTCTCAAATTTTCTACTAAATAAATGACTAAATGTCTTACATAAGTGTAAGGTCCGCAAAATTTGAAGTTTTAAAATTGCGGATCCCACACTGAGACATTTGATCATTTGTTTGGTAAAAAATTAGGTATGTCTAACAACACCCTTAAAAAAATGCCAATATATATTTGTTAATCAAATTGGCTTTCTAGAAATCATTATTAATTGTGGCTAATACATAATTCTACCACCACCGGCTTTGCTACCCACAAATTTTTTTCAATAGTTCTTTCGCAAGATGTGTATTTAGATGCTCAAGTATATCTGTCACTGTCTTTTTCTCTTCTTTTTTTTTTTTTTAACAACCGAAGGCACAGCTGTTGGCATATCGAACACTGTTTCGATGAATAACAACATCAACAGTTCAAGAAAGAGAGGGGCATTACCGCCATGAAAATTTTCTCAGCTTCCTCTCTGGTATGGGAATTAATCACTTTCATGGCAGCCTCCTGTAAAATAAAAACAATAAAAGAAAAAAAAAAAAAATAGCCCAAAACTTAGGATTAAAGAAAATCTCAAAATCAAAAGACTGAATATATATATATATAGATATGGTGGTTGACAAACCCTAAGTGCATTGATTTGCTCATGGGACAAAGTTAAAGGCTCTTCAAGTGAGGGCTGCCCCTCAAGTTTGGCAACAGAAGGAGAGGGTGATAGTTTCTCCATTCTCTTCTTTAAGATAACACTTTGAGAAAAATTGGAAAAGAAAATTTTGTGTTGGGTTTTGAGGGTAGTGAGGATAATTGTCTGTCTTCATATAGGAGAAAATCAAACTTTTTTTTGTTTTCTGTTTTTTTGGTTTTTTTGTGCTAAAGCTTCGGTGCGAATGGCAAGCATGAGGAGAGAGAAGAAAAGAAAGTTTACACAGATGGCGATCGACATGCAAATGCAAGAGAAGGGAGTGATATAGAGATTGTAACAGTCTTGCTTTGTGTCATTCTCCGGAATCCCCATTTCATGCATTTGTAATTTGTAACTCTCTCTCTCTCTCTCTCTCTCTCTAGGGTTACTTTAAACTTGTAACTGAAATCAACCATTGGAGACCAAGCTTGGATGGATCTGAGAAAAGAGCAAAAGCCAGAGAGCTTGGTTTGTAAATAGAGCCATATAGACAAGGGGAAATTACCTTCAGTGCTATAAGGTCACGTTTGTTTCGCTCTATAGGCAGTGGGCCCTATGTAGCCCATATTTTGTTGATAAAAACAGAAGGGGATTGATAGTCATAGGAGTATGAATACCCTCGTATGGAGGGATTGGCTTGGCTAAATTTTAAGTGGGATTAAGAAAATAGTGAGGAGATTGAATTTATTTTATATAAAAAATTTATTTTTTAAATTTTATATTTTTTACCAAGTGCATTGGTTTGTTTTAATATTTGTTCTAATTTTTTTAATATAGAAATAATTTATTTATTTATTTTATATAAAAATAATTTAATAATTTCATCACTAATTATCTCTATACTATTATCAAAACAAATACACTTTTACTTAATCCCCTCACTAATAATCCTCACATTAACAATCTCTTCACTAATAATCATTTTACTAATAATCTCATCCAACCTAACCCGCCAAACAAACGTGGCCTAAAAGTATTACATATTAATGAAAAACATTCATAATTGCTATTATTTCCAAAGTCTCAATTTGTTGGTCTTTTTTCAGGCTTCAACTTTTTAAGGGGGCATGTAATCATTAAATTTAAATTTTAAAATATTTTTTCATAATATTTCTATCTTTTTAAATGTTTGATATATTTATAATTACTTAAAATGGTTAGTTTTGGAAAATCTTTTTTTTTTTTTTTTGACTTTTAAATAGGACTATCATTTTGGGACATCCCAAAATAAAATACTGGGCCAACAAAATGAGATAGAGAGAGTAATATTTATAATATTTAACACTTTTTTGTAATTATTTCTTCTACCTTATTTTCTCTATCAACAAAACAAACAATAGAAAAAAGTAAATGTTATACCTAAAAAAATATTGGGTTAATTACACTTTTCATTCTTATAATTTGATTCAAATTTCACTCTCTATAGTTTTAAATTGAACAATTTGATCCCTACTCTTTAAGTGGTTTTAGTTTGATCTTTTCATCCAATTTGAAAGTTAATATTAACAATATTTAGACATTTGTCAATTTTCTAAACCATACAAGTAGACAAAATTTAAACGGAAAGACCAAATTAAATTAAACTTAAAGGATAGAAATCAAATTATTCAAAAATAAAATTTAAATTAAAATATAAAGGTAAAAAGTATGATTAATCCATTAATATTTTATGGGTGGCATGAGTAAAAAATTTTAATTGATAACGATGTCACAATCTTACTCATTAAAGTGACTTTAATTTTTTCTTATGCTTATTTTCAACTATTTATTCTTGCCAAGCCTTTTTTTTTTTTTTTTTTCTCTTTTTGGATTGTGGGAAAAATTAAACACAGTTGAATTGGCAAAACTAAACAATGCAGCTAGGGAAGGTAAAATGTCCCGATCTGCCGAGTTCCCGACTCTCCCGACCCTCCCGATCCTAATGGGATGAGTTTGGGAGTGTTGAATAAGGTAGAGTCAAATTTAAAAAAGCTTTTAAAAAATCTGATTGAGTTCTGGTCAAAGACAGAGGAGAGTATTTTTTTAAGTGAACTCTTTCTGAGTCCCTAATATACAAATAAATAAATAAATAATAATATTACATATATATGTAATATATGTATAATATATTGTTAAATTTTTATAGAATATATATAATATCTATTGAGCTTTTATTATGTTACATATATATAATATAATTTTAATATATGTATAATATGTAATATGTTTTTTTAATTATAAATAATATTTTCTAATGTTAATTATTAAATTAATAGTATTGTTAAATTTCTTATTATGTTACACATCTATAGGGTCGAGGATACATTTGTGGGGGCTTGGAGGCTCGGCAGATATCCTACCCGTTCTCATCCGTAAGTGCAGCTTCTCTAATGCTCCTCTGGGTCTTAAGGAGCAACTAATAAGATAGTTAGAATTAAATGCTTCAATGGATTACAATATCATTCACTTTCCGTAGAATCTAGTAACATTTAAGGCTCTTCAATGCCTCTACCATCAATCACTTCCATATATATTAAGTAATGTTAGGCTTTTTAAAAGATTTATTAAAATTTTTATTAAATATTTTATATGAGTGTGGGATTTGTATGAGACTCATATATGGTGTGAACTTCACACCCATATAAAATATTTGATAAAAAATTTAATAAATCTTTTACGATGTCTAGCATTTTCCTAAATTAAGGCTTAGGCTTATCTCATATGAGATTTCAAGATGGGAGAATTTCATAAATTTATAGCCTACCACGAGTCTCATTTTAATTATCTGAATCGTTCATTTTGTAAGATGATTAATACATAATATTCATAAAAAAATTTAGATCAATTCAATAATCATAACATTTTATTTTATAGCATTTGTCCCAAAAAAATCGATGGTTTATTTTAAAAATATATTTGTCATCTATTTTTTTAGATATAAATACAATAAAATGAAAAATTACAATTATTGAATCGAACAATTTTTTTTCATGAATATTATAAATTGAAATCTCTACAAAATAAACGGTTCAAATCATCGAAATAAGACTCGTGATAGGTCATTTGGCCACCAAGCCTCTCTTAAGGGACAGGTCTTGGGTTCCACTCTGCAGGTGGAATAGGAGGGCAATTGGGAGTGGAATATGATGGCAATATTTTTTTGCAAGGTGTATAAGTGTGTGTTTTAACTCTCCTGATGTGTTAATCTAACAAATAACCATTAACTTTCGCCAATCAAAAAAAAAACTAGGTGTCCGCCCACCTGATGAGTGTATTGTTAAATTTGAAATATATAAATTTTGATTTTGATTTCAAAGTATACTTTTGGGGTGTTTGCTAACATGATTCAGCACTTAAAACTGAATGCAATAAGTGAGAATCAATTAAGCCCATTTGATAACCAAAATTGATATAGCTTAAAATTTTAAATATCTCTTAAAATATAAGCTAAAACTTAACAAAATTTTAAGTCATGTGAAACTTTTTTAATTCTAACTGTATTTATAAATAGTAAACGTGAGTATCGATATACATGATTATAAACTCACCACCAGCACTATTACCACCACCATCATCGCTACTGCTACCACTATCGCTATGTCACCGCCACCACTACCACGACCACAATCACTATCATTACTAGCAGTATCGCCACTATTACAACTACTACTACTGCTACCACCACCACCATCCCTACCGCTACTACCACCACCACCACCACCACCACCATTACCATCTTCTTCATCACTATTAGCATTGTTGCCATAAGCACCACCATCATTTTAATATCACCATCACTACCATGTTGCCGCCACCGCCACCGCCACCGCCACCGCTACCGCCCCCACCACACAACCACTATCAATGCTACCACTACCACTATTACCACCATCACCAGTACTACCACTACCAGTACCGCCACTACCATCACCATCATACCACCACTACCACCACTATCACCACAATCACAATTTAAAAATTGACATATACAATTTAAAAATAATAAATTTTAAATTTGATTTTATTTATATCAAACAATTTATTTTTAGCTCAACACTTAAATTTTTATTAAATGGTTTCTCAGTTTAAAATATTCAACATTCAATTTTTAATTTTTAGTTTTTAATTTCCAATTTTATCGAACACCACGATACTGTGTGTCACTTAAATGATAAAATTTTGCCTATCTGACCAAAGATTTTGATTTCAAATTTCAATCTCTCTTTATATAATTTTTTATTTTAAATAAGATAACCTCAAAGGCAATATGAAGACTTATTTTAGAGCATCATTATCAAGTTTATTGAGCATCTCCAGCAATGATAGTCAAAATAGCTATTTAAAATTTTACTTTACTATTTTAGTTAGTTATTTTTTTAATATACACTCCAACAAGGCTATCTACTTTAACTATCTTTTATTAAAATATTATTATAATTTAGATATCTTCTATTAAAATATTCTTAAAAACAAAAGTTTGAATTAAAAAAGGATAAAAAAAATTCAGAGCTAGTGCACAGTACCTCGTCTTTCCTAGCGAGGTACTGTAGCAAAATGTTGGTTTGGCTTCACAGTAGCTAGGTTGCTGGAGAAGAAATTTATGATCATTGGCTGGCTATTATACAATTTTTGGTGAAATGCATAGGCTGCTGGAGATGCTCTTAGAGCCTTCTCTTAGTTATCTTATAGCACAAAATCATAGGTCTCGTTTGGACAGTTAGATATTTTAGTAAGCTATTTTAGTTTTTGATTATTTTAGTAAGCTAAAATATTTGTATTTAGGAATATGGTTGCTTTTTTTATAGTTGGATGTGATATTTATAAGTGAAAATGTGAAATAATTATAGATTTAATTTGATATTTTGTCTTATTGATTATTTTAACCTATTTTGTCTTTTTGTGAATTTTAGCCTAAAAAACCAAAAAAAGCCTTTGCCAAACAAGGTCATGAAAACACATTTCATCAAACTCAATTCTTAACTAGCTATTTTAGGTAAACATCAAACCAGTAGCAACATGCAGTTAGGAAAAGATGACTCAACAAATAAAATAAAAAATATAAAGTTTGTTGAAAAATATATTTAAAAAGATCGTTGACTAAATTGAAAAAATAGACTTTTAATTAAAATTTAACTAAAAATTTAACAATCTTAGCCTTTGTTTGGGAAGAGTTAAAATAGTCTGGCTTTTTGGTTTTTTAACTATTTTAGTCTGGCTTTTTCAACCTCGTTTGGTTTTTATTTTTAATTTTTGATTTTTAATTTTTGTGAGAGAAAAAATATAATAATTATGATTTGAATGTGACATTTTATCTTATTAACTTATATAATTAATTTTATCTTTCATATTTTTTTAACCCAAAAACTAAAACCAAACATAGCTTTAATAGATATGCTCTTAAATAGGCTAACCTCGTTAAAGGCAATATTATGGCATGTTTCATGAATTCCTATTTATACCACATATCACTTTTTGGAGGTTCACTTGCCTCCGCCCCTAGGAACTCAAACCTAGGAGCTCTTTTGAGTTCCTGTTTGTGCCACATACCACTCACTGAAAGTTCACTCCCCTCCGCCACTTAGGAGCTTATGTGTTAGATATAATCCTGTACCTTGACTCTTAAAATAATAAGAATAAAATATAATAAATTATATTGATAGTTGCTGTATTTTAACTTTTATGTCATTTTAAGTCCCTTTTATTTTAATAAGTTTGATTTTTGAGAGGGTAATTTGTACAGATAAATTGAGCCGAGCTGGATGAAGGGCCATTTTGGGTCGCATTGCGAAAGGCCAGGTAAAATAGCCATAAAGTTACTCCGGTCCGAAGAAGAAGCGTTGGAGTTAGACCGGTCACACAGCCGTGGTGATTAGCCCAGTCACATAAGGTATGATTTCTACTTCGGTTGAGTAGTGTAGTGTTAATGTTTCGGTCTTCAGTAATTGGTTCGGTCGTGGCATGTGGAAACCGAGGTATGCTAAGTCCTGTGAAGGACTTGGTTTTGAATATAGTTCGGCTCAACTCTCTTATGAATAGCTCGGTCTCAGCATGGGTAAGCCGAGGTAAGGGAAAGGAAAGTAAGGGCCAAACTAGCAGTTACTCCGGTCATTTTGGAGTCCGGCCGTGATAAAACCATCTCACTTGGTTTAAGCAGTGAGGGGGGTGTTGAAGGATAAGCATTATCCTTCAGGAGTATGAATCCTAGGAGAACTCTACATGGAAGAGTAAGAGTCCTACTAGGATTGTGCCACACGAAACCTATAAAAGCTCACCAACATCACCTATGGAGAGGTAACACAACTTTGTTTTCTGAATACACAGAGCTTTTGTCTATTTGTCAAGCTTACTGACTTAGGCATCGGAGAGATTTCCGGCACACACCCGCCGGCTAGCTCACGTTCGTATTTTCAGGTGATAAAGCGACGTCGTACAGAGGAACGCAGACTTGATCAACAGGATTATACGAGAAGGTTTATTTCTTTCCCGTACAATTGGCGCTGTCTGTGGAAAAACAGACAAGAACAACCTCTTGGTCAAGCTTTTCCTCTCAAAAATCAATGGCGAACAACGAAGAGTTACCGCAGTCCGCCCTTGACGGACTAACTCTAGAAGAGGGTGCAAGGCGCGAAGGCCTACCCTTGGTTACTCCCATGGCGAACCTGGAACCACAAAGACAAAATTCCATGAGGGATGCAAGGGGACGAAGGCGGAATAACAGCCCCCATCACTCTCGTTCGCAAAGCCCAGAAAGACAAAGACGCAGAATTGATCCTCAAACTTTAGAGGATCGCGTCAAGGAACAAGACGAACTAATCCGTCGGATGGCGGTGGACATGGAATCTCTAAAGCACCAAGTGAAGGGAAAAGGAGTGGCGACAGGAGAGGGGCGCACAAGCAAGACGTCCCATCGCCACTCGGAGAATCGTAGCAGGAATACCACACCCTCACAAGGAGAGAGCAAAAGCCTCAGGACAAGCGATACCCAATCCAGGTCCTCCAGAACTCGTCACTCCAGGTCTGAGAGGACGAGATCTGAGAGGTCGTATACTGAGGGAAGCACATATTGGCCCTCGCATACGCACCAAACGAGATCCAGACAGACAGAGTTACCCAGATCGTCCGACCTACGAACCGTGCTAGAAGAGAAGGCGCGGTGGAAGGAGGACGCCAGGGAGCGCGATCCACACAGAGTTTCTGCCTTACAGCGGTTGGCTCCTCGGACGCATGGAAGCGTCGAGGTTGGAATGCCAATACCGCGCCCCGCCTACGAACCGGCAGACAAGGCGTTGGCAAGGCTGCAGACCTCACCATTTGTCCCAGCAATCGAGAACGCGCCCCTACCTTCAGGCTTCCTACAGCCCAAATTCACCACGTACGAGGGGAAGACGGACCCTTACTCTCACTTAAGCCACTTCCGCCAGGTTATGGCGGTATATCGGCGCAATGAGGCCTTGATGTGCATCCTATTCCCCTCAAGCCTTGGTGACCTAGGCTTGACTTGGTTTGAGAAACTTCCGGAAGGCAGCATAGCCTCCTGGGCACAGTTGGCGGAAGCGTTTGTTACAAAGTTCCGAACAAACACCAAAACACCTGTGGAGATCGACCAATTACTCTCCATCGACATGGGCAACAAGGAGACCCTAAGATCCTATAACAGTCGCTACTGGGAGACCTTTAACTAGATTGGAGACTGTCCCACCAATCTCGCCATTGCACAGTACAAAAGAAGCCTTCCAATCGGAAACAGATTAAGGGACTCTATCACCATGACACCGCCCCTCACCATGGAAGCCCTGATGGAGAGAGTGTATCAGCACATCAGGGTGGAAGAGGATGGCGCACGCGCCAAAGCAAAATTCGGCACGACCGCAGTACCAGAAAAGAAGGCCTCAGCAAAGGTCAACGCGGTAGACCGTCCGAACAGAAACGGACGTGGCAGAAGAGACAACGGAGAAGACCAGGACAAGAGATAGTTGAGAGTCCGCACTGCCATAACCACGGTATTCAAAAAACCAATCTACCAAATACTTAGCGAGATTCGAGACGAACCTTTCGTCAAGTGGCCAACCAAGCTTGGCGAAGCTCAGAAGGATTACGATGACAGATCACGGTGCACCTTCCATAAAGAAAAGGGGCACCGCACTGAGAACTGCACACCATTAAGACAGCACCTGGAAGAGTTGGTTGCAGCAGGTCACCTCGACAAATACATCGAAGGAGGGGCGCAACCAGCCCCCCAGGACCATAACAACCCCAACGGAATGCCGAACGACGCCCCACCTCAAGGCATTATCAATGTGATACATGGAGTCTTTTGAACCTGAGCGTGTATGCGAGCTCAAAGGATCAATCAAAAAGGCTGAGCACTTAAGAGAGATGCTGAGTGCCCAACCTGCAGTCAAAAAGGGGAAGACTGAGGCCACGAATGACATGTCTTTTTCGGATAAAGACTTGGCAAGGATATACTGCCCTCACAATCATGCCCTGGTCGTCACTCTCCGAGTCAAGGATTTTGACGTCAAGCGGATTCTGATTGACCAGGGTAGTTCATGTGAAATCATGTACTACGAAACATTCAAGCAACTGAAGCTACAAGACAAAGACTTGGCACCTGCCGTATCTCCCCTGATTGGATTCAACTCCATGCCAGAATGGCCCGTCGGCAAAATAATCCTCCCAGTCAGAGCAGGGAGTATGACAAAACAAGTGGAGTTCTGGGGGTTTGAAGGTCCCCTCCACTTAAACATTATTGGGCAGGACATGGTTGCATGCCATGCGCTCGGTGGCGTCCTCCTACCACCAAATGATGCGGTTCCCCAACGACGCCGGAGTAATTGAGGAGGTCTATGGCGACCAGATCATGTCAAAACAATGCTTTGTCACAGTGAATGGCAGCCGCGTTGCCAAAGGATACGTTCATTCGGTGGAGGAACCTGAGAGTAATGAACTGTTCGCAGATGTGGCAAAGCGGCCAGTCAGAAAGCGGTGGAAGACTTGGTGGGAGGTCAGAATAGATGAAAAGAACCCGGATAAGTTCTTTTACTTGGCTCGTCGTTGTCCAGCACTGAGAGATTAGAGGTCTTGGAATTCTTGACCTCTAACATCGAAGTGTTCGCCTGGACTCCATACGACATGCCAGGCATTGATCCAAGTTTCATCTGCCATCAACTCAATGTCCACCCATCCGCCAGACCAATCATTCAGCGCACCTGCAGATCGGCACTCCACCACGCCGAGATAGTGGCGGAAGAAGTGGGAAACCTGTTGGAGGCTGGGGCCATTAGAGAAGTGCACTACCCAAGATGGATCTCCAACACGGTCGTAGTACCAAAGAAAAATGGCAAGTGGCGCGTCTGCATCGACTACAAAACTGTCAACAAAGCGTGCCCAAAAGACAGCTTTCCTCTACCACGAATAGATCAACTGGTAGACCTAACGGCGGGGCACAACCGACTTAGCTTTCTGGATGCATACAGAGGCTACCATCAAATCGCCATGCATAAACCAGACCAGGAAGTGACATCCTTCACAACTCCAAGAGGACTATACTGCTACAAGGTCATGCCCTTTGGCCTAAAGAACGCAGGGGCGACATTCTAGAGAATTGTCACCAAGATGGTTGAGCATTGTTAGGCAGAACAATGGAGGCTTACATCGACGATTATGGTGGTCAAAAGCAAGGATGAGAATGACCATCTCAAGGACCTAGGTGGAATGTTTGAGATCCTAAAAGAGCATAAGACGCCTCAACGCGTCGAAGTGTGCATTCGGAGTAGGATCTGGCAAATTCCTAGGCTTCCTGGTGACCAACCGGGGTTATATAGAGGTAGACCCCTCCCAGATCAAGGCAATTCAGGATCTTGAGAGACCAAACTCAGTCAAAGAAGTGCAGCATCTCACCGGCATGGCCGCTGCGCTCAATCGGTCATAAGCCGGTCATCCGACAGATTACGACCATTCTTCCATGCTTTAAAGCCAAGTTGAGTGGGACGACGAATGCGACCGAGCTCTGGAAAGCTTGAAGGAATACATGTCTTCTCCACCATTACTTGTAACCCCAATACCTGGAGAAGAAAACTCTTCTGTACCTAGCAGTCTCACAATACGCAATTAGCGCAGTATTGGTTCGTGCAGAAGGAACCCAACATCTGCCCATCTATTATGTTAGCAAGACATTACTTGGACCCGAAACAAGGTACTTGCCACTGGAGAAACTGGCATTGGCCTTGATGATGGCCTCAAGGAAGTTGTCGCACTACTTTCACGCCCACACCATAGTTGTTCTCACAGCCTTCCCATTAAAAGCTTTGTTTGAAAGGGCGAACTTTTCTGGGCGAATTCTGAAGTGGGCAGTAAAGCTGGGGCAATACGACATCAAATTCCAACCCAGAATCGCAATAAAAGCTCAAGCATTGGCGGATTTTGTCGCAGAATTCACACCAGGAAGTCATCACATCTGCCCAGTCGACCTGACTGAAACAACCGAACTAGGGATGGAAGTGGACGCCGGAATAGCGCAACCCCTGATGCAATATACTCAGCCAGACGCCAAGGCAGCCCAAAACGAAGCTGGGAAGGAAGAAGCGAACCATGTAACACCAAGTCAAGACTCACCATCAGAGCAAGACTTGGTACAACCAGATGGCGAGGGGTAGACAGCAAGCATGGACCTTAGAGAAAACACCACCAACATGGAAGATCCCAAGGCATCATCCGATCCCTCCACTTGCTGGAAGTTGTTTGTTGGAGAGATGTGGAAGCTCTTCGTGGATGGAGCATCCAACCGACATGGAGCAGGGCTTGGCATAGTCCTCATCTCTCCAGACGGCCTAGTGGTGGAGCAAGCAGTCAACCTTGGCTTCCCAGCATCAAACAATGAAGCGGAGTATGAAGCACTTCTCGCAGGTCTCAAGTCAGCGTTCTACATGAAGGCCACCGAGCTAATGGTTTATAGCGACTCACAACTGGTGGTAAACCAAATATCTGGCGACTACGAAGCAAAGAATGACAAGATGGCCAAGTACCAAGAGTTGGTCAGAACAGAGATCAAAAAATTGAAGTAGTCAGGATAAAGCAGATCGGCAGAGAGGAAAACAGCAGAGCAGACGAACTGGCAGGCTTCACCTCAATGGCAGATACCTCCATCCCTCATCCACTACTGATCGACTATCTGCCTAGACCAAGCATTGAAGACCCAGAAGCAGAGGAGGTATGTTGTGCAGAGTTAGGCCCTTCTTGGATGGATCCCATCATACTGTTCCTGAAAGACGGCACCTTACCGGAAGAGAAGAAAGAAGCCAACAGAATAAGAGCAAAGGCACAGCGATTCTGGCTCTCTCCATCCTTGGCATTGTACAAAAAGTAGTTCTCAGGACCCTACCTAAAGTGTGTTCACTCCAGCAAAGTGGAAGCATTCCTTTTCGAAATACATGAGGGTGTATGCGGCAACCATCAAGGAGGAAGATCACTAGCATACAGAGCAATCTCACAAGGATACTGGTGGCCATATATGTAAGCAGACTCAGAAAAGTATGTCAAAAAATGCAAAAAATGTCAAAGGTTTGCGCACCAAATACACCAACCTGCCAGAGAACTTCTACCTCTCACTAGTCCATGGCCTTTCGCAATGTGGGGCTTAGACATAGTAGGGCCGCTTCCAACAGCACCAGGCAACAGGAAGTTCTTTCTTGCAGCAACCGACTACTTCACAAAATGGGTGGAAGCAGAAGCCTTGGCGTCAATCAAGGAAAAAGATATGAAAAAGTTTGTCTGGCAGAATATCATCACTCGATTTGGCATACCAAAGGCACTGATATCAGACAACGGCACTCAATTCGATGGTAGGATTTTCAGAGGCTTTTGTGAAGAGTACAAGATAGAGTTCTACAATTCTACACCGGCATATCCCCAAGCAAATGGTCAGGCAGAAGCATCAAACAAGGTAGTCTTGGATGGATTGAAGAAAAGGTTAGAGAGAGCGAAGGGCAAGTGGGCAGAAGAACTCCCTCATGTTTTATGGGCTTACCGCACCACACCTCGCCGATCAACAGGGGAAACACCATTCTCCTTAGCTTATGGCATGGAAGCTGTCATCCCATTAGAAGTTGGCCTCCCCACAATTCGAAGCGAAAACTTCGACCCAGACTTAAATGGCGAAGCCATAGCTTTGGAGCTCGACCTTGCGGAAGAAAGAAGAGACAGAGCATTGGTTCACATCGCCTCCTACCAACAAGAACTGTCCAGAAAGTATAACAAAACCGTGCATCCAAGGCAATTCAAGATCGGAGATTGGGTACTGCGCAAAGTAATGGGAAATACCGTGGTACCAGGAGATGGCAAGCTAGGGCCTAACTGGGAAGGACCTTACAAAGTGGTCGGATTAGCAGGTAAAGGGGCATACCACTTAGAGGATGAGGACAGCAAAGCAATTCCCAGGCCATGGAACACTGCCAATCTCAAGTTGTTTTATTTTTAGCTTTTTTTTTTCTTTTAAGTATGTGTAATTCTTTACTTTCTCAATAAAACAAATCGATTCTTTTTCAGTATAATTGTTTTCAGTAGAAGGTAACTTTAGTATGTTAGGAGCATTGTAAACATAGTTAGCTGGAATAACCAACTATGACCCTTCCTAAGCCCAGGATAAGGATCTAGGCTGCAGGACGTTTGGTCGGAATAACCAAACACCGTATTCTAAGTTGGCTGGAAAAACCAACCTAGAGGTTGGCTGGATTAAACCAACACCCCTCCTAAGCCCAGGATAAGGATCCAGGCTGCAGGACGGTTGGTCGAAATAACCAAACACCATATTCTAAGTTGGCTGAAAAAACCAACCTAGAGGTTGGCTAGATTAAACCAACACCCCTCCTAAGCCCAGGATAAGGATCCAGGCTGCAGGACGTTTGGTCGGAATAACCAAACACCGTATTCTAAGTTGGCTAGAAAAACCAACCCAGAGGTTGGCTGGATTAAACCAACACCCCTCCTAAGCCCAAGATAAGGATCCAGGCTGCAGGACGTTTGGTCGAAATAACCAAACAATGTAATCTAAGTTGGCTGGAAAAACCGACTTAGAGGTTGGCTGGATTAAACCAACACCCCTCCTAAGCCCAGGATAAGGATCCAGGCTACAGGACGTTTGGTCGGCATAACCAAACAATGTATTCTAAGTTGGCTGAAAAAACCAACTTAGAGGTTGGCTGGATTAAACCAACTCTTTGTACTCTTCAGCCGAAGTAAGTTTATGGCTGAAGAGTGGTTGGCTGGATTAAACCAACTCTTGTTACTCTTCAGCCGAAGTAAGTTTATGGCTGAAGAGTGGTGGGCTGGATTAAACCAACTCTTGTTCCTCTTCAGCCGAAGTAAGTTTATGGCTGAAGAGTGGTTGGCTGGATTAAACCAACTCTTGTTACTCTTCAGCCGAAGTAAGTTTATGGCTGAAGAGTGGTTGGCTGGATTAAACCAACTCTTTGTACTCTTCAGCCGAAGTAAGTTTATGGCTGAAGAGTGGTTGGCTGTATTAAACCAACTCTTTGCACTCTTCAGCCGAAGTAAGCTTTTGGCTGAAGAGTGGTTGGCTGGATTAAACCAACTCTTTGTACTCTTCAGTCGAAGTAGGCTTATGGCTGAGGAGTGGTTGGCTGGATTAAACCAACTCTTTGTACTCTTCAGCCGAAGTAGGCTTATGGCTGACGAGTGGTTGGCTGGATTAAACCAACTTTTTGTACTCCTCAGCCGAAGTAAGTTTATGGCTGAAGAATGGTTGGCTGGATTAAACCAACTCTTTGTATTCTTCAGCCGAGATAATTATATCGGCTAAAGAGTGGCTGGCTAGTAAGATTAAATAGCTAAAACCGAAATAACAGTTGGAAACATTGAAAATTCATTACAGGCGCAAGCATACAGAACAAAACCGGAGTAAGAGTTTAGCACAAAAGATTTTTTTCATTGAAATGCAAAATAAGTACAACGGCAGGGCCGCAGCCCGGTTACAAGTTCAAAAGACAAAAGAAAAGAAAAATGAACATCAGTTGAAAAGGTCATCAATCTCGGCATCAAACACAGCATCGGCATCAACACGAAGACCGGTCTCAGGCGGGAGCTCGGTCTCGGTCACAGGCGTGGTTTCGGTCGGAAGCACGGTTTCAATTGGTTGTTCAATAGTCACGTCTTCCACCGTCACCTCCACCGAACTGACTGGTCTGCATTGACGACCGGAGTGTCCTCAGTATCAGAATCTGTTTCCGAGCCTGAACCCTCTTCAAGAAATTGCTTTTGAAGATCGGCAGCGTATTCCGCCAGTGAGGCCGGAATGGAGTACTGCGGAGCATTATATACCTCGGTCTCGGACCCGCAACCGAGCTGCTCCACCACACTTCTCTAGCCGCACTTGAAGAACAGATCCTTTGCAGCTTCGCACTGTTGGATGTAGCCGTCTTCTGCCTTCTTAAAGCCTTGCTTTTCGGCTCCTTTGATGCTCTCCTTCAATTGGGCTATCTTGGCATCTTTCTTCTTTTCAATCTTCGCCAGCAGGCGCAGGTACTTGTCCTTTGCCTCAATGGCAACCTTCTGCTTTTCGGCTTCAACCGAACTAACCAGTTCAGTCAGTCGGCCGTTCTCGGATCGCAGTTCGGCAATTTGTTTTCTTGCCTCCTCCAGTTCGGCTGTTTTTGCTTCGGCCTCTGCCATGGCCTCCCTGGTATTTCTCCTGAGCTCCATCACTCTCCTGTGTGTAACATTGTTTTTCTGGATGGCCTGCAAAGGAGTAGTAACTTTTCCATTAGCCGGACTGAAAGTTGGAAAAATTACAAAGAAAAAAGAGAGCTATTACCAGGATTATTGACTTAGTTGAAGATCGGATGGACTTCAGCTCGGTATTCAGTTGTTTGTAGTGGTGCTCCATGTCTTTTGGAAGGCACACACTCGTGGCTAGATTGAAAGCCATCAAGTGGTCCTTCTCAGCGACAACCGAATCCGAAGCCAGTATATCTCGGTTGTTGAAGGTGAGATTGGGAACCCATTTTGAGGAGCTAGCTCGGTCAGAGTTCTCCGGTTGAGGGCTTTGTTGGGGGCTTGGAGGAGGGCTTGGTGGCAGAACGGTCTCATCCACAAGTCGTTGCTCTGTTTGGCTAGTCCGGGCACGTTTGCTTGGGCGAGATGACGACGGCCGTTGGGATGGGAGAGCCACCACGGTCTCAGTGGTCTGGCCGGTTTGTGGTACATCGGTTGCGTTTGTTGCGGTCAGCAAGGCCTTCAGTCTGCTCCTTTTAGCCATTTCTTGTTCGGCTGTGAGAGGCACTAGGTTGATTTGGGGCAAGGTTGGGTCCGGTTCTGGGGCGTCTTCAAGGAGGAAGTCGGTCACTCTCGCTTTTCGACGACCGCTGTGTCTGTAGGTCGGTTCAAAATCTAACAGCTTGGTCCAACTTCTCTCTTTATGTCGTAGTGCGGCGCGGAGCGTATCCAAGTTCGGATAACCGTAAACTGATCTGAGATGGGCTTTATCTGCAAAAGAAGACAACTGTTAGTTCGGTTCAGAGGAGAAAGCCGAAATAAAGAGAAACATAGAGTAAAGAGAAAGGAAACCGAATTAGTATACCGGGGATTCCTTTGTTCCAGTTTATACTTCGGCCTGGGATCTGGGCTTGGTGGTCTTCAAAGTTCCCAGATACCCAGAAAAAATCGTCGTCGTTCAAGTCTTTGTCTGGTGTATCTTTGATTATTTTCTCTCGGCCACGACGTATTCTTAAATAATATACCCACCCATCCTTTTTGGATCCTAAGGAATATTAGTGGAATATTTCGGCTAGACCAAGGTTCAGACCGGCTTGGCGATTTAGTTCGGCGATGCCCATTATTATACGGTATGAGTTGGTTGATAGTTGGGTTGGGAAAATTCGGGTTTGCCTAAGGAATTCACAAATCAAAGGTTGGACCGGGAATCTTAGTCCGGTTTCTATTATTGATAAAAGGGTAAAAGGCACAAAACCCTCATTTCCCTAAGGTATGGCACCTTTTTTGGCTAGGGTAAGGTTGACATCAGCAGGAATATTGTAATCTTTGCGGAATTCGGTTAAGCCTCCAGGGGTTTCTACCAAAAACCTATACTTCCCCATTTATTTTATAAATTATAAATAATTTAGTTCGGTCGAGGGTTGTGCTCGGTAGCTCGGTTGAGCGCGTAGAGGGAGTGCCTGGGCAACCTAAGTCTGCAAAGTGGAAGAACAAAGGGGTTAGCACAGATCATTGACCGTGCTACAAAAACAAAGCAAGAAAAAGGAGTCCTACTTCGGCTGCATAGGATGCTAGAGGATCTATATCGGCTCAAGCGAGGTGCTTGGTAGCTCGGTTTAAGCAAGGGGTTGGTTATCTCGGTTTGAACTACGGGTTTTTACTTCGGTTAAGCCTATAGGGGCAGCTTTCTGAGTTCAGTTTAGAAACTAAGAAAGCTGGCTTAGCCCCGAGGCTTAGCTCGGTTGGTGACCAAGGTTTCTAGTGTGCTAAAATTCAAAATTTAGTTCGGTGCGATTATCTCGGCTAAGGTCAATCGGAAGATAGTGACTTAAATTACTAGTATTTTCACAAGTTCTAGTTCGGTTATGACTTAATAAGGTCTACATACAGCATAAACAGTACCCTAGTGCGGTTACATTTTGATTTTGGATCAAAGAAACCAGTATCCTATAGGTTTTACGTATATTCAAGTGTTTTATTGCTAAATATGCTAAGAAAGGGAAGCAAAAAGGTGTTTTTCAGAAACAAACATAAATACTATGGATTGTAAAGCAGTAAAGGTACATTTACAAAGCAGATTTTAGAAAAGCTTACCAGGAAGAGATGAAAACTTGAGGATGGAAGCAACAGCAGTAAAGCACAAGCTTCAAAGTTGCAAGAATGAAGAACAACAACGAGCTCAAGATTGAGGAAGCTCAGAAATGAGGGAGAGAGAATGAATAGTAAGGTGTGTGATTTTTGAAAGACAAAAGGGTTTTGTTTTTGTGTTGAAACGGGGGCAGGAACTGTTCAAAATTTTCGGAGTACGAGGGCGGCGTGACAGCTGCGAAGGACCAATCAGAGCCTGCCACGTGTCACTGGAAAGGCAATCGATTCAGTTTCTGTGATTGAAGCGACGTTTTGACCGGATAAAGATAGTTCGGCTAAAAATGTAGCTCGGCCTTAAAGGCTTCGTATTGCTAGCTCGGCTGGATAGGCTAGAGGTTATTTTAGTTCGGCTGGAAAGACTAAAAATTTAGCTCGATTTTTAGACAAGTAATCCCTATCATGCTACACAGATGGAATTAAGGGGCAATTGAGAGGGTAATTTGTACAGATAAATTGGGCCGAGCTGGATGAAGGGCCATTTTGGGTCGCATTGCGAAAGGCTAGGTAAAATAGCCATAAAGTTACTCCGGTCCGAAGAAGAAGCGTTGGAGTTAGACGGTCACACAGCCGTGGTGATTAGCCCGGTCACATAAGGTATGATTTCTACTTCGGTTGAGTAGTGTAGTGTTAATGTTTCGGTCTTCAGTAATTGGTTCGGTCGTGGCATGTGGAAACCGAGGTATGCTAAGTCCTGTGAAGGACTTGGTTTTGAATATAGTTCGGCTCAACTCTCTTATGGATAGCTCGGTCTCAGCATGGGTAAGCCGAGGTAAGGGAAAGGAAAGTAAGGGCCAAACTAGCAGTTACTCCGGTCATTTTGGAGTCCGGCCGTGATAAAACCATCTCACTTGGTTTAAGCAGTGAGGGGGGTGTTGAAGGATAAGCATTATCCTTCAGGAGTATGAATCCTAGGAGGACTCTACATGAAAGAGTAAGAGTCCTACTAGGATTGTGCCACACGAAACCTATAAAAGCTCACCAACATCACCTATGGAGAGGTAACACAACTTTGTTTTCTAAATACACAGAGCTTTTGTCTATTTGTCAAGCTTACTGACTTAGGCATCGGAGAGGTTTCCGGCACACACCCGCCGGCTAGCTCACCTTCGTATTTTCAGGTGATAAAGCGACGTCGTACAAAAGAACGTAGACTTGATCAACAGGATTATACGAGAAGGTTTATTTCTTTCCCGTACAATTTTTATTTTTAATTTTTAATTTTGTGTCAATTTTATCTAATTAATAATGTCAATTAGGGTTTTGAAAAATAATAATAACTGAGTTAATTGATGTCAACTCACTAAGTTGAACAAATAGTTTTACCTATAAACACATAGCACATCAATTATGTCCATACTTTTCATTAAAAAATGTTAAATATTGTAATTAATTTGATTAAATTGAGATAAAATTATAAATTCAATATTAAAATAGAGTCAATTAAAATTATAGGGCTCAAAAAAAATTGTTTCTATTTTGACATTAATACCAAGAAGAAACACTGTTTGGTTACATTTTCAAAAGCCGTTTTATTTTTTATTTTTATTTTTTTCAAAAAATAGAATTTAGTTTGATGACAACAAAATTAAGTTCTTTATTAAAAATTACGAATGCTTTTTATTTTATTTTTCATTTTATTCACGGAACTAATTTTTAATTTTTTTAACAAAAAATTTTTAAAAAATGCATTTTAAAAATGAAACCAAACCGGATATTCAACTCAAAATTTAAAATCTCAAGCCTAAAGGTTACTAAAATTGAAATTACTAGATCTACAAATAAAATTAAATGTAATGCTAAAAGTTTGAATGCCTCAAGAGAAAATAGAAGAAAAAAATTTGCCATGAACCCTTCAAATAGAATTATATACCAATAACATTTTATAAATTAAGATTATCTTAAAAACTGAGTTGTTTTGTTAAATTATATTAATCAAGTTTGGGAGACTTAGATTGGCAATATGCGATTAAGTTTAACACTTCTTCTACATGCAGCTTCGTAGCACGTAGAGCTAATTGAGAGGTCTGATTAAAAGATGGTATAGCGACCCCGGTTTTTCCCATTTGGTTGTTGTATTCTGGACATAGGTTCCGTGGTGTTGGCTATTGTATATATCTTGTTTCCGTCCTTCAATTCTTTGTAGTTGAGTTTTAGGATATGTTGGGCAGGTTTGTATAAGGTTGAGAGTGTTTTGAAACAAATAGTTGTTGCCCAGATTTTGGTGTCTTCGCTCGAGCGAGACTTTTGTCGCTTGAGCGAGCTCTGTGTTTTAGATCCTTCGCTCGAACCAGGGTTCCTTCACTCGAACGAGAGTTGGGTGATATGTCTGGTGGCTCGAGCGAGAAGTCTTGCGCTCGAGCTTGTGTCTGCGTTTGGTTCTGGACCTAAAAGTTACAATTCTTCGCTCGAGCGAGCTTTCCTTCGCTCGAGCGAACGAGGTCTATGTTTTAGGTTTTGTCGCTCGAGCAAGCTTTTCTTCGCTCAAGCATGCTTCTAGGTTGCAGACCTGAAGCTTCGATTTGTTGGCTCGAGCGAGGCTTTCTACGCTCGAGCGAGGTTTCTTTGTGTCTGGTCGCTCGAGCGACCACTCATTCGCTCAAGCGAGCCTCGAATATATTAGTTCGCAACAGCAGTCTTCTCTCTCACTTTTTGAACTCATTTTTCTCTCAAACCCTAGAACGGCTGTCTCTCTCTCTCTAAACCACCACTTCTCTCTACAAATCCATCTACTTCTAGTAGTCTCCTACCCTAGTCCCTTTGTAAGAAAGGTTGTGCTTGGTGTGAGCTTCACTTTGATCCGAAAATCTTTTGGTTTGGAGCATCTTGAGTTTTCTCCATCTTCTCCATTTGGTCTCTTCATTTCTAGATGGGGATAACCTACTCTATTCTATGAGTTTTAACATAAATTTGGTCATTGTGATTAGATGGTGTTGTTTGATAATTTTGGAAAAGTTAGGGTTTGATTTGTGGTTATAAAAAGGGGGTTTTCAAAGGTTAAAATCCATATGTACGTGAGATTGTGGAAAATGGAATCTATTGTTGTTGAAATGATGAAATTGAACCTTAGGGTTGATATTGGGAAAAGGGGAAAAATACCCTAATTATATTGAATAATTAATTTGAATAATTAATTTGGAGAAATGTGAAATTGAAGTGAAATTCATGAAATTAGAAAATTGTGGAAGTAAATGGTGTAGTTGGATAATTTAATCACTCACCTATGAAAATGTTGATATTTTATCTGTTGATAAATTTATTATCTATTTAGAGATAACTGCTTTGGGCTATCGGTGGAGGATAATCTTGATTGTTGTAGACATTATATGATGATTACGGAAAACTGAAACTAATCACATTGAATCTGTCATTGAATATGATGGTTGAAATAATACAGCAAATGTGTGTATTGATTGATCATTGTTTATGATAAGTGTTTAAATACATTGTATATATATATATTGTTTGGGAGGAGATAGGGGATGGACTCCATGGTTTGAGAGGAGATAGAGGATGGACTCTCAAACCTATTTGGGAGAAGATAGGGGATGGACTCCACTGATACAGCAAATTTGTGTATCACTTGAAATATGGAAGTGTTGAAGTATGGAAGTGCTTTAATATGTGTTATAGTCTCATTGAATTGTTTGGCCAGGTTCTGAGCCATAATTATGAATCGAAATTGTATAAGTGAAGGAAACTGAAATGAAAAATGGATGTACTTAATGTTGAATTGAAAAGTGTTGTAAGTTGGTTTATAAGTGTCAACCATATATCAAATGCTATTGTTTTAGTTAATTCTCATATTCGGTTTAGTATATCTCTACTGGACATTGGCTCACCCTATATGGGACATCATTTTCAGGTTCAGGTGATATGCCACCTTCAAGGACATAGCTTGGGAGGCTTAGAGGCTAAAGATCTTTTTGTTGTTTACCTTTTTGTGTATTACATGTAAATTCAAGCCAAGGACTTAATGTGTATGAGTTAGTACTCTCTTTTTTTTTGTAACCAAGTGTTGGCTTGGAAAGTTGTAAGTCTATAGGGCATTTACTTTTGATGTCAACATGTAATACTTCTGTAATGAATACTCTGATTTATGAAAATATACATTTTTCTCTTATGTCTATGCATGTCAAGAATTTAGGGTTTTATGTATTTTTTTGAAGGCATTACAGATGGACCGGATGAAAAAAATAGACTCAGATAGAGACTTATACCATGAGAGGTGAGAGGTTAACCAAGACCCAACTCTGATACTATGTTATGGTATAAGAGAGAGGGAGAGAGAGAACGAAACTCTGCAATATATTAAATGAATAAACAATGAATACCAAATTCCTTTATATATGAGAAAAGAAATTTAAATATGATAATTCTAAATATGGTAATTAATATGATATAAATAATATATAATATGTATATTCTATATTTAACATATTTAACCATATTATTCCATTAAAAAAATTATCACTTTTCTCTTTGTGCAACATTTTGTTTGTTAGATCATCAATTATTCAAAATATTTTAATTTTAGAAAAGTTGAATCAATAATATATATCAAGCTACCACATTTTTTATGCAACCTCATATTATACACAAAAATGTAAGCATACATTCATACGGAGAAGAAATATTACAAATAGGGGTCAAACACAAATAGAGAGAGTTAAATTCAACGCATATCACAACTTGAGCTCTGATTCGAGATGTGATTATGAATGTTTAGAGGAAAAAAAAATTTAGACGAAAGTTGTTGACACTGTACTAGTATAATGAGAGAGAGAGAGAGAGAGAGAAAGAGAGAGAGAGAGAGAGAGGAAAAAAAATTTGAGATAAAAGTTGTTGATACTGTATTAGTATATAATGAGAGAGAGAGAGAGAGAGGGGGAGAGAGAGAGAGGCAGCATGCAAGGGAAATGAAAAAGGGTTTGTAACGCCCGCTGGACAGAGACACCAAGCAAAAGCATTGTTGTGAGCTGTGAATTACGGGTATAGGCACGAATATTAATATTGATACGATATGAATATGTTAATATGATAAAATTTATAATAAAAAAAAATAGGATATATATATCAAAAGTAAAGGTTGAGAATAAAAGTTGGGACTTCCTTTGAGGGTCACCCCCTTGACTCCTTTTAGTTTTGATTGGTTAACTTTTTTTTTTTTTTTTTTTTTCTTCTTCTCATCCAATCCCCAACCTCCATGTGTGTGAGGGGGTTGTGGGGGTGGGTATTTTAAGGGGGTCTAAATCAATGCCCATATATATATATATATAGCTCAATATGTTTGTAAAAAATATTTATTTTTAATTTAGAATAATATAAAAATTAATTAAATATTTTAATTTGTTAAGGTCTAACTTACAATTAATATTTAATATCAAAAGTAAAGGTATAAATCAAAATTAAATATCAATATATTAAATAACTTGCAAACTATTGTTTAAATTTAAAATCATACTAAGCATAAAACAAAAACTAAAAAATAAATCTAGTGAAAGGAGTTTTATTTCTATAGAAAATATTGTTTCAATTAAGTTACGGTACGACTTGGGTATATACTAGATATATCTGGGTATGTCAAAAATTAAGAGAAAAAAAAATTTATTAGATACGTGTTTCGTGTACCCGGTACGTAGGGACGGAACTAGGAGAAGACTATAAGGGGCCATGGCCCCCTTGTTTCTGTGAAAAATATGATTTGTCATAACATTTTAAAAATATATCTCATTTTATACATAAAATGGCCCTCGGTATAAAAAAATACATATCTAATTTTTCTCCTATCCTGCACTTTCTTTTTATTTTGCACCAAAAAAAATTCATCCCATTAGAAATTACTTCTATGGTATTTGAATTTTTATATATATATACATAATTTATATATCATATTACACATACATGCGTGTATATGTATATGTTGAAATTTTTTTATTTTTCTTTTTTTCTCTCTTGGGCTCGGTCACTCATTAGATTTGTTTGGCAGAGATTATTGAAAGTTAAAAATTCATAATTATACTCATGAATTGGGCCGAGCTAGGCGTTGGGCCGAGGTAAGCCCAGGTATGGGAGATAGTAAGTATACTTGCCGCAGAGGAATGGTGTGGATAGTTCGGCTGACAAATGGGCATTCGTAGCTCGGTTGCGGCAAGTAGTAAGCTAGTCCAGTCCAAGAAGGTAGGTCGGTCTAATGGCATTTCGGAGAAATAGACCGGTCTTGGATGACACCAGTTCGGACTTGCCAGTCCGGTTTTGGCTGTCGTTTAGTGTGGCTCTGCTCTCTTATGGTTAGCTCGGTCATAGCATGGGAAAACCGAGGTAAGAGAAGTAAAGGTAAAATCCGGACTATGGGTTACTTCGGTTGCAAAGGAGCTCGGCCATATTAAAGCCATCTCACTTGGCTTATGCAGTGAGGAGGGTGTTGGAGGATAAGCATTATCTTCCACGAGTATGAATCCTAGAAGGACTCTACGCATGGAGGAATGCGAATCCTAGGAGGACTCTACGCATGGAGAAGTTAGAGTCCTACTAGGATTGTGCCATGCGAAACCTATATAAGCTCACCAATATCACCTTTGGAGAGGTAATGCAACATTGCTAGCAACCTCCCTGAATTCATAGAGCTTTTGTCTATTTGTCAAGTTTACTGATTTAGGCATCGGAGAGGTTTCCGGCACACACCCGCCGGCTAGCTCACGTGTGTATTTTCAGGTAGTTGAACGACGTCGTACGGAGGAGCGCAGACTTGGTCAACAGGATTATACGAGAAGGTGCATTTCTTTCCCGTACAATATTGATCTTAAAAATAAGTTAATAATTAAAAAGTAAAAATTAACATCACCTCTCTTTTAGTTTTAAATAATTAATTTTTTAACTTAATTTAAGTTATTTTTAAGTAATAAACTACCTGGTTTTTCTATCCCTCCCTCTCCCCCTCATGGGTATGAGTTGCTTTGGGTTACTTCCTTTTTTTTTCTTTTTTTTCTTTTTTGTCTTAGTTGACTATTTAAAAAAAAAAAAAAAAAAAAAACTTTAAGCTTCTAAATTCAGTTTTATAAGTGAACCGGAAAATTATAATTTTTTAAAAAAATTCCAAAAAAAGACGAAAAATAAGTAAAAAATAGTAGATTTTTTTGGCTTATTTTGATTATTTTTTTTTTTTTAATTTTTTAAAAAATATATACTTTTTCGATTCGTGTCAAATAAGACGGACTGAAAAAGTTATAAAAAAAAAATTGACATAATTTGATAAAAAAAAAAGTCACTAAAAACAAAAATTCGAAAAGAGGTGACTTTTAAGCAAGTTACCAAAAGGGCTCTATATACGTAAAAAAAATATATATATATATATTTGATATGCGTAAAAATATGTTAAATATATTTATAAAAAAAATGTATGAAATATAAAAGTGTATAATAATAAAAAAAAACTCCGGGTTTGACACAAATGAACTCTATGATTTTTATTTTACTAATTTAAATCCTAATCTTTTAATTTATTTTCAATCCTAATCTTTTAATCTTTTAATTTATTTTTTTTAAGTAAAACCAACTAAACTAATAATATTTTAGTCATTAAATTCAACAAAAATGTATTTTAAATATTTTGTGTACACTTATATTGAATTAATGGCTAAAACATAATTTTTTTCATCATTCTTACTTAGCGAAAATAAGCAAATAGTTTAGATAGAAAATAAATCAAAATATTATAGTTTAAATAATAAAATTAAAACATCAGGATTTATTTTATTAAAAAGGTCAAATGCTGAAAAAAATTGTAATTTCTTTTTTTTTTTCTTTTTTGGGAAAATTACCTATCAATTGTACTATCAAAAAAGTATTATAGAATTATGAAAAAATTTATAATTTTAATTGTTAATATGTATAAAGTTGGTAACTTATTTGTAATTTTGTTTTTTAAGTTTATAGTGAATTAAAATTTCCTTTTGTTTTTTATTTTTGTGATTTTTAACCATCCTCATTAGTTGGATCCATAAATCATGAAATCTGCTTGAGCTTCCAATTGGGATAAAGTGGTACATGTTGACTTTTCAGTCAATATCACTTTTATAATTAATATTAGAATATAAAAATATCATTTCCCCACTCGAGGATAAATAAAAATATCTTTTTCATCAAGGCTAGAGCATCTCACGTACTCAATTTCAAATCGGTCAAACATTATCATTGACCTGCATCTAACGTAGTTCAGATGTTCCCGGCTTCGCGTTGAATTTTTTTATGTTGACTTTTTCATGTCTGACCTTTTCACACCTTCACCGGTGACTGAATTTTTTTTTTTTTTTTTTTGAATTGTTTGAACCTTTTAAACTGTTTGAATCTTTTTCTGGGACAACCGGTTGGTTAACACTGGCAACCGGCTGGTCGACCGTTATCCCCAACGTCAGGAATGATTTGGTGAAATGCTTTGGCTGTACTCAGTTTGATAATTATGATGAAAACTCAATCTGATGCTGGGTTTTGAAGCGTGGAGCCGTACAACTTTTTCACCAATTTTGAATTTGATCTGATTTGATGAAGCTTGGAGATGGTCTTAGACAAGCCTATTAGACTGGTATTTTTTTTCAGTTGTTAATTCAGTATGAATTCGAGCCAATTGTTCTCTCTTTTCCTGAGCATGATTATATCTCACATGCTCTTTCTCACCCTTTGTCTCTACACTTCCCCTCTCTGGGAATTATTTTGATAGGGTCTTCGAATTCCTTTTGGTACTTGGTGAATTTCCTTTGGATCTTTCTTCTTTGTGATTTGGAGAGAATGGACACCAAATCTGACTGCCTTTCTTTGGATCCTTTAGCATGAACCACTAATTAGGCACTATAGGAGGTGGCTTAACCATTTTCAATTTCTGATCCTATTAAGGTTCAGTCTAACTTTCCTTAGGCTTGGTCTGCAAGACAAACCAATTAGGGACTTTTGGCACCCTGGAATACACTTGCCTTTTGCTTATGTAAGAAGTTTTTGGCATCGAAGTTCCAACTTCTAGACTTCTCTCAAGTCTTCTCTCCCTAAAGGATTGATTGAGGGAGTCTATTCATGAATCCCCATGGGTTCTACCTCTGAATGATCCTCTTGTTCCCCTTCATTTGCCCCCAGTTGTCTTTTGAGAAGGAGCCACTAGTTAATATGGGCCATAAGTTTGGCAGAGCTTGCTTCTAAGCCTTTTAGTTACAAATCTTAGAATGTTGTCCTGGGACTGACCTTTTCAGGTATTCCTTTCACTCATTTATAACCTTTCTCATACCTAGGGCAAACCCTCTGAACAACTGAAATCTCCAAAGTACATGCATTCACTAAGTGATCAGATTGTTAGTGGCCATGTGAAGAGCCAATTTCTTCAATCTTTTGGGATGACTTTCTTTCTTTCGAAGCAAATTATTGCCTCATTTAATTCATCTGAACGTCCAAAACATCTAATTCTCTCAGCCTCATTCCAAAGCCTAAATAATTGAGTCTAGAACTCCAACATTGGCTTCCACCTCATTTACTTCTGGAAATAGGTCTTTGTCAATTTCCATTGCCTTTTCAGTCTTGGCTGGAAACTGAAGCCTACCCTTCTTGACCTGCTTCCCAATCCTATCTCGAAAAATAATGCAGTTTTTAGTAGAATGAGACCAAGTATTACGCTATGTATAGTACATTTTACTATTTAACTCATTCGAAATTGGCATAACCACTTCTTTAGGGATCTTTAGAAACTATATTGCTAATAAATGATCAAATATTTCATCAGCTTTAGAAATATCAAAAGAGTATTTTTTTTTTTTAATATAAAATTCCTTCTTTTTAAACTGATGATTTATTGTAGTTTCTTTTTTAACTAAGACATCACATACGTATGGTTCTTTGCCTACAATTTTAGCAGCATCTATTTCCATGTTAAGGTCCCTATAATAGGTTTTATATGAGGAATTGTTCCTATTTTGTTCTTTCTCTAGCAACGATTCGTACCTAGACACTTTATAAGTCAAATCGACTAAGTCTCTAAAATCTGTTGCATCAAACTTCTTTCGAAGCCTAAACTCTAAACCATTTTGAGCCAATTTGACAAATTTAAGCTCTGGGAGGACTACTCTACACTTACTTCTAGACCTCTTAAATCTTACTATAAATTAAGTAGCTTTTTCCGTTATCCTTTAGCTTAACCTTGCTAAGTTAGCCATTGTGACCTCTGGTTTAGTTTGAAAGAATTGTGCATGAAACATTGCCTCAATTTGTGGCCAAGTTTGAACTGTACCAGGCAACAAACTGATATACCAAGCAAATGCTGAGTCAATCAATGAACTAGGAAACAATCGAAGCTTTAAATAGTCACGATTCGTGTATTCTCCACATTGTCCTATGAATCTAGCTATGTGTTCTACAATTGATTGGTTTCCATCCTCCCTAAACAAGGTAAAATCTGGGACCTTATATCCCTTTGAAAACTCATGTAGCCTATCTACCTAATCAGGGTATGGCTTTTTATAAACTGGTGTTTGCACTCCTCGAGCCACAAGACCACACACTTCTTGCACCATGTTAAGCAATTAGTCCTTAGGAATAACATTAGGGACACATTGTGGGGCTTGATGTGGCATATATTCTTGATGGATTTGTTGCCTAGGGACTTGAGGCTGCACATTTGGTATGGCTTGCACAAAGGGTGCAACCACTTAGTCCAAAGAATATACTATAGGATTTGGTGCCTGCTCATATCTTATGATGTCTTCTCCCTAAGTGGAACAAGTTGTGGCCTAAAAGGTCCACAAACGCCCAAGTATAGGTTCGAAGACTGAATTCGTCACTATTCATGTAGTACTCTGTGTTTAAGCCTGACCATGTGTAGTATTACCAGATGTACTCAAAGGTAATACCTAGGCTCTACATACACAACATGTTATTCTTGAGCATTAGGACTCTTCGATAAGGCCCTGGACCAATTGGAGGTGTAGGTCTAACCGATTCGTAGAATAATTGTGCGTTTCTTGTTCTGCTTTCATCACCATTTTGACTGCTACTAGGAACTCCCTAGGCTGGGTTAATGTTTGAACAGGGCTCTTATTACTTAAAATAGGACCTATACTTTGACTTATATTTTCCAACCTATTATCAATTCTTTGAACAAGTGAAGCACCAAATGAATCAAACAAATTTTTTAGGTTTGTATTCCTTGTTTCGCTCATTATGGACATCATTCCACTCCATTGTTCATTTGGCATACTAAGAGTGAATATTAGCTGGTTCACTCCTACTCTGACTACTCTGACCAAGTGTTTGCCCTTGAGAGGGTGCATGTTTATAAGTTTGGCCTTGTAAATATCCAATATGTTGAGTAGGTGCATCCATCCTTAGGTGTGGACCTTTTTCTACCTGTTGATGGCCATTTAAAAGTAGGTCAGAGTAAAATGAGGGTCAGTTATGGCTTCTATTGGAAGCAAAAAACCCCTCCTTGTATTTCAACGTCTTCATTATCTAGATATTCTTCGCCTTGGCGCCATGTTCGAACCATATTTTCAACACAAAATTGGCCCCACTAGGAATTCCAAAAAATGTATGTTAGCTATTTTTGATACTTCAAAGGTTAGAAATATCGTGCCGGCAAGAATCTGAAAAGTCCTTACAGATATTAAATGTCAATTTTTATCAAGCGATTGTGTTAAGGTTCTCTTAACCTTAATGAAGAGGACTTTACTATGTTGTGTTGAAGAATAAACCAAAGGTTTAACTCAAATTCATAACAGAATAGGAGGGAGAGACTGAACAGAAATTGTAATTGATTAACTAAATAAACAATTACAAAGAAATGTACCTTTAGTAGGGGCAATTTTGAAACTTTTAAACCGACCGGATTTTGGAATTACAAGGCTAATTTACTTCTATGAAATGTAAGTATAGTGCATAAAAATAGAGTGTAGAAATTTAAAGATAAATAAAATTGACAAAGATGTAAGTCTGGATTTTGGTCGGGGCCTCTCCAGTCTTTGTTTTCATCTATTTATTGCCTTCTCTTGGTGCTTTCAAAGCAATTAGACTGCTATATTCCACCATGATCTTCTTTATTCTCCCTATTTCTTAGGGCCATCATCTTCCCTTCGTGTATGTGTAACTGTTACCAACTGCTCCTTGTAAACTCCTTATTCACGTACCTTCATATGTTGCTCTCTACTGGTTGAATTTGCATTCACAACTCACGTGGGCTCCGTCGAATGTAAGACTCTTCACTATCTCATCGAATGCCACAGAATACCTTTTGTTGCCATGTGTCACTTTTGAATTGGATGGTTTAAATGTGATGCCAACAGTGGTGATATATATATATATATATATATACATACAGGTTATGTAACTGTAGAAAAGAATAAGTGGGGAGGGAGAAAGTGAGAGGGTAATTTTGACATTTTAAATATTTCTTATGCTAATGTCATCATTTTTTGTTTAGTTTATGGATGGTTTATTAACGGATGGACTTAACTATTACACATATCTTAAAAGTAAGGGGGGTTAATGATATTTCAAATAATAAAGAGGGTGTCAATGTGATTTCAAAAGAATAGAGGGGTGTCAATGTAATTTACCCTATAAAAAATTAAAACTTTCTCTTTTTAATTAGTAGATTGTTAAATATACTATAAGCCTTCAATTAATTATCTCCCCCAATCCAAACTTCCCTCTAAAATGTAATTAAATTTTAATATAGGAATATATAATAAATTGGAAACTTATGATCAAAGTATTTAGCAGAGTGGGCCATAATTACCACAATGACGAGGTATTTTAAAAATATGAAATTATCTAGAGTGCCACTTATGAGGGACATTAAAATTAAGAAAAATTATAGGATAAATTACATTAAACCCCCTTAACTATCGACCATTTACACTTTACCTCTCTAATGTTTTAAACTCAACAATTACCCTCTCAAACTATTTGAATTTGAAATTCACTTCACGTCTCTAATGGCAATGCCAAAATTACTTCGCTGCCCTTGCACACCCAAAAATTACCACTCTAGATTTTGTTGTTAATTTAATTTTTGTATGTGATTTATTTATTTTATTTATTTTTTTGGCAAACCTATCTTGTAGATTTTTTTGTTGGTGTATGATCCCCCCCACTTGTCAAAGAGGGAAGGAGTTTGGTGCTATGTTGCTAAGGAAAAACATGGAGTTGAGAAGGGCTATTGAGAATGATGGTTTATAAACAAGTAGTGACATGCAAAGAGGTGATGAAATGCAAAGAATGATCACTTTGATGCAAAGAAAGATGGAAAAATTGAAAAAAAATGAATCAAGAGAAGGAGAAAGATAGTGATGATTTACAAATTGCAAACCAGTTGCTACATATGCCAAAAAGAGTTGCCTTTGAGGTTTTTATATTATTTGCATCATCTTGATGCTTTTTCAATAAAGTTTGGTTATTTATAAATAATTTTTTTTAAAAAAATTGTCTTTGAAGCAATCTTGTTTGTGTAGCTAGAAATTTTCATTCTTGGTTATTGTATTTTTCTTGCAATTGTACAATGCAATGGACATGGAAAACTTATTCACTAACAAGAACCAAAGAAGAGACTAGCAAAAAGAAGATGAAAGACTTTATTTGGTGTAAAAACAACAATCTCCAGCTTCATCACAAAAAGAAACCACAAATTTTCCATCTCAATAATCCTCTATAGATCATCCTTATAGCGATCATGATTTGACCCGGCCCATTTATTACTTTTGAATCCGGGAAACCATGTTTGTAGCGGTTGTTTTTCTTCCTATTATGTTGGGTTTTGGCTTCAGGGGTCGACACCAGCCATGGTGGTGTCGACACTGTCTTCTTTCTTTTGTTTTGTTCAGCTACTGGGGTCGACATCAATCTTCCTAGGGTCAACCCTTGTCTGCTGCTTTGCTCTTAGTGTTACTACTGGTTTTTAAGGTCGACACCCTAAGTTCTTAGGGTTGAACTTCCCCTTGCTATTTGGTTCTGGGTTGCATTCTGAAAAATAGGATCAACACCTCTGTCTCCTAGAGTTGACCCTCGTCTACTGCAAAACATTAGTGTCTCAGCTTTTCTTCCTGAGGGTCGACACCACTGTCGCGAGGGTCGACCCTTGTGAGTCTTTTTTCATATTTTGTTCAATTTGGGCCCTACTTTTTGGGGATTTTTTACTTGTTCTTTTCATTTGACCTTGGGGCTATTATTCTAATATACCTAGCCACTATAAATAGGTTCTAAAACACTTTTATCTCATTATTTTCTTTCTCTTTTCCTCTGTACACCGTGGGTTCCTCTTCTGTCTCTCTAAACTCTACTTTTCCCACTTAAATCTTCAGATCTACTTACCTGGAGGTATCTTTTCACCTTGTTCTTTTGAGATAGAGTGTAGATCGTGTCAAGAGTTTCCTTTTGATCCAAAAGGTTTGTGGTTTCACCAACGTTGGATTTTTCCGAGTTCTTCTCTTCCACCCTTCTAAGCTTGAGGTAGGGATTCTCCACACTTCCTTATGAGTTTTAACTTAGTTGTTTGTTTTTATAAAACCACTTTGTGAAAAAATGGATTTTTGAACAATCTCGGGTTTTGGTTCGAAAACAAAAGAGGGGTTTTCAAATGGTTTATCGAAAATGATTATGTGATAGATATGTATTGTTGAGGCATGATGAAATGAAGGGCTTTTACCTTGGAAAATGGTTTTATAAAGGAAATAGGGTTTTTCCCTAAAAATCTGAAATGTTGATTTGTATTGATAAATGGAATTGATATTGAAATGGTGACATTGAGTTGTGATGGATGAGAATGATGGAGTTGGATAGGTATTATCACTCATATCTTGAAATTTGAAAAATTTATCTTTATTTAAATCATCAATTTATTTAGAGATATATGTTTTGGGCTATCAATGGAGAATAGCTATGATTATTGTAAAAATTACATGAGAATTAGAAGAATTGAAAACTAATTTTTTTATCCATTTGCATTGAGCATTGTTGTGTATTTATTTCGTGGAAATATTTATTGTTTTGAGAAAATGGATGAATCTGGGAAAGAGTTGTTACATCAAATAAGTTGGCATGTGTGTCTAGGGTAAAAGTCCCGAAAGTAACACGTATACATAGGTGCTGATCCCGCTGACGAAATATCCATAAAATGCCAATAGTAATGCTTGTATAGCCTACGTATACATGGGTGCCGATCCCGCGGACGAAATATCCGTAAAATAGCAGTAATAGTGTTTGTATAGTCTAAGTTTACATGGGTGCCGGTTTACGGTTTCCTACGGACGAAATTTTCTTGAAATGTGATACTTGTTTGAGAGATTCCTAGAGATATGATTCACTGTTCTGTTTTCCATTGAAAAGAGAAGGTTTTATGAACTGTGATAGAAACCTGTCATTGTATGGTTTGAAAGAGATATAAAATGTCTTGTCATTAGCATTGCATATGCATCTCACCCTTATATCTTTGTTAAGATTCATATGTTGTGTTGGATTATTTTTACTGGGCTATGGCTCACCCTATGTAGGAAAATCATTTTCAGGTGCTGATGATATGCCTCTACCAAGGCAATAGCTTGGGAGGACTTGAAAGCAAGGGCTTCATCTTGGTTATTTTGTGGTATATACTTGTACAAGCCTAGGACTTCAACTGTATTGGATTTAAATCCCTTTTGTTGTAACTAAGCATTGTCTTGGAAAATTATAAGCCCTTAGGGCATTTCTTATTTGCTCAATGTTCATTATGTTATGTACCATATGCTATAGATTCAAGGTTAGGCTTATGAATGTATATCTGCATATGTTACCTTTTTGTAAACCTAATTGGAAGCTAATGGAAGATAATTACTTTATCATTGTCATTATTTACTAATATTGAGGATGGGTTATTGTATTTATTTCAGGGTGTTACAACTTGGTATCAGAGCGTACCGGGTTTGAATACTTTGAGTATGTGTGAAGTAGTTTTTACCACAATGGGTTTATCTCGCTTGATAGAAATAGTTATATAGATGGTGTGCTACGTAATAACATGCTTATGTGACTAAGTGGGTATAAAATTTAATTTCTAAGATGTTGATTGGGTCTACGGGTTTATAGAAATCCTATTAGAAGAGCACTTGATCATTACTATTTCTAATTAGAACTCTGACAACGCCGTGTGACAATCATTATCTAGAAAGGAAGTTCGTATGTGTTTATGTGATTATGTGCTTATGTGGAGTGAATTATCTATTGTCCATCGCATTAGAACGCGAGTGAGTTAGCTTCGACACATTTATAAACGTGCTAATCTCTGGTGTTACCTTTATTAGGATGTTAGGATGTGGGCGTGGTGGTGGTAGACGTGGCAGGCCTAGACGACATGAGGTGTCATTACCAAATGAAATTCCAGCGCAAGAGAAAAGAGTTGGTCAGGCCAATGTGGACGAACTAGTTGGTCAACAGGCCATGGGCGTTTTGGCCCATACAAGGGCCAGAGCTTTGCAGGAATCCATGGATATTCTCAGGGCTAAGAATCAAGTCCAGGCCCATATTACTGAGATAGGCCCATCTTTTCTGAAGACAAAGTTCTTCCGGTCTAATCTAGATGAGTTTTTGGGGGATTCGAAAGAGCCTTTAAAGGCAGATGAATGGCTCGAGCAAATTGTGAAGACGTTTGAGATGCTTGGCATCGAAGATGACGAGCTAAGAGTGACCTTAGCATCCTTCCAACTGAAGGAAGATGTAGGTCAGTGGTAGAAGTATGTGCTTTGGCATATTAGAGTGACTTGGGAGGCTTTTGTCAACGCCTTCCAAGACAAGTTTTTAGCTTCCACTGTTAGAGAGAAGTTGAGAGAGCAGTTCTTAAAGCTCAAGCAACTTAACACACCAATGGCGGAGTTTGAGGCTACTTTTACTAGTTTGTCGAGATTTACACCGGCATTGGTAGCGATAAAGGAACGCCGTTACTTGGAGTTTGATAAGAAGCTGAGGACAGGACTCCCTTTTAAGGTGGTTGCGTTTATAATTCAGGATTACAGTCATCTTGTGGAGGCGGTGACCCACTTAGAGACCATGATTCAAACGGAGAAGAAACAGATAAGGGGCTCTAAGCAGAGGTCCTAGGATGTTAAGGGGGACACTAGAGATAACAAGAGACAGAGAGATTCGACCCCACAGTAGTCCCAAGGAGCACAGTCTAGATCCACCTTTCCTGTACCGAGTTCGAATTCTGGAAGAGGTAATTAAGGAGATTTCACTTGTTTTAAGTGTGGCCAATTGGGCCACAAGTCTCTAGCTTGCCCACAAAGGAGATGAGGGCAACAGTCTGCACCGTATTCGGCTCATCCTCAAAGCCAGAATCAGGGGGAAGGTCAGCAACTTACCTATTATCAGTGTAGACAGGCGAGGCACCTGAGGAGGTTTTGCCCTCAGTTGGATGGCACACCTGGTGCGTCTAGTTCGAGACAAACTCAGAGCCATTAGCCTACCCAGTCGGTACAGGCCTCAAGGGCCAATCGGGCAATCTCTTCGGCTCAATTGATACATCAGGCTTACGCTCCGAGAGGTGAGCAAATAGAGCAAAGACCCACAAGGCGTGTGTATGTTGTTACCATGCCAGATATATTGCCAGCATCTTCAGTTGTGAGATGTAATTTCTTGTTATATAATTTTATTGCCAATGTGTTGATTGATATGGGTACATCCCATTCTTTTATCTCATCTGCATTTGCATCGGCATTGAGGTTAGAAGTGGCTCAGTTAGCATCTCCACTCAGGGTAGAGTCACCAGTTGGGGGTGAAGTTATTTTGAACTAGGGGTGTCGACCCTATCATGGAATTAATCAAGGGAAATGGTTGACATTGATTCTCAAACCATTATCATCACTAACAAGTACGAAATGGCCTAAGGCTCAATGGGTTCAATTAACGTTCGATGAACCCAAACTAATTTTATTCGTGCATCTCTTTTAGTCCAATTTTATTACCTCTTTCAATTACCTTTCCATTCCTTAGTCATTTTAGTCCAAAAATAATAATTAAGTCCACTAAATGGAGAAGAGTATCAAACAAAAAGTTGTTTTGGGCATGAGAGAGAGGTAATGCCCTGATAATGAACCTCCGAAGAGATTAAACCATTTAGCATTGTATAGTTCCTTTATCAAGCTTAAGCAACACTCGGTTAAAACAATTCTTAAAGAAATAAAAAGCCAACAAAAGAGGGAGAGTACAGAGATGATCATATGTGAACATAAGTATGGAATGCATGAAATAAATGCTATCAACTCAAATAGGTTAGTGTCTAATGCCTAAAACACCAAACTTATGAGGGCCATTACACTACAAGCATGCTATATAAAGCACAAATGAAATAAATAACCTAAAACAGTCCTAAAACAGCTCAAAACAGTGCTGGAAATTATATGAAAAAGCTTGAAAAAGTTAGCTAAAACAAAGGAGAAATTAAGCTAATAAACAAGCATAAGAATGGGTGGCTAACCCCTCCATTTTTGGGACCTCAAAACTAAATTTTTAGCCTCTAAAAACCCCTGAATATCAGTGGTAAAAAGTTGGAAAAAAATTGAGGAAGAGATGGGAAACACAAGTATAAAGGCTTAGGAGACAAGGTTCAAAGAAGGGTAGTTAACTCCTCTAGCTTTAATAGCTTTAAACCACAAGCTTCTACCCATAAAAATAGTTTTAAAATAGTCTAAAAACAGTAGGAAAAGATAAAAAAGAAGTAGTGTAAAAGAATTAGGAATTATACCTCTTAAAGAGGAGTATGCCTTTGAGTTATAAACCAACAATTTCCCACCCTCAAGAGTTGAAATTCAAGCTCAAGAACCTCAGCAAAGAACCCTAAAAATTTAGTTTAAAAGGTCTAGGTAAGGTGTGTATAGGTTGCAAGGTAGAGAGAGAGAAACAGTTTCCAAGAATTTTCTTTACCAAAATTTTTCTAATCTAAATTCTGGAAGGGGGTCAAGTATATATAGAAAAATATGTTACTATCTCAGAAATATCAGTATAGAGACAACTGATGCAGTGCATGCACTTGTGGGAACAGTTGGCACAGCTAGTAGAAAATATATGTTCTGCCGGCATTACTGGCCGGCCGGCCACTAAAGGGGACGATTGTACCTCATTTTTGGCCTGCCAGCCACTAGTTGGCTTGCAGGCCTCTAAGTGGTCAAGCTTGAAAAAATACTGTTTTGGTCCAAAAGTGGTGCAAGGTTTGTAGGCTTCTGAGACTCAAAACTGAGGCTTCCTGCTGAGGAAATCGAGCATTTGTCCAATGTATACATTCATCATTGGGTGATCAATCGAAGGCGTCCAAGTTTTAAGGGCGGTCAAAAATGGGGTGTCTACATTTACATAGATTAATCAAGTTAGATTGCATACCATCTTTTAAGATTAATTTGAAACACAAGTGTAAAACTTGTGTTGAAGCGAAGTTGACAAGATCTTCGTTTTATTTTATTAAAAGAAGTTCAAAGTCGTTAGACTTAGTGCATAGTGATGCACGTGTGACTTAAAGTTTATACAATCACGTGGTGGCAATAAGTACTTCATCACTTTTGTTGATGATTGCACTAAGTATTGTTATATGTATTTGCTCAAAAGCAAAGATGAGACTATTGACAAGTTTGTTCTTTATAAGAATGAAGTTGAGAATCAATTAGGCCGCAAGAGTAAGGCTTTAAGAAGTGATTGTGGTGGTGAGTATGAATCACCGTTTATTGAGATTTGTGCTCAATCCGAGATTATCCACCAAACCACGGCAGCTTAATGTCCTCAATCAAATAGGATTGCTAAGCAAAAGAATAGGACGCTAAAAGAGATGATGAATGTAATGTTAATAAATTCTGGATTGCCACAAAACATGTGGGGGGAAAGTAATTCTCTCCGTGAATTACATTCTGAATAAAGTACTCCGGAAGAAAGTGGACAAGACCCCGTATGAGTTATGGAAAGGCATCAAGCCTTCTTATAAATTCTTACGAATGTGAGGGTGTCTTGCAAAAGTGGCAGTACCTACACCCAAGCAGGTTCAGATAGGACCAAAGTCAGTGGATTGTGTATTCATTAGATATGCACATATAGCAGTGCATATCGATTTCTTGTGTATAGGTCTGTAAATCCAGATATACACAAGAATACTATCATGGAATCAAGAAATGCGTCTATCTTTGAAAATGTATTTTCGTGTTGTCTCCAAGAAGGGATTCAGAGTTCCATGGAAGACGTTAAATGTGACAATTATCACATAGCTGATCAAACAGATGATCACTTAGATGATCAAGTTGATGATCAAGCTGAAGATGTAGATGAGCCAAGAAGGAGTAAGAGGGCTAGGACTACAAAGTCTTTTGGTCCGAACTTCTTGACTTATATGTTAAAGGGAGAACCTCGAACTTTCCATAAAGCTGTGACTTCACCTGAAAGTCCTTTGTAGAAAGAAGCAATCAAAAGTGAGATTGACTCCATCTTGTAGAGCCATACTTAGGAATTGGTTTATTTACCCCCAGGCAGTAAGGCCTTAGGGAGTGAGTGGATCTTTAGAAAAAAGATGAAAGTTAATGGGTCAATTGATAAGTATAAAGCTAGACTAGTTATCAAAGGATACAGGCAGCGCGAAGGCCTGGATTATTTTGATACGTATTCACTTGTGACAAGGATTACATCCATTCGCATGGTGATTGCGATAACAGTTTTACATGGTTTGGAGATACATCAGATGGATGTAAAGACAGCTTTCTTAAATGGAGATTTAGATGAAGAAATCTACATGGAGCAACCCGAGGGGTTCTCAGCTCCAGGACAAAATAAAAAAGTCTGTAAGCTTGTCAAATCATTGTATGGTTTGAAGCAAGCTCCCAAGCAATGGCATGAAAAGTTTGATAACACTATGTTGTCAAACGGGTTCAGAATCAATGAGTGTGACAAATACGTATATGTCAAAGACACTGACAGAGGTTATGTTATTTTGTGTCTATACTTAGATAACATACTCATTGTTGGTAGTAATGATGAGATGGTTCGACCTACCAAGAGATTGTTAAACTCTAAGTTTGACATGAAAGATATGGGCCTTGCAGATATAATTCTGAGTGTTAAGATTACCAGAACATCTGATGGTATTGTACTTCTCAATCTCACTATATTGAGAAGATACTTGAGAAATTTGACAAATTAGATACAAGTGTGTTTAGGACACGGGTAGACATGAGTCTACATTTGACCAAGAATAATGGTGAGAGTGTTTCTCAGTTAGAATATTCTCGAATCATTAGAAGTTTAATGTATCTGATGAGCTATACAAGGCCGGATATAGCCTACTCTGTTAGCAGGTTTAGTAAATACACGAGTCATTTGAATGCTACTCATTGGAGGGGCATTATGCGGATGTTAGGTTATCTACGCTACACCCAGGGTTATGGGCTGCATTATGCTAGATACCCAGCGATACTAGAAGGGCATAGTGATGCTAATTGGATATCTGATATAAAAGACTCCAAATCCACTAGTGGTTATGTATTTACCCTCGGAGGGGCAGCCGTGTCTTGGAAATCTTCCAAGCAAACGTTTATATCGAGATCAACGATGGAATCTGAGTTTATTGCTTTGGATAAAGAAACTAAAGAAGCTGAATGACTTTGCCAGTTCGTTGAGGATATTCCACGTTGGTTGAGACCTGTGCCAGCAATCTGTATTCATTGTGACAGCCAATCGACAATTGGACGGACACAGAGTAATATATATAATGCAAAGTCTAGATATATTCATCATAGACATAATTCCATATGGCAACTACTCTCGAACGGAGTTGTCACTTTAGACTATATAAAGTCTCAGGACAACATTACAGATTCGCTAACCAAAAGGTTAAATCGAGTGTTAGTAGAGAAGTCGTTAGAAGGAATGGGGTTAAGGCCTTTAGTGTAAGGTGTTACCAGAATGGAAACCCAAGTTAGTTGACTGGAGATCCCAAGATCTAGGTTCAATAGGACAACCTAATTGCATGTAACGGTGGTATGTCACTG
This sequence comes from Camellia japonica, assembly GCA_030407325.1. Lineage (NCBI taxonomy): Eukaryota > Viridiplantae > Streptophyta > Magnoliopsida > Ericales > Theaceae > Camellia > Camellia japonica. The sequence goes on along the minus strand of JAPPVO010000016.1, from coordinate 139,558,144 downwards.
AGGAGGTTAAACCTCCAGCCATTCCTTTTATCAGTGATACCTGCAAGTGTAGAGGTTAAGCTGAGCTTTTAATGACTCTAGCGTGTTAAGCTAGTGAGCTGGGTATAACAGGATACTCAAGTAGAGTCACCTATGTGAGTATGGAATGGGGCCGCTTCTATAAGAATTAACAGGGCCTAATTCTTTAAACCACTCACTGAACCAGGCTAGTGTTCCAGGGCCAAACCGGACACAATAGTAAGAACAGAACGATGATTGGAGTAATTCTTGTGTGAGGTCTGTTGTCTTGGTTTACATAAACGGCAGAACAGTTCAAGACTTCGTGTTCACTGGACAACCAGTGAATCCGATAGACTTCACTAGGAAAGGTTCAAAGCCAAAAGCTACGTTTTCCGATGCCAAGGTTATTCCATTGCACTCTCTTCGAGTCTTTGTTGTTAAGCGTTGTTTGTTTATTGTTATTCTGTCAATTTTTATTCATGTAGGGGATTGTTAAAAAAATAATGGTTTTTTGGTGACTTTAATGAAAAATTAAAGTGGGTGTCAATCCTCAATTGAAGTGAAGTAAAGTGGGTATAGATTCTTTGTAGTGAGATTTTTACACTACAAAAAGAATGACCGAAAACCATTAAGGCTTGAATGAGAAATTGACTCATTGAGTTGGCCTCATGAAAGAGGTGTTTGGAAAGGTGTAAAACCTTGTATCACACATTGATTGTAGAGGAGAACATTTATGGGTATTTAAAATCCATTTTTTGCATAAGGGTGTAAGCCCTTTGGGGCATCCAAATTTTCCGAAGGAAAGGAGTTATAGATGCTTCAAGGATGGACTTGGACCAAGACTATGGTCCAAGTTGGTTATGCAAAAATTGCCACAGGAGCGCACGCGAGCCGTCCCCGTCCGAACCAGACCGAATCGGGTCCAGGTCCGTAGTCCGTGATCCGTGGATTGTGGATCTTGGGTCTTGGGACTTGGGACTTGGGCTTGGACTTGGACTTGCTGGAATGGATTGAGTATGGTGGTTGGGCTTAGCCCATCCATCTTAATCTTTTTGGGTCAAGTCAGATATGTGGGCTGCAAGAATGTGTACACAAAACCTAGTCTCCTCTATTGATGATGGAATTAAACCCATCAGTTTTGCATAATCAATTTAGATTAATGCAGAATTAATTCCTGCATTTGTTGCAGGGGAGCCTCTTCCTTTCTCCCTCCATGTGTATAAAAGGAGGCTTTCTTCTTCAGCTTTCTACACCAAAAATTGTTGTGATTCTTGTCTTCCTAAGTTTTCCAGTTTATTTTATATTCTTCCTGTGAGAGAGTGCTACAAAGTTCTGTTCGCCGAAGCTATTCAGTCGGTGCATTACATAGCTAGTCTAACCATCATAACCTGTGAGACACACGTCGAACAACTTCCAGCACCCAACCGGTGAGGCGGCGAATCTATTTTAAGGACACTGTCAAGTGCAGGCTTCGGTTTGCTTTCTTCGACAATTTTATTTTATATATTTTTGTTCTTCTACTTGTAATTTCTAGCATGAGGTTGTAGCCTATAATTGCAAATATGAAATATGAATTTATTTGTTCTATGTGATCCCACAATTTCTACAACATGTATCACATAGTTATCAAAATCTCAATCCAAATAGTAGACTCTAGCTGGGCTAAACGATCCGAATTGCACTAGGATCTTAAAGTGACTATGATCTTATTTATGAAATTGTGTAGAATCGCACTACGATTCCGATTCTATTACGATCTCGATCCTACCAAAAAAAAATCTTATTACTTATTTCTTATATATATATGTATATATGTCTATCTATATAAGAAATTTGACTGTAAATTCTTTTTACAAACATCTCTTCTAATTTATGATGACATAAAATATGCATTATATCAAATTAATCATTTTTCTTAAGTGATTTTACAATTATTTAACATGCATTATCATTATAGATAATTTATGATTTTATTTTACATTAAAAGTAGAATCTTACGATTCTTGATCCGATTTTATGATCCAATCTACAAGTCCCCCCCAACGATCCTACTTAGGATCTCGATTTTAACAATCTTGATGTATCATTATTTTGTTTCAGAAAAATAAGATGATAAACTATATAATTGAATTCAAAATTCAAATATTTAAATGAATTTGGAAACATAAGTTGAGAGAATTGGGAGGAGAGGGGGAAAAATCTTGAATATATGACATAAATGCTCATGTAATTGTTATAGAAATATTTTGAAAAAATCTAAAACATGAAACATCAACATCAATTCATGTCTTCCCTAGTAATTTTTATTTTTTGAATTTCATTAGTATATGGGTTTACTTGATGTGTGGTTATTGTATAATTTTTGATTTGTTGATTTTATTTTGTTTTTTACCATTATAAATTTTGAAAATTTTAAGGTATAACTATTTATTTTTTTTAAAATCAAAATACCGTAAAGTTTCAACCAAGTGATATGTCCATTTTTTAAAATTATTAAATACTAAGTATTATGGTATTATTTTCTTGATATTGTGGATCAATAAAAATTAATAACAATGTTATTTTTAGGATACTTGGTCCATAAATCCAAATTTGAATTTTGTTTGGCCAAATGTCCAGATGCTAAAATAGTTTGTCCATAAAGGCATGCCTAAGTTAAATGACCAAAATACCCTATATATATGATATACACGGTCCACAAAAATCAAAACCCCCTCTCTCTCTCTCTCTCTAGATCTCACATCCACTACGAACTTCATCTATATTTCTACTCCAACCGTCGGTACAACCATCGCCAACTTAACGGCAATTTTCGCCGCCTCAGACAACCTCACTCTCGTTCTCGCTCTCTTCTTCTCTTCTCTCTCTCTCTCTAAAATAATTTGTCCAAAATCGATATTCACCGTATAGTCGCCATCACTCTCTTCTTCAACCATTTTTAGATCCGCAAAACTCTCCGACAATGGATGTCGATCTCTCACTCTAGATCTTGAAAACCTTAGATCTAGGGTTAAGGCATCAAGAGAGGAAGAAAAAATACGCACGTTGAAGGAGGACGGCAACTGAGGTCTGCGATCGGCGACGACAGAGGTACTCTAGGGAAGAGAGAGAGAGAGAAAGAAAACAACAATTTGAGACAGATAGAACAATGATCTTGCTGCTGTGGTGCCCCGATCAACAACGGTGGGAATTGAAGATAGAGCGATAGAGTTGATCTAGATATGTTCGTCACTACTAAGGCTTCTCCAATTAGGGCACCGTGATCAGCCTTCGTTGATCGAGATCTTCTCCTTCGATTCCAAGACCTCATCTCTCTCTTCTGAGCCCTTGGTCACTGCCCTAATCCCTCTCTTTCTCTCTATATATATAATTTTACTATTACTAATGACACTAAAACTCTTCGTTATTCCTGAACAGGCTTTGCATGTGATTGAAGACCAAAGTAGATTATTCATTAAATCAATACCATAAAAATCTTGACATGCTCTGGATCTAATATGTTTTTGATGTTTGTGATTTAAGAAAATGTGTTGAATCCGTGAAAGAAGACTGTAAGTCGAACAAACTAACGATGATCGAGAAAGTAGATTTGATGAAGCTCCAAGAGATAGTTGAGCAAAAAGCGAAAAAGAAGAACTAATGAGAGTTGATGAGATCGGAAAACTGCATTCGAATTTGAAAAATCGAAGTAGAGAGAGACAGAGACAGAGATATGAGGGATGCTGGTTTCAACAGATAATGCTTGGATGAGATTGTTGGATTGGGCTATGGATGATGAATAGTTGTTTCAACAAATATGCTTGGTTATATTGTTAGTTTTAATAGATAAAATAAAATTTTGAAATCAATTTGTGCAAATCTGTGTGTGAAATCAAATTGTACGAATAGAAAGAAAAAAAATTCAACAGATAAATAAAAGTTCAACAAGAGAGAGAGAGAAAGAATAAACAAATAGAGAGAGAAACCCACAGATTTTGAACATATAAGGAAAAAATTCAACAGATAGTCAAAAAAATTGAACGGATAGATATAAATTTAAACAGATAGATTAAAATTTGAACTGATAGTCAAAAAAGTCAACAGATAAATTAAGGGATAAAATTAGAAATAAAATATTCTTCAAAATTAACAAAAAGATTTCTCACCACACTATTTCACAAATGGTGATCCTCTTATCAATAAAAAAATATCCACTAGATCTAATGCCTTATATCCTCTTTTTTTTTTTTTTTTTAGAGGGAAAAAACCCAAGGAGAATTACAAAGCTTCAGAAAAAACTAAAGGAAATACATTGAAAGGGACTTCTTCCATCCGGATAGATGGTCCAGGACTCTTAAGTGCCAACTGAGCTAGGCTATCAGAAAAAATACATGTCAGTGTAATTGTTCAAAATTAATTACATATCAATGATAGACTTTATAAATATTAATAATTAATATTATAAAATTTTTCATGTATTTGAATTTTATTTTTTTTAAAAAAGGCCCACTGGTCTATAAATTTCCCTTTTTTATTCCTTAACTATTTTTTATTGTTTTTTTTTTTTAACGCATTTATTCCTTGACTATTTGATAAAGGTTAATTCATTAGTCATTTACTGCAAGATTTGTGTATTTTATATAATGAAAAAATTACATATCAGTATATCTTTTCAAAATAAAATTTAAATCAATAAAAAAAATTATAAATATTAATAATTAAATTTATAAATTTTTCCATTAATATGTAAATATTTTGTAAAAACTCACCTTATAACACCTATGATTGGGAAGTTGGATTTGAGGATTTTTTTGGTTAAAATAGTCACGAAAAATAAAATATATTTTTTAATAAATATCACATCCAATTTATAATCATTATATTCTTTCTCTCATAAAAAAATTAAAAAAGTTAAAAGTTCTTCCCAAATTAAACTTTTTAGTTCCAAACTAAAATAGTTAAAAAAATCAAAAAACCAAAAAACCAACCCACTTCCCAGACAAAACCATAATAGAATTAGATATTTACATATCATGACATGTTATGTAATGATGCCTATCATGTATATGTTATATACATGCATGCCATGACGATATGACGACAGGATGTTTTTATTCTGGTTAGGGTTTCTTGTAATCCTGCTATGCCACTGCCTGTCATCACTGACGTCAAATATGGGGAATTCATAAAATTACTTTTATACCCTTCTCAATAATATTATAGCAAGTGGACTCTTCGTATGGAGCCCTGTGGGAGTCCTAAAACTTCTACCTAATTTTTTGAATTTTAAAATTAAAAATAATTTTTTTAAAAAAAGGATATTGGCTAGCACATTAATGTAATAATTAAAAAATACTATGTTTTATGATTTATGTTTTTCAAAAGAAAAATTTTGCAAATATGAAAATATTTTTAAAATTATATTTTAAATTTTGAAAAGATTTAAGTGTAGGGTTTCTTTTTCTAAATTAAGAATTATTTACAAATAAGAGAAAATTAGTCTACAGTTCTTATCTCATTTTTAGTAATGGACAAGATTCACAATATTATTTTGCGATATTTAAGGTTCCATAACCTTAACATCCATATATTACAGAAAAATTTAATTCACTCAAATCAAACCAGCTCTTCTCTCCACCTCCACTGAATCAATCTCTCGTTTCGCAAACTCAATTCTCTCTCTCTCTCTCTTCGCCTGCGCTATCTCTCTACAAATTCGCACACAACTAACCCCAAAGCCATCACGGTACCAGTGTCCCCAAAACTATAGAGAGAGAGATAAACGAAACGGATGCTCCCAGGTATGTGGATCCAGATACGTATGGATTGGTTCGCTCTTCTTCTAGATGATTGTGATTTGGTTGTTCTGGGTCATTCAGAAATTGAATTCTATGTGTTTAGAACAATGCCCACCAAGTGTTTGTGATAAGTCAGAAACTGGGTTTTTGTACAGTGTATTTGCTAAATTTGAGTTAGATGAAGTGAAATGGCAATGTCTTTGAAACTATGCCCATGAATTGTTTGCGATAAGTTACTTTGTGGGCAAATCAGAAATTGGGATTTTATGCAGTGTATTCGCAAAATTTGAGTTGGATGGAGTGCAATGACAATGCATATTATATTTGCAGTTACTTTTGGCTACTGAGTTTAATGAAGAATGAACCATTGGTAATGGGGTTTGGTTTTTGTCATATGAATTCGTATGTTAAAATTTACAGTTTGGATTAGTGATGACTGCACTTTTGATATTATTTCATAATTTATCTCACAATTCAACTAAATTGATTTGGCATTTTGTTTGGTTCTTGGGAAAAATATGCAAGTATGGATAAATGAAAATTTTCAAAACAGAAATTGGGCTTTAAAAAAATTATTCAATGTGTTTGGTTTCAGTTTTTTTAATTCAATTTTCTGAAAATTGAGTGTTTTATTTTTTGTATTTTTTTATTTTTAGTGAATATTTTTAAAATTTCAAGCATTTTTTTACTTTTTTATATGCACCTTACTTAGATGTATCTAAACAGTAAAATATTTGTGAAAAAATATTTTAAAAAATAATAAAAACACAAAAATACAAAGAATATACTGAAGTTTCGTATTTTTTTGTATTTTTAGTATTTAGTGAACTTTTTAAAGATTGTTTTCACAAAAAATTATACTTTTTAAGTGTATTTATGTTAGATGTGTCTAAAAATTAGAAAATTTGCTTAAAATATTAAAAAAACTGCAAAAATAACAACATACAGAAACACAAGAAAGTAGAATTTTTTAAAAAGTATTTTCAAAAAATTGGAAACAAACATGATGATTATTTTTTGAGGTAATTGCTCTTCATGATTTGGATATTTATTTTCTTTTGTTGGGGTATGCCCTATTTTTCTTGGCAATTAAACAAACTTTATGCTTTATGGTTCACTTGAAATCTAGAAAAAATCCCTAGATTGAAATCCGGTGAATTTCTCTAGCCTTCCGAGAATTTCTCTAAAAAGTCCAAAGAAATTCTCTAGGAAGGTTAACTTTTGCTTTTTTGTGTGCATTGTGCGTTGAATTTGTTGGAATTAGGAAATTTTATGCAAGTTTAGTTTGTGTGCTTGTTTGTAATTGTTGATAGTTTTAATTAATTTTGTAGTTCAGATTGCTAAGAGACAAGTTGTGGTCAATTCTAAGAATACCTATTTTCTCATTCTCTCTCCTCTTCTCCTCTCTCTCTCTTATCAGGAAAAATTTATCTGGTTTGGTTAAAACAATTTTCTCTGATTTAAAATTGTGAACAAACACAGAGAAATTTATGCTAAAATTTCTCTAGTTTGGTTAAAATAATTTTCTTTGGTTTAAAATCATTGTGCTAAAATTTCTTTGACTTGGTTAAAACAATTTTCTCTGGTAATCTTATGTGTTTTGATATATATGCACATTATGTATTTGTATAAATGTTTACTTTTTCTGTTTAGATAGTGATCTGCTTGGTGATCTATATAGAATGATAAACAAGTATTAGAATGAAACTGAATTTTGATTTGGATTGTTCATAGAAGTGAATTTCACCTCATTTACGTACTAAAGGGAGTAATTTTCTTTGGCTGGTGATGATAAAGTATTGGTTCTCTGAGAAATCCAAGTAGTATTTGGTAGAGTTTTAAAATTATGATTTGATAGTAGAGTTGTATTTTGAGTTTGTAAGTTTCGGAATTATGATTTGAAAAGAGAAAATTTATTTGGTTATGAGTTTTGAAAAAAGTTTTAAATTTTTGATGTGACATATGAAATAACAAAAGTTGTTTGGTTATGAATTTTAAAAAAAGTTTTCAAAACTTAATTGAAAAACTTATAACTCATAACCAAACACACAACTCAAAACTTTATTAAAAATTTTATTCAAAACTCATAACCAAACTCCTTTTAAAATTTAATTCAAAAAAATAATTTGTCATTTTGGTCCAAAAAAATAATTTCTATATTTAAAAAATATCAAAAAAAATATAAATATTTTTTTTTCCAAATAACAAGAGGCGATTGGTAATTACCAAAAAAAAAAAGTATTGTTCCGGTCAACCGACCGAACATCCAGGAGGATGTTTGGGCAAACGATCGAGTAGACCAAAAATTCAAAAATTGTCTGCTTTACCAAACATGTTTTCAAAATATATTTTGAAATTAATTTGGAATCATGATTGGAAAACTCAAACCAAACATAATATTAGAATGTAAGAGTAGAATTAATTTTTGAAAACTCAATCAAACACAGCCCCAGAATTTCTCTAGAGAATGGGAAGTCCCAAAAAATTCAGAGAGAAATTGTTTGGGAAATCCAGAATTTCTCTAGAGAATGGGAAGAGAAATTCTTTGGGAAGTCTAGAGAAATTTTCTAGATTGAATTTTCTCTGAATCAATGTTAAGGGACCTTAGACATTATGAAAATATTGGATGTCATTTATGCTATAAAATTTTAATACCAGGGACCCTAAAAAAAATCCCCCAAAAATAATTAATTTCAAATAATATTGCATTGCAATTATGATAACTTAATTTAAGAAAAACAATATGGAAAGATTTTCAAAATCATATTTTAAATTCTTACACAGAAAGTATATATCTAACAAAAATTAATAATTGTGTTAAAAAAAAAACAAAAATTAATAATTATTTATTTATTTATTTTTATTAAAAATACACTTATCAGATTTGTTTGGTTTAATTTTTTTAAATTATTTTTAAGTTTTTGTTTTCTTAATCTGCAATTAACTTTTTTTATTTTTCCCATATTTCTTTGGTTTAATTTTTTTAAATTATTTTTAAGTTTTTGTTTTCTTAATCTGCAATTAACTTTTTTTATTTTTCCCATATTTCAATCAAATATACTAAACTAAGATTTTTTTTTTTGGGGGGGGGGGGGGGGGGGCGGGGAATTTGCTAAAAACAAAACACTATGGAAAATGTGTCTTTTTTTGTTTTTATTTTTGACCATTTCATTTTTAGTGAATTTTTTTTTTCTTAGTTTTCTTCACAAATTTTACTTTTTAGGTGCATTTATGATTAGGATATTTACACAAAGACCCTTTAAACTTTTGAGAATTATCAATTTTTTCCTTAAACTATTTAGAAGTATCACTTTTTCTCCTAAACTATAAAACCATACAAATTGACCTTCTAAATTATAAAAGCGTATCAGTTGAACCCCCTAATACTTTTTTATAGTTTAGGAGATCTATTTGTACAGTTTTATAGTTTAAAAGGTAAAGTAATACTTTTCAATAGTTTAAGGGGTTAATTTGTACATTTTTATAATTTAAAGGGTCGAAGTGATACTTCTCAATAATTTAGAGGGTCTTTGTGTAAATAACCCTTTAGATTAGGTGTATCTAAAAATAAAAATAAAATTATTGAAATATGAAAAATAAATAAATAAATAAATACTCAAAAAATATATTTAAGTATGAAATATTATGACTTTGCCATCCATTTTTTTTTTCTTCTTCTTTTTCTTCCTTTCTATAGCCAAATTAAATTATACTTATTAATGAACTTAAGTTATAGTTTCTTTATAAAATAAATAAATAAGTAAATCACATCTATGAATTTAGCAAATCCATGTCTAATGGGATTACTGATTATCTTAACATTAATTCTTTTAAGTGCAAATGTAACAAAATTGTTATTTTGGTTCATTTTAGATTTCTCTAATCAATGGTTTTTAAAAATTTTGTACTTTTAACTAAACAAAATTTTTTGAAATAACTTATTTTTAACACTATTTACATTTTTTTGAAAACATTTATAAAAAAAATGAACAATAAGAATATATATATATATATATATATATATGTGTGTGTGTGTGTGTGTGTTTAGAGATTAAACTCACACATTTGTTAAAAAGCCAAAAATCATTTTCAAATTGAATTTTGCTAATTTCTAAATTGAAATTATTGTTAAAAATGACAAATTCATTTAAAAGTACTCCAAGACAACCCCTCCAAAATAAAATAATAACAATAATAATAATAATAATAATAGTCCATGTATAATGGATTAATGGAGTGGAATTGAACTTTAGAAATCTTTTTATGGTCGGGTTTAGGACAACTATATTAATTCTGATGTTGTGTTGGGATTGAGTTGACACATAATCTTTTTGTATAGTTCAGTTCAATCTCGCTCTAATCCGGTTGATACCCCTATACCAAATATATTTCGTAGACAATTCACCTAACAAATATAAAATATAATAGTTCTTAACAAAATTTGACATTCTTTTAACAATTAAATTTTAATAGTTAGTTTAAAATTATTGAACTATTATTGTTTTAATAGAAATTACGTTATAGAGTTTAAATAACATAACCAAACCAAACCAAACCAAACCAAATTAAGCCTTTAGTCCCATCAAGTGAGATCGGTTACATGAATCCTTCTTCTTCAAGCGGCCCTATCAAAGGCCATTTCATTAGTCAAATTAAGTAGATCCATATCTCTATTTACAACGCTAGCCAACATTAATCTAGGCCTACTCCGTCCCCTAACATTTCCATCTACCATTACAGTATCGCATCTCTTCACTACTGCCTCTGTTGGTTTCCGTTGAATATGACCAAACTATCTCAATCGATTCTCTCTCAACTTATCTTCTATCGGTGCTACTCCTATCCATTCTCGAATACACTCATTCTTAATTCTGTCTTGTTTAGTCTTGCCACACATCCACCTTAGCATCCTTATCTCAGGCACATTCATCCTATCTACATGTTATTTCTTGGTTGCCCAACACTCTATCCCATACAACATCGCTGGTCTAATAGTCGTTCTATAGAACTTACCTTTTAGTCTAATGGGTAATCGTTTATTGCACAGTACCCCAGATGCACTTCTCCACTTGCACCATCCCACCGTAATCCTATGGGCCACATCCGCATCAATCTCCCACGCTGTTGTGAAAATCAACCCTAAATAATGAAAATGTTCACTCTTAGGCAGTTTTTGATTCTCAATCTTCACTTCTTCTCTGCTTTCATTGTTACTGTTACTAAATTTACATTCCATGTATTCTGTCTTAGTTCTGCTTATCCAGAATCCTTTAGATTCAAGAGCTTTTCTTCAAATCTCCAACTTTGTGTTAACTCCTTCTCCAGTCTCATCCACTAGCACAATATCGTTTACAAAAAGCATACACGATGGCACGTCATCCTGAATATTTCTCATCAACTCATTCATAACTAAATCAAAAAGATAAGAACTTGAGGTAGATCCTTCGTATAACCCTACAATGATAGGAAATTCATTTGTCTCTCCAGCAGGCGATCTAATAGTAGTCACCACCCCTTTATACATGTCCCTAATCACATCAATGTAACCTTTTGTCACCCCTTTCTTCTCTAACATCCACCATATTATATCCCGGGACACTCTATCATATACTTTCTCAAGGTCGATAAATACCATATGAATGTTTCTTTTATTTTCTCTATACTTTTCTATTAGTCTCCTCAAAAGATAGATCGCTTCCATTATTGACCTGCCAGGCATAAACCCAAATTAATTCTCTGACACCTCTGTTATATCTCGCAATCTGTAACATGCCCGGGGGGTACCCGCGCGCGTTAAACAGTTCGGACTCCCGAGATCTCTTTGATCTCAAGTTTCACGAGTGCAATGTGAAACGTAGACGAGAGTCCAGATTTGGCAACTTTTATTGAAAATCCATTTTATTGCAATTTTGTCAAAAATGGACTGCGTCATCAGATCTCAGAGTCGCCACCTAATATTTTGGGAAATTAGGAAACCCATGACTCGGTGCCAAGGCCACTATTCGTCGTAACCAAGGATGCTTGGCTCGAAACCTTAGGTATGAGAGGGGAAGGTCAATAATGAGCACCCCCGCTCACCCAATCAAAAGATCGGCCTCTACTAAACCATGATATGACTTTTTATTTTCTTTATATGTTCATGTTCTGATTATTGAATAAATCCTAAAATTTACTATGTGAAGCATACAAGTATAGACTAATTTGCTCAAATTAGAACAATTCAATTTCATGTTTGTTTTGAAAAGGGTTTGAATTTGCCACTTGACAAAGTGGGCTTAAAGTTTGTGAATTTGCCATTGCAAAGTGGGCTTAAAACGTACATTTATTGAATTATTCCAATTCAAACAACAAGCCTTCATCCACAGGCATTCAAACAGTTTATCACTTAAGCAAATAGCCACATGGTAGGATGCTAAACATAGTAAGAAAAACACACACAAATGGGATGCTAAAGCATAAAAACTCACAGATTAACCGACGTCCCTCGAACAGCTACAAAACAAAGTTAGTAAAATATGCATGATCTTATATACAGAATCCTAATGCAATTCACTCATGAGATGCACTAAAGATTCGGCTTCTAAAATATGGCATGTGAATCATCTCAATAACATGAGGTAGCGCATAGAATCACAGAAGAATTGATTAAATCCACACATATAAATTTAGCCGAATCTTTATGCATGAAACATGGATGCAAAGCATGGATATGCATGGCATGTCAGATATATACATATGTACAGTTAGGGAAAGCGATAAAAGAATGGGATAGATAAGAAGCGGGGTGGGGGAATTATTACAATCATTTTAAATATTACAGATCCGAATGAGAGAGAGAGGAAGAAATAATAAAATAAAATAAAGCCTCACAAAAAACTCAAAAATAAAAATAAAACTAAACGTTTTAAACCCCGACCATTTATCAACTAGCAAAGATCTACGTGTCTTCAATCCAACAGGCCTCAGTCCATAAACCGTTGGCATATACGTTGCGCACTCAAAAGGATGGCCGGCCCATGCGCTTCTCACAATATTACAATGGCCTGTGCATGCGTATGACATCAACCCTTCACACATAGCAGCAGCACTCCTCAGAAGCTTTTGGCACGCAACAGCATCCAATACATTTGCCAAATTGAACGTGTGACATGCACACCATCATCCACGATCTGTCTCGCAATCCATGAGCTCATGACCACCCTGGAAACCGGTCATCAACTCCGGTGAAACACCCACACCCAACCCCGGAAAAAAGAACTTAACGCATGCCGACTTCCTCCAAGACCGGTGGTAACCACTTCATATAATAGAATTTGAACTTCGCATCATTCTGGACAGCAGTTTTGAGATCATCAGAACCTCCCAAATGTTTACCATTAACAAATACTTACGGGACAGTGTGTCGGCCCACCCGAATTGAGAGAGAGAGGGGTTGTTTCTTTGTAGAGAGAGAAAGAGAGAGCCCGTGTGTGTGGTCTGTGTGGTGTGTGCTGCCGTTTGTCCATGCATGGCTGTGATGTGTGTGTGTATATGGAGTGGGTGTATGGGTGTGTGATCTGCCGAGAAGGAGAGAGAGGTGGGTTCAGTGCATATATATCCCTCTCCCTCTCCCAGCTGCTGTCGTGTATGTGGGTGATATGTGTGCTGTGTGTGGATCTATCTATGGATGCATGTGTGTGTTGGATCCGTGTGCATGTGTGATGGCAGAGATGGTGTATCAGCCGTGTTTGTATGTCGTGTGTTGAGTGTGCATGGGTGTGTGTTGGTGTGTGTGGTGTGCCGAGAGAGGGAAAGGGAGAGATCCATGCCTCAGTGTCTCTCCATATCAATGTTGAAGCTCTAGTGTGTGTATGGAAGGAGAGAGAGAGCTGGGTTTGGTCTTTCTGTGTGTGTCGGTGTCCTGTGTGTGCGTGGGTGCTGCTGTGAGTGCGCCGTGTGTGTGCATGGGTGGTGTGGCATGTGCATGCCGTGTGTGTTGCATGTTGTGTGTGTTCATGGTCTCCTTCTCCCTCTCTCTCTAAAACATTTCTCTTCTTGTTTTTTTTTATCCATCCACGAGAGAGAGAACTACTGATGCATCCTCCCTTTGCTCTCTATCCCTCATCATGTGTATCTCTTGTGTGTATCCCCCTGCCGTGTGTGGTATCTCTCCTTTTTTGTTTTTCTCCATCTCAGCTTTTCTCTCTCTGTACCCGTGTGTCTCTCCCACAGCTCATCTCCTACCCACTCACTTCTCTTTTTTGAAAATGTTCTCCCCTACAGCTCATCTCCCACCCACTCACTTCTCTTTTTGAAAATGCTCTCCTTTTTTTCAATCTTCACCTGTCCTCTCCTCTTATCTTCCACCGAAAACAAACACCAACCCCACTTTTTTCTTTCTCAATGTTATCTCTCAATAAAACACTCTCCACCTATTCCACTCATCTTTCTTTTTTTTCTTTTTTTCTTTTTTTTTGTTATTTTTTATTTCTAAAATACACCACCTCAAAATATATACACACACGTCAAATTATATAAAAACATATAAAATTATAAAATACTACAAAGTAATAAACTATATGATATAAACTAATTTGGCCAAAATAGGTGAGGTTTGGGACTAAAATTTCAATTTGATTTTTTTGGTGAGGGTGGTCAAAACAAAGTGCCCAAGTCTTAGGGCTAGTCAAAATGGGGTGTCTACACAATCGGCGTTCTATCTGTCTCTCCCAGACTTTCACTATGTGACACAATAGCTTGATTCCTCTATAGTTGTTGCAATTCTAGACATTTCCTTTATTCTTATAGATTGGTACTAAAATACTATTCCTCCACTCATTTGGCATGTTCTTAATTAATAAAATTTTGCTAAACAACCTAGTCAACCAAGCAACTTCTTTTTTACCCAAACACTTCCAAGCTTCAATAGGGATATCATCGAGTCCTAAAGCCTTATTTGATTTCATCTTCTTAAGTACAATCTCCACTTCAAAGTTCCTAATCCAACGATAGAACCTATAGTCTTGATTTATCATATTACTGGCTATTTCTTCCCCTATTGCCGTACCTCCATATTCCTCATTTAATAGTTTTTCAAAATGGTTCTTCTATCTTTCCTTAATCTCTTCATCTTTCACTAATACCTTAGAATCCTCACTCTTGATGCACTTAACTTGATTAAAATCTCTTATTTTCCTCTCTCATATCCTAGCAAGTTTGTATATCTTCTTCTCTCCCTACTTACTATCTAGTCTAATGTATAGGTCATCATAAGCTTTCAACTTAGCCTCTCTTACTACTTTCTTGACCTTCTTATTAGTCAATCTATAACTCTTAAAGTTTTCCTCAGTTCTATCCTTCTGCCACTTTTTAAAGCACTCTTTTAAAGCACTCATTTCATGCGTAGAACGGATTTGTTGCTAGTTTCTATATAACAAACAAATCTTTTATTAGGTTTTGGTGTGATTTTAATTAAGAGAAATGCTCCATCTTCTTATTTTCTCCCACACTGTGACACCTTAAATATTTAATTAATACCATAATCGATCATAATAATAATGATAATGGTAGTAATACATTTAAAACAAATCTTGGTCCAAATAATAAAAATAAAATAAAATTTAAATTTAAAATAATAATTATAATAATAATAAAATGGGATAGCTTATCACCATCCTAATAAATAGGATGGTGACCAAGCCATATAGCCTTGGTGAATCACCAAGTTTGATAAGGACGGAATTGCCACTTGTTAGACAGGTGGCTAAAATTAGGCAAATCACATGTGAGAAAACATGCAATTACCACCTATAAATAGTGCACGGTTGGGTGAGCTTCGAAAATACAAGGAGATACAAATAACTAAGAAGCAGCGTGCTATTAGCAAGGAGTTTATAGTAGGAAAGTAAAGGTTAAGGGTTGATATTAAGGTAAGTTATATTATATCTTGAGCTACCATAACATGTTTTAAATATGTTTTGAGTTACCACAATTTATTTTATATAATTTATGTTTTATGGTTATGTTAATGTTTTAATCACGTAGATTATTTTCTGAACTCCAATTGCTTAGATTAAAACCCATGGATATGTTTATTTAAATTTTAGAAATTATTTGACAATGATCTTGTAACCAATTATTTTCTGTTAGTACCACCACGGGAGTCTCATGCCTTGGGGGACTTAAATAATCATTGGCCCCTGTTTGTCATGGATCCATTGACCTCTGTTCTGATTGTCACTCCAGTGACCTTTGTTTTGTACCGTAGTATAGTTATTTATGTAATTTTTATTTCAGTTTCTGCCACTTAAATAATTTATTTATGCAACTTAAAAGTTTTAGCTTAAATAACTGTCCATGGCTATTTGGTACCCCTATACTCACAATATAATATTTCTCACTCTGCTATGTGCTTATAGCTGTTACCCCTTTCAAGTGACAAGGTTTAGCGGGATCAAGATGGGAAATGAATCGCTGTGTTGTTTTTTTTTTATTTCTTTTTTTAAGATTTCTATCTGTTTTTTTATCGGACTCTTGTAATACAATAAAGCTCAAATGACTATGTTTTGTTTCCTTTTAATAAACATTTGGTATCCAATTATTTTATTTTAATTTATTTAACTTATCCGCTTGCGCTACGACTACAAAATTATTTGAATTATTTTATTTTTATCTTATTGCGACGCCGAGCCTTTGGGTACCGGGTTTGGGTTGTGACAAAAGTGATATCAGAGCAATGGTTTTTTTTATAAAAACAAAAAATGTATAAGTTTTTGAATTTTTCTGTATAATTTTCACATTATTTGCAATTCACATTATTTGAATTGAAAATTATTTCAAAATAAAATAAAATAAAATAATAATTTTAACCTTATATTATTATTTGACATTATTTGGTATGCCTAATGCATGCAAACTATGTTATACATATGTCTAGGCTAAGTTTTCTTGTGTTGTAAGAAATGACGAATTTAATGGAGTTGTTCTGGTTCGAGCCCCCAGAAGCTCATCTCTTCCCAAACCTATTAGAGGGCTGGGGTGACTTAGAGAGTCTTGTCAGGCAAGCCCATCCGACACCTAACCAGCTCGTGGGGAGACCCGTATATTTGCAAGCCGACCCCGATGAGGATTTCTTATTCTGGAGACTTAGCCGAGATAGCACTCGTGAGAGGTACATAGGGCCAACCCACGTTGTTGGTCTTGCTCCGGACCTAGAACCGCCACATTTTCTGGTCACACCTCTACCCGTGGGTTTTACAGAGAGGAGAGGACACCCATACCCTAGCAGCTACATCCGCACCACGACACCTCCTTCACAACACATTGCCTATACCCCAGCTGTGGACTTCACTGATACTGCATCATATTTGGAGATACCGGTACGGATTACCGGACGGGAATTTTGGGGTTATGATCACGGTGCTCCTATCTACATAGTCCAGGTGGTATAGAGTTGCTTTGGAATAGAGCACAGTGGTGTAGACAACCCATTTTTGATCGACCTTAAGACTCAGACGTCATCGATTGAGCGCTCGATGATCGTGCATGTTTGTGCTCGTTTCAAGTTTCCAGAGTTTTCGGCTGAGTGCCTTGCCTCCAGGCCTCTGAACTCTTTGTGTTTTAGCTTGGTTCATGGACCATGCCTTGTTGACCTTGCTTGGAGGGAAGGAGAGGTCTGTAGACCACTTTTCGTAGTCGTAGACCACTTTTCCCTCTTGTAGGCTAGTTTCCGGTTTCCGGAGCCTTCAGCCGAGCGCCTTGTCTCGGGACCTCTTATCGTTCTCCTTTTGGCTTGGTTTTTGGACTATGCCTTCTTGCCTTGGTCTAGAGGCAAACAGAGGTCTGTAGACCACTTTTTGCGGTCGTAGACCACATTTCCCTCTCGTAGACCACTTTTTGGCTCGTAGACTAGTTTTCGAGGCTTCCGGCTACGCGCCTTGTCCCGCGGACTCTTGTCTTGCATCCTTTTTGGTTTGTTTTTGGCACAAACCTTGTTTTCCTTTGCCTGGAGGTTGGAACAGGGGTGTAGACCAGCTTCTCCCCTTGTAGACCACTTTTTGTGCCTGCCAGCCAGTTTTATGGTCGGCCAGCTGGTCTTGGTGGTCTTTGGACCACCTAAAGTGGTCGGCAGCCATGCCACCACCTTGCTTTCTTTGTGCAAACCACTCCTCCCCCTTACCGACCACTTTCTCTTCTTGCAGACCACTTTGTCTGGTCGGCCGACCAGCGCAAGTAGTTGGCCGACCACTTCAACTGGTTGGCAGCTTTCCTGCACTTTCTGTAGATATTTTCCATGCTAGCTGTTAGGCATAGAAGCATCCTCCATACACGTATATGGAGGGATTGATTCAAGCTTCAAGCTTGCTCAACAAGCTTGATGCATGTTCTTCTATAAAATGGAGTCTCCTCCCTCTTGTCTCAGGTTCAAAAAATTGCTTAAGGCATATACATATATCTCTATCTTTATATTTCTTCATTTGCTCCATATTTGTGCTTGAAAGTGCCTTTTCTTTACACTTTTGCACACAAACACATAGGGAAACACCTTTAATCTTGGACTGAGGTTCTTGGAGGTTTGTTTGGAGCTCAAGGCTTGGTTTTTTCCTCAGAAGTTGCTGTCTTGCTTTGATTCTTCAAGGGTGAGTCTCTAATCCTTTTAAAGCCTTGTTGTAGTTACTTACTAGGCCACCTTTGTATGCTTATTTTGGCTTAACTCTCAACTGCAAAAAGTTCTAATTTTAAGTGCTTGAAATGTTTGTTTAAGGCTTCTTTGGTGTTGGGGTGGGTCTGCTCCCTTACATGCCTTATTTGCTAGGCTTTTGAGCCATCACTTTAGGCCTTTGTGATCACTTTTATTTGGCCTCTTCACTACTGAATTCCGGAGGAATTGCAGTGGTGGAAAGTGTTTTTTGAGGTCTTAAATAGGAGGGGGTTGTCCCCCATCCTTTTCTCTTGTTTGCTTGTGTTGATGGCTCATCAAAAGAGCATGTAGTTCTATCTTCTTGAGGCTTTGTTTAAGCACTTTTTTGTGACCTTTTAGACCTGTCATGACTCTGTTTTCAGCTATCTTGGTCACCCCTTGCATTCTTCTTGTATGTGTAGTATAATCCTACTTGTGGCTCATTAAAGTAGCATGCTTGTTAAGCTTGTTTTGGCTCCATCTTAGCATGTCTTAGGCATTATTTCAGCATGTTATAGCTCTGTCTAGGGTTGGTTTGATAGCCTCTTGCATGCTCCTTGCACTTGTAGTGCATTTCCATTCACTAGCCTAACATGCATCATGCTTTTGACCATCATTCTAGCATGCGTTTGGCTCTACTCCAGGAAGCTTTTACTCATGTTTTACCATGCTTAAGCTCTGTTTTATGTTGTTTTGGTCATGCATGCCTTGCTTTGTATAGCCATAGTGCATTCTTGCTCACTAGCTTTGAGTTTCCAAGTCACTAGCATGCATTGCTTGGGCTATTTGCATGATTTGGCATCATTTAATATGTGATTTCAGAGCATGTTTCATTGCCATGTCCTCACATCTTTCACTCTTTCAATGCTTTGAAGGGTTGGTGCTTTATGCCTTAAGTATGAGCCAATGTGTATGCCTTCTTGCCTAAGCTTTTGGGCTACCATTTCAGTGTGTTTTTGGTCTTATTTTGCCATGATACAACTCTATTTTTGGTTAGTTAGAGCATCCCTCATTTCCTTCTTACACTTGTAGTGTAAGTCCTCTTTGCTAGCCTTATATACCTAATGAGTAAGCTTGTTATTCTAGCATGTGTTGACTTGTATTAGCCCATTTTTGGTGTTATTTTGACATGCCATAACTCTGATTTTTGTTGGTAAAGTCATCTCATGCTTGGTTTTGGTAGGTGTAGTGTAACCTTCCTCTTTGGCCTTGTATACTCCATGCTTCATGCCTCTAATTCTAGCATGTGTTAGCTTTAGTCCATGCATGTTTTAGCATCATTTTGACATGCTCTAGGACTGTTTTGGGTTGTCTTGGCCATATGATTCATGTATTGCATAGCTGTAGTGCAATAGGCTTGACTGGCCTTGTGTTTTGATGTATCTTAAATGCCATACTTGTGATAGTTACATGTCATGGCATCATTTCATACCTGATTTCAGAACATATAGTATTGTCACACTTCCATGTTTATCACTTCTTGATCATGTTTGAGAGTTATGCTCTTATGCTTAGTTGATGAGCCATTGCATGAGCATCACCATCTTAACTTTCATACTATCATTTCATAGCATTTTGGCCACTGTTTTGGCATGATTTAGGTCTGTCCATATTTGGTTTAAGTCCATTGAGCATTGTTTTGCATGCCTCTTGTGAGATGCTCTTTCTTAGTTTTGATGCCTTAAGCTTCTAAACTTGCCATGCATGCATTGTTTGTATGATAGAATCTTGGGCATGCCATCCTAGCATTGGTAGAATAGCATGTTGTTTGCATGTTGATTGCATTGCATTGTGTTTGCATGTTGTTTGCATGCTGTTACATTGCATGTTGTTTGCATGTGCATACATTGCATTTTGTTTGCATGCCATTAGCATTGATAAGTTGATCATGTTGCATTGCATTGTGTTTGGATAGGGTGTTAATCCAAACACGAGAAGTGAGGGACGTTTCATACTTGAAGTGATGAAACGTGCCTCATTTCTCGGTCGCCGACCCTCTTGATCATGCATGATAGAGGTTAAGGCCCTTATGTGTTATTTGTGTATTCATTGAAATTGAATTGTGCAAATTTGGCTTCTCGGCCATCATGTATTGCGATGCTCGGTTGGTGACCCGAAAGTCGAGTACCACACTCCCTTGAGCTTAAGAAATGATAGAGAGGGTGGTTGTGACAACCCTCGCCACTGTTTATTGATATACCTCTGATTACTGCTAAACTGTGGTTAAGCATGTTAAGTAACTGATCTGACTGAAATTCTGAACCGATTGATCGAGTGCATTAGTTTAAATGCAAATCTATCTGTTTGACTGCTAAATGACCTGTTCATGTTTTATGTTTTAAACTGCAAATTGAAGGCCTTATCAGCGGCCGAATCCGAAACTGATTAGTGTTTTATGCTAATTAGAATTTATGTGATTTTATGGTAGGTTTAATTTAAATTTGATTTGGAACGATTAAATTAGATTAAATAATGTTAAATTACATTAGATGGCTTATTTACCAAAATGCCATTAAGTGGTCTTTGCTAGACCAATTGTTTAGTCTTGATTTTCATCTATTGGCATCACTTTTCAACATCCTTCTTGAGACCAAAACCGACTAGAGAGAGAGAGAGTTAGGAGAGCTTTGGTTTCAACAAGAATTGCTTGGAGAATTAGAAAAATTGAAGAGTAGATTGCATAATTGAGCTTCCATTCTTGAAATTGAGGACCTAAGGTAGGAGAATCATCTTCTTGAACTTGTATTTAAGTTGTATCTTGCATTTTTCATGGAAGTTTGGTGATTAGAGTCTAGAAATGGTTCATAATGTTGAGTTGAAGCTTAAATCATGCATGCATGTACATGTTCTAGCATTTTGAGGTTGTTTTCATGGAAATTGCTACATGCATGTCCATATCTTGATTATAGTTCATGAATGCATCATGTTTTTGGAAGTTTTGACTCATTTGATTATGTATGGGAAGCTTTGATTTCAATTGAACACTTGTATGTCATATGTTCATCATGTTCATGAAGTTTTGTTTGGATTTGTGTTTAATTAAACTACCTTTGGGCTTTGATTTTGCAAATTGATCTTTGAAACATGTCATATTATGGGTTTTATAGTGTTTTGCAGAAAATTAGCCCAAAAGGATTGGATCTGATGTTTTAAAAGTTGAATTTGAGCTTGGAGGTTCAATCTGAAAATTTCAGATTTTGAACCCACGCTCGAACGTACACTCTGAGTACATGCATCCCGCTCGAGCGGGGAAAGTAACGCTCGAGCGTGAAATGCGTGTATCCAGTACTTTTCATATGTTTACAGTCCGCTCGAGCGAGGGAATGTACGCTCGAGCGAGGACTTGTGTCTCACGCTCGAGCGGAGGTCGAGTGTCCATCGAGCGTGAATTGCATGCATCCAGTACTTTTGCTTGAGTTTACAGTCCGCTTGAGCGAAGGAAGTCACGCTCGAGCGGAGATCCTTTATCTGCATGCCCGCTCGAGTGTAGAAAGCTACGCTCGAGCGAGACCCCTGTTTTCTAAAAATTTTGAAAAGTGTTTTAAAGTACATCTTTGTATCATCTTTCCATCCTAGGCATTCCTAGGCCATGTTTAAGGCATCTTAATGAGGATATTAATGGAGAACCACACCGAGTCAAGATAGAGACTAGTTTGTCTATCCCAAGTGTGTAACTTAGTGTGTGTTCATTCTGTAACTGTGTAGGGTTGGCATCCGAGGACGCTCACTAGCCTCTCTGTAGCCCAGTACTCTGTGAGTAACAATGTTGTAAAGATATGTTCAATCATAAATACTTTCTGAACAATCAACTGTACTACTTTCTGAAATGATATTTCTTACTGAATGAATGTTTGTCCTATTACTGAAACATATTCGTGGCATCCATAGCAATTTACTGTTACTGTACTGTTATTGCTACTGTCACAGAGATCTCTGTCGGTTCCCGTGTTGGAACCACTACTGTTTACTGTTATGATGGCCATCAACTGACTGTTCGGTCTGTTAAGACCTACTGTACTGTTTTGCTATTGGATATACCACATATAACTGCTATGGTTTCTAAATGACTGATATGACTGTTTAATGACTGAAAGGACATTCATTCTTAACCTCTTTACACAACTGTTATTCACTGGGCTTTAGCTCACTGTTTATATATATATGTAGGTGTCCAGGCACCGGATCGGAGCTAGGAGCGTTGGGTTAAGCTCCCTTTTTGTCAAGCCAACCATTGTGCCTCACTTCGAGGTTCCGAGTACATCAAGCTAAGGCTGCTTTGGGGTGTTTTAGATTCGCCCTTTCTGTTTCTGTTTTGTATAGACTGTATGAGACTTGTACTGTACTTTGAATGTTTGTACATATGTATGTATATACTGTTTTGCTTACGAATGTGAATATGTTCAAAAAAGTCTTTCTACATACAGACTGTCACAGCTCATTGGACATCTTTTATTACTATTTTGGCTTCTGCCAGCCCCTGTACTCTGTATTACTGTCTTTACTGTTAAGCAGGCCTTCGGTAATTACGGATTACTGGCCGGTTACGGTGCTAAACCCATAGGGGCGGGTTTAGGTCGTGACAAAGTTGCACACATATACCTTGCAAATACACTACCGTACCCCTTCTTGTTCTCTGTTGCAGCAAAATGGAGCTTGGGCAGAATTTCTAGTCGGCAGACCAGAAAAAGTAGCTGGCCGACCACTTTTTCTGGTTTGCAGCATACTTAGGTGGTCTACACCACCATCAACTAGTCGGCAACCCTCCTGGGGGTCCATTTTGGAGTAGAAGCTATCTGGAGCTTTGTGCAGTGTTTTGAGATCAAATGCAAACAGAGGCAAGTTGGGGCATAGCGATGGATTTCCGAGCGAGGAACAAAATGCATGCATTGTCCAACTTTCCAAAACAGAGCTGAGTAGTGTAGTTTAATGCTTATTTGTCTAGCTTGAATTTGTAACTTAATTAATTTGTTGATTAGTTAAGGTGCTGTAATAACTAGTTGTAGCTAGTCATTCATTTTGTTGTGTAATAACTAATCTAATTAGCTTTATTAGATTAGTTAGCTAGTTTAGCTTAGATGTAGCTTAGATTATTTATTTGGACCCTCCGTCGAGAGGGCAAATGTTGTAATAAGCGTGCGTGTGTGTGATGCATGTCTTCCAACTCTCATTTCTTTCTCCCTTTTACTTATCTACTTTCAATGGTTAGTTTTAGGGCATATTTCAATTAGCATCCTTATGCTTCGCATGTTTACATTCATTCATCTGTTTTGCATGCACCGGGCTCAGCGCATCATACAAACTGCATTGTATTTCAATACCAATTTGAATACATTTTATCTAGTTGCATTCACATGACATTTTAGAATAGTCAAGCCTATCTTAATTGCATTCTGCATGTGTTGTATTAGGCATTCTTGACATAGCTAGGATCATGCATTGATTACTAACTAGCTTCTGTTTTGGCTCGGAGTACACTGTGAGTGTTTAAGCTTTAGCATCCTTGCATGAATATAAGTGACTGCCATGATAGCGTGACTGCCATGATAGCATGCTTGCCATGAGGCTATGTGCTTAACTGCTATAACTGTTTGAATGCTTGTGGGTGGAGGCTTGATTGCCTAGATTGGAATAACTCAATGATTGCGAGTTTTAAGTCCACTTGAAGTGGCAAAATCATGTTTTTCTAAGCCCACTTGAGGGTGGCAAATCCGCGTCTTAACCTACTTGCAAGTAGCATCTTCAAACCATTTTCGAAAAAAACAAACATGAGTTATTTTGTTCCAATCTGCGTGATTGAGTCTATACTTGTATGCTGTGCGCATCACATAGTAAAGCTAGCTAATAAACCGGGATAAGAACACGTGTGTTTTCAAAAACAACATATCATGCTTAGTAAAGACCGATCTTTGATCGGGCGAGCAGGAGTGCTCATTTCATGACCTTTCCCTCTCGTAGCTAAGTTCCCGAGCCGAGACAACTTTGGTGATGACGGACACGTGGCCTTAGGCACGAGTCAGGGTTTCCTAAATTTTCCAAAACAAAATATTTAAGTGACGACTTTGAAATCTGGCAAAGCAGTTCATGTTTGGCACTTCTTGATTAAAATCGATTTTCCAAAACGATTTGCCGGATTTAGACTCTTTGGTGATTTATCAGTCTTACATTGCACTTTGTGAGATTAGATTCAGGACCGTGATAAGAGTCCGAACTGTAGTAGCTAGAACTACAATTCGCGTCCTAGCGAGCGAAGCAGAGTTCGGGGCGATCTACAAGTGGGTGGGAGTTCGAGTCCCTCATGCAGAGTGAGTTCGCAGGGTTATTTCATGGTCCAGTTTTCCAGAGCCAGTTCTCATAGTGGCCTAACAGTCCATTCTAAACGTCCGACCAGAAGATCCTTTTTGTGACCTGACCATAATGAGTCTAATCCTTATATTTTTGTATCAGTAGGATTAGACATTAATTTTTGACGGTTGGACTAACGCCTTATGTATAGTAACAATGATGTATATATGATGTTTTATGTGGTATTAATGTGGTAATATTAATGTGATATTAAAAATAATATGTTATATGTGACGTTGTATCAAAGTTGTATCAATGTGATGTCACGGTTATATCATTTTACCTTGTAGTAATGGCCAATGAAGGAAATGAAACCGGATCATCAGCCAGCGGTACCATTCCAATGGAGCAAATCATGAAAAGAGCAGTCACCAACTTTTTGCAGGCCTTGCAAACCAGCATAACCAATAGAACACTAGAGAGACAAGAAGAACCAACTACGATTAAACAATTTCAGGATCTGAAACCCACCACGTTTATCGGCGTCCAAACCCACTAGTGGCAGAGGCTTGGGTTAGGGACATGGAGAAAATCTTTCGCACGCTACCTTGCACAGAAAGACAGAAAGTGACTTTTGCCACATTCACCTTCAAAGGCGATGCACAAGAATGGTGGCTTCTTACCCTGGAGAAGGAAAATATTGTGACTTGGGCAAGATTTTTGGAGGTATTCTATGAAAAATACTTTCCAGATTCACTACGGGAACAAAAGGCGTCAGAATTCATATATCTAAGGCAAGGAAACATGACAATGGCCGAATATGAAAGCAAGTTCACACAACTGGCCCGATTCGCGACATACGTCATCCCCACCGAAGCTCGAAAAGCCAGGAAATTTGAAGCAGGATTGGATCCTGAAATCAAGGATAGACTGGAGGTTTTGAAACTACCAACCTATGCGGCAGTGGTAGATCGAGCTTACATTGCAGAAAAAGGGATTAAAGCCTTGCGCTCCAGGGAACCAAGCCAGAGGAAACGATTTTGGGAAAGAGATAACAGAAGAGCTGGTGTCACGCCTCCCAAGAGAATAAACATGGGCACAACTAGTTCAACCAATTCAAGCAATCAAGGACCTACAAATCCCAGAGGTGGCACTATTCCAGCTTGCACTACCTGTGGAAGGACTCATTGGGGACAATGCCGTCAAGATACGGAGCATACTTTAGATGTGCCCAAGTTGGCCACTTGCTGAGAGATTGTCCAAAGCTTACCAGTCCTACAGCTAGCCCCTCTGCACCAGTCCAAAAACCCGCAGTACCTGGAGGAGTGAGGAAGGACTAGAAACGCCAAGAAAAAGCTTTTGCCTGGTGCCTGGAAACCCAGAAGTTACTGAGAATGTTGTGTCAGGTACACTTTCTGTTGGTGGTCACTTAGCCCATGTTCTCTTTAACTCTGGTTCAACTCATTCTTTTGTTACACCACACTTTGCTACCAAGTTGGTATCAACACCCGAACCCTTGGAATACATACTATCTGTGTCTTTTCCTTCTGGAAACTCCGCCCTTAGTACTGATGTATACAAATCTTGTACTGTATCCTTAAAAGGTGAAACCTTACATGTAGACTTGATTCCCCTTTGCATTAGTACTTTTGATGTGATCTTAGGAATGGATTGGTTAGCTGCCAACCATGCCTCTATCGATTGTGAAGCCAAAAAGGTCTTCCTCCGGTCACCAAACCAACTTGAGCTTGTCTTCGAAGGAACTGGAGCCTCTCTCCGTCCATGTGTTATATCCTTCATGACAGCCCAACGGCTACTAAGAAAGGGTTGTTGTAGTTGTATTTGTTATGTGATCGATACTCAACAAGAGACCCCCACACTTGATGCAATCCCTGTGGTTCGAGAATTTCCGGATGTATTTCCTGAAGACCTGTCTGGTACCCCAATTGACCGAGAAATCGAATTCACCATTGAAACCCAACCTGGTACACAACCAATCTCAAAGACCCCTTACCGCATGTCCATGACAGAATTAAAAGAACTAAAAACCGAACTCTAAGAACTACTGGACAAAGGCTTTATCTGACCAAGTACCTCACTATAGGGAGCTCCAGTACTATTCGTAAAGAAAAAAGATAGCACGATGAGGTTATGCATCGACTATCGAGAGCTGAACAAAGTCACCATCAAAAATCGGTACCCCCTGCCACGAATCGATGACTTGTTCGATCAACTGCAAGGCGTTCAAGTATTCTCAAAAATTGACTTGCGTTCTAGCTACCATCAACTAGAAGTCAAAACGGAAAGCATCGAAAAGACTACCTTCAGAACTCGTTACGGGCATTACGAGTTTCTCGTCATGCCATTTGGCATCACAAATGCTCCAGCGACCTTCATGGACCTTATGAATCGAGTGTTCAAACCCTATCTTGACGAGTTCGTCATTGTCTTCATTGACGATATTCTTTTATACTTCAAATCGCCAGAAGATCATGAGCACCACTAGCGAAGAGTTCTACAAACATTACGTGATCACAAGCTTTATGCCAAGTTAAAGAAATGCGAATTTTGGATCACTAGTGTACACTTTCTCGGTCACGTCATTAACAAAGATGGCATCTCAGTTGATCTCCAAAAGGTTGCAGCAATCATGGATTGGCCACGACTACTAACGTGTCTGAGATTTGAAGCTTCTTGGGCCTAGCCGGCTATTACCGGCACTTCGTGCAAGATTTCTCGAAGATTGCTTCACCCTTGACCCAGCTAACTCAGAAGAACACACCCTTTGAATGAACAGACAAGCAGGAACGTTGCTTCCAAGAATTGAAGAATAGACTCGTGACAGCTCCTATACTAGCACTCCCCGCGGAAACAAAAGGGTTCGTGATTTATAGCGATGTCTCATACAATGGTTTGGGTTGCGTTCTTATGCAAAATGAGAAGGTCATTGCTTATGCCTCCCGCCAACTAAAGACTCACGAAAGGAACTACCCAACTCATGATCTAGAATTGGCTACGGTGATCTTCGCCCTCAAGATCTAGTGTCATTATATCTATGGTGCAACCTGTGAGATTCACACTGATCACAAGAGTCTCAAATATCTGTTTACACAGAAGGAATTGAATATGAGGCAACGACGATGGCTAGAATTTATGAAGGACTACGATATAGAGATTCATCACTATCCCGGCAAAGCTAACATAGTAGCAGACGCATTAAGTCGAAAACGACCAAAAGTTTGGCATGTACCCTCATTCCCCGCAAGATCAATGGACTGCTCGCCAACATAATCGTTGAACCCGAGTTGATTAAAGAAATTAGAATCCGCCAATGTGAAGATAAACTTTTGAAGAAAAAGTACAAGGAACAAGGAAGCACACCCGATCTTGACTTCACGATAAGCAATGGGATGCTAAAATTTCATAATCGAATTTGCGTACCCGACCTTCCAAAACTCAAGAAAAAGATATTGGTAGAAGCCCATAGCTCGAGGTTTGCAATCCACCCTGGCAATACGAAGATGTATCACGATCTGAAGGAACGCTTCTGGTGGACAGGAATAAAGAAAGACATAGCAAGCCATGTCTCCAAATGCCTGCGTTGTCAACAGGTTAACGCAGAACATCAAAGACTTGCAGGAATGTTGCAACCACTTCCTATTCCCGAATGGAAATGGGAGCACATTACTATGGACTTCGTGGTCAGGCTACCACAATCAGTCTCAAAGAATAATGCAATATGGGTTATCGTAGATCGATTGACGAAGTCGGCGCATTTTCTACCAATCAGAATCATATACCCCCTTACTAAGTTCGTCACTCTATATATTAAGGAAATTATTCGTTTGCACGGCACTCCAATTTCAATCGTATCCGATAGAGACCCCCGCTTCGTGTCTCATTTTTGGAACAAATTGCAACAAGCTTTGGGAACCACTCTGAAGTTTAGCACGGCTTATCACCCACAAAATAATGGGCAATCTGAAATGATGATCCAGCCCTTGGAAGATATGTTACGTTTGTGTGTGCTAGACCTCAAAGGTAACTGGGATGATCATCTACCTTTGGTGGAGTTCGCGTATGATAACAGCTACCATGCAAGTATTGGAATGGCACCGTACAAGGCACTGTATGGAAGGTGATGTCGATCACCTCTGTGTTGGACGGAAGTCGGAGACAGAAAATTATTAGGCCCCGAGATTGTGCAAATAACGAGCGATAAAATTCAACTCATCCAACAGCAAATTCGCACTGCCCAGAGCTGCCAGAAAAGCTATGCAGATACACAGAGACGAGACTTAGAATTTCAAATAGGCGATCATGTGTTCCTAAAGATTTCACCTACAAGAGAGGTTATTCGATTTGGAAAGCGAGGAAAGTTAAACCCACGTTACATCGGCCTATTTGAGATACTCGAAAGGATTGGTCCTGTGGCATAACGCCTTGCACTTCCATCCGAACTGTCCAATGTTCACAATGTGTTTCACGTTTCAATGTTTTGGCGATATCTTCGAGATCCAGAGCATGTTGTCGATTATGAGAACTTGGAAGTTCAAGAAGACCTCTCTTATGAGGAACAACCAGTACAAATTCTTGATCGCCGTAATTAGGTCCTTCAAAATAAGACTATACCTCTTGTAAAAGTCTTATGGAGAAACCATCATATCGAAAAAGCAACGTGGGAAACTGAAAGTCAAATGCGAGTCAAATACCCACACCTCTTCGAAAACCAAAATACATTAAGTTTGGGGACAAACTCCTTTTCAGGAGAGAAGAAATGTGACACTCTAAATATTTAATTAATATCATAATCAATCATAATAATAATAATAATGGTAGTAATACATTTAAAACAAATCTTGGTCCAAACAATAAAAATAAAATAAAATTTAAATTTAAAAAAACAAATAATAATAATAATAAATAAATAAATAATAAAAAAGGGATAGCTTATCACCATCCTAATAAATAGGATGGTGACCAAGCCATATAGCCTTGGTGAATCACCAAGTTTGATAAGGAGGGAATTACCACTTGTTAGACAGGTGGCTAAAATTAGGCAAATCACATGTGAGAAAACATGCAATTACCACCTATAAATAGTGCACGGTTGGGAGAGCTTCGAAAATATAGGGAGATACGAATAATTAAGAAGCAGCGTGCTGTTAGCAAGGAGTTTATAGTAGTAAAGTAGAGGTTAAAGTTAAGGGTTGATATTAAGGTGAGTTATATTATATTTTGAGTTATTATAACATGTTTTAAATATGTCTTGAGTTATCACAATTTATTTTATATAATTTATGTTTTATGGTTGTTTTAATGTTTCAATTACGTGGATTATTTTCTAAACTCTAATTGCTTAGATTAAAACCCATGGATATGTTTATTTAAATTTTAGAAATTATTTGACAATAATTTTGTAACCAATTATTTTCTGTCAGTACCACCACGAGAGTCCCATGCCTTAAGGGACTTAAATAATCATTTGCCCTTATTTGACCACTTCGTAGTCCCCTATTGACCCATGTTCTGATTCATTGTTTTGTACCGTGGTTATAGTTATTTACGTAATTTTTATTTCAGTTTCTGTCACTTAAATAATTTATTTATGCAACTTAAATGCTTTAGCTTAAATAACTGTCCATGGTTATTTGGTACCCCTATACTCACAGTATAATATTTCTCACTCTACTATGTGCTTATAGCTGTTACCCCTTTCAGGTGACGAGATTTAGCAGGATTAAAATGGACAATGAATCGCTGTGTTTTTTTTTTCTTTTTTTCTTTTTTTAAGATTTTTATATGTTTTTTTATCGGACTCTTGTAATACAATAAAGCTCAAATGACTATGTTTTGTTTCCTTTTAATAAACATTTGGTACCTAATTATTTTATTTTAATTTATTTAATTTATCCGCTTGCACTACGTCTATAAAATTATCTGAATTATTTTATTTTTATCTTATTACGACGTCGAGCCTTTAGGTACCGAGTTTGGATTGTGACACACGCTCCCTTAATGATGTAACAAACAATACTAACTCGCTTCAAATTATTCTTCCTCATTTTAAAATTGTTTGTCATACCAATGGGGGAAATTTTGAAAGGAAAAAATTATGGGGATATAGCCGTGCCTTTTATTTAAATGCCCAACTTAAAAGAATCAATTTCATCATCTATGCATTGATGCACTACACGAATGACTTGTAAAGATGATAAGGAATTTCGGTAAAAAAAAAAATTTGTTCATTTTAATATTACTCTAAATTTATATCTAGATGGCAAATCTTTCAAAATAATTGAAAATTTTATTATTAGAAGTAAAAATGTATAGTTGCACTTGGAGCTTTCTTGTAATAAGTTCATAGGGTTAATTACACTTTACCTTTATAAATTTAAAAACACTTTCTCACTAATATACAAATAATCCTTTATAATCGAGAGTAAATGCAAAACTCAAGGATTTCACTGAAGATTAGATAACTGCGCATATTGCTCAAATGCTTATGAGACACTTGACATTTGTGCTTATAATTAATTTAAGAAGTAAAGTTACTATATTACCTTATCCAAAATGTTTTCCTCATTTTCTTCAATATTCTTGTTCATCATTCCTCCACCATCTCTATCTTGCCACTTCAACCCACCACCATACTTTTAAATCCACCACTATCAAGATATACAATGTCACCAATACCGCATCAATCACAATTTAGGTCTCATTTGACAAATGATTTTTTTTAGTTAACAAGTCAAAAAATTACTAAAAAAAATCAAAAAGCCAACAATTTATACAAAAAAGTCAAAACTTCTCTTTTCTCTCTACTTTTTGCACATCTTTTCATAAAAAATCAAAAAGTCATTCCAAACATATTAATTTTTTTTACATCATATTTTAATCAAAAAACTAAAAAATTACTTAAAAAATATATTCCCAAACGAAGTCTTAGTCCAAAATGAGAATATTAGTTGTCATATGTAGGACATAGTTTTTTAGAAAGAGTAGAATTTTTGTGGGTCAATTTTTCAGTATGCTAGTTTTATCAACAATGTCTATATAGAAAGTGCATTAGTGCTGAGAGAGGAGGCCATGGCAGTGAATATGGTGGGTACTCAGGTGGTTGTAGTAAGAAATAATGTTCTCGTATAATCATGTTGATCAAGTCTGCGCTCCTCCAAACGTCGTCGCTTTACTCCCTGAAAACACAAACGTGAGCTAGCTGGCGGGTGTGTGCCAGATACCTCTCCGATGCCTAAGTCAGCAAAGTAGACAAATAGACAAAAGTTCTGTGTATTCGGGAATCAAAGTTGTGTTACCTCTACATAGGTTATGTTATGAGCTTTTATAGGTTCCGCGTGGCACAATCCTAGTAGGACTCTTATCCCTCCATGTAGAGTCCTCCTAGGAATCACACTCCTGAAAGATAATGCTTATCCTTCAACACCCCCCTCACTGCTTAAACTAAGTGAGATGATTTACCGCGGTTGGATGACAGTATGACCGAGCTAACACTTACCTTTGACATACTCAATTCGGTGATTCTATACGCAGTGCCTAGCTCGGTCCCCGTCCAAGTATACCTCGGTTCTAGTTGTCCAAACCGAGCTAACTGCAGCAATCCCTCACCGGGCTAACCAGGATGAGGTCGATCACGCAAGGCCCAAGCTCCTCAATCCATAGCTCGGTCCGAACTTCGCCTGGGTCAAGCTTGCTAGCTCTAAGACCAGGCTACATCAAACCTTACGCCGGTCCATTGTGTGACCCAACTCACAAAGGAGCCTTTAGCTCGGCCCAATTATAAATTACCCTCTCAATTGCCCCTTAATTCCATCTGCGTAGCATGATTGGGATTACCTATTACCAGCCGAGCTAAAAAACTTTAGCCTTTCAACCGAGCTAAAATGCCGCCGGGCTACTGATTGGTTTGGTCAAAAAACGTCTCTTCAGTCACGCTGTCATCTGAATCGCTTGCTATTCCATAGACACGTGGTTGGCCCCTACTGGTTGAGTACAGCTGTCAATGCCGACTTCGTATCTCGCGAATTTTGAACAGTCCCGCCTTTTTCACTCTCTTTATACAAAAACCATACGTTTTGAACCAACCATTTCTACTATTCATTATCTTCTCTCTCTCTCTCTCTCTGAGCCTCCATTTTTCCAAACACAGTGCCTGCGAAGCTCTTCCTTGCGACTTCGATCTTCATCATCTCGTCTTCATACTTGTAAGTAACTCAGTCCCATTTCCTCTTTGTTTATATAGTTTCTGAAGTATGTAGCATAATACTCTTACACTTTTCAAAATACATATACCATTTTTGCTTCCATTTTTCTAGAAAAAAAACCATGTAATAGAACCACTGTATTCATGAATAATCTGAAGAACGATGCGTTTGATCCAAAATAGAATTCCAACCGAGCTAGGAACCCGTTTGTACTTAAGGTGTGCACCTAGCCGAACTAGATTAAGTTCCAATAGGTTTTACCTTCTGTTTCACTTAGCCGAACTAAGGAATTGTATTAGGTGTGCGCACTACCGAACTAGAAAGCTTCAACCAATGACCGGGCTATCACTTGGGACCAAACCAACTCTCTGATTTAGTCAAAACCGAACCAAGAATGCCACACCCTAAGCTTCAACCGGGCTAGGAACCTCTCGTTCCGCTTAACCGAGCTGAAGTCCTTCGTTTCAACCGAGCTAAGAACAGACTGTACAGCACGTAGCCGAGCTAGGTCTCCATTTATTTTGCCTTTGTTTCTTTTAGTACAGCCCAACGACCTGTGCTTAACACTTTTCCTTTTCACTTTGCAGACTGACTAGGTTGACCAGGCACACCTTTGCACGCTCAACCGTGATACTGAAGGTCATCTCAACACCGAGCTAAATTATACATAATTTAAGGCCACATGGGGAAGTATAGATTTTTAGTAAACTCTCCAGGGGCTATCGCCGAATTCCGCAAGGACTACAACATCCCTGATGATGTCCACCTTAGTTTAGCCGAACTAGACACCATTCCCTAGGGAAAACCGAGCTTTGTCCCTTTCAACGTTATATCCATTATAGAAGCCAGACTTCGATTCCCCGTCCAACCACTCCTTTGTGAATTCCTTAGGCAAATAAGACTTTGCCCTACCCAGCTTTCCACCAATTCTTACCGAATAATAAATGGCATCGCCGAGCTAAATCGCCGGCTTGGCCTCAACCTCGGTTTAGCCGAGCTATTTCACCAGTACTCTCTAAGCTAGAACGAAGATGGCTGGGTTTATTATTTAAGAATAAGACGCCGTCGAGAGAAAAAAATAAAAAACACCCCGGACAAAAATGTAAATGATGACAATTCTTTCTGGGTCTCGGGCAACTTCGAAGACCAAAAAGCCCAAATACCAGGAGATCGGATCAACTGGAATAAAGGAGTAGCCGGTATATATACATCGGCTCAGTTTTGTGCTTTCTTTACTTCATTG
Source organism: Camellia japonica (assembly GCA_030407325.1). Classification (NCBI taxonomy): domain Eukaryota; kingdom Viridiplantae; phylum Streptophyta; class Magnoliopsida; order Ericales; family Theaceae; genus Camellia; species Camellia japonica. The sequence continues at coordinate 139,523,962 of JAPPVO010000016.1, read as the reverse complement.
GTCTCATTTTCAACCGTACTAACCGTTGTCTCTTTCCTTTATGCAGACTTGAATCATCTCAAGTCCTAGTATAGCTACCCCAATCTTGACACACTCCGCGCCACACTGAGATATCCCAATCGAGGTTGGACCGAGCTACTCAACTTTGAGCCAACGTATTGATACAGCAGCAGGCGGAAGACCAGGGTGACAGACTTCCTTTTAGAGCCATCACCAGAACCTGATCCAACCCTTCCACAAATCAACCTCATTCTATTAACAGAAGAGCAAGAAATGGCCAAGAAGAGGGCAGTCAGAGCACTTATTATTGAAACAGCTACTTAGGCCGAGGTCCCACAAGTCGGCCAAACAAATGAGCCAGTGGTTGCCCTTCCAAAGGCCCATGCCTCGTCATCCTGGCCGAGTAAGCATGCTTGCACTTCCTCCACAGAGCCACGCCTTGTCGATGAAGAAGACACCATCATACTTCCTCAATCCACCCAGCTGAGCCCAGAACCAGTACGTTCAAACCGGGCTAGCCCTTCAGAATGGGTGCCCAATGTCACGTACAAGAACCGAGCTATCATTGATTCTGACTCAGTGGTCACAGAAAAAGACCACTTGTTGGCTTTTAACCTTGCCAAGAGTGTTTGCCTTCCAGCCGATATGGAGCACCACGACCATCTCACCGAGCTGAAGGCCATTCGCTCGGCAACAAAATCAATGGTTGTAACGACCCTCGTTATTGATTACCGAATTATATACTGATTATTGCTAAACCGAATTGATAATGATTGATAATTGAATTGATTGAAGTATTGAATAGATCGATTGAAATCGAAACCGAAATTGAATAAGTGTATCTATTGAATTGTATATTGCATCTGTTTGATTGATAAAATATCTGTTCATGTTTATGTATTTAAACTGCTAATTGAAGGCCTTGTCGGCGGCCGAAATAGGAATCGTTTAGTGTTTTGTAATCAGCATAATTTATGTGATTTAATGGTATATTTATCTGAAAATTGATTAGGAATGATTAAATTGGATTAAAATGAATTAAATTGCATTCCTTGAGTTATTTACCAAAATGCCACTTAGTGGCCCACTCCATGTTTTATATTTGAGCCTTAGTTACCTTTGATCAAAACATTTGCTCAGCTCACTTCATTTCTTCCCCACCGAAATAGAGGATTAGAGAGAGAGAGTGAGAGTTTGGCTTGTTCTTGAGTCATTGCTTGGTAATCTTGAAGAAATCGGAGTATATGCTAGCAAATTGAGCTCCTACACTTTAAATACAAGACTTAAGGTAGGATTTCATCTTCTCATTGTTGTGATTGAAGTAGTTCCTGCATGCCTCATGTTTAATTGAAGGGTAGAATCATATATTGGTTTCAAAGAATGGTATAGAGCTCATCTCATACATGCATGCATGTTGATATTGAGGCATTTGAAGTTGATTACATGGCATATTGTTAACATGCATGCTCATGTTTCTATCAAAGACCACATTTTCAGTTGTTTTCCAACTATTAAGCTCACTAGAGCAAGATTTAAAGCTGAAAATTGGTTTAAAGTTCATGCATTGCATGTTTACATATTGTTCTTGAAAATGAGTTTGATAATGGCTTTAATTGACCAACCCTTGGCCCTTGCATGTGCAAATTAGCTTTTGAAACTTGTTATTCATTGTATTGGGATGTATTTTCCAGAATTTGGGGCCAAGAGGTTGAGTTTTGGATGTTTGAATGCTTAGTTCGAACTTGGGAGACAAATCTGGAAATTCCAGATTTGGCTTCCTCGCTCGAGCGAAGGATTCCTCGCTCGAGCGAGCCCTTTGGTTTTGCAAGCTCGCTCGAGCGAGCATCGAGCGTGCATCGCGCGTAAAAATCGAGCATCCAGTACTTTTACTGTTCATCAGTTCGCTCGAGCGAAGGATTGTTCGCTCGAGCGAAGCCTTTGATTTTGGAAGCTCGCTCGAGCGAAGGAATGCTCGCTCGAGCGAGGAGCCTATTTTCAGCAACTTTTGAAAAATGCCTTCCAACTGTATTTTTGCATCCTCATCCCATTCTAGGCATTCTTAGGCCTAGTTTAAGACATCTTAATGAGGATTTAGACGTAGAACCACACCGAGGAAATTTAAGGTTTCAATTATCATCCTTCCCGACTGTTAACTTAGTGTGCGTTCTATTTGTTAACTGTTTAGGGTTGGCGACTGGAGAGACGCGCTCTAGCACATTGTAGCCCAATCACTGTGAGTAACAATTGTATAAAGATATTCAAAATGGCTATCTTTTGAATACCGAACTGAACTGTTTACTGAACTGGAATTATTTACTGAGTGAATGTATGTCCTTTATTTCTGAACTGTATTGTGGCATCCTTAGCACTACTGTTACTGACTGTTACTGTTACAGAGATCTCTGTCGGTTCCCTCGTGGAACCATACTGTTTACTGAATGACTGGCCATCATTACTGTTCGGTCTTTGACCTACTGTTACTGTTACGCTAATGGATGTACCACATATGACTGTTTATTGTACTGAACGACTGTAATACTGATTGAAATAATGAACTGTTTTCGTTACTGTAAGGACATTACATTCTTAACCTCTTTATACATTATGTTATTCACTGGGCTTTAGCTCACTGCTCATATATATATGTAGGTGTACAGGCACCGGACCAGAGCTAGAAGCGTCGGGGGTTATTCCAGTTTTGTCAGCCAGCCTATGTGCCTCACCGTGAGGTTCCGTGTTGCCATGTATTGGCTTTGGGATTTTGTTTTGAGTTTTTTCCCATCGGTCTCCTCACAGTTTGTATCATTGTATAAACTGAATGTTTACTGTACTGTTACGGAGGGATTAAGTCCCTGTACTGAATGTTTGTGTGATTGTATAGACCGTACTGTTTGAACTGTATGAATGCATGAAAAATGTTTTTGGCATACAGATTTTCACAGCTCAATGGACACTAGTTATTTACTGTATTGGCTTCCGCCAGGCCCTGAACTCTGTTATACTGTATTACTGTTAAGCAGGCCTTCGGTAATTACGGATTACTGGCCGGTTACGGTGCTAAACCCATAGGGCCGGGTTTGGGTCGTGACAATGGTGTTGGTAAGTTCTTCCTTTTTTTTGTCCTAATTTGCACATCTGTTTGCTCGATTTTGCTCAAAATTGTTTCTCTCATTTTGCAGGCCTTACAGAAGAACCATGTCGCTCATAAGCGCGTGTTGGAACTGCGCAAAACAACAAGGCAGGCCGTGGCAGAGGCCAATGCTAAATCCGCCGAGCTAGAAGAGTCCAAGAAGCAAATAGCCGAGCTACATACCGAGATGGCCCGCCTGACCGGCCTTGTCAGCTCGGCTAAAGCAGATAAGCAAAAGGCTGCGACCGTGCTAAAAGATAAATATTTACGCGAACTGGCCAAGCTCAAGAGAAAGAAGAACGTTAAGATCGCCCGGTTGGAGAAGAGCGTGGAAGACGCCGAAGACGGGGGTTACAAGGAGGGAGATGCCACTTACATCCAATAATGCAAAGCTACCAAAGATATATTCTTCAAATGTGGATAGAAGGCGGTGGTGGCCAAGCTCGGTCATGGCCAAGAGACCGAGGTCTTCCAAAACCCTCCTCCACATTACATACCGAGCTATATGGTGGAATATGCTACTGCCATTCAGCAAAAATTTCTTCAAGAAGGGAAGGACGAGGATCCTACTCCTGAAGACAATGCCCAGCCTGGTCGCCAGTCTACCTCTCCCACTCCAGTGGTCTCCATCCCACCTTCACCTGTTGTGACTGTCGTGGTGCCTTCGACCGAGCTCAACCAAGGTGTACTTACCACAACCGAGATACCTCTAGGTGAAGACGGAGTTGTTTTGGACACCGACTTGGACGACCTTTTCTCTTGATTTTTCTTTTCCTTGTTTAATAAAAGAGTTTGTAACTGGGCTAAGGCCCCACTTTTTGTACTTCTGCTTTGGATTTTGAATGAAAATCTCTCTTCTTTCTGTTCGGTCTGTTCTATACCTGCACTTATTTTGTATTCGGTGTAATATTTTCTGGCCGAGATACCTATCTCGGTCTTAACCTTGTAATCTATTTGGTCATACCTGTCATCCTCTTCAGCCTAGGTTTTTATCTCGGCTGAAGAGTACTAGAAGTTGGTTATTCCAGCCAACCACTCTTCAGCCTAGATCCTTATCTCGGCTGAAGAGTACTAAAAGTTGGTTATTCCAGCCAACCACTCTTTAGCCTAGATCCTTATCTCGGCTGAAGAATACTAAAAGTTGGTTATTCCAGCCAACCACTCATCAGCCTAGATCCTTATCTCGACTGAAGAGTACTAAAAGTTGGTTATTCCAGCCAACCACTTCAGCCTTGATCCTTATCTCGGCTGAAGAGAGCTCAAAGTTAGTTATTCCTGCCAACTTAGAGCTAAGTGTTTGGTTATTCCTGCCAAACTTCCTGCAGCCCAGATCCTTATCTCGACTTAGGAGAAGTAAGTATTGGTTTTTCCAGCCAACCTCTTCAGCCTAGATCCTGATCTTGGCTGAAGAGAGCACAAAGTTGGTTATTCCTGCCAACTTAAAGTAAAGTGTTTGGTTATTCCGGCCAAACTTCCTATAGCCTAGATCCTTATCTTGGCTTAGGAGAAGTAAGTGTTGGTTTTTCCAGCCAACCTCTTCAGCCTAGATCCTAATCTTGGCTGAAGAGAGCTCAAAGTTGGGTATTCCTGCCAACCTGAAGTGTTCGGTTATTCTTGCCAAACTTCTTCAGCCTAGATCCTGATCTTGGCTGAAGAGGGCTCAATGTTGGTTATTTCTGCCAACCTAGAGCCAAGTGTTGGTTATTCCGACCAACACTGCTTTCATTGCCCCTAGCTCACTAAAACAACTTTTACAAAAGGAAACAATTATGCTGAAAAGGAAACTACTTGTTTTATTGAAAAAGAAAAACTACTAGTACGTTTAAAGAAAAGCTAAAAATAAAAGAGTTTGAGATTGGCAGTATTCCATAGCCTGGGAATGGCCTTGCTGTCTCTATCTTCCAAGTGGTATGCCCCTTTTCCTGCTAATCCAACCACTTTGTAAGGTCCTTCCCAATTAGGCCCTAACTTGCCGTCTCCGGATACTAGGGTGTTTCCCATTACTTTGCGCAGCACCCAATCTCCAATCTTAAATTGCCTCGGATGTACTGTCTTGTTATATTTTCTGGATAACTCCTGCTGGTATGAGGCAATGTGAACCAGTGCTCTTTCTCTTCTTTCTTCTGCAAGGTCGAGCTCCAATGCTATGGCTTCTCCATTTAAGTCTGGATCAAAATTTTCACTTCTAATTGTGGGGAGGCCGACTTCCAGTGGGATTACTGCTTCCATGCCATAGGCTAGGGAAAAAGGTGTTTCTCCAGTAGACCGCTGAGGTGTGGTACGGTAAGCCCATAAAACATGAGGGAGCTCCTCCGCCCACTTGCCTTTTGCTTTCTCCAGCCTTTTCTTCAATCCATCTAAGACGACTTTGTTTGATACTTCTGCTTGGCCATTTGCTTGGGGGTATGCCAGTGTAGAGTTGTAGAATTCTATCTTGTATTCTTCACAAAACCCTCTAAAAAAATTTCCATCGAACTGAGTGCCATTGTTAGATATTAGAGCTTTTGGTATGCCGAACTGAGTGATGATATTTTGCCAGACGAACTTCTTCACATATTTCTCCTTTATTGATGCGAGTGTTTCTGCTTCCACCCACTTTGTGAAGTAGTCTGTTGCTGCAAGAAAGAACTTTCTGTTGCCGGGTGCCGTTGAAAGTGGTCCTACTATGTCCAAGCCCCACATTGTGAAGGGTCATGGGCTAGTTAATGGTGGAAGCTCTCTAGCTGGTTGATGTATTTGGTGTGCGAACTTCTGACATTTCTCGTACTTCTTGACATACTTCTCTGAATCTACTTGCATGTAAGGCCACCAATATCCCTGCGAAATTGCTCTGTAAGCCAATGATCTTTCCCTTTGGTGGCTTCCGCATACGCTTTCGTGTATCTCGAACAAGAATGCCTCGACCTTGCTGGGATGGACACATTTCAAGTAAGGTCCTGTAAAGGATTTTTTATACAAGGCCATTGATGGGGAGAGCCAAAATCGCTGTGACTTTGCTCTAATCTTATTGGCTTCTTTCTTTTCTTCAGGTAAGACGCCGTCTTTTAAGAACATTATAATGGGATCCATCCATGAAGGGCCTAATTCGGCGCAACATACCTCAGCTACTTCGGGTTCTTCAATGCTTGGTCTTGGTAGGTAGTCAATAAGTAACGGATGTGGGATGGATGTATCCGCCATCGAAGCAAAGCCTGCTAGTTCGTCTGCTCTACTGTTTTTTTCCCTGCCGAGCTGCTCTATCCGTACTACTTCAAATTTCATGATTTCCCTTTTGACTAACTCTTGGTACTTAGCCATCTTCTCATCTTTTGCTTCATAGTCGCCTGAAATCTGGTTTACTACCAGCTGGGAGTCACTGTAAACCATTAGCTCGATGGCCTTCATGACGAGTGTTGATTTTAGGCCTGCTAAAAGCGCTTCATACTCCGCTTCGTTGTTTGATGCTAGGAAGCCAAGGTTGACTGCTTGTTCAACTATTAGGCCATCTGGTGAGATGAGGACTATGCCAAGTCCTGCACCGTGCCTGTTGGACGCTCCATCCACAAAAAGCTTCCACATCTCTCCAACGAATAGCTTCCAGCAAGTGGAAGGGTCGGATGAAGTCTTGGGGTAATACGTATTGCTAATGTTTTCTTCTAAGTCGATGCCTGCTGTAGGTGTTACATCTTCTCTGTCAAATTGCCTCAAACCTTTGCTTTTTGATGAGTCCTCACTGGGAATGGCTTGGTTTGCCTCTTCCTCCCTTTCTTCAATTTGGTATGCCTTGGGATGTGGCTAAGCATCTTGTCTTAGGGGTTACGCAGTTCCTGCGGCACTCTCTATCCCCTTTTCTGTTGTGCCAGTCAAGTCCACTGAGCAAATGTGATGACTTCCTGGTGTGAACTCTGTCACAAAGTCTGCCAAAGCTTGGGCTTTTATTGCGGTTTTGGGCTGAAACTTGATATCAAATTGTCCCAATTCCACAGCCCATTTCAAGATTCGCCCAGAAAAGTTCACCCTCTCAAACAAGGCTTTTAGGGGAAAAGCTGTTAAGACGATTATAGTGTGGGCGTGAAAGTAATGCGACAGCTTCCTTGAGGCCATCATCAAGGCTAAGGCTAGTTTTTCCAATGGTAAGTACCTGGTTTCTGCGCCCAGCAAGGTCTTGCTAACATAAAAGATGGGTAGGTGCTGGATTCCTTCTGCTCTGACCAACACCGCGCTGACTGCATGCTGTGAAACTGCTAGGTACAAAAAGAGCTCTTCTCCAAGTACTGGGGTTACCAGCAATGGTGGAGAAGTCATGTACTCTTTCAGGCTTTCTAGGGCGCGGTCGCATTCTTCATCCCACTCAAACTTGGCCTTTAACGTTTGGAAGAATGGTCGACATCTATCTGACCACTGACTTATGAACCAGTTGAGCGCGGCTGCTAGGCCAGTGAGATGCTGCACCTCCTTGACTGTGTTGGGCCTCTCAAGATCCTGGATTGCTTTGATCTGAGAAGGGTCTGCTTCTATACCTCGGTTAGTCACCAGAAAGCCTAGGAATTTGCTCGATCCTATGCCGAATGCACACTTGGATGCATTTAGGCGCAACTTGTTCTTCTTCAGAATCTGGAACATTTCATCTAGGTCCCTGAGATGGTCGTTCTCATTCTTGCTTTTGACCACCATGTCATCGATGTAAGCCTCCATTGTTCTGCCTAACAATGGTTCAAACATCTTAGTGACCATCCGTTGGAATATTGTCCCCGCGTTTTTTAGGCCAAAGGGCATGACCTTGTAACAATACAATCCTCTAGGCGTTGTAAAGGATGTGATCTCCTGATCTGGTTCATACATAGCGATCTGATGGTAACCTCTGTATGCATCAAGGAAGCTAAGTCGATTGTGTCCTGCTGTCAGGTCTACCAGTTGTTCTATCCGTGGTAGGGGAAAGCTATCCTTTGGGCATGCCCTGTTGACTGTTTTGTAGTCCACGCAGACACGCCATTTTCTATTCTTCTTTGGCACTACTACGGTGTTGAAAATTCATCTGAGATAGTGCACTTCTCTGATGGCTCCTACCTCCAGCAAGTTTTCCACTTCTTCCGCCACTATCTCGGCATGGTGGAGTTCTGATCTGCGAGTGCGCTGGATAACTGGTCTGGCAGTTTGGTGGACGTTCAGTTGGTGACAGATGAAGTTTGGGTCAATGCCAGGCATGTCATACGGTGTCCAGACAAACACTTCGATGTTAGAGGTTAAGAATTCCATGACCTCTATCCTCTCGGTGCTGGACAAAGACGAGCCAAGCAAAAAGAACTTTTCTAGGTCTTTTTCATCTATCCTTACCTGTACCAAGTCTTCTACCGCCTTCTGTTCAGCTGCCTTGCCAACATCCGCAAACAGTTCATTACTCTCAGGTTCTTCCACCATCTGCACATATCCTTTTGCAGCGCGACTGCCATTTACTGTGACAAAGCACTGTTTTGACATAATCTGGTCTCCAAAGACCTCTTCAATTACCCCAGCTTCGTTGGGGAACCGCAATACTTGATGGTAGGTTGACACTACCGATCGCATGGCGTGCAACCATGTCCTTTCCAAGACTATGTTGTAAGTGGAAGGGACTTTCAATACCTAGAGTTTCACCTGTTTCGTCATGCTTCCTGCTCTAACTGGGAGGATTATCTTACCAACTAGCCACTCTGGCATTGAGTTGAATCCGATCAGGGGAGATGTTGCAGGTGCCAAGTCTTTGTCCTCCAGTTTCAGTTGTTTGAAGGTTTCGTAATACATTATCTCACATGAGCTTCCTTGGTCAATCAGAATCCGCTTGATGTCAAAATTCTTGACGCGTAGAGTGACAACCAATGCATCATTGTGAGGGCAGTATATCCTTACTAAATCTTTGTCTGAAAAAGATATGACATTTGTTACCTCTGTTCTCCCCTTTTTAATGGCAGGTTGTGCACTTAATATCTCCCTTAAGTGCTCAGCCTTTTTTATCATTCCCCTGAGCTCACATACCCGCTCAGGTTTGAATACTCCATGTATTACGTTAATTACGCCTTGAGGTGGGGCGTCGACCGGCATTCCGTCTGGGTAGTTGGGGTTCTGAGGGGCTGGCTGTGTTCCTCCTTCTATGTACTGGTCCAGGTGGCCAGCTGCCACTAACTCCTCCAAATGCTGCCTCAATGGCGTGCAATTTTCAGTGCGGTGCCCCTTTTCATCATGGAAGGTGCACCAGGACCTTTCGTTGTAGTCGTTTTGGGCTTCTCCAATTTGGCTGGCCATCGGACGAAAGGTTCGTTGCGTATCGCATTGAGAATTTGGTAGATTGGTTTTTTAAACACTATGGTTATGGAAGTGCAAACTCTCAACTTTCTTTTGTCTGGGTCCTCTCTGTTGGCCCACCAGCCTCGCCCATTCCTGCCTGGTTGTTCTACCGTGCTGACTTTTGCTGAAGTCTTTTTATCTGGTGTTGCTGTTGTGCCAGATTTCGCTTTAGCACGGGCGCCATCTTCCTCTACCCGAATATGCTGGTGCACTCTTTCCATCAAGGCCTCCATCGTGAGGAATGGCATCATAGTAATCGAGTCCCTCAATTTGTTGCTGACTGGCAGGCCCCGTTTGTATTATGCAATGGCGAGGTTTGTAGGGCAATCCCCAATTTGGTTAAAGGTTTCCCAGTAGCGACTGTTGTAGGATCTCAACGTCTCCTTGTCGCCCATGTCAATGGAGAGTAGCTGATCGATCTCTACTGGTGTCTTGGTGTTCATTCTGAACCTAGTCACGAACGCCTCTACCAATTGTGCCCAGGAGGCGATGCTGCCTTCTGATAGTCTTTCGAACTAGGTTAAACCTAGGTCACCAAGGCTGGATGGGAATAGGATGCACATTAAAGCCTCGTTCCGCCGATATACTGCCATAACCTGGCAAAAGTGGCTTAGGTGCATGTAGGGGTCTGTCTTCCTTTCATAAGTAGTGAATTTGGACTGGTGAAAGCCTGAAGGTAGCGGTGCATTCTCAATTGCCGGAACGAACGGCGAGCTTTGTAACCTTGCTAATGCTTTGTCTGTTGGTTCGTAAACAAGGCACGGTATTGGTATTCTTACTTCAATGCTCCCATGCGTCCGAGGAGCCAACTGCTGAAGGGCTGAAACTCTACGCGGGTCGCGTGCCTTGGTATCCTCATTCCATCGTGCCCTTTCTTCAAGCACAGTTCGCAAGTCAGATGATCTGGGCAACTCCGTGTGCCTAGATGACGTCTGGTGGGTGTGCGAGGGCCGATAAGTGCTTCCCTCAGTAAATGACCTCTCAGTTCTCGTTCTCTCAGACCTGGAGTAGCGAGTCTTGGAAGTCCTTGATTGAGTGTCGCCTGTTCTCAGGCTCCTACTCTCTGCTTGCAATGGTGTGGTATGCCTACCACGATCTTCCGAGTGGCGAGGGGACGTGTTGCTTTTGCGTCCCTCTCCTATCGTCACCCATTTTCCTTTTATCTGGCGCTTCATTGACTTCATGTCCGCCGTCATCCTTCGTATCAACTCGTCCTGCTCTTTCACGCGATCTTCCAGAACTTGAGGGTCCATCCTCCGCCTCCGTCTTTCAGGACTTTGAGAGCGACGGGAGCTATTAGCCTGCCTCTCCCTTGCATCCCTCCGGGGGTTCTGCCGTTGGGGTTCTAAATCCGCCATGAGAGAGATAGAAGGCAAGCCTTCGTACGTTCCACCGCCCTCCGGGGTTTGCCTGTCAATAGCTGATTGCGGCAAGTCTTCATTGTGCGCCATTGCTTCCAACTGGCAAGGAAAACTTGATCAAGAGGTTTTGTTCTTTCTGGAATTCCCACAGACGGCGCCAATTGCACGAGCAAGAAATAATGTTCTCGTATAATCCTGTTGATCAAGTCTGCGCTCCTCCAAACGTCGTCGCTTTACTCCCTGAAAACACAAACGTGAGCTAGCCGGCGGGTGTGTGCCGGATACCTCTCTGATGCCTAAGTCAGCAAAATAGACAAATAGACAAAAGCTCTGTGTATTCGGGAATCAAAGTTGTGTTACCTCTACATAGGTTATGTTGTGAGCTTTTATAGGTTCCGCGTGGCACAATCCTAGTAGAACACCCCCCTCACTGCTTAAACCAAGTGAGATGGTTTTACTACGATTGGATGACAGTATGATCGAGCTAACACTTACCTTTGATATACTCAATTCAGTGATTCTATACGCAGTGCCTAGCTCGGTCCCTGTCCAAGTATACCTCGGTTCTAGTTGTCCAAACCGAGCTAACTGCAGCAATCCCTCACCGAGCTAACCAGGATGAGGTCGATCACACAAGGCCCAAGCTCCTCAATCCATAGCTCGGTCCGAACTTCGCCTGGGTTAAGCTTGCTAGCTCTAAGACCGGGCTACATCAAACCTTACCCCGGTCCATTGTGTGACCCAACTCACAAAGAAGCCTTTTGCTCGGCCCAATTATAAATTACCCTCTCAGGTGGATACTCAGGTGGTTGTAGTAAAAGGGTCTTCTACGAGAGGGAATATGGCGGTGACATATAAAAAAATTAGACAAGAAAACAAGGGTAATATAGTATTTTTCACAAACATCATTAAATGAGTTAGATATTATGGCTCCGTATGGTTGTATTTTGAAAACGTGATTCCACACCTACATTTAAATATGATGTTTAGGAGTTTTGGAATCACGTTTCCAAAACTCTACAAAGAACTCTGTCTCAGGCGCGATTTTCGGAAGGTTTTTTTTTGCAAATTTTGCCTAACCGGTCGTCCAACCGATTGACCGGAATAGTGATTTTTTTTTTATTTTTTTTTTTTTGCAATTGATATGCTAATTTTTATATAATCGACAAAATATTTTTCTGAATTTTTTAAAATTTTTTATGTGCTTTACAATAATTTTGAGTTGTATATTTGGTTATGAGTTGTAAATTTTTGTATCAAATATCAAATGTCACATCAATAATTCCTCACTCAAATCAAAACTCTTTTCAAAACTCTTTACCAAACAAATTTTCCATACTCAAATCATAATTCCAAACCTCACAAACTCAAAATACAATTCATACACTCAAATCATAATTACAAAACTCTACCATACGCAACCTATATATTTCATTTAGATCTCACAGAGATTATGTGTATATTTGTAGATTACATACGATTAAGAATATGAAATTATGAAGAAATAAATGATAAAATTTAACTATGTTCATTATCATAAATAAAATGGTAAATTACAAAGACACTCGAGAGATTTGCTTAAATACCTATTAGGATTGACTATTAATGAGTTCAATGCCAAATAATGAGACTTATATGCAAATTTTGTGAGCATTTGGGATTTATTTTATTTTTAGTGATTTTTTTGTTTTTTAATTATTTTTTTAATGAAAAATGCTAGTTATTATTGGTGTTAAAAAAATGTATAAAAGGTATATTGAAATGTATTGAAATGTGTAGAATGGTTTGAATATGTGAAAGTGCATTAAGATTATAATTTTTTTGGCTTATTATGATGTTTATTGATAGCTCATAAGATTGTCATTAATAGAACCTTTTTTTTAATTAATGCATTTGAAAAATTGATAAAAAAAATCATATTTTCTAGTAAAAAAAAATTGTTGTGACATTGATTTTTGGATAAATTACATATACATTTTTTCAGATTTATTTAAAATACAAATTGTCCCATGTGAGTCTGTAAATTACATCACACTACTTGAAAACTTTAATTTAATAACAAATGATCTCTTTTATTAATAAATCATCAATTCAATTAATTATTTTTAATGATGTCATAAATTTATTTTAATTAATTTAATGATATATTACTTAGGGCTCATTTGGAAACTTGGCTATTTTAATCTGACTAAAAAGATTATATTTAAGATGATAACGAACTTTTTTTTAGTTAATTTAATGATTATGAAATAAAAAATTACAATTTATTTTATTTTATTCTTATTAACTATTTTGACTAAAAAAAACCAACCAACTCAAGTACCCAAACACCTCTGAATATTTTAGCCCAAATCCAATAACCCATGAAATGCATAAAGATCAACCAAAGACAAATCTAGCAGGGTACAAACTGAATCAAGATTCTCTTACTCATTTCTCTTTTTTAACTCTCTTCTTATTAGGGGTTGGTTTGGCATAAATTAAATAATACAAAAAATTAAAAAGTCATTATCTTATTTAAATCACATCATCTTATTTAAATCACATCACCTCTTTAACACATCACATCAAACCCAACCTAAACCCAACCCATATAAGCCAATAAGTCAAAAAGTGTATTTTTTTAGAACATCCCAAACCAACCCTAGGTTATTAGGCCTATTTTTTAATCCAATTTTAATGAGCCGAGCTGTTCACATTCTAAGTACTCCCTCCGTCCCAAAATAATAGTCCCTTTTGGGGAATCCAACTTTTTTTGGTAGTACAATTATTGTATTTGAAAAAAGTTGATTTTCCAAAATTATCCTTTTGATAGTACATTTTTTGGGAATATCAATGTCATAATTGTACTTTTTATATTGTTTATTAATTTAAAAGAAGGGCAAAATAAAAAAATTTATATTATTTTTGTACTTGATTTTTGAAGAGGGACTAATATTTTGGGACAATGAAAAATAGAATAAGAGACTAATATTTTGGGACAGAGGGAGTATATCATATCTGTAAAAAATTAAATTAATCGAATATCAAAAAACATGTGTTCAGAAAACTGTTTATTAAATTTTTTTAAAAAATAGTTTGTAATTCAATGATTCAAACATATAATTTTTAATATCCAATTAACTTAATTTTTTACAAATTTGATATATTTAACAAATTTTAAAATTAAACGATTTGAATTATCAAAATTAAATTCAAAAATGAGTTTAATGACCTAACATGAAAAAAGTTAAGGAAATTCGTACAAACTACTAGACGTGTTTACTTTAGAGTTGGTTCGAGGGTCTCAATCATGACCGTTGATGCGTCGTAGGTCCACCTACCTATTTTACCCTTTTTACCCTTTCGATGAAAAGGATGTTCGATGGGGTCGTACATACGACACTGCCACTTTTGATCGGAGTCGTTAACGTGAGAATCATAAATCGACTTCGATCAAGCCACGTCTCCTGCAATTTGCACCATCACTCCAGTCGAGGATATTTTTGTCAATGCATAATTTCATTTTCAGATTCTCAGATAAATTTATTTTTACGTAATATTTTTGGCTATATTTGGTTTACTTATGGGAAATATAAAAAATTTAAAATTAATTTTGTCAAAGGAAAAATAAAATGTACCTATTATTTTTTGGGTTCTTACGTGTAAGTTTTAATAAGTGCACTTATTGTCTAATCAGTCCTATGAAAAAAATTTATCATAAAAAAATGTCATTAATTGTAAGTTTTAGCGATAATTTATAAAAATCATGACAAAAAAAAATCACAAATTGTTAATTTTTAGCAACGTATATAAAAATTGTCACAAAAAAATATTTTTAACAATAATTTAGCAAGATTTATTTTCAATATGACTTGCTGAGAATTAAGTTTAACTATTAAGATCTATTGATAATTTACCCTTATTTTTATAAGGCATAAATAATTTTTAAAATATTAGAATATATTTTTATTTATTTTTGTTAAAATAATTTTTATTTTTAAAAAAAAATTCAAAAAATCAAACCAAACATGACATTCATTTCTTTAGACTAATTTTTAATTACGGTCTCCTTTGAAAAAATGATTAAAAGTTAAAAACTAATTTTTAATCTATTTTAAGTCACATTATCTTTCTATTTTTTTATATATATATTTTTTTTAAAAAAAAAAGTCAAAAAATTATTTTTTAACTAACTTTCTAAAACAATATTGCATACATTTAAAAAAAAAAAAAATCAAATCACCATTTTATTTCATTATACACCCTATAATCCTAAATGGCTGATTCAGGAGAGGGTGGCACCATTAGCAAATTGCAATGGGGTGAGCCTGTGACGAATCTGTAGTGCCCTGTCTTTACTCTCACATCACATCATATATGGGGAAGGGCGATTTCATTTTTAAAAAAATTAGCAAAAACATCTCTATTTAATTTTTAGTAATGAACGAGGTCTAATATTTTTTTTTTATTAATTAATATTTCTCAATAATATTATTAGATAAATTTTAGTTTGTCACAAGAATTTTAAAATTTTCTCTATGACAAGTTGAAATTTCTTTATTAAATTTTTTTTTGAAGAGTTGAAATTTCTCTATGAAGACAAATTTTTCTATGCTAAAATTTTTCTGTATCAAAATTTCTCTGTGAAAATACTGAAGGACCACGATTATTATGAAAATATTATATGTCATTTATCTTATAAAATCTTAATATTAGAGATCTTAAACTAAAAATCTCTTAATTTTATGATTTGAGCCTTCTAACAAAATAAATCATGAATTTTTAATTTTGTTAATTTAAACCCTAATTTTCTATTTATTTATTTTCAATTTATATCATTCGTCCAATTTTATTAGCCTTCTAACAATATTTTAATTATTAAACTAAATGTAGATATACATAAAATATCTAAAATATGGTTGCGTTTGGTAGAGCTTTCTAAATATGATTTTGAGAGTAAGAGTTGTATTTTAAATTTGTGAGTTTTAAAATTATGATTTGAGTGTGAAAAATTTGTTTGGTAAAAGAATTTTGAAAAGAGTTTTGAAGAGAGTTTTGAATTAAGTGGGGAATTTTTGATGTGACATATGATATTTAATACAAAAACTTACAACTCATAACCGAACATACGACTCAAAATTCTATTAAAGCACGTAAAAAAAAATTTAAAATTTGGAAAATACTTTTTTCGAATATATAAAAAATTAACATATGTCAATCGCAAAAAAAAAAAAAAAAAAAAAAAAAAAAAAAAAAATATTGCACTGTTCTGGTCAACCAGCCGGACGACTGGTTAGTCCAAATTTTTCTGCCTTTGACCGAGTTTTCAAAAGTAAGTGTGGAATTATGATTTGAAACTCCTAAATGTAGATATACATAAAATATTTAAAATATATTTTTCATTAAGTTTAATGATTAAAATATTCATTTTCATCTATTTTACTTAACGAAAATAGGTAAATTATTTAGATCAAAAATATATCAAAAGTTTAGAGTGTTTAAATTAAGAAAATAAAAAACTCATAGTTTATTTTGTTATAAGAATCAATTCTTGATTTTTTTTGTAGTTTCTCCAAATTAAAAATAATATAGTATATTATGAATAATAATTAATAATTAATGAAAGTTAAAATATGTATGATAAAAATAAATACATGAAAATTAACTTTAAGTGTGATATTTGATATTTTAGTATTTTAATTTTATTATATTAAAAAAAATTAACAGAGACGTGCCTAACTGTAGCAATTTAGCAAATGTGTTAGTGGAAAAAAGAGAGATTAATAGTACGAATTAATTAGTTCAAAAAAAAAATGTACGAATTAATCAAGATTAATCAATTATTTTTGTTGTGTTCCAGTGATTTTCGAACCAAGTAACATGTTCAGAACATCTCCCATACTAAAGTATTAAATTGATAATGTTAATATTAAATTTTAAAATGTATATTGTTAAATTGTTAAAATTTTATAATGTAACTTTTAATTAAGAGTGTTCACGAATTGGGTTGAATCGAGTTATTTCTCATCCATCCGTCCGAACTTAAATAAATTAGAAAATATTTATTTATATATGTCCGCTTAGTTAATTGATATGGATTCAGCGGGCCATGCACGTTGATAGGTGAATGTGACAGTTTGAATTTTATTATTTTTTTACAACTATTTAAAAGTAAACTTGTTACTATGTTTGATCTTATTTGAATTCAAAATTTTATATTCTTCATTTTTTATAGTAATTAAAATAAAGACAAAATTTTCATATTTTATAAATAGTTAATATTATTTCTATTTTTTTTTTTTTAAACATACAAAGTATAAAAATATAAAATTACTTTTTTAAGGAGGTTTGACGGATCGAATTGGATTGGGTGGTCTTTCATCCACCATTCGCCTGAATATAAGTTGACTTGAAAAATCTCCATTTTACTTCCTCCTACCTATATTATTGAAACCACTTAAAAGCAGGTGAATTTGGTCAAGTCGATTGATTTTGGTAGATTGATTGGTCCATAATCACCCCTACTTTTAATAATGTAAAATATATCCCCCTATTTTTTACAAAAAAAAACACATATAAATATTATTGATAGATTTAGAAATAACCTGTCAAATTTTAATATTTTATAATTTGTCACAAAGATAGTAGTATAATAACGGAAGGGAAGTTGCTCTCTCGTTCATATCAAATCGGAGAGTCTCATCATGGAATCTATATAGATTGATAATGCAATAACATCAATGGAAGATGGGTCGGATTCTACATAGATTGATAATGCAATAACTTCAATGAAAGATGGGTTGAACTGATCCACGCTTCTAATAGGTCTGCTGGCCTTGGTGTCCTCAAAGCGTACTTGCAAAAAGGTCCAAAGGGGAGGTAGTCCCTTGACGGACACTCCGACGATCAAGTTAGGTTATGACAGATTGATTTGAGAGAGAGAGAGAGAAGCAAGGGGGTAAAAAACTTAACCTCGACTTATCTTGAAAGCTTCCTTATATCTTTTACTCATCATTTCCTTGTCCATTCTAAGCCATCTTGTTGGCCAAAAGTCTATGACTTAGTTGACATCGTTCATGATGAGTTTGCATCATCCGACGTGAAGGGGTTCCCGTATTTAATACAACGAGGGCCTTATTAAATGGTTGATGTGTGGGTGCAATAACTTTGCAGAATCTTTGTTTGTTTACGTGGCTAATTCCCTGCATGACAAGTGTTTGAATGCTATTAGTCTTGGTTCAGTATTGGCTTCTCAAGGTTACCGGGCTTTAATACCTAGGTCGTGAGCTGGGCCCTGAGCCGTGGGCTGAGCCCTCTTAGATACCCATCAGTATCAGTAAGTATCATAGATGATTTAAACTGTTTAATGTGTAAGATTCAGAATATATTTTATTTCTACAAAAAATTATGTTGATCGTATATCAATAATCACTTGATCATATCACATTTAGATCACTAGTAATATGATTTTAAAAATAACTTGTTAACATAAATATAATATGATTAAGTGACTATCGATATTTAATTAACATAATTTTTTTATGAAAATAAAATATTCCATGAACCCTACGCATTAGGCGATTGAGATCATAAATATCAACTCTGTAATAGGCTCCCTAATATCCAATAACACTTTCTAGTTAAAAAATTCAAGATAAGCTTCACCCTATAATTAACTTTCTAGTTAAAAAATTCAAGATAAGCTTCACCCTATAATTAACTATTGACAAATATTTATCAAAAAGATAGCACAGTATCAAAAGAATAATATTATATGTATTAATTAATTTATTAGTTAATGATATAGTATAATTTAAAATATTTTTAATATTTATAATTTATATAATGAGTGAGATCAATAATAATATTATAAATAATTGGTATTAATATATTAATTAGTATATGTAGCACCGTTGACATCAAAATTGCCAATGAAAACGTGGGATGAATTACAAGATTGCCACTAATCTGACAGGTGGCTCAGGCGCGTGTCGTTATGATTCTCAAATAGTAGAATCATTTCCAATGATGAATATTGCCCACATATCGCACTTGTTTGATCTGGATAAATTAATGTTTGAAATTGCCCCTTATTGCCAAACAGTTCATGACGCTTTGTTTGGTATGGCTAAGAAGGTTTATTTATTTATTTATTTTATTTTTCATAAAGGTTTTTATATTGTATTTATATCTTAAATTTGTAAAAAGAAAATATAAAGAAATAAAATATAATTTTTACAAGCCTATCAACAAATTTAAAATCTAGATATAACCTTGAATAAAAAGATAAATAATTATTACTTAGATTGCTTATCAAAAATATGATTATCTATTCTTAGAAGCATATTTCACCATCTTCTGTTCGGTAATAGTTAAAGAAGGTCTTCTTCTTTTCTTTTTTTTCAAATTTTTATCTTTAAAGAATTATTAGTTTTAAACTTATTTTTATATTCTTGTTTAAAAGAATCTAAAAAATAAATAAAAAAAAGTTCACTATGTCTTTAGATGATTTTTTTTTTAAAATTGTTTTTTGGTAAGTAGGATTTTAAAATGAAAATATTTATAAAAAAAATTAATAAAGAGAAAGAAAAAAAAAGTCAACAAAATAAGATGTTAAAAAAATCATTATCAAATCCAGGGTCATTTTTTTTTATTAATAATTTTATTGAAGATAATAAATATTCATTGAATATGCTACGTAAAATCTAAATAGAATTTTCATGAGCATGGACTTCCAAACACGTCCTAAAGCTAATCATTCAAGCATGGGTTACAAATTAAAGTAGGGTCAACAAGCTCAAGAATTACACAGAAGTTATGTCAACCGTAGTTAATGGCCTTCAGTTAGTTAATGGCCTTCAGTTAGGTCAACAGCAGTTAATGTGTAATTTTTTTTACGCAGATAGGATGTTTTTTGATATCTTTTATTATTGTTATTAATTTTGATAATAGGATCTATTATATTTATATTGGGTATTTAAAAAGTAATAAATATATATACATTTGTTATTGATGAGAGATAATATCACATAATACCTTAATGACCTTCAGCACAATGGTCTAATTTAGTAATTTTAACAATTTAATTATGGTTTTAAATTATTATTTTTAAAATTATAGAGATTAATGGCCTTCAGTACAATGCTCAGGTTAAGTTTAACAATTTGATTACAGTTTTAAATTATTATTTTTAAAATTATAGAGACTAATTTGGTTTTTAATTTACTTTAAATTTGGACCAATTTGATTCATAGACACCTCTAAAGCTATTTTAATCTTATTTAAATTGTTTTTATTTTATTTTATAAATTATAAAAAATATTACACCAAACTCTTTAAAAAAATTATTAAAAATCATATAAAGTGCACTAAACATGAATTATAATTACACCAAACTCTTTAAAAAAATTATTAAAAATCATATAAAGTGCACTAAACATGAATTATAATTATTGAGAAATTTTCCAATGAGTTCCACACAAATGATCATCTTATTTAAAAAATAAAAGACAAAAAATAGTATATCTTCCTACTAATAATAAAAGTTGGAATAGAATAAAATAAAAAAATAAAAAAAAGTGGGAACTTGATAATTTCTCATAAACCTCTTAAATAGTAAGGTAAATTATAAATACACTTTTAAAATTTGTTTAAAATATAAATTAAATACCCCTTATCAAAAAAATTTATTTAACATAATTAACAAAAAAAAAATAAATTCTTAACTACTCTCTTATATAAGAATAAAATTATCTAAATTGTTAATTAAAATAAATTTATAACATTATTAAAAATTATTAATTGATCAAATGAATCATTTGTCATATAATTATAAATTTGAAAAGATAAAATGTAATTTTCAAAATTATTTATATTTTAAATAAATTTTAGGAAAGTGTATTCGTAATTTGGAGTGTTTTGCGAAGATGGTTAAATTCGAAGAAAGCTGTTTTTTGATTTTTTTGTTAGGGAGAAAAGTGGATTTAAAGTTGAGAAGTGACTTTTAACCCACTTCCCAAAATAGACTTTTACCGTAACTACTTGTAGCAAATCGGGCACTTTGGTAATTAAAAAGAAATGGAGGGTCAATTGTTATTAGCACCACGTAGAGACCGTGTCATGGCGGTGAACGGTGAGGATGAGGATGAGGATGATGATGATGATGATGATGAGACATAACATACATACATAGCATAATATAACATGGAGTGAAGAGGATTTGACTTCATTAGTTTCATGTCAGTGAAGAAAAGGAAAAGAAAGGAATGAAGAAAATTCAATCCGATCGAATGCAATTTTGACGTCCGCAAGGGAGAACACTCTCTCTCTCTCTCTCTCTCTCTCTCTACACTTTCTCTCTCTAAGATACAGCGAAGAACAGGAAAGCACTTTCTCTCTCCTCCCTTTTTCTCTATCTACAGCAAAGGGACTCAAATGAGATTGATAGAGATTCATTCAAGAAGACTGTGACGAAGAAGATAAATTCAAAGAAACAAACCCTAGACATATATATATATATATATATGCAATTTATATGCACGTATATGTGTATTTAATGCCAAGAAAGGTCAGCAAGTTGAAGAGTAATAGTGGATTGTCTTCAATTTTTCATCAGTTGAAGTGCGTGTGTTTTGTTCGATCGCAGTTTTCAGAAACTATCTGTCAATTCTTGTTTTGGTAAGTAGTCTTTTCTCACATGTCTTTGTCTAGTGTTTCTATTCCGAGTTTCTGCTCCAACTTTAAAGCCCTAGATTTTTTCACTCATCTCAGTTCTGGATCGACCATTGTACTTTTCTAGCACAATTTAGGGCTCGATCGAGAGGTTCTCTGTTACTTTTTCAACTTACTGTTTTGTTTTTTTTCAGTGTTCCTTATATTATAATGTTGTTTTGTAAAATTTGTTTGTTTCGTTTGAATTTGTTTGTTTGGGTATAAATATTGATTTTTTTTTTTCTTGCAAGTGTGATTAAGTTAACTTTTTTCCTTTTCTTAACTTTTTTCCTTTTCTTTTCTTGTTCATTATGTTTTGTTTCCATTTGTTTGGTTGTTGAATTTTGTTTTTTTTTAGTTGGGTATGGGAATTTTGAAGATTTGGATTCGTATCTGTTCAAATTCTTCTTTTGATGCTTCTGGGGAGGGTTTTGAGTCACTCTATGGAGGGCATTGGAAGATTCAGGAGCTCTATTTGATTGTCAAAGTTTGGTTTCTTTATTTGGTTGCCTTTTTTTTTTCTTTTTTTCTTTTTTAAATGCGTTACAAATTTTGGTAAAGTTCGTCTAATGAGTTACAAATTATGCAGAGATTTAAGCGAAAGTGGATCGAAGATTGTTCCTTTAGCAGAGCTAAGGCAATTTTAGGATGTACAGGACCAAAGCTTGTTGCTTGTATCTGCTTTTCTTTGGCAACCGACTTGTGTTTGGTAACGCTCAACACCGTAAGCTCGGCCACAAAGGCTTTCCATTTCTATTGGCACACAATAAAGAGTCTGGAATGTCTACCCTTGGCAATGAGTGCAGAATGCTTGTTGGATTGATCAAGATTTTGGCTTTTGTCCGGTTTGTTGTGTAATTGTAGTGTATTCAATCTTAGTGGCACTGAGTGCCGAATTCATGCCCTTTTAGATAGTTTTTGTACTTGAATAAGTGTTTGTAGGTTGTGCTTTCGATAATATGGTACCATCGGGGCCTCCCACTCCAATTGGTGGTGCCCAGCCTGTACCTTCGGTACTGCGATCAAATTCTGGTTTATTGGGTGCTCAAGGGGGTGCAATGCCTTCACAGGGTGCTTTTCCCTCTCTTGTATCTCCCCGTACACAGTTTAATAACGGTAATATGCTTGGCAATGTGTCCAATGTTTCATCCCTCCTTCATCAGTCTTTTGGAAATGGAGGTCCAAATCCTGGGCTTTCTGGTCCTGGAAGTAGTCAGCGAGGAATTATTGATACTGGAGCTGAGCCTGATACGATCTCCAATGTGGGAAATGGAATGGGTTTTACTTCTGCACCCTCATCATTTGTGCCATCAAATATGGCAAACCCCGGTTCTTCAGGTCAAGTGCAGGGACAGCAATTTTCGAACCCTTCAGGCAATCAGATGTTGCCAGATCAACAACAGTCTCAACAAATTGACCCTCAAAACTTCCAACATAATCAGCAGCCGATGCAACAGTTTTCTGCCCTTCAGAACAACCAGCAGCAGCAATATCAATCAATTCGGGGAGGATTAGGTGGCGTCGGACCTGTCAAGTTGGAACCACAGGTGACAAATGATCATCACACACAGCCTCCACAGCAATTGCATTCGTTGAGAAATCTTGGTCATGTAAAACTGGAACCCCAACAAATTCAGTCCATGAGAAATCTGGCAACTATCAAGATGGAACCCCAACATTCAGACCAGCCACTGTTTCCACATCAACAGCAGCAACAACAACAACAGCAACAGTTTTTCCACATGTCTCGACAGTCTCCTCAGGCTGCTGCTGCCCAGATTAATCTTATGAATCAACAGAGACTCCTGCAGATGCAACAACAGCAGCAACAGCTTGCCTTAAAGGCTCATCCTCTACAGCAGTCCCCATCACAGTCACCGTTTCAACCGCAAAATTTGCCTATGAGGTCCCCAGTAAAACCATTATATGAACCTGGTATGTGTGCCCAGCGGCTGACACGTTATATGTATGAGCAACAACACCGACCTGAGGTAGGGTTTCTTTCCTGTAAAAAATCTGTTGTAAACGTAGATATTTTGTTACTGTTACATGTTATGACTATGATAACTTTTCGTGCAGGACAACAATATTGAGTTTTGGAGAAAATTTGTTACCAAATTCTTTGCTCCCAATGCCAAGAAGAAATGGTGTGTTTCTATGTATGGAAATGGCCGCCAAACTGGAGTGTTCCCTCAGGTGTGCTGTTTAAAAACACGCGGCAGGACTTTGCCATATTAGGGATATCACATTCCAGTTGATCAAATCTTAGTTGATTCTTTTAATAAATAGTTCCTAATGGCTCATAGTAACTGTTTCCTAGTATGTTTGTCTTATTTTTTGAAGTTCCTAGAGCTATAGATGTTTTGTGTAGATCTTTGGATTTTTTGATTGCATATCTATGTTAAACATTATGTAAACTAAGTGTGTTTGGAATTCTGCAGGATGTATGGCACTGCGAAATATGTAATCGCAAACCTGGACGTGGATTTGGTATGTTTTCGTGGCTAGGTTTTGGAAACTGTTTTCACATAGAGAACTTTTGGCAGTCTGTCCGTCCCTTAAATGCTTTAAATTTGTGTACTGTTTATATTTTCCCATTGCCTTTTAGATCCATTTGCAACTTGATTTTTGCCACTGTACTCCTTTTACTCTCTTGCACCATGTTAGCTATTTGTATTTCTACAGCAGTATCTAAAATCTGTTTACTTTCAGAGGCAACTGTCGAGGTTCTGCCGAGGCTTTTCAAAATCAAGTATGAGAGTGGAACTTTGGAAGAACTTCTTTATGTTGATATGCCTCGAGAATATCAGAACAACTCTGGTCAAATTGTCCTGGACTATGCAAAAGCCATACAGGAAAGCGTTTTCGACCAACTTCGTGTTGTCCGAGATGGTCAACTTCGCATAGTTTTTTCTCCATACCTGAAGGTTACATATGGCTAGTGTTGTTTTCCAGAACTCTATACTTTTAAGAGGCGTCAATTGTTTACTTGTTTCTGTTGCTTCTTCCATTCCTTTGCTAGATATGCTCTTGGGAGTTTTGTGCTCGGCGTCATGAAGAGCTCATTCCTCGAAGATTGTTAATTCCTCAGGTTATTGACTTAAATTCCCTTCAAAAAATGAGTTTGCTTGTTTCTTTTGATTTTTGAAGTACACATGCTATGCTTGGAAGTATGGACTTGTAGTTAGTTTGTGTTTCTATGCTTCTTTAGTTACAGACATAAATTTAGACATTCTACCAGTAAAAATGCTGTTTCAGTACGTTCTCTTATTAGACATGTTATATATATATATATATTCCTTTTTAGCCCTTTAACTTATTCTGTTCTTATATTTTGCTCCTGACTTCATTGTAATTGCAAAGATGCCATTCTGCCTATATGTTTTATGGACGACGCCTCCCAGACACTCCTTGAAATCAGTTTGAATTTTGTAGACATGTCATAATTTGAAAGTGAAATTTCTTAGTTACAAAACAACACTTCTCGGGCACCCTCCAACACCACCTATGATGTGAATATCTTAATAGGAGCAATGTCCAACATGATTGTGAATGCAACTCACACGATGTAATGTGTATTAAAAGATTTCTAAAACAAGACATCTTGGGTCATATATTTGTTTTCATGTTATTGAAATAGACATTCATTCTCATAAGGCACCAAAGTTTTAGTTTGCATACCTTTATTTATAGAATTGGCCACAATTATGAATCTACAAATATTACTACCGCAAAATATTACTACTGCAAAATATTACTACTGCAACAAAAAAAAAAAAAAAAAAAATAAATAAAATTACTTTTTTGCCCTTGTGTCTTGTGTCAATTACAATAATAACGTTGTTCATGCATGTCTACTACTGCAAAATTACTGTTGTGTTTTGTTTTCTTTGTCGTCTGATTGTTCTTTTTCCATTTTTGTCTTTAGTGTTAGATTAAGGATTAGAAACTAAGCTATATTCCTTTCCATTTTTCTATTAATTGTAGCTATTTATTACAATTATCCATTGTTCATTCATATATTCCTATTCCATATTTTCCTATTATGCATAGTTACATGTTTGTTCTTTCACTTTTGTTTTATATGCGAATTGATAATGTCAATAATGACATTGCCTATATGCATTTGTTTTTTTTATTATCACCCTTATTAATAACTAGAATGATATAGTAGAAAGCTTGCTATTGAAGAAATTTGGTTATCGATGATTGAAGTTATGTTTGGTTTTTCAATTTTTGAAATTGCACGTGCTAATATGTAATTATAGTTTTGCTACCCCACATGATATATCAATGCTATAATATCGGCAAAACCTTTCCTGACAAGAGTCTTCTGCCCTTGATATCCCAATGCCTTTTCACTCGGCAACCTAATGCTAGACTGTTGCTCTCTTCGTTAGATGCCAGCTGTTGGCAAGGGCACTTCTCTTGACCCAACAATATATCCCTTTGCAAAAGCCTCTTGCAGATGTAGGGCTTCGATCTTCTTCCATGATCGCGGAGGAAGGGGTGGATGACGACAACGAAAAAATACAAAGGGAAATCAAAGGCATTAGGCTAGGGCTTTGATCATCTTTGACAATTGTCGAGGGGTGATCGACAAAGACTTCTACAATTTCAATGATCTAGGGCTTTGACGAAAAAGTTGGCCTTGAAGAATCCTTTTAAGTTTGGGTTAAACACTAAATAGGTTGCGCAGAGAGAGAGAGAGAGAGGCTTGAGTGGGTAGGCCTTGGTTATGGTGGAGGTGGTTGGAGGGAGTGGGGACCAAAATGTTGAGTCTTGTGGATCTTGATAAGTACTATTCACTAAACCCTGAGTCCAATAGGGGGTTTGGGGGGGGCCCCATTTTTTTGGATTCTTTGGTAATTTCCCAGTTGCTTCCACGTTGCCCTAATTTAGTACTTATGAATAGATTAATGGGGCACTTCTTTTCTGTAAGAGAGTTGTATTGTTTTCTAATCATAGTGAAAATTGCAACAACGCGGGCGTAGCACTATTCTGGGGTGAACCACATAAATCCTTTTGTTCTTGTGTGTGAGATTTGTTTGATTCGTTTTATCTTTCTTGTTTGTTATTTTGTGACTCACCGATCCTGCTTAGGAAGGTCAATTCGTAACACAAAATGGGGAAGAAGAAGAAGAGGGAAATAGCGGCAGGAGAGAGAGGGGAGGCTCTAACATTAGAAATTTTTTTTTTGCATGATAGAGAGAGAAGGCTTGGTTGGGTTGAGGGGTTTGGAAGTGTGAGGAACGGAGGATATTGCACTTCAGTTTAAAACCACATGAGAGTAATTTCACTAGGAAGAAGAAATAGAAGTTGTTTTGAAGTTTGAGCTTTTTGTGATGCAGAAATCTTTGTCTTGGGCAGCCATTGATGCCTAGGTTTTGAGCTTTGATCACTTTTAGATGAAGAAGACAAAGAAGGTATCAAGGTCATTTTATACCTAAGTTAACTGAGTTAATATTGCATTTTAGTTCAAAATCACACAAGGGTGATTTCACTAATTTAAAAGTCATGAGTAAAGTGCTTCAAGGGCAAACCATAAGGGATAAAACAGATTCCGCCCAATTTTGTGTTAATTTCAAGTACCATCTGCCGTTGCCTTAAGAATAACTATAATGGCATAAAGTATGTATATGTGGATATATACTACTGTTTTTTCTTTTTGTGGTTATTTCTATAATAACTATATTGTATATATCAATATTAATTGTGTTTTTCTATTATATTGGGTTTGGAAAATGATTTTTAGCAACTCTTTTTAAATAAAAACATTTTAGGTCCTACTCCACTAGAAGCCCTAATTTTTTTATTATTTAAAAATGGACCAAATTGGGAAAAAGTTCACAAAACCAAAAACAAAAGGTGCCCTTTCTTCTTCTTTTTTTGTGTCTTTATCGATTATTTTTTTAAAAAAGATTTTTTATTTTTAAATTTTTTTTTCAAGGCTTTTTAGTCTAGAAGGACCTAAAAAGTAAAATATATATATATGCAGCTATTTTAGCATTTGCCAAGCAGCATATCTCATGCATTTTATGGGCCACTAGCCAGCCAATTTAAATAAGAGTTCAATCTAATTTGGACTTTTTCCCTTGTTGCTGGCTAACTATTGTTTTCAAAATTTAAAGAATATATGAAGAAGTTTTATGCAAGTCACTGAGATTATGGTCTTGAGAGCTAATAACATGACCAATCTTTTGTACCATTTTCTGTGCAATTGCCTTTAGTTCTCCCTCCTTATTACTCATCTTGAATAGGGATTTAGCTAGCTGAAGGAAAAAAAAAATGTTAGTAACTTCAAGGTGTAATTATTGGTTTAACTTTTTGTTTATGTGTGTGTTGTTCTGTATGTTAGATATAAAAAGCAGCTCAAATATTTGTATTGGATGATTACCTAGTGGATCAGATCCCAATCATATTTATTAGGAGTTATCTGATTATTGGATTTGGTTGGGTATTTGCTTCCATCTTATACCTGGATGTGGCTATAAAATATTTGAGATCTGATTGATTTTTCTGGCGTAGTTTATTTTCATTGGGGGTCTAGGTCACTCTTTTTTTTTTTTTTTTGATACATAACTGCACAAGTATTGCTTTTTGCGAGAGTAGATTTTTGTATTTCTGCCTGGATATTGTAAATAATGTCAGGATCATAATGCCATTCTTGCCAATTGTCTCGTATAATTTATATTTGACAGTTGTAGATTTTATTCTACAGGTTAGTCAACTTGGGGCTGCTGCTCAGAAGTATCAGGCAGCTACGCAGAATGCGTCACCCAATTTGTCTGTGCCAGAGTTACAAAATAACTGTAATATGTGAGTTCTCTATCCCAATGTTACTTGTAACCATATAAGGTCTGGGCATTGGAGCTTGTTCTTATTGCCCTTTGTTTTTTGAATTATATTTGACGATTCACTCAGGTCTTTCATGTTCTTCTTTTGTTGTGAATAAATAACCTTTTAGCTTAATCCTCAGTCTCATGCTATTAGTATTATTTATTTCATTATGAAAAACCTTGGGAGGTCATTGTAATTTTCCACCAAAAAAAAAAAAAAGAAAAGAAAGAAATTGATGTTATGCACAAACTCATTTGGTTGAAAATGATTGAGAAAGTTATTCTTTACTTCAGTATTAGTTCACAAGCAAGTTTCTGGTTAAAATCATATATCACAATGAAGAAGTATAGATTAACTTTAATGAATGATACTTGTATAAAATTTGGAGAGAAATCTTCACATCGTGAATTAGATATGAATGGAAAATAGTGGCCCTTTTGGAAAAAGTGGAAAAAGTGTGGGTTAGGACTTCTCTGTCCTAAGTGCTACAGTGCATGTATGCGTGTTTTTCCCCCCTAAAAATCAAAAGAAAATTGTAATACCCAATCAAAGATATGGGTAAATCCTAACCAACAGTCCAAACTGGTGAATGATATCACTAGAAGAGAAAAATGTTCTTCCACTTCAAAAATAACTTTTTTTTCTCTAAAAGGACATATCTTTTTATTCCAACTGTATTTGTTTTTGCACTTGCAGAAGAAAGTGATTATTGTCTCTTAAAATTTAACAAGACATTATTACGATGATGGATAAGTTGGAGAATAAAGATGGTATAAATAACCATACTGGTAAGGGAAATATAGTTATTACCTATTTTGATGATTAAAAATAAATGCCATTAGATATTATGAGATAAATTAAATGGTAGTAATAGAACTAAAATTCTACAGATGTAGTACTCCTTTCATCCCACAATGTTAGTACCTTCAAGAGTTCCAACTTTTAAGGAGACATGTAATTGATGCATTCAATTCAAATCAAAAGGCATTGGTTTCCTGAATCGCACCTATATTCTCACTCTTAAATATATTATTCATAGATATTTATAAGGGATAGTTCGGAAAACTATAAATTTTTATTCTTTGACTTTTCAAAGAGGATATTTGGGGACATCCCTAATTAGAAAGGACTAACAATGTGGACAGGGGCATATATCTTTTGGATAAGAAGGATAAAACTGAAATGAAATATTTACAGAAGAAAATATGACATAGAGAATAAATATGACTTCTGTTGAATGGCAGAAATGGGAAACTATAGGAAAAACTTATTCCATTATTGTAGTTGTGACATATGAATTTGAAAGAGGGTAATAGTATACTGACTCCTGTAGGGTTTTTTGTAAATATGGTACAGGTTGTAATCTTAGCTAGTACTCATACATACAAGTACGTGTGAATCTGATCAACCCTGGTTTGGGTTGTCCAGCCATTACACACACGTACGCTTCTTAGAAGGCAATTTTTTTTATTTGGGAGTTCAGATGGGAGGAAAAAACTGTTGCAAATGCGGTTCTTGTTCAAGTTATTAGTGGTTTGTATCTAGCAACTAAAATTTTCTGGTGTCCTGGTTAAAGCTTACTTTCTTTGTTTATGAATGGCATATTTTTCTGCACTTAATTAGTTTGATCCAGTGAGGTGGTCAAGAGGGATGTCTACTCACAAAGGATTGGTGTTGTGAATGGTTACATTTTTCTGCACTCAATTAGTTTGATCCAGTGAGGTGGTCAGAGGGATGTTTAGTCATGAAGGATTAGCGGTGTTTTCAATAACTATAGAGTTTTGTTGCAATGAAAGGTGTGCATGTATCTTTCGTTGTCAGCCCAACATTATCCCCTCGTCTCTTTGCTTGGTGTAGATCTTTTGATCCATCTTTGAATGTCTAAGTAGAGCCCCAGTCTGAGTGACCTCTGAAGTAGTAGATATGGGTTTTTGCATTACATTATAGTAGGTGATGAATATTCTGTGCCGCATATATTTCATGTCAGATGTATTTAAACTATTATATATTGGATTCTGCCTCAGGTTTGTTGCATCAGCTCGTCAGTTGGCAAAAGCGTTGGAAGTGCCATTAGTAAATGATTTTGGATATACAAAGAGATATGTGCGCTGTCTTCAGGTAGTGCACTTTATTCTTCAGTTTCCATTTAAAAATGCTACAAGTATCTTCTGTGTCCAACAGTTGCATGGTGACAAGGTTGTTGGGTATACTTGGAAAATGAACATACTAATACTATTGCAGTTTGACTTGTCAATAAAACATAAAACAGAACAGTTGCAGTTGTAAAGGTATTGTCAGGCCAGAGCTATGTGATAAGATCAAGACTTGGCATGAACCTAATATAGGTTGGCTCAATGTGTATAGCACTGACCTCCATGATTATAGGCATACAATCCACCCGTGGGTGGACCTGAAAACTCCATTCCACTGCCTCAATTAATACATTTCATTCTTAACTTGGTGCTTTTGTAAATATATACACAATCATGACCATGTTCTCTTTATTGATAAACCACACCCTAACTTGGAGTGCTTGTGTCTTCAATGCTTTATTTGTAGATACAACTTTGAACAATCCCTTGAGTTTGATGTTTGATTTTATTATTATTTTTTTATTCCCCATTTTAGCATTGTATTAAAATTTGTCACATGAGGGATGATGATTCCTGGGGATGTACTTGCAAAAATTGTATTGCTAAATTTTGTGTACTCCCTGATTGATAACTTAAGTTTTTTTTTTTTCCTCCTCCTGGGTACGTTGCAGATATCTGAAGTGGTTAATAGTATGAAAGATTTGATTGATTACAGCCGAGAAACTGCGACTGGACCTATGGGTAAGACTGATATTTCTATTTCTGAAAATAATTGTGCGAGGAAATTTCAAAAGCTACTAGAGGCATGTTCGAACAATATATAGATCAAAGATCTGGATCTGATAATTTTTTGCAACACATTGTTTTTTTGTTTAGCTGATGTTTAATATGACATAAATTGGGTTGCAGTGCTAATCTACACTTTGAAAAGAGAATTTATTTAGATAATATTAGATGCTTTTTTGTACATTTTTGAGAGCTAGAAACCTCGTTTTGACATAAGTACTGGACTTTGGTTAAAAAATGGTAGTGTGACCACTGCGAGAGTTTGTGGACAAATTTTTGATCTTTTTTTCTTTTACCTGCTGTTAATTATGCTAGTGATGGCATAATGATTTATTTGTTACCCTTATATTGTGGAGTTTATAAAGCTTGTTGGACTAAATTTCAATTGCATAGAAATTTTTTGATAGTAATAAGATGAGTACCCATGATCTAATGGCCTTTTATGGGGGAGATTTTGGGTGGTGAAGCAAAATTTCTATGTCAAGATACTGCTTTGTTTTAGTATTGGGAAGAAGTATTAGTGGTAAGAAAAAGGAAACAAATGATTGTGTTGCTATCAAATTTATGAAATAGCATCCCACCACTTAAAACAAGCAATGATGTTTGAGGTATTCAAGTAGCTATATTGATTTTTATCTTACTAGTGTAGCATTCCTTGAAGTCACATTTTGATTTGTTTTATGTAGAAGTAGGTTTGTTGGGTGACTTGGTATCTGCGAATCGTAGCAACCTAGTTTTGCCTTAAAAGAGTCACATCTTGCAGTTACTGAATGTCACATGGCCATTTCATTTTTTCGTTGTTTTTTCTTAGAGAGCTTGGCCAAGTTCCCTCGGAGAGCAAGTTCTACATCTGGATTTCATGGTCCACCTCAACAACTGGAGGAACAACTACAACAGCAGGCACAGCAGCAAACAATGGGTCAGAACTCAAGAAATGATCAAAGCTCTGTCCAGGCCACTGCAATGCAAGCTGCTTCTAGCAATGGTGTGCCTAATGCAAATAACTCTCTCAACTCAGCATCAACCACTTCCTCCACTAGCGCGATCGTTGGGCTTCTCCAGCAGAGCTCAATGAACTCCAGACAGCCCAACCCTATGAACAATGCAAATAGTCCATATGGAGGAAGCGGGATTCAGATTCCTTCTCCTGGTTCATCAAGTACAATGCCACATGCTCAACCCAATCCTTCTCCATTCCAATCACCGACACCGTCATCATCCAACAATGCTCTGCAAAATTCTCATGGCGGCTTAACAACTGCAGCTCATATGAGTTCTGCAAATTCTCCAAATATCTCCATGCAACAACAACCAGCTCTATCTAGTGATGCCGACCCAAGTGATTCCCAGAGTTCTGTTCAGAAAATCTTACAAGAAATGATGATGTCTACGCAAATGAATGGTGGGGGCGGTATGGTGGGTGTTGGTTCCTTGGGGAATGATGTGAAAAATGTTAATGGAATGTTGCCAACAAGCAATAGCACAGGTCTTAATGGTGGCAACAGCCTGCTGGGAAATGGAACAGCCAATAGCAATGCAGGAATGGGGGGTGCAGGATATGGTAGCATGGGTAGCGGACTTGGTCAGTCAGCTATGCTTAATGGAATCCGAGCTTCAATGGGTAATAACTCAATGGCAATGAATGGAAGGGTAAGCATGGCAGCAATGGCTCGAGACCCGAATTTAAGTCATCAACAGGCTTTGGGGGATCAACTTCTTAGTGGTCTTGGAGCTGTTAACGGGTTCAATAATCTACAATTTGATTGGAAGCCGTCTCCCTGAAACGTTCTTCAGGCTTTATTGTTACAGCTGCTTGGTCAGCGCGGGGATTGCAGAATATTGTCTTCGGCCCTATGAAGATAGTGGGACGACGAATCGGTGTCAAGGCTGCCCTTTGTACTAATTTCAGGAAAGGAAAACATATAGCATATTGTTTTTTTTTTTTTAATCATTGATAACTTTGTTTTCCTCCACGATTGCTTAGACCAACTAACAGCCTCGGAATTGGGAAATTCAGGGAGTCACTATTGCCTGATGGAGCTCTCTTTGACATCTACTTCCTGTGTACCCTTTGCTGAGCCATTTGTAAACTAGAGTATCTGCGAATGTCTCTCTACCCCCATCTCTCTCTCATGTGAGTGTATATATTTCTAAGGTTGGTTTGGACAAAAATTAATGTAGAACTTTTGAAAGCTACCGGAATTGATTTTCCGTGGCTATATTGATGTTGCCTGAATTTTTTTTCCCTTTTTCTTTGGGTGGTGGTTTTCAAACGCAGTATCATATTATATTTCAGCATTAGCATGGTCTAATAGCCATACTTTGGGGTGTCGTGAGAGGTTCGAGCTCAATGAGTAACGGCGAATTTCTTTTGTTGTAATCTAACTAGATTGACATACTAACCGTCTTTGTATAAAAAAGACTTGGATAGCTTTGTGAGGCACAGTATTACTCAACTGTATAAGTTACAAACCATAAATTCCGTGTGACCATAAATTTCCTTGTCCTTATCATACCTCATCCATATCATATGGAGCTTTGAATTGCAACCATTCACTACACACTCATGAGGAGATCCAAGGACTAGAATATTTACAACGAACATTTTTTTAGATAAAGAGTATTTACAACTATTAGACCAAGGATTGTGTCTCTAGTAAGTGTTTCTGTTGGAAAATATTTATAACTATTTGATCATGATCATGTCAGAATTTAAAATGAGATAATCTCAAGGCATTTACTATTGGACAAGGCTAGAATGTTAAACTATGAAAATCTCGAGATAGATCTAATCTTCGGAGATGTTTTTGAAAATTATGTCAGAATTTCATAGTGTAAGAATCTGTAGAATGTATGTTTTGGTATTAGGGAAACGGGGACATTTGGAAACAGGATTCCTAGCCCACGTGATATGGGGCTGACTCCATTCAACTATAGTAGGGGTGGACGCGGGTCGGTTGCAGCCATGGAACCTCCAATCCGCCATCCGTCCGTCAGATTGGCGGATTGGAGAAAATCAATCCGCATCCGTCCGCCAATCCGGTGGATGTGGATTGAACGGATTGACGGTTTGGCGGATGGATGCGAATGGGTTTGGCGGTTTAAAATTTTATAAAATTTTAACATAGTTCAACTTGTGCACTTCCTCAAAAAAAAAAAAAAGTATTACAGTCAATGACTTAAAAAAGTATTACAATTACTGCATGCCTCATCCAAAGAAAGAAGTTTGAAACTTTAGAATATTACAATCACTGCATGCCTCATCTACATATTACAATTACAGCATGCCTCATCTACATAAAGTATTACAATCTGTGGTTCTTAAAATATAAAAACAATCCAAATCACTAAAACCATGAACAGAGCAATAGTAGAGATTGTATGTCTCTGTATTGTTACATTTATATATGTTTTTGAAAACAAAAACCAACCAACATATATCATATTTTCTATTTATTACTTTTAGAGTTAAATTTAAAAACTAAAAAATATAGATAAATAACACGTTTATTTTTTTCAATTCAAAAAATATATTCAAGTTGAAATTTTTTTTTCAACAGAATATTTGAACTCTTTTTATATTGAAAACACAAACAAAATATTTAAACAAATTGAAAACATAAAGTCTTATAAATTATTAAGGGTGTTCGCGGTTTGGCGGTTCGGTTGCGGCCAAAGGAATCTCAAATCCGCCATCCGTCTGCCAAATTGGTGGATTGGAGAAAATCAATCCGTAACCGTCCGCTTGTCATCACGCATCCGTCCAAAATGCGACGAATCGGTTCGGTTCGGTCGGTTTTAGCGGATCGGTATATCCGCTGCTCACCCCTAAACTATAGGCATTTTTTTCTTCAACAATAATGATAGAAACCTCACAAAACATAATCTCACAACTCTTAAAATGATCTAAACCATTTATGTCACTGTCAAACACAATTTTTAAAAAAAATTCAAACATATCAATGGTCAATACATCAGTAGGGGTCATGAAAGTCCACATTTGTGGGGGTTCCAAACATTTTTCTTTCTTCAATTTCTTTTAGGAGTGTTTGGGCAAGAAATTTTTCAATGTCTTAAGCTATGTTTAGTTGACAGAATTCACATCATTAGAAATAAAGTTCTGGTGTGAATTGCTATTAATGTGTTTGGTTTGACTAGAAATTTTTTATCCAAAAATAATTAAAATTTAAAGATTGTGGGCTCAATTAACTTTTTTTACTCCAAATTCCTCTAGGCGTGTGGGATCAAATTCCTGTTTAATTTGGAGAATGTGACTCTTAGGTAATCATGAATTGCATTATTATTCTTATTCAATTCCAAACATTAATATAATACGTACTATGTTACAATTACACAATAAGGAATCCCCTGGGAAGAACATTTTGTGTTTGTTGTTGTTCCAAGTAGTGAAAACTTTTGGTTGTATCCTCAATACTAGTCTTCTTTTCTTTCATCTTCAAGTAGTACTGGTGTTCAAATATTTCTCAATGGTAGAAGTGAGGGTGGACTTGGGCACAGCACCTATGATGCTCTCTTTGCTCTCTCCATCCTTGAAGAACAACACCGTTGGGACACTTCGGATTCCATATTGCGTGGCTATGTTGGGCCAGTCGTCAGTGTTGAGCTTGTAGCATTGGATTTTCCCACCATATTCTCCGGCCAATTCCTCCACCACCGGTGCTATCATCCGGCACGACGGTGCCCAGAATTCTACTAGTACGGGCATTTCACTTGCAATAACAAGATTGTTCCAGCTACAATGAGTGACTGCATCCACATACATAATAAAACTTTCACATGAATGTACCAATGCAGTCAAACCCAAAATGAATATCGAAAAGTCATGAGTTCAAAATAGTGTTTTTTGTGGGAGAAACTTTGACAAACTCAATCAGTCAGGCTTGTACTTTTCATATAAAAAAAAAATTTGAAACATCGATGGTGGATGTAGAGCGAGAGAGATGATTTTCACCTTCATCGACAGCTTCACGGGCCTTGCAGATGATGTTGCGCGATCTGCGATTGAATGAATGAGCAAAACACAAGGATATTGTACTACTACTACTAGTAGTACTGCATGTTGGCAAATGAAGCTTAATTTCCTTTAAACAAAATGGATGGTTTTGGTGGTGCAATTTTACATCACCACCACCACCACCTCGGCCAGTAGCTACTGTCCTTACTTGAAAACAGTTCTTCACTGACATCTCTCTCTCTCTCTCTCTCTCTATTTTACAGGGCATGTGGCCTTTATTGGTTGTTTTCTATGATTTTTCTTCTCTAGCATTTCTATTTTTTTTTTTTTTTTTTTTTTAAATTTGGATAACTCAGAAGATTGTGAGGTGTTTAGGTGCTCAATTTCTCGTGGATGAAATTAATGGATTATAACTGAAAAATTCCTAAGCAACAGGTGAAATATATGCAATTTTTATTCATAAAAATCATAAATAATAATGTGACATTGATTTTAGTCAATTATACAAAAAAAATCAAAAAATTTCTTTCCTCTCTATTTTTTACATGTTTTTCATAAAAAGTCATCTCAAACATCAGCTTGTTTGGTTTTGATTTTTAGAAAATAATTTTCAAAAAAAAATATTTTTTTATTTTTTATGAATTTTTTTAATATTTTAAGTAATTTTTTTAAAAAAATTACCTAACAAAAATACACTTAAAAAATATAATATTTGTAAAAAAAAAATCTTTAAAAAATACACTAAATACAAAAAAAATACAAAATTGAATACATTTTTTGTATTTTTGTGTATTTATTAATTTTTTAAAATATTTTTTCACAAATATTTTATTACTTAAATACATCTAAATAAAATACATCTAAAAAAGTAAAAAAACAATTGCTTAAAATTTTAAAAATATTCACTAAAAATAAAAAAAATACGAAAAACAAAAAACAAAAAACAAAAAACACAATTTTCAAAAAACTAAATTCAAAAAACTGAAACCAAATTAGTTTTTTTTCCCTCATATTTTAGCCAAAAAGTTCGAAAGTTACTAAAGAACATATTCTCAAACGAAGCCTAACATCCTATCGTTTTCCAAAAAAATAAAAAAAAACTTAAAATTGTCCCCAATCATATTATGTCATAATTATGATTTTATGACGAATTTTATTAGTAATCCCAAATTGAGTCATAACACAAATAAATTTCATGACATTTAAGTAATAATGAAAATAAATACCACAGACCATTAGAAAAATGAAAAAAATTCAACAGATTATAGGCCCTACATCTCAGTACTCAAGGCGACTACTTCATTCAAGGTCAAGTGTGAACCCAATAATTTACTTCTATATTGTTGGATTTGTTCATGATCATATGAATGGTGCACAAAATCAAGTAAAAAGGACAAGAACCATCACAAGATGTGTCCCAGTAAATTTAAGCTCAAACAAATACCAACTTGATGAACACTCATCGACTATAAGGGTAAACTTCTAAAGATTACCTTACAGGAAAAAATTATTTTACAGGGTGTAAAGATTTTTTGCTGGTATAATTAACACCTCCCAACAACCTACATTCTTTCTCCATCTGTCCTATTTTCCATTAATAATAACATGAAAAACCCAAGGGAAACCAATCAGCACTCACAGAAGCTTATGATCACCCCGGCCAGTTTGCACTTAACCATAAAATTTAGGACCCATCAACTAGAAGATTATAGCAAATCACAATCCATTTCCATATCATCCATTTAGGAAAGTTCCTAAAACCAAATTTCATAAGGTATTTCAAATGATAATAGACAAAATTTGATACCCTAACTTTGCTAAAAATTTGCCAGCTAGTGTCGTAGTTTGGAATCATTCACAAACAAGATCGCATATATTTGTGTGCATAGAGAGAAAGTAGTGAAACTCAACCCACCAAAAGAGGTTGAAAATCTCACTTAAAACGAGTACTCCTTCAAATCGGACTTTGAGTCACCCATATCCATGTCAGCCATGCACTCTTCTGCAGTCAGGGGGGGAAGTTGCCTAGTCTTGCGCCTTAGGTTATGCTTGTGCCAATCACTCTTGAAGTGCTCTCTGTACTGCTTCGCATCCCCCACAAGGGCATTGCATGTGGTACACTTATTTTGCTTTACGTCACCCTCAGAATTCCCACTTTTTGCAGAGATGGTCTGCTTTTGTACTCTCTCGCTTATTTGGGCCACAGACTCTGCAGTTTCCTTGGGCAGGCTTGGTGGTGGCATGTCTTCATGATCATCGTAATGATCCACGTGGGTATCATCCCCTTCCACATGTACGGAGATTGCAAGAATTTCCAACCTGCCCTGCAGATTCCTCACAAAGGCATCACACTCCCGGAAAAAACCAGGGTCCATTTCACAGGTCTGCACAACAATCAAGTAGGATGTTAAGCACCAGAAAAGGGAATAACAAGGTCATGATCAAATCTGCACATGAGATAACACGGTGTTACCTATGAAGATTACAATGCAGCTCACTAAA
Source organism: Camellia japonica (assembly GCA_030407325.1). Taxonomy (NCBI): domain Eukaryota; kingdom Viridiplantae; phylum Streptophyta; class Magnoliopsida; order Ericales; family Theaceae; genus Camellia; species Camellia japonica. Next base: position 139,485,283 of record JAPPVO010000016.1, on the reverse strand, counting down.
GCTGGCTAGCCTATTAGAAGTTCATCAAACACACAGTAAAATAAAACCAATAAAAAAGGATCTTCATATCCAAATAAAGTCAGCCTCTACATAGATTAGATCATAGACAGCAACATCATGTATAACAAATAAGAAAATCCTTCTATTTCAATACTATCTTTTATTAATGTATCTTCAAACTATATATAATTTCACAAAAGATTAAATACATTTAAAAAAAAAAATGGAAAACAAAATGGCCTTAGTGATAAACATATATTTCCAATTGCAATAATTAAAAATCATCATCCCTATTTCAATAATTAGAACTCTCAAGCTCTAGAGAACATTGATGTTTTACATCTATCTATAAAACAAGGTAAGGTGTATATATATATATTTGAAGTGCTAAGTTTTGACAAGTAACAAAGAATCTCAGATCTCACAGAATTCAGATTCAGAGAGTTCCAAGTAAATTCAATTTATAATTTTCAACATACACTTCGTTGTTTATGGTACCTCATAAATGGACAAAATTGTATTGGTCCTATGAAAACAATTACTTGTTTTGAAGATTTACTGGCATTAAATATCACAATTACATCTAAAACCATTGCCTCCAGGACTTGGTGATATTACATATCACAATTACACAACACCACCAATAGCATGATGCTGCCCAAAGGAACCAGGACATGCTTACTAGAATAACTAAACACTATCTAAACCAAGACATTGAGATATTGCTAACCACAACTATTACTGGTCAAACTATGGTTTTTCTATATAAACTCAGCTGATCATCCTAATTGACAAAGTTGGAATTGATTCTATTAGTTGCATATGCCATTCCTTTCTCACACACTGACAGCAGGATGTTACCACTGTAGAGAAAGATTATTTCCAAGGGGCTCTGTGTATATGAGTAAATTGGTGATAGTACTCAACCCGTAAGGTCTACTTTAAATACATAAAGGTTTCCCATGTGAGTTTGCAATGAACAAAGCAATCATTATAACAACTGGAGTGATCAACTGTTGCAAAAACATAAATGAATTATGTTGTTTTGATGCAGGACAGGTTCAAGTTCAAAGGAAAATTAATTAATGGATAAATTGGATACACTTCATTCCTTGTATTAATGGATACATTTCATTCCTTGTATTCATGGATACATTGGATTATATTCATGTCTTTCAAACTCTTCAAGGTCTAAAGGTTAGGTTCTTTGTATTTGATACATTGTATTTGGTACAAGAGTTTAAGGGAGTGTTTTAGTATTTATTTCTGTATTAGGAAATTCACAGTTTGAGTATCTAGTAGTTAGTATAAATATGTTTGTAAGCCCTGTGGCAAAGAGATAGAAAGAAAAAAAAAGTTTTTTTTAAGAATATAACCAGAGTTCTCTCCATTTGCCTTGTGCGCAAGGTTGTTTATCTTTGCTCGTGAATTCGAGTTGTTACCGTCCGAAGAACGATATCTTCCCCTTCGTCTACTAGAACGATATCTAGTCATTCATTCCATTACAACGCTGCGTCAAGTGGTATCAGAGCGAGGTCCTCCCTTGTCTCAATGGCCAACGACGGTGAGACTTCACCAAAATCTAACAATGAAGCTGTGTGGGGTGCAATCGAGAGGCAACAACAACAGTTGGACCAGATTCTTGGTCTTCTCAATAGATTGAATCTCAACGCCGAGAGAGCAACAACAGAGGATCCTATTGCGCCTCGCGGCTAGCATGTTCCTGAACCAAGGGTAGGCAACAATCCTAGACACTTAGGGGTTCCTCCTAGGCGTGTTGTAAACAACCCAGTTTACGATGGTGATTCAACAGATGATGATCTTGAGCAGATCGCAATGTACGAGGAGCCCAGAGAAGGTGTTCGGTATAACAACAATAACTACCGTATGAGGATGGACCTCCCTTCCTTCAATGGGCAGTTAAACATAGAAGATTTTCTGGATTGGTTAAATGAAGTAGAACGGTTCTTCGATTACATGGATATCGAAGAAGAGAAGAAGGTGAAACTTGTTGCGAACTGAAAAGCGGTGCTTCTGCATGGTGGGAGCAATTGCAATTGTCTAGGATGCGACAAGGCAAGAGTAAGATTCGGGCTTGGCACCGAATGAAGCAATTGATGAGAGCACGTTTTCTTCCTCCAGATTATGATCAAGTTCTGTTCCATCAGTACCAACGATGTCAACAAGGTGCCAGATCAGTCCATGAGAATTCTGCTGAGTTCCAGCGACTTTCCTCCCATAACGACTTACCGGAAACGGAAGGAAAATTGGTGGCGCAATTTGTGGATGGATTGCGTACAAATCTACAGGATGTGGTTAACATGCAACCGGTTCATACGTTGCTGGATGCCATTCAATTGGCAACAAGGGCCGAATTGCAATTAGCCAGAAGAATGGGTTTTCGAAATCAGCCCTCTACCCGGACAATCATGCCTTCACCAGTACAAAATTAGTCCGAGCAGGGTAAAGGAAAAGTAGTCACTGAAGCGGGTCAGAGTCAAGCTTCTCAGAATCAGAACAAGGCCCCATGGAAAGGTCAGACTCATACAAAGACGAGTACAAGTAGTTCAAGAACACAAAGTGACCCTTAAGCTCCATCACGAAGTGATAAGTGTTACCATTGCGGAGAAGTTGGACACTATTCTAATCGTTGTCCCCAGCGACGTACTACCAACGTAGTTGAGCATGAGGAAGAAGAAGGCAGACAAGAGAAGGAGAATTTCGAAGAAGAAGATCCAGCAGAATGGACCCATGAAGATGAGGGTGTATCACTTGTTGTACAGCGTTTGATGTACACACCACGGAAAGAGGATGTTCAGAGGCACAATATCTTTAAAACTCGTTGTACCGTCAACCAGCGAGTATGTGATTTGATTACTGATGGAGGTAGCAGTGAAAATATCGTGTCAAGGACTATGGTTGATAAGTTGAGTCTTCCAACAAAGAAACATCCGTCTCCTTATAGTATTGGCTGGATCACAGATGTCGATGAAACAAAAGTAACAGAACAATGTGTTATTCCTTTCTCTATTGGGCCAAATTATAGAGATGAGGTTTTGTGCGATGTGGTCGACATGAATGCTTGTCATATGTTGTTGGGTAGGCCGTGGCAGTTTGATTTGAACACTGTGCATAGGGGAAAAGGAGAATACTTACACCTTTTACAAGGATAAAGTAAAAGTTGTCTTGGCTCCTATGAGGCGTGAAATTCGAGTAACAGCCTCTCTAACCAAGGCAAAATCTTTCCTTATAGTACCAGATTTTATAAAAGAAGTCAAGGAAACGCAGTTGGTTTATGCTTTAGTGGTCAAGGGTGAAGAACAAGAAAAAGTTATCATTGCGATACCAGAGCGAGTTAAGCCATTAATTACCGAGTTTCAGGGACTTGCGCCAAACGAGCTGCCAGCAGGGTTACCTCCTATGCGGAACATCCAGCATGAGATTGATTTTGTTCCCGGAGCAAGTTTACCGAACCTGCCACATTACAGAATGAGTCCGAAAGAGTTTCAGATTTTGCAGGACCAGGTTAATGATTTGCTGCAGAAAGGTCTAATCAGAGAGAGTATGAGTCCGTGTGCAGTGCCAGCCTTGCTAACTCCGAAGAAAGATGGAAGTTGGAGGATGTGCATTGACAGTAGAGCCATCAACAAGATCACGGTAAAGTACAGATTTCCTATACCAAGGTTAGATGATATGCTGGATAAATTGAATGGTTCAAAAGTGTTTTCAAAGATCGATTTGAAAAGTGGTTACCATCAGATTCGTATCCGCCCCGGTGATGAGTGGAAAACAGCATTCAAGACAAGAGAAGGGTTGTATGAGTGGCTTGTTATGCCATTCGGATTGTCTAACGCGCCGAGTACATTCATGCGATTAATGAATCAAGTATTCCAGCCTCTTGGAAAGTTCGTAGTTGTCTATTTCGATGATATCCTTATTTATAGTCATGATGAAGAAGAGCATATGCAACACTTGAGGAAAGTTTTCAATGTTTTGCATGAGAACAATTTATATGTGAATTTGAAGAAGTGCAGTTTTTTGACAGACAGCTTGATCTTCCTGGGCTATGTTGTGAGTGCCGAAGGGATCAAGGTTGATGAGGCTAAGGTTAAAGCCATTCGAGAGTGGCCAACCCCAAAGTCCATTACCGACGTACGCAGCTTTCATGGTTTGGCAACTTTTTATAGACGTTTTGTGCGGAATTTCAGTACCATTGCTGCCCCACTCACAGATTGCATGAAGCATAAGCAATTTGTGTGGACTGATGCTGCAGAACAGAGCTTTGCGGTTTTGAAAGAGAGGTTGACCACAACACCGGTTTTAGCCATGCCGGACTTTGATAAGTTGTTTGAGGTTGATTGTGATGCTTCCGGTATTGGCATTGGAGCTGTTCTTTCTCAAGAAGGCCGACCCATAGCCTTCTTCAGCGAGAAACTTAGTGATGCTCGACAGAAGTGGACAACGTATGAGCAAGAGCTGTATGCAGTAGTACGAAGTTTGTACCATTGGGAGCCATATCTGATTCAATGGGAATTTGTGTTAAACAGTGATCACCAAGCTCTCAAGCATCTTCATAATGCTACCAAGCCAAACTGAATGCATGCCAAGTGGATTGCTTATATACAAAAGTTTACCTTTTCTCTTAAGCACAAATCTGGTCAATTAAATAAAGTAGCTGATGCGTTGAGTCGACGAGCTTCTTTACTTATCATTGTGAAAAATGAGATTTCTAGTTTTGAATATTTGAAAGAGCTTTATGCTGATGATGAGGATTTTAAAGATGCATGGGCACAGTGCAATTCAGGTTTTCAAGAATCTAGCAAATACCTGCTACTTGAGGGATTTTTATTCTTCGATGATCGTCTTTGTATTCCTCGCGGGTCTTTGCGAGAGCACATTATTCGAGAAACTCATGGTGGAGGCTTGGGAGGGCACTTGGGGTGAGACAAGAACATCGCTATGGTCGAATCTCGATATTATTGGCCTCAGTTGAAAAGAGATGTGGAGAGGTATGTGAAGCGTTGTTACACATGTCAGACTGCGAAGGGTCAAGCACAAAATACTGGATTATATACGCCTCTTCCTATTCCAGAATTTCCTTGGGAGGATCTGTCCATGGATTTTGTTCTCGGTCTTCCGCGAACACAGCGTGGTGCGGATTCTATTTTTGTTGTTGTTGATAGGTTTTCGAAGATGGCGCATTTTATTCCTTGCAGGAAAACACATGATGCCAACAATATTGCTCAACTATTCTTTCGCGAGGTAGTTCGTCTCCATGGTGTGCCAAAGTCTATAGTTTCCGATCGCGATAGCAAGTTTCTGAGTTATTTTTGGAGGTCTCTTTGGAAGCGGCTGGATACAACTTTGCAGTATAGTACTACTTGTCATCCCCAAACCGATGGTCAAACAGAGGTAGTGAATCGTACATTGGGAAATATTTTGCGGAGTTTGTGTCAAGAAAGTCCAAGGCAGTGGGATTTTGTTATTTCTCAAGCGGAGTTTGCTTATAACAATGTGCCAAACCGTTCGACTGGAAAGTCTCCGTTCGAGATTGTTTATGTTCGATCCCCGCTGCATACCTTAGATTTGGTTCCTCTTCCCAAGCTTCCAGGAATGAGTATCATTGCTGATCATATGGTGGAAAAGGTGGCCAACATTCATGCAGATGTTCGAAAGAAATTGGAAGAATCAGCTGCGAAGTATAAAACCGCCGCAGATGTACATCGACGAGTGAAGACTTTTGAAGTTGGTGATATGGTAATGGTTCACTTGCGCAAAGAGAGGTTTCCAGTGGGCACATACAGTAAGCTTAAACAGAAGAAGATTGGTCCTATTCGCATTTTGAAGAAGATCAATGATAATGCTTATGTGGTGGATCTTCCAGAAGATTTAGCCATCTCCAAAACTTTCAATGTCCAAGACTTATTTGCGTATCATACGACTCCAGATATCCCAATTCCTCTAGTTAACTCGGGGACGAGTTCTTTCAAAGAAGGGGAGACTGATGCAAAACAGGTTCAAGTTCAAAGGAAAATTAATTAATGGATACATTGGATACACTTCATTCCTTGTATTAATGGATACATTGGATACATTTCATTCCTTGTATTCATGGATACATTGGATTGTATTCATGTCTTTCAAACTCTTCAAGGTCTAAAGGTTAGGTTCTTTGTATTTGATACATTGTATTTGGTACAAGAGTTTAAGGGAGTGTTTTAGTATTTATTTCTGTATTAGGAAATTCACAGTTTGAGTATCTAGTAGTTAGTATAAATATGTTTGTAAGCCCTGTGGCAAAGAGATAGAAAGAAAAAAAAAGAGTTTTTTTTAAGAATATAACCAGAGTTCTCTCCATTTGCCTTGTGCGCAAGGTTGTTTATCTTTGCTCGTGAATTCGAGTTGTTACCGTCCGAAGAACGATATCTTCCCCTTCGTCTACTAGAACGATATCTAGTCATTCATTCCATTACAACGCTGCGTCATGTTTCCATGGTTAAATGCGTTCACTAGTTCACCCAACCAGATAAGCATCGACTACATGAATATCAATCAAATGATCAAATGATAAACTAAAAGAGTAATTGACCATAAAAGTTCAGTCCAAGATTAAGCTGTGAGTTTGCTCCTCTGATACATAACCACACTTATGCCAAGTAAAAAGAAGAAGATCACCGGTTGAATTTGCCATGTAAGAAGGCAAGTAAACCCTATGTCAAAACTTGATAGGCACTAAAGAAACAACCAAGCTAACACCAACTATTTAAGCAAGGATGAGAAAAATAGCTAAATCATAATATAAAATTTAAACTACTTTAAATAAGATTTTGCCCTTAGGAGCCCATGTCTCACACTTACAATAGAGAGCTGACTTCCAGATTCATCTTTCGATACAATACTAGCGGTCCAATCATTGAGCTTCTCCGAAAGAGAAGAAAACTTTTCTTCTGGGACATATAACCGTAGTCTCATTGGAGATCGTTTTATAGGGAAGTGCTTTTGAAGCTCCCGAATAACATCTAGCGACTGTAAAAGACAAACAGTTAGCTGAAGTACATAATGTTTAAAGCAATCAGCTTCTACAAAAAATCATATGTCAGCAGTGTGTAAATTGGGAGATCACCATTCCTTTCTAGATACATGAAATCATCAATTTTACAAATAACAATAAGTCACAGCAATAAAATTGCAACAGGAATGGAATGACAAATTGGAACTTGCTAAGAGAGCATTTGCTAGAGGAAAGTGAACTTTTTCATTTTTTCTTTTTTATTTAAGCTAAGAATTAAACAAAATTTCAAATGTGAATAGCACAATTAATTGAATTTCCTAACAATTTGAGAGTACTTAACACAGATCAATGCTGAGCAGAAAATTCGCTAAAACTCAGAAAACCATAAATCTCTTGTCAATCTACAACCAAACAAATGAACTCACCTGTTTTTTTGAGCTACTATGGGGATCAACCGCAAAATGGATTTCATGCATCAGACGCTCAATCATGCTAATAGTATAAGGGCGTTGAGTCTCAGGGTTAATAGTCTTCTGCATAACTATGGTAGCAATATCCCGAAACTGACTCGATAATTGAGAATCCCTTTCCTTTCCAGCAACTTGTAGCTCTCCTTTGTCCAAAATCTATTCCAAAATGAGGTACATCAGTTAACCACCACTTTTTTTCAACAAATAATAATAATAAATTTACTTAAAGAACTTGTCAAGTTAACCCACACAGGCCACTGCCACAGAATAGTCTATCACACAGTGACATATTCCAAATGTAAGTAACAAAGCTTAAAACTGACCTCCAAGCATATATTTGTCTGATCATCTGTCCCAAAAGCTGCTACTAAATCTTTCGACTTGGCAAGAACCCCCTTCGAAACATTTGAATAAACAGTTTGTGACTGCAATACTTCATCCAAGTCCTTCTCTCTATTTCAAAATTTTAAGATATTAGCATTTTAGTAATTATATATCCAGAAAGAATGGGAAAGAGAAGAGGAAGGGGAGATCAGGTCCTTGATTCCTTGAAGACATCATAAAAGAACGTAGAAGAATGTTCAATTCTGTTACACTCTACTTCACAACCAAAAAATGAATGAAAAACCACTTAAATAGACATTATTAACTCTGAAAACTAATAAACATGTTCTCCTACATGAGGGTTGAGACATGGCAACAGCTGAAGACTACACGTGGCAACAAATCTATATATGTAGTTTTGTACATGTTGTTTGGAACAAATAGACTTGCAAATAAATATATATAAGTGCCTCTGCCTTTATTGCATGTATAATGGGAGAACCAATGAAGTAATCTCCAGTATTCTAGTCAAAGAGTAAATGCCATACTATGCATGTATAATGGGAGAACCAATGAAGTGATTTCCTATACCTCAGTCAAAGAGTAAATGTTACAAAAACAAGTTTGTTATTTGATAGTGTTATGCAATTTTCAGTCGATTTTCAGAACACATAGAACACGACACGCTTGGTTTGGAACATGTTAAAATTTCATATTTTTACAAATTTATTATATGTCATGTATATAAATAATTTATACCATGGTAACATAACACTAATTACCATGGTTTGTTAGCATATTACAATTCACGAATTGATTCATATAATTCGATACAAGTTTGAAGCAAAACGATTCGATTCACATGCAAGAGCACACACAAGCACAAACTAAGCCATGCCTAATTGCTAAATGATACCTGGTCTCCACAACACAACATAACCCAAATGCTTTCAATATCACCAATTTAATTCTAACATATCTCAAACTGTCCCTAGGTGCCCTAAGTTTCTCAAATTCACGCTAAACTGATTTAAGCCACAATCACTAATATTTTTGTCGGAGTGGAGTTAAATTTATGTTCATCTGAACGCGTGATCACAACAAGAACACCAATATTTACCGCATAAGAAGGTACAGAACTATAAGGCCAATTCGGAATAGTAGAGCACACTAAGGTCATATATATATATAGAGAGAGAGAAAGAGAGAGAGAGAAGGACTTACACGCCTGAGCGCCATGAGAGGACCTTGTTCTTGTAGCAAGCAATCTCGAATCGAACTCCGTGCTTCTTCAGGCGAACCACTGCGACGTTCGTCAATCGCTTCTGACCTACCGGCTGCACCAGAGTCTTCGACATCTCTCTCTAATCTATCTGTCTGTCTTTGAGTATGTCCTCTCTCTCTAAAACGAAAGCGATGAACGAAGACGATTTAACCCGCTTCCTTCATAACGGTTGAACCTGACCTAAGGGTCGCTTCGTATTTATATTTTCAACCTAGCTAATTAATTAATTAATTATAATCTATTAAAAAATATATTTTTTATTAGAATTTAAATTTTATTTTTATTAATTTTAGGGTTAATTACACTAATAGTCCCTATAGTTTCGGACTTGTGTCATTTTGGTCCCTGACTTTTCAATTGTAACACATTTGACCCTGAATTATGAATCTTATTCCAAATAATGACAATTGAAAATATTATTAAATTTTTCAATGGTAAAATCGTTAATTTAATAAAATATAAACTAATTTGACAAAAATAAATGTCAAAAAAATATTTTTAATTTTTTAAAAATTATTCTTATCCACCAATGATAAAATTATATAAAATTAATAAAAATTACATGATTAATTTTTAAAAATTAATTTTACATGATTATCATCCAAACACATAATAAAAATTAATTTGGTAAAAAAATAAATAAATGTCTAACAGATTTATTAAATTTACATAATTTTATTTTTAGTAGGTAGAAATAATTTTTAAAAATTCAAAAATATTTGTTTGACATTTATTTTTGTCAAATTAGTTTATATTTTATCAAATTGACAATTTTACCCTTGAAAATTCTAATGATATCTTCAATTGTCCTTATTTGGAACAAGATTCAAAATTCAATGTCAAATGTGTCACAATTGAAAAGTCAAGGACCAAAGTGACACAAGCCCCAAACTATAGGGACTATTTGTGTAATTCGCCCTTAATTTTATTGAAACTCATATTTTATGGTGATATGTGATTGCATTGATTTAAGAAAATCTTCAACTAATAATGATGTCAGCATATTTATCTACGAAATATAATATGTGATTGAATTTAATTATGAAATATTTAAAAAAAATTAAAATATATCCCGATGGATGAGTTTGAAATTTATAATTATATTTTGGATTAAGCTAAGGTAGATGTAGAGATCCAATATTATGGCCGATACGGGTTTAGATAAATATAAAATCTATTATTATGTAATGTTAGCCCAGCTCCATCCAACAAATGTCCACGCATATGGGTTCAGTTGGGGAAAACTAACTAAGACCATCTCCAACGCTTCACCAAACCTTGCATCAGATTTGAAATTTGGTGAAAAAGTCACTTTTTGCAGCTTCAATGGTTTCATCAAATTGGTACCAAAACGAGAATTCACCAAATTTTTCATCAAAGTGAGAACAGAGGGAAGATTTCACCAATTTATTGTGCGTGACCGTTGGGGGAGACCAACCGGTCAACCAACTGGTTGACCAACCGGTCGACCAGTTCCTTTGCAAATAGGTTGGTTCAAACAGGTCAAAAGGTTGAAAGAGATTAAAAAAAAAAAAAATACACTAACCGGTCAACCCCTGCTTTGATGACAACCATTAGAGCAGTCTGTATCAGATTGAGAAAATTGTCTTTTTTTTTACTCAGATTTGGTGAAAAATTTGGTGAACCGTTAGAGATGCTCTAATCTTTGCCTGTTTCAACAGTTTTTTTTTTTTTTTCCAAATTATAAATAAATTAATTTAATAAAAGTAAACATCAAAAAATATGTTTTTAAATTTTAGTTTTATCTTAAAAAAAATAAACTCATGCAAACACAGGGCCGACCTGGCCTAAGGCCAATAAGGCTTGTGCCTTAAGCCCCACAATTTTGGCCCAAAAATAGAGCCTCCAAATTTAATAAATTGTTATAAGCCCAACTTTTTTTTTTCTTTAGGATCAATTTAAAGGGCCCCAAAATGTTTTATTGGGCCCATGTATGATTTAACCCATAGTTATGTGGTTTGGCTCATATTTATTAAAATGAAAATATATTAAAAAAAAACAATAAAAGTGTTTGGGCCCAACCCAAACCATACATACAATATGCAACATTGTTCACTTCAGTGCATTGCTTCTGCTTTCAATCTCTCTCTCTCTCTCTCACGAAGTGATGAAATGAAGACGGAAGTATGTACCAAGTTGAAGGCAGACGCAGAGCACTAAGCACAGCATTGTGAGCGACTCACTCTCTCTCTTTCACACACTCCTCCGGCGACTCACTCTCTCTCACACACACTCTTTCTCATGGTAAGTCCTCTATCTCAGTATCAGATTTTATTAAATAAAGTTGTCCTAATTTTTTTTGTACATTCTTTCTCTATCACTTAGTGGAATAATAAATTTGCCCTAATTTTTTTTTTACCTTCTTTATCCATTAGATTTTAGTGGAATAAATAATTTTGCCCTAATTTTTTTACCTAGGTATTTATCAATTTTAATTGAATAATTTTTTCCTAATTTTGTTTCATTAAATTATTTTTTTATAATTTATTTGCTATCAGATCAGTGGATTGTGATTTGTGGATTGAAGTGTTTGTGATTTGTGGATTGAAGTGTTTGTGATTATAGCCATGTTTCCTAAGAAGTATAGTTCTGGAAATGAAAAGAGAAAGAAGATGATGAAAGTAGAACAATTAATTCAATCTCAATCTGGAGCACTTGATAAATATTTTGGTACCAAGAAACAAGTAGATATTTCGAGTTCAAATGACAATAATGATGAAGATTTGGTAATTGAAGAACCTACTCATTGTGTGAATAATAATGAGAATGATGATTTGTTGATTGAACAACCTAGTGAACATATGAATGAGAATGAGAATGAGAATAAGAATGAAGATTTGGGGAATGTAGAATCTAGTGAAAGTGAAAATGCCAATGTTGAATGTGGACCTCTAAACATTTATGACCCTAGTAATTGGGATAAGATTGATCAAAATTGTTACCCAAAAAGCAACCTAAGAGGGGGGTGAATTAGGTTTCTACAAATTAAAATTAATAATACCCCATAAAATTAATTACTAGCACAACAAATTATTAACAAGTACAATGATGAACTTAGCAGTAAATGATCAAGTAAAATAACAATGAAGTATAACTAACATACATGGTAAATCAAATTATTAACACATGAATATTAGATAGTTATAACAGTAGTAGTGTCACGACCCAAACCGGCCCCTATGGGTTTAGCACCGTAACCGGCCAGTAATCCGTGATTACCGAAGGCCTACTTAACAGTAATAACAGTAATACAGAGTACAGGGGCTGGCGGAAGCCAAAACAGTAATAAAAGGTGTCCAATGAGCTGTGACAGTCTGTATGCAAAAAGACTTTTCAAACATATTCACATGCAGAACCAAAACAGTATATACATACATATACAATTATCCAGGACAGGGACCTAATCCCTATTAGAACAGTACAGTACAGGTACAGTCAGTCTATACAAAAACAGAGACAGAAAGGATGAATCTAAAACACCCCCAAAAGCCCTAGCTTGAAGGACTTGGAACCTCTCAGTGAGGCACAGTGGTTGGCTTGACAAAAAGGGAGTTAAACCCAACGCTCCTAGCTCCGATCCGGTGCCTGGACACCTACATATATATATAAACAGTGAGCTAAAGCCCAGTAAATAGCATATGCGTAAGAGGTTAAGAATGAATGTCCTTTCAATATTTAAAACAGTCAGTTATAACAGTATATCAGTCATTCAGTCATAGCAGTCATATGTGGTACATCTCATAGCAAAACAGTACAGTAGGTCTTAACAGACCGAACAGTCAGTTGATGGCTGTAACAACCCTCACTTTACTCTAGTCATGCTTGCATATATTACGTGATCTTGTCTTGATATGTTGCATTTGCAAACCTTGATTTGTCTTGCATAAGTGTTACTTGCATGCTTTGTTCCTTGTTTGGTGTGTGTTTAGCCTAGGTTAATCCAAGCCGAGGTCACCTTAAGCCTAGAACTATCTTGGAACCATTTCCGGTTGACCTATACCTCTACCCTAACATGTTGGCCGAGATGTCATCATCTAGGCCGAGGTGTGTACCACCAAGGCTAAGATGTGTATTATCTAGACCGAGATGTTACCTTTGCGCCTGAGTGATCTTGTTCCTAGATTGGTGCGACCTAGACCAAGGTGTGGCACATCTAGGCCAAGGTGTGGCACAGCTTGGCCAAGTGTTATCCTTCTTAGCCGAGATCATTGAGACCTTACTGCCGAAGCCTCGTTATTAGCCGAGATCATTATCTGCCGGAGTGCCTTACCGTCTAGCTTGTTGAACACACTTTGTCATAGTCTTGTCTTTTCAGTCAGTCACCTTTTTTAGTAGAGCCAACCAACCGTCGCCACGTGCCCCTGCAGAGGGTTAAGTCAGTGACTGTCGGGAAAACATATCATTTTGTATCAAATCTTGTCTTTTAGAGAGAGAGGCTCTAGGAAGAAGAAGGAGAAGTTTTTGAGTGAGAAGGTAGACTTCCAAGCTTGATCGTTGGAGTTTAAACCGTTAGATTCGAGTTTTGAGGTTAGAATCTTAATCTACTCTTGTTGTTCTTATTGATCATCTAGCTGCATTGCATGATCGAACCTGTTTTGCATGCCATGCATCGATTTAAAGTTTGGTTTTAGAAAGAGAAGATAGTGTTCATGTGTTTTTGAAGAAAAGTCTTGTTTTGATCCGAAAGTTTGTATCGAGAGCCATGTTTTTGTGTTTGTTTTCATAAGATCTTCAAGTATGGATACCCAGGTCCATGTTTTCGAACTCATAGCATGAAATCTCAGATTTTGTAATAACAAGTTGTGAGTTAACCATGCATGTTCTTCATCTTCTCCATCTTCATGTTCTTCATGTTCTTCAAAGGGAAACCCAGATTTTCCCGACTTTGCTTTTGAATGTGGCCATCGGGACCACACCTCGGCGAGAAGGTGTGGGACCTCGGCCAAGACCTGGTTGGTGCCCAGCATGTTTTCCCGAAATGAGAAACAGTGTTTTGTTTTGATTTAACTTAGTTTTGAAGAATGCCGAGATCATCTGTATGCATGTGAAGCTTGTTTGAAAGTGCATTCAATAGACTTTGCCATGTGTTTGTAGGACTTGGACTTGCCTTGACCCCGACGTTTGAAGAACTATGTGGGTGGTATCTTTAATAAAGCTATGTTATAATGTTTTGATAAGCCGTGCTTTGCTTTGTTTTGAAAAGTATTTAATCAAGCATGAATGATTATCCCTGTGTTGTGTGCCAAGTATAAGTTTTGTATGCCAAGTATAAGTTTTGTTTTGGATGACATTCTCGGGAAGTCCGTACGTGCTAGGGGACTTTAAGCATTTGTGGCACTAGTCCGTATGTGCTAGGGGACTTTAAGCATTTGTAGCACAATCTTTGAAAGTCCGTACGTGCTAGGGGACTATAAGAATTTGTAGCACAAGTCCTTACGTGCTAGAGGACTCTAAGCTTTTGTAGCACCTTTGTTAATGTCATCCCTTGAAACTTGAAAGCCTTGAAGGACTTTGATTGATGAAGCTTGAAAGATTTGTTAGGAGAACTTGATTTGTGTTTGGATTTTGTGCAAGATATAATGTGTATCGCTTGATAAAGATCTCGGGTATCAATCATGCAAACCCTTTATTACTTGTACCATTCACTGAGTATCCAAGCTCACCCTCTCTATATATATATATGTAGGTGATGAGCAGGACGGCGGTGACGCCTAGATGTGCCTTGCAACTTGTTTTGGATTCACATTTTGTAGCATCTTGAAGATTGTGCTTCTTAGCTTGTATTTCATTGTGTTTGTATATAATGGCTTGAGAAGCCTTTTGGTCAAGATGTATTTTGTACTTCATTTTATTGTATCCAAGTTGTAAGACCTCGGCAAGATGTGTGTCATTTCATTTGATTTATGCACAGCTCTTATGGACTAAATAGAATTAAATTATTGCTTCCGCACTTGTGAGCCCCATATGTATACTCTGTTTGTGTGTGAATCTTTGTGAGTTGGCCTTTGGTAATCTCGGATTACTGGCCATCATGGCACCATTCTACTAGGGGCGGAATGGGGTCGTGACAATGGCCATCATATCAGTAAACAGAAATGGTTCCAACATGGGAACCAACAGAGATCTCTGTAACAGTAGCAGTAACAGCAAATTGCTATGGATGCCACGAATATAATTCGCAAATAGGACAAACATTCATTCAGTAAGAAATATCATTTCAGAAAGCAGTACAGTTGGTCATTCAGAAAATATTAATGATTGAATATATCTTTACAACATTGTTACTCACAGAGCACTGGGCTATAGATAGGCTAAAGCGTCCTCGGATGCCAACCCTACAGTTATAGAATGAACACACACTAAGTTACACACTTGGGAATCAATGACTTAGTCCCTATCTTGACTCGGTGTGGTTCTACGTCAATATCCTCATTAAGATGCCTTAAACTAGGCCTAGGATTGCCTAGGATGAAATGAGGATGCAAATATGTACTTAAAAATACTTTTCAAAATTTTCAAAAAACAGGGGTCTCGCTCGAGCGTGGCTTTCTACGCTCGAGCGGACATGCAGGCAAAAGAGCTACGCTCGAGCGTGACTTTCCTCGCTCGAGCGTACTGCAAAAGTACTGGATGCATGAAATTTACGCTCGACGGGCGCTCGACCCCCGCTCGAGCGTGAGACACAAGTCCTCGCTCGAGCGGGATGCATGTATTCAAAGTGTACGCTCGAGCGTGAAGTCTTACGCTCGAGCGTGAAGTCTTACGCTCGAGCGTGGGTCCAAAATCTGGAATTTCCAGATTTGTCTCCAAGCATGAAACTCAACATTTAAAGCATCAAATTCGATCATTTTGGGCTAATTTTATGGAAAACACTTTAAAACTCATAATATGACATGTTTCAAAGATCAATTTGCAAAATCAAAGCCCAAAGGTAGTTCAATTGAACCCATTTCCAAACAGAACTTCAAGAACATGATGTACATGCAACATGCATGAATTTAATCAACTTCAAAGCTTCTAATACAAGAACAAATGAGTCAAAACTTCCAAAAACATGATGAATTCGTGAACTATAATCAAGATATGGATATGCATGTAGTAATTTCCATGAAACCAACCTCAAAACTTAAGAATGTGCACATGCATGCATGATTTAAACTTCAATTCAACGTTTTGAACCAATTCTAGACTTAGATCACTAATGACTCATGAATCATGCAAGACACAACTTCAATTCATAAACTAAAGGATAAATATCCTACCTTAGGTCCTCAATTGCAAGTCTAGGAGTTCAATTATGCAATCTACCTTCAATTTCTTCAAGTCTCCAAGCTAAATTTGTTGAAATCAAGTTTTCTCCTGACTCTCTCTCTCTC
Source organism: Camellia japonica (assembly GCA_030407325.1). Taxonomy (NCBI): domain Eukaryota; kingdom Viridiplantae; phylum Streptophyta; class Magnoliopsida; order Ericales; family Theaceae; genus Camellia; species Camellia japonica. The sequence goes on along the minus strand of JAPPVO010000016.1, from coordinate 139,468,795 downwards.
TAGTCAGTTTTGTCTTCCACAGATGAGCAAATGATGATATAACAAGCATGTATGGAGTGAAAAGGAGATGGTCTAGAGTCAAGCCACTAAGTGGCAATATGGTAAATTACTCAATTAATGTAATTTAGCATTATTTAATCCAATTTAATCATTACAAATCAATTTCAAATTAAATCTACCATAAAATCACATAAATTCTATTTAGCATAAAACACTAATCAATTTCAGATTCGGCCGCCCATAAGGCCTTCAATTTACAGTTCAAACTTAAAATATGAATAGATCAATTAACAATCGAACAGATAGAAATGTGTTTAAACTACTACACTCAATCAATCAGTTCAGAATGTCAGTCAAATCAGTTACTTAATCATGTTCAGTCACAGTTTAGCAGTAAGCAGTGGTATTATCAGTAAACAGTGGTAAGGGTTGTCACAGTCTCCCCTCCTTACAAAGAGTTGGTCCTCCAAACTTGAATTACTTTCATTTTGGAAGAACACTGGATCTAGAGGGAACAGTTCAGGATATCTCTTGATCATATCGTCTTCCTTTTCCTAAGTGGCATATACGCCACCATGGTTTTGCCAATCAACTTTCACTAACGGAATCTCTTTGTTTCTCAGCTTCTTGATCCATCTGTTTACAATCTGAATAGGTCGTTCTTCATAAGTGTAGTTATCACTTAGCACTACACGGGTAGGTTCAATCACATGGAAGGGATCCCGAAGGTAATCCCTCAACACTGAAATATGGAATAGTTTTTGAGAATTTTTACTGAGGTTGACTAATTTTCTCGAAAATTGTTTCATTTTCCAAAACTGGACCATTTTCTTGGACCCAAAAAAGGAAAATTTTCAGTGCTCATAGCCTGAACTGCATGATTTCAAATCAAAAATCGAACAAACATGTTAATCTAACTCTCATTTTGGTCAAAATTTTTTAGGAGAAAGCTCAAAAATAAAAAATGGTCAAAATGATGAACTAGGGGCACAATTGAGTCAGGTGTTCTTTCTTTTCCCCGTAGCCAATGCATTTGCCAGAAAGGGCACCATACTTACCAAGAAGGGCACTGTATTCGCCAAGAAGGGCACAACTGAAGCTAATAAGCAAAGTGCTGAAAGCTCTCTCACCCTCCAAGCAGCGAGGTATCAAGCCAAGTGTGAGGCATGAACGGGAATGGATCAAGATATTCCACTTCCTCATCTTGACAGATCTGATCACGTCCAAACTCCCCAGCAAAGCATCATCAATCGGTGTCAGCTGTAGATTTTGCTACACACCCAAATGTAGCGCAACCCCTCTGCGGGAGGAATTCACTAGCTGTGAGCAGAAGAAGAATCTAGCAGAATGCTGAGAGCGTGACCTCGCAACTTGCTGTTTATCCATCAACCACCCAGGGGAGGGATTGAAAAATGAGAGATTGAACAATAGAGAGGCGTGCGATGAGAGAAAAAGTGAGCAAAAGGGTTTTGACAGAAAAATAGAGCTTGAGGGCCGAGTGATGTGAGAATCATAAATAAGAAAGGGTGGGAAACACATCCAGTGAAACAGGCTCCCTGTGCACGTCTGAGTGTCGTGTCTTTTCGTTTGTCTCATTTCTTGTTTTAAGTCATCCCGAGCGTGTCTCGTTGTATTTAGGTCGTTTACCTTTTGTTTTTCTGTGTTGAGTTGTTTTGGCTGTGGTCAGTTGTAGGCTCAATACCCGGTTGAGAATCCTTTTCTCATTTTCAAAAAAATAAAAATCATTTTGTGCTCCGAGTGCCGTGCCGTTCTCCACATTTGTGCAAAACAGAATTTGTTCTTTCATAAAACCGCAGGGCTCAACCCAGGTCATGTGAGAACAGTAAAACCAGGACCTATATGAAGCTATGAGTTTCGGGCTGCAAAGCAAAAGAGGAAAACGTCGGGAATCTGAGTTTGCTCCAACTTCAGTAAGTTCCGAGACTGTATTCCGTGTGTATCTCTTCAGGTCTTGCCAATGTTCCGAAGTATGAGTGTGCCTCTACCTCAAGCTCAAGATCAAGTCTACTTCAAGCCAGAATGGCGATCAGAAATGCTCTCTCTGAATACCAGCCCCTGCCAGAGGCATCTTGGTCGTGTTTGCGATGAGTTCCTAGGAGACCAACTGCGACGGTGGAAACTAGAGTTCGAATGGCCGTGGCCTAGAACGCAAAGGTTCGGGATTTCCGAGACTAAAGTCTGGTTTGAATACCCAGAGGCGTGTCCTCGGCTTGAAATCTGTATGGAAGCCCCATAGGTTGAGATAGCATGTACGCACCTCAATTCTGGATACTGAACCAACCTAGTCTGTCACCCCATTGGAGAATAGGGAAAGTTGTGAGTATGATCAGGAAGACAAGCGGCAGCCGTGGCTCCTACATGCAGATATTGTTACTTGTTAGCATTCCAGAACCTTTGTGCTGTGTGTTCAAGGTAAAGTGTTCGAAGAGCACGAGGAGAGATCCCCGTTGGAGAAGAGCGGTTCACCGTCACTCACCTTATGAGGTGCTTTCTAAAGCGCCGCTTTGTCCATTTATTTCTTTCCGTGAGCATCATGCATTGTAATGCATTGTATCTATCAAGTTTCTTTCTCAGTCATGCACGATATTGTATGTACGGTTCATTCAAAGGAGTTCCATTTGAGATCATTTATTAGTGTATCAATCACACACATTCTCACTTTTCTGTATCTATCACACACATTCTTATTTTGTGTATCTAGCATGCACATACTCACTTTTGTGTATCCATCACACACCTTTAGTGCATCTATCACACTATGTGTTCACCTTTAGTATATCTATCATACTCTGCTCACTTCGTGTATCAATCACACTATGCTCATTCGTTGCATTGTTATGCACATCCACTAGCATTGTTATGCTCATTCGTTGCATTGTTATGCACACTCTACCTGCATTGTTATGTACCTTTTTCACTTGCATTGTTATGCACATCCACTAGCATTGTTATGCTCATTCGTTGCATTGTTATGCACACTCTACCTGCATTGTTATGCACCTTTTTCACTTGCATTGTTCACCTTTCCTCTCTTGCGTGTGATACGCTGAGAGATGCTTCCTTCCCTCTCTTACATGTGATATGTTGAGAGATGCTTCCTTTCCTCTCTTGCGTGTGATACGCTGAGAGATGCTTCCTTCCCTCTCTTGCATGTGATATGCTGAGAGGTCTGTCTTCTTCTTATGCGTGTGATACGCTGAGAAATTCACCTTTCCTCTCTTGCGTGTGATATACGCTGAGAGATGCTTCCTTCCTCTCTTGCATGTGATATGCTGAGAGGTCTATCTTCCTTCTTATGCGTGTGATACGCTGAGAAATTCACCTTTCCTCTCTTGCGTGTGATACGCTGAGAGATGCTTCCTTCCTCTCTTGCATGTGATATGCTGAGAGGTCTGTCTTCCTTCTTATGCGTATGATACGCTGAGAAATTCACCTTTCCTCTCTTGCGTGTGATACGCTGAGAGATGCTTCCTTCCCTCTCTTGCATGTGATATGCTGAGAGGTCTGTCTTCCTTCTTATGCGTGTGATACGCTGAGAAATTCACCTTTCCTCTCTTGCGTGTGATACGCTGAGAGATGCTTCTTTCCCTCTCTTGCATGTGATATGCTGAGAGGTCTGTCTTCCTTCTTATGCGTGTGATACGCTGAGAAATTTACCTTTTTCTCTCTTGCGTGTGATACGCTGAGAGATGATCTTCCCCTCTCTTGCATGTGATATGCTGAGAGGTCTGCCCTTCTTCTCTTGCGTGTGATACGCTGAGAAATTTTATCTTTCTTCTCTCGCGTGTACTACGCTGAGAAGTGTTACTCTTTCCTCTCCTGTGTACGATACACTGAGAGATGTTGTGCTTGAGACTCCGGGTATTCTCGGTAGTCACTTTTAGCCTTCTCCGCGTGAGAAACCGTGAGAATTGCTTAATTCTCTTTCATCCTTTCTGCATGAGATGTAGTTTGGCTCGAGTTTACTTGCTTGCATAGCATTCGCTTAAAATGTTGTATTTATTTTGCATAATTGCTTCATTATAGCTCTCTTCGCATGATCATGAGTAATGCCCGGCTTCGCGTAGCGTGTAAGTCCAATCTTCAAACCGGCTTCGCGTAGCGTGTAAGTCCAATTATCAAAATCTTTCTGCATATCATTTGCGTTTTGCCCCCTTTTTGCCTGAAGGCACGCCTGCGGGCATACATTTATCTGTTCATCTTGTATGATTGTCTAAGTCTTCGGCCTTGTCAAAAATGGGTCGTCTCTGGGCTTTGACATTCACTCCCGTCATTGTTGTGACTTCCGAGTTCTGTCAAAGAGGGGCAACTGTAGACACCCCATTTTTGACCGACCTTAAGACTCAGACGTCACCGATTGAGCGCTCGGTGATGATGCATATCGTGCTCGTTCAGAAGTTTCAGAGTCGCGGCCGTGCGCCCTGCCTCCGGACTTCCGAATCCTCTTCTGTGCCTTGTTTCGGTTTGCGAACCAGACTCGGTTTTCTCTGTTTTCTTTCCCGCGGGAAGGGAGTGGTCCTGTAGACTATCTCTCAGTGGCCGTGGGCTACTTTTCGTGGCCGTAGGCCATTTTTCCCGTTTCGGAGCCCGGTTCCCGGTTTTCTGAGCCGTCAGGCCGTGTGCCTCGGTTCGAGACCGCCCAACCATCTCCGATTTCTCCGGTTTTTGGCGAGTGCCTCTGTTTTATCATTTTGAGGAACACTGGGGCCCCAGAAACCCACTTCGCAGCCGAACGCCACTTCCGGTGCCCGGCAGCCCATTTTCGGGACCCCGCGCGGTTTTGGTCCCCGAGCTTTCGTTTTGCATTATTTTTTGTTCAATTTTGGCAGGTATCTCTGTTTCATCATTCCGAAGAACACTGCGGTCTCAGATGCCCACTTCGTGGCCGAACAAAATCTTTTCTTTTTGCCCTCAAAATATCTAGATATTTTGCCCTCAAAATATCTAGATATTTGAGGCAAGATATTTCAACCCTTTTAAGCCCTCTCTCTTGTCCATTCCAGCAGCTGCCGAACCTCATTTGAGAGGAGAAAAAAAATCTTTGAGCCTTGGATATTCAAAAGCTTCCATTTTCCATAGCCAAAACCCTAAAAAGCTTCAAGGTTCTAGGCCATTTCTTCATCATCTTCAAGCACAACCACCACCAATCCATTTCCAGCAGCTAAGGAAGCTTTCTAGCAGCTAGGAGGCACCACTTCTCAAGCAAAGAAGCAGCCAAGACTTGTCTACAAGGGTGAGTGGTCATTTCCCTCTTTCTAGCTCATTTCTTGCATCAAAGTTCTAGCCTATGTATGATCTGATTTCGTGGCTGCCATGAACTGATGAAGTGCTTATTTTGAGCCCCTCTTCAACATTGAAGAAGGGCTCAACCATGTTTGGCCATTCTATATACCACCTCCCTTTGAAATCCACTTTAGGCCCTAATTCTTGCATGTTTTGTTTGACTTGCTTAGATACTGTTTCGAGCCTCCATCAGGCTTAGAAATAGCCTTGTTTTGGTCTCCTTTTCATGTTATGTTCAGGGCCTTAAGCCATTTGGTTAATGTTTTTGGTACTTGCTTTGTAATTCCTCAAAATTACCGTATTCTTGCATGTTTTGTAGCCTTTTGTGCTTATGGTTTTGGCTCTTGGTCAGAGCTAATAGGGGTCTTATTTTGACCCCCTTTACATGTTTCATGAAGAAGGTTTGGTCATTTGGTGTATAGATTGCATGTCTCATGATATAGCCTATTTGGAGCTTATTTTGCATAGAATTTCTAGCATGTTTGTATTATGATTTCGAGGCTTCCATCTTCTGAAAAAGTGCTTATTTTTAGGCCCTCTTCAATGTTGTAGAAGAAAGTTTGTCCATTTGAATTTTCTATATACTACCTCTCATTATATTCCTCTTTTGGCCACTAATCTTGCATGATAATGTTGCCATATCTATGCTTACATTTTGGCCATGTTTGTTACTGAAAATGCCATTTTTAGGACTGCCTATCTACTGTTTTTGCTGTCATGTGTCAATTGTGCATGTTTAGCATGGCTATAGGCCATTTCGGGCACTTAGAATTGCATTTCGGGTTGATTTCATGCGTTGATTGTCGTTTCGCATCATTTCGGGGCTGTTTTCCCCTTTATTTAGTGGCTGAATTTGATTTGCATGCTTGCATATCATTTCCCATGTCATTTCATGCCTTAATGCATTGCCTCGGTTTGCGTGCCCATGGGCACGCACTTCGAGGCACTCCATTTTCATTCATCGGCAGCCTATGTGAGTGCGGTTGAGGCCCTCTCATGTTGGCGTAAGCCCAATCTACATTTTCATGCCATTTCATGCCTGTATGTCACTGCCTCGGTTTGCGTGCCCGTGTGCGCGCATTTCGAGGCACTTCATTTTCATCTCACGGCAGCCTATGTGAGTGTGGTTGAGGCCCTCTCATGTTGGCGTAAGCCCAATTTGCATTTTCATGCTTTGTATGCCATCGCCTCGGTTTGCGTGCCCGTGTGCACGCATTTTGAGGCACTTCAGTTTTATCCGATTTGCATTTTCATACCATCGCCTCGGTTTGCGTGCCCGTGTGCATGCATTTTGAGGCACTTCGGTTTTATCCGTTTTGCATGTCTCCGTCTCGGTTCGCGTGCCCGTGTGCACGCATTTCGAGGCACTCTGTTTTATCCGCTTGGCATTGCGTATGCCTCCGCCTCGGTTTGCGTGCCCGTGTGCACGCATTTCGAGACATTCTGTTTTATCCGATTGGCATTGCGTATGCCTCCGCCTCGGTTTGCGTGCCCGTGTGCACGCATTTCGAGACATTCTGTTTTATCCGGTTTGCATTGCGTATGCCTCTGCCTCGGTTTGCGTGCCCGTGGGCACGTATTTCGAGGCCCTCTGTTTTATCCGATTTGCATTTCATCATCGTCTCAGTTTGCGTGCCCGTGAGCACGCACTTCGAGGCACCTCATTTTTATCATTCCGGCATCCCGTATGAGTGTGGCTGAGGCCTTCTCATGTTGGTGTAAGCCCATCATTGCATTTCGTGCCTTTATGTCATCACCTCGGTTCGCGTGCCAGTGGGCACGCATTTCAAGGCATCTCATTCTCATAGCATCGTGCATGCTAGGTTGTATGTTAGTTGCATTTCATGCATATCATGCATATTGCACGGGAAACGAGGCACATTTCGTACTCCGCGTACCGGAACATGTCTCAATTCCCCAGTCACCGACACTCCGGATTATCCATGATGGGGCTAGGTTTTGTTGTAGCATTCATTTGCATTCATCCTATATTGAATTGTGCAATTCGGTTCCTCGGCCATCATGCATCGGTATGCGTGATTGGTGGCACGAGGATCGAGGCATGCATATATTTGTGAAATACATTGCTATGCCCCTTTCCTACTCTCTGTTGCAGCAAAATCCAGAATCGGCAACTTTTCAGAGTCCGGCACGCATTTCAAGAAACAGTGCACACAGAGGCTAATCGGGGCATCCCAGTGGATTTTCGCGCCAGGCAGCCCAACATACATCATATATCAGAAGCAAGGCAGTCCCTGGCTTGCATGCCAGTTTTACTTTTCTGTAATTAATTTGTTAATTAATTAGAAATTTGTATATTATTCGGACTGTATTATTTCGGACTGTATTATTCTTTCATTCGGACTGTATATTTATTCGGACCCTCTGCGCGAGGGCATAATTGTAATAAGTGTGGGTGAGTGTGATGTATGTCTTCCAACCCCACGTCTTTCTTCCCTTTTATTTACCCGCTTATGATGGTTAGATATAGGGCATATTTCAATTAGCATACAGTATGACAGCATGTTTGCATATTCATCTGTTTTGCACGCACCGGGCTCGGCGCATCATACAAACTGCATTGTATTTCAATTCCAAATTGAATACGTGTTAGTTGTTGCATTTCATATGCCATGTTTAGGACAGCCGAGCCTGCTATAGTTTGCATCTTTGCATGTGTTGCATTAGGCAATTCAGTATACTTAGGATCCATGCATGATTTCTAATCGGTTCCTGTTTTGGCTTGGAGTACTAGGTGAGTTTTATGCTTTAGCATCCTTGCATGCGTGTGAGTGTTGCCATGATAGCATGCTTACCATGAGGCTATGTGCTTATGTGATATAACTGCCTTGAATGCCTGTGGGTGGAGGTTGAGTTATCTGAATTGGGACAATTCATCAATCATGTTTTCTAAGCCCACCTGAGGGTGGCAAATCCGCGTTTTTAGCCTACCTGCGGGTAGCACCATCAAACCATTTTCAAATGTTTTGTTCCAATTCAGGCGGCCCAGTCTATACTTGTTTGCTGCGAGCATCACATAGTAACCTAGGCTAATAATCGGAATAAGAACTCACAATGTTTTCAAAAACAGATGTCATGGTTAGTAGAGGCCGGTCTTTGACCGGGCGAGCGGGGGTGCTCACGATGTGACCTTCCCCAATCGTACCCAAGTTCCCGAGCCGAGGCAACTTTGGTGATGACGGACACATGGCCTTTGGCACGAGTCAGGGTTTCCTAAATTTCCCATTAAAAAATATTTAGGTGGCGACTCTGTTATCTGGCAAAGCAGTCCATGTTTGGCACTTCTTTCAAAAAAATCTGTTTTCAAAACGATTTGCCGGAGTTGGACTCTTTGGTTCAAGATTAAGAACCGTGACATTTGAGTCCTTGAACTGTAGTGACTCCAATATGAACAGAACGGGACCTAACCCTCCCGGGGCGTTCGGGGACGTCTACAGGTACATTTTCGTATTTCCTGGATGGATAGACAATTTTGAATTGTGGCCCTCTTGCAAAATTCTTCTTTTCAATTCAGAATCACTCGGTACACATAACCTTCCCTGAAATTTTAGTACATTGTTTTCAAATTTGAAGTCCGGCCTCGGCTTGGACTCCCGTTCATCAATGACCTTTTTCAAAAAGTCATCCAGTTGTTGTTTCTCTTTAATTTCCTCAATCAGTGCCGGTTGAGCAGAAATAGCGGCTAAGGTTCTACCTTGTTCACGCAAAACAATCTCAACTTCAAATCTTTCAAGGTCACATAGCAATTCTTTTTGCCTGGTGAGTAAACAGGCTAAATTCCCAATCGATTTCTGACTCAGTGCATCGGCAACGGTGTTAGCTTTTCCTGGATGGTACAAAATTTGCAAATCATAATCCTTTATCAGTTCTAACCATCTCCGCTGCCTCATGTTCAGTTCTTTCTGTGTGAAGAAGTATTTCAAACTCTTGTGATCTGTATACACCTCACATGTAGCCCCACAAAGGTAGTGACGCCAGATTTTCAGTGCAAACACCACTGCAACAAGTTCCAAGTCATGAGTCGGGTAGTTCTTTTCATGCGGTCTTAGTTGTCGGGAAGCATACGCAATAACTTTACCATTCTGCATTAAAACACATCCCAAGCCCTTATAAGAAGCATCACAAAATATAGTATAACCATCCGTACCTGAGGGTAGGGTAAGAATCGGTGCAGTCACAAATCGAGTCTTTAACTCTTGAAAAGCTATTTTTCTTTGATCGGTCCAGTCAAATGATACCCCCTTTTGAGTCAACTGAGTCAATGGTAAGGCAATCTTGGAGAAGTCCTTTACAAATCTTCTATAATACCCGGCTAAGCCTAAGAAACTTCAAACTTCTGTAACATTAGACGGTCTGGGCCAATTCACTACTGCTTCAATTTTCTGCGGGTCAATTGTAATACCATCTTTACTGATCACATGCCCCAAACATTACATTATCAAGCCAAAATTCACATTTTGTCAGTTTAACATACAATTTCTGTTCTCTTAGGGTCTGCAAGGCAATTCTCAAATGATGTTCATGTTCTTCCGTGTTTTTGGAATAAATCAAAATGTCATCTATGAAAACAACTACAAATTCATCTAGGAATGGTTTGAAAATTCTGTTCATAAGATCCATAAATGCAGCAGGTGCATTGGTAACTCCGAAAGGCATAACTAAGAATTCGTAATGTCCGTACCTCGTTCGAAAGGCAGAACTAAGAATTCGTAATGTCCGTACCTCGTTCGAAAGGCAGTCTTTTCAATGTCTCCTGTCTTGACTTTCAACTGGTGGTATCCAGATCTAATGTCAATTTTGGAGAACACTTGGGCACCTTGTAACTGGTCAAATAAATCATCAATACGAGGCAATGGATATTTATTTTTCACTTTTACCTTGTTCAGTTCACGGTAGTCAATGCAGAGTCTCAATAAGCCGTCCTTCTTTTTCACAAACAAGACCGGCGCGCCCCACGGTGAAGTACTGGGCCTGATGAACTTCTTATCTAACAGTTCTTGCAGCTGAACTTTCAACTCTTTCAATTCAGTCGGTGCCATTCTGTAAGGAGCTTTAGATACTGGCTTTGTATCCGGAATCACATCAATTGTGAATTCAATCTCCCTATCAATCAGATCCCCTGGCAAATCATCTAGAAAAACATCTGGGAATTCTCTGACTATAGGAATACTGTTCACATCAGTTTTAGCATCAGTAGGTACAGTCAATACACAACACAGATACCCTTTACACCCCTTTTTAATCAGTTTAAAGGCTTTCATGGATGAAATCAGATATGGGGAAGGTACTGCTCCGACTCTGTTAAACACAAATTCAGCCTCCGTTTGGGAAGTGGGTTAGCTTTTTGGCTTTTTGGCTTTTTTGGCTATTTTAGCCTGGGGCTAAAAAGCCTGGTTTGGGAAGGGCTTTTTGGCTTTTTTGGCTTTTTGACTTTTTGGTGAGGTGTCTTCCTGTTAAATTACCAAATTGCCCTTTTTGCCCTTTTTTTTAAATTTTTTTATTTTGGGTTTGAATTTGGCATATTTTGCTTAAATTTTTTTGTTTTTGTTTTTTTTTTTTAATTTTGGGTTTGGATTTTGCGTATTTTGCTTAAATGTTTTTTTTTTATTTTTTTTTATTTTTATGTTGGGTTTCGATTTGGCATATTTTGCTTAAATTTTTTTTTTTTTTTCGGTTTGGATTTGGCATTTTTTGCTTAATTTTTTATTTATTTTTTTATGTTGGGTTTCAATTTGGCGAATTTTGCTTAAATTTTTTAATTTTTTTATTTATTTTGGTTTTGGATTTGGCGTATTTTGCTTTAATTTTTTTATTTTGGGTTTGGATTTTTCGTATTTTGCTTAATTTTTTTTTCTGTTAGTTTTTTTTAATTTTGGGTTTGGATTTGGCGTATTGTGCTTAAATTTTTTTTTTTTTTAAATTTATGTTTTTGTCTTTTTTTTGTTTTTTTTTACATTAATTAGTCTGTTCTTTATTTTTATTGGTATACAATAACTTTTTTTATTTATTTATGTGTTTCATTTATTTGTAAATTACGTCGCGAAGGGTAATTTATGTTTTCATGTTTTTTTTTTTTAAATGTTTTTTAATGTGGCGTAATTTTGTCGTTATTTTTTCAAAATTTACGATTTTGTCATTGTCTTATTCACTCACATTAATTTGTTTTTATATTTAAAAAATAGATTTTCTCTCGTTTTATTTATTTGTAAATGACGTGGCAAATGGTAATTTCTGTTTTTTTCCTTTTTTTTTGGATGAGGCCTATGTTTGTCGTTCTTCTTTTTTTAATTTACGTTTTTGTAATTTTTTTCATGGTTGCAAGCGTAATTTGTTTTTATATTTGACAAATGAGTTTTCATCTGTTTTATTTATTTGTAAATTACGTGACAAATGCTAATTTCGGTTGGTTTTTTTGTTTGGAAAAACATTTTTTTATGTCATTTATTCAAAATACAGTGGAAAATCATATATTGCCGTGGCACATGACAAAAAATGAGGGTCTGTTTTGGTTTTCTTGTTGTTTTCAACTTCTGTTTTTATGTTTTTAATTGACGTCGCACATGACAATTTCTGTATTAGTTTTCTTTTTTATTTTTTGTTATTTGTTTCACCTTTTTTTGTTTTTCAAAAAAAAAAATTTCTGTGGATTTTGGTTTTTCAAAGTTAGGCACGTCACTAACTGAAAAGGGCTACATTCCGTGGAAACTCATACATATTGTATATGATAATATATTTGAATACAGTCTGTTCCACGTGTGTCATTAGTAATGTTGCAACCATACGAAAATTAATTCGACTATTATATATTTCCTAACATTCCGTTATTACGCATGTAACATAATTTGTCGCGTATGTGAAGGCGCACCAATGCCATATGGGGGTCCTCATCCCCAACCGTTAAACCATCCTCGTCATGTTCAACTTCTGGTATGGCATTTACTATTGTCATAGCCTCTTCCTCGTCACAGATTGGGTGAACAGTTGTTGGGTTACCTGTGTTTCGCCGTATATAATTATGTAATGCCATTGACGCACCTACTAACTGAACTTGCACATTTGCAAAGTCATACCGAGGCATGTCTCGAATAAACCCCTATCGATTTTTTCAGGCACCGAAAGTGCGTTCCACCACACTGCGTAAGGACGAGTGCACTTTGTTAAATAATTCCCTTGGCGTGTTTGCCGTCGTGTTCCGTGCAATACGTCGGAATTCTTGTTGGTGGTAACGGTGGCCTTTGAATGGTGCTAAGTAACCTATCCGGTTTGGATAGTCAGAATCGACAAGATAATATTTGCCTGCAGACATGACAACAATGTATGACACCAAAACCAAACATTGTGCGTCATTTTCAAGTAACGCTGTTTTAGAAAAAAATTATAGCCCCCTACATCTAATAATATCGCCATGTGTTACCTTCGTCAGGATGTGGGAAGGGGACATTGTCATTTGTTAGTATCTCGTTGAATATGCGACTATCATGCATACTTCCTTCCCATCCACACGAAATGAATATGAAACACATGTCAAAATCGACAGCGGCCATGATATTTTGCGTGTGACAGTATTTCCTACCGAAATATGTTGCCGCATCTGGCCCCGTAACCCATGCACTTACATGTGTTCCGTCTATTGCGCCAATGCAGTCCTGCAAACAACCCAATTGTTTTGTTGCGTAAATGGGTAACAAGTGTTTGGTTTTTTCCATACGTCACGTCCAGTTAATAATAAAAACAAAATAACTGACAGTCTTTATTTATATGTCAATAATGTTTTTCAGGAGTACCTTGAACGGTAGGTATTTCCGTCTAGACCGCACGTATGGATGTATACGATGCTGACTGTATGTGGGCCAGTAATGAACAACAGTGAACTCTTTCATGGAAGTTAATACGTTATGCACGTGTTGAGACACAGTCTCCCCGGAATGTTGGAATCGTTCTTGGATTTCCCGATTTTGCTTCCCTTTCAACACATGGATAAACATTGCAACGCTTTCTTCAACAGCTAAGCCATGTGGACGTTGCGGGACTTGTAACCCAAAATCATTTACTAATGTCTCACACAATGCGGCAAAAACTTCTTTCGGCATGCAAACATTTTCCTCAAATCGACCCATATGACCCGCATATAGTTCGCATATCCATGCATTCCCGGTCAGTTTAGAAGTGCGACACGGCGTTTTATCCATGTGTTTTTCGTACCATTCTGTCGCATACTGGCATGCTTGTACAAATGTGCAGTTGTGTTCTTGTTGCACCTGGACCGCCATTTGATTAAGCATTTCCATTATTTCATCATTGTTGCTTCCATCCCAGGGATTCATCGCGTCTTCGTTGATGCGAAACCTACAAGAGTGGCACTCTTTCAATCAGTTGGCACGTGATTCATTAACTCAAATTATATTGAAGTTTGCAATTAAAAAATACCGACATTGTTTTTAATGTAAGTAATGTCGTCACCAATGTCATTAGTAACGCATAATCATATGAATTGCACAAAAAAGAAAACCTGTTCAACTTCCATACGTCAGGGAGACCATGGTGGTAACAACCACAAAAATAAACTAACAATTAAAGTTGCAACATACAGGCATTCAAAAGCTAGCAAGAAAAACGTAATTCCCTGTCTAAAAAATAGCCACACAAATTATTAAAACATAAGCATCCCATTCATTTCCCAAAAACGAAGCACAACCATGCTTCCGTTCCGTCAACCCATGCACTTAACTAAAAGTTTTGTGCACCATAGTTAGCAAGAAAAAAAAAAAACGACAGAATTAAAACATGCACACACCACCATCCTGTTTTAATACAGTGCCAACAATACCATAAGTCAAAGTTTTAAAAAGGAAGACAAGGACAGTCATCTTCAACACTCGCAACACCGCTACATCACATCCGGCGACCCCCAAACAGGTTTGCAAAAGGCGCCGACGCAGTACACTGGAGCTGCTTTTGTGTAAGCCACCCAATGATGTGGTCATTATCAGGCTGGCACATCATCACCTCCCGGTAATCGGCGTTATCCATAAGTGTCGAGGCGAAGTGGAATAACGGCATACCAATCAGGGATGGAATACTCGTCAGGCGATGCATGCACTCCAAAATAGTGTACAGCGATTCGTTGCCTGTGAGGTGCCTCACCGTAACCTGCTGATTCTTCGTACGCACCACATCTGTCAGATTGTTCATGCTTTCCGCAATAACTGACGCTCCACTTGTTGCCTTCTTCGACTTTGAAACACTTGTTGATGGCGTCTTTCTCCTTTTCCCCTTTTCAATTGGAACATGCTCCAGTGAAGAATCTGAATCCACATCCTGTACTCCTGCGGGTATCGGATCTGGAAATGGCTGGGCTCCCAAACTATGCACTGAATCAGATGAGTCATCAGCAGCTTCAGGAAGTTTCTCTCCCGGGATCCAATGGTGCTTCCCAGTAGCTGATGCCCCCATGAAGACCGTCTCTATCAACTCACGATGTTCCAAGGTTTTTTTCCTGAACTTGGCGCACACCTTGTTTATCTGCAGAAATAGAGATATATGATAGAGGAAGACGTTACATTTCATAAAATTAATTAAAAGCTAACTAAACAAGTAAAAAATGTACTGGTAAATGACAAATATGAAACTTGTTTGTACATGTACTTATCGATTCCATCTTGTCCCACCACTCCTTAGGTGCCTGAAACATACCGGTGTCACTGTCAAAGCCTATCCCTGACACTCCTTTGCTTGAATCCATCAACTTTGTCCACGCTTGCCACTCTTTTTTCAAGCTCATGTACTTATTCTTCAACTGTTTCAGTCCATGTTTTCTTCCAGTTTTTTTCTCAAATTTCCTTGCCAAGGACTTGTACCCTGCTTGGCTGAGGACTAGGAATGGGCGATTTCCTTTAGTAATCTCATTTGCAATCAACTACAGGAAAACTCGGATTGAGTGACTGTCCCATGAGGCCTTGTGGCTGAACTGATGTGTCTCTTCAAGGCTGCTTGACTTGTCAGTGACAATGCCTTTGCTTTTCGATTGGGTACGCGGAGAAGTACGTGTGGAAGCCATTACTAATGTACGGTTACAGAAGATTACCATAAAAAATTCGGTTGTTACATACAAACGCGTAATCCATTACACATTACTAACAAGAAACAGAGAGATAGGATGCTAAATTAGGGAGCATATAACCATTGCATAGTAATAACATACGTACACAGGTTCCATGGAACTAAGTAGTGGACATAGTTATGATATTCATTAATACGTCGTTACATTTCGTACTAACAAAGGCAAAGGCAGCTTAAAGTCATACTAGAACATACTACGAGCATACTAACAACGTCCTAACGTGTTTGTACATACTGACAACATCCTAACCTTTCTTACATACGGAACAACAAAATGACAACGACAATGCATAGCACATACACAATGGTCTTAAGGACACGCAAGGATTGTTGAATGTCTATGACATCAGCCCGCAATTGCATGACAAGTTCGTCTCTGGGTGACGCATAGTCTTGGTTGTCTGGCATTGGTTCTTCGCACTAACCAATCCAACTGACACAGGGCTGATCAGTGCACATGATGAAACTATTAGTGAATGGGTTGTTAATGTTCATACAGTTATGACTGGTAAAGAATGGGTGACTCACCACAGGGCGGGGACATGCATAGTAGGACGGCCTGGATTTTTGGCGGACCTGGAAATCTTAACAAAACAGGGGCCATGTCCATAGGCACACATTCGTCGTGGCCATGTACTGGAAGTTGCAATAGAGGTAAACGAAGCCATGCTATGATTTACAGACAATCGATACAGACAATGAATCATGTAAGTAATTAGTTTATGTTATCTGTGTATCAGGTTAAATATTTTCTAAATACAATGTTAGTACATGTTTCAATGGATACGTAGACAAACTTCAACTTCCTTCCGTTTATTTTAAGGAAAAGCAGCCTACATTCTCATAGTTTCAGTGTGAAGGTGGTAATAGAACGGTAAATCTGTAATTTGGTAAATTTAGATTTCAATGAACATAACAACAGGGCATGAACACCCTGTGTTTACATGACTGAGATGAAGAATTCATGATGAAATTATATTATTACTTTTTTCCTATTATTATTATTATTATTATTTATTGTTCTGATGTTTTTTTATTTCCGAATAGTGTATTCATATCAATAATTTTGAAGATTAAAGTTTGTCTCCACATGCACACACAAATTAGACTTACTTTTTTGAATGAAAAATACAGCATTAATTTATATATACTTAGACTAGATCAACTGAGACAGAGTTATATTGAACTGGTTTTTGTATTAGCTTTCAATGAAGACATATATGAATGAAGAAAGCAGAGGGTTTTATCCGTATGTAACATAATGAATGTAACAGTGTTTGAAAAAGTGAAGTTCAATAACGACAACCCAAAAATGTGTCATTTATTTAAGAATGAAGACTGCCTGTGAGGAATGTTTTTTGGAAGAGAGATTTTCAAAAAATTTTCTCCATTGACAAATCAATAGGTAATTCAATTTTCTTCAAATCAATAGGTATTTCACAGATGGAGACATCGTCTCCAGCATTGACTCACAAATGACAGAACCCATTCAGATCATGTGTTCCCTTATTCATTGACAGACCATTTCATAACTCATCAATAGGTAATTGACAGATTTTTAAATGAAGTTTATCATGACAGTGATAAGTAATCAACAGAATTTTGTAACAGAAATTGATATTCATTCACAGAATTGATGTCATCAGTCAGCAGTTGAATGCCATAAATGTTCAATTGTGATCTGAAATTGATAATTTGTAATGTGACTTCTAAGAAAAAAATTTTTGCAGAACAGACTGTTTTGAACAGAACAGGTTGAATATGAAAATGACTGTTTTTTTACCATGGGTTGATCTACATGAAAATATAAGAACAGATACATATATCTGCCTTCAAACCGAATATATTTATGTATAAGAACAGATATATATCTGCCCCAAATGTATGAAATGTAATCGTAATGAACCCAAACCGAACAGATTTTACAGATTTTCATATAAGAACAGATATATAAATAATAACATATATATATATCTGCCCCAAATGTGTTTGTTACTAATCGTAATGAACCCAAACCGAACAGATTTTACAGATTTTCATAAATAAGAACAGATACATAAATAAGAACAAATATATTTTATATATATATGTATATATACATATCTGCCCCAAATGTGTGAGCTGTAACCGTAACATTCCGTGATAACCGAACATATTTTTAACATAAGAACAGATCCGAAATAATTTTTCACAGAGATATATATATATATATACTTATATATCTAGCTGCCCAAAATGTGTGTAATGTAAGCGTAATCAACCCAATCACGACCGTAAACAAACAGATCGGTCATGAACCGATGCCGTTATGAACCCATACTATGCAGATCGGAAGCAGGGAAACGAAATCAGATAGGCCATAAAGCATTACCTGCAGATCGGTTTGTGTTTGAGAGGGTTGGTTCTTGTTCGCCGCCGCAGATGCGTACTCCGGTGCCGATCACCTCTGCGAAGGTCGTTCAAATGTCGTCGTCGCTGCTGGTCTTTCCGAATCGCCTATTTCGCTTGTTCTTCTCAGCTTTCGGAAGGGTGTGTGTGTTTTGGATGGGGCGTTGTCCCTCAGATTGAGAGGGTTCTCTTTAGGGCATTTTGGTAAATTTACACCAATAAGGGTTTCAAACATACCCGTGAAACCCATTTTGTTTGGACGTGGCTGAATCAGCCTAATTTGTCGGGACGTGGCTAAATTAGCCCAAGTTTTCCTTCCCAAACAGTGCCTCAGGCAATCCAGGTGGACGGAAAACAACTTGTTTTGTTACACAGTCTATGGTAGCATTATATTTTATTAACCAGTTCATTCCCAATATCACATCAAAGTGATTAATATTCAGAGGCAGTAAATCAATATACAAATGAACATCCCCAACAATAATTTCACATGCAGGGTACATATTAGCACAAGTCATAGATCCTCCAACAGGTGAAGATACAGCTAACAGATAGTTCATAGGTTCCAATGGTCTATTTAATTTTCGCGAAAAAGCATGCGATACATATGAATGTGTAGACCCCGAATCAATCAGAACATAAGCATTTTGAGCACAAATTGAGAGTATACCTGACACAACGGTCTCGGTATTCTGTACATCTCCCGGTACAAGTGCGAACACTCGGCCTTGCCTCATAGGCTCTTTTCCGGTAGCTTTGGGATTAGGTTTTGGTGCAACAGTTGATGTTGCGGCGCTGGCTGCAGCTTTACTATTGCCCTGAGGAGCAGAAGGGCAATCTTTGACCATGTGGCCCACCTTGCCACATCTGTAACAAGCACCTAAAATTTTATAACAAATCCCTTTATGCTTCTTACCACATTTAGAACAGGGCGGTATGGAACTATTTCCCTGACTGGAACTGGTTGTTGACCCCGTATTTTGCTTTTTGTTCAAGGGGCTATTCCGGCCTTTCTTAAATTTAAAACCCCGTCTCTTACTGCGCCATTCAGTCGCTGGTGTTTCAGTCTGTTTCAGTGCCTCGATGTTCGACTCAGCCATTATTGCTCGGTCAAGAACATTTAGATATTTCAGTAGTTTCAGAACATTGATTCTGTCAAGGATTTCAACATTAAGGCCGCCTTCAAACTTCCTGGCCTTTTTGTAATCGGTATCCACTATGTGTGGGGCATATCTGGCAAGTTCAGTGAATTTCGATTCGTATTCGGCTACGGACATAGTGCCTTGTTTCAGTTGTTCAAACTCAGTCACTTTGCGGTCCTTGACACACTGAGGAAAGTATTTCTCAAAGAAGGCTCCCTTAAATTGAGCCCAATCCATGGCAGTATTGGTGTCGCGGACCAGCATCCACCACCTTCTGGCCTCCTCTTGTAAAGTAAAAGTGGCCAATAGGACCTTATGTGCTTCAGAACACGGAAACACTTCAAATAATTTCTCTGTTTCAAGAACCCAGGCTTCGATCTTTAATGGTTCAAGGCCTCCTTGGAATGATGGCGGTTTCATTTTACTAAACTTCTGTGTTAGAGCAATTATGTCATCATTCATATTCGGTTCCGGCTGTACCGGAGGAGGTGGGGGCTGTTGGTTCTATTGTTGCCTTAAGGCCTCAGTCAGTTCAACTGTTCTTTCTAGTCTTGCCATTCTGGCATCAGATGATTCTGTTTCATTAGCAGTTCTTGCATTGTCCATTTCACTAAGGGAAATTATGGCAATTATAAGCATAGGTAGTTGCATACTTTAAACATATTAACACATTAGCACATATATTCATGTCATGGCTACACACACTTTTTCAATGCTCATGCAATGCCCTATTCACTTTTCTAGGACATCCTATAGCTCATTTGGACACGTGTGTACGGTATAACTCGTGGTTTAAACTTCGCTCTGATACCACTCTGTCACGACCCAAACCTGCCCCTATGGGTTTAGCACCGTAACCGACCAGTAATCCGTGATTACCGAAGGCCTACTTAACAGTAATAACAGTAATACAGAGTACAGGGGCTGACAGAAGCCAAAACAGTAATAAAAGATGTCCAATGAGCTGTGACAGTCTGTATGCAAAAAGACTTTTCAAACATATTCACTTGCAGAACCAAAACAATATATACATACATATACAATTATCCAGGACAGGACCTAATCCCTATTAGAACAGTACAGTACACGTACAGTCAGTCTATACAAAAACAGAGACAGAAAGGATGAATCTAAAACACCCCCAAAAACCCTAGCTTGAAGGACTTGGAACCTCTCAGTGAGGCACAGTGGTTGGCTTGACAAAAAGGGAGTTAAACCCAACGCTCCTAGCTCCGATCCGGTGCTAGACACCTACATATATATATAAACAGTGAGCTAAAGCCCAGTGAATAGCATATGCGTAAGAGGTTAAGAATGAATGTCCTTTCAGTATTTAAAACAGTCAGTTATAACAGTATATCAGTCATTCAGTCATAGCAGTCATATGTGGTACATCCCATAGCAAAACAGTACAGTAGGTCTTAACAGACCGAACAGTCAGTTAATGGCCATCATATCAGTAAACAGTAGTGGTTCCAACATGGGAACCAACAACGATCTCTGTAACAGTAGCAGTAACAGTACAGTAACAGCAAATTGCTATGGATGCCACGAATACAGTTCGCAAATAGGACAAACATTCATTCAGTAAGAAATATCATTTCAGAAAGCAGTACAGTTGGTCATTCAGAAAATATTAATGATTGAATATATCTTTACAACATTGTTACTCACAGAGCATTGGGCTACAGATAGGCTAGAGCGTCCTCGGATGCCAACTCTACAGTTACAGAATGAACACACACTAAGTTACACACTTGGGAATCAATGACTTAGTCCCTATCTTGACTCGGTGTGGTTCTACGTCAATATCCTCATTAAGATGCCTTAAACTAGGCCTAGGAATGCCTAGATGAAATGAGGATGCAAAGATGTACTTAAAAACACTTTTCAAAATTTTCAAAAAACAGGGGTCTCGCTCGAGCGTGGCTTTCTACGCTCGAGCGGACATGCAGGCAAAAGAGCTACGCTCGAGCGTGACTTTCTTCGCTCGAGCGTACTGCAAAAGTACTGGATGCATGAAATTTACGCTCGACGGGCGCTCGACCCCCGCTCGAGCGTGAGACACAAGTCCTCGCTCGAGCGTGCATTCCCTTGCTCGAGTGGACTGTAAACGTATGCAAGGTACTGGATACACGCATTTCACTATAGACGTCCCCGAACGTCCCGGGAGGGAAATCCCCCCCGTTCTGTTCGTTTGGGCTCACTACAGTTCGGACTCAAATTGTCACGGTTCTTAATCTGAATCAAAGAGTCCAAATCTGGCAAGTCGTTTTGAAAAACAGATTTTATATAAAGAAGTGCCAAACATGGACTGCTTTGTCAGATACAGAGTCGCCATCTAAATATTTTATTTTGGGGAATTTAGGAAACCCTGACTCGTTTGCCTAAGGCCACGTGTCCGTCATCACCAAAGTTGTCTCGGCTCGGGAACTTGGGTACGATTAGGGAAGGTCAGCTATGAGCACCCCCGCTCGCCGATCAAAGATCGGCCTCTACTAACCATGATATCGAGTTTTGAAAACATTATGTGTTCTTATTCAGTTATTAGCCTAGATTTACTATGTGATGCGCACAGCAAACAAGTATAGACTAAGTTGCCTAAATTGGAACAAAACATCGCATATCCGTTTGTTTGAAAACAATTTAAGGTTTGTTACTAGCAAGTAGGCTAAAGTACGGACTTCAATGAATTTGTCCCAACTCAAGCAACCCAACCTTTACCCACAGGCATTCAAGCAGTTAATCAACTAAGCAGTTAGCCTCATGGCAAGCATGCTTTCATGTTAACACTCACATACATGCAAGATGCTAAAACAAAAACACTCACCGAGTACTCCGAGCCAAAACAGAAACTAGTTAGTAATCATATGCATGATCCTAGTTCATGTTAAGATGGCTAATGCAACACATGCAAGAATGCAGCTAATATCGGCTCGGCTATTCTAAGATGGCATATGATGATGCTACAGCTAACACGTATTCAACTTGGAATTGAAATACAATGCAGGTAGTATGATGTGCCGAGTCCGGTGCATGCAAGACAGATGAATGAATGCACACATGCATAGCATAAGGATGCTAATCAAAACATGCCTTGGACTAACCATCGAAAGCTAGTAAATAAAAGGGAAGAAAGACGTGGGGTTGGAAGACATACACACACTCACGCACACTTATTACACAATTACCCTCACTCGGAGGGTCCGAATAAATATTACAAAACAAATAAATAATTGACTATTCTAGCTAATTAAATATTACAAAAACTTCTAATTAATTAACAAATTAATTACAGAAAGAAGGTGGCCGCAGCTCCGCCTTGGAATACGTGAATAATGCGTGCTTGACTCGCCTTGCTCGGAAACTCGTACCATGCCACTGTTACCTCTGTTTACACTGCTTTGCTCCTCTGAAAATTATGAAAGCTTCCAGAACTGCTTTGAACTTCATCCTGAGTGTTTTGGAGTTCCACCGGCCAGAATAAAAGGCCACCGGCCATAGGAAAAGGATTATCGGCCAAATCTTGTGTCATCGGCCGGACATTGATGGCCGGTCGGCATTGTAAGTGGCCGGTCGGCCGTTTCTTCCTGCAAAGCCCTGTTTTAATAGCAGCAGAGGACAGGCAGTGCATGGTATGGGATTTTCAAAGCAATGTGTGCATGGCCACTCTCTCAATCATGCTATAGACTCAAAGGAGTATGGCCCTCGATACTCGGGCCATCAATCGCGTATTTCGATGCGTAATGGCCAAAGACACCAAGTTTGCAACTCAATGTAAATGCATGCAACAAAACAAATGAGTGCTAACGCCCTATCATGTTGAGATCAAGGGCATCGGCGACCGAGGGTTGAGACGTGTTTCGTCACTTTGAGTACGAACACTCCTCAACCCTCATGCTTGGTTTGACACCCCAAACCAAGCAAAATGCTATGCATGTGTGCCATATACAATACAAAGTGATGCGGCTAATGCAATGTAACGTGAGCATGCTAACTTTATGCAATGCAATGCTACCTATTCATGCAAGCTAAACAAATGCAATATGAACATGTCAAGCATACAATAAGACCATGTAATGCAACTAGCTAAACAACATGCAAACATGCGAACATGATACAATGTAAGCATGAAACCAATGCAATGCAACATGTCAAACATGCAAAGTATGCAAGATGGACTTATACTGAAATGAGAAGGCCTCAGCCCACCCCAAAACAGTGGCCAAAGTGCATGGAAGTGATGGACTAAACACCTTCAAATGTGCACATATGGAAGTCTAACACTTAGACATGCAAGAAGTCAACTCTCAAGCGCATTAAGAAGAGACAAACATGGACAAATCACCAGCATAACGAGCTCTGAAAACATGTAAAAGACAATGCCAAATCCACTATGTTATGCAAGCAAGGCATGCAACAATGATTAAAACTTGAAGCCAACAAAATGGTCCAAACCATGGCTATGTCAACCAAACCCCAAAGGATCAAAATGACCTAGAACAGTCCTAGGGCACTCCAAAACAAGACTAAATCATGCATGGACTATGGTTAAAACATGCCAAGAAAAGGGGCCCAAAACAAAGGGCATTCAAAGCCGCAAAATGGAGTATTACTCTACACCTACCCCAACCACTCATGGCATGGATTATGCAACCCAAAACAGAGTTTTAATGCATCAAAATACTCCCAAAAACCCTCTGATACGGCAGCCCAAATGACTTAAACAAAAGGCATGCACTATGACTCAAACATGGAGCATAAGGTCACATTTCTTCAAGGCATTGAAAGGATAACAAATGCAAGCATGTAAGCATAAAACATGGACTGAAATGACATAATAAGTGATTCCAAATCACTGAAATAGCCAAGGTAATGCATGCTAATGACTCACACACCCGATGCCAACATGCTAGAATGCAAAGGGACTATAAAAATCATGAAAGGTGTGATCAAATCAACACCCAACAGACCTCAAGCATGATGAAACATGACCAAAAGCTTCACAAAGCTAGGCAAAAATATGCAAGCATGGTGGTCTAATGGCAAGATGCATTTCTAGGAAAAATGGAGGAATACAAGGCAAGTATATAATGCATGAAAGGGGCCATTAATCCAACCAAAAACAGAAGCATATTATGACCTAATAACACCTAAAAACCTCTAAAATGGAGCCAAAGACAACTAATCATGCATGCTACCCTTATGAGCCAAAAATATGAACAAAGGAGAGACAAAGGGAGGGGGGTGTCCCTCCCCTATGCAAGACCTCAAAACCTCTTCTTCACCACTGAAAATCCCCTGGATTTCAGTGGTGAGAAGGCCAATACACTAGGATTCCCGAAGCTCAACAAAGAAAGCACAAAAAGGGCCAAACAAGGCCTAAGAGGGGGAGGTCGACCCCCAACACCAAAGTGACCTTAATGAAGCATCTTAAGCATGCAAATACAAGACTTTTTTCAGTTATACACAAAGTCTAAAACAGCATGCAAAGTGGGTTAAAAACTAGTGCAAGAATGTGGAATATAAAGCAAATAGTGTTACCCTTGAAGAACACTTGAAGAGCAGCAACCTCAGCCCCCTCCTTATGATAAAAACCAGCTCAAAACTCCAAGAACAACCTGTCAATACCTCCACAACCGAAGTAAGGTGTGATACTAGGTGACTTAGTGCAAAACTAAGACCAAAACACACTTTTAGGCCCTCCAACACACACAAAATGAAGAGAGAGAGGGAGATATAGAGAGAGAGAAGGTGTATGTAACAAATATATGTGATATTAGGTCTGGTTTTGCTGAACCTCCTCAAAGGAGGAGGGAGGCCTCCTTATATAGACAAACAAAGGTGCTAAGCTTCCAAGAGAAGCTAATTAAAAGGGATCAAGGCTTCTTAAAGAAGCTAAGGCAAAGGGGCCAAGGCTTCCTGAGGAAGCTGAGACAGGGGTTCAAGCTTCTTGAGGAAGCTAAGGCAAAGGTCCAAGCTTCCTCAAGAAGCTAGGCCAAAAGGGTGCAAAGGTGCAAGTCCTCCATACACGTGTATGGAGGACCAGTCCGTGCACTCCAGCTGGCACAGCTGGCATGCACCATGCCTGAAAAAGGCAAAAAGGAGGTATCGGCCAGAAAAGGAGTCCATCGGCCAAACATATGGTCGGCTGACCACACAAAGAGCCGACCGGCCATCACCAATGGCCGGTGGAAAGAAAACAAGGCCGGTGGGTACCAGGGATAGCTAACAAGCTATTCTCTACCTTCAAGTGCAATAACCAAACAAGTGTTGGTCCAACCAAGCACAAGACAGTCGAGTTGAGAGATCCCGAGGCAAGGCGCGTAGCCGAGACCTCCGAGAACTCAAAACGAACACAAACATGGATGATCACCGAGTGTTCAAACGGTGACGTCCAAGTCTTGAGGACGGTCAAAAATGGGGTGTCTACATTCACGCTCGAGCGTTACTTTCCCTGCTCGAGCGGGATACATGTATTCAAAGTGTATGCTCGAGCATGAAGTCTTACGCTCGAGCGTGGGTCGCTAATTTTATGGAAAACACTTTAAAACTCATAATATGACATGTTTCAAAGATCAATTTGCAAAATCAAAGCCCAAAGGTAGTTCAATTGAACCCATTTCCAAACAGAACTTCAAGAACATGATGTACATGCAACATGCATGAATTTAATCAACTTCAAAGCTTCTAATACAAGAACAAATGAGTCAAAACTTCCAAAAACATGATGAATTCGTGAACTATAATCAAGATATGGACATGCATGTAGCAATTTCCATGAAAACAACCTCAAAACTCAAGAATGTGCATATACATGCATGATTTAAGCTTCAATTCAACATTTTGAACCAATTCTAGACTTAGATCACTAATGACTCATGAATCATGCAAGACACAACTTCAATTCATAAACTAAAGGATAAATATCCTACCTTAGGTCCTCAATTGCAAGTTTAGGAGTTCAATTATGCAATCTACCTTCAATTTCTTCAAGTCTCCAAGCTAAATTTGTTGAAATCAAGTTTTCTCCTAACTCTCTCTCTCTCTAGTCAGTTTTGTCTTCCACAGATGAGCAAATGATGATATAACAAGCATGTATGGAGTGAAAATGAGATGGTCTAGAGTCAAGCCACTAAGTGGCAATAAGGTAAATTACTCAATTAATGTAATTTAGCATTATTTAATCCAATTTAATCATTCCAAATCAATTTCAAATTAAATCTACCATAAAATCACATAAATTCTATTTAGCATAAAACACTAATCAATTTCAGATTCGGCCGCCCATAAGGCCTTCAATTTACAGTTCAAACTTAAAACATGAATAGATCAATTAACAGTCGAACAGATAGAAATGCGTTTAAACTACTACACTCAATCAATCAGTTCAGAATATCAGTTAAATCAGTTACTTAATCATGTTCAGTCACAGTTTAGCAGTAATCAGTGGTATTATCAGTAAACAGTGGTGAGGGTTGTCACAAGTAGGAAAGTAAAGAGATTAAGGAAGATGAGACAAACAGATTTATAGTGGTTCGGCTTCAACTAAGCGTAGATCCACTCCTCAAGCTTCAGTTGAGATTTTCCACTATTTTCTAGCTTTGCAGGGGTGCTAGCAACCTCTTTACAAATGGAGCAATCCTCCACGGATTTTACACAGACTTCACAAGCCCAAACCCTTGCAAATCTTAGGTGATTTACAAGCACTCTCAAGATTTCAAGAACACAGTGTTTGCAACACTTTTACAAGATGAAATAGTATTTTTGCTTCCAAAGAAAGCTTACAATAAATATCTCTCAAAGATAGATATATAAAATGAAGCTTTGATTTTTCTGTAAATCTCACATAGGAAATATGAGCTTAATGCTATAAGGCTCAGTGTATAATTTCTGAGAATAGATGTGAGTGATTATAGATCAAAGAATATTTTCAGGTTTTTTTGTAACTTGTTTACATTAGAGGCTTTGGTATATATAATGAAAATTATAGCCGTTGTATTCATTTGAATTTATAGCCGTTTATAGCCGTTGTAGTCATTTGAATTTATAGCCGTTTATAGCCGTTGTACTTCCATCATCACCAATTTGAATATCTTCCACTTGAATTTTTTGAACCTTTTGGCCTTTTGAACCTTTATAGCCGTTTATAGTCGTTGTACTTCCATCATGACTAATTTGAATATCTTCCACTTGAACCTTTTGAACCTTTTGGCCTGCTGCTGTGCTAGACTATTTGAACTTTTGTTTTGGGCTGTTTGAACTCCTGATTTAATTAAATATTAAATACATTCTAACATCGCCAAAATAAATTTTGATTCTATTTTTCTCTTTCAAATAAATCATCAAAATAAATTTTGATTAAAATATAATTAAATAAATCATCAAAA
The DNA here is from genome assembly GCA_030407325.1 of Camellia japonica. Lineage (NCBI taxonomy): Eukaryota > Viridiplantae > Streptophyta > Magnoliopsida > Ericales > Theaceae > Camellia > Camellia japonica. The sequence continues at coordinate 139,441,431 of JAPPVO010000016.1, read as the reverse complement.
TAAATTTTGGATTCTATTTTTCTTTTTCAAATAAATTAAAGCATAATTAAATAAATCATCAAAATAAATAAGTCTAACAAAAATTTAAGAGATTTATTAGTTGAAAGAGGTCCTATAAGAGGTAATGGTGTGAATTTTCCCCTAGATGACAAAGATAGGCATTTTTCTTCTACATTTTACATACGACAGTTACAAAATGGAGAGAAGCAGGATAGGAAGTGGCTAGTATGTTCAGATGCTTCAGACAAAGTGTTTTGCATTTGTTGTAAGTTGTTTAAGTAAGATGGAAACAATATTCATTTGGCTACTGATGGATTGAAAGATTGGAAGAATATGGGCAACAGGCTTAGAAGTCATGAAACTAGTAATGAGCACTTTATTTGCATGAGCAAATGGATTGAATTGGAAAGTAGATTGAAGAAGAATGAAACAACTGATAGAAGTGTTCAAGAACAAATCAACAAAGAGAGAGAACACTGGAGACAAGTGTTACTAAGGATAATTGCTATTGTGATCACTCTTGCTAAAAATAATTTAACTTTTCGTGGAGACAATGAGAAGATTTATCAAGAAATAAATGGAATCTTTTTAAGCTTAATTGAAATGCTTGCCAAATTTGATCCGGTAATGCAAAAGCACATTCAACGTATTCAAAGGAGTGAAATTCATTATCTTGGTCACAAAATCCAAAATGAATTGATACAGATGTTAGCAAGTGAGATCAAAAGTACGATTGTGGCAAGAATCAAAGAAGCAAAATATTTTTCAATTATTCTTGATTGTACTCCAGATGTTAGTCATGAAGAACAAATGTCTCTTGTGATAAGATGTGTAGATGTTTCAACTAGTCCGGTAAAAGTAGAATAATTCTTTTTAGAATTTTTGAAGGTGGATGATACATCGGGGTTGAGACTTTTTAATGTACTTAGAGAGGCATTGCACACACTCCAACTTGATATTGGTGATATAAGAGGGCAAGGATATGATAATGGCTCTAATATGAAAGGGAGACACAAAGGTGTACAAAAAAGAGTACTTGAAATAAATCCAAGAGCATTCTACATGCCATGTGGGTGTCATAGTCTTAATCTTGCCCTTTGTGATATAGCTACCTCTTGTTCCAAAGTTATCTATTTCTTTAGAGTGGTACAACGCATATATATGTTGTTTTCATCTTCTACAAAGAGGTGGAAAATTTTCAAAGACAATGTGGAAGGTCTCACACTTAAGCCATTATCACAAACTCGTTGGGAAAGTCGCACTGAAAGTGTTAAAGCTACACGGTACCAAGCACCACAAATAAGAGATGCTTTAATTCAGTTGGAAAAAGAATTTGATGAGCCCAATACAAAGTGTGAAGCTCAATCCTTAGTCACATCTGAAATTGAGAACTTTGAGTTTTTGCTTGGCATGATTATCTGGCACAATCTATTGTTTGCTGTCAATTTTGTTAGCAAGACATTTCAAGTTGAAGACATGCATATTGATGTTGCTATACATCAATTAAAAGGACTCATTACATTTCTTGAAAAGTATAGAGAAACTGGATTTTTGGAGGCCATGATTGAAGCTAAAGAAGTTGCAATTGAAATGGAGATTGAACCTACATTTCGTGAAAGGCGTGTCATGCATAGAAAGAAATATTTTGATGAGAATGTTAGTAAAAGGTCGCACAATCAGCTGAAGAATCCTTTAGAGTTAATTACTTCATATATATAATAGATCAAGCTCTTTTTTCACTTAAGAGTAGATTTGAACAATTTCAAATATATGAAGAAACTTTTGGATTTTTGTTTGATTTGAAGAAGTTAAATTCTACCAATGATGAGTGCTTGAAGACTTATTGTGCTAATCTTGAAGACTTTTTGAAACATGATGGACTTCTGGATGTGGATGGGAGAGATTTATTTTCTAAGTTGAAAGTCTTCAAAGAAGTTTTGCCAAAAGAAATTAATAGGCCAATTGAGGTGATGAATTGTTTGAAATTGATGGATGGTTGTTTTCCAAATGCCTAGATTGCTTATAGAATATTATTGACTATTCCAGTTATCGTTGCCTCTGGAGAAAGAAGTTTTTCAAAGTTAAAATTGATCAAATCCTACCTTCGATCAACAATGTCACAAGAAAGATTGAATGGATTAGCTATATTGGCCCTATTTGGTATAGCTTTTTTTCAGCTTATTTAAGCTTTCAGCTTAATTTAAGCTATTTTGATGTGTTTGGTTTAGCTTAACAATGCAACTTATAGCTTTTTGTAAGTCAGAAATCAGCTTATTCTTTGAGTGGGGCAGGAGAAGCTTAATTTATAAGTCAGAAATCAGCTTATGTTCATAGTTATAAGCTATAAGTTGTTAAGGCATAAGCTATAAGCACTTTCCCACAGCTCTACCAAACAGGGCCATTGTCTATTGAAAAGGATTTGGTAGATAAACTAGATTATATAAACTTAATTAGTGATTTTGCAGTTAAAAATACAAGAAGAGTAGTATTTAAGTGATCGTTGGATTAATTGTAAACCGAATATTGCTAAACTATAACGCAACAAAATCAGTTTTTAATATTTTTGAGTCATTGTATTGATTTCTTCCTATCTTAATATATGAAAGTAAATTTTAGCTTATAATTTTAATGATTATATGTGCAAGTATACTTAAATAAAAATTTGTGAATACTTATCATTTTATGCATAAATTTTTTATTAAAAAAAAATATTAGAGGGGCTCCATTTTCATAGTTCGCCTTAGGCCCCACAAATCTCAGGGCCGACCCTGTGCAAACATTTAAGAGTGAAAAAATATTCATATTTCTATTTTCCATTTATTTGGTAGTGAACTACAACAATTTTTTAGATAAATATTTTTTGTCTTGTAGTTGTTCAAACTCCATAAAATTTTAGACTAAATTCATTTTATATAATTTCATAATATATTATACAGATTAAATCATCAAATAACATATGTAACACAATTGATCTTTTATATTTTTTAACTGTCCTAATAGAATAATTCTGAAGATGTTACATTCTTAGTAAAAATCTTGATATTTTAACATGCATGTTTTTCATTGCTTGCCCTAATATTATTATTAAATACATAAATGAAAATTATTATTATTTTCGGAAAAACATAGAATATTTTTTGGTAAATTATATCAACCTCCCTTGAGGTTTGAGAAAAACATAATTAACCTTACACTTTTGACATTATTACACTAATGTCCTTTTTAGTATAGCTAAAACAATTGAAACTTATGTAGATAGTGGATAAATACTGAGAGGGAGATTTATGATCTAGTTTGGGCCGAAACAAGATTGGGCCGAGGTATTTGGCTCAAGATTGTGCCGTGGTTTGCTCGTAATGGCAAAGGGCCTGCGGAGTCGAGCTACTTGGGCTCTTTGGTATTGAAGGCCGGTCAATGAGAGCTCGGCTGAGACGTCCGCGGCCTAGAAGGGCTTCACGGTCCGTGCGTTGCTCGGTCGGAAGGCGCGCACCTATAGCTCGGCATGAAGATTCGTGCCTTGAAGCTCGGCAGGAAGGCCTTTGGTTGACCGGAATGACCAATCCCGTGCTCGGCGTCGCCAGAATGCGGTCGAGCACGGCTGAAACGAAGCTCGGTTTTGTAGCACTTGGTCTTGAAGTGCAGTATGCTGTTGGTGGCCGAGAAGCTGCAGCCGGCTGCCGAACGCTCCAGTAGAGTGTGATGACAGTTGGGTTAGGTGGTGTTCAGCGAGATTTGTGCTGACAGATAGGATAGCAGCACCAGGTGTCGAGAGACTAATGGAGCAGATTTGGGGCGCAGAAGGTATATAAGCGGTCTGCGCCCCCCATACTGGGCAGATAAACATTTGGTAAGAGAAATACTTACACTCAACTCCCTTCTCTCTCTCTCTCTATCCCTGTGTGTTTCTGACTTGATCGTCGGAGGGTTTTCCGGCCACACACTTGGGTAGCTCACCGCGTTGTGCTCGCAGGTCGATCGGACAGACAGGAGCTTGGAAGAAAGAGTGCGGGCTTGCCTGAATATTTGCTCCCCGTACAATTGGCGCCGTCTGTGGGAAACTTGCAGATAAAACCTTGTCTTCCAAGCTCATTCTGATCGCTTCTATGGCGAACAACGACGAGATTCCGTTGTCCGCCATCGATGGAGTCACTCCGAGTCAGGCAGACGGAGAGGACACCCCACCATCCCTCCGATGGGGGATGGAGACATTCCCCGGAGGACAGTCGGGAGACGCGCGGGATAAGCGCGGAAAAAGTTATGGTCATTCACAGAGTCTAGACGGCCATCGGCGGCGGAGAAGTCACACGCCAGACGTCTGGAACACAAGCTAAGGGACCAGGACGCCGTCATCCGGTGAATGGCTGCGGAGATGGAGGAGCTGAAGCGGCATGCCAAAGGGAAGGTGTAGCTGGAGTGAGAGACCACAGTGAGCGCACCCAACCCCCGCCGTTCAGTCAGTCAGAGTCAGCTGCATACTCTGTCCATTTTTATTACCGAAGTTACAAGTTGGTGATTCCGATATGCGTTCAGAGAAGTCCAGCGCGCAAGATAGCACTTACCAGCCCTCAGTCCGGTGACGACTCGAGTTACTACTTTATTCCGCTCGTTCAGAGGATTGCGGGCAGTCTTAAAGGACGGGCTCGCCGGCAGGAGGCTCAAGGGTGCTGGCGTTCCAGCGGCTATCCTACGGGGTTCATGCTAGCGAGGAGGTCGGAATGCCTCCACCCCACCTAGCGGCGCCATCCTTGTAGATACAGACTTGGCGAGGCTGAGCGCCACCCCTTTTCCCTGGAGGTAGAAACAACACCGCTTCCCGCGGCTTTCCACCAGCCAAAGTTCACGCTCTATTATAGAAGACCGATCCGTATATGCATGTGAGCCACTTCCGACAAGTCATGGCCGGACGTAGGCGAAATGACGCTCTTATGTGCCTCATCTTCCCGTCAAGTTTGGGCAAGCTGGGCTTGAAATGTTTGAGAGTCTGCCGGGGGAGCATAGAAAGGTGGCAGCAGTTAGCGGAAGCCTTTGTGATGCGCTTCAAAACCAATACCAAACGCCAAAGGAAGTTGACCACCTTCTCAGTGTCAGGATGAAACCGAGCGACACTCTCAAGGCGTACAACTCCAGGTACTAGGATACCTTCAATGAGATCCTAGATTGCCCTGGTCAACCTGGCAACACCCAATATAAGCGCGGTCTCCCGGTCGGACATAGGCTGAGGGATTCGCTTACAATGAGCCAGCAGACATCCGTGTGGCACCTAATGCAGCGCATCAATGAGACGTCGAAGACATAGAGGATGATGCAGCGACGTCCACCGCGGAGACAACCCCGGTGGCAACGGTCAATGGGCGACTGGGTTTTAAGGAAGGTCATGGGCAACGCACTAGTGCCGGCGAAGGCAAGCTAGGGGCAAACTGGGAAGGGCCTTACAAGATAACCGGGCAAGGGGCATACCACTTAGAAGATTTGGATGGCAAAGGCGTACCCCGGCCATGGAATGCAGCTTTATGTAATTTTTTGAGGAAGGACTTGTTTCCCCTACACTTCTGAATGCAAATACTCTTTTGTCAATGTAATAGAAGAGAATTACTTTTGCTGAAGAGCTTTGTTGTGTCCGACATAATAGTGGATGAGGGGCCTACTCTTCTGTTCCAGCTGAGATATTTTACTCCGGCTGAAGAGTTGATGGTGCTCAACTGCAAGGTTCCAGCCGAGATTTTTATTCGGCTGAAGAGTTGATGATTTGTTCAACTCCGAGGTTCCAGCCGAGATGATTTACTCCGGCTGAAGAGTTGATGATTTGCTCAACTGCAAGGTTCCAGCTGAGATGTTTTATTCCGGCTGAAGAGTTGATGATTTGTTCAACTCCGAGGTTCCAGTTGAGATGTTTTATTCCGGCTGAAGAGTTGATGATTTGTTCAACTCCGAGGTTCCAGCCGAGATGATTTACTCCGGCTGAAGAGTTGATGATTTGTTCAACTCCGAGGTTCCAGCCGAGATAATTTACTCCGACTGAAGAGTTGATGATTTGTTCAACTCCGAGGTTCCAGCCGAGATAATTTACTCCGGCTGAAGAGTTGATGATTTGCTCAACTACAAGGTTCCAGCCGAGATGATTTACTCCGGCTGACGGGTTGATGATTTGCTCAACTCCGAGGTTCCAACCGAGATGATTTACTCCGGCTGATGGGTTGATGATTTGCTCAACTCCGAGGTTCCAGCCGAGATGATTTACTCCGGCTGAAGAGTTGATGATTTGCTCAACTCCGAGGTTCCAGCCGAGATGATTTACTCCGGCTGACGGGTTGATGATTTGCTCAACTCCGAGGTTCCAGCCGAGATGATTTACTCCGGCTGACGGGTTGATGATTTGCTCAACTCCGAGGTTCCAAGCCGAGACGATTTACTCCGGCTGATGGGTTGATGACTTGCTCAACTCCGAGGTTCCAGTCGAGATGATTTACTCCAGCTAAAGGAGTTGATGATTTGCTCAACTCTGAAGTTTTAGCCCAGCTGATGTTGCTCGCTTTCTTTGGAGTTCCTTGGCCGAGCTGATCTTGTCCGCCAAGAAGGAAGTCGCGAAGCGAACCTTGCTCGCCTTCTTCCGAGTTCCTTGGCCGAGCTGATCTTGTCCGCTAAGAAGGAAGTCGCAGAGCAGACCTTGCTCGCCTTCTTTGGAGTTCCTTGGCTGAGCTGATCTTGTCCGCCAAGAAAGAAGTCGCGGAGCGGACCTTGCTTGCCTTCTTTGGAGTTCCTTGGCCGAGCTGATCTTGTCCGCTAAGAAGGAAGTCACGGAGCGCACCTTGCTCGCCTTCTTCCGAGTTCCTTGGCTGAGCTGATCTTGTCCGCCAAGAAGGAAGTCAAGGAGCGGACCTTGCTCGCCTTCGTCCGAGTTCCGTGGCTGAGCTGATCTTGTCCGCCAAGAAGGAAGTCGCGGAGCGGACCTTGCTCGCCTTCTTTGGAGTTCCTTGGCCGAGCTGATCTTGTCCGCAAGAAAGAAGTCACGGAGCGGACCTTGCTCGCCTTCTTTGGGTTCTTTGGCCGAGCTGATCTTGTCCGCCAAGATAGAAGTCGCGGAGCGGACCTTGCTCGCCTTCTTTGGAGTTCCTTGGCCGAGCTGATTTGTCCGCCAAGAAAGAAGTCGCGGAGCGGACCTTGCTCGCCTTCTTTGGAGTTCCTTGGCCGAGCTGATCTTGTCCGCCAAGAAAGAGTCGCGGAGCGGACCTTGCTCGCCTTCTTTGGAGTTACTTGGCCGAGCTGATCTTGTCCGCTAAGAAGGAAGTCGCGGAGCGGACCTTGCTCGCCTTCTTTGGAGTTCCTTGGCCGAGCTGATCTTTTGTCCGCCAAGGAAAGAAGTCGTGGAGCGGACCTTGCTCGCCTTCTTTGGAGTTACTTGGCCGAGCTGATCTTGTCCGCCAAGAAGAAGTCGCGAGCGGACGTTGCTCGCCTTCTTTGGAGTTCCTTGGCCGAGCTGATCTTGTCCGCAAAGAAGGAGTCGCGGAGCGGACCTTGCTCGCCTTCTTCCGAGTTCCTTGGCTGAGTTGATCTTGTCCGCCAAGAAGGAAGTCATGGAGCGGACCTTGCTCGCCTTCTTTGGAGTTCCTTGGTGAGTTGATCTTGTCCGCCAAGAAAGAAGTCGCGGAGCGGACCTTGCTCGCCTTCTTTGGAGTTCCTTGGCCGAGCTGATCTTGTCCGCCAAGAAGGAAGTCGCGCGGACCTTGCTCGCCTTCTTCCGAGTTCCTTGGCTGAGCTGATCTTGTCCGCCAAGAAGGAAGTCGCGGAGCGGACCTTGATCGCCTTCTTTGGAGTTCCTTGGCCGAGCTGATCTTGTCCGCCAAGAAAGAAGTCGCGAAGCGGACCTTGCTCGCCTTCTTTGGAGTTCCTTGGCCGAGCTGATCTTGTCCGCCAAGAAGGAAGTCGCGGAGCGGACCTTGCTCGCCTTCTTTGGAGTTCCTTGGCCGAGCTGATCTTGTCCGCCAAGAAAGAAGTCGCGGAGCGGACCTTGCTCTCCTTCTTTGGAGTTACTTGGCCGAGCTGATCTTGTCTGCCAAGAAGGAAGTTGCGGAGCGCACCTTGCTCGCCTTCTTTGGAGTTCCTTGGCCGAGCTGATCTTGTCCGCCAAGAAAGAAGTCGCGGAGCGGACCTTGCTCGCCTTCTTTGGAGTTACTTGGCCGAACTGATCTTGTCCGCCAAGAAGGAAGTCGCGGAGCGGACCTTGCTCGCCTTCTTTGGAGTTACTTGGCCGAGCTGATCTTGTCCGCCAAGAAGGAAGTCGCGGAGCGGACCTTGCTCGCCTTCTTTGGAGTTCCTTGGCCGAGCTGATCTTGCTCGCCAAGAAGGAAGTCGCGGAGCGGACCTTGCTCGCCTTCTTTGGAGTTCTTTGGCCGAGCTGATCTTGCTCGCCAAGATGGAAGTCGCTGAGCGGACCTTGCTCCCCTTCCTTGGAGTTCCTTGGCCGAGTAGATCTTGCTCGCCAAGAAGGAAGTCGCAGAGCGGACCTAGCTCGCCTTCTTTGGAGTTCCTTGGCCGAGCTGATCTTGCTCGCCAAGAGGGAAGTCGCGGAGCGGACCTTGCTCACCTTCCTTGGAGTTCCTTGCCGAAGAAAGTGGATCACCGAGCAAAAAGCCTAGCCCGGCCTTGTAATGTAATCCCAGTCACGCTAGCGCGGACGGAATTAAGGGGCAATTGAGAAGGAGATTTATGATCTAGTTTGGGCCGAACAAGATTGGGCCGAGGTATTTGGCTTCAAGATTGTGCCGTGGTTTTGCTCGGTAATGGCAAAGGGCCTGCGGAGCCGAGCTACTTGGGCTCTTTGGTATGAAGGCCGGTCAAGTGAGAGCTCGGCTGAGACGTCCGTGGCCTAGAAGGGCTTCACGGTCCGTGCGTTGCTCGGTCGGAAGGCGCGCACCCATAGCTCGGCATGAAGATTCGTGCCTGAAGCTCGGCAGGAAGGGCTTTGGTTGACCAGAATGACCAATCCCGTGCTCGGCGTCGCCAGAATGCGGTCGAGCACGGCTGAAACGAAGCTCGGTTATTGGTAGCACTTGGTCTTGAAGTGCAGTATGGCTGTTGGCGGCCGAGAAGCTGCAGCCCGGCTACCGAGCTCCCAGTAGAGTGGGATGGCAGTTGGGTTAGGTGGTGTTCAGCGAGATTTGTGCTGACAGATGGGATAGCAGCACCAGGTGTCGAGAGACTAATGAGAGTAGATTTGGGGCGCAGAAGGTATATAAGCGGGTCTGCGCCCCCCATACTGGGGCAGATGAACATTTGGTAAGAGAAATACTTACACTCAACTCCATTCTCTCTCTCTCTCTATCCCAGTGTGTGTTCTGACTTGATCGTCGGAGGGGTTTTCCGGCCACACACCGCCGGGTAGCTCACCGCCGTTGTGCTCGCAGGTCGATCGGACAGATAGGAGCTTGGAAGAAAGGAGTGCGGGCTTGTCTGAATATTTGCTCCCCGTACAAATACTAGAATAAATAAAAACAAATATATATTCAAGTTAAAAATAGATAATAATATTATTTTTTATTTATACGATTAACTAATTATTTATGAAAAATCATTTAACTGTTAGGTGAATTAAAAGTTTACGGGAAGTCAGTGTAATTAAAATCTTAGTTGTTATGAGAATTATATTCACCTCTCTTGATATTTTTTTAAAAAAATTATAACTAATTAAATACTTTTGACATAATTAGACTTACTTTCTTTAGAATTTTAATTCACATGATAATTAAGTTAATTTTCATTTATAATTTGTTAATAGGGGAATTTATTATAAAATCTTCTTTCAAGTACTTGTATCCCAATTAGTTCATAAGATATTCTTATATTCCAATAATTTCTATTATCTTAGACATTTGATCATCCAAATCATAATTATCATATTTAAGGTATTTTATGAACAATTTTACCCTTACAAATATTTTTTAAACCCTTAATAACTTCGTGATATGAACATTCGCATTAAATAAATTTGATAGTGTAAATGTTCATATCATGAAACATTCACACTGTCAATGTGAACACTAATCTCGCTTATGTCACCTATAGAACTTATTGGAACATAAGAAAATAATTTGAACCAAGTAAGAGCGCTGCTATTAGCACTTGCCTAAATTCTTTAGACCCTCAATTTTTTTTTTGCCCCCATCCTAAATCCTAAATTTCAATAAATTTTTTTTGAACATTCCACTTAATACCAAATTTACCCATATTCATAATATTATCATATCCAAGGGTACACCCACCTAGTTTTGCACACCCTTTCTCATTCTCATTTTGATGACTGTCCATTTCGTATTGAAAAGAACACCGACGGTCATTGCATCTGTGTGGGTGATTTTCCGACCACACTGCCAACTCAGTCATCAGCTGGAGAGAACTGGCAGAATAGATGACACCTGGCCAACCTGCAACAGAAAGAGAAGATTCCGGCGGTAGTTCGTCCACCCGGGGGCACTCCGACGATCAAGTCAGTATATCTCTCAAAGATAATCAATAGTGCAAACTCACTAGACAGAATATCAAAAGCATACCTTAGACCCATGGGGATGCCTCCCTTTTATAGCCATTATAGCCAATACAATCCTAGTCCCAATAGGAGCCTAGCCCTAATGGACTTAGGATTACTGCTAATCTGGGACTCCCAGTGGGATTAGGATAAATTCTCTAAGAGTCTTATCTTTACCCAAACTGAAGTCTTCTCCCATTTTAGGACTCTTGCCCCTCATCCATTTATCTCGGATTCCGATATCTTCGGAGGTAACCTCGGCCTATCCAAGATGACCTCGGCATAACAACCAGGACACGTGGCACCTCGGCTAACACGTCGGCGTCACCTTGGCCACGTGTTGGTACTCAGAAAATATATCCCCACAACTGCCCCCTAGGTTCTATTACCTCGGCATTCTGAGGTGATGGAACCTACACTGTTCGTTCATCTGTGCCCCTGTAGACGTCCCCGAACGCCCCGGGAGGGTTAAGTCCCGTTCTGTTCATATTGGGGTCACTACAGTTCAAGGACTCAAATGTCACGGTTCTTAATCTTGAACCAAAGAGTCCAAATCCGGCAAATCGTTTTGAAAACAGATTTTTTTGAAAGAAGTGCCAAACATGGACTGCTTTGCCAGATACAAAGTCGCCACCTAAATGTTTTTTAATGGGAAATTTAGGAAACCCTGACTCGGTGCCAAAGGCCACGTGTCCGTTATCACCAAAGTTGCCTCGGCTCGGGAACTTGGGTATGATTGGGGAAGGTCACATCGTGAGCACCCCCGCTCGCCCGGTCAAAGACCGGCCTCTACTAACCATGATATCTTATTTTGAAAACATTGTGAGTTCTTGTTCCGATTATTAGCCTAGGTTACTATGTGATGTTCGCAGCAAATAAGTATAGACTGAGTCGCCTGAATTGAAACAAAACATTTCATGTTTGTTTGTTTGAAAATGGTTTGATGGTGCTACCCGCAGGTAGGCTAAGACGCGGATTTGCCACCCTCAGGTGGGCTTAGAAAACATGATTTTGCCACTATCTAGTGGGCTTAAAACAAACAGTCAATGATTCGTCCCAATTCAAGTAACACAACCTCCACCCACAGACATTCAAGGCAGTAATATCACATAAGCACATAGCCTCATGGTAAGCATGCTATCATGGCAACACTCACACGCATGCAAGGATGCTAAAGCATAAAACTCACCGAGTACTCCGAGCCAAAAACAAAAGCTGATTAGAAATCATGCATGATCCTAAATATACAGATATGCCTAATGCAATACATGCAATAGTGCAACTATAGCAGGCTCGGCTATTCTAAACATGGCATGTGAAATGCTACAACTAACACGTATTCAATTTGGAATTGAAATACAAATGCAGTTTGTATGATGCGCCGAGCCCGGTGTGTGCAAAACAGATGAATGATGCAAACATGCTGTCATACTGTATGCTAATTGAAATATGCCCTAATCTAACCATCATAAGCAGGTAAATAAAAGGGAAGAAAGACGTGGGGTTGGAAGACATACATCACACTCACCCACACTTATTACAATTATGCCCTCGCGCAGAGGGTCCAAATATATATACAGTCCCGAATGAAAGAATAGTACAGTCCAAATAATATAGTCCAAATAATGTACAAATTCCTAATTAATTTACAAATTAACTAAGAAAATAATAAAACTGGCATGCAAGCCAGGGACTGCCTTGACTCTGCTCCGGATGATGGAATGATGCATGTTTGGGCTGCTTTGCGCGGAAATCCACTGGAATGCCCCAATTAGCCTCTGTTTGCAATGTTTCTCGAAATGCGTGCCAGACTTCGAAGAGTTGCTGATTCTTCATTTTGCTGCAACAGAGAGCAGGAAAGGGGCATAGCAATGTATTTCACACATATATGCATGTCTCGATCCTCGTGCCACCAATCACGCATCTCGATGCATGATGGCCGAGGAGTCGAATCGCACAACTCAATATAGGATGAATGCATATGAATGCTACAACAAAACCTAACTCCATCATGGATAATCCGGAGTGTCGGTGACTTGGGAATTGAGACCCGTTCCGTCACTCGGAGTACGAAACGTGCCTCGTTTCCCGTGCCCGGGCTAACTCCTATCCCGAACACGATGCAATATGCATGATATGCATGAAATGCAGCTAATATGCAATCCTAACATACACAATGTTATGGAATGCCATACACGCTATACGAGGTAATATACAACCGGGCATGCACAATGCTATGGATGAAATGGCACACGCAATGCAATAATGGGCTTACACCAACATGAGGGAGCCTCGGCCAGACTCATATAGGAGGCCATGAGATGAAAAATGAGACAACTCGAAATACGTGCACGCGTGCATGCAAACCGAGGACCGAACCTACGGCACGGAATGCCACTCTAATGAGACATGGCAAGACATGGAATATGATATGCAAACATGCAAACTTCAGAGGCAAAATGACATGCAAAACAGCCCCGAAACATGGCGAAATGAAACCCGATGCAAGGAACGAGTCCCGAAACACGGAATTAAGCACATGAAATGGCCTATAGCTATGCAATGCATGCATGATTCGTACATGAAGTGTGAAGACAGAAGATAGGAAGCCCCAAAAAAAAGCATTTTTACAGTTCGAAGCATGGCCAAACAGTAGGTAAAAATAGGGCAAAATTAGCATGCAAAAATGGGGGGCCAAGAGAGGTAATGAAGCAAGTCATGGCTGATGATCTCAAACACAGAAGGCCCCTTCTACAATGTTGAAGAGGGGCCAAAATTATGGTGTTTTACATTTTATTACAACCCCCAAAAACAGATACAAGTATGGCCAAATTAACATGCAAGAAATGGGCCAACAAAGGGGCAAAGAAGCAAGTGGTGCACGCTGGCCCCAAACAGGTTAGGGATTTTCAACAATGTTGAAGAGGGGCCCAAAATATGGCTGTTTACAGCTTATGATCAGACCCAAAACAGAACACAAGCACGCTCAAAGTATGATGCAAGATGAGGCCACCAAGAGGGCTATAACATGAAGTATACCAAGGATGCTTCAAAAAGCCCTAGACCCTTAATGAAACATGAAGAGGGGGTCATTTTAGGGCCATTTACAGTTCGTACCAGAGTCCAAAAACAGAAGCACAGGGGGCTGATAAATTACGCAAAAATAAAGCCGAGAGAGGGGCAAAGAGACAAGTAGCAAATGGAGGCCTCAAACAGTGATGAGCCCTTCAACAATGTTGAAGAAGGGCTCAAAACAGGCCACTTTACAGTTTAAAACAGAGCTCAAAAAAATTTACAAATAGGCCAAAAATGCTATGCAAGAAAGGGGGATACAAGAGGGGTAATGAAGCAAGTGCAAGAAGGAAGCCTCAAACAGTGAGAGGCCCTTAATGAAACATGAAAAATGGCTCAAAATAAGCCTAGTTCCAGTTAGGGTCGGAGCCCAACTATGCAAGCATAAGGAGCTAAAATATAGACCAAGAAAAGAGCAAAAAGAGGGAAAATGAGACTCACCCTTGAAGACTAGTCTTTTATCAACTCTTGGCTTGAGAAAAGATGCTCCTTGCCTTTGGAAATGGCCTCCGAACTGCTGGTATGGAGTATGGGTTGGTTGGCTTGGAGATGGAGTAGAAAATGGATCCAAGAATAAAAGGGTTTTGGTGCTTGGAATATAGAGAGAGAGAGAGAGATTGAACGTAGGAGGCTCCAAACAAATTTTTCTAACCCTTGCAAATGGAGCTCAAGGGTTGGTTTTATAGAGGACAAAGGGCCAAGGCTTCTTGGAGAAGCCTCCAGCAAAGGGTGCAAGCTTCTAAGAGAAGCTAAACCAAAAGGGTCAAGCTTCTTCAAGAAGCTAAAACAAAAGATTCCAAGCTTCCTCAAGAAGCTAAAACAAAATGTTCAAACTTCCCGGAGAAGCTTCAGCCGAAAAAAAAAAAAAAAAAAAAAAAAATTGATGGCCGACCGAGCACTGTTCACCGACCATGCCGACCGACCTCGCCGACCGAGCACTGTTCACCGACCATGCCGACCGACCTCACCGACCGACCACTGTTCACCGACCATGCCGGCCGACCGACCTCGCCGACCGACCACTGTTCACCGATCTCGCCGACCGACCTCGCCGACCGAGCACTGTTCACCGACCATGCCGACCGACCTCGCCGACCGACCACTGTTCACCGACCATGCCGACCATCCTCGCCGACCGACCACTGTTCATCAATGGTGCTGGTGGCAAAAAAATCTGCTCTGAAGGTCCAACTTCAAATGGACATAACTCCTTCATGTGAACCCCTTTTCAGGTCATTCTGGTGTCCAAACTGAAGCCCCAGAAGTTAGCTTTCCAATGGCGTAAACCTCGCATCAAAATTCCAACTGTACAAAAAGTTATGCTCGTTTCGGTGAAACCGCGCAGATGTTTCGGTCCAAAATGGGGTGTGAAATTGAGATTTGTCTCTCTCCTTGCTGAAGAAACTAAACCTTTCCCCTGTACACCTTTTTCCACCATGTAAACCATCAGTCGCGTCCAAGTCTTAAGAGCGGTCAAAAATGGGGTGTCTACAGCCCCTCTGTCCGAGATCAAATTTGCCGACCTCAAAGTTCCCTGGACTTTACTGTCCACTTCTGTCAAGTATCAAGCTTCATGTTTTCCAAGCTGCTCGAGATCACACCTCCTAGCCGAGGTTCTTGTTCCATTAATTCGTAAACTCCAAGAGCTTTGCAACTGCTCCACTCACATTCTTCGGTGGGTTCCTGTAGCACGTCCGCGGGGGACCTCGGCTACAGCTCGGACTCGATTTGTGTCGCGGTTCTAAATCTGAACCAAAGAGTCCAAATCCGGCAAATCGTTTGAGAAAACAGATTTTTGAAAAAGTAGTGCCAAACATGGACTGCTTTGCCAGATTACAGAGTCGCCACCTAAATATTTTAAAATGGGGAATTTAGGAAACCCTGACTCGGTGCCGAAGGCCACGTGTCCGTCATCACCAAAGTGGTCTTGGCTCGGGAGCTTGGGTACGATCGGGGAAGGTCAGCTATGAGCACCCCCTTTCGCCCGGTCCGAAGACCGGCCTCTACTAACCGTGATATCCGTTTTTGAAAACTTTATGCGTTCTTAACCCAATTATTAACCTAGAATTACTATGTGATGCGCACAACACAAAAGTATAGACTAGATTGCCTAACTTGGAAATAAACATTGCATATCCGTTTTGTCTCGAAAAACGTGTTGATTTTTGCTACTCGCAAGTATGCTAAAATACGGATTTCAATGAATTGTTCCAACTCACGCAATCCAACCTCCACCCACAGGCATTCAAACAGTTTATCTCATGTAAGCATTTAGCCGCATGGTAAGCATACTGTCATGGCAACATTCACACGCATGTGGTATGCTAAAGCGTAAATACTTACATCGTACTCTGTGCCAAAAACAATAACCCGGTTAGCAAACATGCATGACCTAGTTCATGTTAAGTGGCTAATGCAACACAGGCATAGATGCAATCTAGAGTAGGCTCGGCTAACCCTAAGCATGGCACGTGAAATGTTACAACTATCACGTATTCAAATTGGAATTGAAAATACGATGCAGTTTGTATGATGCGCCGAGCCCGGTGCATGTAAACAAATGCATGAATGCACGCATGCATTGCATAAGGTATGCTAATATAAATGTGCCCTAATCTACCATCGTAAGCGGGTAAATAAAAGGGAAGAAAGAAATGGGGATTGGAAGACATACACCCACTCACACACACTTATTACAATTTTGCCCTCACTCGGAGAGACCAAAATAATATACAAAACCGAATAAATAACTAACTACTCTAGCTAATTAAATATTACAAATTAATTAAATTAACGAAATAAATTAATTAATCTATTTAAGCGATAAATGCCTCGGAAGGAGGGCTGACTGCCGCGTGCGCCCGGGACTCGCTCGGAACCGCACTGCCGTGCAAGTGTGCCTCTGTTTCCTCTGCTCTCCTTCTTTGAAAATTCCCAAAACTTCAGGAGTGCCTCTCAGAGCACTGGGGAGCATCACCGGCTGAGGCAGGGAGCCACCGGCTGAGGGAGGAAGCCACCGGCTCTGAATTTCATTATCGGCTGCCAAGAGGCAGCCGGTCGGCACTAAAGAGTGCCGATCGGCCCTTTATCCCTGCAGAACCTGCAACTGACAGCAGCAGAGGAAACCAAAGGCAAGGCAATGCAAATCAAAGCATGTATGCACCAAGCACATCCCTCATCATGCTATGGACTCAAGAGGGCATGTGCCTCGATTCCCGGACCACCAATCGCGCATTTCCATGCGTGATGGTCCTAAGAACCAAGGGTACAAATTTGATTTAAAATGCATACAAACCAAGCAAGCACATAAGGGGTGCTAAACCTCCATCATGACTTAGTCAAGAGGCCTAGCATGCATGCCAATATGATGCAACCCTAAGCATGTTATCTATCATGCAAAGTGAACAATGTGATGCACTTATGCAAGCATACAAGTAGGCATACAAGGCAAGTATGCAAACTAAGCAATGGGATGGACTTATACATGAATTGGGCAGCTCTAACAAGGCTCAAAACAGTGGCCATGATGCCTACAAATGGAGATTAAACACACACACACACGTACGCATGTTAAGGTACCAAACCCAAGGCATAAACAAGCAACATTCAAGCACACTTGAAGAGGTTAAACATGGGCTACTAGCATGCACATAAAGCTCTGAAAATTACGCAAAATGTGATGCCAAAACATGCAACAAAGCAAGCTAAACAAAGCATGCAAATGGCCTTAGACTTAAGGCAAGCCAATGGGGCATTAAAGCACACTTATGCACAACCAAAATGGCAATACTCAAGCACTTAAAGACAGAGTTTTAACACATAAAACTAAGCCTAAATGACCACCTAGAAGGCATCTAGATGACATGGAACCTAAGGCACGCAATAGGGCCTAAACATGGAGCATATAACGTAAGCTTAAGAAGTCACAAAGAGACATGCAATGTCAACATACAAGCACCTCTAGGGGACTGAAATAGCATATGAAATGATTCCAAATCATCAAAACAATGCAAGCATAGCACACTACACATTCATATTCTTGAGGCCAACAAGCCAAATACAAAGAGGCTACATTAAACATGCTGAGATTGACCAAAATGATTATGGACAGACCTCATACATGGCAAAAGGAGCATACTAGCTCTAAGAATCAAGGCCTAAAACATGTTAGAAATAAAGGCATACTACCTAGACATGTTAAGGCACAAAAGGGCATTACAAAGCAACTATACAAAGCATGCATAGAGTACTAAAACCAACTTATAGCAATGTCATATTAGGGCATAATAAACATAAAAATGCAGCTAAGACATGCTCAAGAAACAAACAAACATGGTGCTCTCTCAAGAGGCAAAACATGCCCTTTTCAAGGACAACAAGGAGAGGGGATGGCCCTCTCCTTCCTAGGACTTTAAGGCACCATCTCCACCACTGAAATCCCTCAAGATTTCAATGGTGGAGAGGTCCAAGCATGACAGTCCCGGATCTCCACAAAATAGCACAAAAAAAGGCCCTTTTCAAGGCCTAAAGGGGGTCAAACTTCCCCAAACCTCCAAACACTCTTAATACACAATAAAGAGGGTCAAAAATCAGAACTTTTATGTGCCAAACACTAAGCTCAAAAACTGTTTTAAACTAAGTAAAAACAAGTTGCAAGAATGGGGTAAATAAAGTGAAGTTCTTACCCTTGTTGACTACCTTCACAAAGGTTGTTGTGCTTGGTCCCTTGAGCTCTAAACCAGTCAAAAACTTCAGGAATAAGCCCTGATTTTTGAACACACCAAGAAAAGGTGGAAGAGTAGGTGTTTATGTGCAAAAGTGTGAACTTATGCACCTAGAACACAAAGAGAAAGAGAGGGATAGAGTGTATATCTATTCTAACCCTAGGAAAACCAGAGCTCCAGCTCTCTAACAATGTCTAACTCTTCTAAAAAATCTAACCCTAAGTCAAGAGGGAGAGCTTTCCTCTTATAGAACTTGTAATGACTTACAAGCTAAGCAAGCAAGACTCATCCCCTCCATACACGTGTATGGAGGGGAGGCAAAAGGCATACAGCTGGCTAAAAATATCTCATAAAGCAGCTGTATAGTGCCCGGCCGGCAGAAAATGTCAATTGACAAAATTTAGTGCCGACCGGCACAAAAGAGTGCCGATCGGCACAATAAAGTGCCGATAGCATCTCCAGCCAGCCGGTGGCCTCTAGCCCTAGCCGGTGGTGTGTAGGGAGGCCTCACAAAGCATTCCCTGCCTTTTCAAGGCAAAACACAAGTGTTTGGTGCAAAACCAAACACAAACGGTCGAGTTCGGAGGTCCTGAGGCACGGCGCGCGCAGCCGAGAACTCCGGGAGCTCCAAACGAACACAAACATGGATAATCACCGAGTGTTCCAACGGTGACGTCCAAGTCTTGAGGACGGTCAAAAATGGGGTGTCTACAGTTCCCGACTTCCAGTCATCTATTTGACTCCGGCGATCTTCATATCGGCGTTCATTTCTCTTGGTAGGTTCATAAACTCTTTTATTAAGCTCAATCTTTCATAACTCTTCTGAATCCGTTTACTTGCCCTTTGTTGTCTTCTATTTTCGTCTGTTTTCAAGTTTTGAATTGTTTGAACACCTGACACTGTTCTTGCCATATCCGCTTTTTGTTGCTAGCATCGTGTCTGGGTCATTACTTTCTTGTTCCTCACATACTTACTTAGTGCCTGTGCACTTGGCTTTATTCTTGAACTTTGTCGTCTTCTTCACTCTGATTTTTCTTTTTTTTCATTCAATCCTCTGGCTTTTTCTCTTTCTAGCTCTTTTGCTTAAATCTGTCATTGTTCCAAGCTTTCAAGCTCTGCAACTGTTTTCGTTCCTCTCCTCCGGTGAAGCTTACGTCATTCTGTCATTTTTGCATCCGTCGTCAGACTTCGGCAATTCTCATTCCGGCTTCCCTCTTTCTGGTAAGCCACTGTTCCTCCTGGTTTTATTTCTTGTTGCTTTCCAAGAAGCTCTGCTTCATTGTTAATCACCATTGTTGTTTTACCCGTTGTTTCCAAATCATCTTCTTGAATACACACTGTTCACACACCTGTTGATTTCTGCCACTGTTCTTGGCTTGACACACCTGTGCAATCTTTTTGTCTTGATTTCCTGATAGCTTCATCACCATTCTTGATTACGAATTACATTCTTGTTTCTGTTTTCTGTGTCTTTTTCCAGATTCTTGCTTTCAATCCTAGCCTTCAAACTCCGAGGTGCCAATCGCCGAGAAGAGCTTTGATCAAACTCTTCGGGAGATCGATGCTGAGCTCGAGGCCGAGAAGGCTGCTGAGAAGTCTTCCCAACTGTCTTCTATATCCTGCCATTGATGCCGAGTAGTTTTGTTTCCTTCTTTTACTCCTTGTACCTTGTACCTTGTACTTTGTCCTTTTTTGTATGCTTTTAATCCGGCCGATGTGCCATTTTTGTAGTCTGAATAATTTATTTTTCAATATTCAGGCCGAAGTGCCTTCTTTCTTCTTTAAATGCATTTCTCTAATTTCTTCTTTGAATGAATGTCTTTTTTTTTTTTTTTTCTGCTCTTGTATGATTCTACACTTAGAATAATTTGCATGTCTTCAAAGTACACATTGACTGTGCAATCTCTTCGGGTAAAATACCTCTGTCACAATTTCTAATCTTGCTCATCTCAGCCTTGTCCTAACACTTGAAAATATTGTAACAAATATTTTCACAAGTGTTGCTTAGGACTTGTCACTTTCTCAATGTCTTCTATCAAGACTTCAGTTTTCCATATTTCAAGTTTTGACAACCTGGAAGTCTCGGCAAGTACGCAGATTTGCTTAAGCTTGACTTTAACTTGTAAATTTTTCTCAAAAATTTCAACAAGTGTTTTAACCATCATCCTTTATCATAACCTCGGCTTAACTTCAGCTTGTAAATTTTTCTCAAAATTTCAACAAGTGTTAAACCATCCTCATTTCGATACGACCTCGGGTTAACTATAACTTGTAAATTCACACAGAATTTCAACAAGTGTTTAAACCAATCTTCTTCCGATACGACCTCGGTTTAACTTCAACTTGTAAATTTACACAGAATTTCAACAAGTGTTAAACATCATCTCGGTTTAACTTCAACTTGTAAATTCACATAGAATTTCAACAAGTGTTAAATATGACCTCGGTTTAACTTCAACTTGTAAATTCACACAGAATTTCAACAAGTGTTAAATATGACCTCGGTTTAACTTCAACTTGTAAATTTACATAGAATTTCAACAAGTGTTAAACATCATCTCGGTTTAACTTCAACTTGTAAATTCACACAGAATTTCAACAAGTGTTAAACATCATATCGGTTTAACCAACTTGTAAATTGCTACAAATTTCAACAAGTGTTAAATATAACCTCGGTTTAACTTCAACTTGTAAATTCACACAGAATTACAACAAGTGTTAAACATCATCTCGGTTTAACTTCAACTTGTAAATTCACACAGAATTTCAACAAGTGTTAAATATCACATCGGTTTAACTTCAACTTGTAAATTCACACAGAATTTCAACAAGTGTTAAACATCATATCGGTTTAACCAACTTGTAAATTGCTACAAATTTCAACAAGTGGTAAACATCATATCGGTTTAACCAACTTGTAAATTGCTACAAATTTTAACAAGTGGTAAACATCATATCGGTTTAACCAACTTGTAAATTGCTACAAATTTCAACAAGTGGTAAACATCATATCGGTTTAACCAACTTGTAAATTGCTGCAAATTTCAACAAGTGGTAAACATATTCTTCTTCTCTCTGCCCCCTGCATAGCTTCCACATACTCCTTTGCGAACCTTATAAAAGGTCTTCAACCTGGCTAACTGCAGTCCAACCTTGTGTGTGTGTGTGTTTTTTTTTTTATCTTTTGGGATCTGAGATCTACTCACTGAGCTCTTCTCTTCTCGGACTTAAGTGCCGAGATCTTGTCTGCTAGAATCTTGGATTTGCTCACTCAGGTTGAGCTCTTCTCTTCTCGAACCTACTCATCTAGGCCGAGATCTTGTCTTCTAGGATCTGAGATCCAGGATTTGGAATCCGGGATCTGCTCACTTAGGATGAGTTCTTCTATACTTGAATGTTATCTCCTTGGGAGCGCTCATGCCCCCTGTCTTTGCATCCCTTCTGGAAAGGTCTTCGTTCCTCCGCAGGTATCTATCCTTCCATACCTAGAGGTCATCTTCGTTGTAGTATCCGCTTCGATCTGTTGTCTTTGGTGCGTTACTTTTCTGGCCGGCGTCTTTCACTCCGTGACTCTGGTCACGAGTTTCTGTGTTGCGGTCGTCTCCTTCAACGTCGAGCTTGATAGGTCTCCCACTCCCAGCAGGAGCGTTGTCTCCAATCTGATCCTTCTGTCCGTCATTGGCCATCTATTCTTCTTTCTTTCATTGGCCATCTATTATTCTTTCTTTTATTGGCCATCTATTCTTCTTTCTTTCCCACAGACGGCGCCAAATTATGTGGGTGATTTTTCGACCACATTGCCAACTCAGTGATCAGTTGGAGAGAACTGGCAGAATAGATGACACCTGGCCAACCTGCAACAGAAAGAGAAGATTCCGGCGGTGGTTCGTCCACCCGGGGGCACTCCGACGATCAAGTCAGTATATCTCTCAAAGATAATCAATAGTGTAAACTCACTAGACAGAATATCAAAAGCATACCTTAGACCCATGGGGGTGCCTCCCTTTTATAGCCAATACAATCCTAGTCCCAATAGGAGCCTAGCTCTAATGGACTTAGGATTACTGCTAATCTGGAACTCCCAGTGGGATTAGGATAAACTCTTTAAAAGTCTTATCTTTACCCAAACTGAAGTCTTCTCCCATTTTAGGACTCTTGCCGTTCATCCGTTTATCTCGGATTCTGATATCTTTGGAGGTAACCTTGGCCTATCCGAGATGACCTCAGCATAACAACCAAGACACGTGGCACCTCGGCTGACACGTCGACGTCACCTTGGCCACGTGTTGGTACTCAGAAAATATATCCCCACAGCATCAATAAACATTATTGCCTCAGTGAAGAACATTGCATCGATGATCCATCATTGAAATTCCTATAAACTCTCAACGAAAGGAGGAATCAACTCGACGATGTCCAAAAAATACAGTCGGAAAACTCGTCGAATCTGTCTACCATTGCGGAAAACTTATCGGGAATTCCTCTCAGGCAAAACTTTCATGAAACACACAATTTGTTGTTAAAGATACAAAAATCAAACTATTTGGCACACCAATATCGATTATCTGCATTACTGTTTGGAACCCATATATCGAACTAAATGTTTGTGTTCAGTATTGTGCTATTGAACATAATTTTGACAGTCGACAAACCAGTACCGAACAGTTCGAACAAAACAACAACAATTGAGAACAACCGAAAATATTAATACAATACAAATAAACTTATCAATGGAATGCCAGCCTCATCAGAATTGTTCTCATCATCCTCTATTGTTCTACATGATAAAATAACTGATGAAGAGTAATACGTTGGACTTAAAAAGAGCTTTTTGGTTCAAGGTTTCTGGTTTAAGAGGGTTTATGATGGTAATGAAGATGATACATTCAGAATTTAAGATGGTTATGAAGAGTAACAGATTTAGAGTTTATGTTATTTGGTTATGAAGAGTAATATGTTTAGGATTTAGAAAGGTGGAATACATATAGTTAGAGGTGGGGGTGGGGGTGGGGGTGGGTGTATAATATTGTAGAGTTCTTATTTGTAGGTGAGTGTTCCATTAAATGATATCTTTTAATGCAATTTTACTTCAGGATATAATTGGAATAAAAAAAATTAGAAATCGGGAGTTCTAAGCATTTAGACAAGTACTAATAACATCACTCCTAAGTAAAACATAAGTAGGCGAAAAGAAATTCATAAATAAATGCCCATTGTTAGTAATATAAATAGAAAAAAAATGATAACTATTTTGGAAAGATGGTTATAATCAGTTTTTTTGGTAAAAAGCTGCTTATAAGCAGCTTTTTTGTGAGAAAAGGAAATGTGTTATAATCTGGGAAGTAGATTATAATCCACTTCCCAAAATAGGTTATTGTCATATCTTTCAAACTAATATGTATATATATTTTTATTTATTTTATTATCTACTCATCATTTGCATTAATTTTAGTCACTTTGATCTTTACTAAAAGAAAAATTAATGTAATTATATTAACTATGTGAGGTTTATTATTATTTTTTATTTATGATAAGTGTAATTTCCCTATTTATTAATATCTATTTACTCATAATTTTAGGGCTTTGAAAAAAAAATAAAAATAAGGTGTATTTTAAAAGCTAGAGGCTTGAACGCAGCAAACTAGGGAACCTAGCCGTGCACGCAAATTAAAACTTTACGGGGAGCCAGTGTAATTAAAATCTTTAGTTGTTATGTGAATTACACTCACCTCACTTGATATTTTTAAAAAAAATTATAACTAATTAAATACTTTTGATATAATTAGACTTACTTTCCATAGAATTTTAATTCACATAATAATTAAGTTAATTTTCATTTATAATTTGTTAATAGGGGAATTTATTATAAAATCTTCTTTCAAGTATTTGTATCCCAATTAGTTCATAAGATATTCTTATATTCTAATAATTTCTATTATCTTAGACATTTGATCATCCAAATCATAATTAATATATTTAAGGTATTTTATGAACAATTTTATTCTTACAAATATTTTTAAACCCTTAGTAACTTGATGATGTGAACATTCGCATTAAATAAATTTGATAGTGTGAATGTTCATATCATGAAACATTCACATTGTCAATGTGAACACTAATCTCACTTACGTCACCTATAGAACTTATTGGAACATAATAAAATAATTTGAACTAAGAGGGCTGCTATTAGCACTTGCATAAATTCTTTAGACCCTCCATTTTTTTTGGGCCCCCACCCTAAACCCTAAATTTCAATAAGATTCTTTTGAACACTCCACTTAATACCAAATTTACCCATATTCATAATATTATTATACCCAAGGGTACACCCACCTAATTTTGCACACCTTCTCTCCTTCTCATTTTGATGACCGTCCATTTCATATTGAAAAGTGTCACGACCCAAACCCGCCTCTATGGGTTTAGCACCGTAACCGGCCAGTAATCCGAGATTACCGAAGGCCTGCTTAACAGTAATACAGTAAAACAGAGTACAGGGGCATGCGGAAGCCAATACAGTAATAAAACAATGTCCAATGAGCTGTGACAATCTGTATGCAAAAAAAGACTTTTCATACATTTGTACAGCAGTGACAAAACAGTATGTACATTATATACAACCATTCAGAGCAGGGACTAAAACCCTATTAACACAGTACAGTACAGTCTATACAGTATTACAAAACGGTGCAGAGACAGACGGGGAAATAAAACACCCCTAAGCCATAGCTTGGCAGGCTCGGAACCTCGCAGTGAGGCACAGTGTTTGGCTTGACAAAACTGGAGTTTACCCCGACGCTTCTAGCATTGGTCCGGTGCCTGCACACCTACATATATTATGAGCAGTGAGCTAAAGCCCAGTGAATAACACAATGCGTAAAGGGGTTTAGAATGAATGTCCTTACAGTAGTGAAAACAGTTCATTTCAATCAGTATATCAGTTGTTCAGTACAGTAAACAGTCATATGTGGTACATCCATTAGCATAACAGTAAACAGTAGGTCTTAAAAGACCGAACAGTAAGTGATGGCCATCAATCAGTAAACAGTAGTGGTTCCAACGAGGGAACCAACAGAGATCTCTGTAACAGTAACAGTCAGTAACAGTAGTTGCTAAGGATGCCACAATACAGTTCAGAATATAGGACATACATTCATTCAGTTAACAGTGACAGTTCAGAAAACAGTACAGTTCAGTATTCAAAAGATAATCATTTTGAACATATCTTTACACAATTGTTACTCACAGAGTTCTGGGCTACAGTAGGCTAGAGCGTCTCCTCGAAATGCCAACCCTAAACAGTACAGAACGAACACACACTAAGCTACACAGTTTGGAAGGATATTAATAATTTAATCCCTAAATGCCTCGGTGTGTTCTACATCTATATCCTCATTAAGATGTCTTAAACTAGGCCTAAGAATGCCTAGGATGGGATGCGGATGCAAAGATGTATTCAGTAAACATTTTCAGAATTTTCAGAAAAACAGAGTCCGCTCGAGCGCAGGTTTCCCCGCTCGAGCGGTCATGCAATAAAGGTCCCCGCTCGAGCGTAAACTTTCCCGCTCGAGCGGACCAAAAAGTACTGGATGCTCAAAAATCACGCTCGATTGGGTGCTCAATAGCCGCTCGAGCGCAAGACACAAGGTCCTGCTCGAGCGCCAAATACCCCGCTCGAGTGAACTGTAATGCAGTGCAAAGTACTGGATGCCCGAATTCCTCGCTCGAGCGCTACTATCCCCGCTCAAGCGGGAGTACAAAATCTGGAAAACCCAGATTGCACCTTCAAGCCAAAAATCAAGTTTAAATGCACTAAATTCGATCCTCTTGGGCCAAATTTCTGCAAAACACAAGTAAACTCATAAAACAACATGTTACAAAGATCAATTTGAGGAATCAAGGCCCAAGGGTTTTTCAATTAAACTCATTTTCAAACCAATTTTTCATGAACAAGTTACAAACATGACATGCATGGATTTAAACCATTTCAAGACTCCAAAACATGCTCTAATGAGCTCAAATCTTTGCAAAACAAGATGAAGTCATGGTCTTAAACATAAATATGAGCATGCATGTAACATTTTGCCATGAAAACAACTTAAAACTCAACAATACATACATGCATGCATGGAATGAGCTCCAATTCAACAACATTAGACCAAATCTTGACTTAGCTCACCAATTGACATGAACAATGCAAGAACAATCTTAAATGCAACATTGAGAGGTTCAATTACCTTACCTAGGTCTTGTAATTCAAGTATAGAAGCTTAAATATGAAATCTATACTTCAATTCTCTCAATTTCCAAGCAAGACCATGCAAAATGAGATGAACACACTCTCACTGTCTATTCTCCCTCTCTCTAGTCGGTGGTGTGCTCAAAATGAGCTGAGCAAAAGTGTTTTGATCTAATGTAATAAGGCTCAAGAGTGCATAGATAATGGCCACTAAGTGGTCTAATTGTAAATAAGCCAAACTTTGCATTTTATCAATATTTAATCTAATTTAATCATACTTAATCGGTTTTCGGATAATTATACCATAAATTCACGTAAATTATGATGATCCTAAAACATCAACCAATTTCTGATTCGGCCGCCGATAAGGCCTTCAATTTACAGTTTAAACATATAAACATGAACAGATATTCACACAGTCAAACAGATAGGATACAATTCAAACATATATATATTCAATCGATTCAGTTCAGATTTCAGTCAGTCAGTTCAGTAACTCAATCAGTTCAATTATCAATGATAATCAGTCCAGTTTAGCAGTAATCAACAGTTTATCGGTAAACAGGGGTGAGGGTCATTACAGTCTCCCCTCCTTAAAAAGAGTTTAGTCCCCTAAAGTCGAGTTACCTTCATTCTGGAAGAAAACAGAATTCAGTGGAAACAGTTCAGGATATCGTTTAGCCATGTCGTCTTCCCTTTCCCAAGTGGCATACACACCACCATGGTTTTGCCAGTCAACTTTCACTAACGGGATCTCTTTGTTTCTCAGCTTCTTGATCCGTCTGTTTACGATCTGTATAGGCCGTTCCTCATAAGTGTAGTCATCACGCAGCACTACACGAGTAGGCTCTATCACATGGAAAGGATCCCGGAGATAATCTCTCAACATTGAAATGTGGAAGACGTTATGCATATGCTCCATTTCAGGAGGAAGCGCAACTTGATACGCCACCAGATTGATTTTCTCAATAATCTCATATGGTCCGACATATCTTGGCGCTAACTTGCCTTTGACTCCAAAACGAGTCTGGCCTTTCATCGGTGTCACTTTTACAAACACGTGATCACCCACTTCATATTCTCGTCTCGCCTTCTGACATCTGCATAACTTTTCTGTTTGCTCTGTGCAGTTTTCAGTCTCTGTTGTATCAGTTTCACTTTCTCAGTCGTTTCGTATACAATCTCGGGCCCAAGCAAAGGCCCATCTCCGACTTCTGCCCAGCAAATCGGAGATCTACATTTTCTGCCATACAATGCCTCAAAAGGCGCCATACCAATGCTTGAATGATAACTGTTGTTGTAGGCGAATTCAGCCAATGGCAAATGGCTTTCCCAGTTTCCCTGAAAATCAAGGACACACATTCTCAGCAAATCCTCCAGAGTTTGGATGGTCCTCTCTGACTGACCATCTGTCTGAGGATGATAGGCACTACTCAGCCTCAGTTCAGTACCCAATGCAGTCTGTAAGCTTTGCTAAAATCTTGATGTAAACTTCGAATCCCTGTCAGAAACAATGGACACAGGCACTCCATGTAGTCTAACAATTTCATCAATATAGAGTATAGCCAATTTGTCCGCATTATAAATTGTCTTAACAGGTAAGAAGTGAGCAGATTTAGTCAGTTTATCAACAATAACCCAAATCGAGTCCATACCTTTACTGGAGCGAGGCAATCCCACAATAAAATCCATAGTAATATGTTCTCATTTCCACTCCGGTATCGGTAAGGGCTGCAATAAGCCTGCGGGTCGTTGATGTTTAGCTTTGACTTGTTGGCAATGAAGGCATTTTGATACAAAATCAGCAATTTCCTTCTTCATTCCCGGCCACCAGAAATTCAGTTTCAGGTCTTGGTACATTTTCGTATTCCCCGGATGAATAGAAAATTTTGAGTTGTGGCCCTCTTGCAGAACTCTTCTTTTCAGTTCAGTGTCATTTGGTACACACAGTCTTTCTTGAAATTTCAGTACATTACCTTCAAATTTAAACCCCGGTCTCGGTTTAGATTCCCTTTCTTCGATGATCTTCCTCAAGAAGTCATCATGTTGCTGTTTCTCTTTAATTTCTTCAATCAGTGCCGGTTAAGCAGAAATAGCAGCTATTGTTCCACCTTGTTCTCTCAAAACAACTTCAATTTCAGATTTTTCAAGGTCACAAAGCAACTCTCTCTGCCCCAGTAAGTAAACAGGCTAAGTTCCCGATGACTTCCGGTTCAATGCATCGGCAACAGTATTGGCTTTTCCCGGGTGGTACAAAATCTATAGGTCATAATCTTTAATCAGTTCTAGCCATCTCCACTGTCTCATGTTCAGTTCTTTCTGTGTGAAGAAATATTTCAGACTTTTGTGGTCGGTATAAACTTCGCACGTCGCCCCGTACAGATAGTGACGCCAGATTTTCGGTGCAAATACTACTGCAGCGAGTTCCAAATCATGGGTCGGGTAGTTCTTTTCATGCGATCTCAATTGTCAGGAAGCATAAGCAATTACTCTCCCATTCTGCACTAAAACACATCCCAAGCCCTTATGAGAAGCATCACTAAAAATGGTAAAACCATCCGTACCTGAAGGTAGGGTAAGAACGGGTGTAGTCACAAGTCGAGTTTTCAACTCTTGGAATGCTGATTCCCTTTGGTCAGTCCAGTCAAATGATATCCCCTTCTGAGTCAATTGAGTCAATGGTAAGGCAATTTTGGAGAAATCTTTGACAAACCTTCTGTAATATCCAGCCAAACCCAATCACATTCATTGGTCTAGGCCAGTTCACTACAGCTTCAATTTTCTGTGGATCAACTGAAATCTCATCTTTGCTAATAACATGTCCCAAAAACATAATATGGTCAAGCCAAAATTCACATTTAGACAGTTTAGCATAAAGTTTTGTTCTCTTAAGGTTCGTAGGGCAAGTCTCAAATGATGTTCATGTTCTTCTCTAGTCTTAGAATAAATCAGAATGTCATCAATGAATACAACAATAAAGTCATCAAGGTACGGTTTAAAGATCCTGTTCATGAGGTCCATAAATGCAGCAGGTGCATTGGTAACTCCGAAAGGCATAACTAAAAATTCATAATGTCCATACCTCGTTCGAAAAGCAGTTTTATCAATGTCTTCTGGTTTAACTTTCAGTTGGTGATATCCAGATCTGAGATCAATCTTAGAAAACACTTGAGCACCCTGTAACTGATCAAATAAGTCATCAATAGAGGCAATGGGTATTTATTTTTCACAGTTACCTTGTTCAGTTCGCGGTAATCAATACACAGTCTCAGTGAGCCATCTTTCTTTTTCACAAACAAGACGGGTGCGCCCCACGGTGAAGTACTAGGCCTGATAAACTTCTTGTCTAACAGTTCTTGCAGTTGCACTTTCAATTCTTTCAATTCAGTTGGAGCCATTCGGTAAGGAGCTTTCGATACAGGCTGTGTTCCCGGAATCACATCAACGGTGAACTCAATCTTCCTGTCAATTAAATCCCCTGGCAGATTATCTGGGAAAACATCTGGGAATTCTCTGACTATGGGAACACTGTTCACGTTAGCATTATTATCAGTAGACACAGTCAATACAGAACACAGATACCCTTTACACCCATTTCTAATCAATCTAACGGCTTTCACAGAAGAAATCAAATACGGATGAGGTACTACTCCAATTCCATTAAACACAAATTCGGGTAAACCAGGTGGACGGAAAACAACTTGCTTTGTCACACAGTCAATGGTAGCATGATATTTTTGTAACCAATCCATCCCCAATATTACATCAAAATGATCAATGTTCAATGGCAGTAAATCAATAAACAGATGCATATCTCCAACAATGATTTCACATGCAGGGTACATATAAGCACATGTCATGGATCTCCCAACAGGTGATGATACAGCTAACAGATAGTTCATGGGTTCTAAGGGTCTATTCAATTTCCGTGAAAAAAGCATGCGATACGTATGAGTGTGTAGACCCCGAATCAATCAGTACATATGCATTTTGAGTACAAATAGAGAGGATATCTGACACAACGGTCTCAGTATTTTACACGTCTCCCGGTACTAGGGCGAACACTCGGCCCTGCCTCATAGGCTCTTTCCCGGTAGCTTTGGGGTTCGGTTTTGGTGCTACAGTTGATGCTGCGGCACTGCCTGCAGCTTTACTATTGCCCGGAGCAGTGGAAGGGCAATCTTTAACCATGTGGCCCACCTTGCCACACCTGTAACAAGCACCAGAAATTTTATAACAAACTCCCTTATGGTTCTTACCACATTCGGAACAGGGCGGGATGGAACGGTTCCCTTGACTAGAAGTAGTCGTTGACCCTGTATTTTGCTTTTTGTTCAGCGGGTTGTTCTTGCCTTTCTTGAACTTAAAACCCTGCCTTTTACTACGCCATTCAGATGCCGGCGTTTCAGATTGTTTCACAGCTTCGATGTTCGCTTCAGCCATCAAGGCTCAGTCAAGAACATTCACATAAGTCGGTAATTTCAGAACACTTATTCTGTCCAGTATTGCAACATTCAGGCCGCCTTCAAACCTTCTGGCCTTCTTGTAATCAGTGTCCACCATATGTGGTGCATATCTAGCAAGCCCGGTGAACTTTGTTTCGTATTCAGCGACGGACATCGTGCCCTGTCTCAGTTGTTCAAATTCAGTCACCTTCCTATCCCTGACACACTGAGGGAAGTACTTTTCAAAAAGGCTACTTTGAATTAAGCCCAAGTCATAGCAATGTTGTCATCACGGGTAAGCATCCACCACCTTCTAGCCTCTTCTTGCAAAGTGAAGGTGGCCAACAGTACCTTATGTGCCTTCGAGCACGGAAACACTTCAAACAGTTTTTCAGCCTCCAAAACCCATGCTTCAGCTTTTAACGATTCAAGGCCTCCCTGAAAGGATGGCGGTTTCAGTTTGCTGAACTTCTGGGTAAGAGCAATTATGTCCCCATCATTAGCATTAACATTTTGTTCCGGCTGTACCGGAGGAGGAGGTGGGGGCTGTTGTTCTGTTGTTGATCCAATCTTTCAGTTATCAATTCCATCATTCGTTCCAGTCTTGCCATTCTTGCCTCAGAGGATGAGGATTCAGATTCATTTGCAGTTCTTGTATTATCCATTTCACTATAAGCAGTGATAGCAATTATAAACATAAACAGTTGCATACTTAAACAGTTTAACACATTAGCATGTACTCAGTCATGTCATAATCACACACTTTTCATGCTCATGAAATGCCCTAATCACCTTTCTAGGACATCCTAAAGCTCATTTGGACACGTGTGTGCGGTATAACTCGTGGTTAAGTATCGCTCTGATACCACTCTGTCACGACCCAAACCCGCCCCTATGGGTTTAGCACCGTAACCGGCCAGTAATCCGAGATTACCGAAGGCCTGCTTAACAGTAATACAGTAAAACAGAGTACAGGGGCATGGCGGAAGCCAATACAGTAATAAAACAATGTCCAATGAGCTGTGACAGTCTGTATGCAAAAAAAGACTTTTCATACATTTGTACAGGCAGTGACAAAACAGTATGTACATTATATACAGCCATTCAGAGCAGGGACTAAAACCCTATTAACACAGTACAGTACAGTCTATACAGTATTACAAAACGGTGCAGAGACAGACGGGGAAATAAAACACCCCTAAGCCATAGCTTGGCAGGCTCGGAACCTCGCAGTGAGGCACAGTGTTTGGCTTGACAAAACTGGAGTTTACCCCGACGCTTCTAGCATTGGTCCGGTGCCTGCACACCTACATATATTTATGAGCAGTGAGCTAAAGCCCAGTGAATAACACAATGCGTAAAGGGGTTTAGAATGAATGTCCTTACAGTAGTGAAAACAGTTCATTTCAATCAGTATATCAGTTGTTCAGTACAGTAAACAGTCATATGTGGTACATCCATTAGCATAACAGTAAACAGTAGGTCTTAAAAGACCGAACAGTAAGTGATGGCCATCAATCAGTAAACAGTAGTGGTTCCAACGAGGGAACCGATAGAGATCTCTGTAACAGTAACAGTCAGTAACAGTAGTTGCTAAGGATACCACAATACAGTTCATGATATAGGACATACATTCATTCAGTTAACAGTGACAGTTCAGAAAACAGTACAGTTCAGTATTCAAAAGATAATCATTTTGAACATATCTTTACACAATTGTTACTCACAGAGTTCTGGGCTACAGTAGGCTAGAGCGTCTCCTCGAAATGCCAACCCTAAACAGTATAGAACGAACACACACTAAGCTACACAGTTGGGAAGGATATTAATAATTTAATCCCTAAATGCCTCGGTGTGTTTTACATCTATATCCTCATTAAGATGTCTTAAACTAGGCCTAAGAATGCCTAGGATGGGATGAGGATGCAAAGATGTATTCAGTAAACATTTTCAGAATTTTCAGAAAAACAGAGTCCCGCTCGAGCGCAGGTTTCCCCGCTCGAGCGGTCATGCAATAAAGGTCCCCGCTCGAGCGTAAACTTTCCCGCTCGAGCGGACCAAAAAGTACTGGATGCTCAAAAATCACGCTCGATTGGGTGCTCAATAGCCGCTCGAGCGCAAGACACAAGGTCCCGTTCGAGCGCCAAATACCCCGCTTGAGCGGACTGTAATGTAGTGCAAAGTACTGGATGCCCGAATTCCCCGTTCGAGCGCTACTATCCTCGCTCGAGCGGGAGTGCAAAATCTGGAAAACCCAGATTGCACCTTCAAGCCAAAAATCAAGTTTAAATCATAAATGTTAAATTCGATCCTCTTGGGCCAAATTTCTGCAAAACACAAGTAAACTCATAAAATAACATGTTACAAAGGTCAATTTGAGGAATCAAGGCCCAAGGGTTTTTCAATTAAACTCATTTTCAAACCCATTTTTCATGAACAAGTTACAAACATGACATGCA
The DNA here is from genome assembly GCA_030407325.1 of Camellia japonica. Classification (NCBI taxonomy): domain Eukaryota; kingdom Viridiplantae; phylum Streptophyta; class Magnoliopsida; order Ericales; family Theaceae; genus Camellia; species Camellia japonica. The sequence continues at coordinate 139,407,973 of JAPPVO010000016.1, read as the reverse complement.
TTTATTTTAACCATTTCAAGACTCCAAAACATGCTCTAATGAGCTCAAATCTTTGCAAAACAAGATGAAGTCATGGTCTTAAACATAAATATGAGCATGCATGTAACATTTTGCCATGAAAACAACTTAAAACTCAACAATACATACATGCATGCATGGAATGAGCTCCAATTCAACAACATTAGACCAAATCTTGACTTAGCTCACCAATTGACATGAACAATGCAAGAACAATCTTAAATGCAACATTGAGAGGTTCAATTACCTTACCTAGGTCTTGTAATTCAAGTGTAGAAGCTTAAATATGAAATCTATTCTTCAATTCTCTCAATTTCCAAGCAAGACCAAGCAAAATGAGATGAAGACACTCTCACTCTCTATTCTCCCTTTCTCTAGTCGGTGGTGTGCTTAAAATGAGCTGAGCAAAAGTGTTTTGATCTAATGTAATAAGGCTCAAGAGTGCATAGATAATGGCCACTAAGTGGTCTAATTGCAAATAAGCCAAACTTTGCATTTTATCAATATTTAATCTAATTTAATCATACTTAATCGATTTTCGGATAATTACACCATAAATTCACGTAAATTATGATGATCCTAAAACATCAACCAATTTCTGATTCGGCTGCCGATAAGGCCTTCAATTTACAGTTTAAACATATAAACATGAACAGATATTCACACAGTCAAACAGATAGGATACAATTCAAACATATATATATTCAATCGATTCAGTTCAGATTTCAGTCAGTCAGTTCAGTAACTCAATCAGTTCAATTATCAATGATAATCAGTCCCAGTTTAGCAGTAATCAACAGTTTATCGGTAAATAGGGGTGAGGGTCATTACAAAAAGAACACTGACGATCATTGCATCAATAGACATCATTGCCTCAGTGAAGAACATTGCATCGATGATCCATCATTGAAATTCCTATCAACCTCAATGAAAAGAGGAATCAACTTGACGATGTCCAAAAAATATTGTCGAAAAACTCATCGAATATGTCTACCATTGCAGAAAACTCATCGAGAATTCCTCTCAGGTAAAACCTTAATGAAACATACAATTTGTTGTTGAAGATACAAAAATCAAACTATTTGGCACACTAGTACCGACTATTTGCATTACTGTTTGGAACCCATATATTGAACTAAATGTTTGTGTTTAGTACTGTGTTACTGAACATAATTTTGACAGTCGGCAAACTAGTACCGAACAGTTCGAACAAAACAACAACAATGGAAAACAACCGAGAATATTAATGCAATACAGATAAACTTACCAATGGAATGCCAGCCTCATCAGAATTGTTTTCATTATCCTCTATTGTTCTACAAGGTAAAATAATTGATGAAGAGTAAAATGTTGGACTTGAAAAGAGCTTTTTGGTTCAAGGTTACTGGTTTATGAGGGTTTTATGATGGTAATGAAGATGATACATTCAGAGTTTAAGATGGTTATGAAGAGTAATAGATTTAGAGTTTATGTTAGTTGGTTATGAAGAGTAATAGGTCTAGGAATTAAAAAGATGGAATATGTATAATTGGAGGTGGAGATGTAAAAATGTGGAATACGTATAATTGGAGGTGGAGGTGAATGTGAAGGTGGGGGTGGGGGTGAGTGTACAATATTGTAAAGTGCTAGATCTTATTTGTAGGTGAGTGTTCCATTAAATGATGTCTTTTAATGCAATTTTACTTCAGAATATAATTGTAATAAAAAAAATTAGAAATTGGGAGTTCTAAAGAATTTAGACAAGTGCTAATAACATCCCTCCCAAGTAAAAAATAAGTAGGCGAAGGGAAATTTATGAATAAATGCCCATTGTTAGTAATGTAAATATATAAAAAAAAGAAGAAGGTGATATTGTCATATCTTTCAAGCAAAAATGTATGTTTATTTTTATTTCTTTTATTGTCTACTCATCATTTGCATTAATTTTAGTCACTTTGATCTTTACTAAAAGAAAAATTAATGCAATTATATTAACACTGTGAGGTTTATTATTATTTTTTATTTATGATAAGTGTAATTTCCCTATTTATTAATATCTATTTACTCATAATTTTAGGGCTTTGAAAAAAAAAATAAAAAATAAAAAAATAAGGTGTATTTTAAAAGCTAAAGGCTTGAACGCAGCAAACTAGGGAACCTAGCGGTGCAAGCGAATCATCTGTTTTGAGTTCTTTCTCCGCTGGTTTCTTTCTTCGCAACTCGATTAAACAATGCGTCCTTCGAACCCCGATTTCGAAACCCAAGTTTCTGAAGAAGAGAAATCCACTAATAGCAACAAACGTTCGACTTTCTTCGATGTCTACGGCCCACAAGTACTCTTTCTCTCACTCTCATGCGATTTATACTTTTCTACTGTTACAATGGTTCTTCGACGAGTTTAAAATCGATTTTTCTTTCCCCCCACCTTAAAATTAGTGAAGTTAGGTTGATAAGTGTGAAAAAAGCTAACTGGATGGAATTAATTAGCTTCTTTTTTTTTTTTGACTCGATATTTAATTATCTCTGTTGCTAATTATGTGTTTATGTTAGAAATAATGCTCTGTTTGGTTGCTTGGAAACTGGAAGAAAAAGCAATGATACAAAGAGTAAATACAGTGATTAATTGTCCTATCATTCATCTTAGACCAGATTTTTATTTATTTATTTATTTTGGACCATAAAGGAGAGAAGGAAAACTTTATTTTCATTAATTTGTTTACAGTTTTCTGAGCAATTAAATAGAGCCTAAAGTGAATTTCTTATTTTTCCTTCATTTTTTTATTTTTTATTTTATTTTTATTCTTCTTAAGTTAGTGTTGGTTGTAAGGAAATAATTATACAGATTTTGTATACCCATTGAAATATCTTATTTGAAAATGTTGGCCACAAAACATAAAAGAGCCTGCTTGGTAAGATCCTTAATTTCTGAAGTGGAGTTGATTGTTGAATTGGTGCTCATTCAGCCTCGCGTGAGGTTTCTCAGGTGCCCTTTGGAGTTTTCTTAATTTATTTACCATTGGGAGGAGCTAAGTATACTTGGTGTAATAATTAAGATAATCCATCCCTTTTCGCATTGATTGATTCTCCATCTCGTTGAGTTGGGAATACTATTTGTCAAATGTGGTGTAGGTTACTCTTCCTAGATGTATTGCTGGTTAAATAAAACACACTCCATTTAGATTTGAGAACATGTTGCTTAAAGAAGTGAACTTCCTTGATTAAGTGGGCGAGTGGTGGTGGAGCTATAGGGTAAAGAGAACTCCAAGCTTTGTTATAGCCAGGAAGAAGAAACTTCTAAAAGAAGACTTGAGAAGATGGATCCAGGAAGAGTTGGGCAGCCTTGCTTATCAGAAGACTAAAGTATTAGGGGTCATCTCTTGCCTTGATGATGTGAAGGATGAACAGAGGATTTTGTCATTGAAGGAACCTATGTTGTTGAGATAGAAGGCCATGGCTAAATTAGGGAGAATTGCTTTGATGGAGGATATCAGGTGGCGACAGAGCAAGGTCCCTATGGCCTATGAAGCACGGACACAGATACATACATGGACATGGGACACAATGGCCTTGTTTGGTTTGGTTTTGAGAAATAAATTTTGGAATTTTTTTTAAAAATTTTTTTGTTTGGTTTGTTGATTTTGAATTTTTTTTTCCAAAATCACTTTCTATCTCCTACACATCAATCAGTCACTTTTTCTTTCTCTTCTCTCATTCTTAATCACTTTTTCTCTCACACACATCTACTCAATTACAACAAAATATCAAATCATTCCAAACTCTCATATTCCAAAACTATTTCCAAATTATATAACCAAACAAACCAAAAAATTTCTAAACTCTTTCTCCAATTTTTTTTTTTTGAAAATTTATCTCCCAAAACTAAACTAAACAAGGCCAATGATTTCAAAAAAATCAGGACATGGATGCAATGGGTATACGATTTATTTATTTATATTTTATGTGCTTTTTTTTTTTTTGCTATGTATATAATTATTACATTTATAACCAAAATTAATGAAAACTAATACTAATTTAGTTTAGAAAACTCTTTCAATTTAAATTAGTCAAAGACTAGATATGTATTGCTTTAGGGCTCTAGAGATCGTTAGAAGTCAACACTTCACAACTCTGGTTAGAATTGTGTTTGCATTGTTGAGACTGTGGTGGAGTTCTTGCTAGTCTGTTATGAGGTGACAGGATTCAAATTTGCAAGGAAAAGGATGGTTTGGAGAGTTAATGGGGGGAAGATTCTCTATCAAATAATTTCATAATCTTCTTCAACGAGATTCTCAAGCCAGTTTTCGTTAGAGAAGCATTTGGATGTTAGGGTTCCCATAAAAGTTTCCTATATAGATATATTCTTTTGTGTTATGGATTGTTGCTTTGGATGCCATCTTGACCATTAGCAATTTGGGAAAGAGGGGGAAGATGCTTCCAAATTGGTGTCAGAGGAGTCAAAGGCTGAGGAATCAGTTAATCATCTTCTTTTGTATTTTGAGGTGGCAGGGGAGCTTTGAAGTTTGCTTTTCTCATTTTGTTTTTTGAGTGAATTGGGTGATGACAGGTATGCTAGTTCATTTTTATGAGAGTTGGGTTGGGGTTGCTCAAAAAAGATTTAGAAGGCTTGGAAGGTGGCTCCATTATGTGTTATATGGACTATTTGGAGGGATAAGAAAAGAAAGTTTTGAAGAAGCTGATTTGGGGATGCATAGACTCAAGTTGACTCTTTTATGTAGCTTTTATTTTTGGCTTGAAGGATTTTGTTTTTTTTGTTTTTTTGTTTTTTTTCTCAATCATTATTTGCTTTTATTGACTTTTTTTAGGAAATCTCTCTTTTGTAGATGTTTGATAGCTAAATTTTGATCATTTTTGTATGCTCCCAGTGCATATAGCTTGAGCCCCTTTTTAGTGAAATCTTTACCTTTTCAAAAAAAGCCAATCAACTGGTGCCTTAGTTTGGCAATAGATGCATGCTTTTATAATATTGACTAATTAATGGCAAATGAATAGGGTAAACTATCAATAGATCTAATAGTTGGACTTAATTCCCATGAAGTCCTATTAAAATTAAGTCCTAGTAAAATTGTCGCTAAAAATAATTTTTTGTGACGATTTTTAGTACATGTTGCTAAAAATTGACAATTAGTGACTTTTTTTTTGTCACGGTTTTTATAAATTGTCACTAAAGCTTACAATTAGTGACTTTTTCCTGTGACGAATTTTTCAAACTGTCACTGAAAGTTGAAAATTAGTGATGGTTTTTTGTGACGTTTTTTTAAAATTGTTGCTAAAACTTATAAATAGTGGCATTTTTTGTGACAAAATTTAAAATTGTTGTTGAAAATTAACAATTTGGGACTTTTTTAATAGTGTATGTCATGCAGGGGAAAGCAGATGTTACTTTTAAGACACCTGAACCTGGCTCAACTTTGAATTTGCAAGTAAGTTCTGCAACTTTCCAAATATCTGAAAATTTCAGTTGCTGTGAGAATTAGAATTTCTGATGCAATTGCATGATGGAGCAGGATGTTCAAGGACTTGTCACATGGGTGCTAGCTGAAGGATTCATGCCTTCATGGGTTTTTATCAAAGTAATGAGCACAGTTTTCTTTTACCTCATGTTATTTGTTGTTGTGAATAGCATATATTTGGGTTTCTTGTCATGAACAATGTAGTAACCATTGTGTGGTTACTTGAGGCATATCCACTTTGGAAGCCCAAAACTAAGTCTATTGGCTCCACATCAGTCAAAAAGAGAGCATCCATGGTAGTGAGTTCTTTTTGTTTTGTTTTGTTTTTTTTTTTGGGGGGGGGGGGTCTTAAGCCTCGTTTGGGAAGCGACTGGTTTAGTCAAAAAGTTACTAAAAAAACCAAAAAGCTAACAATCCATACCAAAAAGTCAAAGATTCCATTTTCTCTCTATTTTTTACACATTTTTTCGTAAAAAGCCAAAAAATCATCCCAAACATACTGGGCTTGTTTGATTTGTTTTTGGGAGAGTTGTTTTTGAAAAAAATTTTGGGGAGAGAGTTTAGAAATTTTTTTGGTTTGTTTGGTTGTATATTTTGGGAGAGTTGTTTTTTTGGGAGTTTGGGATGATTTGATATTTTGGGAGAATTTGAGTAGATGTGTGTGAGAGAAAAAGTGATTGAGAAGGAGAGAGGAGAGAGAAAAAGTGATTGATTGATGTGTAAGAGAGAGAAAGTGATTTTGGAAATTTTTTTAAAAAAACTCAAACCAAACAATTTTTTAGAATTTTTTTCTAAAACTCATCTCTCAAATGCAAACCAAACATACCCACTAGTTTTTTTACATCACATTTTAGCCAAAAAGCTAAAAAGTTATTAAAAAAGCCTGTTCCCAAACGAGGCCTTAATATGTTGCCCAAACAGAGAATTCAAGCACAGAATATGGATTAACCCCAGGGGGTTGGCCTAGTGGCAAGGCCTGGGTCTTGGGGGTGTGCTCCCACCAAGGTTCATGGAATGAAAACCCTTTAGGTGCTAACAATTCCTTCGGGCCATCAGATTGGGAGAAAACCCTTGAATTAACCATGGTGCACTTGCGGGAAACTCTTTGCCGAGAGCCTGTGCACCCCTAGGGATTAGTCGGGCTTTGATCTGGACACCCTAGTGCCAATAAATAAAAAAAAGCACCGAATATGGATGTATTATGTGGCATTTACACTAAGTTTATATGCTGTTGGTATGTTTTTATTTATGTTTGGTGTGTTTTAGGAGTCGAGGGTATTTTGGTATTTTTCAGATTTGTAGGGCATGGATTGTATTTTGGGCCCATGGGTTGTAGTTTGATTGATGGATTACAATATGGGTCATTTGATTTTGTGTTCTCTCTTCCTCATCTTCTACTCCTTTTGCTTCTCTTCACACAAAATTATTCCTAATTTCCGCACCAAAACCGTTACATACCTAACTCAAATCAACCTTAACCCTACCTTGTGGCCTTTAATTCCACATCAAAATCCCCCCTTATAGACATTGTTTTGAGAATTCCAGCACACTGATTAAAGATCCAGTATGCTGCCTCTTTTAAATTGAAGCCAATTACACTTTCTATTTTTATGTTTCAAACCCCAAAATCCTCTATCCTTGCTTCAACCTTTTAAGATCTTAACCAGGGAATCTTCTTTGCCCTAAACTTCAAAACCCATCACAAGCAGCCTTAGCCTAAGTTTCCTCAAGGCTTCAAGTTGAGCTGCACCAACCTTAATAGATATATCTGCTGTCCAAAATTTCTGGCATGTTAGAGTTCGAACTACCTATTACCTTGTAATTCACACAATTTTATCCCTGACCTTTTAGAAAGCTAACAACCTTTGTTCTACTTCCTAAAACCGTAAAACTTTCATAGTCTTTTAGACTCTTTACTCAACAATAAATCAACCAAGGGCTTCCTAGTGCTGTCCTGCATCATTTTTGTAGAAAATTTAATGTATAGGAAAAAAGAGAGAGAATCAATTATATATGTATTGATGTATTATTGATTGATTTTGAATGTATACAATGACTCTCCTATATATAGGAGAGGAAGAGAAATATACTAACACACTCACCTACCACACTATACACTCACCTACCACACTAATACTCACCTAACACACTCACATCTACCTACCACACTAACAGCCCCCCTCAAACTCAAGGAGGATAGGTACTAACCAACTTGAGTTTGGAGAGAAAGTAACAAAACAGGAAAATAATCTGACAAATAAAATAAAAGTGGATAGGAGACACTGTATGTCGTGTCAGACCGTTGTAGAAGACTGTATGGTTATGGCAGACCGATGTAGAAGACAGTTTATGGTCATGTCGGACCGTTGTAGAAAACAGTTTACGGGGTCATGTCGGACCGATATAGAAAACAGTTTACGGGGTCATGTCGGACCGTTGTAGAAGACACTATATGGCTGTGTCGAACCGTTGTAGCAGAGAACCGAAATCAATGTCGGAACAGTTTACCGAGTCTTGTCGGACCCATATAGGAGCTAACCGGAATCAATGTCGGGACAGTTTACCGAGTCTTGTCAGACCCATATAAGAGCTAACCGGAATCAATGTTGGGACAGTTTACAGAGTCTTGTCGGACCCATATAGGAGCTAACCGGAATCAATGTCGGGACAGTTTACAGAGTCTTGTCGGACCCATATAGAAGCTAACCGGAATCAAAGTCGGGACAGTTTACCAAGTCTTGTCGGACCCTCAAAAGTCGTGCCCAATCTTATCAAAAGGCGTGCCATCAAAAGGTGTGCCCGACAGCCATCAAAAGGCGCGCCGATTTGTCGTCTGGCGTTGAGAGGCGCGTGAGGCGCAGGTCGGCCTTGGCTATTTAAACAAGACGGAGGCTGAGGCTGAGGCTGAGGCTGAGACAAAAAACCTGCTGAAAAAACTCCGAAAAACTCTTCGTTTTTGGAGAGTTGTATTGCTGAAAACACTCTGTTGCCCAGAAAATGGCCTCTTCTTCCCGCCCTCTCTCTCTGTTTCCGGATCTTAATGGTCCATCGAGCGCCTCTGGGCCAAGTACTCCTGCTCTGACTCAACCTAGTCTGCCCACACTATCAGTTGAGCAAGTGATGGCTACCCAAAATGATATCGAGGCCAATCACTACACGTTGAGGGCTTGCATGGAGACAGTGGCAGCGGTCACGAACCTGTCTCACCGTCTGCAAAACAAGGCTTGTGAGGTATACCAGGTCAACGCCCAACTCTCCCTACTCCAGTGCATGTACAGAGATGCACGGGCAGAGATTTGTGCTTTGAAGGCTGAAAACAAGGAGCTGAAAAGGCAAACCACCTCCATGGCGAGATTTGGGGCACCGACGTACCTCACCTTTGATGGCCGGCGGGGAGCAGACTCTGGTGGCGGAAATACTGTGGTCGTTCTTAGAGGGAGTACTGGAGACGGGCCTTCGAACGTGCTTGGCGGCGTGGGAAACACGGAGGCAGCACCGGCAAGGGACGCCCAAGACAAAGGCAAAAAGAAGAGAACAGCTGAAGAGGCGAAGAAGTGAGGCCGGTTGTTTGTGTTTTTTTTTTTTTTTTTGTAAAATGGTGATCGGGTTTGATCCCCGACATGAATAAAATGAGGTTGTTGTTCAAATGCGGATGGCATGAAGGTACAGGACTGAGCAGAAATAATAATGAAAAACAGATTAAAAATAAGGTGAAAGAAAAAAAAATAATAAAGAAAGAATATATATGAAATAAAAAATGAGAGAGTGGAGGAAAAAGGAGAGTGAGTCACGTGGGGGTCTGGGCCCACGGTTTTGGGAAACCTGCAATATGTTTTTTTTTTTTTTTTGAATGGAAAAGGAAAGATAAAATAAAATAAAGAAAAGGTAAAGTGGGAGTAATGGGAATTATGATGAGTTTGTGGAAAGAAGACAGCTTAGTGGAGATATATATATATAGAATAGATAGATGGCAGTATGGCAATTCGGTGGGTGGTGTGATTAAAGAGAAAAAAAAGTGAAAAAATAAAGTGATGAGGAATGGACCATAAGAGAAGGGGCGAATGCCAAGTTTTGCAAGGAGGGCAGCCTTAGAAGACCCCACTTCCCACTTTGTCACCCTTCTTGATAAGTTCCACAGGGGTAATAATTTCAACAGTACCCTTGTTAATTTTGGTTGGAATATTGAGCACCTGGAAGAAAGATGTCTGGGAAGGGTCTAGTCTAGTGTTTCCAGGAGGGACAACGACATCACAAGGAGCTACCAAACCAACACGAGCAGGAGCTCCAACCTTGTACTTGGCGACCTCTTCTTCATAGTGTTCTTACCCATCAAAACCACCGAATCGCCACGCAGACCTTTGCGAATGTTCTGCAACTGGTTTGATCCGACATTATCGGCCGCCACGATCAAGATCTGAGTGTACTCCTCGAGAAGTTGGCACAGTTTGTGATCGTAAGCGATCTTCTTATCAGCCTTGGATGTTTTGACTGCCATTGATGCTCGAATCTACTGAACTATTTATAAAAAATACAGTGCCTATATGAACAGAACAAAGGAAAACCCTAAGCAAAACCGAGGGCCAAGACAAGAAGCTGAGAGCTTTGTCAAGGTGGACAGCGAACGGAGCTGTTGCTTTAACCTCCCTCTACTACTGCTACCTTCGGATTGAGAGGTGTGAGCTCATAGCAGATTAGGGATAGGACTTTCTGTGATGGAAGTCATGCAGAAACAGTTGGAAGACGAGAGGTCCGGCGGGCTGGGTTGAGGTCCGGCGAGCGGCTAAGGCGAGGTTGCCGCCCGCCGATAAAGCGAAAATACTAGATTTTAAACCCGCTCTGATACCATGTAGAAAATTTAATGTATAGGAAAAAAGAGAGAGAATCAATTATGTATGTATTGATGTATTATTGATTGATTTTGAATGTATACAATGACTCTCCTATATATAGGAGAGGAAGAGAAATATACTAACACACTCACCTACCACACTATACACTCACCTACCACACTAATACTCACCTAACACACTCACATCTACCTACCACACTAACAATTTTATTTTGGTGGACCACCGAATATGGATGTATTATGGAATGATTGATGCTTTATACTAAGATTGAACACTATCTGTGTACAGGGTTAGCATTAGGGCTGTTCATGGGTCGGATCGGATCGGCTTTCCTATCAACCCACCAACCGATCTGACCATGGCGGGTTGAACATGTTCTCACCCACTATCGACCAATGTGGTGTTTGAACTCGACCGTTCTTAAGATTAGATTCTGTGGTCGGTTTCGGTTGAGTTGCATGGGTCACAGAAAATCATACACAGAAGAACAAGGAAGAATATAATAAATGGGGTTTCAATTGCCGAAGGAGAAGAAGCTATCACTAAAAATAAAAAACGAAAGGGGTTTTCAAGAAATGATCCCAGATGGAGGAAGAAATCATAGAAGAACAAAAAACAAAGAGACTGACCACAAATCAAAGGTTGTTCTACCACTTAAACAATTGTTCATTCATTTTGCAAGTGATTTCAGATTGGATGTTGTTCAACATCAACTCTCTAAGAATAACCCAGTCTAGGTTTTTGCCCTTCATCGTTGAGTCACCAGATAGGTGCCAAAAATTTAATAATCAAAGTGGGTATTTTTGGGGGAGATAGATCGAAGGAGGTTAGGATTTTGGGGGAGATGGGATGATAAGAGGAGCTAATGAGGGAGAATAGACACTGTGAGGGAGGAGATACAGAAGAGAGAAGAAAGAGAGATAACTGAATGCGTGTGAGAGAAGAGAGAGAAAGAATTGATGCATGAGAGAGAGAGAGAGAGAGAGATAAGTGAGAGAAAATGAGAATTGAATGCATTGAAAACAGAAGAAAGAGAGAGAGTGGGAATTGAATGCTTTAGAAGAGAGTCAGAAGACAACTATGAGATGTGGACTTCTTTGTCAAGTCATAATGGCTTGTAGATAAGTGTAATCTGGATTGCAAATAAAATAATGACACGTATATCGGTCGGATCGGGTTTGTCGGTTGTAATATTCATTGACCCGCTGCCCGTCCGAAAAATTGAGATTTTTTACTTACACTACTTGTAGCCGACAGTTCCTTCTCACAAAACCGTCTGTATGTTGATTTTTCGGATCGGATTGGTCAGTTTCATCGGGTGATTTGGGTTTTTGTACAACCCTAGTTTGCATGGCACACAAATTTGTGTAACATGTGTACCATTTGTTCTACCATAAATCGCCAAATGGGTAAGCATTAGATAGAAGTGATGCATCTGTTGCATTGCATTTTTTGACAAAATGCAATGCACACGTTGGAACTGGGTCTTTGATACTTGTCATCCTTTGATAGATTGTGGTGCTCAGCTTACTGATTTGTAAGATGCTTGTGTATTCTTGGAGATGCTGAAGTAGCTTTCTTTTGACATGCAGAACAAGCCCCTGATTCCAAAAGTGGTTATGCTTTTTGTCCCTGGCCTTGATGCAGCTTTGTACTTGTCAGAGTCTAAAATACTTAAAAGTTTTAAAGAATGCTGTGGTATCCCAAGGGCAGTTTTAGCTCTTAGGTTGGTAATCATGTTCCTTACTTTTGTAGTTTAAAAGCATTTTGTGTATTATACTGCAGTTATGTTTATTGCGCTTTGTTCTGTGCTAGCTGTGTATCAGATGGGATGCAGACTATAGATGCACTCCTTACCTGCAAGACAAAAAGAAAAAGGGATGGAGCTGATTCAGTTTTGAGGAGACCTGGCCAGACATCTGAACAAGGTCTGTCACCAATTTCATTTATTTTCACTCTTGTCAACAAAGGGTCCACTTTCATGCCCTCTCAGTTTAATGAGGAAATTAGGTAGCTTATGAGGTTCATTGGTTTCTTATTAGGGTGCTAGTTCTAATGTGTGAGTAGTAAAGCAAGAAGCACTTCCATAATAGTCCTAATGTGTTGTAACTTGTAGTTTTTGCTTGGATGTGGAAAGCAGGTATACATTGCTTTACACTACTCAATTTGGTATGTTTCCATGTAATTTTATGTCATCATTATCGTCATCATGCAGGAGCTATTAGTTCTGGTTTAGAGAATGCATCATTTACTGACCTTGTGAAAGAGATACCATTCCCTATTACGCACTACACACTTACAATGCAGGAACTAGAAGATAATGGGTATCATAACGTCCAACAAGGTGACAAGAATGTTAGATGTTGATTTCCCTTTTCATTTGGGCATGTGAATTGTACATTTTCTTTGTGTATGTTTATTTCGTTTCTCATTTTGTTGTTTACTCATTGAATAGTTCCTTAGGCTCATATCTACAAATTGCAGGTTTTCTTTCCACTCTTCCTGCTCCTTCAAGAACTCCTGCCCATGAAATCTTGGCTCTTGATTGTGAGATGGTAAGACTACAAATATCATTACTTCTATATAAGAGAAGGTTTCACTAGACAAAAATATAGTGCCCAAAATTTCTCGCATTTTTTCTATATTAAAACATATTTGCTACATAAATCTCATATAGGTGTTCTATAGTTGTAGGTATGAACTTTGCAAAGGCAAACATATAGGCAAGGGAGATATTGTATTTATATTGTACGATTAAATATCTTGTATTACAATATTTTCGGTGATCAGTAATAGTTGGAGTTTGTAAGAGTCAATAGTGTATTATAGTTATGGCTCTTAATCGATACAAAAAACATTAGAATGTTATATATATTTTAGGGCAAATAACACTAACGGTCCCTGTAGTTTTGGATTTGTGTCACTTTGGTCCCTGACCTTTCAATTGTGATACATTTGACTCTGAATTTTGAATCTCGTTCCAAATAAGAACAATCGAAAACATTGTTGCTCCATTTCAAGGGCAAAGTCATTAATTTGGTAAAATATAAACTAGTTTGACAAAAATGTCAACAAATTATTTTTAAATTTATAAAAATTATTTCTACTCACTAAAGATAAAATTATATAAAAATGATAAATCTTTTACATTTTTATTTTATTTTTATTTTTATTTTTTTACCAAATTATTTTTTAGTATGTGTTTGGATGATGATCATGTAATGCCTAGTTGTTTTTGTTGATATTTTTGGATGGTTAATAGATGGTTGTATTTGTTGTTAACAAATATTTTTGGATGACTATCATATAATGGATGGTTATCAGGCTTTTAATGCATAATTGATATGTTTAATATATGAAATATTTTTAGTTTTGGATTTTTTGATTTAATAAATTGGTTTAATAATGACATCAAAGTTGTTGCCATGTTTGACTTTTGAAAAAATAAAAACTAATTTAATAAAAATAAATAGCAAAAAAAATTTATTTAAAAAAATTATTTCTACTCTCCCAAAAGATAAAATTATATAAAAATGATGTGTTTTTAATTTTTTTTCACCAATTTAATTTTTAGTTTCTTAGAAAATTTTTTGAAAATAAATTTTGAAAACCAGCCAAAATAGAACTTTATAACTAAAAAAGTTCCAACATTGCTCATTTAAAAAAAGGCTATTATATTTCAAACAATATATAAGTTAACCAATGCAAAATAAGTTGTATGACGATTTTGTCTTTCAAATGGAGCAACAATGTTTTCAATTGTCCTTATTTGGAACGAGATTCAAAATTCAGAATCAAATGTATCACAATTGAAAGGTTAAGGACTAAAGTGATACAAATACCAAACTATAAGGACTGTAAGTGTAATTCGTCCTATATTTTATTGATGATTTGTTTATCGGGTATGAGCAAAGTTAGTTAATCCCATTGTAGACATTGGAGTTATGGTCTTTGCCATTTCTCTTGTTTGGGGTTGAGTGGGTGACCCTGTCTGGTGCAGTTTATTGGAGTTTCTTATAGCTTTATTTATTTATTTATTTTTGTTTTAGAAATTTGTGCCAAAGTGTTTGGTGTAGCTTTTGCTTATATCTTATGAGGCATAAATAACTTAAATAAGTTGAAAAAAGTTGATTATCTAGAAGGTGGTTGGGTGTTTTTAGCTTATGCTTTCTAATTTTAGCTTGAGAAAAGTTGCACCAAGTGGGCCTGGTGTTACCTTGGAGGGTGAGCTTCTTCGCTCTTGGAGAGGAGCGCTGGGAAGAGGAGGAATGCTTGCTATTTGGTTCCGTTAGCATTACTGGTGCTGGTGTGGGGTGAAAGGAATAGAAGAATTTCTTATGAGAAAGAATTAACCCATTTTTAAATTAAATAGTATATTTTTGTCTTTCTTTCATAGTTGGTTTTTGAGGATGGTCTCTATTCTTGAACCAAGTTTTGGATTTTGTAGAGGCCTTACATAAGCTTTTTGATGTAATGATGAGAGTTTTTCTTTTCATTCAGGTTGCACCACCCCGTTGGTTCTCCTTTAGGAAACCTCATATAGTCAGGTTACACAAGTATTTTTAGGTTGCTTGGTTCTCCTAATTTTGTTAGGAAGATGATTCACAATTTAGGAAACCCATAAACTTTAAACAACCAAAATAATCTAGACCTAATAAAACTCCATTAAGACCCAATAGCAATATTTAACTTCTAATATGATCTATAGCTCATATCCATCAATTCTCAGAATTACCAAAATCCCTTTTGACTCCTAAAAACCTAATAAACATCATTAAACATATCCAACAATCCTGATTTAAAAAAAAAAAAAAAAAAAAAAAATTCCAACACAAAAGTAAGATTAAAAACCCTAAAGCTTCATTAAACAGTGCCCTAAAAATTGCTGATTTGGCGCTTCTCTTCTTTCCATGCTATACATCGTGTTGCCATGTACTCCTTGTGAGTTATTTGTTGCGTCTACCTTACAATTTAAGTTCTCTTCTATGATAATCAGTGACTTTCAAGTTCAACTGGAACTTTCTGACCTAAATGAGACCCAGAATCGTCAGCATGAGTAACTTTGGCATCGTGTCATCCTTGTTTCCTTATTGACATTATTAGGCTTTTGGTGGAGCAATATGTCTACTGTGGATTGGATACGTGGTGGTTCTATTTTTGCTCCAATTGGACATACTTTAAAGTTGCTCTTCATTCAGAAAGTGGTAGCAGACATCCATTTGAAGTTCAGAGTCATTTGTGCGTGGTTACTATCTGTTCAATTGTGAAAAATTAGTTTCACGCCTGGATTTGGATGAAAATTTTTTCATGTATAATTATCCAAGAAAATATAGAGATCAAAATTTCAGAGATATATGATGTACAAAGATGTCAAACTCGAAAAGAAAAGAAGTCTAATTCACAAATGATTGTATAAAAGCCAATATATATCATCAAAATTGCATGAGATCTGATTCAGGAAAAACCAGAAAATGAAATTCAACAGAGATAATGTAATAACTAATCAGATCAAAGCGAATTTAAGAACATTTTAATTCGCAAGAGTTCCATATTTACTTTTATATACTTCTTATGGTATTAGACTTTATTGTTACTAGAAAAACATAAAAATCGAAAACTAGGTTGTTTATTTTGCTCACGGAAGGCCCTTCAATGCTTGCTCACAGATAGCTTCTTTATTCTTATTCCTCAATTCACAATCAATGTCAGGGAAGTCTAACTAACCCAAGGTTGAAGTGTTGAACCTGTGTTAGTTTACTTGCTAAGAAATCACTGCCCCTGTTTTGAATGGCTCTCCTCTTTTTCAGAACATGGTAATAGAGATGAGTGGTGCAGGATTGAATTGTCTGCTATGTAAATAGTTTGTCAATATACTATTGGACTATGATTTATCTAATTGTGATAAGTCATTCCTCATTATATCTTGGCCCACGTTTTTATGTTTATATATTTATTTGCTTTCTTTGTGTTGATAGTGTATCACAAGTGAGGGGTTTGAGCTCACAAGAGTGACCCTGGTTGATATTAAAGGACAGGTATGTCTACCTCATTTTCATTGGTTGTTTTACTTTTTTCCCTTTTTTGATTTTGGGTGGAAGGGGAAGCGGTAAGAGATTCTCCTGTTACACCTTGGTTCTTCCACGGTCCCACCATGTTGCAATGACTTATATAATTCATTAGTTACTTTATTATCACGACCTCCATCATCATCACCACCACAGCCACAAGCATCATCATTATCATTAACACGGTTATTGGTGTATTATCTTTCAAAAGGGGTTTGGCAATTTGAAGCTCATGTTGTGATTGTGATATGTCTAGATGTGTAAATGTGTGGCAATCTATTTGCTGCATAATTAGTATTTCTAGGCCTCTTTGGTTTATTACTAGTGTTTTCCTTGTAATTTTTGCTAATCCTACTTTTTTATTTCTCACAGGTAGTGTTAGATAAACTGGTCAAACCATCAAACATTATCATTGACTACAACACTAGGTATATTCATTTGTAACCTTTTTTAGATGGCCAGTAGATGATAATGTCTGTTTTTTTCTTTTGTTTTTCTGGATATCTGTTGTTTTTTAATCTAAACTTCATACAACTTGCTTTGCTTTTTCTATTGTCATAGTGGACCATTTAAATGTCATATTCCTTTCCAATGTCATACTGCCTCTCGAATTTGAAAAGATGTTTCTCCATTTATTATTTTAGTGTATACAAATGGTAGATGAGAAGTTATCTGATTATTATTTGTATGCTATTATATTTGCTCATTTTATTCAGTGAAACTCACAAAGATGTGATGCTGGAAAGTTCCAGGCATGCTTCTGGAGGCACTGATAGATAGTCAATTACACACAGGACGAATGCTATATGAACCTAAGTAAAAACCAATGACCACATTCTAGTAGGTTTAAAATGAGCTATAATTTACGCATTACAATGTTCTATGGAAAAAAAAAAAAAATGCATACTAAAGTAGTTGGAAATGGCAAAAATGATAGATTTAAGTATAGAGTAAAAGATTTATAAACATTAATTGGCATTGTGAGAGTGTACAAGAATAGTTTAAGACAGGAAACCACAATGCTATATGAAGGTTGCACATATAAATGCTAGGAAAGAAAGAAAGACAAGAAAAGGGAAGAAAGAAATGTCCCCTAGGGCACATGCTAGCGGCTTACGTCACTCTTTCAATAAAGGGACTCAAGTTTGAGTTTAATTCATGCCTATCAAAAAAAGAAAAATGAAAAAGAAAAGAAAAAAGCAACACACGGTTCAATGACTTCAATAAAGAAACACAGTTAATATAATAGAAACCTGAAGAGAACATACATGTGGTTAGAGTATAGTTTAGTGGAAAAAAGTGATTGAAAAACATTGTCTGTCACTTCAAAATTTGTGGGGAAAAAATTGAAAGCAAATCAACCGGGGAATAATCCAATATGCTAAGAAGAAAAAATATATTACATTTAGATCATGAAACCAAAAAGAAAATGGGATGAACAGAAAACAATACATGTAGGATAATGATATCGTCATTTTATGAAATTTATTGATTCATAAACCTGCTTATGAACTTTTGTATTGCAAGCTTTGTACTTTTTGCCTGGCTATATTTCTTTTTATTTGTAAAATTATGATGTCTCAATATGTATTAACTTAGAAAATATGAGGAAGAAGAACTCAAAAAATATGAGGAAGAGTTATATTCAAAACTTCTTATCTTGTGAAGAGAAAACTACACTCCTTATATAGGAGAGAACAAGAGCTACTATTTGTGCCACTAAGATCCACTATCACCACTAAGAGCCACTACCTATCTCCTTACATAATATATACATCCATTATAGCCACTATCTAGATCACTAACACAGTGTATATAGACATTATCATAACCCACTAACAGCCACTAACATATTATATACTGCCACTATATGTCCACTAACAGTAATAATCAGATTTCCAGCACTCCCCCTCAAGCTGGTTTGAAGATATCTTCCATAGCCAGCTTGCTAGTCAGCTTATCAAATTGCTTCTTGTGTAGTCCTTTGTTAGCACATCAGCTAATTGTTCACCTGTTGGAAGGTAGGTCATACAGATTATGCCAGCATTGATTTTCTCCTTGATGAAATGTTTATCCACTTCTATATGTTTTGTGCGATCATGTAGAACTGGATTATGAGCTATAGATATAGCTGCTTTGTTGTCACAATAGACCTTCATAGGTGTCGGGTGAGAAAGCTTTAATTCTTCAAGAATTCTTTTAATCCACATTACTTCACAGATTCCATGGGCAACAGCTCTGAACTCTGCTTCTGCACTACTTCTAGCTACCACATTCTGTTTTTTACTCCGCCATGTGACTAGGTTCCCACCTACAAAGGAGCAGTATCCGGATGTTGATCTCCTGTCTGTAACACTTCCTGCCCAGTCTGCATCTGTGTATACTTCAACTTGAAGATGTCCATGTTTCTTGAACAGTAAGCCTCTCCCTGGAGTTCCTTTCAAATATCTTAAGATCTTATAAACGGCCTCAAAGTGTTCTGCCCCTGGTGAGTGCATGAACTGACTTACCATGCTGACTGCAAAGGCAATATCAGGCCGCGTATGAGACAAGTAAATCAATTTCCCTACAAGTCGCTGATATTGTTCCCTCTCTTTGACTTCTTCAGCCTTAGCAGCTTGTAACTTCAAGTTAGGCTCGATCGGAGTCTCCACCATCTTACAACCAAGCATACCTGTTTCTCCAAGGAGATCAAGAACATATTTTCTCTGATTAACGAATATACCTTCCTTGGATCTTGCAAATTCCATTCCGAGGAAATACTTGAGGGCTTCCAGATCCTTAATGTGAAATTCTTTTGCGAGTTTCTTTTTGAGGGCTGCTAACTCTGCTTCATCATTACCAGTTAAAATGATGTCATCAACATAAACAATCAAAAGTGCAATTTTACTGTCTTTTGAATGTTTATAAAATATTGTGTGATCTGCTTGACTCTGCGAGAAGCCACAACTGATAACTACCTTCCCAAAGCGTTCAAACCACGCTCTTGGTGATTGTTTGAGTCCGTATAATGACTTGTTCAATCTGCATACTTTGTCGCTACTAAGTCTCTGCTCAAATCCCGGTGGTAGGCTCATGAACACCTCCTCTTCAAGATCACCATTGAGAAATGCATTTTTAATGTCAAGTTGATGTAGAGGCCAATCTGAATTTACTGCAAGAGATAACAGTATTCTGATGGAATTTATTTTAGCAACAGGAGCAAACGTCTCCTGATAGTCGATCCCATAAGTTTGAGTGAAGCCTTTAGCCACCAGTCTCGCCTTGTATCTCTCAACGCTTCCATCTGCGTTACATTTTATCGTAAACACCCATTTACACCCAACTGTTTTCTTGTCTTTGGGTAGATCAACTATCTCCCAAGTACCACTTCTCCTTAAAGCATTCATCTCCTCCATGACTGCTAATTTCCAATTTGGATCATCCAATGCTTCCTGTATATTCCTTGGAACAAACAAGTGTGAAATCCTAGATGTGAAAGCTCTATGGTTTTTAGACAGTTTTTGATAAGAGAGGTAATTTGCAATAGGATGTTTAATGCAATTTCGGACACCTTTCCTAATTGCTATAGGAACATCAAGGTCGGAAATAGAAGGAATAGGATTACCTGAAATTTCGATGCCAGAACTTGGGTGGACATTCGGGTCATTAGGATGACATTCGGGTCATTATTCCTCAGATGAAATCGCTTCCTAGTATAAACCTGAAGCTCAGAATTTAGATTATTTGGTAGTACTTCTCCCCCTAAACAAGAATCTTCTTGACTAGGCACCATAGAACTTGGTTCTCCTAAGTGATCATTATCAGACAGATGTGATTTTTGTGTAGGATAAATGACATTGGAGAGCGGGATAGAAATATCCCAAAAATTGTCTTCTACTCCACTTGTCTCCCCCTGAAGAGAAGTGTTGGGGAAATAAGATTTTGTTTCCACAAATGACACATCCATACTCACATGAAATTTCTTGGTTTGAGGATCGAAACACTTATACCCCTTTTTGTTTGAGGAATAACCCAAAAAAACACATTTTATAGCACGGGGGTCAAGTTTTGAACGAAATTGACTGGGAACATGAACATAGGCAGTACATCCAAAAACTTTGGGGGGTAAATCAGAAAACAACCTCGTGTCAGGAAAAAAAGTTTTGAGACAATCAAAAGGTGTTTTGTATGTTAACACCTTTGTAGGCATCCTGTTTATCAAATAAGAGGCTGTTAAAATTGCTTCACCCCATAAATATTTAGGAACATGCATGTAAAACATTATAGCACGTGCTACTTCAAGTAAATGTTTATTTTTGTTCTGCAATGCCATTTTGTTGAGGGGTATCCCGACATGTAGATTGATGAAAAATCCCCTTTTTTGCCAAAAACTCACCCAACTGCTCATTGAAATATTCTGTTCCATTATCAGAATGTAAAATACCAATTTTGGTTTGAAATTGGTTTTCAATCATATTGTAAAAATTTGTGAATAAATTTTTCACGTCAGATTTTTTATTCATCAAATAAATCCAACATAAGCGGGTATGGTCATCAATAAATGTAACAAACCATCTTTTACCAGAAAGAGTAGTGATTTTAGAAGGGCCCCAAACATCACTATGAATCAAATAAAAAGGTTTGGAAGCCTGGTAAGGTTTTGGCAAATAAGTAGAGCGATGAAATTTTGCAAAAATGCAACTTTCACAATGAAAAGAAGAACAATCAATCCCTTTAAATAATTCTGGAAATAAATGTTTCAGATAAAGAAAACTAGGATGTCCTAGCCTATAGTGCCATAGCATTATTTTTTCTCGAACAGAGATTGAACTAGTACTATTAAAGCTTTGAGCTTTTTTATTACTAACAGGTACTTCATCAAAGTAGTAAAGACCTTCAAGCATCCTAGCACGCCCAATCATCATCCCCGAGTTTCTGGTCCTGAAATTCACAATGGGATTCAAAAAATGTAACACGACAATTAGAATCCTTAGATAGTTTACTGACAGACAAAAGGTTACAGGCTAAGTTGGGGACGTGAAGAACAGCATTGAGATTAATTTTCTCAGTTAGTTTAATAAATCCTTTTCCTGCAATAGGTGAAAAACTACCATCGGCTATTCTGATTTTGTCATGACCAGAACAAGGGAAATAGGTACTAAATAAATAGGAAAAACTAGTCATGTGATCGGAGGCACCGGAATCTATGATCCACGGAGAGAAGTTTAGGCAAGAGAAGGCTTTAGGATTTCTACCTGTTTGTGCCAAAAAAACACTAGGAGTACCGGATGAGGAGTTGGATTTTATCAGCTTTAAGAGTTGATCAATCTGCTTTTTGTTGAAGGGACCTGAATCGGCTTCATTAGCAGTAGGAAAGTCACGATTCTTCTCTCCTTGTTTGCTGCTTTTCCAGTTGACAGGTTTGCCATGGATCTTCCAACACGTTTCGCGTGTATGGCGAGGCTTGTTGCAAAAATCACACCAGACCCGTGGCTTATCATCAAACCTGCGCTGGTAATTTGCAGCCTTGTTGGCCGCAGCATCGCTAATTAAGCAGAAATTTCAATTGACTCACCAGTACCTTTTTTCTTAAGCATGACGCTCCTTCGGCTCTCTTCCCTTCTGACTTCGGCAAATACTTCGCCAATGGATGGGAGAGGAGGTCCGCCAATAATTCTTCCTCGCACTTCATCGAACTCAATGTTGAGGCCGGCAAGAAACTTGTAAATACGGCTGTCTTCCATAGTTTTCTTGTGGTGGTTGCAGTCGTCAACCGATTTCCATTCGTATGTGTTGAAGATGTCAAGATCCTGCCACAACCTTTTCAACGAATTGAAATATTTGGTGACGGAATCATCTCCTTGACGAATCTCTCCCAACTTCAAAGTCAATTCGAAAACTTGAGATTGATTTCCTAGGTCAGAATACATCTGACTAACATTATCCCACAACTCTTGTGCAGTAGTATAGCACATGTAATTAGAGCTTATATCCTCCTCCATGGAATTGACCAACCATGTCATAACCATGGAGTTTTCAGCATCCCAACTGTCGAACAGCGGATCATTAACAACAGGAGCCTTCTTGTCACCAGTGATGTAACCGATCTTTCCTTGCCCACGGATATACATCCGGACAGATTGTGACCAGCGGAGAAAATTATCACCATTTAGGCGGATGGTGGTGATTTGGATAGAGTGAGAGTTGGACGTTTTCACCGGAATGGCAGTGGTAAGGGTTGAAGTGGTTTCGGACGTGACTTCCGACATGGCTATGACGGTTTTAGGGCTGCTGTGTTTTTGTTGCTCTGATACCAACTTAGAAAATATGAGGAAGAAGAACTCAAAAAATATGAGGAAGAGTTATATTCAAAACTCCTTATCTTGTGAAGAGAAAACTACACTCCTTATATAGGAGAGAACAAGAGCTACTATTTGTGCCACTAAGATCCACTATCACCACTAAGAGATCCACTATCACCACTAAGAGCCACTATCTATCTCCTTACATAATATATACATCCATTATAGCCACTATCTAGATCACTAACATAGTGTATATAGACATTATTATAACCCACTAACAGCCACTAACATATTATATACTGTCACTATATGTCCACTAACAGTAATAATCAGATTTCCAGCATATTACCGTGCTGTGAACCCGCTTATTCAAATGCTTTGTATGGTGGAACTTAGTAATTCAATTTTCATTGCCATTAAGCATACTGTTGGGTTATGCAGGTACAGTGGAATCACATGTGAAATGTTGAATGGGGTGACAACGAGTCTTAAAGATATTCAGGTTTGTCGATGGGTCCTTCTTCCTTTTCTTTATGCTAACTTGAGTTACCATGTGTGCCTGCAAATTAAGTACAGAGACATGATGTAGACGTGCTGGTAAGATGAATCTAAAAAAGAAGGATATAAATACAGTGGGAAATATATGTCTGTTCATATATTCATTTGCACCATATAAACGACTGTTATGAATTTATTAAATTTTCTAGTTTTCTGTTGATGAACTCCATGTGAGAAAGTAGAATTTGTGTTGATTTGATGCATTGTCTGAACTAGGTGCTACATGGTTACTCTCATCATGTCTCAATTCTTACAAAATTGTTCAAGTATACAGAAGTTTTATTATGTGTTTCTCTTATTATTATGGTTAAGTTTCGCAGCAGAAAGGCCTCATCACAATTTCTTAGTCTTGTTGCTTTCATGTCCAAACATATCTAAAAGGTATTGGTCACATGTTAAAAATTAAAGAAAAATGTGTAGTTACGGATATTTGTAGGAAGTACTAGAAATGTATCCACACTTATCTGAGCATATTGGTATCTAGTAAGGGTACTACTCTATAGAAGTATTTGTGCTATCTAGATGTCTGCCGATCAATTTTTTGTTTTAAATGCTGTTTCTTAATTTATTATGTTTGCTTCCCATTTTCAGGAAGAATTTCTGCAGTTGGTCTACAAAGAGACCATTCTAGTTGGACATTCCTTGGAGAATGATTTGTTGGCATTAAAGATATCTCATGATCTGGTGATTGACACGGCAGTGTTATACAGGCACCGTCGTGGCGGAACCTACAAAATTGCGCTTCGTGTGCTCACCAGAAGATTCCTTTCTAGGGAGATACAGGAGTCAGGAAATGGGCATGATAGTATTGAAGATGCAAAAGCTGCCATGGATCTGGCACTGCTAAAGATTAGAAATGGTAAGTGGTCTATCTTTTTGTGCATTTATATTGGCATTTGCAATTGAAACATTGATTGATATGAGGTCTTAACTTGAGATTTCATTATATGTCAACCAGGGCCATTTAACCTTAAGGCTCAGTTTGATTAGATAGAAAATTCAGGAAAGTGAAAGAAAAAGATTTTTTTTAAAATTTTTTACGTGTTTGTTTAGATAGAGAGTCCTAGAAAGTAATGGAAACCAAAGTTTCTTGTACAACTCAAATTAGCTTGTTAGTTAGGCTAATAATTTCTTGAAAAATATAGAGGGAAATTTATTTTTTCCCACAAATCTTGACAGGGTTTGTTTTGTTTTCCTTTTTGCCCATGTTTCTCTCCACAACTCTCTGTTATGTAGTGATTATATTTTTTTTTCCCCTCATTTTCTTATAAAATTTTTCATCTATTCAAATGCATGCAAGGAAATAAATTTTCATTTCTTTTTCCTTTCTTTCACTTTACTTTCTGCCATTTCCATTTTCTATTATCCATTTCTTTCTAAACAGAGGAGCCTAGTGGAAAAATTATACCAACATGTGCAAGCACGGCTTTATATCAGCTCTTAATTTGTATGTGCATTATAAATCAAGCATGATTTTATATAAGTTGATCAATGCAGTTTTTGTTTTTGTTTTTGTTTTTGTTTTTTTTTTTTTTAAATTTAAATTTTTTGTACTAGATCATTTGTGCATGCATCTTAAGAAAGGGTGTTTAAATTGATCAATCATCACAATTGTCATCTAGTTGCTGTCTGACTATTTTCAATTATTGACAAATTAATTGTTCCTGATATGTACAGATGCTGTGACTATATATGGGCATGTAATGTCATCACTTTTATCATAACCATAAACAGCTTATATAAGACCATCTTACAAAAATAGTTCCTCTATTTCATGCTTTGCATATCTCTCTGCTTTAAATGTTATTCAATATGAGTTCCATGCTTCAAGTGACTTTTGCTCAAATTTCTTTTCTTTGTACATAAAGGTACTTGATCTGGACATTTGAAGTAGATAGAGTATGTAGGATGAAAGTTTTTCTCTCAAAGGAAATAGGGGACTAACAATTAGACAAAGTAGAGTAGAACAAGCAGTTGAAGGGCAAAAAATCTCAAAATTGAGGCCACATCTCCGCACAAGAAGTCTATGTAGGTCAGCTATTACCGTTTTTTTTTTTTTTTTGTATCTTCGTGTCTGTGTAAGGGAAAAGGTTATCCAGAGTTTACAAGCATGCAGAAGCAGAGTGCTCTCCAAAGGTTGGAATTTCCAATTGTACATTCATTCCTTTGATGAAAGTTGAATCTTCTTGTCACTTGTCAAATAAATAAATAAAAGACTGTTGAAGCTTCTTCTATTGATTATCCATGATGAAACCACTTCCTTTTGTCTTGTAAACTTTTTTTTTTTTTTGATCAACAACAAAAACTTTATTAATAAAACAAAAGAGAAAAGAGGATAAGGCATCCTCTTACAATAGGACAATGAGAAATACAAACACAAAAATATCCCGAAACAAGCCGAAACACTAACAAAAGAAACAAAAGACTACATAGCACACACTGACACCCAGTCTCTAGCTAACAAAAAAAGAGGAACTCCCTTAAATAAAGAGTTCCCTGACGCCCAAAAAGAAGATAAGTGACAAACATGATCCCACAAACCATCCACATCCCGAAACTTCTCTTCAAACAACCTCTGATTTCGCTCCATCCATAAAACCCAAAAAATTGCGAATACTGCACAAGACCATAGAACTTTGGCTCTCTTCGATCCTCCAAAAGTACGAAAATCAACTAGAAGCATATGCACACTTCCTTTTGGAGCCACCCACATAACATTTCCAATAGAAAACAATCTGTGCCATAAATATAAGGCTATTGGACAATGCAAGAATAAATGATCCACGGACTCCCCGCTCTTACAACACATAATGCACCACTGAGGATTTAGAACACGATTAGGTCTCCTTTTCTGCAATATATCATTTGTCAAAATACCTCCATGAACCAAGGCCCACATGAACACCTTTACCTTTAAGGGAGCACAAGCCTTCCAAACACTTTTACAAAAAGGAAACTGCGGAACTTGAGGATTATCAATGATGAAATCGAAAAAAGACTTGCAAGAAAATATTCCGGATGAATGAAGAACCCAAACCCTCGAATCCTCCAAAAGAGGAGATAGAGAGAAATGATCAATCCTGGATAATAAAGAAATCAACTGCGAAGTCTCCCTATCATTAAGATTCCTAGAAAAATCAAAATTCCAGGAGATTGGAGCCAAAAGTGAGCAAGCCATGGAAGCAATTGAAGAATTATGGGAACGAGCTACTCGATATAGATGCGGGAAATCGACAGCAAAAGAAGATTGACCCATCCAAACATCCTCCCAAAATCGAACAAATTCCCCATTGCCCACCCTTACAGAAAGATGCTGAGACCAACATGTGAATATTTGGGAAATTGACTTCCAAGGAGCACGACAGCTACCCCTCAAGACCACTTGTGAATCTCTACCATTGTCTTGAATCCCATATTTGCTTCTTATAACCAAGTGCCATAGTGAATTAATCTCAAGTGGAAATCTCCATAACCATTTGCCAAGAAGGACCAAGTTTCTAGCCGTAATATTACCTATAGCCAAACCCCCTTTCTCCTTGGGTAACGACACCATCTCCCAATTTACCAAATGATCCTTTTTCCCCTCATCCCTGCCCTCCCAAAGAAAATTCCTCATCAACTTCTCTATTGCCCTTGCCACCTTAACCGGGATCTTAAACAGAGATAAGTAATAAATGGGAATTCCACTCAAAACAGTCTTAACCAGAGTGTATCTCCCCCCTCGAGATAATAAAGCCTTACTCCATCCTTCCAATCTCTTGCCAATTTTTTCCATTACTGGAGACCAAAAAACTTCACTCCTAGGATTGCCCCCCAATGGAAGACCTAAATACTTAAACGGAAGTGCCTCTATACCACAACCTAAAAGAGACGCCCTATTCTGAATTTCATCTTGCTGCATATTAATTCCCACCACACTACTTTTTCCTAAATTAATCTTGAGCCCCGAAATCGCCCCGAAAATCCTCAAAACCGAATAGAGATTAACTATCTGACTTTCGTCCCCTGAAGAAAAAAATATAGTGTCATCCGCATATTGTAAATGAGTTATACAAACTCTATCCCTCCCCACCTCCAATCCCTCAAAAAGACCTGTTTCTTTAGCTCTATCAACCATCCTGCCCATTACATCTGCCACCAAGATAAAAAGAAAGGGCGAGAGTGGGTCCCCTTGTCGAAGCCCCCTCGAAGCCCTAAAACACTCCCCTGGTTTGCCGTTAACTATGACTGACATATTGCAAGTTGACAAACAACCCCTAATCCAAGATCTCTACCGTTCACCATATCCTTTCTTGTCCATTACAAAATCCAAAAACTGCCAATCCACATGGTCATATGCTTTTTCAAAATCTATCTTAAAAAAAGACCCACCCTCCCTGAACGCCTATATTCCTCCACAACTTCATTTGCCACTAAGGCAACATCTAAAATTTGTCTACCTTTTACAAAAGCCTCCTGTGCCCTAGACACAGTGTCCTTTAAAGACACCCTTAGACGTTTTGATAAAACCTTCTCCAAAATCTTATACAATGACGTTACCAAACTGATAGGCCTAAAGTCACCAATTTTGATAGCATCCACTTTCTTAGGAATTAAACAAATAAATGTGGCATTTGAGCTTAAATTAATCACCCCTGACTCATGAAATTCTACAAACACCTTCAACAAATCCCTTTTCACCACCTCCCAGCAATCTTGAAAGACTGCCATAGAAAAACCGTCCGGCCCTGGAGCTTTATCTCTTTCACATTCAAAGACCGCCTCTCGAATTTCTGTTTCATCGAAAGGCCTCTCAAGCCATGTTGCAATTTCTGGTTCAATGATTCCCCATTCTAGTCCTTCAATCCCCGGTCTACTCACCTCTTCCTTTGAATAAAGATGAGAATAAAAATCATAAATGCCCCTGACAATCTGGTTCTCCCTGTCCTCCACAATCCCTGGGCTTACTTCCAATCTCTTGATGAATTTCTTCTTCCTTTTCCCGTCTGCAATCTTGTGAAAAAATTTTGAACTAACATCCCCTTCCTTTAACCATTTTATCTTTGCTTTTTGAGCCCAAAAAACTTGCTCCCTAAAGGACAGCTCCTCCAATTTCAATCTACACTCGACTCTTTCTCTTCTCAATGACTCAACTAAACCCCCTTGCACCTCCAATTCATCTAACTCAACAATTCTGCTCATCACCTCTTTTTTTGAAGAATCCAAAATTCCAAACACCTCCCTATTCAAGCACTTCACCTTCTCCTTGACCATCTTCAATTTTCTCATAAATTTAAAACCTTCCCATCCATAACAACTAGCATTGGTCCACCATTCCTCAAAATTCCTCTTAAAATCTGCATGCTCCAGCCACATGTTCTCAAATCTAAAAGGCACCGGTCCCCATTTTAATGGGCAGCTTTCAAGCACAATGGGACAATGATCTGAAATTACTCTAGGTAGTGATTCTTGTCTTAAATTGGGAAAAACCCCATCCCACCCCAAAGTATATAAAAATCTATCTAATCTGCAACACACCAGATTCTGTTGAAGATTTGACCAAGTAAATCTAGTATTACACAAAGGAGGATCCACCAGTTCACACTCACGTATGAACAAATCAAAATCTCTCATCCCCCTAGTGACTCTAATCCCATTAAGTTTTTCTGATATCGACCTAACCACATTAAAATCCCCCCTAAACACCAATTAGGTGAACACAACCCAAATAATCCAGATAACTCCTCCCAAAATTCCTTCTCCTAGACGATCTGTTAGGACCATAACCCCTGTCAACCACCACTCCGAATTGTCTAAATTTCTAAACCTCACTGATAGCGAAAACTCCCCCACTATTGTTTCACACTCAGAAACCACTCTATCATCCCACACAATCACAACTCCCCCTGATCTACCATTTGCAGGCAAACACGCCCACTCCTATTTCTAGTACCCCAAAGACTTTGCATAAACCTCCTCTCACACACCTCTACTTTAGATTCTTGCAAAACAACTATGTCCGGTTGTTGACTCCTAAGAACATCCTTGATGGTTTCGTTTGTTTATTGTTGACTCCTCGCCTCAGCAAAACTCCGTCTGAAATTTTATATTGTTTCCGGTATTCGGGCATTCTAAGTCATAAAACATGGATTCTGTGACATTAGTCCTAAATAATTCTAACTTCTTTTTCTTTAGGTATATACATAAGTGGTCCATTATCTAGGAATTTTCCTTTGTAAACTGTCCTCGTCCTTATGTTACTCATGCATCATTCTGTCGCTATCACATCCTCTCTGAGCTGACTTACTTTTTATGTGATAAATGGATTCTGAAGCACTACTCCAAGGTTTTTGGAATTACAGATCTTTTATGTTATTCAAGCAACAGTAGTCCTGTTTGTGTTGTTCCTGCAGTTACAGTTTTTCTAGACAGTTATTCATGTTACAAAATTATAAAGCAATAACATGAATCCTTCGTGCGTAAGGCATGAAGTGGCTGGTCAGTAGTGAGGGGAAGAAAACTGGATTTGTAATGGAGTGTAGGAAAGTAGCATGTGTTGCTTATATTCCAGATAAGGATTTAGGAGTTTGACACCTTTTTATTTTCCTTTATAATAGCTCTATATCAGTCCTAAAATAATAAAAAATAAAATAACCTCCTTTCATTTTCTTTTTTTATGCTTTTTTCTCTTTTCTTTTATAATAGATTTCTCAAAATTTATATGCCTTTGGTTTTGATATTTTGGAATTAGGACCCCATTTTGGTTTTCCTTCATCATTCATGCGGAAGAAGCTCCTTACAGTTTTAAGCGAGTGTGGTAAAACCTCGACTTTGATTGATAATATTTCCATAGTGAAGCGATATGCTTCGGAGTCATCGCATACCATTCCAGTATCTTCTGATAATGAAGTCCTTTTGAAGGCCAGAAAAGAGGTAATGTTTATGCTCAGAGTTTGTTGTTCAAGATTTCTTAAAGCAACGCTGAAGATGGACTGGTTGTACTCATAGTTTTACCCTTGTAATTGTTTGATGTCGTTTTAGGTTAGAAATGAGAAGGTACAGTTTGTCTGGGCCCACTTCTCAGAATTAAATTCCTATTTCAAGAAACAAGCAGAGGACATGGAGAAGTTAAATGCAAGGCTTGCAGAGATGATATCCTTGCTTACATGTAGCAAGTCTACTGGCAGAAAAGGCATCAAATACAGTGTAACGTCTGAACTAAAGGACATTTTAACTCGCTTGGATGCTAGAATCAGAAGTGTCCACTCCAATTTACCTACCAATGCCATGCTTATTATTTTCACTGGTCATGGGGACACTGCAGTTGTTCATAGGTATGCATACATTGTGCTTGTATTAATTTTACTATGCCATGCTTTCTAAAGACCTTTCCAGTTTTTTCAGCTGTTCGTTTAGAAAAAAATAAAATAAAGTAGTGATTTAAGAAACTTATCCTTACCATATATGTTTGTGTTTATTCGAAGCCTCATGTTACTTGCATATTTTATCCTTTTATCTCCATTGTTGGGAGCAGAAACAATCATGCCATTTGTCTTATTTTCATTATTTTCTCAAAATTAAATATGTAATACCGACAAGTCATTTTCTAAATGTTTTTTCCCCCATTTTTATCCGTCCCCTTGCATTATGATTCCAATTATCTCATATACAAAGTTCGATTCAACTTCACTGTTTAACTTCTTCATTACATGCTAATATGCTAACATGTTGGGGTTTCAACTTTACTGTTTATTCAAGTTCTATAGCGTGTCCTCTGGCATCTCAACTTCTAATTATGAATTATGAAATTCTAGTTATATGATAAATGTCACGATCAAGGAAAATCTCATATCAAAATTATTTTGCTGTTTCTTATTTGTTCCTCCTTCTGTGTCTTTCAAGTTTTGAATTTTCAATTGACCATTAAAATCTCTCTCTCTCTCTCTCTCTCTCTCTGCTTGTGCATGGATGAAGATTGAGAAAAATGCTTACAGAGCAGAACGAAACTGCAATGTGCCGTGAGAAACTTGTAAAGGTCTTGGAAGAGCTGCAGGCCCAAGCTGAAGTAGGTTTGTGCTTTGTGGGTGTAAAGCATTGAGTTATCGTTATGCAAATGCCTTGGTCTTGTTTCTTGTTTCACAAAGCTTGTGGTGAAGAAATGCAGTATAAACTATTTTATTTATTAAACATGTAATGTGATACATACATGCCCTGCCTTCACAATTTTAATTAAACAGTCAATGAAAGTGAAGCTGGGCAAGTTCTGTATTTTAAGGCACATTGATATCAGTTGGGTATGTTTCATTAATCTCTTTGCTCTTCTTTCTCCTTCTTCCTCATCTTTCTACTGTTTTTTGGTCATTTACGGAAAACAGTTTGAGATCTTTTGGTCTGTGTTAAGAGTACAATATTTCAAGTAGAGTAGAAAGCAATTTTGCAATATAAGGCCCTGTTGTTTTTGTTTGATTAGGAGATAAGGTGCTCCTTCCTTCGGAATTTAGCATTTTAACACTGTAGCGTGTTAAAATATGACATTGGCACAATTAAAATGACATGACCTATTGTGGACCATGTGGTCAAAACCAATTTTAAGTCAATAAAAACCCCTTGATTATATAACATCATCATGAATTCTGATACAACACAAAAAGTACAGCCACAACAAGAAGGAACACATAAACTAAGCTAGAATTGAGAGAATCACTTGTGATCTGATGATGTCAATTAACTCCATGCCGAAGCCACGATCAAGATTTTGTCTTCCCATCCAAAATGGAGCGCGCCCATTTCCTCCTTCACCTTGTACCTGTCACAATACTGCTTTATGAGTCCTCTAATGGTTTCATTCACGTTTGGACTAATTGGAGTTGAAACGAAACCAGCCATCATCATTCGCGCTTTCCATTTCCCAGCAACTTCATATCGCTCTATTCTCTCCTCTCCCTCACAAGCCACGATGTTAACTATCTCACGTGCCAAACACTGCTTTTCTACATTCAACCTCTCCTGGCTATCCCTGGGAAGTGTTGCATCAAGAGATTGAAACACTGCTGAATAGTAATTGTGGGCTTCGACAAACCGTGGCAAAAATGGGGCAGTGTTAGTGTTCATATCTTGTTCAACAACAGTAACGAGTTTCGGATTCAAGCTCTTAACCATCCGGAGAAGCCGGTCTCGCTGGTTTATTGTTGAAACGCTCTCATCAGGCATATGGTGAAGCAGGAAAGCAAAGTTTACGATCAGCGCTTCCCCAGCCTGGCAGTTCAGCATCACTGGACTGACCACTGCAGTCTTTGCTGCCACTGCTTCGAACTCAAATGGCACGTCAAGCGATTCAGCCAATTGCTCGAGCCTTCGGCCGATGACTTTTAGGCCCCCATTGGCTCGTTGAACTGATTCAGGGTCATCAACCCCGGTTAACCTCAAGTGGGGTGGCTTACCAGGCCGATTAGCGATAGTTTGTATCAGAGTTATGTATTGACTCCCTTGGCCGATGTCGAAATCAATTATATGAACCCTTTTTTCATTTTTAAAAGATTCTATAATCGCACCATTTGCAGCCATAAATCCGAACCTAAAATATGGACATACCTCGAAGAGGACCTGCATTGCCGATAATTGATCATTAGAGGGAGGCTCTTTGCATTTCAGAGCTTTGTAAAGACCCGTGCCAGAGGTCGCCACGCGAGCCGCAAGAGCTTCCACCATGTAAGCTGCGATCCTCTGCGAAGGGTCTCCTTGGATTGAGAACCTCTGCCGGAGATCATTGATTGTCGTTGACGCTTCCTCGATGTTTCCCTCTGAAATCATCACTGCACAATCATAAAGCAACTGCTTGGGTGTCTGAGGAGACGAGGTAAGTGATACCTCTTTGTTGCTGCTGATGCTGCTGAGAATAGAATCCGAGGACGAAGACTCCTTGGGGGAATCATGTAGCAGTAGTGCATCACCGATTGGATTAGACCATTCGCAATCAATCTCCATGCTTTGATTGGGGCCAAAAGCATCATCATCTTCATCATCATTATCATCAAGTAGTGCTCTCTCCAGTTCTTGAAGCTTTAGCCTCATCTTATCCTCGTTATAGTCAATGTCATCAGGACTATGACTTTCCAAGTATTCTGACTCGAAATTGGGCTGATATCGATCCTCATGTCTCGTAGTGTCAAAATAGTTAAATGGGTTTTGCATGGTCATGGAGTGTAATTGACTGACCGAGTGGCTAGAGATGGATGGATGCATAAGTTCTTCCATTGGGGAGTCAAGGAAGAAGTTTGGATCACAACACTCACTGTCGTAAGATTCTGTTGCGTACATGATCTTATGCTTATCAGAGTTGAATATTGGACTTGGAATGCCAGCGGTATCACTGCTTCCATTTAGAGCATAGAGTTTCAGATTGCCATATGACCGGGTATATTGATCTTGGGTCCGAACTAAAGACATTGCTCACTTCTAACTCAATCAGTTCTCAAGAAAGGGTGAAAGGAACCATAAAATATCAGGCTTGTGCCACGAAATGTCCCATTAACTGCATAAACTACCCAAATAAATGTCCTTTGTTTACAGTTGAAGAAACAGTGGATGAGTATCCAGTTAGGCTACTTGCAGTTGAAATTACTTAGAAGCCACTGGGATTCCTGCATTAAGCCAAAATGAAAAATGCAGAGGAAAAAAAGAAGATAAGCACACCAGAATGATAGAAATTCAAACATATTTGAAACAGTTAAAGAAAACACAGATACATAGATAAACATAATGAGGGGCACACTCAGAAATAGACACACATGAGACCTGGAAAAAGAGAGATTTGTTCTTCCTGTATTTCATGTTACTTCAAGGACAACGTTTTGAGGAGAAAAGAAGAAGAAAGGAGGTCATTTACAATAACTAACAATTTTCCTTCATGATCAAATGACATTACTAGTGCTTTGTTATCGGTCCAAGTAAAAAAAAGAATTTTTTAAAAATTATGAAAATCTGGACTGGAAAAAAGTTTATCCAACTTGATAAAGTCTAGCAGGAAAAATGTAACAGATACACAACATATTGCAAAAATATGTGCAAACTAGTAATATTGACAACAAGAATGATTATGACAAACAAAAAGTGAAACTTATGTATAGTATCAAGTAAGCCTAAGATGTAGGCTGTTTTAAGGTCTTCAATTAGCTAATCATGGATAAAAAAAATTTTATTTAGCTAACCAGAGCGGTAAAAAAGAAAGAAGTTATAACAAAGATTCTTGCACAAATTGCTGAACACAAAGGGGGTTTATTTCACTTTAACCATGTATTAATAGCAATGAAGCAGAGTAAAACTAGAACTAGAAGGCAACTACCAAGTAAGATGCTCCTAAACCACAATCTACAAAACTCATCCCAAAACAAAAAAATTGATTGTAAAAAAACTGATAAATCAATGCCTTCAAATCTTATGTTCTAGTCAACCAAATTACGAAACAATCAATTTTGCTAAAACTAGATAAAAAGGGTACAAGGGGGTGGCAAACGTGTAGCAAACCTCCATGGGCGTGACCATACGAGCCCTTGCCCATCAGGGAGGCTCACACGAGGGGACTAGACGGGCTATAGTCGATCCAAGGACATCAAAATTAGCAAATTGAGAAGGAAAACATAGGCAGCTAGCTATTCACAATCCAAATTATATATAAAGGTTTCAACACATGCAAACATCAAGCTAAAAGAAGATGTCCATGGCCAACCATAATAAGATCTACACATATAGCTAGTTTGGGCACATATAGGTATAAGAGAAAAAAAAGAAAAAAAAATTCGAAAGGCACACAAAAGAAGAGACAAAAAAGAAGCAGCTGAGGCATATATATAAAGCATAAGAATACACCAAGGTGAGGCAATAGAGAGATCATATCATTCATTAATCATAACCTGCAATTCCACAGATACCCAGATGGAGATGAACTTCACAATTAGCTTTGAGTTTGAAGGTTGGAGAAACCTAAGGTTTGACCATGAATCGTTCATAGTAAACAAAGCCAAACCCTCAAAGCAAATTCACCTACTTTTTTTTTTTTTGTATCTTTTAACCTTTACATTATTAAAAAAATAAAATAAAAATTGCAGTTTGTGAGGTTAGGTTGGCCGAAAACCAACAACCAACATAACAAAACAAAACAGAACAAATTAAACGAGTCCACAGAAGAACAAACTTTAGAAACAGAAAGAATAGAAAAAATGCATTAAAAATTAAAAATCAAATGACCCATTTGACATAGACACATAATAAAGAAATATATATTTCCTTTCCACTTACCCAATTGAAGAATATGAGCAAATCAGAATTCCAAGACTCTCTTGGAAAAGACCACCGCTGAGAATCTACCTTCTGGGAAAATGGAAGAGAAAGTTACTCAAAATTTTCTTAGCATAGAAAATTTGAGATCTTCTTCGTTTTTTTTTTAATCTTTTTACTTTGTCTTCATTGTCTCGGTGTGAGTTGGTTTGGATGTCCACACCAACTTCTCTGACTTGTAATGGTGTTGTTGACAGTACGATGGGCATTCCCACTTTCACCAAACAACCATGAGTGTTCAAATTATGATTGAAGGTCCCTAGATTAGTTGGGTTGAGGACACGTGTACGGTGATATGGAGGATTGTGGTACCAAATTGCTGTCGTGGGGTGTGACGTTGGATTAACATAATAACTGTCATCTTCGAAGCATCGAATCATGATGCTTTTGACAATGTCAAAAAGGGTGCTTGATCAATTTGACAAGTAAGCCCTTGGAAATTTCTTGGAAAAACAGAGGGAATTGCGAGGAACGGAAGGGCAATCAAGTCAATTGGGTAAGTTAGTTGTCTAGTTGGTGAAGAACCATATGTTAAATTTTTGGGAAATATCATATAAATAACAAAATAAAGAAACTAATTTTAAGGCTAACAAATAATTAAAAGGAAAATTTACCCATAAGTCCTAGTTTTTAAAACGTTGAACCATTTAGTCCTAAAAGTTTTCTTATGCTCTATTTAGTCCCATTTTTACATCAGCATGATGTAAATGATGTAAATGATCTGATGTTTCATTCTATAATTTCAAAATTTATTGAAATCTGATGAACATTAGATGTTTTTCATCCTATATTTTCAAACATTATTGAAATTTGATGAACAGTAGATGTTTGAAATCTAATGTTTGTAACATGACTCTGATGTTATTAACATTGTATCTGATGTTATTAACATTGTAATGAGACCTTTCAGTCTATAAGAAAACTTTTAGGACTAAACAGTGCATAAGTTATTAATTTGGGATTTATTGGTGCATCTCCCTAATTAAAATTGTTAAAAAGTCAAAAAAAAAGTAATATACATTATGCTTGGTTATCATTTTTCAAAAATACTTTTCAGAAAATTCTACTTTTTTATTTTATGTGTTTTTTTTTTTATTTTTACTGATTTTTTTTAATATTTTGAGCAATTTTTAAAATTTTTAAACATACCTAACATACATATACCTAAAAAGTAAAAAAAAATAAAAAAAAATCTTTTAAAAATTCACTAAATACCAAAAATATAAAAAAAATATGAGAATTCAGTACATTTTTTATATTTTTATGCATTTATTAATTTTTAAAAATATTTTTTCACAAATTTTTTACTTTTTAGATACATCTAAGTAAGGTGCATCTAAAAAAGTAAAAAAAATGTTTAAAATTTTAAAAATATTCACTAAAAACAAAAAAATACGAAAACTAAAAAATTCAGTTTTCAAAAAACTTAATTCAAAAAACTCAAACCAAACACACTGATAAATAGTTTTTTTTTTGGGTTAGAATATAGATTAGTCAATTTATTCTCTTTACTTTTTGCTCAAATAGCGCTAATCTGTCGGCTAAACACAGGTTGGTTTGATTTAGGTTTGAAATTTATAACTCGCATTGAAAATCATTTCGTCCCGTCATAATTAATACATTTATATATATATATATATATATTTGCTTCTAATAAAATATTAATGTAAAATTAGTGTGAAAGAAATCTAAAAATGTAAAATTTGATACAAATTAGTGTTATATATATGAAAAGTATAATGTAAAATTAGTTAGTGTTATATATTATAAAAATTAATATTATATATTATGAAAATATTTGGTAATTATTTAAGATTATTATTTTTAATTAATTAATAGGTTGAAACTGCTTATAATTTTTGGTTTTTGTTTTATTTTCAATTTACATCGAACAACAACGCGCACAGTCCTAGGTTTTGGTGCAACTTATTAAAACAGTTTATAATTTTTTTATTAATATTTTGAGAGTTTGTGTCAGATTGTTTAGTGTAATTTCTGTATATAGTTTATTAGATAAAAATAATTTAAATAAGTTGAAAAAAATTAATTATCTAAAAATTAGAAAAAAAGATACTTTTAATTTCTAGTTTTTAGATTATTAACTTAGGAACATGCTTCTCTCCAATCCAGAAAGTGGATTGGACGGTGTTGTTGGGCCTGTGAGGCTCACGATGGGTCCTATTTTGAGGATTTGGATTGTTCAATGTGTAGAACTCATTGAGTATTCCATCATTGTAAAAAAAATTATGTTGATCAGATATCAATAACCCTTTACAAAAAAGTGACATCAATATAAAATAATTACAATGTCATGAAAATACAACTAATTTATGCATTAAATTGTGTTGGGAAGTGATTTATAAATTAACTTTTTGGTTTATTACGAAAAAAAAAGTATAAAAAGTAAAGAAATGATGTAACTTAAATAAATTAATAAGTCAATAAACTAAGTGCTTGTTTGACAATGACTTTTTTAGTTAATTTTTTAACTTTTTTAGTCTGAGACTTTTTTAATTATTTGGTATTCTTATTTGGCATTTTTGGTTTTTTAGCTTTGTTTTGGCAATTTTTTT
This sequence comes from Camellia japonica, assembly GCA_030407325.1. Lineage (NCBI taxonomy): Eukaryota > Viridiplantae > Streptophyta > Magnoliopsida > Ericales > Theaceae > Camellia > Camellia japonica. The sequence continues at coordinate 139,369,860 of JAPPVO010000016.1, read as the reverse complement.
TTATCCTTTTGTAATTTTTGACTTTTTTCTATCATTTTGTGATTTTTTAACCCAATTCAGAAACCAAACGACTCTTAACTTATAAACTTATTCCCAAGCAAAGCGTTATACTTGCATCTCTTTATACTTCCATCTCCTTATAATTAATTGAGTAAACTACAAATACACTCTTTAAAGCGAAATTTTTAACTATTCATCTATACAATAATAAAATTATCTGAATTATTAATTGAAATAAAATTTTAACATTATTAAAAATTGTTAATTAATTTGATAATTTATTAATAAAAAAACCTATTTATTATGAAATTAAAAACCTTAGAGAGCAGAATATACTTTCTAAAACTACAAAAAAATAATTTATAATTTAAATAAATTTCAAGAAATGTGTTTATGATCTACCCTAATAATTAACTTTCTCGAGAAAAGTTACTTTTACACTAGGAGGAAAAATCAAATGTGAAAAGAATCCGTATGGCATATATCAAATGACTAGGAGTAGTGTGGAATTAAGAAGTTAGAGACAGGTGAAAACAATGTTTACCATACAAAATGCGAAACATGATTTCAAATTATTCAGTATTAGTCTTAATCATCCATACTCATAAGTTACCTCATCTAAAAATACTGTTAATAATTTTGGGCACCTTTAGACCTGTCCTTCCAAAATAGTGTAAGAACAAGTGAATTTTTATTTTTTCTTTTTTATTTTTTAATTGGGATAGAATGGAGCATTGTTGATGTTATGTGAACAAGAGCAATCGGTGTTATTATTATTTCCTATTCGTATAATTTACAATTTGGAATATCAATTATTGTAGTTGCTTTTATAACAAAACAAATCACGATTATCTACGACTCCAAGCTCATTCTTAAATGATATAACAGAAGTTATGAATTGGTAAAAAAATTGATGAGTATAAAAAGATAAAAAAAAATTCTTTCTTTCCGATGTACCTAAAAAGATAAGCATAAAAAATTGATCAAAATAAACTGTCTTATGATACTATGGGGTTTTAGGCTAATATTAAAATGTTGCTGAACTTTTTACTGCACAATGTTTATATGGCTCACTAATTTTTGATCAATTTTAGGTTTTAGGTTAATGGAATGTGCCGCGCCATATGCCATTGCTTCTTCCATTTTCTTCAATTAGTCTGGCCAAAAAGGGGAAGGGTTTGGCTTCCCTCCAGTTCGATGTTGGGCCCGTAAGAACCAACAACGGGTTCTGTTTTGATAATCAGAATTGTTAAATGTGTAAAACTCGTCGAGTATAATATATTTGTAAAAATTCACATTAATCGAATATCAATAGTTACGTAATCAAATCAGTTTTGTATATATATATAAAAAAAAAGACGGTGAAAAATAAACGACTAACAGAAATTTGATCCGATGAAATAGTTATCAATATTCGATCAATGTGATATTTTACAAACATATAGTACTTGACGAGTATTACGTATTGAACGGTTCAGATTATCGAAACGGGACTCATGATTGACGTCCACAGGCCCAACATGATCGGACTGGAGGGAAACCAATCCGTTTATATATTTTTTTTCCTATAGTTAGATTTTTAGAATCTTATGAATTGAAAATTATGTTCCGATTTTAGATTTTTGATAATATTTATGAAGGAAAAAAGAAAAGTGAATGAAAAAGTGATAAAAAAAAAATACATTTTTCTTCCACCCACAAATTTAAATCCAAACAGGCCTCAATCTTTTTTCCTTCATCTTTAGTCCTTTCTAATAATTCAAGGCATTCAAGTTGACATATTCTTGAGTCCGTGTTCAAATATCTTCATCTATTATTGAGTCTAGTGAATTTAATTGCTACACATGTCACCGAAAAAAAAAGAAAAAACACCCAAAATCAAATGATAAGCATATATCCAAAAATTCCCGAATAGATCAACCTTTTTGAATTATTACTAAATCTATGAGTAGGTAAAGCGACAACTTGATGAATTGAAACATCTAAGAGTTCGTTTGGAACGTGGTTGATTTTTTAGTTTTTTAACTTTTTAACTATTTTAGTTTGGGTTTAAAAATTTTATTTGGGATAAATTTTTTGACTTTTTTAATTTTTTGTGAGAGAAAGAATGTAATGATCATGGGTGGGTTAGATGTAATATTTTATCTTATTAAGTTGAAAAACTTATTTTGTCTTTTTGTGACTAAAATAGCTCTAAACCCAACCCAACACAACCCAAGTTGCCAAACGAAGGGGGCATTCTATTTGAACCCAAAAAATATCTTAGTACCCCCAATTTAAATTTATAAATTTTAATTCTTATTATATATTAATGTGAATTTACTAATAAGGACAATCCATATTAAACCCTAAAATAATCTCTTTTTTTCCTCATGGTACACCCTAATCTATTATTTCTATTCAAATCTTTACATCTTCTTCTCCAAGAGATCAAAGTGAGTTTGTCTTCTTCTTCTTCTTCTTTTTCACTCCAAAACTCCAATCCATCTTACCAAAACTCACCATTATCATTAATATCATTGTTTTTTTATTATTTTGAAACCCTAAACCCTAGAAGAAAGTTTGAACAATCTAATAATGGAGGAAAGTGTTTTGCCATTGTTAGGGTGTATCATGATATTAATAATGGATATTAAAAAAATAAAAGTAAATAATGAGTTTGTCTGATGGATAGGCCGACCAACAAGTGAAGCCAACTCCTATCTTAAAAAAAAAAAAAAAAAAAAAAAAAAAAAAAAACTATTGAAGCCGAGTAGATCCAAGTCAGCATTGTGGATTGATGAGTTGGTCTAAGACTGGGCTAGACAGAAGGCGTAGTGCAACTTTCTTCTAGGTTTAGGGTTTCAAAATAATTAAAAAATAATGATATTAATAATAATGGTGAGTTTCGGTAAGATGGATTGGACTTTTGGAGTGAAAAAGAAGAAGAAGAAGAAGACAAACTTACTTTGATCTCTTGGAGAAGAAGATGTAAAGATTTGAATAGAAATAATAGATTAGGGTGTACCATGAGGAAAAAAAGAGATTATTTTAGGATTTAATATGGATTGTCCTTATTAGTAAATTCACATTAATATATAATAAGAATTAAAATTTATAAATTTAAATTGGGAGTACTAAGATATTTTTTGGGTTCAAATAGAATGTCCCCAAACGAAGGCTAACAATTAGAGATAAAGATAACAAAAGCAATCCGCTAGTGGATAATATGATTAGTCTATTAAGAATTAGTCGAGATACACGTAAATTAATTCAAACATCTAAGATGTCAAAAAAATAAAAATAGCACTGAATGAGAAGGTAATCCACGAACACCAAGTTAGGTTTGAGAAACTGTTACTATTACTCCACTCTGTATCATATTTAAAAAATAAATAAATAAATTTCAATCTGTACGGAAAGTGTGGAGGATCAAGTCAAACCTTACATGCATCACAAAATACTACTACTACTACTAATAATAATAATAATAATAACACATAAGTTGTAATAACAAAAATTATTTATAAAAAAAAAAGTTAATATTTTAATTATTATATATTTATAAACTATTTTTCACTGACACAGTGTCAATGTAATTTCCCCTAATAATAAAAATAAAGGCAAATTACACAAATAGTCCCTATAGTTTGAGGCTTGTGTCACTTTGGTCCTTGACTTTTCAATTGTGACATATTTGACCCTGAATTTTGAATCTTGTTCCAAATAAGGACAATTGAATATATAATTAGATTTTTCAAGGGTAAAATTGTCAATTTGAGAAAATATAAACTAATTTGACAAAAATAAATGTCAAACAAATATTTTTGAATTTTTAAAAATTATTTCTACCTACTAAAAATAAAATTATGTAAAATTGATAAATCTTTTAGACATTTATTTATTTTTTTTATCAAATTAATTTTTATTATGTGTTTGGATGATGATCATGTAAAATTAATTTAAAAAAATTAATCATGTATTTTTATTAATTTTACATAATTTTATCATTGGTGGATAAAAATAATTTTTAAAAAATTAAAAATATTTTTTGACATTTATTTTTGTCAAATTAGTTTATATTTTATCAAATTGACGATTTTACCGTTGAAAAATCTAATAATATTTTCAATTGTCCTTATTTGGAACAAGATTCAAAATTCAGAGTCAAATGTGTCACAACTGAAAAGTCAATGACCAAAGTGACATAAGTCCCAAACTATAGGGACTATTAGTGTAATTAATCCTAAAAATAATGATAATAGTCACACTAGTCTACTTAATTAAAATGTTAGTCCATTTGAATTGGTGTTTACCTAACCAATTAATGTTTAGTCAAAAAAAGATATTTTTGTCCCTATTTACTCAATTCAAAATTTGAGTATTTTAAAAGGGTCTTTAAGACCATCTCCAACGCTTCACTAAACCTGTCATCAAATTTAAAATTTGATGAAAAAAGTACTTTTTCATGCTCCAACGGTTTCACTAAACTGGTATCAAATCGAGAATTCATCAAACAAATCATCAAACTGAGGACAGAATAAAGATTTCAGTAAATCACTGTTTCTGACCGTTGGGGGAGACCAACCGGTCGACCATAAAACGGTTCAAACAGTTCAAATAAATAGGTTCAAACAGTTTAAAAAAAAAAAAAAAATTTTTTTGCCTTACCGGTCGACCAGCCGGTCGACCAACCGGTTGTCCCGGAAAAAAGTTCAGACAGTTCAAAAAAAGGTTCAAACAATTTAGAAAAAAAAAAAAAATTTTTTTGGCTTCACCGGTGGACCAGCCGGTCGACCAACCGGTTGTCCCGGTGCAGATTTGATGAAAATTTGATGAAAATGAACCTGTGCGGGGGGAAAATGTTCCGGCTACCCGCACTTCCTTTCTTCCAAGTCCCTCAGCTGTCCAATCACCTGAAAGTGCAAAAGCGGTGAGCTACCCGGCGGTGTGTGGCCGGAAAACACCTCCGACGCTCAAGTTAGAACCACACACCTGGAAAAATGACTAGAGAGAAGGGAGAGAGTTTGAGTGTAAGTCTTACTTACAAAAATTGTCCATCCCCGTAAGGGGTGGCGCCGACCTGGTTATATACCTCTCTGCGCTTCATATCTACTCCCAATGATCTCTCTACACGTGGCTCTGCTATCCCATCTGTCAGCACATAAACCATGCCTCTGTCAGGTCACACCATGCTGGACATTACCTAATCCCAAATGCCAGCCTTCTCTGCTGAAGCCCGGCAGCCGAGCTGCTCTATCCACGGCCGGGCTATGCTTTACGCCCTAGCACTCTACTGGCTTTTATCAAGAGAACCGGGCTAGGCAGCACCTCGGCACCGCCGAGCCAGAGATGTCTTACGAACGCCTGCTGCCGGCCTCCTGGCCGAGCAATTGGGTATCTCGGCTGACCGCGCCTTTCCGGGCGCTGGTCAGTCCGCTTGACTGTGGTTGGCCTTCTACCGAGCAGGCAAGTACCTCGGTCGATGACACCTTTCGGGACGCCGTCCAACCTGACCGGCTTCGCCTATGCCATCCACGTAGCTCGGTCCAACCGAGCGTCGCCTTAGCCGAGCAATACATACGGACTGGGCGGCGCATACCCAGCCCAACACTCGCCCAGCCCAGGGCCCAGTAGCCCAATTCTATTTGGACCGGGGATCATTTCGGTGCCATGATCCACTCGGCTGCCAATCTTCTCGGCCGTTGCCTCGGCCCAATTCCGGATCATAAATCTCCCTCTCAATTGCCCCTTAATTCCGTCCGCAAAAGCGTGACTGGGATTATACACCTCGACCGAGACTACACCTCCTCGGTTGTCGGAGCGCGAAATGGTGACCGGGCTAGTTGGACATTCCTGTTTCAAGTCTAGCCCGGTTAACTCCTCGACTCTAGTCCGTCTCTTCGTTTTGCTCGGCTGACGCCTCACCTGCCCCACGTCTCTTCAACTCTGATGCCGTCATTAATGACGACAGGTGGCGCCCCCCCATTCGTCCTCGAGCGGCCAACCGCCGTCGAATGAAATTCGAATTTTGGCGGTTCTCAGCCTATATACAGGCCACAATCCCTTCTCATTCCTTCCTTACTGATCCCCTGCCATTCGAAGCTCTACAGAGCCCTTGCCTCTCCCTCTTCGTTGCTGATCTCAAGCTCAAAGGAGAGGAACTCATTGCCCCACCCTGGTAAGTCCTTCAACTCCCTCTTTATGGTCATTTTCTATGATATTTCACACGTTAGGGTAGAAAAACGTAGTTTTTAGGGCTTGGGCACCAAATACCACCCATGACCTTCAAACGTTCATGGTGTTCTTCATTTCCCTTGAAGAACACTGAAGAACTGGTGCGGACCGGGCTCCTGGTCTCCATTTGATCCAAAAAACTCTTAGAACCGAGCAAGTAACATGTTTATCTCCAACCCAGCAAAAACCGTGGTAGCAAAAAGGACCTGGTCGCTCAACCGGGCTAATATCTGGTCCGCTTGGGCGACCGAGCTCCTTGCTAAGTTTTGACAACCGAGGTGATTTGGCACTCTTCATAACCGAGCTAAAGTCAAGCTCAATTTGCGCGACCGCGCTCACACTCACCCTTGCCATCCTTTTCCTGCAGAGTCCAAGGGGACCTTGACCACATCTGAGGCTCTCAAGACCGAGCAACGTCCACCTTTAGCACAGTGCCAAACCACCCTGGTCGAGATAGACTAGCTCGGCCATATGGGGAAATTTCGCTACCTAGTGGACACTCCAGTCGCGTTGAACGCGTTTAGAGAGGAGTACGGCATCCCGGCCGACGTCCACTTAGAGCTGGCGCCCGAGAAGACAACACCCTGGGGCAGACTCGACCGATGCCCCTTCACCGTGCTATCAATAGTAGAAGGGGGCCTTCGCTTTCCCGTCAATCCGCTGATGACCGAGTTCTTGCGCCGGACCGGCCTAGCTCCAACCCAAGTATCCACGAACACATACCGGATAATAAACGGTGTGCACGAAATAAATAACCGGCTAGGCATAAGCCTAGGTTTAGCCGAGATCCTTCGCCAATACACGTTAGGCCATACCGGCGACGATCTCGCCTATTATCTTAAAATTAGACCGGGCAGAGAGAAAATCGTGACCGGCACACCAGACAAGGATCTTCACGACGATGATTTCTTCTGGGTGTCCGGCAATTACGAGACAGCCGAGGTACCAGGCTGGATGATAAGCAAAAACTTCGGCAGATCATGTAAGCCGCGTACATTAGCTCGGTTGATTTACCTTATGTTTCTGTACTTAATGATTTTTCCTTGTTTCTGTTGCAGCAATCCAAGCCCTACAAGCCAACTATCAGTTCCCCAACGTAGAGGCAATCAGGACCGCGCTCCGCTACCGCGACCGAGATTGCAACCAACTGCTCGGCTATACTCCCACCTACAGATATTCTGCTCCCCGCCGGAGTAAAGTCACTGACTTCCTTCGCGCTCCATCACCTCCACCAGACCCAACCTTGCCAGACATTCCATTCATCCGTCTGACCGAGGAGCAAGAGATGGCCAAAAGAAGCAGAATCAAGAACCTGATGACCGCCACATCGGCCGAGATACCAACCGTTGCTCTCCGCTCGCCAGCCACCGGACAACCAAGCGATGCCGTGATCGCACTTTCTTCCCCGGCAGCCGGTCAATCCAGCAAGCAACCAACTGCTCGCCGGGCTGGAAAAAGAGCCCGCGCGGACCCATCCGCCGAGCTGGTGGCCGAGCTCACAACCGAGCAACCAACTGAAACGGCCAACCCAATACCTGCCTGGCGCCCACATTTGAAACACCGGGGTCAGGACATCCCGGCAAACGCTTCGATCAAGGCTGACAAGGAGCACCTGCTCGCCTTCGATCTCTCCAAGGCACTCCTACTACCGAGCGACGTGGTTGGCAGCGACCACGTCCCAGACACTCGGTTGGTGAAATCTTCTGTTAAGTCCATGGCCAGGGTAAGTCAATCTTCCTCCAGAATTTTCACAAGTGTTTGTCCGGTTCCTTCTCTAATTAACTTTGATGTTTGCAGGCCATTCAAAAACAACACCTGGTTCTGGAGCGTATTCACCGGCTGCGGCAGAAGGCGTCTGACAGTGCCAGCCAAGTGCAAAGCCTCCAGACCGAGCTTGGCCGAGCAAAGTCGTCGTTGGAGATAGCAAACACTGACAACAACCGGCTGCTCGGTCAACTAGATGCGGCCGAGAAAAAACGAGACGAGCTCCAAGCCGAGCTGGACGCCCTTAAGGAATCCCGGACAAAAGACCGCGAGGATGCCAATAACGCCGGCTTCAACGAAGCCGAGGAAAATTACAAAAAGCAAGTCTTCGCCTCGCAGGATATTTACTTCAAGGCCGGATGGAAGGCTGCCTGTGAACAGCTCGGTCAGGGCCCGGATACCGACGTGTTTGCCACTCCGCCGGCTGCCTTCCTACCGACATACCTCATTCCTTACGCCAATGACGTCTTTAGTGCATTGCAAGCCGAGGCCGAGGAAGGACTTGAAGAAGAAGGTGATGAAGGTGCTGAAGGAGAGGACCAAGCCGCGCAGGAACAGCCCGGCCAAGCCGAGACTGGTGTCCAGGACCAAACCACCACGGTTAACCTGGAGACTGATGAGGAGTTCCCTGATCTCTCCCCCCTAGCTTAGGTTTCTTTTCTATTCTTTTTGTGTTGGCTTTCTGCACTCCTGATGTAACCGGGCTCTGACCCCATCTATTGTATGAACTTTCTGTTAATGAAAAAACTTGATATTTTTGCTAAGTGTTTGCACGGTTGTCACCAGCTCTGTCTTCAGCCAAGCACCGCAGTACATATCATAAACTTGAACACATTGTTAACAAAGTTGAACAAATCACCAACTTTTCTTAACCGGAGCAAAACATCTCGGCAAGAAATATCTAGTTGAACAAAACATCAACTATTCTTAACCGGAGCAAAACATCTCGGCAAGAAATATCTAGTTAAACAAAACACCAACCCTTCCAACCGGAGCAAAACATCTCGGTTGGGAATTCCAAAGTTGGGCAAAACACCAACTCTTCCAACCGGACTTAATCCATCTCGGTTGGGCATCCGAAGTTGGGCAAAACACCAACTCTTCCAACCGGAGCAAAACATCTCGGTTGGGAATTCCAAAGTTGGGCAAAACACCAACTCTTCCAACCGGAGCAAAACATCTCGGTTGGGAATTCCAAAGTTGGGCAAAACACCAACTCTTCCAACCGGAGCAAAACATCTCGGTTGGGAATTCCAAAGTTGGGCAAAACACCAACTCTTCCAACCGGAGCAAAACATCTCGGTTGGGAATTCCAAAGTTGGGCAAAACACCAACTCTTCCAACCGGAGCAAAACATCTCGGTTGGGAATTCCAAAGTTGGGCAAAACACCAACTCTTCCAACCGGAGCAAAACATCTCGGTTGGGAATTCCAAAGTTGGGCAAAACACCAACTCTTCCAACCGGACTTAATCCATCTCGGTTGGGCATGCTTAATTTGAACAAAATATCAATTTAACGAAGGCAAAGAACACTTGTATATATTGACAAAAAGGAATTACATTCTGAAGTGTAATGCAAAAAGCTTCTTCTTTGCGAACAAAACAATAGCTAGAAATAGTACACTTTGAGATTGGCCGCATTCCATGGCCGAGGTATTGCTCTACCATCCAAGTCCTCCAGGTGGTATGCCCCCTTGCCCGCCAGACCGGTTATTTTGTATGGTCCTTCCCAATTTGCCCCTAGCTTGCCTTCTCCTGGCACCAGGGTATTTCCCATAACTTTCCTCAGGACCCAATCACCCACCTTGAACGGTCTGGGGTGCACCATCTTGTTGTACTTCCTGGAGAGTTCTTGCTGGTAGGCTGCCACATGGATGAGAGCCTTTTCCCGGCGCTCTTCAGCCAGGTCTAATTCCAGAGCAATAGCCTCGGTGTTCAGAGCGGGCTCAAAACTTTCACTTCTGAGGGTGGGCATGCCGACTTCCAAGGGAATGACTGCCTCCATGCCATAAGCCAAAGCGAATGGAGTTTCCCCGGTAGAACGCCGCGGGGTAGTCCGGTATGCCCAAAGGACGCTGGGAAGTTCCTCGGCCCACTTTCCCTTTGCCTTTTCCAACCTTTTCTTTAACCCATCCAATATAATCTTGTTCGACGCCTCGGCTTGACCGTTGGACTGTGGGTAAGCCGGAGTGGAGTTGTAGAATTCAATCTTCAAATCTTCACAAAAACCTCTGAATAGGCGACCGTCAAACTGGGTGCCGTTGTCAGAAATCAAGATCTTGGGGACGCCAAACCGCGTTACCACATTCTGCCAGACAAACCTCTTCACGTCTTTTTCCTTGATAGTTGTCAAAGGTTCGGCTTCAACCCATTTGGTGAAGTAGTCCGTCGCCGCGATAAAGAACTTGCGGTTGCCCGGTGCAGTTGGGAGGGGTCCCACTATATCTAGCCCCCACATTGCAAAAGGCCAAGGGCTGGTGAGGGGAATAAGTTCTCGGGCCGGCTGGTGGATCTGGTGTGCAAATTTCTGGCACTTCTCACATTTTCGGACATATTTTGCGCGTCAGCTTGCATGTACGGCCACCAATAGCCTTGTGAAATAGCTCGGTAGGCCAAGGATCTGCCCCCGGTGTGGCTGCCACAAATGCCTTCGTGAATTTCGTGCAGGAATGCATCCACACTGCTCGGGTGCACACACTTTAAGTAAGGACCAGAGAAGGACTTCTTATACAACGCGCCAGATGGAGAGAGCCAAAACCGCTCTGACTTTACCCGGCATTTGTGTGCTTCCTTCTTCTCGGTTGGTAGAATCCGGTCTCGGAGGAACAAAATGATTGAATCCATCCACGACGGACCCAGCTCGGCGCAGAGTACTTCCGTCTGCCCGGTATCTTCAATGCTTGGTCGTGGAAGAAAGTCAATTAACAAGGGATTTGGAGACGTACTATCTACCATCGATGCCAGGCCGGCCAGCTCATCAGCTCGGCTGTTTTCTTCTCGGCCGATCTGTTGGACTCTGATTGCCTGAAACTGCTTGATGCGCTCCCTGACCAGAGCTTGGTACTTCGCCATGCGGTCATCCTTTGCCTCGTAGATCCCAGAAACTTGGTTAACCACAAGTTGGGAGTCACTGTACACCATTAGCTCGGCAGCCTTCATCTGGATTGCGCTCTCGAGCCCGGCCAGAAGGGCCTCATACTCAGCTTCGTTGTTAGATGCTGGGAAGCCAAGGGTGATAGAATGTTCAATGGTTAGGCCATCTGGGGAGATAAGAACAATACCCAGCCAGCACCGTGACGATTGGACGCCCCGTCAACAAAAAGCTTCCACATTTCCCCCACAAAAAGCTTCCAGCAAACTGATGGATCCTGCGAGTGGTGAGGGGTGCTACGATCAAGGTTGCTCGGCTGTCCGGTTTCAAGTTCTGCGCTCACTGGCCCCACTCCAGCCCCCCTTGGTGATTCGGCACCGGACTCAGCAAGTCGGTCTGCCACGCCTAAGTCCGTAGGCGAATCACCAGGCTGCGGTATTATGCCGGCCGCAGGCTCTGTGCTGAGTAGTTCCATGACTTCCCCCCTTGGTGATGCGGTGCCGGGCAGAGTTGGTGGAATAACAACACCCAACTCTGTCATCGCGTCACCGGTTGTTGGCATTGTAGAAGTGTAGGCCACTGCGGTGGTGCGCGCTTCGTCCGTGCCGCGAACCCCACCGGCGGGTAGTATCTCTGATGAACTGGCGCGCACCTCATCATCTGCCGCGGTAATATCGACCGGGCATACCGGATGAGTTCCAGGTGAGAATTCGGCAACGAAGTCGGCCAAAGTTTGGGCTTTGATGGCAGTGCGCGGCTGAAACTTCACATCAAACTGCCCCAATTCGACCGCCCACTTAAGAATGCGGCCAGAAAAATCCGCCCGTTCAAATAGAGCTTTGAGGGGGAACTCGGTCAAGACGACGATAGTATGTGAATGGAAGTAGTGCGCCAACTTTCTTGAAGCCATCATTAATGCCAAAGCAAGTTTTTCAAGAGGCAGGTACCTAGTCTCTGCCGGTAGCAAGGTCTTGCTGACATAAAAGATGGGGAGGTGCTTGATTCCTTCAGCCCGAACAAGCACCGCACTGACTGCATGCTGCGATACGGCCAGATAAAGATAAAGCTCTTCCCAGGCACCGGCGTGACCAACAACGGCGCTGAGGACAGATATTCCTTGAGCTCGGCCAACGCTCGGTCGCATTCTTCATCCCATGAGAACTTGGACTTCAAGGACTGAAAGAAAGGACGGCAGCGATCTGATGACCGGCTTATGAATCGATTAAGCGCGGCGGCCATTCCGGCCAGATGCTGCACGTCTTTCACCGAGCTAGGCTGCTTTAACTCTTGTACGGCTCTGATTTGTGTAGGGTCCGCCTCAATACCTCGGTTTGTGACTAAGAATCCTAAAAATTTCCCGGATCCCACACCGAAGGCACACTTAGACGCATTCAGGCGTAACTTATGCTTCTTGAGGATGGCAAACATCTCGGCTAGGTCGGACAAATGATTTGTTTGTTGCCTGCTCTTCACCACCATGTCATCAATGTAAGCCTCCATTGTCCGGCCCAGCAAAGGAGCAAACATCTTGGTCACCATCCTTTGGAAAGTTGCCCCGGCGTTCTTTAAACCAAAAGGCATAACTCGGTAGCAAAAGAGTCCCCTTGGGTAGTAAATGAAGTGATTTCTTGGTCGGGGCCGTGCATGGCAATCTGGTGATAGCCCCGGTAAGCGTCCAAGAAACTTAGCCTGTCATGGCCAGCCGTCAAATCAACAAGCTGGTCAATTCTAGGCAAAGGAAAGCTGTCTTTCGGACAGGCACGGTTGACGGTCTTGTAATCAACGCAAACCCCCACTTCCCATTCTTCTTCGGTACAACGACTGTATTTGAAATCCACCGAGGATAGTGAACTTCCTGAATTGCTCGTGCCTCAAGCAGATTCTTAACTTCCTCCGCCACTACCTCGGCGTGGTGCAATGCTGACCTCCTTGTTCGCTGAATGACCGGCTTGGCTGGGGGAAGACATTGAGATGATGGCAGATAAAGTTTGGATCGAGGCCAGGCATGTCATAAGGCGACCATGCGAAAACTTCAATGTTGGCCATAAGGAACTCCACCATCTCGGTCCTCTCTTGTGCCGTGAGGGTGGAGCCGAGCAAGAAGAACTTGTCCGGCTGCTCGGTATCAATTCGCACTTCCACCAATCCTTCCACGGCTTTGTCTTCTGCCTTAGTGCCCACATCATCCAGCACTACCTGGTCCTCCGGTCCCTCAATCATTTGAACAAATCCCTTGGCAGCCCGGCTTCCATTGACCGCCACAAAGCACTGTTTTGACATAACCTGATCGCCCCCAATCTCCTCAACTGCCCCCATAGCCGAGGGGAATCTCATTACTTGGTGAAAGGTTGATGCCACGGCTTGCATTGCATGAAGCCATCCCCTGCCAAGGATCAGATTGTAAGTAGACGGCACCTGCAATACCCAGAATTCAACCTGTTTGACCACTGATCCCGCTTTAACCGGCAGGATAATTTTTCCCAAAGGCCACTCCGGTTGTGAGTTGAAACCGACCAATGGCGAAGTTGCTGGGGCCAAATCCGTGTCTCGGAGCTTGAGCTGTTTGAAAGCGTCGTAATACATGATCTCGACCGAACTTCCCTGATCGATCAAGATCCTTTTAACTTCAAAATCATTGACGCGGAGAGTTACTACCAAGGCGTCATTGTGCGGTGTCTGTATGCGCTCCAAATCTTTTGAGGAAAAGCTGATTACATCCTTTACTTCTGTCTTCCCCCTCTTGAGCGCAGGCTGAACTGACAAAACTTCCCTCATGTGTTCTGCCTTCTTAATCATACCACGAAGCTCGCAAACACGCGCCGGTTCCACTATGCCGTGGATGACATTTACAACCCCTTGCGGAGGTGCATCCCGGTCATCCGGTCCGCGTGGATCAACTGGAACCTGATTTGCCTTAACTCCTCCATCAATGTAGAGGTCCAGATGCCCGGCTGCCACTAGCTCTTCTAAGTGCTGCCTCAAAGGCAGACAGTCCTCTGTTCGGTGGCCACGTTCCCGGTGAAAGGTACAACGGTACTTGGAGTTGAAGCCTCTCTGCCCGTCGCCTAACTTAGCAGGAAACCGGACGTATTCCTCGTCACGGATTTCACTAAGTATGCGATAGATTGGAATTTTGAAGACCGTGGTGATGCCTGTTCTTGCTTTCAACCTTCTGCCTGCATCGGCCACATTATCTTGGGGTAGTCATCCCGGCGGTAATCATTCCTGTCATTACGCCGCTCCCTACCCCGGTTCTTGCGGTTTGAACCTCGGTCAGACTCTTCAGCTCGGTCACTAGATCGGCCGGACTCTTGCCCGACTGCATGCACTTTTCCTGCCAACCTCTTGGGCGTTTCGACCGGGGCTGCCTTCTCGGTTGAGGCCGAGGCATCATCCTCTACCCGGATATGCTCATTGATGCGCTGCATAAGCTGTACCATGGTCGTAGGTTGTTGCATGGTAAGTGAGTCTCGCAGTCTATGTCCGACCGGGAGCCCGCGCTTATACTGTACGATAGCAAGGTTGACCGGGCAGTCCAGTATCTCATTGAAAGTCTCCCAATACCTGGAGTTGTACGCCTTGAGTGTGTCGCTCGGTTCCATCTTGATACTCAGGAGGTGATCAACTTCCTTAGGAGTTTTGGTGTTAGTCGTGAAGCGCGTTACGAAGGCTTCGGCCAGCTGTTGCCACCTTTCAATACTTCCCTCCGGGAGCCTTCCAAACCACTTCAATCCCAATTCGCCCAAACTCGACGGAAAGATTAGGCACATAAGAGCATCATTCCGCCGGTGTCCGGCCATAACCTGTCGGAAATGACTTATATGCATGTACGGATCGGTCTTTCCATCGTAAAGGGTAAACTTTGGCTGGTGGAATCCCGCCGGAAGCGGCGCTGCTTCTATTTCCAGTGAAAAAGGAGTGGCGCTCAACCTGCCAAATCTGTATCTAAAAGGAGTGGCGCCGCTTGGCGCGGTGGAGGCATTCCGACCTCCTCGCTGGCGTGGGCTCCGTAGGATAACCGCTGGAACGCCGGCACCCTTGAGCTTCCCGCCGGCGAGCCCGTTCCTTTAGAACTGCCCGCAAATCCTCTGTACAGGCGGAATAGGAATACCTCGACGTCGTATCCGGACGTGAGGGTCTATAAGTACTATCTTGCGCGCTGGACTTCTCTGCGTGCAAGTCGGAGTCACCATCTCTATAGCTCCTGGTAATAGAGATTGCCGGAGTGTGCTTCTGACTCTGGCTGGCTGAACGGCGGGAGGGGGCTGAACGGCGGGATGGGGTGCGCTCACTGTGGTCACCTACTCCAGCTACACCCTTCCCTTTGTAACGCCGCTTGAGCTCCTCCATCTCCGCCGCCATTCGCCGGATGACGGCATCTTGGTCCCGCAACTTGTGTTCCAGGCGTTTGGAGTGTGACTCTCTCCGCCGTCGGTGACCGTCTGGACTACGGGAATGGCCATGACTTCTCCCGCGCTTATCCCGCGTGTCTCCCGCCTGTCCTCCGGTGGCTGTCTCCAGGTCCGCCATCGGAAAGACGGACGGGAGTCCTTCTCTCTGCCGGGCAAACTCAGGGGTGGCTCCGTCGACGGCGGACAACGGAAACTCCTCGTTGTGCGCCATGAACGACGATCAGATGAACCCAGAAGATAAGGTTTTATCTGCAAGTTTCCCATAGACGGCGCCAATTGTGCGGGGGGAAAATATTCCGGCTACCCGCACTTCCTTTCTTCCAAGTCCCTCAGCTGTCCGATCACCTGAAAGTGCAAAAGCGGTGAGCTACCCGCGGTGTGTGGCCGGAAAACACCTCCGACGCTCAAGTTAGAACCACACACCTGGAAAAATGACTAGAGAGAAGGGAGAGAGTTTGAGTGTAAGTCTTACTTACAAAAATTGTCCATCCCCGTAAGGGGTGGCGCCGACTTGGTTATATACCTCTCTGCGCTTCATATCTACTCCCAATGATCTCTCTACACGTGGCTCTGCTATCCCATCTGTCAGCACATAAACCATGCCTCTGTCAGGTCACACCATGCTGGACATTACCTAATCCCAAATGCCAGCCTTCTCTGCTGAAGCCCGGCAGCCGGCTGCTCTATCCACGGCCGGGCTATGCTTTACGCCCTAGCACTCTACTGGCTTTTATCAGAGAACCGGGCTAGGCAGCACCTCGGCACCGCCGAGCCAGAGACGTCTTACGAACGCTTGCTGCCGGCCTCCCTGCCGAGCAATTGGGTATCTCGGCTGACCGCGCCTTTCCGGGCGCTGGTCAGTCCGCTTGACTGTGGTTGGCCTTCTACCGAGCAGGCAAGTACCTCGGTCGATGACACCTTTCGGGACGCCGTCCAACCTGACCGGCTTCGCCTATGCCATCCACGTAGCTCGGTCCTACCGAGCGTCGCCTTAGCTGAGCAACATACATACGGACTGGGCGGCGCATACCCAGCCCAACACTCGCCCAGTCCAGGGCCCAGTAGCCCAATTCTATTTGGACCGGGGATCATTTCGGTGCCATGATCCACTCGGCTGCCAATCTTCTCGGCCGTTGCCTCGGCCCAATTCCGGATCATAAATCTCCCTCTCAGAACCATTGGAGCACTCGGTATCAGATTGAGAAAAAAGTCATTTTTTTACTCAAATTTGATAAAAATTTTGGTGAACCATTGGAGATGCTCTAACAATCCAAAAAAAATTAGTGTAGACCCTTGGTTCTTTTTTATTTTATAGTCCATGTTGTGTAGTTGACCCTTGGTTCTTTTTTATATTTTTTTGTTTATGGCGCATTGATGCTTTCGGTTAAAGGCTTTAAGCCCCTAAAAAAGGATTTTTGGGCATTTATTTCATGTCCTATATGTGTATTCATACAATAATATTTCATGTGTACATATTTAAAAAATAAAACTCATTATACTATATGAAAAGTCACATTAAAAAAAAAAAAATCAACAGTAATATATCATGGAAGGCTCAACCCTATAATTATCAACTGAAGTAAATTCTCTTACAAGGATTGGCCACCAAAAAAACAAAAAATAAAGTGCTGTCAATGTGTCATCCACTAAACATAAGTGAATTATCCCAAATTGTAGTCACAACTTTGATGATCAGTTTTAGAAAGACCTCTTCAGTTTGAGTCTTTCTATTTGACTTTGTATTTCTTGTTATACAAACACAGCACATTTTTTTAATTTTTATTTTATAGAAAAGTAGATATAATGAATTCATTTTGGTAGAGCCTCCACCAGGCTGCATTCTGTGGACTTTTTTTAATTTTTAATTTTTTATTATTATAGAATTATTGTGTTCCAATTCCATTCTTTATTTATACAAGTAGTATATCTGTGCTATGCTTGGGAATTCCTTTTAGAGAAAAAAAATGGGTATAATTTTTAACTTAAAATATATTTGTCTCAATTGTTTTTAAACAATGATATTTAAATTTCATTTTAAATCACTTATCTTTATTTTATAACCTCTCAAACAAGAAGTGTGAATATTTTTGTCATTTTATTTTTAATTTTTTTTATGCAAATGCGTTTGATGATTAAATGGATCATGAATATAATACTTTCAATTTTTGTTTTTTGTTTTTTCTTTAGTGTTCAAGTTATTTGAAATATATATCAAACTTCACTCTCTTTTTTTTAATTATTTGGTAAGACCAAAAGTTATAATTTTTTTTGGTTAATAATAATATTTATATTGGATGGACTTTGAAAACTTTTGATGAAAAAATTGGGAATCACTTTGCAAGTTTTGGGGTGCAATAACAGCCCAATGGATGAAACCTACATGTCAAGTAGTGGGCTGGACTATTGTCAAGGACATTATGCCTTTGTTGGACTTAACCAAAAATCTAACCTAGAAAATCCATTCCAAAAATTGATCATGATGTACCCTTTTTCTTACAAAGAGAGTAAAGTTAGAGATTTCAAATATTTTATTAATATTTTTACCAAATGTCTTATATGAGTGTAGGACCCACATAGAACTCATATAGTGTGGGTCTCACACCCATGTAAGACATTTGGTAGAAATATTGGTAAAACATTGGGGTCCCTAGCATTTCTTTACAAAAAGAGTAATGTTAGGGATCCTAAAGGCCAAGTGCTGTTGCGCAATATTTATGTTTATAATTTTATTTTTGTTCCTAAATTTTTTTAAAGAGTTTATATAATTTATTATATTATTGTAATAGAAAAAAGTTTGTTTAATTTGTTTGGATAATAAAATTTTCATTCATTTCTCCATCTTCCTTTCCCATCCCAACCAACCACCACTCACTGCTCATCATTAGCAGTGGTCACCATATCTAGCCACTCCTACCTTCATTAACCATAGCTTATTGACACTTCTCACCGCTGACAACTAAGAGGGTAATTTGTGTTAGCAAATTAGGCCGAGCTAAGTAAACAATGGCTGGGAGTTGGGCCAGGCCATTAGGCCGAGGTGAGAGCTCGGATAGCTCGGCCCTCGCCCAAATAATAGACTTAGGCCTGATTGGTTAACTATATACCATGAGTGGGCTGAGGTGTCTTCAATGAAGAAGGTCGAGCATGCTTTAGCTCGGCAACTCACTGTTTGGTTGTTGGCTCGGTTCAGCCCGAGTTGAAATAAAACAAGGTAGTTCAGCTACGCATGGCTAGTTGAGCATTGCCATCTCACTTGGTTTGCAGTGAGGAGGGTGTTCTAGGGATAAGAATTATTCTTGGGCATGCGACTCCTAGGAGGACTCTGCTAAGGAGAGTTAGAGTCCTATTAGAATTGTGCTACACGGAATCTATAAAAGCTCGTGATAGAACCTATGCACAGGTGTTGCAATTTAGACTTCCGAATTCGCAGCGTTTTTGTGTCTATTGTCTATTTGCTGACTTAGGCATCGGAGAGGTTTTCGGCATACATCGGCCGGCTAGCTCAAGTTTATGTTTTCAGGTGATAAGCCGATGACATTGGGAGGAGTGCAAATTTGATCAACAGGATTATACAAGGCAGATTATTTCGTGCTCGTACAATTGGTGTGGTCTATGGAAACTCTACTGAGAACATACCTTTTGATTGAGTTTTCCTTCGACTTATTTTAATGGCGCACAATGAAGAGTTGCCCCAATCTGTCATCGATGGACAGATGCTAGAAGGGAACAAAAGGCACGACGATTTGCCTTTTGCTCCATCGATAGCGAACTTGGACACTCAGCGGCGGAACCCTCATAGGGGGCAAGAGAAAAGCGAGGCTTGAATCCTCATCGTTCTCAAAGCTCGAAGGGACAAAGGAGAAGGACAGATTCCTAGACTTTGGAAAATCGCGCGAAGGAGCAAGACGAGTTAATCAAGAGAATGGTCGTGGATACGGAGGCCTTGAAACACCAGATAAAGGGCAAAAGCGTGGCAGGGATGGAAATCTGTGAAGGCAGAATGCGTTCTCGCCACTCAGGAGATCATGACCGGCGAGCCACGCCCTCGCATTCCGAAAGTAGAAGCCTCAGAACATGTGACATACAATCAAGAACTTCCAGAACTCGTTACTCCATGTTTGAGAGAACGATGACTAAAAGGTGTTACACGGAGGGAAGCAGTTATCGACCCTCATACACACACCAAACCACCTCTCAAGACACCAAGTTTCCTAGATCAACGAACTTGCAGACCGTGCTAGAAGCAAGGGCTCGAAGGAAGAAAGATGTCCGGGCACAAGACCCTTAAATGGTCTCTACTCTGCAGCGGCTGCTCCTAGGACGCATGGAAGTGTTGAGGTTGGAATGCCAATGCCGTGCCTTCCTTACGAACCAGCAGACAAAGCGTTATCAAGGTTGCAAAGCTCGCCGTTCGTTCTGGCAATAGAGAACGCACCACTGCCCGTGGGCTTCAACCAACCTAAGTTCACGATCTATGACGGGAAGTCAGATCCTTGAATGCATTTAAGCTACTTTCACCAAGTTATGGCCATACACCACAGGAACAAGGCTCTGATGTGCATTCTGTTCCCATCTAGCCTTGGGGATTTGGGCTTAACTTGGTTCAAAAAGTTGCTAGAAGGCAATATCGCTTCCTAAGCGCAACTTGCGGAGGTGTTTGTTACCAGGTTTAATACAAACACCAAGACGCCAGTTGAGATAGATCAATTGCTCGCCATTGACATGGGTGAGAAGGCAACATTGAAGGCCTACAACAATAGATATTGAGAGACCTTTAACTAGATAGGCGATTGCCCTACCAACCTAGCTATCGTGCAGTACAAGCGGGGTTTGCCAGTGGGCCATAAGTTGAGGGATTCAATGACAATGATGCCACCCCTTACTATGGAAGCCCTAATGGAGAGAGTACACCAGCATATCAGGGTAGATAAAGATGGCGCTCGTGCCAAAGTTAAGTCCGGCACAACTGCGATATTGGATAAGAAACCTGCAGGAAAGGTTAATATGGTCGAGAAGAAGGGCCGACCTAACAACAACAATCGTGGTGCACCACCCAATGATGAAGACGCCAAGGCAAGGAGGTTGAGGGTCCGCATCGTTATTACGACTATTTTTAAGAAACCCATTTACTGAATTCTTAGTGAAATACACAATGAACCTGTCACAACCCAAACCCGCTCCTATAGGTTTAGTGTCGTAACCGGCTAGTAATCCTGGGATTACCAAAGGCCTCTGAACAAATTACAAAATACAGGGGCTAGCGGAAGCAAATACAAACATATAATGTCCATAGAGCTGTGTAGATATACATGAGACAGAAAATTTAAAATTTCATATACATATCAGTGACGTCATTTTTACATTGGTCTTACGTCACCAAAACCCACATAAATACAACGTACAAAAACTTGTTCAGTTAAACTGAAGAAAACAAAAACTTAAAACTTGTTAACAGAACATGACCATTTCAAAATGGGAACCTCCTCGGGAGGCATAGTGGTTGGCTGACACAAAAGAATCCAGACAGCAGTTTATGTAACGCCCAGAAATAATTACCATAATCCACTCACAGTATTAATAAACGACAACAATACTAACATAATTACCTTCCATTGAATCCAACGTGATTACAAAAAAGAAACATATGCGGAATACATTCAATATGTCTAGCCATGAATCTATAGCATATGTTAGAAATGTAAGAAAAATGTGAAAGTTAAACAGATAAGAAGCACCCTAAAGGCTTACAACTTTCCAAGATAGTTCTTGGTTACAATAAAAATGGACTTTAGGTCCAATACATTTGAAGCCCTTAGCTATACAAAAATGAATACAACAAAAAGATGTCTTTGCTCCAAATCCTCTCAAGCTACTACCTTGGTGGAGGCATGCCATTAACACCTGAAATGTTTTTCCCACATAGGATGAGCCAAAGCCCAGTAGAAATAATCCAACACATTGTATGAATCTTAACAAAGCTATAAGGAGAATGCATATGCCATGTTCTTGACAAAACATATTTATATCCCTTTTCAAAACTATGTATTGCCAAGTTAATACCTTGATTCACAATTCATTTCCATTTCAATTGAAAATAGGGTGGTGATTCACACTTTAAGAATCTTAAAACAATACAACCTTTACCGGAAATTTCGTCTGGAGGAAATCGTAAACTGGGGCCCATGTAAACGTAGGCTATATAAGTACTACTATTGTCATTTCACGGAAATTTCGTCCACGGGATTGGCACCCATGTATACGTACGATTTTCAGGACTTTTCACCTACGACGCTCATGCCGACTTAGTTCAACAACACAATTCATGTTTTCTGAATTCACCATTTTCTCAAAATGATAACATTTTCAATGTATAAGTGTGAAATAATGTTCAATGCAAATGAATGAGAAAATAGTTTCAATTTTCTTAATTCACATGCAAATTCTACAACAATCATAACTATCCTCCACCGATTGCCCAAAACAGATATTTCTAAACAACTAGTTTATATTCCATAAAGGTAAACTTTCCAAATTTCAAGAGTTGAGTGACAATACATATCCAACTCTACCATCCTCATCAAAACCAATCCAATTTCATTATTCCAACATCAAATTCATTTATTTTTGACATTTAGGGCAGGTATTCAAAATCAACCATTTCGATCAAACTCCTCATTTATTTCAACATCAAAACCATTCTCAAGAGATTATTCGAAAAACCCCTCTTTTGATTTTTATATTCAAAACCCTAGATTTGTTCCAAACCTTCCAAATCCACAATATAGTTTAAAAACAACAAATAACTAAGTTAAAACTCATAAAAAGTGTGAAAAGTATCCCTACCTCAAGCTAGAGCACGAGTGAGAGAATGAGAGAAACTCAAAGGCGCCAAAAACCAACTTTATTCCTGTTAAAACAAAGCCCTTGCCAAGCTCTATCTTTTTAACAAAGACACACGGGTGAAAAGATCGACGGATCTAGGTGTATTTGAGGGAAATAGGTGAGTTTTAGAGAGAGAGTGAGAGAAAATAGGGTTTGGAAATGTTTAGAGAGAGAGAGAGAGAGAGAGTGATATGAAAAAGTGATGTAAAAAGTAATTTTTACGGACTGATATACGCACAGTCTGCTTGAGCGCAAGAAGTGACGCTCGAGCGTCCAGACACAAAAATGATTATCGCTTGAGCTTAAGAAGTGATGTTGAAGCGTAGAATATACATTTTCAGTAGTTTTGCAGACAGATGTCCATCGCTCGAGCGCAAGACTGCTCGAGCATAAGAAACAGTGCTTGAGCGTAGAATATACTCTCCCAGCAGTTTTTTAGGCCTATAAAAATACTGAGAGTTCACAAAGCCCGCTCGAGCGCAAGAAGTGATGTTCACATGGAGGAGTAAAATTCTGGGTAACAAAGTTTGGAAACTAAGCTACCAACTTATTCCAAAGGCAACCAATACAACCCAATAGCCAAACTTAAGGGAAAAAGAGGAATATGACAAGAACAACAATACAAGACCATGAAACTCGAGTTCAGAATGTCAAATGGATCGGGTCTAAAACCAGAATCGCTATGGCTTAGGCCTGATCACACGCCTAATCACCTACATACATAAATAATACGGTGAGCTGGAGCCTAGTGAATAATAACAGAGTAAAGGTTTTAATGAATGATGTCCACAATAAATTCAGAATTCAGAATTCAATAAGAAACAAATTCATATTCATACTCATACTCATATTTGTGTTCAAAGTTCACATATTCCATATGATCATACGTGGTTAGGGCTGCAAATGAACCGAGTTGTTCGCGAACAGGCTTGAGCTCGGTTTGGTTGATTAATAAACGAGCTCGAGCCAGAATTTTAGGATCGTTTTCTTAATGAGCCGAGCCCGAGCTTGGTAAGGCTCGGCTCGATTCGGCTTGCGAGCCTATATATATATGTGTGTGTGTTATGAAATTAGGGTTTCAGTCCTCAAATCTTTTTCTCTGGAAGCTGTTGTGGTTTTCTCTCACTCTAAAAAAAACGTTGTTTCCATCCAAGCTTTTCCTGATTTGAATAACATAAAGAGATTGTTCTACAACCTTTGTCTTAGGGGTGGGCAACGATTTATCCGAACCACTCAAACCGCCCAACCCGTATATAAATGGGCGGTTTCGCAAACATAATGCGGGCGGATGCGGTTTGAAATATGACAAATTTGCGGGTTGCGGGCGGGTCGCGGGTTAAACCTGCAACCCGCAAAAACAGCCCGCACTTTAATTATTATTATTATTATTATTTTTTATATACCAACTTTGTAACTTTAACAGGAGCACCATTATGTTCTCAATGACACTAGGATCCTTATTTTTAAGTATTTCTCAACTTTCTTAATGCCGTAGAATTATCAAGTCCTAAACTTGGTTTCTTATATGATTTTCATTGGTAACTCATATACTTTTTCCTAATAAAATTTTCCTTTTGGTGGTCAATGGAGCTTCGAGTTTTGATTATTGATTACTGAACTGGCAATTCTAATTGAGTACAACCTTTAATGCATTGATATACATTTTTTAATGCATTGATATATATTTTTTTCATGACAAAAATGCTAGTATAGGGTCTCTTTGTTTTGGGTACTTTCATTTAATGCATTGATATTCAATTTTTATTTGTAAACTCATCAGAAAATTATTGTCAAATGATCACAAATATATAAAATGAATCTAATGTCTAAATTCGATGGGAAAAAAAAAAAACTCAAAAATTAATTTTTAAAGAAAAAAGTGTAAACCGCAAACTGCTCGCAACCGCCCGCACATCTGCAAACCCTATCCGCACAAACCGCAAACCGCACTGTGGGCGGTTGCGGGTTGACTTTTTCCCAAACCACATAGATGCGGGCGGGTCAAAACCGAACTGCAAACCGCACAAAACCGATCCGCGAACACCCCTACTTTGTCTACTACTCTTTCTTCCTTGTTTTCTTATTTTTCATCTTTATTTGAAGAGATTTCGTCTCATCTCATCTCTTCTCTCTGTAGACAAATTTTGGGGCTAGGGTCACAACATCGAATCAAACAAAGAATTGTGTTGGATATCAACGTTTCTTTGTTCTGGTAAAGATTTGGGACCAGAAGATAAAATCTTTTCTTCAATCCTTTGTGGTAAGTTTTCTATTCGTTACTTTTGTTCTTCAATCTTAGGGTTAGTTTTCTTCTTCTTGAGATTGAACAGTCCTCTTTGAATCTTACAATGTTGGGATGCCTCAACAATCTGTGGTTGATAATTTCCCTATGTACATTTTCATCTATTTGTTAGTAAAGAATTTTTCATCTATCTGCCTCAACAGACTGTTACACAATTTTGAATCTTTGAATCTTTGCTCTGTTTTTTTTTTTTTTTTTTTTTTTTTGAGAAACTGGAACACATATATAAATATGCAGAATGTTTTCTCTGTTTTTTTTTTAATCCATTTTTGAATCTTTGGTCTATTTTTTTTAATTTTTTTTAATACTTCGATGTAATGTTGTTGCTATGTTTTTGCTTACTTTGATGCAATGTTGCTACTGGGTATGGCAGAATTTCATACATGAGTTTCCCAGGCACTTATCTTGGAAATAATCATCAAGTTTGACTTGTTTCATAGATGAATCTACCATGACTTGTTGCTGGGTATGGCAGAATCCACCATGCAATGTTGTTTTAATCTTTTTTAAAAAACTAGAACACATAAATAAATTTACAGAATGTTTACTTTGTTTTTTGAATCTTTGCTCTGTTTTTTTTAATCCATTTTTTGAATCTTCGGTTTGTTATTATTTTATTTTATTTTATTTTTTGCAATACTGTTACTATGTTTTTGCTTATTTTGATGCAATGTTGTTGCTGGGTATGGCAGAATTTCATAGATGATTTGATTAACTTTGGAACTTGTGAATTTCATGTTGTTGTGGGGTATGCAATGCAATGTGTTGTAGCTAAGTTTGCCTATTTCATAGATGAATCCATCATGACTTGCTGTTGGGTAAGGCAGAATCCACCATGTAATGTTGTTTTAATTTTTTTTGAGAAACTGGAACACATAAATAAATCTACATAATGTTTACTTTATTTTTTGAATCTTTGCTCTATTTTTTTTTAAAAATCCATTTTTGAATCTTTGGTCTGTTATTATTATTTTTTTAATTTTTTTTGCAATGTTGTTGCTATGTTTTTGCTTACTTTGATGCAATGTTGCTGCTAGGTATGGCAGAATTTCATAGATGAATTGATTAATTTTGGAACTTGTGAATTTCATGTTATTGCTGGGTATGCAATGCAATGTTGCTGTTGTTGAACTAGATTGTTAAGAAGTGCAGTGCAATACAAATTACCCAACAAAATTGATGGAAACTTTTGGAGCTTTATCAAGTGAAGACATTATTAGACAGTTTCAGTTTCTCTTTTTGCTTACTTAGAGAAATTTTAAAGACTTTTGTTCTTTTTTTAAGTGATGTAATTTTATATTTTGGAGTTGGGATATAGAAGTTCTATGTTTTGATTAGTTTAGTTTTAAAGTTTGAATGGTTTGTTTGTAGATTGCTAGAATAGTTATTGCAATTGATTTTTCTATGTTTTTGATAATTGAATTTTAGTTAAAGAGTTTGAATAGGTCTATTTGCAGGTTTTCGTAATATGTTGATATTTATTGTGTTGTTTATGTTATTGATTTATTGTTGCATTAGGACGTTTTATTTGATTTTCAAGATTGGCAGATTTTTTTGGGCTGTTGTTATTGATTTATTGTTGCATTAGGATTTTTATTTGGTTTTCAAGATTGGTAGATTTTGTTTGGCTTTGTTCATAGCTTGATTTGTTTGTGTGTTCAAGCTCAAGCTCGAGCTCGAGCTCGTTCGTTTGTAAACGAGCTAAGTTGAGCTGAGCTCGAGCTTTATAAATATCTAGTGAGCCGTGCTCGAGCTCAACTTTCATAGCTCGACTTGAGCTTGAGCCGAGCCCGAACATGATCAAATTCTATCGAGCCGAGCTCGAGCTTTAGCTTTGCAGAACTCGACTCGGCTCAGCTCGGCTCGTTTGTAGCCCTATACGTGGTACATCCATTAATGCTAACAAATCCGATGACCCATAAAGGGACAGCCATAAAGGCATTCCGATGACCCATAAAAGGACGACCATAAAGGCATTCCGATGACCCATAAAGGGATGGCCATAAAGACATTCTGATGACTCATGTGCACAGAGACGTTTCTGATGACCCATAAAGAGACGGCCATAAAGGCATTCTGATGACCTATAAAGGGACGCATATCATATGATATTAAGGATGCCACAAATACATTTCAGAAACTTGGACAATCATTCATTCATACAAAACATAGCATTTCAGAAAATTGATCATTTCCATATCATAATGTTCGGAAAATACGTAACATTGAACATAGCTTTACATAGTTATTACTCACAGATTACTCCAATAACAGAACATATAAAGTAGACGGATCATATAGTCTATGGCGCATGACCTACACAACACACAACGGATACACATTGAAACACACATTTGGAAAGCACTTAACTTGTTTCTTTTCTATCTTGGTGTGTTTCCAATCTTTATCCTCTTTATTATGTCTTAATTACGGCTTAGGAATGCTTAAGATGCAATGAGGATGCCAAAATATGAGTTGTAATGCTTAGTCAAATTTATGAAAACAGGTCTTTGCTCGAGCGCAACCTTGGTCACTGGAGCGGACTGCAAAATTCTGTAAAACTTCTAAGAGCTCTCATTTTAGGCTCGAGCGCAATTTCCTATGCTTGAGCGGAGGATAAAAAATAAGGGTGGTCGCTCGAGTGCAAGTTCTATTTCTTGAGCCACGACCCATGTTTACAAAAGTACTGGGAGCTCGAATTTTACACTCGAGCCAACTTTTAATCGCTCGAGTGAAAGTGCAAAATAAAGAGTGGTCGCTTGAGCGCAGGTTCTGTCGCTCGAGCGATGATGTAGAATTATAAAATTTCCAAATTGATGTTCAAGATGCAAAACTCAAGTGTAAAGCTTCAAAACACATCCTTTGAGCCCCAAAACTTGAGAAAACATGTCTAAACTTGTAAAACACCAAGAATTAAGAATCATTACACAAAATAAAGGCCCAAAAGTAAGTGAATTGTCCAAAATCAAACTTGGAATTTAGAAAACATAACTTGCATGTATTTTTATGAACTCCAACCTTCTAAAACATGGTCAAATGATATAAAATGGCATGAAACTTGATGAATTTCCAAAACCAAGGTGAAATAATGACATACATGGGAGAATTACTTGAAATCAACTTCAAGATGCTATAGAATGCACATGCATCATGATTCTTCTCAAAATTATCTATCTAAATTCAATTCTCATACCAATCTACTTAATTCTCTTGAATTCATTCTCTTATTGATTCAAACTCTTAGTTTAAAGGGTAAATTCTTACCTTAAGCTTGAGTTCACAAGTGTGGAAGCTTAATTCTCTTGAGTCTTCTTCAATTCCTTCAAATTCTCTTAAATTCTCTTATGCCTTCTTTGATCTCAACCCTCTTATATGTTTTCCCCTCTCTCTCACATTTTGAGCTCAAGAAGCTTGAAATGGAAGTGTGTAAAATGATCTAAGGCTTGTCATTAGCCTTATATAGGTTTCACTAATTAAGCTAGCTTAGCCTAATCAAATTGTAATTAATTAATTTAACTATTTGGTTTCGAATCAAAATCTAATTAAACCTACCATAAAATTCTAAAAATTCTAAATAACAAATAAACGGAGTCAATTCTGTGATCAGATGCCGATAAGGCCTTCAATTTACTTATCGAAACGGAAATTCAAACAAATATTTCTACGACAGATAGATATAAATGCAAATAATATATATCTCATGCAATTAACGTAGAATTTCATCTTAATTACTTGTTAAGCAGTCTTAATCAAGGATCATGGGCTAATTATAGATCGGGATTGTTGCAGAACCCTTCGTTTGGCTGCCTACCAAGTTGGGAGAAGCACAAAGAGGCTATGACGAGAGGTATAGGTGCACATTCCATGATGAAGTAGGGCATTGAACTGAAAATTGTATGCTTTTAAGGCAACATCTGGAAGAATTGGTGGCAGCAGGCCATTTAGATCTGTACATTGAAGGGGGAACACGACCTGCCCCCCAAGATTGGGATGCGGCAGATGGCACACCACAAGGCATGATAAATGTTATACATGGGATCATCGAGCCTAAGCGAGTCTGTGAGCTTAGAGGGATGATCAAGAAGGCGGAGCACATGAGGAAAGTACTGAATGTACAACCAACAGTAAAAAAAGGAAAGATGGAAGCAAAAAACGTTATCACTTTTTCTGACAGGGACTTAACAAGGTTGCAAAGCCCTCACAACGACGTACTAGTGGTTACTTTGCGCATCAAAAATTTTGATATCAAGCAGATCTTGATAGACTAGGGAGCTAGTTCGAGATAATGTACTATGAGACCGTCAAACAACTAAAATTGGAGGACAAAGACTTAGCACCCTCGATATCTCCTTTGGTCAGTTTCAACTCAATGCTAGAATGGCGGGTTGGCAAGATAATTCTGTCGGTCAAAGCTAATTCGATGACAAAGCAAGTGGACTTCTGGGTATTGAAAGTCCCCTCTACTTACAACATTATTTTGGAGAGAGCATGGTTGCACTCTATACGAGTAGTAGCATCGACCTATCATCAGGTGATATGATCCTAACGAAGCTGGAGTAATTGAAGAGGTCTTGGGGGACCATATTATGTCCAAGCAATGTTTTGTGACGGTGAATGGAGGCCAAGCAACCAAAGGATTCATACAGATGGTAGAGGAACCGGAAAACAGCAAGATGTTTGTCGACTTTGGCAGGGAAGCCGAATAGAAGGCGGTGGAGGATCTGGTTGAGGTAAGAATCGACGAGAGCGACCCAGAGAAGTTTTTCTTGCTCGACTCATCCTTGTCCAGCACCGAGAGAAATGAGGTCATGGAGTTTTTGATCTCCAATATCGAATGTTCGCCTGGACGCTGTATGATATGCCTGGTATTGACCCAAACTTCATCTTTCATTAACTTAACGTCAACCCCACTGCCAGACCGGTCATACAGCGAACTCGTAGGTTGGCTCTACATCACACCGAGATAGTAACTGAAGAAGGAAGAAACCTTCTAGAAGTAGGGGCAATTAGAGAGTTCTATTATCCTAAGTGGATCTTCAACACGGTAGTGATGCCCAAGAAGAATGACAAATGGCATATTTGGGTGGACTACAAGATGGTCAACAAAGCGTGCCCAAAAAATAGTTTTTCTTTACCAAGGATAGACCAATTGGTGGACCTAATTGCATGTCACAACCGACTTAGCTTTCTTGATGCGTATCATGGATACCATCATATTGCTATGTATGAACCGGATCAGGAGGTCACATCCTTCACAACTCCAAGGAGGTTGTATTGCTATAAGCTCATGCCTTTTGGCCTAAAAAATGCAGGGGCAACGTTTCAATGAATGGTCACCAAGATGTTCGAACCATTGTTAGGCAGAACAATGGAGGCTTACATTGACGACATGGTAGTCAAAAGTAAGAATGAAGTGGACCATCTCAACGACCTAGCTAAGATGTTTTGAATTTTGAAAGCCCACAAACTGCGATTGAACGCCTCCAAGTGTGCATTCGGCGTGGGATCAGGCAAATTTCTCGGCTTTCTAGTCACCAACCACAGTATAGAAGCCGATCCCTTCCAAATCAAGGTCATTCAAGAACTAAAGAGGCCTAACACGACCAAGAAGTTGCAGCACCTCACGAGCATAGCTGCCGCGCTAAATCAATTCATAAGTCGGTCGTTAGATAGGTCTCGACCGTTCTTCCAGGAGCTCAAGGCGAAGTTTGAATGGGATGAAGAGTGCGATTGAGCTCTGGAGAGCTTAAAGGAGTACCTCACCTCTCCATCGCTGCTGGTAACCCCGATGCCAGGCGAGGAACTTTACTTATACTTGGTCGTTTCCCAGCACGCAGTTAGCACTAGGGGTGTTCGTGGATCGATTTTGTGCGGTTTGCGGTTTGGTTTTGACCCGCCCGCATCTATGCGGTTTGGGAAAAAGTCAACCCGCAACCGCCCACAGTGCGGTTTGCGGTTTGTGCGGATAGGGTTTGTAGATGTGCGGGCGGTTGCGGTTGGTTTGCGGTTTACACTTTTTTCTTTAAAAATTAATTTTTGAGTTTTTTTTTCCCATCGAATTTAGGCATCAGATTCATTTTATATATTTGTGATCATTTGACAACAATTTTCTGATGAGTTTACAAATAAAAATTGAATATCAATGCATTAAATGAAAGTACCTAAAACAAAGAGACCATATACTAGCATTTTTGCCATGAAAAAAATATATATTAATGCATTAAAAAATGTATATCAATACATTAAAGGTTGTACTCAATTAGAATTGCCAGTTCAGTAATCAATAATAAAACTAGAAGCTCCATTGACCACCAGAAGAAAAATTTTATTAGGAAAAAGTAGATGAGTTACCAATGAAAATCATATAAGAAACCAAGTTTAGGACTTGATAATTCTACGACATTAAGAAAGTTGAGAAATACTTAAAAATAAGGATCCTAGTGTCATTGAGAACATAATGGTGCTCCTGTTAAGTTACAAAGTTGGTATATAAATAATAATAATAATAATAATTAAAGTGCAGGCGGTTTTTGCGGGTTGCAGGTTTAACCCGCGACCCGCCCGCAACCCGTAAATTTGTCATATTTCAAACCGCATCCGCCCGCATTATGTTTGCGAAACCGCCCATTTATATGCGGGTTGGGCGGTTTGAGCGGTTCGGATAAACCGTTGCCCACCCTTAGTTAGCGCTGTGTTGGTATGCGTCGAAAGAATACGACACTTACCCATTTTTTATGTGAGCAAGACATTGCTGGATGCTGAAACGAGATACCTGCCATTAGAAAAACTTGCCTTAGATTTGATGATGGCTTCAAGAAAGTTGCCTTACTACTTCCATGTGCATACCGTGGTCGTGCTGACGACATTCCCTTTAAAGGCCTTGTTTGAAAGGACAGACTTCTCCGGATGAATATTGAAGTGGGCAGTGGAGTTAGGATAGTTCGACATCAAGTTCTAACCTAGAACGACGATAAAGGCCCAAGCTTTGGTAGACTTTGTAGCAGAGTTTGCTCTAGGAAGTCATTCTGTTTGTCTGGTCGACATAACCGAGGAAACCGAGCAAAGGGGGAGAAGTGCCATGGGAATAGGGTAGCCCTCGTAGCAAGATAATCTACCATGGAGTGTGCCCTTAAGCCTAACAGTGGCTGCATTGTTCACTAAGGCCAACAACCCATTTATAGAGGGAGAAGGGGCAAGCCACATAGTTATAAGCGCAATTTGCGAAGACATGCCTGAAAGGGAAACGGTAAGGCAACCAAGCGGTGAGGATTAGGTCCGAACGGCGGACAAAGACTTGGACAAAATTACCGACATCCCAAATCCTAGAGCATCTTTCGACCCATCCACCTGCTGGAAACTATTCGTAGAAGAGATGTGGAAACTCTTTGTAGATGGAGCGTCCAATAGGCATAGGGCAAAACTTAGGATAGTCCTCATCTCGCCAGATGGCTTGACCATTGAACATGCAATCATACTTGGATTTTCAACATCCAATAACGAAGCAGAGTACGAAGCATTGTTAGCCGGTTTGAAGTCAGCCTACTGGATGAAGGCCACCGAGCTAATGGTGTATAGTGACTCTCAACTGGTAGTAAACCAAATATCGGGCGATTATGAAACGAAGGATGATAGAATGGCCAAGTACCAAGAGTTGGTCAGAAATGAGATCATGAAATTCAAAGTCATGAGGATAGAGCAAATCAACTGAGAAGAAAATAGCAAAATAGATGAACTGGCCGGTTTTGCGTCGATGGTAGACACTTCTATCTCTCACCCTTTGCTAGTTGACTACCTGCCAAGACAGAGCATCAAGGAACCTGAAGTGGTCGAGGTATTTTGTGCCATGCTAGGTCCCTCATAGATGTACCTCATCATCGTGTTCTTAAAAGATAGGATTTTGCCAGAGGACAAGAAGGAGGCCAACAAGATTCGTGCAAAGTCACAACGGTTTTTGCTTTCCTTGTCTCTAGCGCTATACAAAAAGTCCTTCATGGGACCGTACTTGAAGTGTGTCCATCCTAGCAAGGTCGAGGCATTCTTGTTCGAAATTCACGAGGGCATCTATGGAAGCCACCAAGGGGGGAGATCTTTGGCCTATCGAGCTATCTCGCAAGGGTATTGGTGGCTATATATGCAAGTAGACGCAGAAAAATATGTCAAGAAGTGCAAAAAGTGCCAGAAATTTGCGCATCAGATTCATCAACCAGCTAGAGAGCTCCTACCTCTAACCAGCCCTTGGCCTTTTGCAATGTGGGGTTTAGACATTGTGGGACCACTCCCAACCGCGCTGGACAACAGGAAGTTCTTTATTGCAGCGACAAACTACATCACAAAATGGGTAGAGGTAGAGGCACTAGCATTCATAAAAGAGAAAGACGTCAAGAACTTTGTCTGGTAGAACGTCATAATCTAGTTTGAAATTCCCAAAGCCTTGATATCTGACAACGACACCCAGTTTGATGGTAGAATTTTCAGGGGCTTTTGCCAAAAACACAAGATGAAATTTTATAACTCCACGCCGGCGTACCCCAAGCCAATGGTCAGGCCGAAGTGTTGAACAAAGTGATATTAGATGGACTGAAGAAAAGGTTAGAAAAAGCGAAAGGAAAGTGGATTCAGGAATTCCCCCATGTCTTGTGGCCTTACCAAACTACACTTAGGC
Organism: Camellia japonica; assembly: GCA_030407325.1. NCBI lineage: Eukaryota > Viridiplantae > Streptophyta > Magnoliopsida > Ericales > Theaceae > Camellia > Camellia japonica. The sequence continues at coordinate 139,336,531 of JAPPVO010000016.1, read as the reverse complement.
GGTCGACCGGGGAAACGCCTTTTGCCTTGGCCTATGGCATGGAGCTGTGATCCCCTTGGAAGTTGGCCACCTCCCCACCATTAGAAGTGAAAATTTTGATTCGAATTTGAATGGAGAGGCCATAGCCTTGAAGCTAGATCTAGCTGAAGAACGAAGAGAAAGAGCACTGGTCCACATCGCCTCATATCTGCAGGAACTGTCTAGGAAATACAACAAGGCAGTGCATCAAAGGCAATTCAAGATTGAAGATTGGATACTGCGTAAAGTAATGAGAAACACTTTGGTGCCTGGTGATGGCAAATTAGGACCCAACTGGGAAGGGCCGTACAAAGTAGTGAGATTAGCAGGAAAATGAGCTTACCACTTAGAAGATGTAGACGGCAGAGCTATCTCAAGGCCATGGAATATGGCCAATCTCAAGATATTTTAGTTTTTGTAATTGTAATATTCCTATCTTTTTGTTTGATATTTTTAATAAAATAAGTAGACAGTTTCTCAACATTTTTCAATACTTGTATTTATTTCGGTCTATAAAAAAAACCCCTTTGCCCAACTGGGGGCAAAGTGGGTTGGCAGGTTTGACTAACTATTTCTACCAAAACCTTTGCCCAAATGGAAGCAAAGTGGGTTGGCAGGTTTGACCAACACAACGTTTTGCACTCTTTGACCGAGATGTTCATCTAGGCCAAAGAAGGTTGGTAAGTTTGACTAACATAACTTTTTGCACTCTTTGACTGAGATGATTATCGTGGCCAAAGAAGGTTGGTAGGATTGACCAACTAATTTTTGAACTCTTTGTCCGAGATGGTTATCTCGGCCAAAGAAGGTTGACATAATTGACCAACAAATTTTTGAACTCGTTGTTTGAGATGGTCATCTTGGCCAAAGAAGGTTGGCAGGTTTGATCAACAAATTTTCTCATTGACCAAGATGTTTATCTTGGCCAAAGCAGGTTAGCATGTTTGACCAAACACTTTTGAGCTCTATGACTGAGATGGTTATCTTGGCCATAGAAAGTTGGCAGGTAAGACCAATTTTTTTGGAATCCTTCGACTGAGATGGTTATCCTGGGGAAAGGTTGGTAGGGTTAGTGTAAACTAAGTTAGTCTGCTTAGTGAGACACACTAAGTTTGAATTATCAAAGCAATGAGACAACTAGCGTGCAAAAAGTTAGAATACTTGAATTCAGTACAAAATGAAGGGCAGCTAGCCCAGTTACATGGCTACAAGGAACAAAAGGTATAAAAACATAAAGTACTAGAGCAAGTGCCATCACGGTCATTCAAATAGGTCATCTAGCTCGACGTTAGCACTAGCAACGACTTCACCACTTGTCTGATCGGCTCTAGCACCATCCTCCATAGTTAGGTCGGTGGTGCCTTCTTTGACAACCAGGATTGGCTTAGTCTGGCCTGGCACTTTCGACCGAGTAGGCAATGAGTTGGGCAGACCGAGATTGCCAGTTGACGGAGGAGCATTGTTAAACGCCAGGCTATCATCTTCCACCTCCAAAAATCTCTATTGCACGACATTGGCATAGGCTATCATGTAGCTCGGTATGAAATGTAGAGGAGGATTCAGGAACACATCAGAGTTGTGCGCTTGGTCAAGCTTCTCTGCCGTCACCTTCCAGCCACACTTAAAGAAGATGTCCTTGGCCGCTTCACATTGCTGGTTGTAGGTTTCCTTGCCTTCCTTGAAACCACGGTCCTCCACGTCCTCAATCTTTTTCTCCAAGGCCTTTATTTTGGCGTCCTTCTTTTTCTCTAGCTTGGCCAACTCGCGGAGGTAGTGATCTTTCTTCTCGGCGAGTGCCTTTTGTTTGACCTCCTCGGCTGTGCTGACCTGCTCGGCCATCAATTCTTTCTTCGTGCTCAGCTTGACCAGTATTTCCTTAAGCGGCTTCAGCTCGGTGTCTTTGGCTTCATTGTCAGCTATGGCAACTCTAGCTGTTTTCCTCAAATTAAGCACACGTTGATGGGCGATGTGGTTTTTCCTCATGGCCTATAATTCGATCATTAAACAAATGAGTCACATCGAACAAAAATTTGAAGAAAAAAGGATAGGATGCACAGAGTCAATGCTTACCAGAACCAAAGACTTGGTTATTGACCTAATAGCCTTTAGCTTGGTCAGCTATTCGTGCCGCTCCATGTCGGCCGGCAGGCACAGACTCTTGGATAAATTGAAGGCCAACAGATGGTTCTTCTCGGCACTCACAGAGTCGGTTGTGGTCACAGCGCGATCCTTGAAGGGCACGGCTAGTGCCCACACCAGTGGGGAAGAAGGGTTAGCTCAGCCAGACCGGCTGCTTCCTTGGATAGGTTGTGATTTAGGCAGCTTAGGCTCAGGAAGCGTGGTTCCTTTCTTGTCCACCAGCTATTGTTGCTCGATGGATGAAGTACGAGCATGCTTGCTGGGTTGAGATAAGGATGCCCTCGTGGTTGGAAGGGCGACGACGATCTTACGCGGTTGATCAGTTGGAAGTTGCTCAGTCTGGACCCCAGCCAAGGCAACATAGGTTTGCTCTGTGATAAGAGCGCGCACGATTCTCTTTTTCGCCATTTCTTGCTCTTTAGTGAAGGGGACGAGATTGATTTGGAGGAGATTGGGGTCTAGTCAGGCGATGGGTCTAGGAGGAAGTCTGTGATCTTACTCTTTCTCTTACCACTGTAGCGGTAAGTTGGCTCGAAGTTTCGGAGCTTAATTCAATATCTATTTCGGTAGCGTAGCATTGCATGAATGGCGTTTTGGTCAGCATAGGCATAATTTGCCTTAAGTTGGTTCAAATATGCAAGGAAAAAAAGAAGAAGAGAACAAAGTGTTAGTACGACAGTAAACACTGAAGTTGAGAGAGTAAACAACCGAGCTATTCTCACCGGCCATTCCTTTATTCCAATTGATGTTGTAGCCAGGTATCTGGGCTTCTTGGTCTTCAAAGTTGCTGGATACCTAGAGAAAATCATCATCGTTTAGGTCTTTGTCCGGTGTATACTTGACGATTTTCTCTTGACCCTTTCTGATTCTAAGGTAATAGACCCAACTGTCATCATTTTGGCCTAGTGAATATTGATAAAATATCTCGGCCAATCCGAGGTTGAGACCGAGACAACGATTTAGCTCGGCGATGCCATTTATTATCCTATAAGTGTTGGTGGATAATTGGGTAGGGCATTGCCTGGTCTGCTTGAGAAATTCACAGATGAGAGGCTGAATAGGGAACTGAAGTCCACCTTCTATGATGGAAAGCAGGGTGAAGGGGATGAAGCCAGACTTGCCTCAAGGCATGGTGTCTAGCTCAACTAAGGTGAATTGTACGTTATCTGGGATACCATAGTCTCTTCTAAAATTGGCGATGACGCTCGACGAGCTCACCATGAATCAGTACTTGCTTATGGGAGTTGGTTTTACAAAGATAACTTAAGCGATAGTTTGGTTGGTTGGCAAGGTCTGTTAGCTCAGTCTAGTGGTACTGCCAGGTGAAGTGTGAAAAAGAGTGTCTGGCCAACCTATTCAAGTCTGTAAAGGGAGAAATAAAAAAAGTTATGCCTAAGTGTTAACCAGACTATGGTACGAGTGAGGACTAATCAAACTTAGCTCAGTAGTAAGAGCGTATGTGTTATATTTAGTTTGGCTAAAGTATTGGCAGTGTTTTAGCTCGATCCCAATTAAGGAGGGGTTTTTAGCCCGGTTATGGCCAAGAGGCAAGGTTTTTAGCCTGGTTATGGCCAAGGGGCAGGGTTTTTAGCTCGGTTTTATAAGAAGGTGTTCCTTAGTTCAATTGAATTAGTGTATAAGGATACAAACAGGTTTTTACTTCAATTTTAATGTGATTTCAGATCATAATCAGGGTTCTTGACTAGTTTTAGCTCCAGTCATAAGAGGCTCACCATTGAGCGTGGAATTTCAAGGTCTATAGAGGCGCTAAGGCCGTTTTAAGCTCATATTGTGCTCATATTTTACGAAAATATTGTTTTCAAGCCTATTTGGAGGACTAACAAGATTAGAATGCCCAAGAAATGAAAAACAACTTGAATGTCAGTAGAATAGCATAAGTGAGGTGGAGAAACTTATGGATTCGAGGGCTGAATCGAGTTCCCAACAGAAATAACACTTCTCAGAGTGATTGCAAGCTTAGTGAGGTGCGAGTATGCTTCGATCTGAGGCAAGAAGGTGGAATCCATAGGGTTTGTTTTACTCTGGCTCAAGAGTGAAGACGATGAATAGCGAGGGAGACTTTACACTGTACACGAGTCATATATGTTGAAGGCAAAAAGGCGGGCTGTTCAAATTTTGGGAGGTGCATGATGGCTGTTACATGGGTACGAGGCTAATATTGGCTTGCCACGTGTCCTAAAAGTGACGCTGTGCCAAACATGACAGAGTAATGGTAGGACGTGCTATATAACTCATGGAACTTCTAAGAACCGAGCAGATCATGAGACTGAGCGACCTCTTCAGCTCGGCTGCTTTTAACATTGTTGGCTTGTTCACTTTAAGGATGTTTAGCTCGGCTGAGGAAGCGTAATCTCGATCGTGCTTCGTAGATGGAATTAAGGGGTAATTGAGAGGGTAATTTGTGTTAGCAAATTGAGCCGAGCTAAGTAAACAATGGATGGGAGTTGGGCCAGGTCGTTTGGCCGAGGTGAGAGCTCAGATAGCTTGGCCCTTGGCCAAATAATAAACTTGGGCCTGATTGGTTAACTGTATGCCATGAGTGGGTTGAGGTGTCTTCAGTGAAGAAGGTTGAGTATGCTTTAGCTCGGCAACTCACCTTTTGGTTGTTGGCTCGGTTCAGCCTGAGTTGAAATAAAGCAAGGTAGCGGCTAGCCGAGCATTGCCATCTCACTTGGCTTGTAGTGAGGAGGGTGTTCTAGGGATAAACTAGGATTATGCCATGCGGAATCTATAAAAGCTCTTGATAGAACCTATGCACAGGTATTGCAATTCAGACTCCCGAATTCACAGAGCTTTTGTGTCTATTGTCTATTTGCTAACTTAGGCATCGGAGGAGTTTTTGACACACACCTGCCGACTAGCTCACGTTTGTGTTTTCAGGTGATAAGACAACGACGTTTGGAGGAGTACAAACTTGATCAACAGGGTTATACGAGACAGATTATTTCGTGCTCGTACAACAACCAATTCCTACCTCTATTTTTTACAATCGACAATCACCTTTGACCATTGGCAACCATCTCCTGTCAACATCTACCCCCTATTGCAATTGACAATTGCTTGTTGCTAGAAAAATCACCTTTTGCCGTCGGTGGTCACTTTTGGTTACCACTTTTCAATAGCAATCACCTTTGACCATCCTCTCTCACTTATTTTCAAAATAAAATTTTGAAGTACTTGTAGATGCTATACTTTTTTTTTTTTCTCTTTCAAAAATAACATAAACATGTTAATTTTTTTGGTAAACAAAAAATAATAAATTGTAAACTAGAAAATTTTTATACAAAACATTTATACAAAATCATGTGACAAAATGACATTCTTACAATTATGATTCACAATTATGAATTTTTTAAACTTTCAGTGAGAGGATAAAAACTGTGAACTTTATGACTATAATTATCATATCGATCTACTTTATTTTTCTTCACAAACGATCTACAAATATAAGTTCACAAAATAAACAAATTAAATTATCAAACTAAACCCAGTAACAATATTGTTCAAGTACAAATGATGGGATAATAATATTTTTAAATTGTAATTAAAAAATTAAAAAAAGATAATTTGTTTAAATATGACATAATTAACTGTGATTTGTAAAATTTAAAAGGTTTGTGTCCATGTACAACAGGTAGGTAAAATGCTAGGTGTTGGCGTTTTTTTTTTTTTTTTTCCCTTTTGAAGGTTAAAAATGTAATTAGACCGTATCAGTAAGGATCAATAAATCCTTACATAAATAATGAATGTCAACTAATTAATTAGACAATTCCTTCGAAGTTCTTTTAGCCTCAATGAATAGGATTTTTACTGGTGGCTTGTTTTAGGAGAAAATTCAGAAGAACTAATCCCAAAAGTAAAAGGAGAGTGAGAACAGTGTCAGAAAACAAATTTCATCAAGTAAACCAATATTTACAAATATACCTTTGCACTTCCAAAGCCTCGAATGAGATTATAGTATGAACAGACTAACTTGAAACTACTCCTAAGAAACTAAAATGCAGTACAGAAAAGTAAAAGACTGGAATGTAAAGAATTGGAAAGTACATAATTGGAAAAATATAAAGTAAGATAGACTGGTTTCTGGATCTGGTTCTGGTTTTCTCACACTATTAACTTTCTCCTCTATTTATAGGCTCTGGTAGTAATCGTCGAAGTGGTTGATAACTGTCGAAGTGAATGATAACTGTCGAAGTGACCTCTATGATCATGGGACATGGTTTCAAGCATTTTGCCTCCACTAAGCCATTTCTTGCAATTGGGTTTCCCTCTTGAATTTGAATTTAAATCTTCAAGAATCGTTTAGCCACGTCACCTTTCTCCTTTCTCCTTTCGATTGTTCCAATACTTCGTAGATCCATTACAATTTTTGTAATTTTGCAGTGTGTCGTTTGATGACTGGAGACCTTTACTAATTCCTCAAGTTACCGACCACGTGTCAGGTTGTGATTGGCTGATACAAAATATATGGCCAACATTACCCCCCACACTAATATAACCAAGACCCACTACTGCCCACATCCTGGGCCGTGCATGGTAATTAATTGTTCTGGAAGTGTAACCGTCTTCAAGCAACGTTTAAAACATTGAACTTCCCCCTGTGCTTGAACCTTACTTGCACTACCTGTGCAAACAAAAAGACTGATACATCCTTGATGGCCAATCAAACTTCTCCTTCGTTGATCAAGCATATGAAGATGTTCTGGACAATGATGGCTGACTGTAGACAGGCTCGCGGGGGACCTCGCTACAGCTCGGACTCGATTTGTGTTGCGGTTCTTAATATGAACCAAATAGTCTAAATCCGGCAAATCGTTTTGAGAAAACAGATTTTTTTGAAAGAAGTGCCAAACATGGACTGCTTTGCCAGATACAGAGTCGCCACCTAAATATTTTATTTTTGGGAAATTTAGGAAACCCTGACTCGTTTGCCTAAGGCCACGTGTCCGTCATCACCAAAGTTGCCTCGGCTCGGGAACTTGGGTACGATTGGGGAAGGTCACTTCGTGAGCACCCCTGCTCGCCCGATCAAAGATCGACCTCTACTAACCATGATATCTAGTTTTGAAGCCATTGTGCGTTCTTATTCCGGTTATTAGCCTAGATTTACTATGTGATGCGCACAGCATACAAGTATAGACTGGGTCGCCTGAATTGGAACAAAACATTTCATGTTTGTTTGTTTGAAAATGGTTTGATGGTGCTACCCGCAGGTAGGCTAAGATATGGATTTGCCACCCTCGGGTGGGCTTAGAAAACATGTTTTTGCCACTATCTAGTGGGCTTAAAACAAACAGTTGATGATTTGTTCCAATCTAAACAACCCAACCTTCACCCACAGGCATTCAAGTAGTTATATCACATAAGCAGTTAGCCTCATGGTAAGCATGTTATTTATGGCAGTCACTCACACGCATGCAAGGATGATAAAGCATAAAAACTCACCGAGTACTCCAAGCCAAAACAGAAGCTAATTAGAAATCCATGCATGATCCTAATTATACAGAAATGCCTAATGCAACACATGCAAGAATGCAACTATAGCAGGCTCGGCTATTCTAAACATGGCATATGAGATACAACAGCTATCAAGTATTCAACTCGGAATTGAAATACAAATGCAGTTAGTATGATGTGTCGAGCCCGGTGCATGCAAAACAGATGAATGAATGCAAACATGCTATCATACTGTATGCTAATTGAAACATACCCTAATTCTAACCATCATAAGCTGGTAAATAAAAGGGAAGAAAGACGTGGGGTTGGAAGACATACATCACACTCACGCACACTTATTACAACATTGCCCTCGCACAGAGGGTCCAAATAAACAGTACAGTCCAAATAATACAGTCCAAATATGTACAAATCCCTAATTAATTTACAAATTAACTAAGAAAAATAATAAACTGGCATACAAGCCAGGGACTGTCTTGACTCTTCTCCAGATGATGAATGATGCATGCTCGGGTCGCCTTTGCGCGGAAATCCACTGCGATGCCCCAATTAGCCTCTGTTTGCGATTATTCTTGGAATGCGTGCTAGGCTTCGGAAGGCTGCCGATTCTTATTTTGCTACAATAGAGAGCAGGAAAGGGGCATGGCAATGTATACATGCCTCGATTCTCGTGCCACCAATCACGCATCTCGATGCATGATGGCCAAGGAATCGAATTGCACAACTCAATATGGAATGAATGCACATGAAAACACAACAAAACCTAAACTCCATCATGGATGATCCGGAGTGTCGGCGACTGGGGAATTGAGACACGTTCCGTCACTCGGAGTACGAAACGTACCTCGTTTTCCGTGCTCGGGCTAACTCCTATCCCAAACACAATGCAGTATGCATGACATGCATGAATGCAACTAAGATACAACCTAACATGCGCAATGCTATGAAATGGCATACACGATGCGCGAGGTAACATGGCATACACAATGCACTAATATACACCCTAGCATACGCAATGCTATGAAATGAAATGGCATACACAATGCATAATGGACTTACACCAACACAAGTGGACCTCAGCCACACTCACATAAGAGGCCATTAGATGAAAATGAGACACTCGAAATGCGTGCACACGTGCACGCAAACCGAGGACCGACCCTAAGGCATGGAATGCCACTCTAACAAGACATGACAAGGCATGGAGTATGGAATATTAGCATGCAAATTTCAGTACCAAAATGTGATGCAAAACAGCCCCGAATCATAGAAACATGGCACCCGATGCATGAAATGAATCCCGAAACATGAATTTAGGCATACGGAATGACCTATGACTATGCAATGCATGCATTATTTGAACATGGAGTGTGAAGACAGAATCAAGACAGCCCAAAAATAAGTATATTTACAGTTCTAAGCAAGGCCAAACAGCGAACGCAAATGGGGCTAAACTAGCATGCAAAAATGGCCCCGAAAGCAAGATAATGAAGCAAGTGACAGCTGCTGACCCTAAACAGAGAAGGGCCCTTCTACAATGTTAAAGAGGGGCCCAAAATATGATGTTTTACAGTTTATGACAAACCACAAAAACAAACAAAAGTATGGCAAAGCTCTCATGCAAGAAAATGGGCCAAAATGGAGACAAATAAGCAACTGATGCATGCTGGCCTCAAACAGATGAAGATCCTTCAACAAAGTTGAAGAGGGACCTAAAACATGGATTTTTACAGTTTATGATCAGACCCAAAACAATATACAAGTATGCTCAAAATACTATGCAAAATGAGGCCTAAAAAGAAGTTACAACACAAAGTATACAAAATATGCTCCAAACAGTAATAGATCCTTAATGAAACATGAAGAGAGGGTCAAAATAAGACCCTTTTCAGTTCGGACCAAAGTCCAAAAACAGAAGCACAATAGGCTAATAAATCATGCAAAAATGGGACCAAAAGATGGATATCAAAGCAAGTGGCACATGGAGGATTCAAACAGTGATGAGCCCTTCTACAATGTTGAAGAAGGGCTCAAAATAAGCCTATTTACAGTTTATATCATGCTTCAAAACAGATTATACACAGGCCTAAAATGCTACACAAGAAATATGCATACAAGAGGGATAATGAAGCAAGTGCAAAATGGGGGCCTCAAACAGTGAGAGGCCCTTAAGAAAACATGAAATAGAGCTCAAAAGAATGCTATTTTCAGTTATGGCCGGAGCTCAAATATACAAGCAAGAGGGGCTAAGAAATGATGCAAGAATAGGACCAAAAAGAGGAGAGAAGGACTTACCCTTGAAGACTCAACTTTGACAGCCTCTTGGTCTGAAATGTAGCACTCCTAGTCTCTGAAAAACCAACTCCAGCTGCTGGAATGGAAGATGGAAGGGTGGGGGTATGGGTTGGTGAAGAACCAAGGGTTTTTTTTTAAGGCTTAGAGTAGAGAGAGAGAGAGATTTAATGTGAGAGCTCCAAACCAAAATGTTCTAACCCCTAAACACAGCTGGGGGGTCTGTTATATAGACACAAGAGGGTGGAAAAGAGGGGGAAAAATGGGGGGGAAATGAAATTCAAATTTCCCCCCAAAATTGGCCTAAAAGGGAGATAAAGGGCAAGTGATAGTAGGAGATCTCAAACCGAAGAGAGCCCTTCAACAAAGTTGAAGAGGGGCTCAAACTAAGATACTTTGTAGTTTATGACAAGCCACGAAAATAAATACAAGTAGGCCTAAACTATCATGCAAGAAAAGGCCTAAAAGAGGGGTAGAAAAGCAAGTGGCAGTAGGAGATCTCAAACAGCAAAAGGTCCTTAATCAAACATGAAAAGGACCTCAAAATATGACTATCTCAAGTTTGGGTCGGAGCCCAAAAATGCAGAATGAAGGTTCGGGAGCCAAAACACGCAGTTCAGGGCCCCGAAAGTGGGCTGTTAGGCACCGAAAGTGGTGTCCGACCATGAAGTTGGTCTCTCGGATCACAGTGTCCCTTAAAATGGAGGAAATAAGGTATGTGCCAAAAACCGGAGCAAACGGAGGTGGTTAAGCGGTCCCGAACCGAGGCACACGGCCATCGGCTCCAAAAAACCGGAAACCGGGCTCCAAACGGGAAAAATGGCCTACGACCACGAAACGTAGCCTACGGCCACTGAGAGATGATCTACGAGACCTCTCCCTCCCTTCGGGAAGAGAAAACAGAGAAAACGAAGCCTGGTTCGCAAATCGAGGCAAAGCACAAAAGAGCCCGGAAGTCCGGAGGCAAGGCTCGTAGCCGGGACTCCACAACCTCAGAACGAGCACAATATGCAACATCACCAAGCGCTCAATCGGTGACGTCTGAGTCTTAAGGTCGGTCAAAAATGGGGTGTCTACACTGACCTCGAAAGAACTCTCATGCATTTATTAGCCACATTTACCCTCCTCAATTTATACAAGTTATGCAGGCTTTCACAGAATATACACCTTTAGAACAAAAACTTGCTCATATGGACCTCAAAGGCTCTTCATATGCCTTAAAGGTCTCTGTTTGGGAGGAGGTTGTCTCCACCTCTGAAAAAGCTACTAGTTAGAATACTTAGCCAAAACCAACCCAACCTCAAACAAGGGAACGAATCCATCATAGATTTGTTGAATTTGATGACCTTACTTTGGTTCTTCCTTTTTCTTGTAGCTCAGTGGATATCCTTATGTGCCATTTGATCACCTCCGTTACCTAGAAGACAACTTACTTTCGGTGTGATATATCTCCACTTTGCCAACAAAAATAGTGCGGAAGACTCCCAATCCAATCGAAGCTTTAGGACTGAGTCCCTCACACTTGGCCAAGAAGGCAAAACTCTATTCTTTTAACTGGCTAGAGTATGTGAATGAGCCCCAATTTCCACCTTCTTTTGGAATGGACCCAGTTGCACCTCCTCTTCCTCATAATCGTAACTGGATTGAGGAATTGAAACTCACCCTTTTCGAGGACTGGCAATTTGCCCCATACCAAGCCCCAGCTCTTCTCACTACCTACCAGCAATATAAAGCCCAAACTTTGCTTGCTGCCTTCTTTCACCTCTTCTTTAAAGTGCTCGAGACAACACCCCTCACAAGAACCTTTTATGGGTTTGCGATACGATCTCTCGAAGCCATATCCTTAATCCAGTGGCTCAAATAGAACTCTATACCTTCCTAGAGCAACTTCTTCTCTTGCTTACCTGGCATAAAAATGGTCTAGCCACCAACGAATCATTAGAAGAGATCTCTGCCACTCATATTCAAACCCAATAGGAAGCAGATAATCTCCTTGAAGAATATGAAGACTTCAAGAATCCTGACTCAGCATATAGAGAGGATGCTGATATGGATGGGATGGATGAGGTAGAGAAAGCACTGAAGCAAACAGAGTTTGAGATGAAGGCCTAACAGCTTTTCCACCAAATAAGGACACACCAGCTAGAACGACCCCAATTGGATAGGATAGAGGAAAAGTTAGAGAGAGATGTTCATTGAGTTCTGCTAGACTAAATTCCATGACCTTGTAACATTCTCAATTTTGTAACATTTTTTATTTTTATAAAATTGAGAATGTAACCAAATATGCCTCTTAATGTAATCATTTATTACTCAATAAAATATGGGTTTCTTGCTTCCAATTACATGGCTTTGCATTTGTTAACATGTATGTCTTTGATCTCAAACTTATACACATACTAGCAAATATTGGCTTCGAAGTAACCCATTTATTTTGAAGCATAGCCAAGCGTTTCAAAACACACTTTCCTTCCTCAAAAGGCAACAAAATGTTCATTCGAAGGAAATTTTCTTGGTAAAAAGTCCAAAAATGTACTTTCAAGGCCTTTGAAATTAAAATATGGGTTTCTCTTTTCCAATTTCATGGTTTGTGTTTGCTAACATACAGGCCTTAAATCTCAAGACTCATTAACATATTAGCAAATACTGGATTCGAAGTAACCCATTCATTTCGAAGCCAAGTCAAGCATTTTGAAGCACATTTCGCTTCCTCAAAAGGTGCAAAAATGTTCCTTCGAAGGAAATTTTTTGGTAGAAAGTCCAAAAATGTACTTTCAAGGCCTTCGAATTGTTAAATGGGCCCTATCTCCATATAGGTCAAATAAAACCCAAATAGCTTGGAACTACTTGACCCGTTAGGTTAAATGGGCAACTTAGACAAGAAGGTATAAAGCCCTAATTCTCGAGCTTTTTACCTATTCACTTGTCCATTTCTAACTCTTACTCACCTCTGTGCTCACTTTAGCTCTTGTCCCTCTTACCCTTGTTCTTGCTTCTTCAATCCCTCTTCCAACTCTCACCAATGGCTATTTCTTCCTCTACAAACCTAACAGTCATCGAACGTCTTCGTCCCTCGGTGGCTTCGAGGAGATGCATAAGTGAAGAAATAACTAAATATAAAGAACTAGAAGGCCATTATGCAATCGATGGCAAGTACTTCATCCCTCGCCATCACGTAAAAGGGGAGTATATTCTTGGCCCTATTTTTACTGAGGCTCCCGCTACACTTCTCTCCTTGTACCCACATTTGGAGGATCACTACCTTCTCTATGAAGGGAAGTTCAACTGGGGGGGTTAGAGGGCTACTCGACCTCATCGCTACTGGCCCACATTGAAGACAGAATGGGAAGAATGGTATGACAGAGTCATTGGGGCCAGAGAATAAGATCTAGAGGACCTCTGTATCCTGGATGCCCTTCAACTTTCCAGGTTTGTAATTCCTGAGGATCTCTTTCTTATCCCAACTGCTCCTTGTTTTTGGAATCCTGCTTTTAATTTCTTTCAATTTCAGTGTGGTATGATGGCCCTCCAAAGTTGTTGATATATGCCATCTTCTAGGGCTCTTACTCATTGGTAACCCTTTGGCCTTGATTACCCTGACCTTGCGGTTTCTTTCTCTATTCATTCTTCGAGCCCTTCTTATAGTGAGTTTATTGAAGCTGAGAATAATAAGGAAGGTCTTGTGACTGATCGAGAATTCTTTTCTTTTATCCTTTATTGGCTTTGTAAGTTTCTTTGTTAGACTTATTTATTTTGATGATTTATTTAATTATATTTTAATAGAATCAAAATTTATTTTGATGATTTATTTGAAAGAGAAAAATAGAATCAAAATTTATTTTGTCCCATTATTTCTCACCTGAACCTTTATCTTAAATGTTGTTAGAATGTATTTAATATTTGATTAAATCAGGAGTTCAAATAGCCCAAAACAGAGGTTCAAACAGCCCAGCCCAGCAGCAGTTCAAAAGGTTCAAAAGGTTCAAGTGAAAGATATTCAAATTAGTAATGATGGAGTGGAAGATATTCAAATTAGTAATGATGGAAGTACAACGGCTATAAATTCAAATGAATACAACGACTATAAATGGCTATAAGTTTCATTATATATACCAAAGTCTCTAATGTAAACAAGTTACAAAAAATTAAAAAATATTTTTTGATCTATAATCACTCACATCTATTCTCTGAAAAATTCTCTGAGAAGTGTTCTTCAATTTTTGTTTACATCCTCTCTCAGAAATTATACACTAAGCCTTATAGCATTAAGCTCATCTTTTTTGTGTGAGATTTACAGAAAAATCAAAACTTCATTTTATATATCTATCTTTGAGAGATATTTATTGTAAGCTTTTTTTGAAAGTAAAAATACCATTTCATCTTGTAAAAGTGTTGCAAACACTGTGTTCTTGAAATCTTGAGAGTGATTGTGAATCACCTAAGATTTGCAAGAGTTTGGGCTTGTGAAGTCTATGTAAAATTCGTGGAGGATTGCTCCATTTGTAAAGAGGTTGCTAGCACCCCTGTGAAGCTAGAAGATAGTGGAAAATCTCAAGTGAAGCTTGAGGAGTGAATGTAGGCTTAGTGATGCCGAACCACTATAAATCTGTTTGTCTCCTCTTCCCTAATCTCTTTACTTTCCTACTACTGCTATAACTATCTAATATTCATGTGTTAATCATTTGATTTACCTTGTATGTTAGTTATACTTCATTGTTATTTTTCTTGATCATTTACTGCTAAGTTCATCATTATGCTTGTTAATAATTTGTTATACTAGTAGTTAATTTTATTGGGGTATTATTAATTTTAATTTGTAGAAACCTAATTCACCCCCTGTAGACGTCCCCGAACGCATCCCGGGCGAAAGGAGTGCGAGTTCCCCCCCCCCCGTTCTGGTTCGATATTGGGTCACTACAGTTCGATGGACTCAAATGTCACGGTTCTCAATCTTGAACCAAAGAGTCCAAATCCGGCAAATCGTTTTGAAAATAGATTTTTTGAAAGAAGTGCCAAACATGGACTGCTTCGCCAGATACAGAGTCGCCACCTAAATGTTTTTTAAATGGGAAATTTAGGAAACCCTGACTCGGTGCCAAAGGCCACGTGTCCGTCATCACCAAAGTTGCCTCGGCTCGGGAACTTGGGTACGATTGGGGAAGGTCACTTCGTGAGCACCCCCGCTCGCCCGGTCAAAGACCGGCCTCTACTAACCATGATATCTTATTTTGAAAACATTGTATGTTCTTATTCCGGTTATTAGCCTAGGTTACTATGTGATGCGCACAGCATACAAGTATAGACTGAGTCGCCTGAATTGGAACAAAACATTTCATGTTTGTTTGTTTGAAAATGATTTGATGGTGCTACCCGCAGGTAGGCTAAGACGTGGATTTGCCACCCTCGGGTGGGCTTAGAAAACATGATTTTGCCACTATCTAGTGGGCTTAAAACAAACATTTGATGAATGTCCCAATTCAAATAACTCAACCTCCACCCACAGGCATTCAAGGCAGTTATATCACATAAGCACATAGCCTCATGGTAAGCATGCTATTCATGGTAGTCACTCACACGCATGCAAGGATGCTAAAGCATAAAACTCACCGAGTACTCCAAGCCAAAACAAAACCTCGTTAGAAATCCGTGCATGGTTCCTAAGTATACAGAAAATGCCTAATGCAACACATGCAAAGATGCAAACTATAGCAGGCTCGGCTGTCCTAAACATGGGATATGAAATGCTACAGCTATCACGTATTCATTGGAATTGAAATACAAATGCAGTTTGTATGATGCGCCGAGCCCGGTGCGTGCAAAACAGATGAATGATGCAAACATGCTGTCATACTGTATGCTAATCGAAATATGCCCTAATCTAACCATCGTAAGCAGGTAAATAAAAGGGAGAAAGAAGTGGGGGTTGGAAGACATACATCACACTCACCCACACTTATTACAATTATGCCCTCGCGCAGAGGGTCCGAATAAATAATAATACAGTCCGAAATAAAAGAATAATACAGTTCGAATAAATATACAAATTCCTAATTAATTAACAGATTAAACTAAGAAAGCTGTAGACTGGCATGCAAGCCAGGGGCTGCCTCGACTCTGATGAATGATGTATGCTGGGCTGCCTTGCGCGGAAATCCACTGGGATGCCCCAATTAGCCTCTGTTCGCACCTTTCCTCAAAATGCATGCCAGACTCCGAAAAGTTGCTGATTCTTCATTTTGCTGCAACAGAGAGCAGGAAAGGGGCATAGCAATGTATTTCACAAATATATGCATGCCTCGATCCTCGTGCCACCAATCACGCATCTCGATGCATGATGGCCGAGGAATTGGATTGCACAACTCAATATAGGATGAATGTATATGAATGCTATGACAAAACTTAACTCCATCATGGGTAATCCGGAGTGTCGGTGACTTGGGAATTGAGACCCGTTCCGTCACTCGGAGTACGAAACGCGCCTCGTTTCCCGTGCCCGGGCTAACTCCTATCCCGAACACGATGCAATATGCATGATATGCATGAAATGCAGCTAATATGCAATCCTAGCATGCACAATGCTATGAAAATGAGATGCCTCGAAATGCGTGCACACGGGCACGCGAATCGAGGCGATGATCCTAAGGCATGAAATGACATGGAAATGATATACAATGAGACTAAAATGAGATGTCTCGAAATGCGTGCCCACGGGCACGCAAACCGAGAAAATGACATACGGAATGCAACAGGGCTAAAATAAGATATGCGATGCAATATGGGCTTACACCAACATGAGAGAGCCTCAGCCACACTCACACGGGAGGCCGATAGATGAAAATGAGATGCCTCGAAATGCGTGCACACGGGCACGCAAACCGAGAAAATGGCATACGGAATGTGATGAGACTAAAATGACATACAGAATGCAAAATGGACTTACACTAACATGAGTGAGCCTCAGCCACACTCACATAAGAGGCCGATGGATGAAAATGAAGCGCCTCGAAATGCGTGCACACGGGCGCGCAAACTGAGGCGATGGCCGTAAGGCATGAAATGACATGAAATATGATATACAATGCATGCAAATGAATTTTGGCACTGAAATGTGGGGGAAAACAGCCCCGAAACATGGCCAAAGCGCACCCGAAGCATGGAATGATCCCGAAATGCAATATTAGGCGCTCGAAATGGCCTATAGCCATGCAATGCATGCACAATATGGACATGGAATGAAAATAAAGTAGCAAGGCAGCCCCAAGACAAGCATTTTTCAGTCATAAAAAGGGCTAAACAGCAAGCATACATAGGATTAAGCGAGAATGCAAAAATGGCCCCGCAAGAGGGGTATTGAAGCAAGTGATACATGCGATACCCAAATGGAAAAATACCCTTCTACAACACTGATTAGGGACTAAAAATATGAACAATTACAGTAGATGACATCCCCCAACTCAGTATGCAAACATGCTAAAAATGCCATGCAAGATTGAGGATACATAAGGCTATAACATGAGGTACCCCAAACATCCATCAAACCAGAAAAGACCCTTAATGAAATATGTCAAGAAGATCAAAATATGACTCTTTCCATTTCTGATGATGGCCGAAAACAGAAGCTAGATAAGCCTAAAAAAGCATGCAAAAATGGGGGCCAAAGAGGGATATAAAGACAAGCACAACATGGAGACCCCCAACAAGGTTGATCCCTTCTACAATGTTGTAGAGGGACACAAAATAAGCTTACTCACAGTTCATTACATGCTCCAAAACAGACTACATGTAGGTCAAGCAAATCATGCAAATTTACGGTAAATATGAGAGATTATGAAGCAAGTGCATGATAGAGAGGCCAAACAGGGTTGAGCCCTTCTTCAATGTTGAAGAGGGGCTCAAAATAGGCCTAATCAAAGTTTACATTATGCTCGAAAACAGATCACTCATAGGCTAGAAAAAGCATGCAAAATATTGACATACAAGAGGATATTGAAACAAGTGTGCCATAGAGGGCTCAAACAGAGTTGAGCCCTTGAACAAACATGAAGAATAACTCAAAATAGACCTAGTTTCAGTTCATGTAGGAGCCCAAAACAATAATAAAATAGGCTTAAGAAATGAGGCAAGAAAATGCTACAAAAGAGGGAGTTTGAGACTTACCCTTGTAGACCTTTTCTTTTCTACCTCTTGGCTTGAGGAATGTTGCTTCTAAGCCTCTAAGAACCTCTCCTTGCTGCTGGAAATGGAGTGGTGATGGTGGTGCTTGATGATGATGAAGGAATGGCACCAAACTTGAGAAAATCAAAGAGATGGAGATGGATATGTGTTTCTATGCTCAAAGCAAATGTTCTAACTCTTGAGGGAAAGAGAGAGAGATGTATGCATGCAAGAATGGTGTTGCCAAAGTGTGTCAAGAGTCTAGGCCTTAAGGGATTAAGTTCCCTTGCATACAAAATACCCCCCGAAATCAGATATTTTGGGGGATACAGCTATACAGCTGTAAAACACACCTCCCAAGAAGCAAGGCCGGCCTGCCACTTTTGTTGCAGGTGGCCGGCCGGCTACCCCCTATGGCCGGCCGGCTAGGGGCAAAATGGTCAACTGATAATTTCTGGCCGGCCACCAAAGATTGGTGTCCTCCCATGTGTGTACAACAAGGCCCTATGGTTGGAAATTGGCAACTCTGAAACAGGAGAAACAACAAGCCACTTTTCAAAGAGGTTCAAAAATGAAAAAAAGAATTACTGGCCGGCCATGTGTTTTTAGGATCCTCCCATGTGTGTACAACACAAATATGTGGTTTTGGCTCGAAGAATATGGCCCTAGGGTGTTCAACATTAGCCCGGAAGTGAGAAAAACGGGCGCCGGGGGCGCCGGAGGAGCATAATTGGTCGCTGAGACAATTGCTAGCCTCCCACCCTCCAGTGATCTTCCTGGTGATAAAACAGAGGTACCTGCCAAAAATGAACGAAAACCGATGCAAAACGAATGCTCGGGGACCAAAACACGCAGTTCGGGGTCCCGAAAATAGGCCGTTAAGCACCGAAAGTGGCATTCGGCCACGAAGTGGGTATCTAAGACCCCAGTGTCCCTCTAAAGGGAGTAAATGAGATGCATGCCAAAAACCAGAGGAATCGGAGATGGTTAGACGGTCCCGAACCGAGGCACACGGCCTGACGGCTCCGAAAACCGGGAACCGGGCTCCGAAATGGGCAAAATGGCCTACGGCCACGAAATGTAGCCCACGGCCACTGAGAGATGGTCTACGGGACCTCTCCCTCCCCTCAGGAAAGAAAACAGAGAAAACCGAGTCCGGTTTGCAAACCGAGGCAAGGCACAGAAGAGAGTTCGGAAGTCCGGAGGCAGGGCGCACGACCGTGACTCTGAGACTTCTGAACGAGCACAATATGCAACATCACCAAGCGCTCAATCGGTGACGTCTGAGTCTTAAGGTCGGTCAAAAAATGGGGTGTCTACACCCCCCCTCTTAGGTTGCTTTTTGGGTAACAATTGGTATCAGAGCCTGGGGCTCTTATTTAGATTTAACAATCTTGAGTTTTTTATCCATAGCAACTATGTATTCTATTTACTCTGTTGTAGGACAAGCTAGCAATATGCCAACTCTCTTTGATGGTAGTAATTACATTCATTGGAAAGAAAAAATAACTTTGTATCTTCAAGCTACCAATTATGCTTTGTGGCTCATTATCACTAAAGGTCCTAAAATCTCTACCAAGGTAGTAGATCATATCAGTGTGCCTAAACTTGAGGATGAATTTGATGAGCGTGATTATAAACTCCTTCAAGCTAATGCTAAATCCAAGCTTATTCTTGTGTGTGGACTAGATGCAAATGAGTACAATAGAATTTCTAGGTGTATTACTGCTAAAGAGATTTGGGATAAACTTGAAATCACCTATGAAGGAACTAGCCAAATAAAAGAGTCTCGGATTGATATGCTTATTCATGATTATGAACTCTTTACTATGGAATCATTTGAATCTATTTCTGAGATGTTTTATAAATTTACCAATATTATTAATGCTCTAAAATCTCTTGGTAAATCTTATACTAATGATGAGCTTGTAAGAAAAATACTTAGATCTTTGCCAAATGAATGAGAAGCTAAGATTATAGCTATCCAAGAAGCAAAAGACCTAACAAAATTAGGCATTGAAGAACTCCTAGGCTCACTCATGGCTCATGAACTTTCAATGATGGATGATAGCAAAAAAAAAGCCATTTGGGGAGAAAATGATGGAGTAGCCAACCTCTTGGAGAAGAATAATTCACTCAAGATGAGGTAATTTTTAATTATTTAGAACTTGAAAGTGCTTTCAATGAATTACATGATATATTTAGAAATGTTTGTGTTGAAAATTCTAAATTAAAGAAATTAGTTACTTCTCTTTCAAATGATGTGGATGTTTTAAAAATGAAAAATGCTACTTTGAAAAATATTTTGAAAAACAATGTTGAGGATTTAAACAAAACTCTTGAAAATTTTGTAAAAGGAAAAGAAAACCTCAACAAGCTTCTTGGAAATAAAAGATGTGTTTTTGATAAAGTAGGCATTGGTTTTGATCCTCCTAAACCTTTTATGAGATTAAATGTTCTTGAGACTAATCCCCATAGATCCAAGAAAGTATTGGTACCAAGAAAGAAATCAAGATATTTTGTAGGTGGAATCTCAAAGAACACCAAGGACTTCGAGAGGAAATACACAACAAGAGTGTTCAATCTAAAGAGCAAAATTAGCTCCTACAAGAAGAAGAATGATGAAATGAAAATCACCAAGATGAACAATAGAGGTAATGTATGGGTGAAGATTCCAAAGAGGTAAATGAAGGTATAACTCCTAACACACCTTTAAGCTTAAAGTTCTACATTCTTTAAGGTGTGATTTGTGTACAACAGGTTGTGTCTAATCATTGCTTCCATGTAACCTAATTGTACTAAGTTTGTTAAGTCATGTTCTGCTAGTTTCTTTCAAACATTCATTGAACTCAAAAATGAGAATTATATTATTTTGATGAATTCCTATTAGAATATGAATGATTCATGTATTCATTAACATTGTATATCATGTCATCCATTGCTATGAAAAAGAAATAAGAAGTGATAAATTTTTTTGTGAGCATACTTTTCACATCTTGTATATGACTTCATACTAATATGTTAATTCCTTTTTGAGTCATATCTTTGTAGAATTAATTTTGATGTCATAGCATGTTTTTGAGATGTATACTATCTATATTTTGAATTTTACATTTGTGATCTCAAGAATATGCTAAATATGAAAATTTCATACTTATATGCTTTACATTGGAATATTTGAATGAGTTGTGAAATTCCTTGATTATGATCCATCAACAATGTCTAAATGAAAAGAAGTATCATACGTTTGTAGAGACATTGCATCTATCCTATTGAATATCTTTTGAATATGGATTATATTGGCATACATCTCATGAAATGCTTTTGATTGATAAATTGTTGAATTAATTGTTTATAACATTCATGTTGTGTTCCACATTAAGTAAAATGTTTTATCACACTTGAGTATGTGGATTGAATTGATGAAAGTGCCTCTTGATAATGTTATGTGATTAAATGAGATTGTTGTATCATTTCTTAATAAAACAAAGAGCATAACACTATTTTCTTATGCATATTATGCTATGTGCTACAACTTGAAAATTCTAAAAAATAACATTCCAAACTCTTGTTTGATCATTGAATTATTTTTCACATTTTGAGTTTGTGATAAGAAGTGATTTGTGCTGTATTTTTATTGAGTAATAGTGATTGTTCTATGAATGCTATATTTACACAAATCACATTAGAAAAGGGTAGCACCAACTTACGGGGAGAAATCATTTTGCTAACATACTTGTTAAACCCTTTTGAGATGAACTCCCCATGAAAGAAAATTGAAGATTGAAAAGTTTCCATCTCTTGAACCTAACGTATGCCTCATATACTCTCTTAGGCTTTTGAGGTAAAAATTCTATCTTATATCCTTTGAGCTAAAACTGTTATTACCTTGATATGAAAAAGATTGATTATGCTTCATATGATTTGCAATGTATACTCTTTGATGATGTTCTTGCCTAAAAATCATGCCTATGCTTAAAATGTGTGCCATATTGAAATTCATGATTTTTCTTGGCATATGGATTGCTATATCTTGAACATGCTTCATTTTTTGGATTTACATTAGCTCCATGAGATTATATTGAGTTTAACCTATTATGAGCAATATTTGGTATTCTACATAATGCTTGAACTATGATTGTTAAATCTTCTAGATGGCATATTGATATCCTTAGTAGATTGCATGTTGGTATCATTTCGGCATCCTATTTGATATTATTGACGAGAACATTTCAATTATGAGCTTTCATTTATCATATCTCCTATTGATTTTGCCAAATGAAACAAATGGAAGAATTTAAACTTGATTATTTTTTAAAATCCCCTCAGTTTCTATTATGTTTTTGATTTCAAACTTATGGGCTTGCACCTTCACATGTTACTATTTTTTTTGCCAATTATTTTCAAATGGTATGAGCTTTAATTGTATGATCATTATGTGCTATCATTTTTTTGGTATCATAGAGCTACCTTGATATGGATGATTATTTGTGCTATAATGAGACTTACATTCTTTCATCCTATATGCTGCTCCATTCTCCCTCCTTGTGCTTGATTTTGTTGAAAATGTCATCGGGGAAGAAAAAGAGACTTGATTGTTTTAGTATCTCTGATTATTTTGGTATCTCTATGCTTTTGGTATCTAAAATTTTCAAATGGTAGGCTTCTCCAGATAAGACTCTATGGACTTGGTATGGCCCTTCCCAATTGGGTGACCATTTGCCAAACTTGTGGCTTTTAATTCCTATTGGAAGTATTATTTTTTAAACCAAGTCTCCTTCATCAAAGCTGATATGTTGAACCCTTTTATTATAGCTTTTGGCTGCCTTTTTCTTTTGTAAAAAGATATTATTTGATGCCAAAATTTTGGCTTCATCCACACCTTCCAATTCTAAGTGCATGCTTTGATGATATTGATCAGTACTTAGATGGCCTTGGCATTTTACCCTCAAGGACTTGATATTGATCTCCACAGCTAGAATTGTATCATGCCCATATACCAAGGCATAAGGAGTAACTCATGTACTTGATCTCTAGGAAGTCCTATAGGCTTACAACACATCTAACAACAAGTTGTGCCAATCCTTAGGATTATTCTCCACAACCTTTTGTATCCCCTTCATCAATGACTTGTTAGATGACTCTACCTGAACATTTGCTTGTGCATAATAAGGGGTGAAATTAACAAGGATAATTCCATATTTTGCTGTGAAAGCTTTTAGTAGTTTTCCATCAAACACAGTCCTATTGTCCACAGTTATGGTCTGTGGAATACCAAACCTATAGCTTCGAAGAAGGTGGGTAAATTTTCCCTATCATGTCCATTGCCCATCATCTAAATGGCCAAGGCTTCACTACTGCATGTAGATCAGTTATTGGAACATGCCTTATCACGCCATACTTTTAACATGCCTGGCAACCCTTTGCATATTCTATGCAATCCTTGAGGATAGTTGGCCAATAATAGGAATGCCTTCGAAGCAACCACCTCATCTTAACACCAAGCTAATGAGTACCACAAATACTTTCATGCACCTCAGTCATAGCAGTCAATGCCTCTTTTGGTCCTAGGCATTCCAATAGAAGAATATTTGTTTACTATACACTATGAATTGTATTGACTGTAGTTTAAGCTTTCTACTGGCCTTCGAAGAAAGACCAGTTAAAAACTGAATGATTTGATATCTCCAATCCTGTCCTTCCGAGTCATTTTGATTAGCTTCTACCAATATTCCTCGCTTTGCTAAAGGTGATACCTACTTCTGATATGTTGCTTGACTCATATATACTTGGGTGCAATCCCTTCTTTTGAAATTCGAAACCTTCTGGGTCATATCATTGACCATGTGATTCATGAATGTTAGGATGTTAGTTACATTTACCACTTGGAATTGGGAAAACAAATGTACAACAGCAACATAGTATGGTAATAGGCTTGTACTTTGACATTTAAAAACTCCTTTTACTTGATTAATTACCAATTGAGAATCTCCAGATATGTCAACTACATGAGCCTATAAACCAATAAGTATCTCAAGTCTCATAACCAAAGCTTCGTACTCGGCTTAATTATTGGAACAAGTGGTCTCATCAATTCTAAAACCATGTATGGTTTCTATCCCTTGTGGTGACTTAATTACAACACCAATTTAGTTTTTGATCCATCAAACCACATTTGCCATGGTTCTAAATCAGCTGTGTCAAGTTCCATTATTTCTTGACTTTCTGTATGACATAGATGATTAGCTAAGAAGTTGGCCAATAACTGACCTTTTACTGCCTTTTGGGGGACATATTCCAAATAAAATTCTGACAAAGCTAGAATCCATTTTCTAATTCTTTTCTTAATATAGGTCTAGATAACATATATTTAACCAAATCCGTGATTGTAATTACTAAGACAATAGTAGGCAAAAGATAATATCTTAATTTTATTACTAAAAAGTACAAGGCTAAACAAGCTTTTCTACAGCTGAGTATTTACATTCACAAAAGTTTAAACATCTACTAAGGTAATAGACTGCTTGCTCCCTGCCTCCTTTATTGTCTTGGGCCAAGAAGACTACTAATGATTCTTTAGCTGTAACAATGTATAACTTTAAGGGTTTGTCTTTCCTTGGTGGCATTAGTACTGGAGGCTTGGCCAAATAGGCTTTTATTCCCTCGAAAGCAGCTTGATGTTCTGTTGTCCACCTAAACTCTTCTTCATTTTTTAACTTCAACAAAGAAGAAAAAACTTTAGTTTTCCCAACAGTATTAGCAATAAACCTTCAAAGGAAGTTAACCTGACCAAGAAATTTTTGCAATTCTTTCTAACTTGATGGAGGTTTAGCTTCAATGATGGCTTTAGCTTTGTTTTGATTAATCTGTATTCCTTTATTGTGCACTATGTACCCCAAGAAGTTTCCAGCAGATACACCAAACGCACACTTGAGTAGATTGAGCTTTAGCTTGAATTTTCTCATTCTTTCAAAGGCTGCTATCAGATGGACTAAATGCTCTTCTATAGACTGAGATTTGACAACAATATCATCAATGTAACATTCCAAGTATCCTCCAATGAGATCATGGAAGATAGTGTTCATTGCCCTCTGATATGTTGCTCTAGCATTCTTCAACCCAAATGGCATCTTAACCCATTCAAAGGTTCTAATATTACCAGGACTGCTAAAAGCTGTCTTGTGAATATCCTCATCTGTTATGCATATCTGGTTGTAGCTAGAGTGTCCATCTATCATAGATAAGATTTTATGTCTTGCTGAACTGTCTACCATCAAATCAACTACAGACATGGGGTACTCATTTTTTGGAGTTGTCAAATTCAGATTTCGGAAGTCAATGCATACCATCAATTTGTCATTTTTCTTGATTACAGGCACAATATTAGATAACCACTCAACATATCTGGCTATTCTAATAAAACCTGATTTGAGGAGCCTAGCAATCTTCTTTTTTACCTTCTAAACCACCTCAGGACTCATTCGTCTAGGTTTTTGCTTGTATGGCTTAAAGTTTGGCTTGATTGGAAGTCTATGCTCCACCAATGACTGTCCAATCCTGGTAGATCATTGTATGACCAAGAAAAATAGTCCTTATATTGTTTCAAGACAGCCAATAACTGGTCCTGGCAATGGGATCCAACCAAGCACTGATGTAGGTAGGTTGTTATACTGAAGCTTTTTCTAGATTAACTTCTTCTAAAGGGTCTTGCATTTGAGTACTTACCAATGCTTCCCCTTCAGTTTCTTCTTGCTTCAAAACAACCCTTTCCTCTTGTTCTACCATAACCCATCCTGGTTCAACATTTTTATTTTCCTCTTCACAGACAAAGTCTGTCCACAAAGCCTCTTCTTTTTAGATTTCCTGGACTTTAGTTTGAATGCCCAATGCACAGTACTTACTTAGAGCCAATGATTTGGCTTGCTATTGTTCATGTCTGCAACCAAGCATCATGGCTTCCTTCTCTTCTTTTTGGACTTTATAGACTATAGCATCAATGTTCAATGTGAAGAACTTGACTAAAGCTGATGGTCTAGCTTCTTGAGTCTCCTACCTATAACTAGGCATTGCTGGTGTCTTTAATGATGTACTCATCATCAATACTTTCTTGCACTAAGTGTTTTAGGTGTGCTATTTCCTCATCAGCCGTGACTTTGGTTGTTTCATCAGACTTCCTTAGTACACTAAGTGGAACCACCCCCTCAGTGTACAATTTTGCTTCTACAAAATTTGCACATGTAATGAAGGGTTGTGGGTCTGCATTGATTTCTTCTATCTCCCCATTACTTAGGGCTATCATCACTTTCTGATGCAAAAAGGAAGGCACACATTTGTTGGTGTGGATCCAATCTCTACCAAGTAAGGCATTGTACTTGGCATTACTGTCTATGACTAAGAAAGCAGTCATGCCGTCTCTTGTTTCCATACTCAAATTGATTGGCAGAATGCCTTGAGCCATCTGTTTATCCCCAGCAAAACCAACAATGGTTGTGCTTGTTGAGATTAACCTAGGGTTCCTCTTACCCAACTTCCTCAAGGATGAGCGAGGAAACAAATTTACTGCTACCCCATTATCCACAATACCCTATTCATTTCTATCATCGAAATATGCCTTGATATACAAAGGCTTCACATGTTGAGTCATAGATACTGTGGGATATTCGAAAGGATATGACAAGGTAACTATGCTTACCTCTTCATTCTCTTCATCACCTTCTATGGGTTTAGCCACTTAAGACTCATCTTGGATTAAGCTAGTTTGTGAGCCCTCACTGGAGACTTCTACGGGATCAGTCTCCTGACCCTCCTGATTTCCCTCTTTAGCTTGAAACTCCTGTGGAAGCACATAGACCATATTGATTGGCATTGGAAAAAATGAACCAAACTGTACCACTGGTTGTATTTGCTCTTCCTCTGCGTTGGTATGTCCTGATGCTTGTGATGCATCCTCTATGCTACACTCTGGAACTACAAGCTAGTAGGATCTTTTGTAGCAATCTGTTGTTGGTCTGCCATGAACACAGACTCTGTGTGCTCAGCCATGAAGGCCTCGAACATCTCCTCCTCAGTCAATATCCTCTTCTAGCCAGGTTCAGTTCTTTCATCTATCTCAGTCTCATCATCGCTCTCTAACAAGGCCATTTTGAGGCCTGCCAAACTTGATTTCTCCATGGCTTTAGTTCAGCATGAACCTCAACCAATTTTTCTCTGCTAGTTTGATTCTGTTGGTCTTGGGAGTAGGTCTTGAACTTCCTTTAATTGCCCTCCTGGTTGTACCAAAAAAGTACCTTCACCAGCTTCTTCTAGATCCTTTTGATATCGTGTAAACCTTCATTAGAGTTTTCTCTCTGGGATCTAGAGATCACAAAAACCAGGTATGGTTCTTTTGTCTTTGGATTTTTTAGCAAAACCTAATTGTTTGGAGCCACCAAAGGAGGCTTGATCATTCTATCCTTACCTGCAAAGGTTTTACCCTGGGTTGGTATCATTTTAGGTTTGTTTTGCATGACAAACCAGTCTGGTACTCCTAGCACCCATATACCCACCATGCCAGTATTTGTGTCTGCTATTCTCTTTTTTGAAGGCCAATCATTGGCCTTGGAGCCCTGTCTTGAGCCTAACTCAGGCTTACTTACAGGTTTGTTGATCACCTTGTAGTTGTTTAGTGGCTTTGTTTCATACAAAGGCCTCTTACCCCTTGACCGATTCATGGCTTCTGGTAGCACAGCCAAAGATGGTTGTTGCCCAGACCCACTTGGGTAGGCCTTCTTGTAGGTACTGATTACCGTGCGCTCCTTCTACATGTCGTTGTAATACTACTGTCCATCAATTGCAAGCCCTTTCAGCCACTTGTAGCTCAACTTGTACCTTAGACACATCTGCTGCATCACTGCTGCTTCGAGTGAGTCATCATCCAAAGTGTTGGTTTCTTCACTGGAGCCATCCTCCTGGCCTATGAAGCTCTTTCCACTTGCTTGTGAGCCTCGAGTAGCCTTCCTAAAGGCTGCTTGATTGGCAACATACATCTGCACATCTACTTCCTCCAGTTCTTTCAAGGAATAACTTTTTTCCACAGCATGAGCAAGGAAGTCTGGCACACCAACATTGGCTGCTGCTTCTTTTATCTCGGGAAATGGATCTGTATCAATCCCCATTGCCTTTTCTACTTTGGCTGGAAACTTTAACCTTCCTTTCT
Source organism: Camellia japonica (assembly GCA_030407325.1). Classification (NCBI taxonomy): domain Eukaryota; kingdom Viridiplantae; phylum Streptophyta; class Magnoliopsida; order Ericales; family Theaceae; genus Camellia; species Camellia japonica. The sequence goes on along the minus strand of JAPPVO010000016.1, from coordinate 139,308,255 downwards.
GAATTTGCTCTTGAATCCTGTCTCGAAAAATAATATAGTTTTTAGTTGAGTGAGACTAAGAGTTATACCATTTACAATACATTTTGCCTTATTTCTTCTGAAGTTGGGATTTTAACTCCCTTAGGCAATTTTAGAAACTGTGCTACTAGTAAATAGTCAAATATTTCATCTTCTTTTGATACATCAAAAGAATATTTCCTATGTAGGTCATTCTTTTTAAATTGATGATTAATAGTGGTATCCTTTTGAATTAATGCTTCGCAAGTGACAGGTTACTTTTCTATGATCTCTGCTGCATCAATTTCAAAGTTAGGGTCCCTATAATAGGTTCTATAAGATGCATTACCACGATCATGTTCTTCTTCGAGGAGAGTCTCGTATCTAGTGACCTTATAAATTAGTTCTACTAAGTCTCGAAACTCTATTGATTCAAACTTCTTTTGAAGCCTAAACTCTAGCCCATTTTGGGCCAACCTCACAAATTCAGGTCAGGTAATATGACCCTACATTTGTTCCATGCTCTTTTAAATCTGGCAATAAATTGAGCAGCTTTCTCATCAGGCCTTTGGCTCAACTTTGCCAAGTCTACCATAGATACTTCAGGCTCTGTTTGGAAAAACTGGGCATGAAACACTTCCTCCATTTGTTGCTAGACCTAGATAGAACCAGGTGTAAGGTTTGTGTACCACACAAAGGCCTAGTTAAAGAATTTGAAAGAGCCTCAACTTCATGTAGTCATTGTTGGTGAACTGACCACATTGCCCTGTAAATCTGGCAATATGTTCAACAGTTAATTAGTTTCCATTCCCATAGAAGAGGGTAAAGTCTGGTATCTTATACACTCTTGGGTAGTCATATAACCTATCTATCCATTCAAGGTAAGGTTTTCTGTAGACAGGGGTCTAGACCCCCTGAGCCATAGGTCTACAAATTTCTCTAACAATGTCAGCAATTTGGTCCATAGGTACAACATTTTGTGTTGGTTTTGGAGGAGCAAACACAGGGTTTGGAAGAACTCTTTGTGCTTGAGGCCCTCTTGGTCCATGTAAAGGCACATTTAAGACTGGTTGTCCCTGGAGAATGAGTTGTCCTTGTTGTGCTGGTTGATATTGAGTGTATAGATGTCCCCTTGGGCATGCATTTGTCCCACAAAAGGAGCTGCGAAGGGAACTACTAGAGGATGAACATGTGTTGTTTCTCTTCCAACTGCAGGAATTTCTTCCAACCCCCCGGGTGTAAGTTTGAACACAGGATTAGTGAACACTCGAGTGCTAGGCATAGGTTCAAACACAGGATTTGAAAACACTTGAATGCCATTTCCTTGTGTCAGCCTTAACCCACCAATGTGTATGGTTTCGCTGGTAGGTAAAGGTATGCTTTGACTCATTAATGGTTTAAGAGGAGCTTCATACCATGATTGAGGCATAGGTGATGGCCTCTCATGATTTTGATTATTAACTTGACCACTAGTTTGCCTATTGTTTTGTCCATTACTTTGTATAGGCTGTTTATTTCGAGCCAATCTTTGCTGAAGTAAGTTTGTATTTTCTTCAGTTTGTCTTATGACAGGTGGTTGATAGGAGTTCATTCGATTAAAAAATGATGTTGCCCATCTTTCCATTGTATGCATTAATTGCTATCCCGTAACATCAACCAATCCTCCACATGGATTCGCTAGTTAGGTAGATGAAACAATTGAAGGTCTAGTTTCATGGCCCTGTCCAACATTTTAGACGTGCGTCGCATATCCTGAAGTGCTGGTCTCTTCGACTAATTGTGTAGGATCACTTGAAGCTGGCACATCCATGGGATGTGACACAACATTATCCTTTGGATTATGTGCTTCTAGATCTCCTTCTACACTTTTTTCTAAGTGTTCATTTTCTTTTTGTCTCATACGTCTAGCCATTGTAATGGTAGTCCCATTAGGCGTGTCAAAAATATATGTTGGCTGTTTTTGGCTTTCAAAAGTTAAAAATGTAATTAGAGCATGCTAGTAAGGATCAATAAGTCCTTACAAAAATAATAAATACTAACCAATTAATTTGACAATTGCTTCGAAGTTCTTTTAGCCTCAATAAAGATGACTTTTACTGATGGTTTGTTTTAGGAGAAAATTTAGAAGAACTAATCACAAAAGTAAAAGAAGGAGAGAGAGAACAGTGTCAGAAATAAAATTTCATTAAGTAAACCAATGTTTACAAATGTACTTTCGTACTTCCAAAGCCTCGAAGAGGATTATAGCATGAACAGACTAACGCGGAACTACTTCTAAGAAACTGAAATGTAGTGCGAGAAAGTAAATGATTGGAATGTAAAGAACTGGAAAGTAAACAACTAGAAAATAAAGAATTAGAAAAATATAAAGTAAAATAGATTGGTTTTTGGATTTGGTTGTGGTTTTCTCCCACTATTAGCTTTCTCCTCTATTTATAGGCTCTGGTAGTAACCGTCGAAGCGGCTGATAATCGTCGAAGCAACCTCCATGATTATGGGACATGGTTTTAAGTATTTTGCCTCCACTAAGCCATTTCTTGCAATCGGACTTTCCTCTTGAATTTAAATTTAAATCTTCAAGAAACGTTTAGCCACGCCACCTTTCTCCTTTCGATTTTTCCAATACTTTGCAAATTCATTGCCATTGATGTAATTTTGCCACGTGTCCTCTAATAACTAGAGACTTTTACTAATTCCTCAAATTACTCCTGATGGACCACGTGTCAGATTGTGATTAGTTGATACAAAATATATGGCCAACACTAGGGTACAACTACAAGGACAATACGACAACTGTTCCAACTTCCTACCATATAAAATTAACAGGTAAATTATAAATATACCTCTTAAGATTTGTTTAAAAGACAAATTTTTTCTTATGATTTTGAAAATTACATTCCATCTCTTAAAATTTTTAATTTTATAGCAAATAATTTATTTTATTAATAAATCATCAAGCCAATTAATAGTATTTGATAATATCTAATATATATTTTAATTAATAATTTATGTAATTTTATTAATATATAGTAGAGTAGTTAGGGATTTTATTTTTTAGTTAATTATGTTAAATAAAAAATTCTGAGAATAGAATATTTATAATTTTTTAAATCATAAAAGATAATTTATATTTTAAATAAATTTTTATAATTGTATTTGTAATTTATCTAAAATTAAAAATGTATATTATAATTTAAAAGATGCCTAAATTTAGCAAAGCAAATAAAAGACTGATGAGGCCCCTCCTCCATTCGACGTAGGGAAGGAAAAGGAAGGAGAGGGCGGTGCGACCTGTAGCTCAACCGAAAGGCGGCGTAATACTACAATAAATGCCTACCTTTGATTTGAATGGGCCCATCACTGGAACAACTCTGTGTTCCCTTCAGCTCTTCATTGATTATGACCATCATTCCCTAATTCCAAAAACAAAAAATAAAAAATAAAAATCTGCAAAATTCTCTCTAAAATAAGAGGACCCGCTTTCCTTCGGTCTTAAATTAGATGGGAGAATATTGTTGAAACTTTGAAGACTTATTTAATAATTTAAATTATTTAATGTATAAAATTTATTGAGTATTATATGTCTGTAAAAAATTACGTTAATTAGATTTCGATAGTTATTTTATCAGATCAGATTTCTGATAACCGTTTATTTTTTTACCGTCTATTTTTTTATACAAAACTAATTTGATTACGTAATTATCGATATCCGATCATCGTGATTTTTTACAAACATATAATTTTCGATGAGTTCTACACATTGCATGATTCATATTATTAAAACGAAACTTGTGATGGCCCCCACCGACTCAACAACACCCTCTAATTTGGCCAATCCCAAAATTATATTTATATCACGTTATACTAATTTTAAATTTCCAACATATATTTGTTTAGAATAATATTGAAAATACAAATTTTAAATATATAATTTTTTTAATATTTTTTTTCTTTTTATTTATTTTTTATTATACTTAAATCTACCCCACTTTTTCTTAAGATTCCTAATTATTGACATGACATAATAATTAAGGCGGTGATGGTAAAATTTACACCATGAAAGGATCAAGTGTCTTAATAATTAAGGCGGTGACGTTAAAAGGGAATAGAGGCAGACCCACTGTGGGTGAACCCCACAACCCCAGTGAATTCTCATTTGGTCCATATTTTTGTTTTTGTTTTTAATGTCCTCCTCTTGCTGCCGCCCACGTGGGGTGCTGGGGATCTGCCCCAACTGAGGAGTGCAGATTCTTTCCTTGTAAAGCCAAACTTGGGGGCGTTCTTGCAACGGCTGAGGTCAGTTGTTGCACATCCAACGGTTGAGATTAAAAAAAAGAAAAAAAATGAAATTTCAACCGAAGAAGAACCCAGAAGAGCAAATGAGGAATTGATGCCAAATGGGTCTGACAGAGAGTGAGATTCCAAACAGAGACTGAGTTTTCTCTTCGTTCTTCATTTTTCTTTCAACTCTCTGCTCCAAAGATTTTTCAACAATGAATATGAATCGAATTCGAATCAACTGTGTTAACCAAATATATAAAAATCTTTTCGCCATTGGAGGCACTTGAGAAGCATTTGGAGCGAGTCAGTGACTCGAAAGTCTCTAGCTCGGAGAAATTTGAGGAGAATCACATCTGATTTGTCGTCATTGGAGAGGAGAGAGATGGCCCACATGGAGTCTGGACCACGAGAAGCCATGAGCTTGTCTTTAAGCTCTTGGAGAGCTTTGCGTTCGGAGGATTTGAGGTGGGAAACAAAATAAGAGTCTTTACAGAACGAGAGGGTTGTGGTTTTGAGGAGGATTCGGGATTTGGGTCTTGGTGGAGAGGCTGTTGAATTAAGATTGGTGATGAGGATTCTATTAATGGAGGTTTTGTGTGAGACCCAAATGCAATTTCTAGAGAGAGAGTGATGATGATGAAGTATATATATGAAGGAAAGAGATTTGGTTATTCAGAGAAGCTCTGGTTTCGAATCTGAAATTTCATTTTTTTTTTTTAATCTCAGCCGTTGGATGTGCAACGGTTGATCTTAGCCGTTGCAAGGACGCTCGCAAGTTTGGCTTTGCAAGGAGAGGATCTGCACTCCCAACTGAGGGTTTGGAGCATGGCCCGATGTTAAAATTTACACCATGAAAGGATCAAGTGTTTGATCAAAAAAATAATAATAATAAAAAATTATAAATATATTTTTAAAATTTGTTTAAAATACGAATTTCCTTATGTGATTTAAAAAATTACAAATACTTCTCTATCAGAATTTTTTATTTTAACAGAATTAATTAAAAAAGTGAAATTTCTAACTGTTCACCTATACAATAATAAAATTATCTTAATTATTAATTGAAATAAAATTTTAACCTTATTAAAAACTGTTAATTGACTTGATTTATTAATAAAAAGATCTATTTGTTATGAAATTAAAAACTTTAAGAGATATAATGTAATTTCTAAAACTATAGGAAATAATTTGTAATTTAAGTAAATATGAGGGACTGTGTTTGTAAATTTATCCCCAAAAAAAAAAAGGAAAGAAAGGATCAAGTTATATAGAATTGTAGGTTACGATTTGATATTTTTTGGGGGAATAGAGAAATATAGTGAAAAAGTAATGACAAGACTCGAATTTGGACAACTTATTTTATTATATTATAGAATTAGATAATTCATATTAATAAACTATGTGTACTAATCAGTAACAAAGGGCTGATTATCCCGAATACAAATTTAAGTATAAAACTAAACCTTTTTCTAATAATTGTTTTAGCTGAATTAGTGAAAAAGGCAAGACCAACAAGTGTTATCAAGAGTCATAATCCTGCGTTCGAGTCAAGTGTGGATGGTGAATTGATCATTACATACACAAGATTAAAGTTGAAACCTCCATAACTACAAAGCTACAAAGCTAAAACCCTTAAATGCCATTTGATTTTAGAAAAATTGACGGGTAAATTATAATTGTAATCTTTATATTTGTTTATTATGTCATTTTAATTCTTACACTTTCAAATGTTTTAATTTTGGCCATTAATTTTAAATTTTGTGTCAATTTTGTTTAATTGATAATATCGTTCATATTTTTGATGAAAATTATTACTAAATTAGTTGAAATTAACTCACTAAATTAAGCAGGTTTATAATTTTACTCCTAAAAACATGATATGCCACTTGTATGCTTATTTTTCATTAAAAAATGCTAACAATTGTAATTAGGTCTTATTTGACAACTCAATATTTTAGCCTAAAAGTCTAAAAGTCACTAAAAAATATCAAAAAACTAACAACTTATACTAAAAAAAATCAAATATTCTTAATATATATATATATATATATATATATATTTTTACATTTCTTTTCGTAAAAAATCAAAAAGTCATCCCAAACATATTAATTTTTTTTTAGGATAAATTATGTGAATGGTCTCTGTAAATTATACGATGTGTTAATTTGGTCCATATTGTTTTAATTTGCTTCATTTTATCTCCTAATTTAACGAATTGTGTCATATTGGTACAATAAATAACATCCGTTAAGTTTGGTGGACAGAAATTCAAACGATGCGTCAATTTGATATCTGTAATTTGCACGATGTATCAATTTGATCCCTGTCAAAATCGAGCAAATTAAAATAATAAGGACCAAATTGACATATAGTTGTAAATTATAATAATCAAATTGACATATCGTTTGAGTATGTGACAACTTTCTGTCCACCAAACTTAACAACCGTTATTTATTGGACCAATATAACACAATCCGTTAAATTAAGGGACAAAATTACGTAAATTAAAACAACAAAAATCAAATTGACACATTGTGTAAATTACATAGATCATTTGCATAATTTACCTTTTTTTTTACTACATATTTTAGTCAAAAAGTTTAAAAGTTACTAAAATAATATATTCTCAAACAAGACCTTAATTAGACTAAATTGAGAAAAAAATCATAAATTCAAAGTTAAAATTAAACCAATTAAAATTACAAGAATCAAAATATAGGAACTATCGATGTAATTTATTCAAAATTGATAAAAGTTGACGAGAAAGCACCTCATTCTCTAACCCAATTATTGCGTTTTATAACTTGTTGAGTTACCACTTCATGATTGTTACATATATAATATATATATATATATATAGAAAAGTTAGGGATCATGAAAATTTTTTCATAAAAATGATCATAAAAGAATTATGATCCTTGAATTACCTTAATTAGTGTGTGGTGTTTTATTCTAAATGTAATATAAGGGTCACAAAGTTTTGATAATTATTTTCATAAAACATTTTTCATAATACCTAACATTGATATATATATTAGCATATTATTTCATGTTAACCAAATCCATGCATCTAAAATGGCAGTGCTCTAAGGCCTATTTTGGAAAGTGGGTTATAATCCACTTCCCAGATTATAACTCATTTCCTCTTTTACAAAAAAACTGTTGATAAACTACTTATAAACAACTTTTCACCAAAAAACTGATTATTACCATCTTTTCAAAATAACCCTAAGTGTCTAAGCGAGTGTAATCTAGGTTTGCTTGATCTAATCATTATATGATCTCTATTAAGATTTGTGATCGTGCTAATTAGGAGATAGTCACACGATGATGATCATGATGACCATTTTTTGAGAAAACCACAAGGTTAGTTCAACTGTCATTGTCTTGTGCCACTCTTTATTTTATTTAATTTTATACTATGTCGATAGATAGCTCAATGGAGAATGGGAAGTCCTTGTTTGTTGAAAATGAAAGCTTCTAATAAAAACAAAATACAAAAATCCAACTAACTGTACTTGACTCTTTGTAGAAACATAATAATTTAATGGGAATAAAATAGGCTTAGTTTTATTAAGAATGAAACAAGAAAAATTGCAACTAGTGCTTGCATTCTTAAGCGTTACTTCACTTCAATACATTGTGTTGGATAACACGTCATCGCACGCCACAAACCTCCTTCAAATTGGTTGCCTAAAAAAATTATTAATTTTCATATAATTAATATTCGAATTTTAGTGATTTGTTATTGCATTTGAAAATGATATACATAAATATATTTCTTGTCATAGGTCTTACGTGTATTTATTAAGAATTGAAATTGTTCAAAAAAAAAATAAATAAATAAAATAAAAAGAAAAAGAAATTGTTCAACTTATCATTTATTCTCAAGATATACACTTATATACTGTTTGTTACTACTCACTAACCATAGTAGAACTAACTCTAGTTAATACTAACAACATGAGTTACAAAACTAACTCTAACTAATCTATAGTAACTAACTATTACAGTTGTAACAACCCTTATCCTTAACTCACTTTTGGTCTTGATGATGCGGCCTGAGCCATGCCTTGTGTTCCACACTTTGGTGCCATGCCTTGAGCTACAACTTGTACTGAAGACTGGGCTGCACATGAGTCTTTATCAGAATTTCACTACCTTTATGGTTAAAGGTAAGAAAATTCAATAAGAAACTCATTTATGTATAGAATTACTCTTTATTTTTTATACAAAAAAGAAACCAATGAAGTAATAGATGGTAAGTTGTCTTGACAAGAGATTCTTTATCTCTCTGTCTTAATTGAGCTTGCTTGGTTCCATTTTTCTAAAAATACTTTTTAAAAAATTTTACTTTCTTATTTTTCGTATTTTTTTGTTTTTACTGAATTTTTTTAATATTTTAAACAATTTTTTTACTTTTTAGACACACTCAACATAAATACACTTAAAAAGTAAAAAAATTGTAAAAAAAATCTTTTAAAAATTCACTTAATACCAAAAATACAAAAAAAAAAAAAAATACAAGAATTCAATATATTTTTTGTATTTCTATGTATTTATTAATTTTTTAAAATATTTTTTCACAAAATTTTTACTTTTTAGAGACATCTAAGTGAGGTGCATTTAAAAAAATAAAAAAAATGTTTAAAATTTTAAAAATATTCACTAAAAACAAAAAAAAAAAAACACAAAAATTAAAAAACTTATTAGTTTTCAAAAAACTTAATCCAGAAAACTCAAACCAAACACACTGATTCAGTCATAAGATCATATTTGAAAATTCTCATTATTTGAGATTTCATTAGATTTTACCATTAGAAGGGCAATAGCGACAAAGAAATGGAAGATCCTTAGCTAGAAATTCGATTTTGTTCATCTACTTTTGTAAGCCACCTTGATTGGTTTTTCTATTGAGATTCATTGCTATAAACAAGTTTAAATAGTAAATCCCAATGAAAAACCATCATGAAGTATTTGCCATATTTGGTTCGATTTTTTGAAACTATTTTTTGATTTATTTTTAAAAAGTAGAAATTAGTTTGATAAAAATAAATATAAAAAAATAATTTGGAATTTTTAGAAATTAATTTTGCTCTCCAAAAAGATAAAATTATATAAAAATAAAAAATGTTTTATTTTTTCATGAAACTAATTTTTATTTAAAATTTTTTTTTTGGTTGAAAACCATACTAAACATGGCCGTAATTCTCACTCAACATAAAAGTCATTGAACAAAATTATTTTGGTCTTCATATTATAAAATGTCATGAAAATTCCATCAAAAAGCATCTTACATGACATTAATTGAGGGTTGCATCATGATCAACTACCATATAACTAAATGCACAAATTGTGAGTAGTTTATAGGATTTCAAAAAAGGTCAAGAAGTGGGGGAGCTTTGTGTAATGGAGGTGAATATAGGAGAAGCTAGAGGGTTGGATGGGAGTAGTCAAAGTTGGTTTGTTGAGGTTTTTCAGGTTTGTTGGTGTGTTGCTTAAATAGGCTTCTTTGGGGAGGTGAGGTTAAAGGTATATTATAGTTTTCATAAAAACAAAGACATTTGGAGAATATATGGCATGCTTGGTTGTGCAAGTAACTGAATTGCTTTGTATTTACTATTTGAAAGCTATTTCTAACCATTCTATTCATAGCTCATGAACACACTTAATACACTTATGGAGAGAGAGAGAGAGAGAGATTCTTTATAACGGTCTTATATTTGTGGGAGATTTTGTTAATAAAGGGGAATTATGTAACTTTTATTTAGTACTACTATTATTTGTCCATTAGGCAACACTTAGGGTGCCCTAAATAATGCGGCTTCAATTCTATAGAAGCACACTCTCACATATCTTATTATTATCACTTTCTTTTTTTATTTATTTATATATATAATCAAATTTTGATATATCATCATTACTGTATTAGTTTAATGAATCCTATCTTTGATATAAGCAGGAGAGGAATGTAACTTATTAATCTTAAATGGATTCCATCACTTCTATTTTTATTTTTAATTTTTTTGATTTTTTAATTTTTAATGGCCGGATCTCAGGACTAACTTACGTGCACATCGACTAATCACAGGATCCACGCAAAGTACCGTCTCTACGAGGATCAGACAAATCTCGAATATCGTCCGCGATCGTGATCTTAATGAGTTAATAGGACCTAATGAATTGAACCTAATACCCAAAAGGAATTGTACTAAATGTAATATGGAAAAATAGTCATAGTTCATTTCAATTATGATCTCTCATCATTCATTAGAGCCAAGACGTTAGATTAAGAGTTTCGCCTTGAGGGTACATTAAACATGTGGTGTTAAGCTCTGTTGAGATTAATAACAAAACAAGCACGGTAGTCCAAACTTAATAACAATGCTTTGCTTGTAGCTAAATATATATATATATATATATATACTCTCAACCTTGTGAATATATTATTTTCACAAAAACAAGAAAAGTATAAATTAACTTATGTTTGGATCTAAAATTTGAAAAGAAATTTGTCTAGAAAAATGAAAAAGAAAGAAAAATTTGACAAATAATTTCTATTTCTTTCAATTTTTTCTTTTCTCACAAATCTCTTATCAAATATTTTTTATCCAAACACCACTTATAATAACCTTTTAAAAGCCGTAAGATCAATAAATAAATAAATTAATTAAGGTGGTATATATGTTGATTCGAGATGGGGATAAAATATCTTATTTTCCCAATATGAAAACTCTCTTTCACCTATCACTACCCATTTATAATCTTTAAATTCCAAGTTCTTCTTCTTACATTACTTCTTAACTATGAAACATTATGAAATTGAGTCAATTTCATACAAGTTTGAAGCTACACCCTGACCTAACAACTTTGTTGTTAAAACCTTATTTTAAATGAAGTTGTTCCCCATAAGACGTAGTTATATAAGGTGTTATTAAACTTCTAGAGGGAATCGACTTGAAGTTATTGGTAAGAGAATTTTTTTGGTAATCGAAAAAATGTTTTAAAAATAAAGTGGATATAAATTCAAATATATAATTCTATTTGATTTTTAATATTTTTTGATGTTTAGTGCATTGAAAAACGAAAGTCATCAGAAATGAAATTATTTTGGCAAAAGCTATTTGACACGTTCAAAAAGTGAGAAACAATTTTCAAATTAAAATTTTATCAATGTTACCATACTACCATCACCGCCACCTCTTCCATCACCTCCAAAAGTGAAAACGTTTATCACTGCTATCATCTCTTTCAAAAAGTGATAACATGAAAACGTTTTTTAAATTAGATTTTTTTATCAATATCACTATATTACCACTGTCATCATCATCACTTCCACCACCACATTATACCACCGCCACCATCACCGCTACTGCCTTCACCACCTCCATAGCCCCACCATCACTGCCATTTCTAATGTGACTACCATTAGTACATTAATTTTAATGACGCAATCAAACATAAGAAAATATTTTTTTACTTAAAATAAAAAAAGGTTTTCAATTAAAAAAAATTTCCTCCAAAAAAAAAAAAAAAAAAACGTCAGTGTTATAAGCCACATCTAAAAATAAATGTGATTCACGAAATTTAATTTCGGTACACTTTTTTATGGGTGCATAGTTTGGTTATTTCAGTAGCATATAGGTTTGTAGGTTGTATGACAATGCTAGAGATGTAGCCTTGTAGGCATATTAATCAAAATTTCACCAATCTTTAAACCAATATATATATATATACTTTGAATCCCCATACGTTACCTGAGAATTGTGAGAGCTTGTATGTTAAGATTTTCAAGCAGATTCAGTTAATTGGGATTGGTTTTGTCTTCCAAGTAGACTTACCCAAAACAGATTATATTTCAATATTTTAAACTTCTCAGGTTGTTGATATATTTTAAACTCCTTTTATTTATATTTTATTGGCTGCTTGAGTTTGAATTTGGTCAACTTTCTCCAACCAACATTTGAACAGATTTGAACCCCTCTGCTGCTTCGCTACCTGAGCAGGGTGGATATTTTAGTTAAAAAGTCAAAAAGTTACTAAAATAGTCTATTCCCAAACAATGTCTGATTTCTCGGTTACCAACCTCACTTTTTAGTTTAAAAGTAAAAAATTATTAAAAAAAAAATTATATAAAATAGTTAAAGATTCTATTTTTTTCTTACTTTTTACATATTTTTTCATAAGAAACTAATCATCTCAAAATATTATTATTATATTTTTATTTCATATTTTAATCACAAAATTTAAATTACCAAATTAATCTATTTCCAAACCAGGAGTGAGAAATCTACAGTTCAAAAGATATAGAAAAAAAAACTTGTGATGCCAAGTACTAAGGCCTCGTTTGGGGAGTGGCTATTTTAGTCAAAAAGTCAAAAAATTACTAAAAGTTGTCACATCACCTCTCTACTTTTCTGCACATCTTTTCGTAAAAAGCCAAAAAGTTACTAAAATAGTCTGTTCCCAAACGAGGCCTAACTATAGCAAATTTAAGGCCTTAGATTAGTGATTATGGTTTGATGAATTGAAGTTAGTCATGTTGTTTGACCCTTTGTTTGGCAAGATGGTTGGAATTAATTTAATCTGTTAAAAGATAAAATAGATTAAAAAATTAATAAAATAAAATATTACATTTAAATTATAATTATTTTATTTTTTTCTCACAAAACTATAAAAAAAAATAAAAATTTTATCACAAATATAATTTTTTTAACCAGATTAAAATAACAAAAAAAAAAAAAAAAAACTAAGAGTTAGTTTGGGAAGTGAGTTGACTTTTTGGCTTTTTGATTTTTTTGGTTATTTTAGCCTGTGGCTAAAAAATCTCATTTGGGAATGACTTTTGATTTTTTTGATTTTTTTTGTGAGAAAAAAAATGTAATAATTATGGGTTAGATATGATGTTTTGTCTTATTGGGCAGAAAAATCTATTTTGTTTTTTGTAGCGAAAATAGCCAAAAAATCCCCAAACTTGGCTTCCCAAACGAAGCCTAAAAAGATTTGAAAAATGGTAGGGATTCCAAATGTTTTACCAATATTTCTATCAAATATCTGATATCCACACTAAATGAGTCCTATGTAGATCATACACGCATGCAAAATATTTAATAAAAATATTAATAAAATATTTAAGATTCGTAATATTACTCAAAAGATTTTTCCTAAACCAACCCTGATTACTTTTTGTTGGATATTCAATGGGAAGACATTATTGTCTGGTACGTTTTTCAGAATTTTGAAAACAAAGCACATTTGGCGATGTTTGCATTTCCCAAAAAGTGACAACAACTTTCAAATTTTATGAATCGAAAGGGTATGTTTGGTTTGTGTTTGAGAGATGTGTTTTAGAGATAAAAAGTACGAAAATATGTTTGGTTTGGTTTTTTGGGAAATTTATTTTGGAAAATTGTTTTGAGAGAGAGTTTTGGAAAAAGTGATTGATTTGATGTGTGTGTGAGAGAGATTTGTTTGGAAAACTTGTTTGGTTTGTGTGTTTTGGGAAATTTTTTTGGGAAAATTTGTTTGGTAGAGAAAATTTCTGAAATTTGTTTGTAGAGAAAATTTCTGAAATTTTTTTCAGAAACACAAACCAAACCTACCCTTAATCTCTTATTTTTCAAAACATTTATGTGCACTAGATAAGTTTTTCTTTTTATTATTTTTGCAAAAAAAAAAAAAAAAAGAGAATTTACCCATAAATTTTAGTTTCTGAAAAGTTGAACCATTTAGTCCTAAAAATTTTCTTATACTCCATTTAGTCCCATTTATACATCATTATGATGTTCACGATGTAAATGAATCTGACGTTTCATTCTATAATTTCAAAATTTATTGGAATCTGATGAATATTAGATGTTTGAAATCTAATGTTTGAAACATTCATCCTATAATTTTAAACATTATTGAAATCTGATGAACATTAGATGTTTGAAATCTAATGTTTGAAACATTAATCTGATGTTTGAAACATTGTAATGGGACCTTTCAGTCTATAAGAAAACTTTTAAGACTAAACAGTGTATAAGTTATTAATTTGGGATTTATTGGTGCATCCCCAACAAAAAAAAAGTCCTATTTTTTGTAAACATGCTTCTTATTTTCTATAAATAAATAATCACACCGCGGGCAACATTACCAAACACCTTATTTGGTTTAATTTTTTAAAAATTATTCTAAATGAGTTTTTATTTGTTTTTAGTGAATTTTTATTTTTCATATTTTTGCCTTTTTTTTTAAAAATAAGTTAATCTTGATGTATCTAAATTTTTTTTAAAAATAATAAAAATATAAAAAAAATTCACTGAAAAAACGAAAACTCATTTTAAAACAACTTTTAAAAAATCAAACCAAACAGAGTCATGTTCTCAATTCAAAAAAATTTATTCGACTTCATTAAAGCTTTATTTTTATTTCTTTTCGTTTATATGATTGTAGCTAATGATATGTAATTATCCTAACCAAATTACCTAATGATGACAACACATAATTTAAATGATTAGCAAACTAAAGCACTGCCAAAAAAAAAAAATTTAATCATCAGTATTAGTTCTGGTTAGTGATTCTATTTTGCTTCAAACAATTTGTCATTACATTGAGTTTATGAGTCTTATGACCTGACAAGCCATATATAAATAGTAGTCTAAATTGAATCATGATCTAGTTAAAAAATGAGTCAGTTTCCAATCTATCATAAACCCACAAACTGAAAGAGACCATTTTTTTGGTTAGCAAAAAGAATCGAAAGATCGAAAACTAGGACTGTGCAAAAAACCCACCAAATCGATTAGAAAGATCAGACGTTCCATGAAGTTTCATTAAGCTCTTCTCGGTCACATTCCGAATTTGATTAGATTGTTGTGATGGACAGGCATATCCAATCCACCTGTTACAATTAGACACTGATTTCACACCCACCGTTGGTGATGTCTTGTTTACTTGATTAATGGTGATGTAATGGATAATCTATTTATTTAATTAGCATGTTTGAATGGCAAGAGAAGTGTTTTTGATGATTTCGTGGGGTATGGAATATCAATCAGTTAAGAAATCAATTTTAATATTCATTTTATATACACGCCAATATAAATAAATAAATAAATCTTTCAACGTTTATATTTTGACTTGCCATCTGCATGAAATTGCATAATAATATGTATATGGAAACGCAGATGGGTTACCCATATGTATGTTGATGCCATACTTACACGGCAATTTCATTATGATTTGGATTGTCTCCGGTTACGATTTGGATTATCTCCGGTTGGTTTGGTCAACTAGTCCGTAATATTGGGTTTCAATAGGTCCATCACAGGACCCACCGTAATGACCCAAATTGTTCATTTGTAAAGATTTTGAGCAGATTAAGGCTGGTTTGACGTGTTTAAGAAGAGACAAAAAATTAAAAAGTTACTATCTTATTTAAAGTTATATTATCTTATTTAAGTCATATTACCTCTATAACACATCACTTCAAACCCAATTCATATTTCATAAAAAGTCAAAAAGTGCACTTATTTAGATCATCCTAAACAAACTACAAAAAATAAAAATAAAAAATCATATTGATCAAATAATTGTAACCATATGATCATATTACATTTTTATTCTTTTATCAATATATATATATATATATTACATTTGTGTTCTTTTATCAAAATATATATATATCTTATCTATATAATAAAGTAGAATGGTTTTTGAATTTGTCCTACACGCATTTGTCCTATTAGGACATTTGGACGACTCAGATCTATTCAAATTATAAAACAACAGTTGAGATATATTTTTCAAAAAATATTCTATATGTACATTTTCTATTTTCCCGCTTCTCTCTTTTACTTTTTCCTTTTCTCACCCATCCTTCCATGATCCCATCATCTCACATTCCTCTCTCTTTTCTTTTTATTTTTTTTATTTTCTCCCATTTTTAATTTTTTCTCTATTTGTTTATTTTTTTTATTTTCTCCTTTTTGTTCAATATATTTTATACATATTTCCATACAATATATGTATGCCCGTAATACACTAGGACATTATGGGCATACATACAATTTTCATATAATTGTATAAGCAAAAGCAATATTGTATGTATGTCCGTGGAAATTATTTACATGCCAGACATATCTATCTATCTAGCTATATATTATATAAGCAGAAGCGCGTTTTTGTGAGGAGTTTTGTGAGAATTCAAAAATTTTATAATAAATTTGTGATTTTATGAAATTAAAAAATAAATTTAAATAGTATTGGGATTATAATTATATTATAATCCTACATTATTTACGCCGTGCCTTCAGGCACGGATATATGTTAGTATATATATATTACATTTGTGTTCAAAATAATAGATAGTCTATTTCAAAATCATATTTGTTGTCCACTTTTAATAGCAAATGTGATCTCATCATGTATTTACAGTTATTCAGTCAATTTTTATTTTCGTGAAAAATAATATTTTAGAAAGGCTATGCAAGATAAACGGTTCAAATTATTGAAGTGAATTCCGTGATTGGCTCGCAGATGCCCAAAGGGTTCAGTCGGAGACAATCCAAATCCATTTGATTAACCTAAAGACTAACCAAATTAAGTGTCACTCTCTTTCACCCCCACAAACATACTTCAATACAAATGCTTAAATAAACCTGGAAAAATTAAAGTATTTTTCTCCCTAGTGATGAATCACCCTTATGTCCCATTGTTAAATATGTCAATTTGTTGAGCGTGTATAAATTTGTACATACGCATATATGCATGTATTGTGATGTAGATTTGAGCACTCATATAAGTATTCTAATTGGAGTGAAACTAATTTGACCAGACTTCCAAAATATACAAGCTTTTCACTGTTTCTCATTAAGCAAAACCTAGTTTCATTGTGGCTGCTTTTTACCTTGAGACCAAAAGTAAAAGACCCCATTTCCAAATAAATAAATAAATAAAATCTGAAAAAAAAAAACTCTTGAATTTTTTTTTATAACATTTAGATGCTATTATTATTTTATTTAAAGAAAACACAATTATGTTTATTATTTAAAATGAAATCAAAATAACATGTTTGGTATACATGTGTTCGCAATAAATATAAAAAATGGAATAAATGATTTGAGAAAAATACAATTAGCCTCACATTTTTAAAATAATTACATTGATCTCCTTTTTAATAAGGTTAAGTAATCGACACTAAGACAGTTGATAAGTAAACACTTAAATAAACAAATATTAATATATAATTTAATAGAAAATATATGACAACATTATTTTTATTCATTTATACAATTAACAAATTATTAATGAAAATATTTTTTCCTCCTAAAATTCTGTAATTTTGAAAACTATTTACATTAAGGTTGGATACATTCCCCTTATCATTTATATTGATTTATACAAGGTTTGCAATGTGAGGAATGATAAATCCCAAAGAGCTAGGGAAGGCTTATTAATGGCTTATGAATATGTATATGTTCACGATATGTAAACTACCAATAGGTCCTACTTGGGAGACTTATTACCCAATAGGTCCTACTTTGAGACTTATTACCCATTAAGTCCTATTTGATATAATTTATTAAGTGATAAAGACAAATTTTATCAGTCTTTTTTTTTTATGAATAATTTTATAGTGATAAATTTATCAGTCTCTTTTTTTATGAATAATTTTTTAGTGATAAATTTATTACTCTCTTATTTTTATAGTGTTAAATTTATTAGTTAGGACCTACAGGTAAATAAGTCTAGTGAATAGGACTAATTGGTAAGTACCCCTTTATCTTTTTGAAACAAGTATAACTGAACATATATGGAAATGGAATGTTATAATAATGAGTTTTGCACTATGCATTATCCATCTTGAGGTTGTGGTACCTATAAATGGAATGTTATAATAATGAGTTTTGCACTATGCATTATCCATCTTGAGGTTGTGTTTTGACAATTGAGTCTCCTTAAAACAAAGGTAAATTACAATTATATTTTTGAGATTTGTTTAGAATATGATTTATTTCTTGTGGTTTTAAAAATTACATTTTGTCCTTTGAAATTTTTTATTTCATAACAAAGGGCCTATTTTATTAATAAATTATCAAGTCAATTAATAATTTTTAATAATGTTAGAAATTTATTTCAATTAATAATTCAAATAATTTTATCATTATATAGGAGTGCAATTAGGAATTTTATTTTTTTAATTAATTTTGTTAAATAAAAAATTTTGACAGGGAAGTATTTATAATTTTCCAAATCACAGAGAATATTCTATATTTTAAATAAATCTCAAAAGATGTATTTATAATTTATCCTTAAAACAACTATTTTACATTGCAAACAAAATCAACCCACTACGGTTATGGTCTGAGAAAATTTATCAAAAAATAATTTTAAAATTATTATGTGTGGTTAAGATGGAATAGATATTTTGTGGGATCCATACAAAGAATGAATCTCAATTATATTTCAGTATTTTAAAATAAAATTTGAGATAAAAATTTTGAGTGTGTAGTAGGACTGAAATCACCCTTTCGCTAAGTCTAACAATACTTGTTCTAAAATGTTATCAATGAATTAAAAATTAAAAAAACCCAAATTTGTATATAACAAAATAGGTTACACTATAAAAAATTAAGATTTTAGAGATCAAAATTTAGAGATAAAATTATTTTTTAGGGACTAAATAATTTAAAATATTTTTGTTGTGAAAAGTATTATTATATTTTTAACAACAAAAATTAGACATTAGTGATGAATTATTATCTTTTTGAGACCAAATTTTTTGTCTCAAAAAATAAACAATTTTGAGACCAAATTATTTTGTCACTAAAAGTCTATTTATTAGTGACATTTTTAAAATTGTCGTTAAAAGCCTTATTTTTGACGTTTTGGGACAATTTTTTGACGACTATTTTCATGACGATGGAAATTGATCTCTAAATGTCTTTTGTAACAAAATTTTTACTTTTAGAAACCAAAACATTTAGGCCTTGTTTGGTTTGTTTTTCAGAAAAAATTTTTGGAAAAAATTCTCTACAAATAAATTTTCAAGAGTAATCAAATCAAACAAATTTTTCTAAAAAAAATCTCAAAATTTTGTTTGGTTACCTACTTTCCAAAATCACTCTTTCTCTCTCATACACATCAAATCAATCACTTTTTTTAAAACTCTCTCCCGAAAATAATTTTTCAAAACCATTTCTGAAAAAAGACAAACCAAACAAATTTTCATACTTTTTATCTCAAAAATTATTATACAAACACAAACCAAACACACTCTAATTTTTAAAATTCCTACATGTTATAGTGTTAATTCTTAAACTAGGAGGGATGTCCTTTAATAATTCATAGCAGGTGCCAAATAGAGAGAGTAGAATAATCAAAATAGGTGGGAATTGATAGAGAGGTTCATGGGCCAATAGCAAAGCAAGAAAGGGTCAGTGAGTGATAGTAATACAGAAAAACAAATAGGCTCAAAAAATGTGTCGTGCAAAACCAACAAAAGTGACTGTCCATCCACAACCCTAAACCAACCCAACCCATCCCTCTTTCTTAATCTGTTTGTTGCACATCTCTCTCTCTTCCTCTCCTTTAAATCTTGCTCTAGACTTCTCTCTTTTGTATTTGATGTTCAAGAATTTCCATTCCATCAATAGCCATGGATGAAACTCTAGGTGGCTCTAGCGATGATACAAGGACTTGTCCACGTGGACACTGGAGACCTGCAGAGGATGAAAAACTCAGGCAGCTTGTCGAACAGTATGGTCCCCAGAACTGGAATTCCATTGCTGAGAAGCTCCAAGGACGATCCGGTATGTATATATCTTACTGTAATTTAAACTTTTTTCTGTTTGCCTATCATGGTTTTATATAATGATTTTATATAACAGTATCGAGATATTTATCAGTATACAAATATATAATCATATATCAATCAATATCGATTGATATATTAGTATGGGAAGTTCAAAATTGTGATACGTATTTTATGGGTTTCTTGGATCATTCTTGATCTAATATTCAAAGTTTTAGACTGAATATTTTTTTATGGAATGAATACAGAATCATTTCAAAATATGCAAATTTAACCTCACAAATATTCCAACAAGATAATTCTTCTATCAATTACTGAAAAGATTCATATACATGTATATTCTCTCTCCCTCTCTCTTTCCCTCTCTCTAACTACCTACCTAACCTAACTACCTACCTATCTATCAAGTTCTATGATATGGGTTTTTGATGTTTTTGATTGTATATACAGGGAAGAGTTGCAGATTGAGGTGGTTCAATCAACTTGACCCCAGAATCAACAGAAGGCCATTTACAGAAGAAGAAGAAGAAAGGCTTCTTGCAGCTCATCGCATCCATGGAAACAAGTGGGCACTGATATCCAGACTCTTCCCTGGTCGAACCGATAACGCTGTGAAGAATCACTGGCATGTTATCATGGCAAGAAAGCAAAGAGAACAATCCAAGCTTTGTGGTAAAAGAATTTACCAAGATACTATTGATAGCTCCTCCAACGCTCCTCCCTCTTTTGGTTTTCGAAGAAGGAATTCAAGAACCCAAGAAGATTACAGCTTGAAATGCCACTTTGAGGGCATTAAGTTCTTTGAATTCCAAACCCTAAACAAAGATAGGATATTTCCAGTTTCACCCTCCAGTTCGTCCCCTTCTTGGAATTTCACTCGACCAACTGCATCAGCTACAAACAACTCTCCTTCAGTGGATTTATTTGGAAGGGAAGGTACAGATTACATCAATTCTAGCACATATTATTGCACTACAGATAGCTCAAATAGTTCAGACCAACCTCTATATCGATATGGTTGCCGGGATTTGAGTCCATTTGGGCTCCCAAACTACAAGAGGGTTGTTCCAAGTCCCTTTGGGTACTCTAAGCTTGGTGATGGTAATAGAGCTCATGAAGTGATCAAGAGAGATTTGGTTAGCTTTGGTGATAATTTGCACCCATTTGCAAAGATTAGAAGGGCTATCGATGAGGAAGAGAATCAAAATGAATCCGTCAAGCAAAAGGATAATATTCCTGCCTTCATAGATTTTCTTGGTGTGGGAATCTCTTGATCACCAAAACCCTAATTTTATTTACTCTTTTCTTATCTATTATATATGCAGATGATATTTTAGCTTCATATTTGCATTTTCTTATGCATGCCAATGGCATACACGTATCAATCTTTAACTTAAACCTTCTGAAATTACTCTCTGGTAGTTTGTGCTTGTAACTTATTAAATTGTAGAATCAAAAGAGATGTAAGGCATCCTTTCTAGGTTAGAGATAGGATCGAAAAGATTCAATTTGTTGCCTTTATGGATGAATGAGATTATTTTTATTTTACATTTCTTATCCCATGTTAATGAATGGACTTCTAACTATATGACAACATTCTGAGAAAATTTTGGGCAACAATGGCAATAACTTGTTGGAAGAATGGGTTTTTGTTGCTTCATTCAGTAAAAGTAGATATCATGCACAGATCAGAGGAATCATCAGACTACTCATTACCAGGTATATTCTATCGCTAGCTTTGTATTTGTAAATGAAAAAATACTAGACACTAATAAATTTTCAAACAACCCTATATTTTGATTTTGATTTTTTATATTTTTTATAGGCAAAAAAGAAACTTTATTTTATGATAAAGCGCGTACAAGACAAATTTTTTTTTTTTTTTTTAATCTTTATGTTATTTTAAACTTTATAATTTTATTTGACTCGATTTAGACTCTTTTACTTTGTTACATATTTGTCCAACTTTAATTGTTACCATTTTTTTATGACAATTCTACATATGAGCAACATTTGTCATACTTTTTTAGATGTAAAATTATAAATTTGATCAATTCAGTGACTTAACGTCAACTCAATAAAAATTTCCATCAAAATTCCTAAAGGTGTTATCAATAGAACAAATTGAAGCATAATCTAAAATTAATGATTAAAATTGAACAAATTAAAACTGTAGAAACTAAAATGACACGAGTGACAAAATGTGTGTAATTTATCTTAAACCTTATTAAGTTTTTTTTTATTAAAGTTGTAGTATTTGAAATGAGATCACTTGAATGATATGATCAACTAAGAATAGTTGTATTTTGTACAGCAATTATCCTTGTAAACTGATTGAAGATTTATACATATGATCCGATAAATTATATATCTAAAGGACTGGAACCTGCTTCTATTCTTTTGTCTCTAACTTTGAAAATGAGAATGTCAATGTGTCATCATGCAAGAAAACCTTTAACAAGTGTGAACAAAAGCTACTTGTATTCTTCTTCTTCTCTCTCTCTCCCTAATAGGTGAGGGATTAGTAACTTATGTCTCGTTTGGAAATATATTATTTTAATAATTTTTTAACTTTTTTGTTAAATATAAGATAAAAAAAATTAATATGTTTGTAATGACTTTTTGACTTTTTACAAAATATATATATATATATATATATATATATATATAAAGTAGAGATGAAAGGGAATGTTTAACATTTTTATATAGTTTGTTAGCTTTTTAAATTTTTAGTGACTTTTTAACTTTTCATACTGCTAAAACAAAACATAATTAAAATGAACTTTAATTCAAAGCCTTCATTGTCAGCTGAAATTTTAGACTTCGAGGTTTTAGCATATGTGTGACTTCATATATAGTTAAATCACTTATCCATAGTTTGACCCATTAATCAAGTTGGTTGGGAGAGAAGAAAACAGGAAAAAAAGAAGAAAAAGATCCACGCTACGTGGTTTTGGTGTATTGCAAATCAAAACAAATCCCGGCCGTTAGATTCAGATAAAGAGAAAAAAAAAAAAAAAAAAATTGTTAATGAAGGTGGTTTTATCGGAAAATAAAGTGGGTTTCATGAATTTATACCATCGAATTGATCCTACTTATTGTGATCTTATTTATTGAATTTTTGGTGTATTATAGTTGGACCCACTAAGACATGATAAATATTTTCCAATGACATTAAATTTAGAGCATAATACAGAAACACCTCTTTAGATTTGATAAAAAAATATATTAAAAAAAAAACTATGTAATTCACAAATTAGGAAAAATTCCCTAAAGTTTAAACTCCTATTCAAGGCTGCATTAGTGTTTTAGATGCGTATAAACGTATCTTTGAAACTTGACATTGAAAAATGCTAATGTCTAACCACTTGACGGTATATATGATTGATTGTGATTTGATCTTAAATTTTATTTTATTTTGTAGTTTTTGAAAATAGTTGTTATATTTTCTTCGTCAAATTTCCAAGGCATTTTTGTTATTTTACTTAAAATATTATCCAAGATTTGGTTCTTATTTCCCTAATTTAAAATTTAAAAAATAATGATATTTGCATAAAAATTTCATTCTCAAACTGAATTTGGATCACACATTAATATTTTGGGAGATTTTGGGTATCTTTCTTTGATTATTTATTTATATTTTTGGAAAAGGAGTGATTCTATTTGCACCCAAAAAATCATTAAGTACACCTAATTTTTCAGCACACTTTATTAAATTATTTAGGGTATAATTTACTCTCAATGCATCCAATGTTTTTTTCAAAAATTACCTTTCAAAGTACACCCAAATAATAAACAAATCAAAAATCCCAAATTACATCACTTTGAAAACTTTTTCAAAACTAGTAAACAAATTTTTCATTACTACTATTTGTTTTATTCATATACAAAGAACGATTGGTGTTAGTTATTCTATATGACATCATATTTACTTATTTGTATTTCTATTATATTACTGATAAACCCATGAAACACTTTGTTGAAAAACCCCATGATAATCCCATTAAGATTGAAAAATAGTTTTGTTGTTGAATCTCTATGGCATCTCTGGCCATTTAACAATTCCCAAGAACTAGAGTTTTCCAGGATAATACTAGTTAATGTTTGATTAATTGAACGGGACATTACTTATTTTTCAATTTGATTAATTGAACAAGACACTTTTTTCTTTTTTTGATTTGATTAAATGAATAAATTTTTTTTTTTTTTTTGTGTTCTTGACAATACCCAGCATTTTTTTACTTTTTTATTTTTACAATGGCACATATTATTTTGTTCTTGTTTTGTTCTATTTGTAAATAACAATATAATAAGAAATAATGATATTGATGATAATTGTGAGTTTTAGTAGAATGGATTTTGGAGTTTTGGAGTGAAGAAAAAGATGAAAATAAAATAATTGAAACTTGGAGAAAAATATTAAGAGCATTGAATATGAAGAATACGTATAAATAATTAGGGTGTACTATGAGAAAAAATAATATCTTATTTTAGGATTTAATTGGTATTATCTTTATTAATAAATTTATGTTAAAATATAATAAGAATTAAAATTTTAAAATTTTTATTGAGCGCAAATAGGATCACCTGTGAAAAAATCAGATGTGAAATACATATGAAAACGTCCACGGGCCACCAAAATCTCCAAAGCCCAATAAAAATGTATAACGCGTTAAGAGAAACTTCAGTGTTTAGTAGTTATTCGTAAATTCTTATTAATATGTAGTGATGCCTTTTAGGCCAGGTTAAGCGTCTCCAACAGTAGTAAGTATTTTACTTATTTAAATATTATTATAAAGTATATATTTTATTTTACCTATCAACTGTTTCATATTTTTACTCTAACCATACTCTTTATTTTAGCTATTCATCAAAATACTATTAACTTTATAGAATGCCACGTCAACGACAAAGATGGAGGGAAATGATCCTAATAATTAAATACATTTTGCCTAGCCTTGAAGGCTAGCTACATGTAGCTAGTGAATGTGAGTTGAGCCAAAATGCCTAATCATATGCCTAGTGCATTGGAGTTGAAAAAAATGAGTCACACTAGACATTTTGACTAACAAGCATTACATGTTGAGCATCTCCAACGGTAATAGGCATTTTACCTATCTAAACATTACTATAAAGTATATATTTTATTTTACCTATCAATTATTTCATGTTTCTACTCCAACCATGCTCTTTATTTTAGCTATTCATCTAAATACTATTAATTTTATAAAATGCCACATCAGCAACAAAAATGGAGGGAAATGATCCTAATGATTAAATATATTTTGCCTAACCTTGAAGGCTAGCTACATGTAGCTAGTGAATGTGAGTTGAGCTAAAATGCCTAATCATATGCCTAGTGCATTGGAGTTGAAAAAAATGAGTTATATTAGGCATTTTGACTAACAAACATTATATTCCTAGTGGGTTGGAGATGCTTGGGTTGGAGATGCTCTTAGACAGCCTACGGCCAATTGTTATAATATAAACCTCTCTTATCTTCTTTTTATTGTTAAAAGAATTAAGAAAAAAATTATACTTTCAAAATCCCTTCATAATTATAAAGTCTTGTATAAAATTCAAAATTTATTATTTAAATATTTTATCAGACTATTGTATTCTCAACTAAATCTTCTCATCCCTCTGTTTTGTTCCTCTTTCTCTTTTCTTAGTCTTATCATCATCATCTGCAACTACTTCCTTCGTCGAGCTCAACTCTGTCGTCACGTCCTCCACCGCTCACGCGTGAGGTTAAGGTTGTTTTTGATTTGTCTCTGAACAGATCTACCTCCATCACTGCCGATCTGCCTCGTCACCACCACCCTCACCGGTCCTCTACAACCTCAACTTCTTCTACTCTCGCTCTTCTTCAACTTCGGAAATCGGAACAACACTGTGCTGCTGCTATTGTTGCTGTTGAGTCACTGGCCGAAGAATACTATTCGTGGAGATTTTCCACTCGAATGCTTGGAAGACAAAGCAGCGAAGGTTGTTGTAATACCTCCGAGAACATGAATCTGAATTGTAGATGTCGCATTGTTGTTTCCAATTGGTTTTTTTTTTATTTGTTAATAGATCTAAGAGTAAAATTTGACTCTGGTTTATTCATTTAGTATGTATTTTATTTTTTATAACAGTAAAATTTTACTCTGATTAAAAACATATTGATTTGCTTAACGATATAAAATCTTATTTTGAATCATAGTAAACTTCATTTTGAAATACATTATGAGGATGACTTAATAAGAAAGTTAATAGATATGAGGGTAGTATAGTAAAAGAAACAAATTTTAAAATATAAGGGGGTTTTAAATGTACCTATATAATTCTTGTTCTTTTGAAAGATAAATTAAACAGTGAGGGATCTATCACCAAATCTCCCTTTAAAATATTGTTGTGTTACGTGGCCCATACTCTAGGAACATACCTTCCAATTATCATTTTATCATTTATTTATTTATTTATTTATTTTAAGAAATTACAAGATAATAATTCAAGAAGCCAGATAATAAATTAAATCCTAATTTTCTAATTATTTTAATTTAAATCTTAATTTTAAAAATGCTATTAATTTTAACTATCTGTTAGTTAACTAGGGCAATTTAGATAACAAAAATAGCTTATAGCTCGAAAAACCGAGGCTCGAATGGCCTGAAATATGACTTATATTCTCTCTCCTCTCCTCAGACTCCAAACTAAACCTCTAGTCTCTCCTTGTTGAATCGCCTTTGGTTTCTCTCCGTTGAATCGCTGATCCAGGTCTCTCCCCAAATCCATCTCATCCCTGTGCTAAAATCCTCTCATCCCTCTCATTCTCATCTTTCATAAACCTTCATCTCTAAGCTCTGTTAAACCTCTCTCTGTACTCATATACTAACGGAGCCGAACGACAAGTGACGACGAAAAGTAAACGATGAATGACGAGCTCTATTAAAACTCCTCATCTATGAGCTCGATGCCTCTCATACGCTAACAACGCTGGAAACGCGTCATTACGTACCAGAAGAAAACGAATCTAAGGTAAACCCAAATTCGACAAAACTAGGGTTTATGTTTTGGCTTCAATTTCTGTACGAATTCATCAATTGTGACTTTTTGGTTTTGGAATTTGCCATCAATTTGTGTTAGGATTCCCTTTAATTGTGAGAAAATATGTTTGGGGCTTATGAATCTATGATTGTTAGGGTTTCCATTTTGTTATTTTGATTCTGTTTTTTGAATCTGTTTAGGGTTTTGCTTGAACAATGCAAAATCTGTTGTTTGAACTCTACAAACAAATATGTTCGTTGAACCCTAACACAGATTACAAACAAACAGATTCATAGAATCTATCATTTGACAAAACAGATTCAACAGATTCATAGGGTTTTGTCATTATGGCTTATGAATCTATCATTTTTTCTGTTTGTTGAACTCTTTAAACAAATTGTTAGGGTTTTGGCTTATGAATCTATCATTTGTTCTGTTCTTTGAAGAATTTGTTGTTTGCAAAATCTGTTCTTTGAACTCTTTAAACAATATGTAAGGATCTGTTATAGTCTCCCATGGTGCAAAATATGTAAGTATCTGTGCAAAAAATGATCGCATTACAAAAATTTGTTCGTTGAATCTGCTCTTTGAAGAATCTGATCTTTGCAAAATCTGTTCTTGCAACTCTTTAAATAATATGTAAGGATCTGTTATAGTCACTCATGGTGCAAAATATGTAAGTATCTGTGCAAAAAATTATCACATTACAAAAATATGTTCTTTGAATTTGTTTGTTGAATCTGTTATTTGAAGAATCTGTTCTTTGCAAAATTTGTTCTTAGAACTCTTTAAACAATATGTAAGGATCTGTTATAGTCCCCCATGGGGCAAAATATGTAAGTATCTGTGCAAAAAATGATCACATTACAAAAATTTGTTTGTTGAATCTAATCTTTGAACTCTGTTTATGGATCACATCACTATGAATGTATCATTATGCATCAGTATGAGGCTTATCCATCAGTATGAGGTAGTTGAATCTGTTCATATTTTTTATGCAGATAAAAAAATGGCTTCATCTTCTACTAATAATAACAACATAAGATTAAAGCCAAGATTGTGTGATTGTAGAAGAACAGCTGCCATGTATATTGTACGAACCAATAAGAATGGAAATCAAGGGTGTTTGTTTTTTGTTTGCCCATCAAAATATGTAAGCATCTGTTATATAAATTAATCTTTTAGTTTTTACAAATTTCATTTGTATGATTTGATTAACTGATTCTTGTGCATTGTAGAGTGCTAAGGAACATTGCAATTACTTCAAGTTTGTAGATGATAATAATGACGACGACGTTACCTCCACAATTCGTTCCAATGCTGGACTTTAGACAGCTATAAGAACAGAAGAATTTAATGATCTAAGAAGAAGGCTTGGTGAGATGGACAATGCAATTCATGAGCATGGTAGAAGGCTTCAAAGGATGGAGAAGATTTTCAAGGCAATGACTTACGTCATTGTATTTTGTGTATTTTTGTACTTTATCATGTAAATGACTTAGTTGTTAGGTTTTGGACAATGTTATGAATGTAATCAAAACTTGTTTTGTATTTTGTTGTTTGTTATTAACACCTGCAAGTATGTAGCTTGATCATGGAGTGTTCATGGGAATGGGTTGTTGAGAACATGATTAAAAAATCTATATGTGATGGTTGGTTAATTGATGATCTTGGTTAACAGTGTGTATAATGTATATAATGTGCACATTACTTTTCTGTTTATAGTTTGTATAATGTGCACAGTTTGATGATCTTCGTTAATTGCTTTTTTTGGTTAATGACTAAGTAGCTTATGTTTCAAGATTGTTGACTTCTATGTGCACATTTCTTTGACTTCTATTGAGATGAATATTTCTTATGTGCATGTGTTATTTCTGTACTAGTTGACTGATTGAATGCAGCTAAGAATCATACTTGGTGGCTTATTTGCAGGCTCTGGAGCAATACGGAATTTTTTGTTCTTGAATTACAAATTATTGATATCATTTTTATCTTTGTTGGAATCCTTGCATTTAAGAAATTTGTTGGCTTTCTACTTTGGTAACACATACTATAGACGCGCCCCACATGAGGGCCTTCGCGCTACAGTTCGGACTCGAATTAGTCACGGTTCTTAATCTGAACCAAAGAGTCCAAATCTGGCAAATCGTTTTGAGAAACAGATTTTGAAAGAAGTGCCAAACATGGACTGCTTCGCCAGATACAGAGTCGCCACCTAAATATTTATTTAATGGGGGAATTTAGGAAACCCTGACTCGTTTGCCTAAGGCCACGTGTCCGTCATTACCAGAGTTGCCTTGGCTCGGGAACTTGGGTACAATTGGGGAAGGTCAGCTATGAGCACCCCCTCTCACCAGATCAAAGATCGGCCTCTACTAACCGTGATATCTTGTTTTGAAAACATTATGCGTTCTTATTCCAGTTATTAGCCTAGAATTACTATGTTATGCGCATAGCAAACAAGTATAGACCAAATCGCCTAAATTGGAACAAAACATTTCATGTTTATTTTGAAAATGGTTTGCCACTCGCAAGTAGGCTAAGATGTAGGTTTTGCCACCCTCGAGTGGGCTTTAGAAAGTATGGTTTTGCCACTCTCAAGTGGGCTTAAAATTCATGTTCAATGCATTGTTCCAATTTAAACAACTCAACCTCTATCCACAGGCATTCAAGCAGTTATATCACATAAGCAACTAGCCTCATGGTAATCATGCTATTATGGCAACACTCACACGCATGCGATATGCTAAAGCATAAAAAACTTACCTAGTACTCCAAGCCAAAACAGAAACTAGTTAGTAATCAAATGCATGATCCTAGTTCATGTTAAGATGGCTAATGCAACACATACGGGATGCGGCTAAAATAGGCTTGGCTATCCTAAAGAATGGCATGTGAAATGCTGCAACTAACAAGTACTCAACTCGGAATTGAAATACAAGTGCAGTTAGCATGATGTGCCGAGCCCCGTGCATGTAAGGCAAATGTATGGATGCACACATGCATAGCATAAGGTATGCTAATTTAAATATACCCTAGTCTAACCATCATAAGCGGGTAAATAAAAGGGAAGAAAGACGTGGGATTGGAAGACATGCACACACTCACACACACTTATTACACAGTCGCCCTCACTCGGAGGGTCCGAATAAATATTACAGTCTGAATAAATAACTAACTACTCTAGCTAATTAAATATTACAAAACTTCTAATTTAATTAGCAAAGTAAATGTAGAAGGAAGGTGGCCGTAGCCCTACCTCAAAATGTTTGGATGATGCATGCTTGGCTCGTCTCACCCGGAAACTCGCTGCCATAGCACTGTTGCCTCCGTTTACACTGCCTTGCCCTTCTGAAAATTATGAAAGTCTCCAGACCCCTTTTGAATAACTCCTTGAGTGCGCTGGAATGTCACCGGCCAGAGAGATAGGTCACCGGCCATGGGAAAAGTCTTATCGGCCAAAACTTGTGCCACCGGCCAACCACTGATGGTCGGTCGGCACTTCAAGTGGCCGGCCGGCCATTTCTTGCTGCAGAATCCTGCAATTGACAGCAACAGAGGGCAAGCAGTGTATGGCATGGAATTTTCAAGCAAATGTAAGCATGGCCACACTTCCTATCATGCAATGGACTCAAGGGAGCATGACCCTCGACCCTCGGGCCATCAATTATGCATGATGGCCTAAGAAGCCAAGTTTGCCATTCAATGTAAAATGCATGCAACAATCAAATGAAAGCTAACACCCTATCATGTTGAGATCAAAGGCATCGGCGACCGAGGATTGAGACGTGTTTCGTCACTTTGAGTACGAACACTTCTCAATCCTCATGCTTAGTTTGACACCCCAAACCAAGCAATGCAATGCATGTATGCAAATATGGCTCAAAAAATGCAACATGAGGCTAAGATGCAAAGCGTGCTAAATGCAATGTATCCTAAGCATGCAAGCTAAGTTAATGCTATATAAACATGCCAAATATGCATACGAGTATATGAGAGGCAATTAGCTAAACACTATGCAAACATGCAAGTATGATACTATGCAAGCATGAACCCAAAGCAATGCAACATGATCATGCAATGATGGGCCTAAACCACAAAGGGCAGACCTCAGCCCACTCCAAAAAACAGTGACCAAAAGTGCCCGATATGATGGACAAGTGCTCGTGTAAACATGCATACCAATGAGCCTAAGACTAAGGCATGAAAAGGAGCATTCTATCACAGCTATCATGACCACACATGGCATGAATCAAACAACCAAAAACAGAGTTTCAACATGCAAAATAAGCCCCCAAAACCCACTGATATGGCTGCCTAAAGCTTCAAACACCTAAGCATGCATGATGGCCCTTTTCAAGGCACAACAAAACAACTCTTCAAGGCATGAAAGGGATGATAAGTGTAAGCATACAAGCATGGTTTATGGACTGAAACATGGTCCCTAATGATTTCAAATCATGAGAATAAGCTAGGCTAAGCATGCTAGAGACCCACATGCTCAAGGCTCACAAGCCAAAATGCAAAGAGGCTACCCTAAACATGGAAAATATGACTAAAACAGCACCCAACAGTCCTTGAGCGTGGCAAAATAATGCTAAGACCTTCATGAAGTTAAGCTAGAACATGCAAGAATCATGGCCTAAATGCATGGCATACTTCTAGGCAAAATGGAGGAATGCAAGGCAATTATACTATGCATGCAAGGGGCCACAAATCTGACCAAAAACAGAGACAACATATGACCAAATAACATCCAAAAACTTCTGAAATGGGGCCAAAGACAACCAAGCATACATGCTACCCTTATAAGCCAAAATAAGGGCAAAAAAGAGAGACAAAGGGAGAGGGGTGTCCCTCCCCTATGCAAGACCTCAAAACTTCTTCTTCACTACTGAAAATCCACTGGATTTCAGGGGTGAGAAGGTCAACACACAACGGTAACCAAAGCTTAACAAAAGAAGCACAAAAAGGGCCAAACAAGGTCTAAGAGGGGGAGGTCGACCCCCAACACCAAAACAACCTTAATGAAGTATCTCAAGCATGCAAATACAAGACTTTTTTCAGTTATACACAAAGTCTAAAACAGTAAGCAAGATAGGCAAAAGTCTAGTGCAAGATTGGGGAATCTAAAGTAAGAGTGTTACCCTTGAAGAAACCTTGAAGAACAACAAGGTCAGCCACCTTCCTCTGATCAAAATCAGTCCAAAACCTCAAGAACAAACCCTCAATGCCTCTCAAAGTCGAAGTATGGTGTAGTAGTGTGTGTTTGTGTGCAAAACTAAGGATAAAATGCACTTTAAAACCCTCAAATACACACAAATGATGAGAGAGAGGGAGATATAGAGAGAGAAGGTGTATCACAGATGTATATATGTATATTGCTCTAGTTTTGCTCCACCAAGACAAAGGAAGGGGGAGGCTCCTTATATAGACAAAGGAAAAGCTCCAAGCTTCTTAGAGAAGCTATTGCAAAAAGGTCAAAAGAACCAAGCTTCCAATGGAAGCTATCCCAAAGGTGCAAGCTTCTTGAGGAAGCCAAGACAAGGGGTCAAAGCTTCCTCAAGAAGCTTTGAGCAAAGGGTGCAAAAAAAGGGGTCAAAGGTGCAAAACAACCACATATATGCACGGGGGCAGGTCTTGTGCATTCCAACTGGCACAACTGGCATGCACCATGCCTGAAAAAGGCAAAAAGGTGGTACCGGCCAGAAAAGGAGGCCATCGGCCAAACATATAATCGGCCGGCCACACCAAATGCTGACCGGCCAATGGTATATTTCACCAATGGTCGGTAGCCTTAAAACACGGCCGGTGGCCTCAAGCCATGGCCGGGGGTGTCAGGGGTAGCTAACAAGCTACTCTCTACCCTCAGAAACAAAAACACAAGTGTTTGGTGCAAAACCAAACACAGAACAGTCGAGTTGAGAGATCCTGAAGCAAGGCGCGTAGCCGAGACTTCCGGGAACTCAAAACGAAACATGAACATGGGTAATCACCAAGTGTTCCAGCGGTGACGTCCACGTCTTGAGGACGATCAAAAATGGGGTGTCTACACATACACATAGGTTTCTTTTTTGAATGAGAAGCATTGTGTAGAACATACATAAACAAAAGGGAGACTGTTGGCTTTCTACTTTGGTAACACATACACATAGGTTTCTTTTTTGAATGAGAAGCATTGTGAAGAACACAAACATAAATAAAAGGGAGAGACAGAACATGAAACAAGGAAATAAAAATCTATATAAAAAAGAAAGCTTTCCAGAAGAAAGAAAAACAACAAAGAAGCTTAATGTTCAACAGTTTAACTGACTCGACTCATGTTTTCTGATGCAGCCCATGACTCAAAATGGTGGCTTGACTTCATCCCTTCCAAAGGCACCAAAGGTAATTGCCAGGCCTAATACTATCCCATCAGTACCACTGAAAAGGGCTTCCTTGGGTGCTAAGCATGTCGAAATGGAAAATGATAAAGCCAAAAATGCCTCTGGTAAGAACTCCAGTGAATGGTCACCAATTCCACCAATTGGAACATCCACCAATTGAACCTATAATTCAATAGAACCTACAATTGAACCTGTAATTCAATTCAACCTAAAATGGAACAGCCACCAATTCCACCAATTTTCAAATGAAGCTAAACAATCCGAAGTTTACAAATGAAATTCACGTACAATTAGCACTTCGAAACTAAAAAAAAAATGGGACATTCGGATCCCCGTCTATGTTCAAGTCAACAAATTTTGATGGTACTATCGAACTTTGACTGCTAATATTGTTGACCATTCTAGCTTGACTATGAGATGTACTTCCAATGTTGTCCTCCATTGTGCTAACCGATGCCTGTAAAATTAAAGTAAATATTACAACAACAAAAAAAAAAAACAAATCCACAAACATATTCACTAATATAAAATTTAATTTGTCGCAAGAATACATTCAACACGTACTGGTATATATATACTGCCTTGTGTGCCATCCATACAAGATAAATAGTAAGGTTGATGTTGCGGCACCGTATCATGAAATAGTAACAAAATGGCATTAGTAATTTGAAGCACTAAAATATCAACCCACAACAAACAAAGTGAAATATATTAAGTCTATTCAACATATACCGGTACATGTATACTGTCTTCTATGGCATCCATAGAAGGAAAATAGTAAGGTTAATTTTGCGGCACCTTATGATGAAATAGTAACACAAGTTAATTAGTAATTTGAAGCAGTAAAATTAAAATAAAAAAAAAAACACGAAACAACCTTCATATTTAACACGTACCGATTCATACATAGTGTGTTACACGCCTCTCGTACAAGGAAAGCTTAACTTACGAGGTTCACCTTGACGCATCTTGCGACCCTATAGTACCAGACATTAATGAAATATTTTAAGTTTAACAAATTCTGAAATATACATATGAATTGCAAAATGAAAAATTTACCTGTACCAGATTAGCCTTCTTATTCTTTCCTTTCATCTTTCCCTTCAACTGATTCACTATTGTATCAACCTTTCTAACCTTCCGTTTCGTATATAGACGGCCTCTTCGACAAGCAACCAAAGGACTGAGTACCTTGCGAGTCATGCTTTCTTTTGTAGTATTGCGACCAAGTGGACTTTTTGGTGAAGTATGGGAAGGTGGTAAAGTACTAGTACATTACACATTACTCGCACTACCTGATTGAACTGTTCTCACTTTATCCTTGATTTTCATTAACCCAAGTTGAATTACTTTGTGTTTACCATCATCATTGGTAGCAAGTTTTAGGATCTCATCCAACGTGTTGTGATAGTTATCATGCAACTTTGGATGTAGAGCAGACCCAAAGTTAGGGTTGGTTTGACATGTTTAAAAAAGTCAAAAAGCTAAAAAGTCACTATCCTATTTAAGTCATATCATCTTATTTAAGTCACATCACCTCTCTAACACATCACTTCAAACCCAACCCAAACCCAAACCCAAACCCAAACCCAAACCCAAACCCAACCCATATTTCATAAAAAGTCAAAAAGTACACTTATTTAGATCATCCCAAACAACCCTTTAGTATATGTGGTTGGAATGCATGTGTATCCTCTTTCCAAGTCTTTTCTCCATCTCGAAAACAATGTATTTATTTGGCACCTCATAGATGAATCTCTCAATAAGCACACAAAGTGAATGGGTACACATAATACCTCTAAACTCAAACAACCGACACATACATTAAAGCTCACATTCAGTTGAATTAAAGTACACAACAAATTCCACTTTCTTCATCCCCTCACCCAGAAGAACAGCCTCCCTCACATGATAGGTACAAATTGCACTTTCATCTTTGATAAGATTTGCATGACAGTACACTAGACGCTTCATTTCTACTTGAACTTCTTCAAATTTTGAATTAGTGTAAGCTGCACGAAATTGTTTCTCAAAACGATACACCGTTAAGCAATCATACAATTTGTTACGAGACTTAAAATCTGCTTTTGTCTCCTTCTCTACCTTAGTTCTCAAGGCATTGTCATACTACTCAACAAATTGCTTTAAGGTTGTCTTGGAGTTCACATATCCAACAAAAAATGCATTCATACTCTCACTTCGTTGTGTAGTTGACATGTCACCCCAAAATATGTCTTTAACAAAGTAGGAATCCACCTATGTCGCTCAGGATATAATACCCCCAACCACTCGTTATCATTCAGATTGAATTTTGCAATCATTGCTTCTCAATATTTCTTAAATTCATCTTTTGTGAATGAATCATAAACTGTATTACTCAAAGCAACCTTTATGGATTCATATTGCGAATATCCTCTTAATTTCTCCGGAATTTTCTTCATAATATGCCATAAACACCAACGATGTCGCACTTGTGGAAAGACAATTTCTATGACATGTTGCATAGCTCTGCATTGGTCAACTATTATCGCTTTTGGGGGAGCATTTGACATGCAACTTAACCATTCTTTGAATAGCCAAACAAATGTTTTCATTACTTAACAACCCACAACCAAACAAAATTGACTATCCATGGTGATTAACTTCTACAAACGGAGCAAACGACATATCATATTTGTTTGTTAAATAAGTTGTGTCAAATGAGACAACATCCCCAAATTCTTTATAAGCCGCCCTACTCCTTGCATCCGCCCAAAACAAGTTTTGCATGCGACCATCTTCATCAAGGTCAATTGCCGAATAGAATTTCGAATTTTGTTGTTGCATTTTATGAAAATAAAGTGTAACTGATTCGGCGTCTCCTACCTCAAGTCTCAATCTTCTAGCATTTTGAATATAATTCCTTGCATCTTGTTCATCAAACATTAATGCCACATATCCCCCCGCTTTCAACAACTATGGAATGAAAATTCCTAGCCACCCTAATCCCTGCTGCATTGTTAACTTTTAGTCTTCTCTTCATCGGAGTAAGAATCCTCTTATTCATTGTAAAATGTCGTGAGTCAGTCGGAATCAAATCATGAGTGTGCTCAAGTACAACTATGGTTAACTTATATCTTCCATCTTTTTGTAGACTGGCTTTTACCCTTGCTTTACAATTAATTTTTGATGACAAAAATGGTTCAAAGGGATTTATTTCTAATTTTTTTGTTCTATTCCGCGCCCGAGTACATTCAATTCCAAAGTACTTTACTTCCCGATCCCTTGTTACATTTTGTGTTCTTTAAGTTATAGCAAATCCAAGCTGTTTCGTATATGTTGCATAAAATGTGTACACTTCTTGCTTTCAGATAAAATACATCCCCTTCTTCGGTTCTTCAACTTCACCACTCTCATTAAATTCAACATTGTTATCTTGTTCTTCAACTTCCTCACTTACATTGAATGAATTATGGTTTGAACCAATATCCATTGTAGCTTCAAAATGAAATAGAATAGACATTAAGAGAGTTAGTAGAGACAAAACACTGATTGCCTCCATAACCATTCTTATCACACAACAAGTAACATTATAAGGAAGCAAGCAAGAACAATACAAATTGTTCAAAACAACAACAACAACGCAAATAAACTCAATTTTTCATTCCTTTACAGGTTCATTTTTACACTTCTATTGCAAATTGAAAAATAAAAAATAAAATAAATTAGTGTTTCTAAGCACAGATACATGGGACTTGGAGGGGTGATTTTAATGGGTCTCAAATGAGAATTAAATTTCAGAAGTAACATAATTGTCTAATCTAAAATGAAAATTTTGAAATTGTTTAACATGAAGTTCACTACATAAATTTTCAGTCATTTGTCATGGATTAATCAATGAATTATGAAAATTTAACAACATAGTGTCTAACAGAGTTTTGCACATACAATGTTCCTTATTAAAAGTGAAGTTCACTACATAAATTTTCAGTCATTTGTTATGGATTAATCAATGAGTTATAAAAATTTAAAAACATAGGGTCTAACAGATTTTTGCACACACAATGTTCCTTATAAACAGAAGATTCAACATATTTCATCAACAGTGTGTGCAAAAATCATATGAGTATGACTAGCAGATTTTTAATTATTTTTAATCATATGAGTATGACCAGTAGATTTTTAATTATTCACTACATATTTCATCCTTTTAATTATTTTATTTGTCAAATATTCCACACAGTAGATTTTTGCAGAGTTCAATGCAAAACCCTAAATTAAAAACAAACCAACTAATGGGTCAAGGAGATGAATTATAAGCAGCATGAGTCATAAGCAACAGAAAATTATCATAAGCAGCATGAATCAAGGAGCAGCGACGACACCTTTCGGCATACACACTAGCAGCGACAGCACCTTTCGCACGTACAGTAGCAGCGACAGCACGTG
The DNA here is from genome assembly GCA_030407325.1 of Camellia japonica. NCBI lineage: Eukaryota > Viridiplantae > Streptophyta > Magnoliopsida > Ericales > Theaceae > Camellia > Camellia japonica. The sequence continues at coordinate 139,270,335 of JAPPVO010000016.1, read as the reverse complement.
TCGGTACTAGTAGAAGCAATAGCAGCCTCGTTGGCGGCACCCTTTCGTACACACAACCTCGTCGGCTAATGGGTCTCCTCTCTCTCACTCTCTCTACTCTGTTATTTTTTTTTTATTTGAAATGAAATGTGTTGAGTTTTGTTTGTAACAAGGATGACCTGTACAAAGAAATGGGGATGGGTGTACAAAGAAGTCGGGCCTTTTAAGCCTTGATATTTCGAGCTACAAAACGGAGCTGTTTAGATAATTTGAACATTTTTTGTCAGTGGTACTAGATAGCCACGGTGACTATAGACTGTGAAATGAATGAGATGGAAGTGATAGTGAATTGGGAAAAGAGAAAAGTAGTGGTGGACAGAGAAAAGAAATAAAAAGGGTGGCAGTGGATTGGAAAAGATGAGAGTTGGTGATGAAATGGTAAGAGTGGAAGGTGGTTATCAACAATAATGAAGGGAATAAAAAATTATTTAAATCAGGGACAATAATAGCTCAGTGTAATTGTTTAAAAATATGTTTAAATCAATGGTAAAATTTATAAATATTAATAATTAAATAGCGAATTACATCAACAGTCCCTGTAGTTTGAGACTTGTATTATTTTTATCTCTGATTTTTTAATTGTGATATATTTGATTTTGAATTTTAAATCTCGTTCTAAATAAGGACAATTGAAGACATCGTTGATTCATTTTAAGGGTAAACTCATCAATTTAATAAAATATAAATTAGTTTGGCAAAAATAAATGTCAAAAAATTATTTTTAAATTTTTAAAAATATTTCTAGCCACCAAAGATAAAATTATATAAAAATGATAAATCTTTTACATTTTTTTTACCAAATGAATTTTTAGTATATATTTGGATGATAATCATGTAATAGGTAATTATTTTTGTTGATGTTTTTGGATGATTATCATATAATAGATGATTGTATTTGTTGTTAATAGATATTTTTAGATGATTATCATGTAATGGATGGTTATAACTACAAGAAATTGCACTACAAGAAATCATGTAATGGATGATTATCATATAATGGATGGTTATTTTTAGATGTTTTTGGTTGCCAACTTGGTTGCCGAAAAACGGTCGGCGAAGGTATTGGCGACTAAAAAAATTTTAGTCGCCGAAAGTCCTAAATTGGCGACTAAACAAGTGGTTGCCAAAAGTAAAGGTATTGGCGACAAAAAAAACTTTAGTCGTTGATAGGCTAAATTGGCAACCAATCTTTTAGTCGCCAAAAGCTTTCAAAAGAAATTTATATCGCATTTTCAGCGACTCAAATATTTAGTCTCCAAAACTAAATTTATTTTCCACGACTAATTTATTTAGTAGCCAAAAATATTTTTTTGTTCATCTTATTTTTTTTAGCTACTAAATGTTTTAGTAGCCTAAAGTGTAATTTTTTTTAGCTACTAAAAATTTAGTCACCTAAAGTTTATTTTTTTATTTGGCTACTAAAATTTTAGTTGCTAAAAGTTTTTTTATTCATTTTATTTTTTTTTAGCTACTAACTATTTAGTCACTAAAAATATTTACTGCCTTTTTGGCTACCACTTATTTAGTGGCCAAAAACATGATATTGTTTTTTTTTTTTTTAATTTGTCCTTAACCTGTATGTATTCCGTGCAACCTATACCATGTATATAAACAAAACAATACATATATTATCAATCATTTCGCAATTTGCATCCATTTCACTTCCAACCATCCAAAAAGGAATAACTTAATGTCAAATTCCATACAAACTAAGTATATTCCAATCTAAAATAATAATTCCATACAATCATATGAAAACCATTATATTCATATAGACTCTAGGAATGATAGTGAACTTTTGAAAAGTCTGTCCAATATTAAACCTCATTTTCTAGAGCTTCAACAATATCCTTATCTTGAATGTCACTATGAAAAGCATGCTGTAGACCGCCCGAGAATTCCCGGCTCCGCGCGCGAGGGCTTGAATCATTTTGTTCTTTAGCTACTACAAGTTCGGACTCGTGTCACGGTTCTGAATCTAATCTCGCAAAGTGCAATGCAAGACTGATAAATCACCAAAGAGTCCAAATCTGACAAATCGTTTTGGAAAACTGATTTTTATAAAGAAGTGACAAATATGGACTGCTTTGCCAGATATAGAGTCGCCACCTAAATATTTTATTTTAGGAAAATTTAGGAAACCTTGACTCGTGCCTAAGGCCACGTGTCTGTCATCACCAAAGTTGCCTCGGTTTGGGAACTTGGGTACGAGAGAAGAAGGTCATGCAATGAGCACCCCCGCTTGCCCGATCAAAGATCGGCCTTTACTAACATGATATTTTGTTTTTGAAAACGCATGTGTTCTTATTCCGATTATTAACCTAGAATTACTATGTGATGCGTATAGCATACAAGTATAGACTAGATCGCCTAAGTTGGAACAAAACATTTCATGTTTGTTTGTTTGAAAATGGTTTAGAGGTGCTACTCGCAAGTAGGCTAAGACGTGAATTTTGCCACCCTCAAGTGGGTTTAGAAAAATATGATTTTGCCACTCTCAAGTGGGCCTAAAACACACAGTTTTGATGAATTGTCCCAATTCAAGCAATCCAACCTTCACCCATAGGCATTCAAGTAGTTAATCACTTAAGCAGTTAGCCTCATGGCAAGCATGCTAACATGGCAACATACACATCTCATGCAGTATACTAAAGCGTAAACACTCACAGTGTACTTTGAGCCAAAACAGAGAACTAGTTAGAAATCATGCATGATCCTAGTTCATGTTAAGATAGCTAATGCAACACATACAAAAATGCAACTAAGATAGGCTCAGCTATCCTAAGATGTCATGTGAATGCAACTTGATAACATGCTGTTGAACACGTATTCAAGTAAATGTATTGAAATACAATGTAGTTAGGATGATGCGCCGAGCCCAGTGCATGCAATACAGATGAATGATGCGCGCATGCAAGCATAAGGTATGCTAATTGAAATATGCCCTAAAACTAACCATCATAAGCGATTAAGTAAAATGGAGAAAGAAATGGAGGTTGGAAGACATGCATCGCACACACGTACGCTTATTACAAGAGTTGGCCCTCTCGACGGAGGGTCCGAATAATAAGCTAACTAGCTAATCCAAGCTAATTAAACTAATTATTACAAAACGAAACTAATTAACTAATCCTAGTTAACTAGCTAATTATTACAACACAAATTGAATAGCTAAACACATTAACTATTTAAGTACAAAAACAAAGCATAAACTAGCTAAGGGAAGTAGTAAAAAGAGGTCCTCGGGATGAGGAGTGCATGCATGCTCGGTCGCCTCGTTCAGAAATCCGTTGCGATGCCCCAATTTGCCTCTGTTTGCAATTGTTCTCAAAACCTTGCACAAAGCTCTAGATAGCTTCTAACTCACCTTGGGGACCTGCAGGAACATGGCCGACCAGTTGTTGATGTTGTCAACCACCTGCCGACCACCTACCATTGCTGCAGACCAGAAAAAGTGGTCGGCCAGCTAGTTTTTCTGGTCGGCCGACCAGTTTTTGCTGCACTTCTCCAGTTTGTTACAACAGAGAGCAAGAAAGGACATGGCAATGTATTTGCAAGATATGTGTGCACAACCACCCTCCCTATCATTTCATGAGCTCAAGGGAGTGTGGTTCTCGACCCTCGGGCCACCAATCGCGCATTTCAATGCATGATGGCCGAGAAGCCAAATTTCACAATTCAATATTGTAGACGTCCCCGAACGCCCCGGGAGGTGTTAAGTCCCGTTCTGTTCATATTGGGGTCACTACAGTTCAAGGACTCAAATGTCACGGTTCTTAATCTTGAACCAAAGAGTCCAAATCCGGCAAATCGTTTTGAAAAACAGATTTTTTGAAAGAAGTGCCAAACATGGACTGCTTTGCCAGATAACAGAGTCGCCACCTAAATATTTTTTTAAAATGGGAAATTTAGGAAACCCTGACTCGGTGCCAAAGGCCACGTGTCCGTCATCACCAAAGTTGCCTCGGGAACTTGGGTACGATTGGGGAAGGTCACATCGTGAGCACCCCCGCTCGCCCGATCAAAGACCGGCCTCTACTAACCATGATATCTTATTTTGAAAACATTGTATGTTCTTATTCCGGTTATTAGCCTAGGTTACTATGTGATGCTCGCAGCAAACAAGTATAGACTGGGTCGCCTGAATTGGAACAAAACATTTCATGTTTGTTTGTTTGAAAATGGTTTGATGGTGCTACCCGCAGGTAGGCTAAGACGCGGATTTGCCACCCTCAGGTGGGCTTAAGAAAACATGATTTTGCCACTATCTAGTGGGCTTAAAACAAACATTCAACGCATTGTCCCAATTCAAGTAACACAACCTCCACCCACAAGCATTCAAGGCAGTTATATCACATAAGCACATAGCCTCATGGTAAGCATGCTATCATGGCAGTCACTCACACGCGTGCAAGGATGCTAAAGCATAAAACTCACCGAGTACTCCGAGCCAAAACAGAAAACCGATTAGAAATCAATGCATGATCCTAATTATACAGAAATGCCTAATGCAACACATGCAATAATGCAACTATAGCAGGCTCGGCTATTATAAACATGGCATATGGAATGCTACAACTATCACGTATTCAACTTGGAATTGAAATACAAATGCAGTTTGTATGATGCGCCGAGCCTGGTGCGTGCAAAACAGATGAATGATGCAAACATGCTGTCATACTGTATGCTAATTGAAATATGCCCTATATCTAACCATCGTAAGCAGGTAAATAAAAAGGAAGAAAGACGTGGGGTTGGAAGACATACATCACACTCACCCACACTTATTACAGTTATGCCCTCGCGCAGAGGGTCCGAATAAATAATAATACAGTCCGAAATAATAAAAGAATAATACAATCCGAATATTACAGATTCCTAATTAATTAACAAATTAACTAATAAAGACTGTAAACTGGCATGCAAGCCAGGGGCTGCCTCACTTCTGATGAATGATGTATGCTGGACTGTGTTGCGCGGAAATCCACTGGGATGCCCAATCTAGCCTCTGTTTGCAATATTTCTCGAAACGCTCGCCAAGCTCCGAAAAGTTGCTGATTCCTTATCTTGCTGCAACAGAGAGCAGGAAAAGGGCATAGCAATGTATTTCACAGATATATGCATGTCTCGATCCTCTTGCCACCAATCACGCATATCGATGCATGGTGGCCGAGGAATCGGATTGCACAACTCAATATAGGGGTGCAATGCAGATGAATGCTACAACAAAACCTAACTCCATCATGGGTAATCCGGAGTGTCGGTGACTTGGGAATTGAGACCCGTTCCGTCACTCGGAGTACGAAACGTGCCTCGTTTCCCGTGTCCGGGCTAACTCCTATCCCGAACACGATGCAATATGCATGATATGCATGAATGCAACTAAAATACAATCCTAGCATGTACAATGCTATGAAAATGAGATGCATCGAAATACGTGCACGCGGGCACGCAAATCGAGGCGATGATCCTAAGACATGAAATAACATGGAATATGAAATACAATGAGACTAAAATGAGATGTCTCGAAATGCGTGCCCACGGGCACGCAAATCGAGAAAATGGCATACGGAATGCAATGATGCGAAAATGACATACAGAATGCAGAATGGACTTATACCGACGTGAGAGGACCTCAACCACTCTCACACGGGCGGCCGTAAAATGAAAATGAGCTGCCTCGAAAAGCGTACACGCGGGCACGCAAACCGAGGCGATGATGAAATGCAAATCGGAATGCAATGATGGGCTTACGCCAACATGAGAGAGCCCCAGCCGCACTCACATAGGCTGCCGTCGGGTAAACAGAGGTGCCTCAAAGTGCGTGCCCGCGGGCATGCGAACCGAGGCGATGATATACAAGCATGAAAATGGTACAGAATGCAATGATGGCTTATACCAACATGAGAGAGCCTCAGCCTACTCACATAGGAAGCCAATGAATGAAAACGGAGTGCCTCGAGTGCGTGCCCAAACCGAGGTAATGCACTAAAGCATGAAATGACATGAAAATGATATGCAAGCATGCAAACCAAATTTCAGCAGCTAAATGAAGGGGAAAACAGCCCCGAAATGATACGAAATGACAATCAATGCATGAAATCATCCCGAAATGTGATTTTAAGTACCCGAAATGGCCTACGGCTATGCTAAACATGCAAAATTGATACATGAAAGCAAAAACAGTAGCAAGGAAGCCCCAAAAATAGCATCTTTTCAGTACAAAGCAAGGCTAAATAACAACCACAAATACGGCAAAATTAGCATGCAAAAACGGGGAAAAAGAGGGGAATTACAAAGCAAGTAGTATATACAATGCTCAAACCAGAAAAATCAGTTCTACAAAATTAAATAGGGACCAAAAACATGCACATTTACAGTAGATTAGATCCTCCAATTCATATGTAGATATGCTTAAAAGCATGCAAAAATGAGCCAATAAAGGGCTACAACATGAGTATCATAAGAAATCACCAAAAAACTTTGAACCCTTAACAAAACATGAAGAATGAGTCATTTCAAGACACTTTCTAAGCCTGATGAAGGCTCAAATCAGAAGCTAAGCAAGCCTAACAAAGCATGCAATTTTACGGAAAAAAGGATGGTATTACATGAAGTACCAAAAGCATGCATCAAACAACTTTGGACCCTTAACAAAACTTGACAAGAAGACCAAAATAAGGATATTTTCAGGCCTGATGATGGCTCAAAACAGGAGCTAAGTAAGCTCAAAAAGGGATTCAAGATGGGGCCAAAGAGAGGTATAAAGAGAGGTACAACATGGAGGCCTCAAACCAATTTTATCCCTTCTACAATGTTGTAGAGGGACCTAAAATAAACTCAACCTCAGTTAATGGCGTGCTCAAAATCAGATCATAAACAGGCCAAAGAAACCATGCAATTTTACGGTAATTTGAAGGAAATACAAAGCAGTGCATGATAGAGAGGCCAAACAGGGTTGAGCCCTTCTTCAATGTTGAAGAGGGGCTCAAAATAAGCCATTCCCAGTTTATTTCATGCTCGAAAACAGATCACAACATAATCCAAACAAAGCATGCAATTTAATGGCATAAAGAGTGATATTGAAGCAAGTGTGCCATAGAGGGCTCAAACAGGTTAGCCTTCTACAATGTGTAGAGGGGCTCAAAATAAGCACAAAACTAGAAGGGGTCAGAGCCCAAATCAGAGCGCAAGTAAGGTAGAAAATTGATGCAAAAAAGTGCAAGAAAAGGGGAATTGGTAACTTACCCTTGAAGACAAGTCTTTCTTTGCTTCTTGGCTTGACTTTGTGGCTTCTTAGCCTTTGAAAGAGCTCTCTTTGTTGCTGGAATGGAAGTGGGAATGGTGGTGCTTAGGGTTGATGAAGGATTGGCCTAGATGCTTGAGGGTTTTTTGAGTTTTGGAGATAGAAAATGGAGGTTTTGAGAGAGAGGTATTTGAGACCAAATTTTCTAACCCTAGCAAAGGAGGAGGGCAGCCCTTTAAATAGGCAAGAAGGGTGTAAAAGGGGAGGGGAATGGAGGCAAGATTTCCTCCCAAAATATCCCCCGGAGGGGGAGATATTTTGCAAAAAATCCGAACAGCTGTAAAGAGCTGGAAAGCAGAAAGCTGGCCGGCCAGGTAGTTTTCTGGAAGGTGGCCGGCCGGCCACCCCACCTGGTCGGCCAGCCACTCACCCTGGCCGGCCGCCATGGCCCAAAAATGAAGTACAAAATTGCTGGCCGACCACCCTTCCTTGGTGTCCTCCCAGGTGTGTAGAATAAAGCCCCAAGGTCGGAATCTGACAACACTGAAACAAGAGTCACAACATAGAACTTGAAGAAGAGGCTCAAAAATGAATGTAACAATTGCTGGCCGACCACCACTTTTTAGGGTCCTCCCATGTGCCCTCATCACAAATATGTAGCTTTGGTTGGAAGAAAATGGGCCTAGGGTGTTCAACATTAGCCCAGAAGTGAGCAAAACGGGCGCCGGAGGAGCGAAACTGGTTATCTGGGATAATTGCTGGCCTCCCACCCCCCAGTGATCTTCTTGGTGCTGAAACAGAGGTACCTACCAAAATTGAACAAAAACTAATGAGAAATGAACGCTCGGGGCCCAAACCGCGCAATTCGGGGTCCGAAAATGGGCTGTAGGCACCGGAAGTGGTGTTCAGCACCGAGTGGGTATCAGAGGCCCCAGTGTTCCTCGGAATGATAAAACAGAGGTACCTGCCAAAAATCGGAGAAAACCGATGCGAAATGAATGCTCGGGGGCCAAACCGCGAGGTTCGGGCCCGAAAACCGGCTATAAGCACCGAAAGTGGCATACGGCCACGAAGTGGGCATCAGGGCCCAGTGTGCCCTTTTATGATAAAACAGAGGCACTTGCCAAGAACCGGAGGAATCGGAGACGGTTGGGCAGTCCCGAACTGAGGCACACGGCCTGACGGCTCCGAGAACCGGGAACCGGGCTCCGAAATGGGCAAAATGGCCTACGGCCACGAAATGTAGCCCACGGCCACTGAGAGATGGTCTACGGGACCTCTCCCTCCCCTCAGGAAAGAAAACAGAGAAAATCGAGTCCGGTTCGCAAACCGAGGCAAGGTACAGAAGAGAGTTCGGAAGTCCGGAGGCAGGGCACACGGCCGCGACTCTGAGACTTCTGAACGAGCACAATATGCAACATCACCGAGCGCTCAATCGGTGACGTCTGAGTCTTAAGGTCGGTCAAAAATGGGGTGTCTACAAATATGAAATGAATGCACACATAAACACATAAAGCCTTGACTTCTATCATGTATGATCAAGAGGGTCGGCGACCGAGAATTGAGGCACGTTTCATCACTTCAAGTATGAAACGTCCCTTGTTTCTCGTGTTTGGACTAACACCTAATCCAAACACAATGTAAGCAACAACATGCATAACACAATGCAATTAACAACATGGCATACACAATGCAAAGAATAACATGGCATACACAATGCAAAGAACAACATGGCATACGCAATGCAATGTAACATAAGCATGCAAACGACATGGCATACACAATGCTAAGAACAACATGGCATACTCAATGCAATGTGACATAAGCATGCAAACAACATGGCATACACAATGCTAAATGCTAAGAACAACATGGCATTCTCGATGCAATGTAACATAAACATGCAAACAACATGGCATACATAATGCTAAATGGACTTAAACCGAATGTGGACAGATCTCAACCATGCCCAAATCGGTGGCTAGAATGCTACGAAAGATGGCATGAAATGCAAAACAATGCATGCACATGCATTAGCCTATCAACTAGGCACAAGAGCACAACTCTCAAGAGTGCTCAGGGAGTGAAAAGCATAGAAGTGTAACAACACTATAAGCTCTGAAATTAAGTAAGAAATGATGCCAAATCATCCAATAAAAACAAGTATAGCATACTAGAGTCCTTAAGGCATAAGGCTGGCAAAGGGACTATCAAGGGACATGCAATACATGGCATAAATGCATGAACTAACATGGACAGAGCTCATGTAGGTCTAAACAAAGACCAAACCATGCTGAGATGGGAGCTTAAAGGCCTAAACATGCATGCATGCACACAGGCCATAAATAAGACAACAATGCACAACCCAAATGGTGAATGAAGTGAGAATATGGCAATGCTACATGCTCTGAAATGTCATGTTAAGTGATGCCAAATCATCCACACAACACAAATGAAGCATGCTATGGTGCCCAAAGCTTGAAACTAGCATAGGCATTTATACTATAGCTATGCAATACATGAAGCATATGGAAAATACAACCCAAAACAGTCCTAGAACATGCCAAAATGAATCTAAAACATGCATGGAAGGAAGCCAAAACAAGCTAGCATGAAGGGCATAAAGCATGGAATGTGCAAGGCCAAAATGGAGGGTTACACTACACCTACCAAGACCAAGCATGGGATGGCTTCGCCAACAAAAATCAGAGTTATATCATGGCAAAATAACCCCAAAAAACACACCGAAATGATAGCTCGCAAGCTTAGGCATGAAGGCATACGCAATGGCCCATGCTTAAGGCATAAAACACCAACTCTCCAAAGCATTGAAAGAGTGACAAATGCAAGTGTATGACCAGACTACATGTACTGAAATCATATTTTAAATGATGCCAAATCATGAAAATAGTCCAAGTAATGCATGCTAATGGACTCAATACACAAAGCTAATGAGCAAGATTGAACCATGGCTATACAAAGCAATGCATGCATGGCCAAAACAACATAAATCAGAGCTTAAGCATGCTAGAACATGGACAAAAGCTTCTTAGAGTTGAGCCAAAAGCATGCTAGAATGATGATCAAAACATGATACACATTGGGCTAGTAAATGGAAATGCACTACAAGTGCATGGAGCATGCATGTGGCTATCAAACCAACCCAAAACAGATCTAAGGCATGTTAAAACAACACCAAAAACCTACTAAGATGGACTCAAAGCATGCTAGAAAGACATGCTACTTCATGAAGCACACAAAACTAGTTTGCAAAATTTACACTACAAGTGTATAAAGCATGCATGAGGTGACAAAACCAAATCAAAAAAGTGGTATGTCATATCAAAATAACCCAAATACATGCTAAGATGGAGCCAACATAAGCTTAACAAACATGCTCAAACATGAGGCAAATGAAGCAAGCATACAAGACACAAGGAGAGGGGATGACCCTCTTCTATTTGGGATCTCAAAACACCATTTCCACCATTGAAATTTCTCTGAGTTTCAGTGGTGAGAAGGTCAAAAGGAGGTGGTCCCAATAGCTTAAAAGAAAAGCACAAAACAAGGCCAAACAAGGCACAAGAGGGGGTAGACCACCCCCAACACCAACAAGGCCTTAAACAAACATTTCAAGCACAAAAAATCAGACCTTTTTGCAGTAGAAAGTTAGGCCTAAACCAACATGCAAGTTGGGCCAAAAGCTTAAACAAAACAAGGGGATTAAGAGGTTAGAAGCTCACCCTTGTAGAACCACTTTAGAGCAACAACTCCAGCAGCTATTTTGGATCAAAACCAGTCCAAAAACTCCAAAACTAACTTCAAGAAGCCTCAGCAGCAAAAGGATGGTGTTTGAGTGTGTGTGTTTATGTGTAATAGTATGATGAAAATGCACTTTCAAGCACAAAACAAGAGAGAAATGAGAAATATAGATATATATGATATATATAGCTCTCAAGCAACTTTTCTGAACCTAACGCAAGAGGGAGGAGGCTCCCTTTTATAGAAAACCATGCAACAAGCTTGTTGGACAAGCTTTAGGCCCAAAGCCATCCCTCCATACACATGGAGGATGATTTTTGTGCCCTCCAGCTGGCACAGCTGGCAAGAAAATATCTTCAGGAAACTGAAGGAAAGCTGCCGACCAGTTGAAGTGGTCGGCCAGTTACTTTTACTGGTCGGCCAGCTACTTGTAGTGGTTGGCCGACCACCACAAGTGGTCTCCCAGGAAATAAAGTGGTCGGCCATGGTGGAAAGGTGGTTTGCACCATAAAAGCAAGCTAATGGCATGGTGGGAGACCACTATTGGTGGTCCAAAGACCAAGAAAACCAGTTGGCCAACCAGAAAACTGGCTAGCGGGCAGGAAAAGTGGTCTCCAAGGGGAAGAACTGGTCTCCCACCCTTATTCCACCCTTCAAGCAAGGAAAACAAGGTTTGTACCAAAAACAAACCAAAAAGGATGAAAGACAAGGGTCCAAGGGTCAAGGCGCGCAGCCGGAAGCTTCGAAAACTAGTCTACGGGCACCAAAAGCGGTCTGCAAGGGGACAGTGGTCTATGACCACAAAAAGTGGTCTCCCAGACCACAGTGTTCCTCTAGACCAACGCAATGAGGCATGGTCCGAAAACCAGGCCAAAAGGAGAACATTAAGCGGTCCCGAGACAAAGCGTGCGGCCGAAGGCTCCGAAAACAAGAAACTGGTCTCCAAGCAGGAAAAGTGGTCTATAGACCTCCTTCTCCTTCCAGGGAAGATAAAACAAGGTTCGGTCCACAAACTGAGCTAAAACACAGAGTTCAGAGGCCCGGAGGCAAGGCACTCAGCCGAAAACTCCGGAAACTCGAAACGAGCACAACATGCACTATCACCGAGCGCTTAATTGATGATGTCTGAGTTTTAAGGTCGGTCAAAAATGGGGTGTCTACACATGCTTCCCGCTGTTGTTACCATTTGTCATATGTGATTTCTCCTGCTCCTCTTTGTATAAACTTTGCAAAAACAAGTTTTTCTTGCGAGGTTCAAATACATGAGTGGAGAGATCAATAGTCCTGCATGTTGGCAAAGTGAATGTTAGGTCCTAGTTATTAAATCAACTCTTACAGATCCAATCTTTACATTCAAATGGACAAAGAGAGACACCTACTATATGCATAATAGATCAACACTACATAAAAACTCACATTATCCCAAAACAACACAAAACCCACATAATTTTCCATCACCACCATTCCAAAATGAGCAAATTTCACAAAACCAGTGTCAAATATATTGTTGCATACTAATACACCCTCAGATAAACAAAATGACAAAACAAATGCGAAAATTATAATATCCAGCAACAAGCATTCAAACCAAAAGCTAAGAGAAGAAAACAGTTTAAATTCCCTAGCACTCTAATTACATGAATGAGTATAAATGAATATAAGTTTTCATGGAAGTCAGGTAGTATCCCAATTTTATACCATATCAATTTTTACATCATCTAAAAATTTTAATACAAAGCTTAAAATTCTAAAATTGTATTGTCTAAATATTTTGGGTTTTTACATGGCTTTGAGTGATAGAATGAAACAATTACATGCTGGTAGCCTTATATTGGTCCAACTTAACTTAGGCAGTTGGGTCAACTAAACTTAGGCAGTTGGGTCAACTACAGGGACATGTGGCAATCTGCACATGGACAATTACAGCATCCAATAACTGATTGTAATTTGCAACCTACATATAGGGAGTGCCAAAGAATTCTACATTATCAAGTGTTGTAATAGATTGCCTTGGATTCCTTGTAACTACTTGGTGTATAATATATAAAGTCGGGATTCATCAGTAAATTGTTGTGTTATTTGCCTTACTTTGAAATTTTACTGTGAGTAAGTGCACGTACAAAATTGACTGAAACTACGTATCAAACATAGTGCCATCAAAGACAAAAAAATCAGTTCAAAAATTAACCCTGTGATAGTTAGCATTAGAGTTAGGTTGTGCTCTGCAATGGTTGTTGGTAGTGTTGCGCTAGAAGTCGTTCAGGAATGAGTAACTTGAGTGGAAAATTTGAGAGGGATGCCCCCTGATAAGTCACTCTTTGATAGATCAGTTGGATGATGTGGCTAATGGGTTTTTGCCCGTATAGACTTAGACAACAAACCGATTCACAGAAGTGATGGGAGATATGATTGCCATATCGGATGCCTTAAATTGCATAATTCAGACAAATTGTCTCTTGTAAAGAAAGTCGTTGGTGGGAATTTCAATGGTGGTGATGTCTTTCACAAAGTGAAAGTCCTGAAACCTAAGGCTTCAGGCTTGAAGTGACAGAGTTGCTGGATGATGCAGGGATGATCCATCGATCTAGCCCATACATTGCTTAGAAAAGGGATACTAAATTGGCTTCCTTAGTACAATGGACCATTCCAAGTAATACAGAAAATAGGGCAAGCTGCCTATAAACTTGATTTACCTAGCCACTCCACTCCTGTATCGATCTAGTGTTCCATGTATCATTGCTGAAGAAAAAGGTTGGACAACAAATTCAGATTCAGAGTTGTTTACACCAACCCCAACAGGACTAGCAGATCAATGACAAGTTCAACCACTAGCTATCAGCTCAATTTAGTTGAAGTGGAGTTGGCTCATCTAATAGAAGAGCAGTAAAAATAGCTTTGATGAGGTGGCAGCACATGAGTGGTTGGTTGACAAGCAGTAAGTAGCTAGGTAGTATTCGTAGTGATGTAATTTAGTGCAGTTTGTAATAATAGATAAGGGTTACAATTCAATTAGGCAGAGATTATTCACATCATGATTTTAGAATTTCAGCTCAAACTTGTTCTAATTATAACCAACCAGGAATGAATGATTTCGTAGTAAGTAAACCGAAATCCAAATGAATGAGCTATAAACCTCATTGAATTAATCAAACTGTCTCTGTCTTCGATTCACAAAATTTAAAAATTAAAAAAAAAAAAAAAATAGGCATAGTAGGGATAGATGAAGAATAGAAAAATACCTGACGAAGTGTTTGGAAATGAGAGGCTGAGCACCGTACTGCAAGGTAAGCAATGATGAGTATAACCAAACTCTGGAGTTGAACCTAAGTTGAGCTAGACCAATATAAGGCTACCAGCATGAATAATTTAAGGAAAGTAAAGATAAATAGATGGGTTTTGCATGGCTTGAGTGATAGAATGAAAGCCAATGAGCCAACCAAAGCTGATCATAGATTGTTATAGTTGCAAAGAAAGCCAGACAAAGTAGAAGAATGTTGGAAGATAAGGAATATAAAAATCACAAGCTCTTCACTCCATGCAATAAAAATCACACCCTTGGTTTCTTCTGCTTATTGGATTTCCCTTTATGCTTTTTTTTCTCTCTCTCTCTCTCTCTCTCTCTAGAGTGTGCCGACCATTCAAAGCTTCCACTTAGAACCCCAATAGCTTACTCCATATATGGCCTTGTTTTGTCCCCTTTTATACTATACCCCGCAGCTGATAGTTCTATTACCAATAAACCTTTTCTATATTTTCTTTTACGTAATTATTGGGTGATAAAACAGTCCAAACAATTCCAAAATCACTCATTTCAATTTCATAAAAACCACTGGCTCTACAATTTCACATACAACAAATTAGGCTTGTGGCTTAGAATTTTGAGAAGCCTAAGAGACATTTTATCAAACAGTTTGAACGCAAGAAAAAAATAATGATTCTGACCAACTTTGTTAAGCTATTTAGCTAGCAATTGAAGAGGAAAAATTTGAACTTTTGCTATTTTTTAATAGTCTATCACAAAACAAACATATATATATATATAGGCAAATTGGTATCATGATCAAGTTCAAAAATACAAGTATGAAAGTGGGTAATTAATGAAATTACCAGATTGGACTTGGATAGAAGAATATGAAGTCGAAGCAGACGAAGAATTGCGAGAAGAACCCGGAATTGGGCCTTTGATAGGGAAGTACCTGTTCTTCTTCGCATCAAAATAGAACCCTGGAAGATCTACACCCACATACATATATACATATATATATGAAATTAATTTTTGAAAAAAATCACATATGCACAGAGGTGGACGGTGGGTTTTGTCATCACTGGTGGGGAGGTGGGTTGTACCGTCGCCGGTGAGGAGGTGGGCGCTCGTGTGCGATAGTGGTGAACGGTGGCCGGTAGGAGGGTCGCCTGCAATGGACTGAGAGAAAGAGAGAGAGAAGAGGGATTATGAGAGAGTGAAATGGGAGAAGACTGAAGTAGTCGAATAATTAATAACAATTGGCGACTAAAATTTAGTCGCAAATTATTTTTTTAATCTCTCTAAAATTTGAAATTCCCTCCAAATATTTTAGTGTTTTGGCGACTTAAATAATCTTTTGTCGCTGAAAATAAACTTTTTTGGTTGCCAAAAATAAAAAATATTTTTTTTCCTTTTCATTTGGCTACTAAACAATTTTTAGTAGCTAAAACTAACTATACGGCTACTAATTATTCTTTTGTTGCCGAAAATATACTTTTGGCGACCAAATTTTTGATTGCCAAATATATATATATATATATATTTTTTCATTCAGCTACTAAACAATTTTAGTAGCCAAAACTAGCTATACGGCTACTAAAATTTTTTTTAGTTGCCAATTGTGATATTTTTAGCAACTACAATTTTTTTTAGTCGCCAATTGTGATATTTTTAGCGACACAATTTTTTTTTAGTCGCCAAAAAAAAAATTAGTAGCTAAATATTTGACTTTTGCCGACTAATATTATTTTTGGTCGCCAATTCCACAACTTTTGGCGACTAAAATTTTTTTAGTCGCCAAAAATAGTTGCCAAAAGTGTATTTTTTTAGTCGCCAGAAATAATTATTAAATTTTTAATGTGTATTCGATATGTTTAATATATGAAATATTTTTAGTTTTGAAGTTTTGATCTAATGGATTAGTTTAATAATGACATTAAAATTGTCGTCGTGTTTGACTTTTGAAAAAATAGAAACTAATTTAACGAAAAAAATATCAAAAAAAAAATTAAAAAATTATTTCTACCCTCCCAAAAGATAAAATTATATAAAAATGATGTGTTTTTAATTTTTTTTCACCAATTTAATTTTTAATTTCTTAGAAAAAATTTTGAAAATAGATTCGAAAAAGCAAACCAAACAAAACTTTACAACCAAGAAAGTTTCAGCATTATTCATTTAAAAAAAAAAAAAACCATTAGATTTCAAATAACATACAAGTTAACTAACACAAAATAAGTTGTATAATGATTTTGCCCTTGCAAATGGATCATTTATAACGGAAACATTTTTTATTGTCCTTATTTGAAACAAAATTCAAAATTTAAGATCAAATATATCACAATTAAAAAATCAGGGACTAAAGTAACACAAGTCCCAAACTACATGGACTCTTAGTGTAATTCATCCATAATTAAAATTTCTAATTTATTGTATTTTTGTTAAAATCTGACTTATGTGTAATTTTCTTGCTAAATTATCTCTTTTTCATTGATTATGATAACAAATACAATCAAATTATTAAAGAGAAAATTTGTGATAAATCTAATTTAGAAAGTGTCTAAAGCATTAGATTCAGTGGATACTTTTTGTTGATAAGAGATTTATGTTTTGTAAAATAATTTGGTAAGAAATCTTGTAGGATATTTTATTTCTAATTTTACCCTGGACTTTTTTTATCTATTCAAATTTTTTCCTATCTATTCAATTTTTTTACCTTATCTGTTTAATTTTTTAACATTTTAAATTCAAATTTCCCTTATCTATTTAAATATTTGTCTAAATAAAATTCTATCTATCCAATTTTTTTTGTCTATCTGTTCAATTTTCCACCCTATTTGAACAAATCTATTATCGTATATATTGAAAATCAACTATAACAAATCTGTTTAAAACAAATATGTTCTATCTGTTCAAAAAAAAATTTCCCCCTATATGTTAAATCTCCCATCTCTCTCTCCTATCTGTTGCAATCTGCTTTTTCTACATCACCCACTATTTGTTAAAATCATTCTACAAACAAAGATTCATCATCATCACATCACAGATTCATCATCATCATCAACAACAACAAAATTAACATTCTGAACATTCATACTGAATATGAGAGGGAAAATGCCACTTTCAAAATCCATAAGAAAATGGAACTCCTCACTTTAAAAATCAAATGGAATTCCACTAATTGTTTGGTTGTTTAGGGAAAATTAGGAGGAAAAGAAAATTGTAATCCCAAATAAATCTTTACTTGCATTTACTATCTGTTGCACCATAGATTCATATACACCACAGTTTTTTTTTTTTTTTTTGAAATCTGTTGCAATATGTTTTTCAACAACAAGAAGAATCAACAACAACAAAAATTACACACACACACACACACAAAAGAAGAAGAAAGAAAAGAAAAGAAAAGAACTAATCATCAACAACAAATCCTTGGTTTTTACTCCACAATAACATGCATTTCTACTAAATTTTGCAAGCACAACCCCAACTCATCTCTTGCATCTCAAACAATGAGAAATCTATGACATAAATAAATTAAACTATCTCTGTTGCTGAATATGCGTATTTGACTGTATTAATCAAACAAGCAATTGAAATTTCCAAATAAAAAAAAAATTGAAATCGAGAAAAAAAAAAAAAAAGAGCTCAGAAATCACATCTTCAGAAAGAGTACCCGGACGCAATTGTCTGTCATGTGAACAGCATCGAGAGATGGAGATGGACATGGTGATTGAAATTCAAGAAGCGTAGAACAAGAACTCAGGAGTCTGTGGCTTTGTCAAATTCGAGCTACGAAGAACGGAGTGAATCGATGTATCAACGATCTCGACGACGAAGACATGGCTATTCCTTCATTTACTTTGTGTTTAGATCATTGTAAACCCATAAATCACAATTACAATCAGAATCACAATCACAATCACAATCAAAGTAAAGCCACAAATCATTACAATAAATTGTAGAGAGAGAGAATATGAAAACATACCTATTTTATGGATTAACAGAGATGCAGAAGAGATCGAATGGCTAGACGATGTGTGCGGCGCCGGAGCAGAGTTGAGGACGGTTGTGAACCACGAGAGAGACATCGATCGAAGCTTGCGGAGTGATTCCACCGTTGATATCGCCGTTGACGCGATATCAACGCTGTACAAGCTGTGTACGGTGAAGGTGAACAAGGAGAGGACGACGGCGGGGCTGGTAGCGACGACGGCGAGATCGGAGAGGAGAAGAGAGTTTGTGTCACATATATTATTTCAGTTTCGATTTAGAGCAGCAAATATCATGAAACGCTTCATGAAACTTTTTTATCCCTTAATTAGTGTGTAGTGTTTTATTATATATGTAATCTAACGATGGAGAATCTTTTATGATCATTTTCATAATACGCAGCATTACTGATCTCTCCAAAAACATCGCTAATGAGGTAGGAGTGTAAAGAAAAAAACAAAAAAAATAAAGGCCAAACTATCATATTAATAGTGGGATCTACATGATGCCACGTTATTAGTGATGTATTAGTGGTGTTAAATTAGGAGTCTGGATCGTCTGCAGGGATTTCCTGCGTTGCCTCCGGCCAAACTCTTTTTTTTTTTTTTTTTTTGGCTTTCTCTCTCATTTGCTGAGAGCCCTAATCCTCAAAACAGAGAAGATACGAACAGAGAGAGTCAGAGGCTTTCTTTGTGTTTTAAAGAAGTTGATTATCTTTCAATCTTCTTGTTTATCTTTGGAGTTTAGAAAACCCAAGAAATCAAACACATGAGAAATCAAACCCAAGATGAAATCAAACACAAAGGTATTTTTTATTATCTTTGCAGGTTTCTCTATTGTCAGATCCAAAGAGTAAATCTTGTCTCTTCACTCTCTTCATTACTGCTTACGTTGTTTTGTGGTGCTTACTTCATTGGGAGTGCATTCCTTTCAAAAAATTACAGAGTACATATCATTGCATCAATGGCTATGGTTTTATTCTCTCCCAGCCACTCTCTCCTTGGTTGTATAATTTCAATTTCAACACTTCAAACACTCAAAATTTCATAAACCCATCACACAAATCATCAAAAATTATATAAAACCCAAAAAAATCAGAAATATATACATACATGTACTATATACATATATATATATATATATATACACACACACACAAAATAGAAAGAAGCAGAATATCTTCAAGTCGTCGTTCGTCCTTCGCCAGTTGTCGCTTCATCGTCGTTGCCGTAGTGTATGAATTAGGTTCTCGCTATGACGTCGCCTCGTCGCCCTCAACCTCCTTCGCCTTCGCCTTCACCTTTGCCTCTCTTTGTCAGTCTCTTCTCTGTTTTGAGGATAAGGGTTTTTAGCAAATGAGAGAGAAAGCAAAAGAGTGAGGGAAAAATAGGTCCAAAACGATGTCGTTTTGGACTGCCGCAGGAGGCGCAGTAGGAAATCACGATAGACGATCCGGACTTGTTAAATTAGTAGTATGAAGCATTTTTCATATTATTTTAGTCATTTTATTTGAGTTTGTTAGTGATAGAAAATTCTAAAATGAGCTCCAACAAAGTGTCAAAAAAATATTAAAAAATAAAATAAAATATCACGTCATCACGTGAGATCTATTATTAAAACTCTATTTAATCTCTTAAATTAAAGTTTCTAAACATTATTCCTTTAGATAAAATGTTTCAGCATTTGAATTTTTAATTTAGATTTTTAGACCTTCATTATTAAAAGAGTAAATTACAAACACATGTCTTAAGGTTTACTTAAATTATAAATTATTTTGATTGGTTCTAAAAATTATATTACGCCTCTAAAGTTTTTAATTTCATAACAAATAGGTCATTTTATTAATAAATCATCAAGTTAATTAACAGTTTTTAATAATGTTAAAATTTTATTTCAATTAATAATTCAGATGATTTTATTATTGTATAAGTGAACAGTTAAAATTTTTACTTTTTTAATTAATTCTGTTAAATAAAAAATTCTGATAGTGAGATATTTGTAGTTTTTTAAACTATAAAAAATAATTTATATTTTAAATAAATTTCAAAAAATATTTTTTTGATTTATCCATATTAAAATAGATATTTTAAAAAAGTAACTCGTGTAACTAATTGGAAATTCACCCCTACCCATTCAAATTGTCATTATTTTTCTATGGGCCACAAAGCCTGTCTTGTCTGTGTTTTCAATTACCATTTGCTCATTGCTTTTCCCAAAGGCACCCGTGACCCGCCAGAAATTTGGGGGTTGTGCTGTTCTCCCGGCCCAGCAGGTACTATTGTAGTCTCATATGAGTTGATGTTGAGACTAGTTTTTGATAATTTAAATTATTTATTTTTAAAAAATATTTATAAAAATTTAAATTGATCAAAGATTATTAATCTTTTTATTGACTTGTATTTAATTTTATATTTTAAATCATATTTATTATTTATTTTTGTAAATATAAATATGAGTTGATGAAAAAATTAATGATGAGCGATTAATTTAAATATTTGTACGTATATTTTATTTGATATATTTTAAAAATTAATAATTTAAATTATTAAAATAAACTTCAAAATTGAGCATGTGAGGGTACAATAATAATGGTTGTGTCGAAAGCACTACAATCATTCCATTTCCGTGACTAGGCGCCTGTCCGTATTAACAATAGACACGTGTTGAAATTTTGTAAAAAAAGCAGAAATATGACAAGTAAAGATTATTTTAGGCGTGACTTATTTTTTAACTCTCTCATTTATTACGAAAATAATTTATTTGGAATGTTGCCAAAAAAAAAAAAAAAGGCCTAATTACATTCAAATTTGAGCTGTTTGTGAAAAAAAAAAATACAAAAAATAACATGAAAAAATAATATATGATCAGATTCAATTTAAATGTGTCTTATTATACACAAATGAACTTGCATTATACATTATTTTTTATATATTTATTTTGTTTTACACTTTTATGTAGGTAACCCACATCAACTAAACAATTATTTTTTGTTAAATAATGCAATCACCACCCAGATATTGTAATCTATACTTTTGAGATGGCACTACCATCACTTACCCTATTATGGCTAATTGTTTTTTTATTTTTATTTTATTTTTTAATTTTTATGATTAGGTGTTCAAATCAATTTATGCATACTTGACTAATTTCAAGAGATCAATTCCATCACCCATAGGCCCCAAGTTTCGCCCACTAGAGGGAGCATACCTGCATATCCTAAGTTTTGCCCACTAATATTTGGAATGATCTAAATAAATATATTTTTAACTTTTTATAAAAAGATGTGCAGAAAAGTAGAAAGGTGATGTGATCCAAATAAGATAAAAAGATAAAAAAGTTGATCCAAAATAGGCCTATTTTGGCAATTAGGTTAAAAGCTAAAAAGTTGACTTTTTGATTTTTTTGAATCACATTGCCTCTATTCTTTTTCATATATTTAAAAAAAAATCAAAAAAAAAAAAATTAACTTTTAATCTACTTTTATCTTTATTCTGTCCCTTTTTCGAACTTATGGGACTTTCACTAAACATATAATAATAAGTTGAAATTTATTTTGAATAAGAGAGTCATTTCATAAGGTCTCGTTTGTTTTTAGAAATAGAATATAGGAGATTTATAGTGATGAGATTAATAGTGAGAGGATTGTTAGTGAATGAATTAAGTAAAATTATATTTGTTTTGATAATAGTTATTGGTGTAGGATTGTTAAATTATTTTTATATAAAATAAATATAAAATAATAAAAAAAATAAAAAAATACAAAAAAATTAAACATTAATGTTAAAAAAAAAAGTCCAACGTGTAAAAAATAAAAAAATAAAAATTTTCTAGAAAAAATAAAACAAATAAAATAATGATTTTTATTTAACAAAAAATATAAAAAAATAAAACATTAAAAAAAAAATGTCCAACATGTAAAAAATAAAAAAATAAAAATAAATAGTTTGGCAGGCTATTTTTCTAATACCACTTTCACCTTCTCCATCACAATCCC
Organism: Camellia japonica; assembly: GCA_030407325.1. Taxonomy (NCBI): domain Eukaryota; kingdom Viridiplantae; phylum Streptophyta; class Magnoliopsida; order Ericales; family Theaceae; genus Camellia; species Camellia japonica. Next base: position 139,248,057 of record JAPPVO010000016.1, on the reverse strand, counting down.
CCTTCTAAGGCATAACCTAATCCCCTCTTACATTTCAATTCCTTCTCCAAATTTGGAAATAAACATAACATTAAGTGTACTTTTTGACTTTTTATAAAAAGATGTGTAAAAAAGTAGAGAGGAGATGTTGATTGATGTAACCTAAAAAATGTAAAAAGATAAAAAGATAGACTAAAATAGTATATGCCAAACAACCCCTAAATGGTCTTACCTCCGTCTTAATCTCATCCGCCCCTCTATACCCAAAACCAACAGGGCCTAACTGAATTTAATCTCAGCCTTCCAATACATTATTTTGTGTACTTCTAGTATTGGTCATGTATATAAAAGAGTAGAGAGCCTCTTTAGCTGTGAATCCTCAGAGACAGCAGGTTGTCACTCTGCCAACACACACAGTTAGCTTTCCTCTTTGCTTCCAATTCCAGAGATGTCTGAGGGAAGAGGCAGTGCAATTGCAGTAACCCTTGTATGCCTAGTGCTAGTTAGTCAGTGGGTGGCTAGTGATGGTGCAACTTACACAGTTGGAGGGGCTGGTGGTTGGACCTTCAATTTGAGCAACTGGCCTAAAGGAAAGAGCTTTAAAGCAGGCGATGTTCTTGGTAAGTCTCCCACCTCACCCCACACACACACACACACACACACACACACACACACACACATATATATATATTGACGGTCGAGGTACACGCAATATGTGTACAAATTTCAAAAAAAACCATGCGATTGAGTTGATAAAAATTAAACTAAGGAAAATTGCTTTTCAATTGATAAAAAGTTTAATGCACCCTCATTCAATTTGCTTTTTTTATTTTTTATTTTTATTTATTTATTTTTTAAATTTATATATTCAATTGCATAATTTTTTTTTCCTTCTGAATTTAATATGATATATATACACATACTCTCATATACTTTTTCTAAGTTCAATCACATATACTTTTACATTATCTTTGAATTTTTTTTTTGAGTTTTTAATTAATTAATTTTATTTTTATCAAATCTCTTTGAGTTAAGAATGAGGATATATTTAGTCAAGAATATTGAGTTCGGCTGAAATTATTTTATATTCAATTTGTTTTGTTTATTTTTTAAAATTTATGTATTCAATTGCACAACTTTTTTCTAAATTTGATATGATCTATCTATCTATCTATCTATAATATATATATATATATATATGACACTTAGATTGGTTTCTTGAAACTTTATCTCTCTTTTATGCCAAGTGTCTAGTTATTTATTAAAAAAAAAAAGCTACAAGGGAATGAGCCGAGACTTGAACTGAAGATCACAAATTTAATAAGAAAGACTCTTATCACTTGAGATTACAATCAATATATGTCAAACATGTTATTTAATTTTTATTTATTTAACTTGTACATGTATTGCATGTGTCAACTGTTAATATATATATACACACACTCTCATATACCTTTGCATTATCTTTAAGTTTTTTTTTTTTTTTTTGAGTCTTTAATTTATTTTTTTTTTCATTTTAATCAAATCTCTTTGAGTTAAGAATGAGAACGTATTTAGTCTAGAATATTGAGTTTGGCCAAAATTATTTTTATATTAATTTTTTTTAATTTATATATTCATTTTTTTTAATGCATCCTTATTCTTTTTTTGTGTGTACAAAATTTTTTTGAAAAGTTTAAAATACTATTTTTTTGGAAACAGCTTGGAAATTGAAAAGCAGTTTGCCTACATTTTAAAGAAAGACAGTAAGAAAAACAATTTGAAAATATAATGAATAAAACAAATTATTTCCTTTTTTGTTTTCTTTTTCTGACTTCTTTATTAACTTGCAAAATATATATGAGTGTATATATATCCTATCAAATATTAAAACTACAAAAAAAATAAAATAAAATTTGAATATCTATTTCTTTCTCATTCTTTCTTTCTAAAATAAGTAAGTGTTCAGAATATATTTTCAACTTATTATTCTTAGCTATCCAAGAATTAAGAGATTTTTTTTTTAATATTTATTATTATTTGTGTTTAAGAACAGTCTCATCCTTTTTTTGTGTGTGCAATTTTTTTTTGAAAAGTTTGGAATATTATTCTTTTAAAAACAGTTTAAAAATTGAAAAGCAGTTTGCCTACGTTTTAAAGAAAGATAGAATGAAAAAAAATTGAAAACACAATGAATAAAAAAATTATTGCCTTCTTTTGTTTTCTTTTTCTGACTTCTCTATTAATCTGTTAAATCAATGTGTAAAAAGAAAAGATAAACTTTTCTTTTGAAGAATACAAAGTCGTAAAAATTTTATTTCATATATTTAAAATGTATACAAAAAAATTTATATAAAAAGAATAAATTTATACTTAGAATGATAATCTGTATAATTTAAATTCAAGTTTGTATTGTAAAATCCACATCTATCTATATTATAAATAAAGCATCTAAAATATATGTGTACAAAATCTATAAACAAATAAAATAAAAATATACTCACAAATATAATATATATACAAAATCTGCACAGTTCTCTTTATTTTTTGTATGTTTTTCAATCAACATAATGAATAAAATGAAAATAGAGTTTTTTTTTTTTTTTAATTTTATTTGTGCAATCAACATAGTGAAGAAATAAAAACTACTAAAAAATTAATTTTTACAAAACAACAATCAACAAAACAAAAGCCTTAGTCATTGAGAGTTTTAAAAAATAAATAAATAAATAAATAACGTAACACTCTTAGATCACTTACTGTCAAAAAGAAACAAAAGATAAATATTAATAACTACTTGAAAAATTATTTCTTTTGAACAATACAAAGTTGTAAAACAATCTGGAAAAAAAAAATGTATATAAGTTATAAGACAACATTTATAATAATAAAAAAATGTATAAATTTGTGTGAAACAACCGGGAAAAAAAATATAAGAATACGAATTTCATAAATATAAATTCTGTATAATGACTCATCAAATAGCTAACTCTTGTATGGATTTGTATTTTGCTTTTGTACTTCCTCTGTAAACTCATTAAAAACCTCCAAATTTTGGTCCCAAAAGACCTCTCTTTCAATCTCTAAACCTTATAATTATTTTTCTTCTATTACATCTCTTTTTTCCTCAATTTCATGTTTTTCTTCGATCCATTTGGGCATCTTCAACAGACGCCTTCTCTGGAAACTCAAAAAGTTTTTTTAAAAAAAAAAAAAATCATGTAGCAGAATGATTGTAAAAGAGGAGGAAGAAAAAAAGAAAAAAAAAATTATACCCAAAAACAAATAAACAAAAGCTTTAGTTATTGAGAATATAAAAATTGAAAACTATTACACATCACTTACCCTTAAAGAGAAATAAAAGATAATTTTTTATTGGGTCGTACTTTCTTTACCATAATTGAATAAAACACTTTTGTTTTCTTTAAAAAACCATTGTAGAAAAAGAGAAAGAAAGTAAAAAAGTAAAAAAAAATAAATAATAAAAGTACGTTATTATAGAGTAGTTATTTGGAGAATGTGATTTAGTGGGAAGTTATTATAGAGTTTTTTTTTTTTATCACATGGCAAAAGTTTCAAGAAATTAGAATAGGGGCTTAGTTAATATAATAGTATAGATCGATAATAATATAGATAGTTTAATCAAATTAGTAGAGACACCAAACATGTTATCAAAATTTCTATGAAATATTCATATGGGTGTGGGACCCACACCTATGTAAATAGTTTAATAGAAATTTTGGTAATACATTTGTTTGGTTTAATTTACTTTTTAGAAAATTGAGTTTTTTATTCTGTGTTTTTTGTTTTTAATGAATTTTTTAAAATATTTTAATTTTTTTTAGATACACTTATAAAGTATAATATTTGTGAATTTTTTTTACCAAATACAAAAAAAATAAAAATTTAGTATATTTTCGTATTTTGTTGCATTCAATGAATTTTTAAATATTTTTTTTTGTATAAATTTTATGCTTTTCAAATATACCAAGATTAAATGGATCTACAAAATAAATAAATAAATTGATTAAAATATTTTTAAAAATAAAAAAAAATACGTTATGAGTTCTTGAATTCTTGATGTAAAGCTCAAAAATCAACATGATTAAAGAGTGTTTTAGAAAGATGGTTAAAAATTAATTTTTTTAATTTTTTAAAAAAAATATGTAAAATATATAAGAGATAATATGATTAAAAAAAAAAATTAAAAGTTTAAAAGTGACTTTTAATCTACTTTTCAAAATAGGCATAAAGGATACAAACAAGGGTGGATGTAGCATCTCTTGGGGGTGGATGTAGGATCTCTCTTTTGTTTTTTTGGGGGTGTGTGTGTGTGTGTGTGTGTGTGTGTGTGTGGGGAAGACACCATGATAATGATAAACCAAAAAGATTGTAATATATTGTTTAATAGAATATAAGTCATCTATTATCACTTCTTAGTCAAAATTCTTTGTGATTTATTTCTTAATGTAAACAACTAAACAATATGTAAAAAAAAAAAAAAAAATCTTCTATTTTGTAGCAAAGAAAATGGCAAATGAATTTAGCAAAAACATTAAAAAAACATCAACTCTTTCTTTTTATTTATTAAAACGTCGTATCTTTTAAGTTTCATGTAAACTAAACATAAGTCAAACCATTTAAATGACAGAATTTATTGAATGTCAGCTTATCAAATAAAATGAGTTACTGGTTACATAATTCAGATCCTAGAGTTTCTTACTTAAGTTTGGATGTGATTCTTTAGACACAGAAACATTTGCAAGGTTCAATTTGGATGAATGAATTTTAAATAAAGAGATTTCAAGTTAAATATTATAAAAATATAGAGGAATTGGTTATTATAGATAAATTCAGAAATGGAAAGGGGAGATAAATTAGAGTAAGAAGAGAATTACAAAAAATTGCTTTACCTTATTATTTCAAATTTATTAAAATCTATCATGGTAAAGTAGTAAATTCAATCATGAAATCTCTTCTAAATTTGAGCTTTACTCATTAATGATTAGTGTTTAAATTTATCAAAATCCATCATGGTAAGTATTGTTTTTAAACATTAGTGCTTTATGATTCATGGTGAACAAGAACACAGAAGCATCCATGCTAAATTGATGGGAGTCTATGAAGTCTATAGCATCACACATAGACACATCTACTTTGAATGTACATTGTATATATATGGAGTCTATGAAGTTTTTAGAGGGCAAGACTCCCCTGACCCCGCTCTCCCTCGGCCGCTAGGTACAAAGGAATCTATACTGATTCGTCTATCAATATAACTATTTAAAACCTTAGCAGGGGCTAGTAAAATATAAAGAGGGGTTTTAGTACAAACACCCAATTTTGTGACAAACCCTTAATAACAATGTGTGTGTTTGTGCTTTGTGGTGCAGTGTTCAACTATGATCCCACAACCCACAATGTGGTTGCAGTGGACAGGGGAGGCTATGGCAGCTGCACAACTCCGGCAAGTGCAAAGGTCTATAAAACGGGGATGGACAGGATCAGTCTGGCTAAGGGACCGAATTACTTCATATGCAACTTTGCAGGGCACTGTCAGTCTGGGATGAAGATTGCTGTCAATGCTTCTTAATAATGTGATCATATATATGTTATGTGAATTTAGCAGACATATATTAAGCCATATCTTCTACTACTACTACTACTACTACTACTACTATCTCTTCTCTGTAATGATAATGAAATAAAAAGAGTCCTAGCTAGCATGTGTAAACTAATACTGTAGGTTTGTTGCTTGCTGTTGTTGATGTTGCTGGTGTGTGTTTGATTAGTTGTTGTATATTTGTAAGTTACTCATTTACATTATACTATGAGTGTGCCTTGTCTTGGAATCTTGTGAACTAAACATACTTCATTTTGGTGGAATTTGCAAAAATTCTCACTCCAAGAATTCCCAGATCTGTCCCTCAATCTATCCACAAAGACATGTAAAAAACTGATGGGTGGAATGGCGTTGTAGGAACTGGTCGAATTCGAACCAAAAAAAAATCTCTTCCACTTTTCTACCAAATCTTTCTGTGTTGTGGCACATCAATGAAGGGATCAAAGAGATTATGACAGATAATGTTCACCAAGAAATGACCCCAATGATATTGAGCTTATTTAACATTCTAATTCTAAACTTGGAGTTGAAGAAAAAAGTACCTTGTTTTAAAGTGTGTGATTTAAAAAAAATAAGATATTTTATTGCCATTTTATTTTATTTTTATGTACTTTGTTAATTGTAATAATCTATCATGGTATCAGAGCAAAAATAGAGATACAAATTCCAAATTTGTTTTTTTTCTCTCCTTTCCCCTTCTGTTTGTTATCTCGAGCCGCCATGGCCAACCCTTCACCTTTCATTCTAAACACCAATGAATCCCATAACACCCTTATCAACATTAATGTTGCTGCCCAAACCCCTCTAAAACTCACTTCCAGCAACTACCTTTCATGGAAACTGCAATTTCACACCCTCCTCCTTGGATATGATCTCTTAGGTTATATTGATGGTAGCCATGTCCTTCAATGGCTCAGATGACATTATGGCTCAGATGACATTATGATCGGCGATGGCTCGGGTCTCTCCATCACTCATACCGGTTCTTCCTCTCATGGCTTAGAGCCATCAATATAGCCTAAGAGATCATAGCCAAGGCAGAGGGTGTGAAATTGCAGTTTCCATGAGAGGTAGTTGCTGGAAGTGAGTTTTAAAGGGGTTTGGGCAGCAACATTAATGCTGATAAGGGTGTTATGGGATTCATTGGTGTTTAGAATGAAGGGTGAAGGGTTGGCCATGGCGGCTCGAGATAACAAACAGAAGGGGAAAGGAGAGAGAAAAAAAAATTTGGAATTTGTTATCTCTATTTTTGCTCTGATACCATGATAGATTATCAAAACCTCTCACTTTAATTATTGATTGATCAGTCGTATAAATACACAAGGAAATAACAAGAAATCCTACAACCTAGGAAGTTGTTACAAATTGAAACTATATCTATGGAAAACAGCTAAGTACATTTGAATAATACAATCTACTAAGAAAGAATAAGTCAAGCAAAGCAGTTAAGAACTACTGATTTTGTGCTATTAATATTGTGTTAAAAAATACGACAAAATCATTGAAATATCCTATTCCCTCCATTATTAATTAAAATTGTAGAGTCGTCATTCACTTTAGGGCAAATTATGCCGGTAATTTCTGTATTTTCGCAATTGTGTTATTTTGATTCTTGTAATTTCAATTGGTTCAATTTTGACATTGAAGTCATAATTTTGTCTCAATTTAATTCAATTGATTATAGTTGTTAGCATTTTTTAATGCAAAATAAACACGTAAGTGGCATATATTATATTTTTAGGGATAAAATTTTAAACTTGCTCAATTTAGTGAGTTAACCCTAACCAATTTAGTGATATTTTTTTTTCAAAAACACTAAGGCCATGTTTGTTTGGGTGAACATGAGTTTGGGATTGGACTAATAGTCAAATAAAATTATGAATATGATGTTTAGTTAAATAATTGAAGTACAGACTAATAATCCATCCGGATATGGTATCCCACATATGATGGATTATTCAATCCCATAGAGAGGGGTGAAATATAAATTAAAGGATTAAATCAAAATCTGGACTATTAGTTCCTTCTTATAATCCTAACTCAATCAAAACATAGGATAGGATACACAATTAAAAGGATTTGTAGTCCGAGGACTATTAATCATGAGAATGTTAATCCAATCTAATCGTCCACCCAAATAAACATGGCATAACGGTATTATCAATTAGACTAAATTGACACAAAATATAAAATTAAGAGTCAAATTTGATACATTTAAAAGTTTAGAAATCAAAACCACACATTAAAATAAAATATAAGAACTATCATTATAATTTACCCGTTACTTTAATTTAATAGAGTTTATTACGAATTAAATATGGACCATTATACTATTTTAACTAATACAATAATATTTTATACACATATCTCATCAAGCTGTGAAGAAAAGTCGAGCTATTTTGTTGTTGCCCAAGCTTTGACCTTTTGGCGGTAATGCTCCAATTTAATTTTTAATGGTTTAAATAATAGAATTTGATACTTTTATGTTGATTTTGATAAATAATTAGAAGCATATCACAATACAGATAATTAAGGAGTTGTAATTTGTGTGGCTAATCCTTAGTCGTTTTGGGTTTTAAGTGCTTGCAGAGAGAGAGAGTGTAACTTCAACTCTCCCAATGTAATAATCTAATAACTAATTACTAATTTTTGTCGATTAAAAAAAATAAAAATCACAATACTAATATGGGAAATAATGGCAACCTTCTTTTTTCGGCTTTTTGATTAATTATTAGAGAGGTGAAAGCCAGCTTGGTTCTATTTTGAACAAAATCAATTGTTTTGTTAATGAGTAAATCATGTGGCAGAAATGTGCACACAATTAGATGAGTTTATTTATTTATTTATTTTTTAAAGTGAAACTTTCTTTGCGTTTATTTATTAATATAGCAGTGGAAAATATAGGAAAAGTAAATTTAATTGACAATCCACTTCCGGTATCAATTTTTTTTTAATCAATCAGTTTTTAATATATTTCTCACTCCAATCAAACGGACGATACAAGTTCGGAAATGCTATTCAAAATCTTATTTTTTATTGTATTCTTGGAGGAACCGTTTGTTGAAGAAAATGACATATAAACGGCAATCACTTCTTTTTTTCTTTTAAATGGTTTTAGATATTATGTGTTCTTTTACACTTCAATAATAAATAATCCATGTAGTCAACATTGGGATGTCATTTTCTACTAAAACCATATCACATGGTCACCTTATTCTATTTTCAATCTTGAAATCAATAGAAAACTAATCTCTAAGGGAAAACTTTGAATGGCTAGCGCAATAGCCTTTTCTACAATTGTTTGCAGGAAAAAAAAAAAATTAAAAAAATTGTAAATTCAAATGGTCCATGAATTGAGATGGAAACTAACTTTTCAATGCAGAAAATCATTCAGACAATTATTGGTAAAAATTCATATAACATTTTAAAGAAAAAAAAAATTGATTGGAAACGAAATAAGTGCAAAAAAAATCTTAAAAGCTCAGGTCAATTGGCTTGAATAATTCGGAAAATACAAGATAAAAGTTGGAATTATTCATAGTATTAAAGAGTTTCTAAACAATTTGAAAAGTATAGAAAATGAACAAAATCGGCTCCAACTTACTTTTTGGATTGAAGAGTCCAATTTACATTATTGTAAACCCATTACGTATCTGTTTTGATGATTCAAATTGTTTAACTTATAGAGTCCGCCAAGTAGATAATTCATTTAATTAGATATTGACATTTACCTAATAAAAATTGTGAACATGATGAACTTTGTGTGGACATGATGAACTTTGAAGTGAACGAGTCTATCATGAGATCGAGTTTATGGTAATTACCAAAATTGGCACTTTTGATTGATTCATCTAGGAAATGAAAAAGGGAAAAGTGGTGCATGCTGTGATTAGTGTCATATATTAAGCATGTTGTGAGGTCCAATGGAGATGTGTTATGACTTTATTTTGATAATTCGAACTGGTCATATTATAGAGTTCGTTGAACATATTATTCATAAAAAAAAAATTAAGTCCTAATTGTTCATGATCAAGTCCTAATTGTTTTTAAAAAAATTAACAAAATTATACTAACCGTTTATTTTTATTTTTTTAAAAAATGTATATGATCTTGTTTTGAGGTTACAGATATATAATTAATCTAAATTTTTTTATGAATAATCTGTTTGATAAATCTTACAATATGAACAATTTGGATCAACAACATGGACTCAAAATAAGGTTTGATGAGCCTCATAACACGCATCCTAGTTCGATTTGATCTCCATGATTGATCTGATCTGAGTGAATTTTGATTCGAAATTTCAACTGTTGGATCATCATACTGTAATTAATCAAACCATAGGTGTGTATCCAAAATTTGTGTGCACAATCAAATCTAAAAATGTGGAACACAGCTGATAAATGTTGTCGATGTTATTAGTTAAGAAATTACGTTAATAGTGACATTGGGTTGACTTTTAATCGATGGGCAGATTGCTTTGTGGGTACCTAAGACTGGGCCGGGTCCTTGATGTTGTTAATCGAACCATTATTTTGCCATTCTTTCAAGACATTTTTTTGGGTGCTGCTAATACACTCGTATAATTTTTCTCGACACCTATATGTGAAGGACACTTTTCAATGCATCAAGAGGGAGGTGGGTGTACCACCGGGGGTGGTGGCCTGATGGTAAATGCTTCCCATTCCCCAGGCTTGATCCAGGTTCGAATCCTAGGAGAGGCGAACAAAGGTTGCTTTGTAACTAGTTCTTTGCAGAAAGCTTGCCTTGTACTCCGATCGAAATCTGGGCTTGTCTGTGGCATGTAAGGTTGCGCTTCATTGGTGCCTCAGTGGTGGGTCCCTTCCTATGAGTTGGGTTAAATCAGGCTGGCAACCGGTTACCCCGGGGCCTAGGCCTACGGATGCCGTGATGACACCACAGAGCATCCTTTTTTTCTGTTCAAAAAAAAAAAAAAGGAGGTGGGTGTACAGGAAAATTTTGTTGGTGTGTTTAGTAGAACCTGACTTAAGTGAAAATACATACAAAAATGCTACAAATACCAATATCCCTCTATGGGGGTGTAATTCATATACACATTTGGTTACGATCTTTGTGGTGTTTGGTTATGATATATTGTGCTATTAATTATGACTCATTATAATATTAATTATGATATTATTTTGATTATAATCTAAGAGCTCTTTGATCAATATCTTATGTGGTGTTTGGTTAATTTTTATTTTTATTTTTATTTTTTATGACTCCTATAGGATTAAGTTATAACATTTATGAAAATCAAACTCACAAATATTATAACTTACATGGTGCACACCCTTACCATAGCATTACCCAACTCCTATCTATTGCATATAAAATACAAGTATGTGGAACATTACTCAAATACAAAAGACCATTTTCATTTGAGTTGTGCATTTAAATTCTAAATTATTATTATTATTTTTGGGCCAAGAGAAGAGAAGGAAAGAAAGTAAGAAGAACAAAAAAAAAAGTTAAATTCATAGAGATAAGAAACTCAAGTTTTATGCTCCGTAAGGGAGCATCTAAATCATTAGGCAACCCTTCAATCATTTTTTATTAGTTCAATATATATATATATATATATATATTAAGGCATTCGGTCTATAAATCTAATTCTCAATTTTGTTTGCCCAAAAATCTAGACGCTAGAATACTCTATCCAAAAGGACAAGCTTAGATAAAAGGATCAAAATACCCATATTAATATCATTTATGCGGCAGGCCCTATCTCTCATTTCCAAACAATCACTCATTCATTCACTCTCTCTGTCCAAACCTTAACTCTCTCTCTTCTTCGTGTCGCTTCTTCTTCGCGTTCCGCTCCTCCGTCGCTCTTCTCTGCTGCGAGATCTAGATCGGGACATATTTGGAAGAGGATCAAGGTTGAAGAAGACGAACATTGATCTGAGCTGCCATCTGATCAAATCTGCTCTTCTCACTCTCTCTCTCTCTCTCTCTCTCTCTCTCTCTCTCTCTCTCACTCATTGACATCGCTACCTCCAACTCCAAGATCGTTCACCATCAACCACTTTAATAGCTTCAAGGCCTCATATCAGAGTTCGATCTCCTTCACCGGTCAATTTTTAGGGTTCAAAATTAAAGCTCACTTCTCGATCGTGCGATGCGGCAGTTTGATCAAGATTCTCGCCTGAGATCATCCACAATCTAATCAAGATCTTACACCAGCATTGTTGATCAGAGCATCAATGGTCCCAAACATGTCCCAAGCCCTCGACATAGCCAACTCGATGGTTGGCCCGTCGGCGTTCGCGTCGAACTCCACTGCCCATGCCACTGCCCGAATTGAGCTCGAACTAGCCGAGTCCCTGCTAAGTCGATTAATTTCATCATAGAGGGACTCGAGTCAGTTCACTCGCCAAGTTGTCGTAATGACCTTGCAATTGACTTTGGCAAGGTCGAGAAAGATGTATGTGTGTGTGTGTGTGTTCCTCTCTTTCTCCTTCTCTTTCTCTTTCTTTTTATGTGTGTATGTGTGTGTGTGTGTATGTGTGTGTGTGTGTGTGTGTGTGTGTGTGTGTTGTGTGTGTGTGTGTGTGTGTGTGTTTGGATTCAAGAAAATTAAAGAATTTGATGAAAATAGGGTTTGAAATTTGGGTTTGATGGAATTCATTCTGCAAAAATGGCTCAGATCTAGATTTGGATTCCTAGAACTGTCTAGATTTGGATTTGGTTTTGGGTTAGGCTAAGATATATTGAAAACAAATAGAAAATATTGAACAAGTTAGGGTTTGGGAAAGATAAGATTAGAATTTTTTATTGTTGTTGTTGTTGATGGTGATGATGATGATGTTGTTGTTTGTTGTTAGTGTTGATAATAATGATGAAATAGATTGCACATATAGGTGAGAGAGAAAAAAGAGAAAAATATTTGAATAGATAGAACTTTTTTTTGAATAGATAGGGTTTGGTTTGCACATATTTGTACAGACAAAAGAAAGATATAGATATGTATGTATGTATGAATGTATATATGTAATATGCACAGATAAGAAATAAACAAATAGGAAAAATTAGCTTGGTATTTCCAACACTCTTTGAATTTCAAATAGATAGCTATGTGTTTCAACAAAAAAAAGAAAACAAAGTTTGGTTGAGAGGACAATTTATGTGAATAGTTTTTACCAAACTAAGACCATTCGTCTTAGACATTGGGCCGAACTACGGGCCAAAGTAATTGTTTATGTAGCACGGTCCTAGATCATCTAAGCATCAGGCCGGTCAGAGGTGGGCTACCAGTGGCCTGACCTGGCTATCATGGACTGAGGTATCAGTGGAAGAAGGACTGAGCTAAAGGATAGCTCTGCAGGGCGTCATCTCAAAGTCAAGATTGATAGTGTTGACTAAAGTAACATCGAGCTGTGTGAGCACGGTTAAGTCTAGTGCCAGCCGAGGTAAGAGTTGCAACCATTTTACTTGATTAGTAGTGAGTAGGGTGTTACTAGGATAAACATTATCCTTGGGAGTGTGATTCCTAGGAGGATTCTGGTAAGGAGAGTTGGAGTCCTGTTAGGATTGTACCAGGTGGGATCTATAAAAGCTCATGACAGGACTTATGTACAGGTATCACAATTCTGATTCTCAAATTCATAGAGTTTTTGTGTCTATTGTCTATTTTTCTGACATAGGCATCGAAGAGGTTTCTGGCACACCCTTGCTGGCCAGCTCATGTTTGTGTTTACAGGGAGTAAGACGACTACGTTTGGAGGAGTGCAAACTTGATCAACAGGATTATACTAGAAGATTATTTCGTTCTCGTACAATTGGCACCGTCTATGGGAACATACACAAAGAACAAACCTTTGATTGAGTTTTCTCTTTAGTTGAAATCTATGGCACACAATGAAGACTTACCACATTTTGCTATTGATGGGAAAACCTTGGAAGGGGGCGGGAGGCGCAAAGGTTTACTTTTTATTCCACCTAGGACAGAATTAGATCCCCAGTGACGGAACCCACGGAGAGACACGCGAGAAATACGGGGCTCAAGTCCTCGTCGCTCTCAGAGCCCTGACAGGTAGAGGCAGAGGATGGATTGTCAGGTTTTGGAGGATCGCGTAAGGGAGTAAGACGAATTGATATGGAGGATGACGGCAGATATGGAGACGATGAAGTGCTAGATAAAAGGCAAATGGGTGGCAATAGAAGAAAGGCGCAAAGACAATACATACTCTTACCACTCTAAAGATCGTGATAGGCAAGTCACACCGTCACAAGCTGAAAGTAGAAGCCTCAGGACAGGCAACACACAATCAAGGACTTTCAGAACTCGTTACTCTAGGTCTGTGAGAACAAGGACTGAAAGGTCGCATACGGAGGGAAGCAGCTATCGGCCTTCGCATTCACACCAAACAATATCTAAGCAGACAGAGTTGCTCAGGTCGGCAAACCTGCGTACAGTGCTACAGGAAAGGGCTCGAAGGAGAGAAGACACTTAGGCTCGTGACCCCCGTAGAGTTTCTACGCTGTAACAGTTAGCTCTTAGAACACATGAGAGTGTTGAGGTTGGAATGCCAGAACCACGCCTTGCTTACAAACCAGCAAACAAAGCGTTAGTGAGGTTGCAAAGCTCACCGTTCGTTCCGGCGATAGAGGACGCACCATTACCCTCAGGCTTCCACCAGCTCAAATTCACTACTTATGGGGGGAAGTTAGACCTCTACATGCACTTTCACCACTTTCGCCAGGTTATGGCCGTGTATCGGCGAAGCGAGGCTCTAATGTGTATCCTATTTCCTTCCAGCCTTAGTGACCTGGGTTTAAGATGGTTTGAAAGGTTGCCAAAAGGTAGCATAGCTTCATGGGCGTAACTAACGGAGACATTTGTGACCAGATTCAGAATGAACACCAAGATGCCAGTGGAGATTGACTAGCTTCTCTCAATAAACATGGGCAAGAAAGAAACATTGAGGTCTTACAATAACTGGTATTGTGAGACTTTTAATCAGATTGGAGATTGCCCCACAAACCTAGCTATCGCACAGTATAAACGAAGTTTGCTGGCTGGCAATAAATTAAGGGATTCAATGACGATGACACCACCCCTCACAATGGAGGCCCTAATGGAAAGAGTGTATCAGTACATCCGGGTAGAAGAAGATGTCACTCTCACCAAAGAAAAAGCTGGCATAATAGCGATGTCAGACAAAAAACCTGCTGCAAAAGTTAATACGGTCGGGCAGAAAGAACAACTGAGCAAAAATGGGCGAGGCAGACGAGCCAATAGAAAGGAACCCCAAGCAAGGAAGTTAAGAGTCCGCACTACCATTACCACGGTATTTAATAAACCTATCTACCGGATTTTTAGCGAAATACGCGATAAACCCTTCGTTCGGCGGCCAACCAAGTTGGGAGAAGCGTAGAGGGGCTACGATAATAGGTACCGTTGCACCTTCCATAATGAAAAGGGGCACCGAACTAAAAACTATACACCATTAAGGCAACACCTAGAGGAGTTAGTTGTCGCAGGCCACCTGGACCAATATATTGAAGGGAGAACATAGCCAGCTCCCCAGGACCGCAACAGGCCGGATGGGATACCGGTCGACGGTCTGCCCCAAGGCATAATTAATGTAATACATGGGATCATTGAACTTGAACGAGTATGTGAACTAAGAGAGATGATCAAAAAGGCTGAGCACATGAAAGAGGTACTAAGTGCACAACCTACCGTGAAAAAGGAAAAAACGGAGGCCATGAACGTCATCACCTTTTCTGACAAGGACTTAGCAAAGTTACAAAGCCCACAGAACGACACACTAGTGGTTACTCTACGCATCAAGAATTTCGACATGAAATGGATCCTAATTGACCATAGGAGCTCGTGCGAGATAATGTACTACGAGACATTCAAGTAACTAAAGTTGGAGGACAAAGACTTAGCACTCGCAACATCTCCCCTAGTTGGCTTCAACTCAATGCCAGAATGGCCAGTTGGCAAGATAATTCTGCCAGTCAAGGCAGGAATGATGACAAAACATGTGGAATTTTGGGTATTGAAAGTCCCTTCCACTTACAACATAATCTTGGGAAGAGTATGGTTGCATGCCATACGAGTGGTGGCATCGACCTACCACCAAGTGTTACGGTTCCCTAACGAAACCGGAATGATTGAAGAAGTCTTAGGAGACCAAATCATGTCCAAATAGTGCTTCGTTACAGTAAATGATAGTCGGGCTACAAAAGGGTTCGTACAAATGGTAGAAGAGCCAGAAAGCAACAAGCTGTTCACAGACGTCGGCAAAGCAGCTGAACAGAAGGCAGTGGAAGACTTGGTAGAGGTAAGGATAGATGAGAAACACCCAGAGAGGTTCTTTTTGTTCAGCTCGTCTCTGTCTGGCACCGAGAGAATAGAGATCATGGAATTTTTGACCACTAACATCGAAGTGTTTGCCTGGACGCTGTATGACATACCTGGCATTGACCCCAACTTTATCTGCCATCAACTCAATGTCCATGCAACCGCCAGACCAATTATATAGCGAACTCGCCGATTGGCACTCCACCACGCAGAGATAATGGCAGAAGACGTGTGAAACCTACTGGAAGCAGGGGCAATCAGAGAAGTACACTATTCCAGGTGGATTTCTAACACGGTAGTGGTACCAAAAAAGAACGAAAAATGGCGCGTTTGCATGGACTACAAAACAGTCAACAAAGCATGCCCAAAAGATAGTTTTCCTCTACCACGAATAGACCAACTGGTGGATCTAACTGCAGGGCATAATCGACTTAGCTTTCTTGATGCGTATCGCGGTTACCATCAGATCGCTAGGTATAAACCGAACCAAGAGGTCACATTATTTACAACTCCCAGGGGATTATATTATTACAAGGTCATGCACTTTGGCCTAAAAAATGTGAGGGCAACATTCCAACAGATGATCACCAAAATGTTTGAGCCATTATTAGGCAGAACAATGGAAGCCTACATAGATGATATGGTGGTCAAAAGTAAGAATGAGGGGGACCACCTTAAGGACCTAGACGAGATGTTTCAAATTTTGAAGTCCCACAAGCTGCGACTGAACGCATCCAAATGCGCGTTCGGCGTGGGGTCAGAAAGATTCGTGGGCTTTCTAGTGACCAACCGGGGTATAGAAGCTGATCCATCCCAAATCAAAGCCATCCAAGATCTTGAGAGGACCAACACAATCAAGGAGGTGCAGCATCTCACTGGTCTAGCAGCTGCGCTAAATCGATTCATAAGTCGGTCGTCAAATAGGTATCGACCGTTCTTCCAGACACTAAAGGCCAAATTTGAGTGGGATGATGAGTGCGACCATGCTCTGGAAAGCCTGAAAGAATGCATGGCCTCCCCACCGCTGTTGGTAACCCTAGTACCAGGGGAGGAACTCTTTTTATACTTAGCGGTTTCCCAACATGCAGTTAGCGTAGTGTTGGTACGGGCTGAGGAAATACAACACCTGCCTATCTTTTATGTTAGCAAGACATTGCTGGGTGCCGAAACAACGTACTTGCCATTGGAGAAGTTGGCCTTAGCTTTAATGATGGCTTCTAGAAAATTATTGCACTACTTCCATGCCACTGTGATTATTTTAACAGCTTTTTGATTAAAAGCCTTGTTTGAGAGGGCAATTTTTTCTAGACGAATTTTGAAATGGGCAGTGGAGTTAGGGCAGTTCGACATTAAGTTTTGGCCAAGAATCGCAATAAAAGCACAAGCTTTAGCAGACTTCATGGCCAAATTTTCCCCAGGAAGTCATCAGGTTTGCCCGATCGAATTAATCGAGGAAATGGGGGAAGATGCCGTAGGGATAGCGCAGCCCCAGCAGCAGGGCACTCAACTACATAACAAACTATTCAGCCTTTCAGAAAGGGAAGAAGGAGCAACTCGCAGTCCGACAAGCAAAGACCCGGTTGAAAGTCTAGTCCTAAACAGTGAGAACCGGATCATAATGATGACCAACAACTTTGAAAAAAATAGCATTGGCGGCGATGCCCCTAATCCTAAGGCATCATCAAACCCCTCCATTTGCTGGAAGTTGTTTGTAAGGGAGATGTGGAAGTTCTTCGTTCATGGAGCGTCCAACAGACACGGTGTAGGACTCGGCGTAGTTTTCATCTCACCGGAAGGCTTAACCATTGAACAGGCAATCAACCTTGGCTTTCCAGCATCCAACAACGAGGCGGAGTATGAAGCATTATTAGCGGGTTTGAAGTCAGTATTTCACATGAAGGCCACCGAGCTGATGGTATACAGTGACTCCCAACTAGTAGTCAACCAAATTTCAGGCGATTAAGAAGCAAAGGATGATAGAATGGCCAAGTACCAAGAGTTGGTCAGAAATGAGATCATGAAATTTGAAGTGGTCCGGATAGAGCAAATCGGTCGAGAGGAAAATAGTAAAGCAGATGAGCTTACTGATTTTGCGTCAATGGCAGATACATCTATCCCACACCCATTGCTAATTGACTTCCTACCCAGACCAAGTATTAAAGAACCGGAAGCAGCCGAAGCATGTTGCGCCAATCTAGGCCCTTCCTGGATAGATCTCATCATATTGCTTTTAAAAGATGGCATCTTACCTGAAGAAAAGAAAGAAGCCAACAAAGTTAGAGCAAAGTCACAGCGATTTTGGCTCTCCTTATCACTAGCATTGTACAAAAAATCCTTCACAGGACCTTACTTGAAGTGTGTCCATCCCAGTAAAGTTTAGGCATTTTTGTTCGAAATACACGAAGGCGTTTGCGGAAGCCACCAAGAGAAAAGATCACTGGCCTACCGGGCAATTTCACAAGGGTACTGGTGGCCGTACATGTAAGCAGACGCAGAGAAATATGTCAAGAAGTGTGAGAAATGTCAGAAGTTCGCACATCAAATACATCAACCGGCCATAAAACTCTTGCCTTTAACCAGCCCATGGCCCTTTGCAATGTGGGGCCTTGATATAGTGGGACAACTCCTAATTGCGCTAGGCAACAAAAAGTTATTTCTCGCAGCAACGGACTACTTCACAAAATGGGTAGAAGCAGAAGCACTCGTATCCATAAAAGAAAATGATGTCAAGAAGTTTGTCTGGCAAAACATTATAACTCGGTTTGGAATACCCAAGGCTCTAATATCCGACAACGACACTTAGTTTGATAGAAAAATCTTCAGGGATTTTTGCGAAGAACACAAGATAGAATTCTACAACTCTACGCCGGCATACCCCCAAGCAAGGTTTTAAAAAGCAGCCGCAACCGTTACGTAATGCCGTTACGTAACGGTTGTGGCAGTTACCGCCACCCGTTACGGCTGCTTTTGCAGTGTGATTGAGATTCACAGGTGTATCGGCCGTAGCGGCTGCTATAGCGGTCGTAACGGTGCTGTAACGGCCGTAACGGCCTGTTACGTAACGGTTCCGAATTGCTTCTTTCGAAAAAACACACACAAAAAGAAGTTGAAAATGGAAGAAGAGAGATAGAGAGAGAAAAGGGAAGATGAAGAGGGAAGATGGAGGAACAAGAGATAGAAAGAAAGAAGAGGGAAGATGAAGAACATGTTATTGATTTGTTGAAGCTGCAAGACCTATGCTATTCTATTTAGTTGCTATCATTTAACCATTTTGTCTGTGTGTGCTATCTATATATTGTTTAATAATAATAATAATAATAATAATAATAATAATAATAATAATAATAATAAGTGTGGTCATTATCTATTTGACTTGATTAATATATATATATATATATATATATATATATTTAGGCTTTTATTTATTCTCTTACTTTTGTCATTGTTTATCTTATATATAATAGTTAGTGATTGATTTTTTGTATAATATAAAATCATTAATTATTAAAATAAAATGTAAAAAATTCAGTTTATAGTGATTTAAAAATATGAAATATATTGGATCAAACTTAAAAATTTATAAAAATTGATCAATATTTATTTTAAAACCCAATAAATATGATCATGGAAAAAAAAATGTGTGTATCAGTAAGTTTTTTTCAAACTGTGCGAAAAATAAAAAAATTCACGGTTCCGGTTACCGCAACCGTTACACTACGGCCTTTACACCCCGCAACCGCAACCGCTTTTCAGAGCCTTACCCCCAAGCCAATGGCTAGGCCGAAACTTCCAACAAAGTAGTCTTAGATGGCCTGAAAAAAAGGTTGGAAAAGGCAAAAGACAAGTGGGTTGAGGAACTTTCCCATGTCTTATGGGCTTACCGAACCACACCTTGGCGATCGACTGGCGAAATACATTTTTCTTCGGCTTATGGCATGGAGGCGGTAATCCCTCTGGAAATTGGCCTTCCCACTATCAGAAGCGAAACTTTTGATCCAGACTTGAATGGCGAGACCCTATCCCTAGAACTCGACCTTGCAGAAGAAAGAAGAGAGAGAGCGTTGGTGCACATTGTCTTATATCAACATGAATTGTCCAGGAAATACAATAAAGCGGTGCACCCCAGACAATTCAAGATTGGAGATTGGGTACTGCGTAAAGTTATAGGAAACACCTTGATACCTGGAGATAGCAAATTAGGACCTAATTGGGAAGGACCATACAGAGTGATTGGTTTGGCTGGAAAATGGTCATATCACTTAAAGGATATGAATGACAGAGCTATTCCACGGCCATGGAACACGGCCAATCTCAGAGTATTTTATTTTTAGCTTTTTCTTAAACAGTTGTAAATTTTTTTTCAATAAAACAAGTAGGCATTTTTTTTGGTAAAAATTCTTTTCTCTGTTTGTAAAAGTTGTTCGCCCGACTGGGGGCAATCAAGAGAGTTGGCAGGTTTGACTAACACTTAGTTCGTTCTTCAGCCGAGATAAGGATCTAGGTTGAAGAAGGTTGGCAGGTTTAACCAACACTTCTTCCTAAAGCCGAGATAAGGATCTTGGCTTAGGAAAGTTAGCAGGTTTGACCAACACTTAGTTCGTTCTTCAGCCGAGATAAGGATCTAAGCTCAAGAAGGTTAGCAAGTTTGACCAACACTTCTCCCTAAAGCCGAGATAAGGATCTAGGCTCAGGAGAGTTGGCAGGTTTAATCAACACTTAGTTTGTTCTTCAGCCGAGATAAGGATCTAGTCTTAAAAAGGTTGGCAGATTTGACCAACACTTAGTTCATTCTTCAACCGAGATAAGAATCTAGGCTCAAGAAGGTTGATAGGTCTGACCAACACTTCTTCCTAAAGCCGAGATAAGGATTTAGGCTCAAGAAGGTTGGCAGGTTTGATCAACAATTTTTCTTTTAGTCGAGATAAGCATCGAGGCAAAAATCTCGGTTATAAAGGTCTTGCAGTTTCCCAAGTTGTTCTTCAGCCGGGAAAAGTATCTTGACCGAAAGAGGTAGGTAGGATATGGAAAGGCCGAGCTAAACTAGGCTGGCTAGGCTTGCAGTAAAGATGATACACTATAAAGAGAAAAAGTGCTTTAACCGAACAAAAAGATGACAAAAAAGAAAAGAAAAGTTTCTTTCATTCATTAGAAATTAAGTACAAGAAGCGGCCGGTTACATTTTCATTAAGGAAGAAAACTAAAAGAATCAGGCAAAGAGGTCATCCAACTCGACATCCAAATCAACCCGGACTTCATCAAGATTCAGCATGACTTGGTTGGGTAGTTTCGACCGAGCTGGCAATGAAGGTTGGCGACCGAGGTCGGTATTGGCAGGGGAAACATCGGCTGGATCTGGGACTTCTTCCTCCTCTTCCGCTTCCACCTGAAGGAATTTTTGCTGGACAGCATGTGCGTAATCCGTCATATAGACCGGTATGAAGTGTGCAGGAGGATTCAGGAACACCTCGGAGTCGTGCGACTGACCGAGCTTTTCGGCTGTAGCCTTCCAACCGCACTTGAAGAATATGTCTTTTGCAGCTTCGCATTGCTGGACATAGGTTTCTTCACCCTCCTTGAAACCACGGTCCTCTGCATCCTCCATTTTTTTTGGTAACTCTTTTATTTCGGTGTCCTTCTTCTCTAATTTGGCAAGTTCGCGCAAATACCGATCTTTTCTCTCGACTAAAGTTTTTTGCTTTTTAGCCTCAGCCGCGCTAACCTGCTTGGCAAGTTTTTCATTCTCGACACTCAACTCAACCAGAGAAGCCTTCGGGACATTTAGCTCGGCTTCTTTTGTCTTGACCTCGGCGACGGCCACTTTAGCCATTTTTTGCAATTCGATCACACGTTGGTAGGCAGTGTGATTTTTCTAGATGGCCTGCACAATGTACGAAAAGATAAATTTAACCGCACTAAGAGATTGTGAAAAGTTACAGTTTTATTGAAAGTCCAAAGTTTACCAGAACCATCGACTTTGTGGCGAACCGAATCGCTTTCAGCTCGGTCAGGTTCTCATGTCTTTCCATGTCGGCCGGAAGGCACAAACTTTTGGATAAACCAAACGCCAGCAGGTGATCTTTTTCAGTGGTAACAGAGTCGGTCGTGGTCACAGCACGACCTTTGAAAGTCACAGTCGGCGTCCACGCCGAAGAGGAACTAGCACAGCCGGGGGCGCCTCCTCCTTGTCGCAATTGGCTTACAGGAAGCTCGGTCTCTAGCGGCTTGACGTCTTCTTCGTCCAACAGCCGCTACGGTTGAGAGGCCGAGGTGTGCAGCCTCTTGCTGGACCGAGATGAAATAGCCCGGGAAGAGGGCAAGACAACAACAGTTTCCATGGTCTGACCGATTGTAGTTTGCTCGGTCTAGACTTCGGCGTTCAAGTTGGATGCCTGTTCGGTGATCAAAGCCCGGACGGCTCTCCACTTGGCCATCTCTTGTTCTTTAGTGAGAGGAATTAGTTTGATCTGGAGGAGATTTGGGTCTGGTTCAGGTGATGATTCAAGAAGAGAATCTGTAACCTTGGTTTTTCTCTTACCACTATACCGATAGGTCAGCTCAAAATTTAGGAGCTCGGTCCAATCTCGGTTGCGGTAGCGGAGCGCAGCTCGTACTGCGGCCTGGTTGGCGTAGGCGTAGTTAGATTTAAGCTGGTTCAAATCTGCACAAGGGACAATCACAAGGGTTAGCACGGTGGTTGTTTAAATAACAAAGAAAATTAAACCGGATTGCTCTTATCAGCTATTCCTTTATTCCAGTTTATATTATAGCCCGGTATTTGGGCTTCTTAGTTTTCAAAATTGCCTGACACCCAGAGAAAGTCATCATCGTTTAAGTCTTTGTCCGATGTTTTCTTGACAATTTTCTCTCGGCCTCTCCTAACTCTAAGATAATAAACCCAACCGTCGTCATTCTGGCCAAATGAATATTGATAGAAACCGCTCGGCCAAACCGAGATTAAGACTGAGGCAATGATTTAGCTTGGTAATCCCGTTAATGATCCTATAAGTGTTGGTTGATAATTGAGTGGGGCATAGCCTGGTTTGTCTAAGGAATTCACAAATTAAGGATTGGACGGGGAACCGAAGTCTCCCTTCTACAATGGACACCACGGTGAAGGGAACAAAGCTTGACTTGCCCCATGGTGTGGTGTCCAACTCGGCTAAGGAAAGGTGGACGTCGTCTAGAATATGGTAATCTCTTCGAAATTCAGCCATGGCTCCAAGGGAGTCCACCAGAAATCAGTATTTGCCCATTAACTTAAAAACAAAATTGCTATGTTAAAGTGTGCACGGCGGCCTAGCTCCGTGCTGTTGTGGCTTTGGTTTGCTCGGTTGAGCAAAGCCGCCCCGGGGCAATGTACAAGGGTGTGCTTGGCCAACCTAGTCAAGTCTGCAAAGTGGAAATAGAAAGGGGGGTTATGCCCAAGTGATAAACCAGGTTGAATAATAAAATTAAATTAAATCTAGCTCGGCAGAAGGTAGGCACGTACTAGGAAGCAAAACCAGTTCAATTTTAAAAGCAAGTTCTAGGAACTGGGGTAAATTCAGTTCGGTTAAGGGGCAGGAACAACATTGTAGCTCAGTTTGGTGAGCGTGGGATTACTAGTCCAATCAGAGGCGGGCCTTAAGTCGCGAACAGGTTTTTACTCCGATCGTAGTATTATTTTGGATAAAAAACACAATTATAAACTAGTTCTTAGTCCCAGTCAGTATGTTTCCAGGTTTACCCATGGAGTTTCAAGTTTCTCGATATTGGTTCAGGCTTTAGTGTACATAAACACACATATTTGGTGATTAAGACACCATACTTCAGAAATAAACAGAAGTATATCAATAGAAAAGAGAAAATGACATGAGGAACTTACGGATTTAGGGCGTGAACTTAGAGTCTAGTCAACAAAAGGAGCACTTACGCCTGAGACGAGCGATCCAGATACTGGGATTAAGACTTGACTGAAGAGGGTGAGGATTTGGAGCTAAAAGTGTGAGAGGTTTTTTCCAGTGAGAAGATGAATAGTGGAGGTAACTGTTCGGAGGATTATGAGTTTTGCATAATGAAGGTAGAAAGGTGCCACTTTTTGAATTCTTGGGCAGTGTGAAACGGTTAGCATAGTACGAGGGGGCAATCGACACATGCCACATGTCCCAATAAGGACGCGATGTCAGACTATAGGATGATAGGCTGTGCGACCGACGCAATTTCAGGAAGCCGAGCAAATTTTAGCTCTGCTGAAATCGTTATTTCAGTACGGTTGGACTTGGGTAGCTCGGTTGCAAGTCAATAATCCCATTCATGCTTTGCAGATGGAATTAAGGGGCAATTGAGAGAATAATTTATGTAAATAGTTTTTACCAAACTAAGACCATTCGTCTTAGACATTGGGCCGAACTACGGGCCAAAGTAATTATTTATGTAGCACGGTCCTAGATCATCTAAGCATCAGGCCGGTCAGAAGTGGGCTACCAGTGGCTTGACCTGGCTATCTTGGACCGAGGTATCAGTGGAAGGAGGACCGAACTAAATGATAGCTCTGTAGGGCGTTATCTCAAAGTCAAGATTGACAGTGTTACCAAAAGTAGCACCAAGCTGTGTGAGCACGGTTAAGTCTGGTGCCAACCGAGGTAAGAGTTGCAACCATCTCACTTGGTTAGTAGTGAGTAGGGTGTTATTAGGATATGCATTATCCTTGGGAGTGTGATTCTTAGGAGGACTCTGGTAAGGAGAGTTGGAGTCCTGCTAGGATTGTGCCAGATAGGATCTATAAAAGCTCATGACAGGACCTATGTACAGGTATCACAATTCTGACTCTCAAATACACAGAGTTTTTGTGTCTATTGTCTATTTTTCTGACTTAGGCATCGGAGAGGTTTCTGGCACACCCCCGTCGGCCAACTCACCTTTGTGTTTACAGGGAATAAAACGACTACGTTTAGAGGAGTGCAAACTTGATCAACAGAATTATATGAGAAGATTATTTCGTGCTCGTACAGTATGTTGTAGACACCCCATTTTTGACTGACCTTAAGACTCAGGCGTCACCGATTGAGCGCTTGGTGATGTTGCATATTGTGCTCGTTCTGAAGTTTCAGAGTCACGGCTGCGAGCCCTGCCTCCGGACTTCCAGACTCTTTTGTGCTTTGCCTCGGTTTGCGAACCAGGCCCTGTTTTCTTTGTTTTCTCTTCCCGAAGGGAGGGAGAGGTCTCGTAGACCATCTCTCAGTGGCCGTAGGCTACGTTTCGTGGTCGTAGGCCATTTTTCCCGTTTGGAGCCCGGTTCCCGGTTTTCAAAGCCGTCGGCCGTGTGCCTCGGTTCGGGACCGCTTAACCACCTCCGTTTGCTCCGGTTTTTGGCATACACCTTGTTTCCTCCCTTTTGAGGGACACTGTGACCCGAGAGACCAACTTTGTGGTCGAACGCCACCTCCGGTGTTTAACAACCTATTTTCGGGGCCCCGAACTGCGTGTTTTGGCCCCCGAACCTTCGTTTTGCATCCGTCTTGGTCCATTTTTGGCAGGGACCTTATTTTCATTGTTAGAAAAGTTGTAGGAAGGTGGGAGGCCAGTAATTGTTCTGAAAAACCAGTTTTATTTCTTCATCGCTCTTCATCGCCCGTTTTCTTCACTAGAAAGCTGGTTTTTCCCACTCCCGGGCCACTTTTTCTGACTTTCCACCACATCATTGTGTTGTACACACCTGGGAGGCCACCAATATGGGTAGGCCGGCCAGCAATTGTCCTTGACCCTTTTGAACCCCTCTAAAAAGCTAGTTTTTCTCTCTCCTGGTTCACATTTTCTGGGTTTTGACCATACAGCTGTGTTGCACTCATCTGGGAGGCCACCTTTTTAGGGTGGCCGGCCAGCAATTCTGCTTGACCCCTTTGACCCCTGGTCGGCCAGCCAGGGGAGGTAGCCGGCCGGCCACCTGAACCTTTTGAACCTGGCCGGCCAAGTTTGTCCCTCCTGGTGCATTCTAGCTGTGCCAGCTGTTTTGCACCAGACCCCTACCCGAGGGTCTGTCCTTTTGGGGGGAGATTTGAATTGGTTTTTCCCCTCTTTTCTTTGGCTCCTCTCCCTCTATATAACTAGCACCCTACTTCATTTCTAAGGGTTAGAAAAACCAGCTGGGGCTTTGATACATACAACCATATATCTATCTACTTCAACCCTCCAAACCCTAAGATTCTTGCACTATTTGCACTACAACTCATAGCACAACACCTCCATCATCCATTCCAGCACCTTGGAGGCCATTTCCAAAGGTTGAAAGCTCAGAATTTTGGACCAAAAACTGCTGGAAAGCTGCTCTTCAAGGGTGAGTCCCTATTTCCCCTTTTCTTGCTTTGTTTTGTATGATATCTTAGCTCCTTTTGCTTACATTATTGGGCTTCGACCTAAACTGAAAATAGTATTATTTTGAGCTCATCTTCATGTTTGATCAAGGACTTTTCTCTGTTTGAGGTCTTCTATTGCCCCTTTCCCTTTATCTCTCTTTTAGGGCTATTTTTGCATCATATTTTAGCCTTACTTGTGAGCATATTCGAGATTTGCCATAAACTGAAAATAGTCTTATTTTGAGCCCCTCTTCAACTTTGTTGAGGGATCTTTGCTGTTTGAGGCCTTTTACTGCCCTGTTTGTTCAATCCCTCTTTTAGGGCCGTTTTTGCATGATATATTAGCCTTATTTGTGAGCCCTTTTGGACCTTGACCTAAACTGAAAAAAGTCTTTTTTGACATCATCTTCATGTTTGATTAAGGTTTATTTTCTGTTTGGGGTCATCTTCCCCTTATGCATGCTTCATCTCTCCATGATTAGGGCTATGCATTAGAGCTCTTGCATTGGCCATGGCTTGGCCCCTTAGCCACTGAAATCCAGTGAATTTTTAGTGGCTTAGGCGTTTTATTGAAGGTCAAAATCAGAGGGGGGTGACCCCCTCTCTCCTTGTCTTGCTTGGTGGCCTTCTTGGCCTTCCAAAGGACCCCCATTTTGCATGCATTGAAGTCACTTTCCAGGGCCTATTTAGTGGGTTTTAAGGCTATCATAACCCATTTCCAGAATTGGTTTGGCCTTGCTAAGTGTCTAACTTGTATGTGCCTAATAACCCCTTGTATGGCCCTCTAAAGGAGCTCACCATTTTTACACATGTTGGCTGCATTTCAGTGATTATTTGGGTATATTTTGGCATGTTTTGTTCACTGATTTTTGCTGGTTTGATGAGTTCTCATACGCTTCATGCACATGCCATGTAAACCATGTTTGCTAGTCAAAGTTGCATGCTATTTTAGTCCATCATGCTAGCATCTTTTGGTCATGCTTTGAACTAGAAATGTTCATGTTTTGGGATTGACTTGGCTCTGTCTTTGTGCTTCATAGTCAAATAATGCATGCTTTGTATAGCTACAAGTCAATATATGTGCCTAGTTTTGAGTTTCGAGACCATTCCATGCATTATATGACATATATCCATGATTTGGGATCATTTTGCATCATGATTCAGTACTGGAATTTGCATGTTTGAATGCCATGTTTCATGCCTTGCCATGCCTTGTTAGAGTGGCATTTGGTGCCTTAGGTTCGGTTCTCGATTTGCGTGCATTGTCTCATTTTCATCTTATGGCTACTGATGTGGGTCTGGCTGAGGTCTACTCACATTAGTGTAAGCCCATATTGTATTGTGTATGCCATCTTAGTCTATAGCATTATGTGTGCTAGGTTGTATGTTAGAGCATTGTGTATGCCATGTTACATCGAGCATCGTGTATGCCATTTCATAGCATTGTGTATGCTAGGTTGCATGCTAGAATTGCATTCATGCATGTCATGCCTATTGCATTGTGTTTGGGATAGGAGTTAGCCCAAACACGGGAAACGAGGGACGTTTCGTACTCCGAGTGACGGAACGTGTCTCAATTCTCAATCGCCGACACTCCGGATTAACCATGATGGAGTCTCAGTCTTGTTGTGTTTATATATGCATCCATTTCACATTGAGTCGTGCAATTCGACTCCTCGGCCATCATGCATCGAGATGTGTGATTGGTGGCACGAGGATCGAGGTATGCATACATGTGTGAAAATACTTTGCCACGCCCCTTTGTTGCTCTCTGTTATAGCAAATCCGAAACCGGCAGTCTTTTGGAGCTTCGTGCAAATATTCCGGGCTTCACTGTAAACAAAGGCTAATTGGGGCATCGAAATGGATTTCCTCGCAAGGCAACTCAAGCATGCACCATTCATCATCCGGAGTAGAGCTGAGGCAGTCCATAGGCTTGCATGCTAATTTACTGCTTTCCTAGATTAATTTGTTAATTAATTAGGGTTTTGTACTTATTCGGACTGTATTACTTTTTTGGGACTGTATTATTTATTCGGACCCTCCGCGCGAGGGCAATGTTGTAATAAGTGTACGTGTGTGTGATGTATGTCTTCCAACTCCACGTCTTTCCCCCTTTTATTTACCAGCTTATGATGGTTAGACTAGGGCATGTTTCGATTAGCATACAGTATGATAGCATGTTTGCATTCATTTATCTGTTTTGCATGCACCGGGCTCGGCGCATCATACTCACTGCATTGTATTTCGATTCCGAGTTGAATACATGTTAGCTGTAGCATTTCATATGCCATGTTTAGAATAGTCGAGCCTATCTTAGTTACATTTTGCATGTGTTGCATTAGGCATTTCTGTATAGTTAGGATCATGCATGGATTTCTAACATAGCTTCTGTTTTGGCTTTGAGTACTCGGTAAGTTTTATGCTTTAGCATCCTTGCATGCGTGTGAGTGACTGCCATGATAGCATGCTTACCATGAGGCTATGTGCTTATGTGTTATAACTGCCTGAATGCCTGTGGGTGAAGGTTGGGTTATTTGGATTGGAACGATTCATTAATTGTGAGTTTTAAGCCCACTAGATAGTGGCAAAACCATCTTTTCTAAGCTCATCCGAGGGTGGCAAAATCTGCATTTTAAGCCTACTTGCGAGTAGCAAACCATTTTCAAAACAAACATGAGATGTTCCGTTCCAATTCAGGCGACCCAGTCTATACTTGTATACTGTGCGCATCACGTAGTAAATCTAGGCTAATAACCGGAATAAGAACATATAGTGTTTTCAAAACTAGATATCATGGTTAGTAGAGGCCGATCTTTGATCGGGCGAGCGGGGGTGCTCACGAAGTGACCTTCCCTAATCGTACCCAAGTTCCCGAGCCGAGGCAACTTTGGTGATGACGGACACGTGGCCTTAGGCAACGAGTCAGGGTTTCCTAAATTTCCCCAAAAATAAAATATTTAGGTGGTGACTCTGTATCTGGCAAAGTAGTCCATGTTTGGCACTTCTTTAAAAAAAAATCTGTTTTCAAAAACGATTTGCCGGATTTGGACTCTTTGATGATTTCATCGGTCTTGCATTGCACTCTGCGAGATTAGATACATGACCGTGACATTGAGTCCTTGAACTGTAGTGAGCCCAAATGAACAGAACGGGACTCATCATCCCGAGGCATTCGGGGACGTCTACATATGTATGTATGTATGAATGTATGTATGTAATATACACAGATAAGAAATAGACAAATAAGAAAAATTAGCTTGGTATTTCCAACAAATCACTCTTTGAATTTCAAATAGATAGCTATGTGTTTCAACAAAAAAAAGAAAAAAAAGTTTGGTTGAATAAATAATCTTCACTCTCTCCTCTCTCTAATTTGCATAGATAAAAAAAAAATGAACATATACATTAAAATAATTTCAACAGATAGAAAGAAATAAAAATATAAATAGATAATAAAATTTGGATAGGTATTTGAACAGATAAGGAAAAAAAATTGAACAGATAGTCAAAAAATTGAATAGATATGAAAAAAATTCAATAGATAGAGAAAAAAAATTGAACAGATAGATATAAATTTGAACTGATACAAAATACTTTGAACAGATTGTCAAAAAAATCAATAGATAAATTAAGGGATAAAATTGAAAACAAAATGTTAAAAAAGATTTTGCACCAAACTATTTCATAGAGGGTGGATCTCTGACTAGAAAAAATATCTACTGTACCTAATGCCTTATACCTTTCTTAACTTGAACTTTTCAACAATTTACTCTATTTAGAGAAAATTATTTATAAGTCCTATTTGGAAGACTTATTTAATGTGAAGTCCTATAAATATTCTTTTAGAGTTTGGAATTCTATTTGAATAGGAATGTGTTCTATAAGGTTATATGAGTTGTAAATGAATGATATTAGAGTTCATACCTCTAATTTGTTTCAATATTGTACCTTATTTTCTCATTTATCATAACACGTTTGGGAAGGCTTTTAGAAAAGACAAGTTTACAGGCAACGACCGTGCGAGTTTTTTTACCTTCATCACGGGATTCCAACGCATTTTTAAAATGTTGCTTAAATGGATATGGATATGGTCGATGATATGATGAAGTTTGAGGGTTGTGTGTTGATTTCTTCAACATATTTTAACTCCAATCGGTTAAGAGAAAGAGGTATGGTCATTTTTTTTTTTGTTGAAATGTGTTGCTGTTTGTTGAAGTTTGGATTGTTTATCTTTAATAGGGCATTGACAATATATTATACTTATTGATAGGCACACTTTGGCCAATGTTCTGATTGAATGTATGTACTTGACATTGTGATGGTTGATGCATTTTGATATGTTCGATGTGTGAGGTGGTATGTATGGGTTTAAGGGTTGGGTTGGAGGTATTTGGTTTTGGTTGTTAATTGGATATCGAATGTGAACCACGTTGTAGGATAACAATTATATATTGGGACCTAGATGATCGTGTTACGATGTATGTTACATTTAGTGTGTAACGTTAATATATATACATCATGTAATAGATGACATTTGTGTGTTTGTTCTGTTGTATATGTGTTTGAATGTGTATCGCGTCTGTAACGCCTCGAAAATAATAACCATAATTCATCCTACGATATTAATTAAATAACAACACAGTTCTGAATATAATATCCTTTCATTCATATGATTCCATTGTACAAAAGGTAAAACATGCAGTTATACATTCATAAGTACTAACCCTGAATCTATGGCACGTGCCACAAGTTACTGGTATGAAATAAAAGTTAAACAGATGTATAAATGCCCTAATGGCTACAAGTTTTCAAGACGATACTTGGTTACACCATAAGTGAGTTTAAACTCAATACAAATAAAGCTCTAGGTTTGTACAAAATAAATACAATAAAAACAAAACAAAACGCTCTTGGGTTCCAAGTCCACCCAAGCTACGGCCTTGGTGGAAGCACATCATCAGCACCTAAAAATAGTTTTTCACATAGGGTGAGCTAAAGCTCAGTAAAGATACTCTAACATAGTGTATGAATCTGAACAAAATTATAAGGTGAATGCATATGCAATGCTCGTACCAAAACATTTTATATTTCTTGCCAAAACCATGCAATATCAGGTTTATATCACAACTCATGCAATCATTTCTTTTACAATAAGAAATAAGGTAGTGGATATAATACTGGGAATCTCTAAGTTCGTGTCTGTAAATAGGCTATACAAGTACTACCAATTGCCAATTTTACCGGTACTAACAGGAAGGCTCGACACCTAACTGCTCAGGTTTCTAAACTTTCACTAAGGACACAAAGGCCAACAATAATACCACAACCACATCCTCTACCCAGATTGACCAAGGTATTTACCTATTTTTCTCAAAACAATATACATTTTCAATGTGTCAAGTATGCAATAATGCTCTATGCAAATGGATGAGAAATTAGTTTCAATTCTCCTAATTCTCATGCAATTTCTACAACAATCATAGCTATCCTTCACCGATAGCCCAAAACAGATATCTCTAAACAGATAAATAATTTTCAATAAAGATAAACTTTTCAAAATTTCAAGATGGGAGTGATAATGCATATCCAACTCTATCATCATCATCATTATCATCATTTCAATTCCATAAAATTCAACATCATTTCCATTTCTTCTTTTACAAAATCAAGTATTCACATTTTAGGGTTTATAAATCAATTCTAAAGATAAAATTCACCATTTTATCACAATTCAACAACATTTACAAACCTACAATCATTTCCAAGAAACTATTTTGAAAACCCCTCTTTTGATTTCAAAACCAAAACCCTAGGTTTGTCCAAAAATCTCCAAATTACAGCATTGCTTAGAAAAATAAATAACGAAATTAAAAACCATACAAAAGTGTGGAGAAATTTCTACCTCAAAGCTAGAAGACAAGGGAGAGAGTGGAGAAACCTTGACGAAGCCAAAAACTAACTTTGTTCCGATTAAAATAAAGATTTACATAAGCTCTACCTTTTTTATCAAAAGGACTAGGGTGTAAAAACTAATAGATTAAGAGTATTTGGAGGTTGAAGATGAGTTTTAGAGAGAGAAGATCTAGATTTATGGGTTTGAAATGTTTAGAGACAGAGAGATATGAAAAAGTGATTCAAAAAGTGAGTTTTACGAATTGATAAACGCACAGATCGTTCAAACGACCAAAACACTGCTCGAGCGACCAGACACAATAAATGAGACCGCTCGAGTGAAGAACACGACCCTCTAGTACTTTTGTAGGCCTATAAAAGTACTGAGAGTTCGCAAAGACCACTCAAGCGCAAAAAGGACCATTCAACCCAATACCGCTCTAGCGCAAGAAACACCGCTCGAGCAAAAAAAAACATTTTTCTAGTATATTTGATGGCCTGTAAATATACTGGAAGTTTTCAAAGATTGCTCGAGTAACCAAAGTATCACTCGAGCGAACTGACCAAAATCTTAGCAACAGTTCTATTGAAAAACAATCTCCCAACCTGTTCCAAATGCAATAAAGACATAGAAACAACCAAACTCAATCAAGAATAAGATGAATTAGGATATGAACAACCAAATAAGATAAGAAATCCCGGATCCAAAACAATAAACGGGTCGAGTCTAAATCGGAATCGTTATAGTGTCTTTATTGTAATCAGTGTTTAGATACATGTCATAGTACGATGCGCAAAATTATTGGGGATTTGGGTTTGTAATTGAATGTGGATTGAATCTCATCGCTCAATGTTGAAGTTACGCTGGGTTGGGAGTGATGAGGGTTCAATACATGGGTTAGGTTGGGATGTTACATGTTACATTTAGGAGGTTATATTATTCATAATTCAACGGTGAAGTTACGTTGGGTTTGGGATGAGAAGCATATGGGAATGTCACAATGGGTTTAGGATATTATATGTTACATTTACGTTGGGTTTGGGATGAGAAGGATATGAGAATGTCACGTTGGGTTTAGGAATGTCACATTGGATTTGGGATGTTACATGTTACATTTATGTTTTGAATTACAAATTTCCAACCATATAGATATGATCACAATCTATGGTAACATTGGATTTCTCATATATAGAATTGCCATTAATCAAGTTATTTTGAATTTTCGAAGCATATGAGAATGCCACGTTGGGTTTGAGAATGTCACATTGGGTTTGGGATGTTACATGTTACATTTACGTTTTGAATTTCAAATTTCCAACCATATAGATGTGATCATAATCTATGGTAACATTGTATTTCCCATATATAGTATTGCCATTAATTAGGTTATTTTGAATTTCAAATTTCTAACCATATAGATATGATCACAATCTATGGTAACATTGGATTTCTTATATGTGGTATTGCCATTAATTAGGATGAGAAGGATATGGGAATGTCACAATGGGTTTAGGATATTATATGTTACATTTACGTTGGGTTTGGGATGAGAAGGATATGAGAATGTCACGTTGGGTTTAGGAATGTCACATTGGATTTGGGATGTTACATGTTACATTTATGTTTTGAATTTCAAATTTCCAACCATATAGATATGATCACAATCTATGGTAACATTGGATTTCTCATATATGGTATTATCATTAATCAAGTTATTTTGAATATCAGAAGTATGTGGAAATGTCATGTTGGATTTGAAAATGTCACAATGAGTTTGGGATGTTACATGTTACATTTACGTTTTGAATTTCAAATTTTCAACCATATAAATATGATTACAATCTATGGTAACATTGGATTTCCCATATATAGTATTGCCATTAATTAGGTTATTTTGAATTTCAAATTTCTAACCATATAGATATGATCACAATCTATGGTAACATTGGATTTCTTATATATGGTATTGCCATTAATTAGGTTATTTTGAATTTCAAATTTCTAACCATATATATATGATCACAATCTATGGTAATATTGAATTTCCTATATATGGTATTATCATTAATCAGGTTATTAATTAATAATTAGGTTATCATTAATCAGGTTTTCATAGGACCATATCTTGTATAAGTTTTCCAAATAGGACTCATAAATAATTTACCTTTTTATTAAATTAATGTATAGATAACATATTAGATGTTATTCAAAAGGGTAATGTTATTGTACCATAATATGTGGGGTTGATTATCACAAATATCACAATTCAATCCAATGAAAGCCATAACTAAAAAAAAAAAAAAATGAGTTATAACTGAACATCACATAAAATAGAATAAAAGAGATCTTGGATAATAAATAAAATAATATCATAATCAACGTTACAATGAATGATAACTAATACCACAATGTGTATAACCAAAAATTGGGGTGGCTATTATGCCCCCACACAACAGCCACTGTTGTGCGGCTAATAGGCCTCATTTCGAGGCCCTTTTCGATTATCCGAACCATTCAATTTTGAGGGTACATTGAGTAGAATTTATTTGTAAAAAACTAAGTTGATTGAATATCGATAGCCTTTCATCGAATTGCCTTTGTATCTAAAAAAAAATGGTAAATGTAATTTGAAATATAAAACTACATACAAATGCGATTTGATGAAAGGGCTATCGATATCCGATCAACTTGATTTTTTGCAAGTATATTCTACTTAATGTATCCTAAAAAGTGAATGGTTTAAATCATCAAAATGGACCACGAAATGAGGCCCATCAACCACACAACAATGGCTGTTGTGCGGAGGGCACAATAGTCACCTCAACTTCGTATAACCATGTCATAACTAACATCCCAACAAATCATAACTAAAAATCACAAATGTCGTAACTAGAGGGTATGTGGTATAGAATTTCCCTATTTGAAATTCAATATCTAAATCTAGAAAGTCATAACATTGTTGGGTTTTAAAAATAAAAAAAAAAAAAGAAAGAAAGATGAAAGGTAATTTTCTAATTAGGCTATAAAACTAGGAGATTCTATTTTCATATCTCATTTCCTCTTTGTTCATATACTTCATGGTATTTTATTTTATCATAATTTTGTACTAAAATAAAATTATCAAAGTGTCCTTATCTTCTTCATCAAAATCTTAACTTCCTAAACCTAACCCTAGCTACCACCACAAACCACCATTGTTGCAACTCTACCGTCGTAAAATCCCCATTACCACGAGCTTTCCATCATTGCAAACTCAGTCTGTAGTTCCTCTCCAATACCCTCGCAACCACCATCTTCTTTATGACAAAATCATAGTCACAATCTCTTTATCTCTATACGAAACCCAAGCTACCATGATTTCTCTCTTTAAAACTGTAGTCGCCTGTGATCTCTCTCTATGAATTTCTCTATATCGTGGTTGCTTGAGTGTAGAGAGGGTTGATGTGTCGTAGGTGAGGAGTTGCGAGTGGCAGGGTTTGTGGGCAGGGTGTCAGAGAAGACTAGGTAGGAATGAATGTGCAAAAGGGATGGTGAAAAAAGGTTGAGGAGGGCCACCGGAGATGGTGGTAGCAACGGAGGTGAGATGAGAGGCTTGTAATGGTGGTCGGAGTTCATAGCGACGATGGTGGCGGCGGCGAGTGGTGGCTAAGGTTAGGTTAGATTTGAAGGTTTAAAGGAGTTAGTGGTATTTTTGACAAGAAAGGTTGTGAATTAAGCAAAACTTGATATTTGAAAATCATTAAGTGTGTACTTTGAGAAGAGATATGCACTAAGAGGGTTTGGTGTATGAAAATAGAATTATCCCACAAAACTATCTCCTTACGTCCTTACAATTTTAAAATTTTATTTTATTTTTTAAATTTTTTTATAATACCATTTCTACCGTAATCTCTATTGGTCACTCTTCTCTTTACACCCAAACCTTTCAAACCTTAGTTTCTTTACCTTCACTCTATCACTACCACCTCCACTGCCCTACCACCATCATTACTACTTCGCTACCACTCCACCACCTTTACCCAAGCCCTTTACGCTGTTGCCCCCATCTCCCCTTGTTGTCACCTTCTTCCTTCTCACTCTCTTTCTTCTTCTTCTTCTTTCAAATCTGAAATAGATTTGGTTTCTCTTTTTTTCTTTTTTTTCTTTTTCTCTCTCTCTCTCTCTCTTTCTCTTTGTGTGCTATGTTCGCGATGGAAAATGGCGATAGGCTGGGCTGCGATGGTGAATGTGGGGGTCAGACTATATGCGACAGGGCAGCGGTGCTATTCGCAGTGGAGCGGCAATGGGTAGAACTAGGTTCCGACGATGGAGATGAGGGACGGGGTCATGATGGCAGTGGGGTTGGGTTGTCGATGGAAGGCTGTAGAAAAGGTGGTCGTAGCGGCGGTGAGGCTACGAAGATGGTTTTAGGGTGGCGACAACGGCGATGAAGGCTTGCACAGTGGTGGTCGGTGGTGGTGATTATAAATGGCGACAGTATCTGTATCTATTGGAGGCGAAGAAATTAGAGTTTGAAAGATTTTAGTAGAAGGAGAAGAGTGAATGGTAGAAATAGGGGTAGTAATGACATTATAAAAAAATAAAATAAAAATTCTAAGTTATAAAGAGATAATTTTGTGTTGTAATTAGAATCAGCCTAGGAATAGTCCTAGAAAGAGAAAGAGGATGAGTGTGTTGACTCACCAACTAAGGGGCTGAAAATTGAATAAAGACTTTCCTCAGAAACTTCGCCTCCGCGTGAAAGAACCGATGAACCGGTCGTCGCCGTCCTTTTTGGGATGCTTTTTCTTTCCATCACAACCCCTCATCTCATACTAATCTACGGTTATGCCCTACCTGGTTTTATGTTTTTAGTATTCTCTTTTTGCTATTTATTTATTTTTAATTCATTCTCTTTTCTTTATCATACAATAATGTTATATTTAAAAAAAAAAAAATTTGCTCAATTTTTTCACCACAAGATATAAAAGTAATAGTACGAATGGTATTGAATTTGTTTATATAAAATAATTTTTTAAAAAATAAATAAATATTGTGTATATTCAAGAATGGAATTAAGAGAAAACTATGGAGTGTCATGGTCCTTGCTTTCTCTGAAAAATTATATTTATTATAACACTTTAAAAATATATTTTTTATTTTATAAATAAAATATCTTCTCAGTATAAAATAT
This sequence comes from Camellia japonica, assembly GCA_030407325.1. NCBI lineage: Eukaryota > Viridiplantae > Streptophyta > Magnoliopsida > Ericales > Theaceae > Camellia > Camellia japonica. The sequence continues at coordinate 139,210,737 of JAPPVO010000016.1, read as the reverse complement.
ATATATATATATATATATGTATTTCATTCTTCTACCATTTTACATTATCTTTTTATTTTGTACTAATTTTTTTTTAATTCTATTAGAAATTACTTCTATGGTATTTAGGAACGGAACTAAGAGAAGATAATAAGGGTTCATGGCCCTCCTATTTCTGTGAATATTATTGTTTGTTATAGAACTTGAAATATATATATATATATATATATAATTTTATATATAAAATGACCTCCCAGTATAAAAAATATATATGTTATTTTTCTTTCATCTTAAATTCTCTTTCTATTTTACATTAAAAAAAAAAAAAAAAACTTATTCATCCTATTAGAAATTGCTTCTATGGTATTTAATTTTTTTATGTATATACAATTTTATATATCATATATACATACATGTGTGTTTTGTGTATATGGTGAAAAAAAATATTTTTCTTTTAGCTTCTCCGGTAATGAAATTCTAGTTCTGTTCCTGATAGTATTTGAATTTTTTTATGTCTATATATATGTTTATATATCATATTGTGTATATATATTTGTGTGTGTATTTGTATATATGATGAAAAAAATTATTTGTCTTTAGCACTTCTGATAATGAAATTCTAATTCTATTTAGGATAAAAAAACAAACAATAATATATTTCCTAATTCCTATGAGGTATCTAACCTGTTTCAATGGGAGTTAACTGTATTGTGAAATTTCATGGATAGCAGCTGATGATTTTTTTTTTTTTTTTTCCTTTTGTTTTAAAAATTGAACCCCTTAGATTAGCTGAGTTAAATACATGAATTAAGCCTTAGTTACATAGGTATGCGGTACCCACAAAAAATTTAAAATATTTATGCTTGTGTGTTTGGTTGATGACTTAACGTTTGAATGTGTGTGAGTGTAAGGGCATGATAAAGATTTTTTTTATTTAAGTGATATTTTCCACTAAATAAATTTTATTTTATTTTTACTTATTACGTAATTAATACAATAAACATGCGTTTATATTGGACTTACAATTTTTTTCAAAAGTGTGGGTTCTTAGGAAAAAAATTAAGACATTATCCAGAATAATAGATCCAAAGTGGAGATTTAAAGTTATTATTGTGAGGTCATAGCATGAATGAATCTTAACCGTTGATTAACTATTTTGGGTAATTATATGATTATTTTTTTTATGGATATTTAGACCCAATGGAAAATAGTAGAATCCGTCATTATTTTTTGCAAAATAACTGATTAATTTTTTTATATGACATTTGCTGTTTACATCCAAGTGGAAAAAAAAAAAAAACATTTAGTCATAAATAACACAATAAGACCCCCATTTTATTTTTCATGCCCAATAGGATATTAAAAGGCAGGAGGGGCAAATAAAGAAAAATCATAAGGAACAGACAAAAAGGGGACTTTGACTTGGTAACGTGGTGGATCATTAGAAAACTCAGGGCAATTTGATGGACAAAAAGTCCAATCCAATCTCTTATATTCCTCCCAAGAAACCACCATCTCCACCTCATATATACCTCCCCCATCTTCCCCCTCTTCATCTTCCCCATCTCCATTGATTGAAGAAAATAAACAGTAATCATGGACAGAGAACAAGAAGAGATGCAATTCCTAGGACTCTTTGGCATCTACAGAGAGTCCTACAAGATCATCATCTCATGGAGAAAGATCTTCAGCCAAATCACCCTAGCTCTAATCCTCCCACTCACCTTCATCTTCCTAGCCCAAATCGAAGTCTCCGACTTCCTCATCTCCAAGATCATCCACACCGAAATCCAGCTAGATGAAACCCCGATAGGCTCCAAGGAATACAACAAACTCTCCGACCTTATTTCCTCCGAATGGACAACCTTCTTGCTATTCAAATTCATCTACTTCACCTTCCTCCTAGTCTTCTCTCTACTCTCCACCGCCGCGGTGGTCTACACCATCGCATGCGTCTACACTGCACGTGATATCACTTTCAAGAAAATCATGAGCGTCGTCCCAAAAGTCTGGAAAAGACTCATGATCACTTTCTTGTGCGCCTTCCTCGCTTTCTTCGCATACCATGTTCTCGCTTTCCTCACCATAGTTTTATTGTTTTTCACTGTAGGCTTTACGAAACTTGGTTGGTTTGTTTTTTATGTTTTGTGGATCATCTACGGTATTGGGTCTTTGTACCTCACCATTGTTTGGCAACTCGCTAGCGTTGTGTCGGTGTTGGAGGATTATAAAGGGCTTAGAGCCATGCTCAAGAGCAAGGACTTGATAAAGGGAAAGATGTGGATCGCCATAGTCGTCTTCTTCAAGTTGAATTTTAGTCTGTTTTTGATACAATTTTTATTTCAAAAAGTTGTTGTTTATGGAGAGCTGGGTGGGTTCAGTAGGGTCGTGTTTGGGATACTGTGCTTTTTGCTGCTTTTTAAGCTGTTTTTGTTCGGACTTGTTATTCAAACGGTGATCTACTTCGTCTGTAAATCATACCACCATGAAAATATCGACAAGTCAAGCCTTTCGGATCATCTCGAAGTTTATTTAGGCGATTATGTTCCTTTGAAGACCAAGGATGTTCAGCTAGAGCAATTGGATGTTTAGTTTTTTAACTTTTTTTTTTTTTTTTTGGGTATTGTGGTTGTACTTTCATCATCGTAATGATCACAATTGTTTTAGAGGTCTCTTTAATGGACTTTTAATTGCAGGGTTTGGTTATGTATTTATGGGTATATCATATAAATGAAAATGAAAATGAAATTTTAATTTTAAATTAGTGAAGTGTACCTAAAAATTATGTTTGGTGCAATTGATAATTGTGTATGTATGATGCAAGCAAAAAATTATAACTTGTAAAACTAGACCAAGCTAATTTTCCTGAATTTGTAATCAATTTTCTTATTTTTCATTTATTCTTATATCCACCATGGCATTTTTTTATGTTGCATAATAGTAAATGCTTAAATTAATTGGAAGTTGGTAGCTAGTCTTATTTTATTGAAATGGGGAAGCCCATGATAGTGGTTTCTGAACCAATGGGAATCTTTGATCGCCATGGAATTAGGCCCACTCTAAATTTTTAGTTGTCTATAATATTAATGGAGCTAGAAAAAAATTCATTTAATAAAAATTATGTATATATATAAGAGTAATTATATTAAAAAAGAAAAAGAAAAAGAAAAAAAGAAAAAGAAGAGACAGAGTTAGTCTTATCATACGGATTTACACACCAAAAAAAAAAAAAATCACAGAAAATGAAAATTTTGATAAAGTAATGTGAAGAAAAACCCAATTTAATTGGACTGCAGTTATGAGAAAGTATGGCCTCGCAACACTGTAGGATTCACATGTTTTCTCACAATTATATTCCAAATTATATATATGTAATTTACATTTCAACATATTCATTCTGATTGGTTCATTTTCAGTATTTTTTTGAACTTTTTTATAGGAAAAATTAGCAATACATCATTTATATAGTTTGGGTAGTAGGAGGGGTCAAAAATAATTTTCCTTCCTCATTAGGATCCTTCAATGTTATAGTGTTATTATTTTAGTAGCTTATGTCCTTTATCTCATCTTTTACATTATTTAAGTGATTTTAAAATTTAATAACTTTTAATTTACATTTCTATTTTTTGTAAAATTTATATTTTTAGAATCTTATTGACAAGATGTTTCAAACAAGATTGTAATATGAAATTTTGAAGAAAAAATAGCCAAAATCTCACTGACTCACTGACTTGATCATTGAAATTTCACTGACCAACCGAAATTTTCAGTGACTGAGACTGACTTGGTCATTGAAATTTCACTGAACAACCAAAATTTCACTAACTTGGTCATTGTAATTTTACTAACCAACCAAAATTTTACTGACTTAGACTTGGTCATCAAAATTTTACTAACCAACCGAAATTTCACTAAACTATCTTAGGTTTGTTAAATTTCCTCACCTTTTTTTTTTGGTTAATTTTTTTTTTTCATCATGAATCTTGATGAAACGATTCAAAAAATATAAATTTTATAGAAAACTGAGACCTAAATAAAACGTCATAAAATTTTCAAATTTTTAAATGAGTTAAAAAAGTTATAAATTTTTTTTCACCATGTGTTTTGGAAGATCTAAACTAATATAGAAAATTATGTTGTCCTTATCCTTTTAAAAAATATTACTAGGGTTCTTAAACCGAAAATTCCCTTTTTAAGAATAAAAATGATAAAAATAAATGTTGTAAAGATATTTTTAAAACTTTAAAATTATTTTTACCTCAAAAGAGAAAAAAAACTATAAAAAAAATGATGAGTGTTTTTTATTTTTATAAAAGAATAAATTTTAAAAACAAAACCAAACCAAACAGGATGATTATTAGTTCAAAAAGAGTATAAAATGGTGAAAAATATTATTGGTTTCAAATTTTCTACTAAATAAATGACTAAATATCTCATATAGATGTGAGGTCTACAAAATTACGGATCTCACACCCATATGAGATATTTGATTATTTGTTTGGTAAAAAATTAAATTACCCTAAAATGGTCCCTTATTAGTTCCCACAATCACTTGATTCATTTAGGATTTTATTAATACGAGACGCAAAAAATGAAAAAATAAATAAATAAAAAACTCATGAATATTTATCAAAGCGTTGTGTTTGTACCTTCAACATGAAACAAGGCATCACATCACCAACCGAACGATTTTGAAGTAACCGTTTTTAAATTTAAAAAAAAAAAAGTTTGGCAAAAGGAAATTTTGTCTATAATTAGATTTGAACCAGGACTTAAGTAATCCTTAGCCTTTTTTTAATTTTTTTTAATTTTAAAAAAAAAAAATCAGCAAAAGGAAATTTTGTCTATAATTAGATTTGAACCCAGGCTTTGTAATACAGTTAAGTAGGCCTAATTAATTTGTTAATCTTAATAGCAATTTTGTCACATTTTGTCACAATGCATTTGTAACCTGTAGCATAAACAAATCAAATTGTTTTAATTTTGCCATTTGCAAATTCAACGTTGTCTCCATTTAGGTTAGTCCAAGGGTTATCAGCCAATTGGAGTCTTATTAGCTAATCATGAACTTTTAAACATCTTCTGCATGATATATTTTTTTCAGCAATCTAAAACTGAATAAGGACTAATTATGTGAATAAAAATTGGTTCTCAACAAAAATTAATTTGAGAAAGCCATTTTGGCAAAACATAAGCAATGCAACAAGGGGTGGCTGAAGATCAAATTGGGCCAGGGTTGGACCGGGCTTAAAGTAAGAAATATCGAAACTTTTTGTGCTCTTGCCTAGACTAGCCCAATTTTGGAGCTCAAAATCTCTCCCAAGCCTTGCTTTAAAATGGTATTACAATTTTGAGCCGTTCAAAAAATTCATATATTAATTAAAAAGAAATATTATAAAACTAAATAATTAATAATTTTGTTGTTGAATTGACACAAACAACTTAATATTTAGTCATTACGTTTTAAACACTACAAAGAAAAGTACTTTTGGCAACTAAGTTTAGTGACCAAACAAAATTTGGTCGCTGAAGTTAAGGTTTTGCAACAAATTTTGAATTGTTCGTTGTCGTTTTCCTGGCAAAACCAAAGCCATTTGCGATTGAATCAAAAAATTAGTCGCTAAAGATTTCGCACCAAACACACCATTCCTGCCATGGAATGTCCTTGCTTGCTGTTCCTTGCTGTGTCTAAAAATGGCACATTTTATTTTTATTTTTTTTGACAAACCAACTCAAAAAATTGATTGTCTACAGAGTCCCCTCCAACTTGTATCTTTGTAGAATTTCGATGGATCTCAAAGGTTTTGATGACCCTCGGCTGGCAACGGCACTGTTGAGGCAACTATAATGGCTGCACTCTCCTGTTCAACACCAAAATTCTCTGACAGACTTCTCTCTGACATCTATATATATGGTACTATGAATATGTATGTATAGATGAAATGCAGAGATGCAAAGTTGGGAATAAATTTGCAGCTCATGTGCTTCTCCTTTCTAACAGGGCATGGTATGTGTAGAGTAACATTTCGCAATATTGGGGTTTGTGTTGGGTTAATCCCTGCAATCTTTAGGGATCGGTGGTTTAGTGGTTTGAACTAAAACATGAGGATTTGAGAGCATAACCTGGGAATTATTGTTCTACTAAGTTTTACGGAGCCTATGATTATCAAGGAATGAAGAATTTTTCAACAATGAGTTGATCCCCTGGATTGATTTACTAGAGATAATTGGTATTAATGTGTTTTGGGTGTCTTTTCTCAATTCCCTCCCAATCTGTCGATTGCAATGTCTATTATTATTATTATTATTATCAATAAATTACTTTTTATTTTTTTTATTTTTATATATTTAAAAACAAAGTATAGACTTATGGAGGAATAAGAAAATGAAATTGCTTAGTTGAGTTGGCTGATTTTGTGAGAAATTTGTATTCTCTCTACCTCATTGTAGGTGTCGTGATTGCAGTTGGAGAGTGGCTTCCCTTGCCAGAAGAGAACCCCTTGGGAAGAGGAGACTTGGTTTGCCCAAAAAAAAAAAACGATGCCATTTTTAGGAACAGCAAGTGAAGGGTCACAAGAGTGACCCATTCTCCTTCTGCCATATTTAGACACAAAAAAAATTCAAACTGTGAATGTTGATTTCTGACCACACAACCAAACAGGGAACTCAGCTGGAGAGAACCAGCATAATAGATTAAGCCCGAACAACCTGTCGTAGAAAGATAAGAATCCGGCAGTGGTTCGTCCACCCGAGGGCACTCCGACGCTCAAGTCAGTAATCTAATATCTTTCAAAGATAGCAAATTGTGCTTAACTCACAAGAAAGAACTTATTGCTTACAATATATTACACATACCTCAGACCCACGGGGATGCCCTGCTTTTATATCCAACACTAACCTGATCCCTACAGAAGCCTCACTTCAGTGGACTCAGGCTCAATGCTCATTCTAGACTTTCAGCTAGATAGGGATAAACTCCCAAAGTGCTTTATCTTTATCCAGATTGAGATCCTCTCCCGTTCTAGGACTCTTGTCCCTTATCCGCTCATCTCAGATTCTGGCATCTCCGCAAACAATCTCGGCCTAGCCGAGATCACCTCGCGTCAGGACCAGGCCACGTGGCACCTCGGCTGACACTCTGGCGTCACCTTGGCCACATGCTGTCATTCACAAAATATATCCCTATAACTGCCCCCTAGGTTCTATTACCTCGGCAACCTAAGGTGATGGAACCTACATCGCATATTTGCATGTTTATGTTAGCTAGAATTCATTCTTCCCTTTCGACCGAGATCATGACTCATCGGTTTCAAGTATTCAGGGCTCAGCTGTCCATCTTTATCAATGACCCAGACTTAAGAACCAAGTTCCTTGAGTTCCTTAATCGAGATCATTCCTCCAGCTGAGGTTTTCGCTTCGTTAAATCAAGAACTCCAAGAGTTTTATCTGTTCATGAGCTATCACGCACAGTTTTTCTCAACCAATTTTCGCTATGCGTCCTTTCCTTATTAGTTTGTACCTGACACGCGCTATCAGGTCGCGTCGCTTCTGCGCACGTCGCCTGGTAAGCACGTTGTCCAAGGCATTTCATTATGGTTTACCGCCTTTTCGAGTTTTTAACAAAACTTTTTCTTCTCCCTCCGTCTTTTTACTTTCACAAATTCAATTTGTCTTGTCTCTCTCTCAGACTCTCTCTCCCTCTCTATCTCTAACATTTCCCTTCCAAACCGCCGTTTTTTAAGCTTTCAAGCTCTGCAACTACCTTTTCCGTCACCGCCGGTGCACCGTTCATCATTGGACTCTGATTGTTCAACTCGTCTGACTCCGGCGTATCTTACTCCGACTTCAACCGGTAAATCCTTTGATTTCTTTTATTTTAACTTCAATTCTCTACTGTTTTTTACTATTCTTGGCCATACTCTTCCATACAACTTCCATCAGAATTTTGCTATACGTTTCATTTCACACTTGTTTTTGTAGAATCTGTATCTATATTTCTAATTGCACTCTGCTTCATGCTTTGGTCATCATTTCTTGTTTCTTGAGTCTGTATCATAATTTATTCCTAAATTTAAGAGTGTGCGTATTGCTTCTGGTTCCTGCACACTGCTTTGCACACACTCACTTATTGTTCTGCGAATTTATGATTTTCTTAATTCTTGAATCTTGGTTGCGTTCGTGATTTTTGAATCATGCTCTTTTTTCTGTTTGTCTTCGTTGTATTTTCAGATTTTTGCTTTCAATCCCTGTAGTTTCTAGGTTTGGGATTTGCTTTAGAACCTTATTCTTTAGGAAAATTGAAACGAATTCCCCTTAGATCTTCAAAAACCCTGACACCAGTGCCTGTTTAGGTTTTAGCCGAGGTCTTTAAACCTAAATCAATCATTCTATTGCCTAACCCCTTCTTGCCGAGATAATAGGTATGTTTAGGTGGAGGGTAGACACCCCAGAAAAACTAGAGCATTTTAGGCAGGAGTTCTCTATCCCAGCCGACATCCATTTGAGGTTAGCTGGGGAGGAGGACTCTATTATGCTTGATGAAGGATCCATGCCCTTCCCTATTGTTGCATTCATCGAATGCGGACTTCGATTTTCCCTAGATACTCTCTTCCGAGAAATCCTTCACTATTACAAACTCAACCCCATGCAACTTGCCATAAACTCATATAGGGTTATCAATGGCATAATCGAACTAGCACACCGAGAAAAGGCTAGGATTGCATTAGTTGATATCCAATTCTGTTATACCATGTGTGGCCTTAAGTTTGAAAAAGGCTACATATAATACCTTAAGCCCAGATCCACCGTCTTCAACTAATAGCTGACCTCCCAGACTCCAACAAGGGTGCTAGAGATGATTACTTTATCGTCTCGCGCAACTGGGAGTTTGCTCCTAATAATGATCTTCATCTGTATCCTCTGCGCCGAACAGTTTTTAAAGAGGGTGATGACTTAGTCATCCTACTGTAATTCCATTTTGGTTAAGGTTTGCCAACTCATTCATCTCTTCTAATGTTTGCTCTTTGTTTTTTATAGTTCTTCCTCAACCAGCCAAAGGATTTCGACAATCATACATCCCCAGCCGAGATCTAAAGAAACTCTTGGATCTTCCTGTGCAGAAATGCAAAGCCCCTCTTCTGTTGAATTACATACCAATATACAAATCAGCTTTGCCCGACGTCTCTCGTACAAGTCAAACTCCATCGTCTGCCTCAACCCTTCCAGTCACTTCTTCACTAACAGCTAATCAGGCTTCCTCTTCAGATCCAGTTGAGTTGCCATCAACCTCTGCCCCCCAACTTATCCCAATATCCTAACGTCGACGCCGTCATTATACCCCAACAAACGTACCAGCAGGCAGAACTCGTAGCTGCAAACGTTAAGATTCTAAGGCGTCGGCTTACGATCCAGTGAACCCACCAAAAGCCTTGCTAGCAATTCATTTCGGCACCAAAGTTACCCTCGTTGCTATTGCCGAAGACATGGGCCGAAAAGCCGTTGTTGAGGACCTTCTGGCCAACTTGCCAGGCGTGGTCACTGTCGCCTCTTTTTCACTATCTCAATCTCAACCCAAACAAAAACCAAAAAAGGTAAAGAGGGCTAAGGCAAAAGCCTCTGCCACCCAAATTGAGTCTGAAGATATAGTATCAATCTCCAAACTCGCCGAAATCAAGAAAACAGCCTACACTGCCGAAAAGAAGCCTGTTGAGGCCGATCCAACTGATACCGCTGGGTCGAAGAAGTCGAGGTCCAAAGCCGCGACAACCTCGGGTGCATTTAAAGCCGCTGAACCTTGGGCCCTAGCCATCATGATTGGGGATCGGGCAATAAAGGTTGGGGACAGCACCATCGACAGTATCGAGGTTGGCGCCGCTCTTTCCACAGCCGTGCTCCTTTCAACTGATCTCAATCGTATGGCTGAGATCAATGAATATGAAAATTTTGCTCTGATGATAAAGCATTCCGTCTTGGTAAGTACCCAACAGTTGGTACCTTTTGGCTTGTACTTTAAGTTTTTCGTACTTATAATATTTTTTGTATTTCTCCAAAGTACACCTTAACTTGTGTAATCACTTCAGGGTAAAGTACCTCGGATATAAATATTCATTGTTTGTCTCGATCAACACTTAAAACACCTCGGCTAACACTTAAAAAATATTTCGAAATATTTTTTACAAGTGTTGTTTCTTTAAACTTATTCAGTCAAGTATTGCTTCCTTACTTTCGCTTGTTGTCTTCTATCAAGACCTCACCCTTCTAACCTTTCCAAGCTTGGCACCCTGGTTGGTCATCTCAAGTAATATGTACCTCGAATACTTCTTTCATAATTACCTCGGCTAACTCCAACTTGTAAATTTCTCTGAAATTTTAACAAGTGTTAAGCCCATTTTAACTAGTAAATTTTTCTAAAAATTTTAACAAGTCCCAAGCTCTTAAGTTTATTCCTGCTCCCAGCCCCCTAATATGAACCTGAGTTCCGCTTAAGTTCACATTATGCGTTTATGGTCTTTCACCAAGGTCAAATTCAAACAAAGAATAGCCGAGGTGTTCAACCTTGGTTTCTCTGTTAATCTAACTGAAGCGAGCCTGGTTCCATGGTGAGTTCAGCTCTGCCAACATAGCAAGTCAATGTTAATTCAACGTAGTTCAACTCTATTATATGCAAGTGTAGACACCCCATTTTTGACCGTCCTCAAGACCTGGACGTCACCGCTTGAACACTCGGTGATTATCCATGTTCGTGTTTGTTTGGAGTTCTCGGAGTTCTCGGCTGCGCGCGCCTTGCCTCAGGACCTCAGAACTCGACCGTTTTGTGTTTGGTTTTGCACCAAACACTTGTGTTTTGCCTTGGAGGGGCAGGGAATGCCTTGTAAGGCATCCCCACACACCACCGGCAGTGGCTAGAGGCCACCGGCTGGTTGGTGTTGCCACCGGCACTATATTGTGCCGGTCGGCACTCTTTTGTGCCGGTCGGCAGTCAATTTTGGCAAATGACCATTTTGCCCTGCTGACTACTGTACAGCTGCTTTATCAGATATTTTTAGACAGCTGTATCACTTTTTGCTCCCCGCCATACACGTGTATGGAGGGATGAGCCCTTAGGCTTGCTTAACTTGTAAGTTTGGTGCCTATACAAGAGAAGCCTCTTCTCTTGACTCAAGGGTTGAAGTTCTTGAGAGACTTAGCCATTTTTAGAGAGAACCAAGCTCTGGTTTTTAGGGTTAAAATAGATACACATCCTATCTCTCTCTTTCTCTTTTGTATTCTAGGTGTTTTGGTTCACATTATTGCACTAAAACACCTAGTCTTCCACCTTTCCTTGGTGTCCTTGAAAATCAGAGCTTATTCTTGAAGTTCTTGGCTGGTTTGAAGCTCAAGGAAGCAACAACATCAAGCTTTGTGAAGGGGTCTACAAGGGTGAGACACTAACTCTCTTTTCCCCCATTTTTGCACCTTGTTTTTACCTAGCTTAGAACTGTTTTTGTGCTTAGTGTATAACACAAAAAAGTTCTGTTTTTAAGCCTCTTTATTGTTTATTAAGAGTGCTAGGTGGATTGGGCAAGTTTGACCACCCTTAGGCCTTGAAAAGGCCCCTTTTTGTGCTATTTTGTGAGAGATCCGAGACTTTGGTGCTTGGGCCTCTCCACCACTGAAATCTTGAGGGATTTCAGTGGTGGAGATGGTGCCTTGAAGTCTCCAAAAGGGAGGGCCACCCCCTCTCCTTGATGTCCTTGGAAAGGGCAAGTTTTGGCCTCCAAAGGAGCACCGTGTTTGGTTGTTTGTTGAGAATGTCTTGGCTGCATTTTATGTTTATTATGCCCTAATATGACATTGTTATAAGTTGGTTTTGGTCCCCTATGCATGCTTAGCATAGTTGCCTTGTAATGCCTCTTTGATGCCTTAACATGCCTAGCTTGTGTGTCTTAGTTTCTAGCATGTTTTAGGCTTGCATTTGTGAAGATTTTGTGCTTATATTGCCATGTTTTAGGTCTGTCCTAAGTTGTTTTGGTCAATCTTAGCATGCATTATATAGTCCCTTTGCATTTTAGGCTTGCTAGCCTTTGAGCACGCATGTGTAGCATGTGTTGCTTACCTCATTTTGATGGTTTGGAATCATCTAGCATGTCATTTCAGTCCCTTTGGTGTGCTTGTATGCTTGCCTTAGTTGTCTCTTTAATGCTTTGAAAGCATGTGTTGCATGCCCTTTGTTTGGTCATTATGCATGCCTTTGAATTTGAGCTCTTAGATGCCATCTAAGTAGCCTTTTGGCTTTGTTTTAACATGCTAAAAACCTGTTTTTAGTGTTTAATGCATGCCATAATTGTCTTGCATAAGTATAGTTCAATGCCTCATTGACTTGCTTTAAGTCTTGGGCCATTTGCATGCTTTGTTTGGCCTACTTGAGTTGGTTTAGCACCACACTTTGACATGATTTTAGAGCTCATGTTGCGTGCTAATCGTCCATTTATCTCCTCTCAAGGTGCTGAGAGTAGTTTAGTTTGTTTAATGCCTAAGTTGTGTGCCTTAACATGTGTGCATGTGCATGTGTTTTAGCTCTCATACTTAGCATTTTGGCCACTGATTTTAGGCCTAGTTTGAGTTGCCTAGATCATGTTTAAGTCCACCCATTGTTTGGTTTACATGTTTGTCTTGTAGGCATGTTTGCATATTAACATCCTTACATTACATTGTCCATGTTGCATGCTAGCCAATATGTTTAGGATTTCATTTCATTCACGTGCATGCTAGGCCTCTTGAGATAAACATGATAGAGGTTTGGCACCCTTGTTTGTTTATATGGTTTGCATGCATTTGAAATGAAAGTTGCATACTTGGTTCTTTGGGCCATCATGCATGGAAATGCGTGATTGGTGGCCCGAGAATCGAGGCACATCCTCCTTTGAGTCATAAACATGATAAGGAATGTGTTTGGTGCATAAAATGCTTGAATTGCATTGCCATGCAAGTTTTGCCCTGCTGCTGTGAGTTGCAGGTTTGCAGGCATTTGTGCCGGTTCTGGCAGTTTTGTGTACCGGCCGGCAGTGTTTAGTGCCGACCGGCAGTCAATTTGCAGCCGATGGTCAATTCAGTGCCGATGAGCTCAATCCACTACCGGTGGAAGTTCTGTGCAGCCGGTGGTGGTCCCAGTATCTAAGGAAGCAGTTCTGAGATTTTGGCAATTTTCAGAAGGGCAGAGCAGGGAAAACAGAGGCAGGCTAGGCATGGCAGTGCAATTCCGAGCAGGACCCGAGTACGTGCTGCATTTGTCTCTCCCGAGGCGTTTACTGTTTTTCTTAGATTAATTAATTTGTAATATTTAATTAGCTTGCGTAGTTAATTATCTGTATATTATTTTGGTCCCTCCGAGTGAGGGCATAATTGTAATAAGTGTGTGTGAGTGTATGTATGTCTTCCAACCCCCATTTCTTTCTCCCTTTTATTTACCCGCTTATGATGGTAGATTAGGGCACGTTTATTTTAGCATACCTTATGCAATGCATGCGTGCATCCATGCATTTGTTGACATGCACCGGGCTCGGTACATCATACAAACTGCATTGTATCTTCAATTTCAACTTGAATACGTGCATCGAATGATCGCATTTCACATGCCATTTTAGGGTTAGCCGAGCCTACTCTAAATTGCATCTGCATGCGTTGCATTAGTCACTTAACATGAACTAGGACACGCATGCTTGCTAACTAGTTTTTGTTTTGGCACGGAGTACGATGTAAGTATTTACGCTTTAGCATCTCGCATGCGTGTGAATGTTAACATGACAGTATGTTTACCATGCGGCTAGTGCTTATGTGATAAACTGTTTGAATGCCTGTGGGTGGAGGTTGGATTGCTTGAGTGGGAAAACTCATTGAAATCCGTGTTTTAGCCTACTTGCGAGTAGCAAATTCCAAAGCATTTTCAAAACAAACGGATATGCAATGTTTGTTTCCAAATTAGGCAATCTAGTCTATACTTGTTTGCTGCGCGCATAACATAGTAATTCTAGGTTAATAATTGGGATAAGAACGCATAATGTTTTCAAAATCGGATATCACGGTTAGTAGAGGCCGGTCTTCGGACGGGCGAAAGGGGGTGCTCATAGCTGACCTTCCCCGATCGTACCCAAGCTCCCGAGCCAAGACATTTGGTGATGACGGACACGTGGCCTTCGGCACCGAGTCAGGGTTTCCTAAATTTCCCATTTTAAAAATATTTAGGTGGCGACTCTGTATCTGGCAAAGCAGTCCATGTTTGGCACTTCTTTTCAAAAATCTTTTTCTCAAAACGATTTGCCAGAGTTGGACTCTTTGGTTCAGATTTAGAACCGCAACACACAAAAGGGAGTCCGAACTGTAGAGTGAAGCCCACGGGCGCGTCTACAGTTTCTGGCGACTCTGCTGGGGAGTTTAGAGAGCTTGACTCGAACTCGTGATATTCTGTTTTGACTACGTTTATGTGTCTCTTTGCATTGCATGTGCATTTGGTGCGCCTAGGACACAGTGTTGGCCATCTGCTATTCCTGAGCGGTTTGCCGGAGGCTTGTCTTGTCAAGGCATGACCATAAGGTTGACCGGTTGCGGGCTCTGCCAGTATGGGAACACAAACCCCAGTTTTACTGGGGCACCCTTTTTGACCATTCGACCTAATGCATATTCGGATCCATAGTGACCATTCCAAACTAGGACAGGTTGCTTACCCGATATAGGTTGTTTGAAACCGCTGTGTGCGTAGTGAAACCCTAGCTCCTGACAAAATAGGACAGGGAAACCCTACCCCAACATAGGGGTGTATTGGCTCTCTTTTATCTGTTGTGTGCTTTTAGAGTGTATCTCTGCAGGGAACGCATATATCAGTTTGCAAGTTTTGGGTATCCGGCCTGAGGGCACCAGTATCAGTGTTGAGAATCAGTTGTGTCTGCGGGTATCAGTTCAGCTTTGAACAGTAATTCTGGGGAACAGTGATCAGTAGTAGAGTACAGTTGTCCGGCTACATCCGTGCTTGATCTGTCTGGGGCTGAAATACTGTTTGTTTTCCGTTTCAGTTCAGAGATTCAGAGAGCTGATCCAGAACAGTTAGTGTCTTCTCCTTGCTGCAGCAGGACTTAGCATGACGCAGAATTCAGAAGAAATCGTGGTCATGACGGCCGCGTTGGATCAAGGAATCACCCTACATGATGAAGACTACCGTTGACATGCCGCATCCGCCCAGATCGCCGGCCGCGCACCCAGTTTGGGCCCCTCAGCTATATCAGGCTCGCGAGCCCACTACATTTGAACTAATGGGGATGATAGGTGATCTTCAAAGATCCGATCCGTGACGGATCTCGCCTATGGAATGTCAGTTCGCCGCCAGCCGCACCATATGTCGGAGGCTTCATACCCCAGGAGCCCCCGCTACTGGGACGAATTGTGATTGAACTCAACCAACCGGAGATGACCTCCAGTTATGGTAACGATGTAGCAAACCAAACTCTAGATCAGGCCGATGCCAGAGATAAAGGCAAGATGAAGACAGATGCCGACCCTATCGAACAACTGCTGTGGGCAGTAGAGGCTTTGAAAGCCAGGGGGGATGAACAAGCAACAGATATCTGCAGTTGTGACAAAAGCTGTGGAGGGTGCTTTCCCCACTCCGCCTGAGGGCAGTTCCAGTCAATCAGAGAATCGGGATAGGCCCCGTCATGCCAAAACAGTTCTTCCCGCTCCCAACCTTGCATCGGGAAGGATCAGAAATCCAAGACGCACCCGCCGATCCGTTCGCTAGTGCATCTAGCAAGAGTGCTCAGGCCCCGAAGTATCTGCCCCGAGGGCACAGGGTCTTCCACCCTCTCTACATGCCTCTGTCTAGGGCACTTTTGATTTTGGCCAAAAAGGGGCATCTCAAACCCTTGGAGCCCCGACCCCTACCGAAGAATCTCCCCTGCCGCACATGATGCTTCTCTGTACTGTGCGTACCATCAGCAGACAGGCCATGCCACTGACAATTGTTTTCGCCTCCGTCACGAGGTGCAGGATCTGATTGACAACGAGGTTATCCTCCCGCCTACTTCGGCAAAGTCCGTCACCACTCAGTTGATGGATTTTGAGGACACAGATACTGCGAGTATGTAATCAGAAGGTGAACCGCCTGTGGGCAATGCTTGGCGCATTTTTGGATGTGGCGTTTGGCACGCATTTTTGGGCATCTATTAATTTCTGTAAATTCTGACTTGGGTGTCGAGTCAGTCTTCTGTTTTGTCTTGAGCCTGTCTCATTGTTTTGAGACATTCCTTTTGCTTAAGGGTCTGTCTAATTGTAATGAGTCAGTCCCCTTGTATAGAGTACCATGGTGATTTCGGGGTTGTTGCCTCAAACACCGTTTTTATCTTATAAACAGTAGTTTTTGCTTTTTGAGTCTGTTTCTGTCAGGAGCCAGTTATGCCCACAAATCTGAATGAAACAGCCGTGGCTATCATGTGCCGTATTTGTTGCTATTCGAGTTAGCCGTGCCAAAGGGTGTGAATGGAACGACAGTGCGTACCGCCTGCTCTCTCGTGCCTTGAACATCGTTATGATGACCTAAGCTTTTCATAAAACCCTTTTCAAACACTGTGGTGATGAAAACGAAGAGGAAGTAATTCCTCGGGTTTTGTAAAATTTTGATCATTTTGAGAAAAAGGAACGCATGCTAAGCTTTTCATGAATGAAATCATGCTTGTCGGCATGAGTACTGAGGAGGATCCTGGTTGATTCAGATTGGTTCCACACTATCTTCAGCACGAGCGATTTGTCGCTTTCTTAAAAACTTTCAAAAACAAAATATTTTGTGCAGTCTCGCGAAGACTTGTGTGGAATCGCTTTTGAGACTGTGTAGCCCAGGATCGCTCTCGGCCTCAAGATTCGATTTATCTGTTGTGAACCGGAATCCGTTCAGAACATTCAACGGTGCCATGAAACGCCTGTGTGGCCCATTTTGAAGCAGCCCTCGAGCAAGAGGCATCAAAGCCAGATCGAGGAGATCAGATCCCACCAGCAAGGCTCGTGAAGCAACCGTGATGGACTTCCTGCAAATCAAACAACAGTCATTCTCTTGGATACAGAAAGGCCTCAATCTCAAAACCATTTGGCATGGGCTTGCTACACTTTTACCTTTGAGAGGCTCGCTGGGCCGAAAACCCGGAAGGGCGGTCCAGGCAAAAGTTAGAGCAAAGAAAAGAAAAGCAAAAAAGAGAAAATACAAAAGAAACCAAAAAAAAAAAGAAAGCAAAAAAAAAATGCAAAAAAAAAAAGAAAAAAAAGAAAGAAAGAAAAAATGCAAAAAAAAAAAAGAATGAAAAGATACAAAAAAAATTGAAAAAAAGAAGAACAACAAGCTCGCAAGGTCGAAAACCCGCAATGGGCTCCTTGGCAAAAGTTAGAGCCTAAAAAGGGAGGTTAAAATACCTGAGTGTACCTTAACCCGGAACTACGTGAGGCTTGATTCCCATGTTTGGGTTACGTAGGCAACTTCATTCTTGAAGTCCAGCCCTTAAAACACTTCAAATTCAATGTGTCCATAAAATGGTTTTGAACATCTTTGTCATCTCTGTATCCGAGAGTTCGGTTGTGTCATCACTCTGAAGGATTGAATTCAACGCACTGCGGCCATTCAAACAAGGGGCAACTTTCCGTTGCCATTCAAAATGCCGAGTGTCATTCCAAACCAGGGGCAACTTTCCGTTGCCTTATCCCCCTTTAAACAGGGGCAATTTTCCATTGCCTGCGATCCGAGGTTGCGCATCTCGAGGGTAAGTTCCGCGCTCGTTGAGTATTGATTGTTTGCAAAAATAGTTTTTGAAAATTTTCACTAAAGTTGACTTATTTTCTCAAAAACTATTTCATTTTTCAAATTGGACCATGTTTGGACCCAGAAGGAGAATTTCAGTGCTCACAGCCTGATTCGCATGATTTTCAAATCAAAAATCGAATAAGTGTGTTAATCCAACTCTCATTTTGATCAAAACTATTTAGAAGAAAACACAAAAAATGGTCAAAGTGACGAACTAGGGGCACAGTTGAGTCAGGTCTCCTGTCTTTCCCCGTCAACATACTCGCCAGAGAAGGGCACCCTATTCACCAGAAGAAATAGCCGTGAGCTAACAGTGTTGGGCGTGAACCCACAACCTCTCGTTTACCTATCAATCACTCTGGGGAGGGATGAAAAATAAGATAATAAAAATAGAGAGGTGTAAGCAAAGAGAAAAGTAAGAAAAGGGTTTTGAGAAAAAACCGAGCCTGAGGGCCGAGTGATGTGAGTATCACAAAATCAGAAAGGGTGGGGATAATACCCGGAGGAACTGGCTCCTCGAGATTTGAGGTCCCTTTGTAAACATGTCCGTGTGTCGTGTCTTTTGATTTGTCGGTTCGATTTTGGCTTTGAGTCTTTTCCGAGTGTGTCTTCTTGTGTGTTAGGTCGTGTGCCTTTTGTTTCTCTGTTTGAGTCTGTCTCGCTGTGTCTGTGGTAGGCTCGATACCCCGGTTGTGAAATCCTTTTCCAAAGATTAATCGTTTGTGCTCAGGATGCTGTGCCATTCTCTACATTCGTGCGAAGCAAGAGAAAGGAAGGAAAAATTTGGGACATCCAAGTGTGTGTTTCAACTTCAACCATTTCAGTTTTGAGATCCGTCTTGTCAGATTGGGTTATTTGTTCAGGGTTGGCTGTGTGCAGAATGGGCTGTGAGAGCTGCGTTATGGGCTGTATTATGCAGTTTGAGTAGTGGTTTGTATGAGTTGTTTGTGTTAGTTGGTTGGTCATCCGATTATCATAGTACAATTGCTCAATTTTCAGACAAACAAATCATTTTCACTTATTGAGGTGTAACATGATGCAATGCAGTGCAAAGTATGAAATACGCAGATATGTACAGATATAACATCCTTTTCAGAAAAAGTTTGTTTCATATCATCTCTTTCAAGTACATAAGTTTTGGAAACAAAAACTTGCCTGCGGCAGTACAAAATACTCTATCTACCAACAAAAGAGAAAAGTATAAGAAAAGAAACAGGAAAAACAGCAAAAGTCTGGGTCATCAGCATCATCAATGGCCTCGCACCGAAGGATCTGTCCTCGCCCTCTTCCTGGGCAGAAGTCCAGGAGCATCACCAGAAGTGTCACTGTCTGAGCCCGAGCCCGAGCTGCCCCCGGCCTCCTCCTCGAATGACTCCGTCCCCTCCTCAGACTCATCATCCGGAACCGGAGCCCGTGAGCTGCTCCCGGCGAAAGTATGCCCTCCTCTGGTACGAGGATATGCTCTGCCATCCCGAGTAGAAATGGGAGGTCCAGCAGGAGCGCCACCCACCGGGGGAATCTGGAAGGGAGGCTGAAAAAGCATGAAAAGACAAATGCATCAGTATATATTGAGCAGTGAATCAGTGCAGAATGCAGTGTATGAGTACAGTGTATGTGAATGCCGTGAGCAGTGAATCAGTGCAGAATGCAGTGTATGAGTACATGGTGTATGTGAACACCGTGAGCAGTTATCAGTGCAGAATGCAGTGTATGAGTACAGTGTGTGAGTGCCGTGAGCAGTTATCAGGTTTTGCGCAGTACATCAGATTGTATGAAACAGTCAGAGAAAACATACCGGAATGCTGTAAAGAGCCAAGATGTCGAAGGTCCGCTGCAGCATCCCCATCATGGAGGCATTCAACTCCACGGACTGCCGGTGTACTCGGAGGACGCCTGCAAAAGTATCAGATGCATCAGTATTCTGTGGAATATCGAATAAACTGAAATGGAATGACAATGTAAGATACAAAATGAAGTGATACGTACCGGAGGCAAGTCGGAATACCGGCTAACTCATGACCAGCCGGGGGAGGAGCAAAGGGGATCTGAAAGGTCTCCCCACCCTGCCCTCTGTATGTCAGCATAGTGGGCAGAGCAGGCCAACCGGCCCCCCGTCCTCTCTGAACCCCGCCTCTGCCGCGGACTCGAGCCCTCCTCGGCGCTCCTCCTCCTACTCCTGCTCCGGCCGCCGGCGCCGCAGGTCTCTCTCTCTCAGCTCGGCGACCACCACTCAGCGGCCGCATGATGAAGGTCCGGACGTACTCTGAGTAATCGCCCTCGCCTCTGAAGCCGTCCGCCTCCCAACCGATGGTGTAGTCCGCCATCTGCTCAGCGGTGAAACGCTCGGTGTCCCTCATATGCTTAGGAGGATGCACCGGGACTATCTGCTCAGGTAACCCTAAGGTCTGACGCAAGAAGCGCTCGCCTAGGTACCAAGCCCGACAGACCGGGCCCTCCAGCAAAATCCGGTAACGCGAGGTCTCAAAGGCGCCGGCAAACCGATCCCGCACCATCGCTGGCAGAGGAGCCCACAGCTGCCAGGTGATCTGAAATTGAAATACAGTTTGTTATCTACTGGTATTGCAAACATACAGTGGAGAAGTGAAGCTTAAATGAACTGCAAGTAAAACATACCTCGGCAGGAGTAATGGTGTCGAAGTAGCGACGAAAGAAGCTGAATGTATCCCGGGGCCTCCGGGTGCATCGCCCGTCGTAGCGGCGGGAGAACGGGATGACCAGGGGAGTCTCCGTCTCCGGCACTGGCTCCAGCCTGGGGAAGTAGCATACACCCACAGCTACAAAACAGATGTCAGTATGACCATCAGATAAAGCAGAATACAGAGTGAAGCAGAAATAACAGAGCCGTGTGTTGTGTGTATTTTGCAGAGTGTACAGTGTGAACAGTGTACAGTCAGTATAAAGCAGAGTATGTGTGCCGCGTGTACAGTATACAGTCAGTGTGAGCAGTGTACAGTACAGAATACAGAAAGTATGTAGAGCAGAAATATAAAGCAGAGAAGAAGACATACCTCCCAAGCCCGCCAGTAGCCCCCGAGCAACTGCCCGCTGCCACGGGAGACTGAACTCATGTAGCCGTAGAGGGTGGCCAGAGCGGCGCCGCCCCCCCAGTCATATCGCAAGAGGTCTCGGACGTCCACCAGTGCGCTGAGTAGGCAGAGAGGCACGGTGTTCGCCCGATCGGCGAAGAGGGTCGTCCCTAGCAAAAACATCAAAAAGCCGCGTGCATACTGCTCTACAGCCGCCTCGGTCATCGGAGCCGTCGCCACTAACGCAGGCTGCACTCTGAACTGCACCTCAAACCAGGAGTAGCGGACAAAGCCTGGACGAGCCAGAGGTGGCGCCTCGCCAAGCAAGTAGATCTGAGCGGCGATCCACTCGTCCATGTCGGTGTCAAAGGGGATCGGATCACCCCCTACCCCGATGCCGGTGAGCACCGAGAAGTCGTAGGGAGTCATCGTCATGTCTCCCGCTGCGGATAGGTGGAACGAGTCGGTGGTGTCCCACCACCTCTCTGCCAGGGCAGCTAGAAGAGGCCTGCAGGCAGTAAGCCGGGTCAGACCCCTGCAAAAGGAACCGAAGCCCGCATCGTCCACAATGCGTCGAACCGCCTCGGGAAGCTCCAAGTACCACTCTCGAGCCGCGACATTCCCATACCCGCGGATGGCATGGGAATCTCCCTGTTTTCAAGCAAATAGTTGCAAAGCAATATGAGATGTACAGTTCTGAGGAAACATGTTAAAGTCGATACAAATCTAGCATGCGTGCAAGTTTATCAGATTCAAACAGATACTGGGTGCTGGTGCGCTCACAGTAAACTATAATATGTGATGCGTCAGTGTGTTTTTTGAGTGGTGCAGTGTAAACATGCTGCACGTGTGTACGTTTTTCTGATGCAAGCAAATGTCAGGTTTCAGTGTACCAGTAGGTAGACTACGGCCTGTGAGGTGTCAGTGCTCCTGTGTGGATCAGTATAAATCTAGCATGTGTGCAAGTTTTCAAAGTTTAAACAGATGCCGGGTACCAGTATGTTCAGTGAATGACTAGCGAGTGATGTGTCAGCGTGTCTACGTGATTCAGTGCAAGTTTAGCATGCGTGCAGGCTCTTCAGATTCAAATAAGTGCCGGGTGTCGGTGAGTTCGCGGTAAGGTGCAATGTGCGCCGTGTGCTCGGGCGCTTGAGGCTGGTGCAGTGTGTGTGCATATGTCGGTCCTAAGCAGATATCAGTTGTGAAGTTGTCTACAATCAACTACAGTATACGGCATGTCAGAATTAAGCAGTTAACGGGTGCAGTTAGCTACGGCAGTCGACAGAAAATTCTACATTGCAGAAAATAAAACAAAGTAGAGATGTTACCTCGGAAGCGCCGAAGGACAGGTGCGAGGTCGGCTCGCGCAGGAGGAGCTCTGGGTCCAGAGCCCTATCGAAGCCGCGGAAGTGGCGGAGCCCATCGGGTGGAAGCACGTGGATCGCCGGGCGATAGGTCGCCGGATCGAACGGGCGCTCACTCAGCGGGAGGAGCTCGACCCTGGGATCCATCTCCTGATCCGGGGGAGTCCCGACATGTGAAACATCGTCTACCATAGTAATGGTGGTGAGAAAATGGCCGGAAAAGCCGGAATGTGAAAAGTCAACTGGAAAAGTCAACCCCGAGCGGGCCGAAAATGGCCGGAAAGGCCGGAAGATGAAAATACACGGAAATGTAGAGAAAATCGAGGGGAACAAGTCCCGAAAAGGAGAAAATAGCAAAGGAGATCCCGAAATGAGATTTCGATCGGGTGGAAATGTCCGAAACGCGAAGAATATCGCGAATCCGACGGTAAAATGGTGCGAAAACACGAGGAAATCGACGAAAAATCAAGAGAACAAAGCTCTAGAGAGAGAGAGTGAAGGATTTCGGCGGAAGAGGAAGTGGAAAATAGGGTTTAGAAGCCCTATTTTATAAAGCCCGAGGTGAAATGGCAGATCTGCCCCCGATCAGGCATTTTTTGCCGGTCGGCACTATTTTGTGCCGGTCGGCACATTATTGTGCCGGTGTAGAAGTTTAGGCAGCCGGTGGCAGCCGGTAGCCTTCCCACCCAGCCGGTGGTGTTCCCAAGGCCTTGTTTTGGCAAATTGAGGAGTTTTGGGTCTTCATAGCTCAAGAAAGTGCAAGAAAGTGCATCCCCGATGCTCAACCGGCCTCCGTTTTGACCTCGAACCGTGTCTTCTGTGCGTGGCACTCGAATTCAAGTAAAGATTGTATCCTTTTGTATCCTTTTGTCTTTTACAAGATTCAAAAGTTGCCCCGTATGTGTTGCATACATTCATCACACTGATCGGTGCGTTGCATTGCACCGTCATGCATTATCATGCATTTTATTACAAGCGTTTTCACGCGTTGTCATGTACCTCAATACATGCATTGCCTTGCACATCGTGCCTTGATTTACGTTTCGTGCGGCATGCGTGTCACACTCGCATTGTTCTGCATCTCCTTTGAGGCACGCGTACCTCATTGCACCCCATTTTCCATTCTTACGAGGCACGCGTGTCTCATTCGTCTCATTCGCCCTATTTGCATAGGCATGCGTCTCCCGTGTGCATTGCCTCGCACTCCCCCCCTCTCTCGCGTGTACTACGCTGAGAGGCTTTTTGTTTTTCCTCTCTCGCGTGTACTACGCTGAGAGGCTCTTTGTTTTTCCTCTCTCGCGTGTACTACGCTGAGAGGCTTTTAGCTTTCCTCTCTCGTGTGTGCTATGCTGAGAGGTTACACCACGGTCTGGCGAGACCTTAAACACGCCCAGTCTAGGAGACCTTAAATCCTCGGGAGGTGCAAGACCTTCGGTGCATTGAGGTGCACCCCATCGCATTTGGCATGCATCATATCGCACTATCTTGTGCACTCGCGTTGTCTAACGCATCGCGCTATTTTGCGCAGCGCACTATCTTGTGCATTACATTTCATTCGCGCTATTTTGCGCATCGCGCCGTCTGGCGCACCCCCTTTGCATTGTCTTGCATCTTTTGAGGCACGCGTACCTCATTGCACTCCATTTTCCATCTTTTGGGGCACGCGTACCTCATCGTACTTCATTTCTCATTCGCATCGACGTGCATGCCTCATTTGCATTGGCATGCGTCTCTCACATGCGTTGCGCACCGTTTAGCACACCACGGTCTGGCGAGACCTTAAACACGCCCGGTCTAGGAGACCTTAAATCCTCGGGAGGTGCAAGACCTTCGGTGCATTGAGGTGCACCCCATCGCATTTGGCATGCATCATATTGCACTATCTTGTAAACTCGCGTTGTCTAACGCATCGCGCTATTTTGCGCATCTCATTGCATTTTGCATGCATTCAATCGCGCTATTTTGCGCATCTCATTGCATATTGCATGCATTCAATCGCGCTATCTTGCGCATCGCACCGTCTTGTGCACTCGCGTTGTTTAACGCATCGCGCTATTTTGCGCATCACACCGTCCTGTGCACGCATGGTCCGGCGGGACCGAAAACACGCACGGTCTGGCAAGACCTTAAACCCGTCCATTTGCATTGTTATGCATCTCAAGAGCCGTGCGTTGGCGCGCATTTCAAACATCATGCATCATGTGCATTTCACATGCATACATTTTGCATCGCGGTCTAGGAGACCTTAAATCCTCTGAAGGTGCAATTCCTTTGGTGTTTGTCGTGCCCGAACGACTTTCGGTGGTTTGGTAAAGCCACCTGTCTGTGTTTGCGGTGAGTTCCTAGAAGACCAACTGGGACGGTGAAAACTAGAGTTCGAATGGCTTATGCCTAGAACGCAAAGGTTCGGAATTTCCGAGACTAAAGTATGGTTTAAATACCCAGGGGGTGTACCCTCGGCTTGAAATCTGTATGGAAGCCCTATAGGTTGAGGCGGCGTGTTTACGCCTCGATTCTGGATACTGAACCAACCTAGTGTATCGCCCTGTTGGTAAGATAGGGAAAGCTGCAATCGTAGTCATTGCATCATACTGCATATGTCATGCATTTCAAAAAACCAAAAACAAAAAAACACATGCATATGTCATGCATATCATTGTAGTATAGTGTATACGTCATGCATTTTCTGTGAATATCCATTTCATAGTGCATTGAAGTTTGCATGCATCCATTGCATCACTTCCATTCATGGCTTGCGCCTTTCCAGGTTGAGCTTGGTCTGGTATGTGCCCCTACTTTTCACGTCGAAGCACGGTTCTGTGTACGCGCCTATTCCTTGACGAGCTTGGTTTGAGGGTTGCGGCACATTTTCTGTGTTAGACGCGGTTCGTATGCGTACATGCCTTTCCTAGGCAAGATTCGGTTTGGCCCGCGTGCCATATCCATTGTATCAATTTCCATTACATTGTAGTGTAATCATTGCATCCGGCATTAGGATCATTATTCCCTCCTCAGCTGGTCGTTTCCCCACTTATGTCATTCCACCCAATACTTGTTCTGGTGTCCGTGCAAAGTACTCATAGATCAGACATCGTTCTATGGGAGACGGACTTGTTACCTCCATCAATCTATTTGACATTCATGTGGTTTCGAACCGCTCATGATTGAATCATGATTCAATTGCCCTGCACGTAGTTTGCATAGTTTCAATTGCATTGCATTATCATTTGCATTATTCATACATAGTTTTGTATATATTGCATATCATTTTGCATTCATTTTTCATTGTCACGCATGTTGCTAACAGTATCATACCTGTTAAGTTTGCTTTCTTTGCAGGCACGATATTGTATGTACGGCTCATTTGAGGCCGGTGCAACCGGACGGGCCGCGCAGGTATTGTATCTCCCGAGTGAGACGTATTGAGAATTGCGTAATTCTCTTACATCCTTTCTACATTGTAGTGTAGATTGTTGTATGCTAGCTTATAACTGTCGCATGTGTGCTTCATTACAGCTTTCTTTGCATGATCATAAGTTATGCTCGGCCTTTTGCATCGTCAGTTGCATCTTGCCCTCGCCTACGGGCGCATACCTTATCTGCGGCTTGTATGCCTGTGCCCGAACTACGCTGGTTTGATTCCTAAAGGGATACGTAGGCAGCTTGCGAGTTCAACCATTTGCGCTTTGTAAGTTTGTCCAAGTCTTCGGCCTTGTCAAAAATGGGTCGTCTCTGGGCTTTGACATTCACTCCCGTCATTGTTATGACTTTCGAGTTCTGTCAAAGAGGGCCAACTGTAGACACCCCATTTTTGACCATCCTCAAGACCTGGACGTCACCGCTTGAACATTCGGTGATTATCCATGTTCGTGTTTGTTTGGAGTTCCAGGAGTTCTCGGCTGCGCGCGCCTTGCCTCAGGACCTCCGAACTCGACCGTTTTGTGTTTGGTTTTGCACCAAACACTTGTGTTTTGCCTTGGAGGGGAAGGGAATGCCTTGTGAGGCATCCCCACACACCACCGGCAGTGGCTAGAGGCCACCGGCTGGTTGGTGTTGCCACCGGCACTATATTGTGCCGGTCGGCACTCTTTTGTGCCGGTCGGCAGTCAATTTTGGCAAATGACCATTTTGCCCTGCCGACTACTGTACAGCTGCTTTATCAGATATTTTTAGACAGCTGTATCACTTTTTGCTCCCCTCCATACACGTTTATGGAGGGATGAGCCCTTAGGCTTGCTTAACTTGTAAGTTTGGTGCCTATACAAGAGAAGCCTCTTCTCTCGACTCAAGGGTTGAAGTTCTTGAGAGACTTAGCCATTTTTAGAGAGAACCAAGCTCTGGTTTTTAGGGTTAAAATAGATACACATCCTATCTCTCTCTTTCTCTTTTGTATTCTAGGTGTTTTGGTTCACATTATTGCACTAAAACACCTAGTCTTCCACCTTTCCTTGGTGTCCTTGAAAATCAGAGCTTATTCTTGAAGTTCTTGGCTGGTTTGAAGCTCAAGGAAGCAACAACATCAAGCTTTGTGAAGGGGTCTACAAGGGTGAGACACTAACTCTCTTTTTCCCCCATTTTTGCACCTTGTTTTTACCTAGCTTAGAACTGTTTTTGTGCTTAGTGTATAACACAAAAAAGTTCTGTTTTTTAAGCCTCTTTATTGTTTATTAAGAGTGCTAGGTGGATTGGGCAAGTTTGACCACCCTTAGGCCTTGAAAAGGCCCCTTTTTGTGCTATTTTGTGAGAGATCCGAGACTTTGGTGCTTGGGCCTCTCCACCACTGAAATCTTGAGGGATTTCAGTGGTGGAGATGGTGCCTTGAAGTCTCCAAAAGGGGAGGGCCACCCCCTCTCCTTGATGTCCTTGGAAAGGGCAAGTTTTGGCCTCCAAAGGAGCACCGTGTTTGGTTGTTTGTTGAGAATGTCTTGGCTACATTTTATGTTTATTATGCCCTAATATGACATTGTTATAAGTTGGTTTTGGTCCCCTATGCATGCTTAGCATAGTTGCCTTGTAATGCCTCTTTGATGCCTTAACATGCCTAGCTTGTGTGTCTTAGTTTCTAGCATGTTTTAGGCTTGCATTTGTGAAGATTTTGTGCTTATATTGCCATGTTTTAGGTCTGTCCTAAGTTGTTTTGGTCAATCTTAGCATGCATTATATAGTCCCTTTACATTTTAGGCTTGCTAGCCTTTGAGCACGCATGTGTAGCATGTGTTGCTTACCTCATTTTGATGGTTTGGAATCATCTAGCATGTCATTTCAGTCCCTTTGGTGTGCTTGTATGCTTGCCTTAGTTGTCTCTTTAATGCTTTGAAAGCATGTGTTGCATGCCCTTTGTTTTGGTCATTATGCATGCCTTTGAATTTGAGCTCTTAGATGCCATCTAAGTAGCCTTTTGGCTTTGTTTTAACATGCTAAAAACCTGTTTTTAGTTGTTTAATGCATGCCATAATTGTCTTGCATAAGTATAGTTCAATGCCTCATTGACTTGCTTTAAGTCTTGGGCCATTTGCATGCTTTGTTTGGCCTACCTTGAGTTGGTTTAGCACCACACTTTGACATGATTTTAGAGCTCATGTTGCGTGCTAATCGTCCATGTTATCTCCTCTCAAGTGTGCTTGAGAGTAGTTTGTTTAATGCCTAAGTTGTGTGCCTTAACATGTGTGCATGTGCATGTGTGTTTAGCTCTCATACTTAGCATTTTGGCCACTGATTTTAGGCCTAGTTTGAGTTGCCTAGATCATGTTTAAGTCCACCCCATTGTTTGGTTTACATGTTTGTCTTGTAGGCATGTTTGCATATTAACATCCTTACATTACATTGTCCATGTTGCATGCTAGCCAATATGTTTAGGATTTCATTTCATTCACGTGCATGCTAGGCCTCTTGAGATAAACATGATAGAGGTTTGGCACCCTTGTTTGTTTATATGGTTTGCATGCATTTGAAATTGAAAGTTGCATACTTGGTTCTTTGGGCCATCATGCATGGAAATGCGTGATTGGTGGCCCGAGAATCGAGGCACATCCTCCTTTGAGTCATAAACATGATAAGGAATGTGTTTGGTGCATAAATTGCTTGAATTGCATTGCCATGCAAGTTTTGCCCTCTGCTGCTGTGAGTTACAGGTTCTGCAGGTATTTTGTGCCGGCCGGCAGTGTTTAGTGCCGATCGGCAGTCAATTTGCAGCCGATGGATCAATTCAGTGCCGATGAGCTCAATCCACTGCCGGTGGAAGTTCTGTGCAGCCGGTGGTGGTCCCCAGTATCTAAGGAAGCAGTTCTGAGATTTTGGCAATTTTCAGAAGGGCAGAGTAGGGAAAACAGAAGCAGGCTAGGCATGGCAGTGCAATTCCGAGCAGGACCCGAGCACGTGCTGCATTTGGCTCTCCTCCCGAGGCGTTTACTGTTTTTCTTAGATTAATTAATTTGTTAATTTAATTAATTTGTAATATTTAATTAGCTTGCGTAGTTAATTATCTGTATATTATTTTGGTCCCTCCGAGTGAGGGCATAATTGTAATAAGTGTGGGTGAGTGGTATGTATGTCTTCCAACCCCCATTTCTTTCTCCCTTTTATTTACCCGCTTATGATGGTAGATTAGGGCACGTTTATTTTAGCATACCTTATGCAATGCATGCGTGCATCCATGCATTTGTTGACATGCACCGGGCTCGGTACATCATGCAAACCGCATTGTATCTTCAATTTCCAACTTGAATACGTGCATCGAATGATCGCATTTCACATGCCATTTTAGGGTTAGCCGAGCCTACTCTAAATTGCATCTCTGCATGCGACGCATTAGTCACTCTAACATGAACTAGGACACGCATGCTTGCTAACTAGTTTTTTGTTTTGGCACGGAGTACAATGTAAGTATTTATGCTTTAGCATCTCGCATGCGTGTGAATGTTAACATGACAGCATGTTTACCATGTGGCTAGTTGCTTATGTGATAAACTGTTTGAATGCCTGTGGGTGGAGGTTGGATTGCTTGAGTTGGGAAAACTCATTGAAATCCGTGTTTTAGCCTACTTGCGAGTAGCAAATTCCAAAGCATTTTCAAAACAAACGGATATGCAATGTTTGTTTCCAAATTAGGCAAACTAGTCTATACTTGTTTTGCTGCGCGCATAACATAGTAATTCTAGGTTAATAATTGGGATAAGAACGCATAATGTTTTCAAAATCGGATATCACGGTTAGTAGAGGCCGGTCTTCGGACTGGGCGAAAGGGGGTGCTCATAGCTGACCTTCCCCGATCGTACCCAAGCTCCCGAGCCAAGACATTTGGTGATGACGGACACGTGGCCTTCGGCACCGAGTCAGGGTTTCCTAAATTTCCCATTTTAAAAATATTTAGGTGGCGACTCTGTATCTGGCAAAGCAGTCCATGTTTGGCACTTCTTTTCAAAATCTGTTTTCTCAAAACGATTTGCCAGAGTTGGACTCTTTGGTTCAGATTTAGAACCGCAACACACAAAAGGGAGTCCGAACTGTAGAGTGAAGCCCACGGGCGCGTCTACAGCAAGTATAATTCAACTCTGCCATATAACAAGTCTAAGTTATTTGTCATGTTTCATTCGGAAACATCGCCAACTTAGTTCAACTTTATTATATGCAAGTATAATTCAACTCTACCATATAATAAGTTTAAGTTATTCGTCATGTTTCATTTGGAAACATCGCCAACTTAGTTCAACTCTATTATATGCGAATATAATTCAACTCTGCCATATAATAAGTCTAAGTTATTTGTTATGTTTCATTTGAAAACATCGTCAACGTAGTTCAAATCTATTATATGCAAGTATAATTCAACTCTTCCATATAATAAGTCTAAGTTATTCGCCATGCTTCATTTGGAAACATCACCAACTTAGTTCAACTCTATTATATGCAAGTATAATTCAACTTTGCCATGTAATAAGTCTAAGTTATTCGTCATGTTTCATTTGGAAACATCGCTAACTTAGTTCAACTCTATTATATGCAAATATAATTCAACTCTGCCATATAATAAGTCTAAGTTATTCGTCATGTTTCATTTGGAAACATCGCCAACTTAGTTCAACTCTATTATATGCAAACATAATTCAACTCTGCCATATAATAAGTCTAAGTTATTCGCCATGCTTCATTCGGAAACATCACAAACTTAGTTCAACTCTATTATATGCAAGTATAATTCAACTCTTCCATATAATAAGTCTAAGTTATTCGTCATGTTTCATTCGGAAACATCGCCATAGGACTGGTTTGTCCTATCACACAAATTTCGAATTCATAAAAATCATACTGGAATTTTATTATTACTATGGCTAATGAAAGTATGACATAAACTTTGAAAAACAAAAAACTAATGATAAAAAAACTTCAAGTTGCAAGTGTTCTAGGGTCTTGGCAACTCTTTATCATCAGTGTCTTCAAGCCGATATGTCCCATTACTGGCAACCGAGATAATTCTATACGGACCCTCCCAATTTGGGCCAAGTTTCCCTTCTCTGGGATCCTTCTTGTTGCTGACGACTTTTCTTAGGACGAGGTCCCCAACTTGAACTCTCTTGGGTTGACCTTCTTGTTGTAAACCATAGCAAGTTATTGCTGGTATGCTTCTAGCCGAATTGCTGCTCTTTTTCTTTTCTCCTCCAGTAGGTCCAGTTCTTGGGCTAGGAATGCCTCATTAGTCTTATTCTCTACTCCCTGGGTTCTGATCCTAGGAATGTCGATTTCTAGTGGGATAACTACTTCAGTGCCATAAGCCATTGCAAAAGGAGACTCCCTAGTTGATCTTCTTGGCGTAGTTCGATATGCCCAAAGCATATTGGGCAACTCTTCCACTCACTTCCCTTTTGCTGCTTCCAGCCTCTTCTTGATCCCATCCAAAATAGTCTTATTGGATGCTTTCGCTTGACCATTGCTCTAAGGGAAACTTGGAGTGGAGTAGCAGTTCTTGATTTTGTACTTTGTACAGAAGCTTTTTATTAGCTTACTGTCAAACTGTGTACCATTATCTACTATTATTACCCTTAGGATCCAAAACCTGGTAATGATGTTCTTCCATATGAAGTTTTTCACATCAATATCTCGAATTTTCGCAAGAGGTTCAGCTTCTACCCACTTCATGAAGTAATCAGTTGCTACTAGCAAAAACTTCATTTGCCCAGTTGCTTGGGCCAGTTGTCCAACAAGATCCATGCCCTACTGGGCAAATGGTCAAAGACTGGATACTGGGTTCAAATCTGCTGCTGGCCGATGTATCAAAGGTACAAACCTTTGACACTTCTCACACTTTCTGACATAGGCTTTGCAAAAATGGAACAATTTTCGAGAAAAATTAGTCAGCTTCATTCAAATTAATCAAAACCTATTTTTGCAAATGGCCACTACTCAACTAACATGGAATCAACCATTGGGGTGCATAGTCCCAAACCAGATAATCAAAGGTGATATCTGAACCAAGCCAACCGAACCGAGCCAATCCGAACTGAATGAAGTCGAGCAAAACTGGACTGGACCGAACCGAACTGCCAAACCGAATCGAACCGAACTGAACCAAGTTAAATCAAACCAATTGAACTGAGCAGAACGAAGATACACCAATCAAACACGGATAGGACAACCAAGTCGACTAAAGACACACCAAGCAAACATGGACGAGATGAATGAGTTGAAAAATTATTAGGGCCGAACTTCGAGATGAAGCTACCTACGTATCCCAAAGATAGGAATCAGGCCATCGTAGTTCGGGCAAAGGTTCACTCGGGTATTGACACTCTCCTTTTGTGCTCTAACTTTTGCCAAAGCCGCCATTTTGGGTTTTCAACCTTGCGAGCTTTTCATTTTTTTTTCATTTTTCTATTTTTTTTTCTATTTTCTTTCATTTTGTTCATTTCATTTTTTTTTCATTTTCATTTTTTTTTCCATCATTTTTTTTTTAATTTTTTGTTTTTCTGCTCTAACTTTTGCCTAGGTCGCCCTTCCAGGTTTTCCGCCCAGCGAGCCTCTCAAGGGTTTCAGTTTAGCTTGTCCATATTGATTGGGTGTGAAATCTCTAAGCCATCTATAAGAACGACTGCTACACTTGACCAGTAGATATGATGATGTAGGGACTAGACTAATTGGGTCTGAATTTGTCTCTAGTGTTGCCCCTAGTGTAGTGGATAGGAACTCGACTGTCCTTCAATAATAAAATTCATTCTCTCAAATTTTGGGTTTTGCCTTTCTGTGCGGTCTTCTTTGGGAACCAATTCAGTTTTAACTCTTTGATCACATCCAACCTTTTGCCTCTAGTTCAAGGGCTGCTTCAAATCTAAATCACATCCAACCTTCTTGCCTCTAGTTCAAGGGTTGCTTCCAATCTGAATCCCAAGCCCTACATAGTTTTGGCTAAGGTTCACTCGGGTATTGACACTCTCCTTTTACGCTCTAACTTTTGCCAAAGTCGCCCCTTCGGGTTTTCAACCTTGCGAGCTTTTCATTTTTCTTTTTTTTTTCTTTCTTTTTTTTTTTTTTTGTGCTCTAACTTTTGCCTGGGTCACCCTTCCGGATTTTCAACCCAACGAGCCTCTCAAGGGTGGTACCTTATTGCCCCTAGTTCAAGGGCTGCCTCCATTTCAGCTATGCAAGCCTCACACTTTTGCCCCTAGTTCAAGGGCTGTTTCAAATCGAAATCACATTCTCTGCCCTAAGTTCAAGGTCTGTTTCCAATCTGGATCACATCATTGCCCCTAATTCAAGGGTTATTTCCAATCTAAATCATATTCGACCTTATTGCCCTTAGTTGAAGGGCTGCCTCCATTTGAATCACATCATGGCCCCTAGTTCAAGGGCTATTTCCAATTCGGCTATGCAAGCCTTACACTTTGAATGATCATTGAATACTTCGAATCAAGGTTTGAAGCTAAGGAGCTAAGGAGGTCGGACCACGAGTCAAGAGGGATCCTATGCTGTATAACTAATTCCAGGCATGTCTTCGTAGGACCACGCAAAAACAGTTTTTGAAATCTTTTCACAAAGTGACTAATCACTCGTACTTTTACGAAGATAAGATAAAACCAATTTGGACCAAGCCAGGATCCTTCTCAGTACCCACATTAACAAAAATGATTTTATTCATCAAAGGCTTAGCACACCTCTCTTTTTCTCTCAGTTGATCAAACTTTGCAAATCTTGAGGAAATTCTTCCTCAAAGTTTTGGAAAAAGTTTTGAAAAACTTTGGTCAATGCTATGATTTAAAGGCACACAGAAATAGGCAGACTCTATGGCATTTTGTTTTTTTGTTTTTCTGTTTATTTAAAAGAAACTATGACTCAGCAATGACAACAGACTTTTGACAACATACTCAAAAGAAAATGACAAAGATGACCTAGACAGGACAGAAATGTCTAGGTTAGCACTATCGAAATCAACAGACTCTGACTCATTAGGCTGACTCGAGCCTAACTCTAACTCTAACTCTACAAACTTGGTGGAGTCAAACTTAGACTCAATACTCAATTCAGAACTCAGAATAAAACCATTCTTCAATTTTGCCAGTCAAAGTGTGGGCCAGCCACAACATTCAAAATAAAGCTCGTGCAATCAACAGGTGGTCACTCCCCAATCACAGAGATGGTCGACTTTGTGGGATATCGGCATTTTTTTTTTTTTTACATTTTTTTTTTTTTTTGATTTTACGTTTTTGTTATTTTTTTGTTTTTGAAGTAATGGTGCTAAGTTGAACTACCTGAACCACTCATTCGAATGTGAGAACCCCTGTATAAATCTAATACATTACACATAAAGCAGGAAAGAGAACAAACACCCCTAAAGAGGGTAGGGTTATCCTGTCCTAGCTTGGAATGATCTAGGGTTTCACTATTCACACAAACGGTATCATATATCCAAGAAATGGGAAAGCATCATGTCCTAATTTGAAAGGTACTATAGCTCACTATATGTACAAAGTTGGCTTTACTCTAGGGGTTAAAGTCAAGGTGACATTACCAAAGAGTCCTTTGGGTCATAACCAATGAAGATCTTAGGAACTCAGAAGAGTCAATATTAGCCTCTCTTCAAAGTCTGAGAACTTTCAGATCTCAAAAGATTATAACACAAGGCCTCCAAAGTAACGTAGAGATAGGTGTAGTGTCACAAAAAGTATGCCTGTGCTCCCACCAGTATCTGGGCAACACAGGAACTTTAAGTGCACCAATGCATGCAATGCAATAAACATATAATTGAAAATAAAAGTCATATCATGGAGTTCGAGTCAAGGTTTCATAAAATCCCCAGTGGAGTCGCCAGAAACTGTAACATGCCCGGGGGGTACCCGCGCGCGTTAAACAGTTCGGACTCCCGAGATCTCTTTGATCTCAAGTCTCACGAGTGCAATGTGAAACGTAGATGAGAGTCCAGATTTGGCAACTTTTATTGAAAATCCATTTTATTGCAATTTTGTCAAAAATGGACTGCGTCATCAGATCTCAGAGTCGCCACCTAATATTTTGGGAAATTAGGAAACCCATGACTCAGTGCCAAGGCCACTGTTCGTCGTAACCAAGGATGCTTGGCTCGGAACCTTAGGTATGAGAGAGGAAGGTCAATAATGAGCACCCCCACTCACCCGATCAAAAGATCGGCCTCTACTAAACCATGATATGACTTTTATTTTCTTTATATGTTCATGTTCTGATTAGTTAATAAATCCTAAAATTTACTATGTGAAGCATACAAGTATAGACTATGCCATTCATTTTGGAACAATTTGATATCATGCATTTTGAAAGAGTTTTGACGATGTACAACCCAAATAAATTGAGTTTACAAGCATGAAAAATCAACATTATTCCAAATTAAGCGACACAACCTCCATCCACTGGCATTCATAGAGTTATGTCACATAAGCAAATAGCCTCATGGTAGAATGCTAGACATAGTAAGAAAAACACACACAAACGGGATGCTAAAGCATAAAAACTTACATGTTTGACGTCCCACGAACAAGCTACAAAACAAAGTTAGTAAAATATGCATGATCTTATATACAAAATTCTAATACAATTCACTCATGAGATGCAACTAAAGATTCGGCTTCTAAAATATGATATGTGAATCATCTCAAGAACATGAGGTAGCGTACATAATCACATAGGAATTGATTAAATCCACAAATGCAAACTTAGCCGAATCAAGATGCATGAAACATGGATGCAGAGCATAACTATGATGAAAAATAAATATGATGTTTATGTACAAATAAAGAAACCAAGTAAAAGAACGGGATAGAAAGAAGCGGGGCGGGGAATTATTACAACATTTTAAAGAATAATTACAAATCAAATTAGAGAGAGATGAGGAGAATATTACAACAAAATAAAAACCTCACAATACACTCAAAATAAAAACTTCATGTTCTTTGGAACCGCCACCGGAAATTGGTCAACATTGGGAGATTACGCCATCTTGTCTAGAAGAAGCTAACCGACCGGCCAAATAGGCCGGCCGGCCAACTAGGCCAAGCAAAACCTGTCTTGTTGCGAAACCAAGAAAAGGCACAAACAAAAAATATGTAGGTGGCTCAACTAACCACTACCGGTTAGATTAAAAACACAAAAACAAATATAAAATAAAATAAAAAGTACAAACTTACAACATAAACCTAAAACAATAAAACAAATATAAGATAGAACATGCAAGATTACAATAAAACTAATATGAAATTAAAACATACGAATAAAAATAAATAAATAAATAATAAATAATTATGGGCTAAACAAACCACTAGGATTATAACAACACACTATGAAATAAGAAGTAAGAAAATAAATATGAGATATAAAATATGAGAAAATGAAAGACTAAAAATTCACCTTCTAAAGAAAGATTGAACTTCTTGATTCCCAAACTCCCTCTTAATCACCCTCAAGTGTAGGACGTGTGTTCTCAAATCCTCAATTCGAAATTATGGAGTTTATGGTGTGGAAAGTGGCTAACTCTCTAGTTTTTCACACTTTCAATCACTAAACACTCTTCCTTATGATCAAGACAATTGATCTTTGGCTATATCAGAATTTTTGAAGTGGTTTTGGCGTATGGAAATGAGGAATTTCAGTAGCTATGGAAGGTATGGGATGTATATGGAAGATAGGAATATTTTTGGCTTAAAAACTCAATTTTTCTCTCTTTTTTCACTCTTTTCTCACCCCTTTTTCTTCAATTTCGTGGTCTCTTTTCTCTCTTACAATATGATCATTCTATATAGGCAATGAGGGAGAGTAAAGGTCAAAAAGAAGGTGGGAGACAAGAATGTGATAAGAGGGCAAATTTTCAAGGTGGTTGCATGGGATACTCCTTTATGAATGCAAACAACATCTCTTTTTGACAATGGGGGATGATTAGGTATAATGGAGGATAAGTGGATGCACTTGAATAGCTCAGAAAATAGGTAAATGGGTTGTCCCAACAGAACCAAAACCAAGAAAAAATGGGCTATTGTTGTTTTGGGCCGAGTCAACAAAATCTGCTTTTAAGCCCAACTTCAAATGGGCATATCTCCTCCATATGGACTTGGTTTTAGGCGGTTCTTGGGTCCAAATTGAAGCCCCAGAAGTCTACTTTCCAATGGTGGTGGCCTCACATTTAAATTCCAAGTGTACAAAGAGAAATGCCTAATTTAGTGAAGGCTGCTCATTTCCTTCTTAATGATTTGATACTCATTCTTTTCCTAAACCAGTTTTCTTTCATCCCCTCCTATTTCCTTCAACTCCAAACCTATAAAGAAGATGTTTTTAAATATTTTTCAAAAAAGTTCACCTCCCTTCCATTTATTTCCACTTTGTCCTTACTTGGTTTACTGAAAAGTGCAACATTTTAATCGAAATGGGAGCCTCGGGACATTGTAGAAACATTTTAAAAAAAAAACATATTTTGAAAAGAGGGTTTTAAGGTCTAAAATAGTTTGGCCAAAAAATGGGTGAAAGTTGGGATTAAAACTTAAATTCCATCTTTCTTACTGAGAATTTTGTGAGAAACACATTCTAATTGTCATCATCGGGTAATCAAAAGAAAGCGCCCAAGTCTTAGGGTCGGTCAAAATGGGGTGTCTACACCAAGTAATTCAGAAGTTATGTGATGATGTGCTGTTGTAATAATCCAATCTTTAATATTTAGAATTGTTCTGTGTTCAATTCATGAGAATTACAAATGATAATAATCATGTCTTAACCACATAAATTTAATAATCATGTCTTAAATTCTGTGTTCAATTCAGTATTGATGTGCCACAAATGATAATACCACATCCATTTATGCACATTTAATAATCATGTCTTAAATGATAATTTAATAATAATGTATTAAATTACTGATCTTCATGTGCATAATCATAATGTCTTAAATTACTGATGTTCATGTGCATAATCATAATGTCTTAAATTACTGATGTTGATCTGCATAATCATAATTTAATAATAATGTCTTAAATTACTGATCTTAATTTAATAATAATGTCTTAAATTACTGCATAATCATTATTTGTGCATATACAAATTTACACAAATTTATTAATGTGCCATTCATTTATTGATGTTGATCTTGCCATTCATTTTTTGCCTCAGTTGAAATGCATTCAACATACAGAGTTAAAAAATACTTAATAATGTTGCCATTCATTTAGTCAGTGAATAAATGCATTCCACCTACATTCATGGCATACTACAGACAATGCATACGTTTGAACCACCTACCATTCATTTTAAACACACCACCTACCATTCATTGAATTCATTCCACCTACCATGCCTCATTTTACACACACCACGGTTGTTGAGTATTAATTTCCTCACCACCTACCTCAATAATTCACCCTCTATATCAGCTCAAGATTATATACAAACCTGGTATCAAAAAATTCACTCTATTCACTGAATACCTCTGCCCACAGATTGCCTGTATAAGAACACAGTCACTGTATTCCCTCCACCACCACCTTCAAATTCAGCTGAACCAAATTGTAATCCCAAACTCTGCATATTCACTATATTGTAAGTGTGAATCCACAGAATCAGCAAGGCAAACCATCTGAATCAAGAAAGCCAACATCAGCAGAACAAGAAGGCAGCATCCCAAAACATCAGCAGAACAAGAAGGCAGCATCCCAAAACAGAGTATGGCACGGGTCAACCGGTTGGTCAACCGGCCCTTTGTTATTTTATTTTTATTTTTTTGCCTTTCAGTGTGCATGCTTTATTTGTTCAACTTTATGCTTTATTTGTTCAACTTTAACCTTCTCAAGAGTATAAAATTCATATTTTAATCAAACTACATTCATGTTCAATATTTTAGTTTCAGTATGCACTTCTGAACTTCTCTGATTTTTACATTCATAACTTCAATATTTTACAATATTTTACATTCATAACTTCTCTGATTTTTACATTCATAACATTCATATCTTCAATATTTTACATTCATAACTTCTCTAATTTTTAGTTTCAGTATGCACTTCTGAACAACAAACACTGCATAACATGAAGTAAAAATTAATGTGCCATTAAGCATACACCAATTAGTATGCACTTCAGTATAAAAATGAATGAAGTAAAAGCACTGTAATATAAAAATTAATGTACCATTCTAAGCATACACCAATTAGTGCATAACATGAAGTAAAAACACTGTATAAAAATGCTTTCCATTTCAGTATGCATTTTCCATTACTATGCAAAACCAATTAGTATGCATACTGAACGCTTTCATGTTTTTCCATTATAATATGCATTGTGATATTAAAACTACATTCACTTGAATTCTAAGTTCATGTTTTCATTAAGAAACACTACATATTTTGTTTAAGCATAACACCAGAACAACACCAAGCCAACTGTAATTCAGCTTTCATATGTAACACATATTCATTAAAATTCAACAGATATTAACATCATGCCTAGAACTAAAAAAGCGAGACCACAAGTTGGTGAAAGTTCCAACCCTCCACAACGCCAAGAACAGCAGCCTCAAAATCAGTCATATCCTACTGATGATTTTCTCAGTGAAAGTCATGAACTAGCCTTTCCAAACTTCTACAGCCGACCTATTGTGACAGGGAGGAAGGTAAATCTACCACCTCAATATGATGCACTATTAGTTAGTAAACTTGAAGCAATGGGATGGCTAAATTTAATTAATTTACCCCAAAAGGTATATCCACGGCTGGTATCTCTATTTTATGTTCACCTAAGAGCTACTCAGAAAGAAGATAGAAATTTTACTCTTTTGTCATATGTGAAAGGAAAGGGTATACAGTTTGATATTCCTACTTTGGCAAGCATTATTGGAGTTGATGTAGGTGATGAAAATATCCATTTTCAGACTGAGGCTGAGTTAGCTAATATTGTTGGTAATGCTACTGATGTATATACTATTATTTGTTAGAACAGATTTATTGGGACTAGTTTACAAGCAAGACATTTAAAACCTTATCTTCGGATTCTCCACCGGTGGATTGTAGAAAATGTCACTCCAAAAAAAGGACATCATGATGCGGTCCCATATTTTAATGCCTATTTGTTATACTGTTTTGAAGTTGGCCATAAGTTAGATTTGTGTTACATAATTATGAAAGAAATGATTTTCGCAAATCAAGGTCAATTCACAGGCCGGTCATTACTATTTGGGGCACTCTTGACAAAAATTTTCAAACATTTTAGGGTTCGCCTGGTAGATGAAATGGAGATAAAAATCTGTACACCCATTACTCAGTATACAGTGACCCGTGCTGGTGCAGCCTCCAATTTAATGGGAAGTGTTAATGCTTCAGAAGATTCAGAATATGAAGTCCCACCAGATGATGCTCCAGAAGATCCTCCTGCCAATGTGATGCCATCAACTGAACAACCTCAATATTAGACAGAGTTTTTGGCCATGGAAGAACAACGTTATAATCAATGCGTTCAATGGAACATCAAATGGCTAATCAGGTCAATTCGTTGGGTAATCAGGTCAATTTGTTGGGTACTCAGTTTGATACATTTGCCACTGCGCATAACTCATTAATTCAACAATTTGGTGAGTTCCGTGTGGACATTGAAAGACGTCATGAAGTGGCAAACAATCGCATAGATAGGATTGAGCATCGCGTAAATGACATATACCATCACTACTTCCCTCCTCCACCACCACCACCAGATAATGACTGTTGATGTGTTTGACATTATGTATTTGCATTGTTTTGTATTTTGTTATTTTAACAACCTTTTGTTAGGTTAATTTGTTAAAGAGGATGAGGTTAATTAAAACCTATTCAGTTATGACATTGGCCTATGCAGTTATTATCACTTTATATTGTAGTTTTTCATTTTAATGCCTATTTGACAAAGGACATGATTATGTCCATTCTGAAAATGCTACAAAAAGGTCATTATTCAATTATGATTTTCTGGTATAAATCATGTTATAGTAGTCAATGGCCTTCACTTAAAATATCATTTTAAAGAAGACGAGGTTAATTAAAAAAATTCACATTGAACTACAGACCAAAGATCTCCCTATGCAAAAAACATGGCAACAATTACACATTGAACTTGAAATATGGCAAAAATTCATAAAATTTGATGTTTCATAAAATCTGATGTTTAATAAAAATCCATAAAATCCATAAAATTTGAACTTTAAAAATAGCAAAAACTATGGCAAAAATCCATAAATCCACATTGAAAATCGAAAATCCATAAATCCACATTGAACTTGAAATATGATGTTCCATAAATCATTATGTTCCATTTAATAAAATTGTGATTACATGATTACTTATCACATTAATAATTCCAATAAAACTAACCAATACAAGTTAGATGTAATATTTTTAGATAATCAAACCAATAGATGAAACCCACTAATACAGAACCTTTCAAGGCAATCTATTAGTTGTTCGAAATAAAATCTGTCGTTGAAGATCTTCGTAGTACGCCCTTTGCATAGGATTTAAAATTGTCATGTCCATTGACATTATTTTATGATCTTCATTTCGTTGTTCTCTTTCATTCATCATAGATAGGAGTTTTAGTTGTTCCTCCCTATCTTCGGCCCTTCTTCGACGCTCTGCAGCCTTCTGCTCACGGTCTATCGCCTTTTGTTCATCTCGCTCAATAGTTCTAGCAGAGATAGTTGATAACACTTCAACAATTTTGGATTGGTTGGCAGCCATTTCATCAAATCTACTATCGTGCGTTGTTTGATTCTTCAACTTCTCTTTCGCTGCCTTAGTACCAATTGGTCGTGTTGATGTATTAGATGGTTGTTCGTGCACCGCATTATTCTGGTTGGATTGAAATGCCTCATATTCAGTTGGTGGATTCGAACATGGATCAGCATGTTGCGTGCTTCTTTTGGGTTGTGATCGAAATTCATCCCACTTACAACCTCGGCGCAAAATATCCCAACATGTATCAAATGTGAAGTGTTTTTTCTGTATTACATGATACATCCGCTTCGCTTCAGCGACCTACAAAAAAAAATTACAAACATTTCAATAAAAAGTATACATTTAGAAAAGAAAATTGATATTTAATAACACAAATAAATTTTACCATATCTGCCTCAGTTGTTCCACTTTGTTGCCTCAGTTGAATTTGTTCAAGAAAACCACAGAATTTGGGATGAGCCAAAAATCTCGTGTTCCAGAGCCCGTAATCTACTTAGACCATCTCCAACGGTGAACCAAACTTGACATCAGATTTAAATTTTGGTGAAAAAGTCACTTTTTGATGCTCCAACGGTTTCAACAATTTGATATCAAAATGAGAATTCAACAAAAAAATCATCAAACTGAGAACAGTGTCGAGATTTCAGCAAATTACTATGTGTGACCGTTGAAGGAGATGAACCGGTCAACCAGCTAGTTGCCCGGCCGGTTGACCAACCGGTCGACCGGTTCAGCAATTCTGCGACAGGTTTGAACTAGTTGGTTTGAACTGTGAGCTGGTTGGTTTGAACTGCTTCACTGCGTGACCGGTGGAGGAGAGGAACCGGTCAACCAGCCGGTTGACCAACCAGTCGACCGGGTTGATCAATTATGCGCCAACATTAATGAACTGGTTTGAACAGGTTTGAACTGGTTGGTTTCAACTGGTTTGAACTGGTTTATTTTGAGATAGGTTATTTTGTGGATTATGAATAATTTGGAGGGTGATATAAATTTAAATTCCCTTCAAAATATAATTGAAATTGTTAATGATGTGCTCTATAAAATATAATTTAAATTACCTCTCATATACATATTTCAGAACTACCCGTTCCAATAATTTACCGTTGGATGGACAGAGTATTTTGAAAATTTACCGTTAATGATGTGCTCTATAAAATATATCTGTTTCGTATATCAAGCTGACAGAGTATTTCATTTTCAGAATAGCATTACATTATATGCTGTGAATTTTGTTTCTTTTGTGTCATTAGAACTTTTTTTTCCTTTGAAATTTTAATTTATATTATCTGATTAAATTATCTGATTCTGAGGTTGAGTGTATATCATTCTAATATTTTTCAGTAAGTTAGATATTATATGTACTGTATTTTTTTCAAACTATGGAAGATTTTGAAATGTTTGAGGAATCACAAATGTTGGAGCACAACACTCATATTACTTTTATGTCGGAAACTTCACGAGAGCAGAACACGCAGAACAGTGATAATCATTTTATTTTAGAAACTTCTCGTGTTTCTCATGGTAAAGCGTTCACAATTATAGAAGATGAAACTTTATGTAGATCTTGGTTAGCGACTCAAGATCCCATTACTGGTAATAGTCAGACTATGGCTATATTTTGGGAACGAGTCCTTGTTTATTTTAATTCACAATTGAGCGGTGAATCAAATCGAAACCGTATTTCTTTGTCTCACCGTTGGTCTGGTATGCAAAAGGCAATTAATAAATTCTATAGTTTTCTTGAACAAATTCAACTGAGGCAACAAAATGGAACAACTGAGGCAGATATGGTAAAATTTATTTGTGTTATTAAATATCAATTTTCTTTTCTAAATGTATACTTTTTATTGAAATGTTTGTAATTTTTTTTTGTAGGTCGCTGAAGCGAAGCGGATGTATCATGCAATACAGAAAAAACACTTCACATTTGATACATGTTGGGATATTTTGCGCCGAAGTTGTAAGTGGGATGAATTTCGATTACAACCCAAAAGAAGCACGCAACATGCTGATTCATGTTCGAATCCACCAACTGAATATGAGGCATTTCAATCCAACCAGAATAATGCGGTGCACGAACAACCATCTAATACATCAACACGACCAATTGGTACTAAGGCAGCGAAAGAGAAGTTAAAG
The DNA here is from genome assembly GCA_030407325.1 of Camellia japonica. Lineage (NCBI taxonomy): Eukaryota > Viridiplantae > Streptophyta > Magnoliopsida > Ericales > Theaceae > Camellia > Camellia japonica. Next base: position 139,167,206 of record JAPPVO010000016.1, on the reverse strand, counting down.
AATCAAACAACGCACGATAGTAGATTTGATGAAATGGCTGCCAACCAATCCAAAATTGTTGAAGTGTTATCAACTATCTCTGCTAGAACTATTGAGCGAGATGAACAAAAGGCGATAGACCGTGAGCAGAAGGTTGCAGAGCGTCGAAGAAGGGCCGAAGATAGGGAGGAACAACTAAAACTCCTATCTATGATGAATGAAAGAGAACAACGAAATGAAGATCATAAAATAATGTCAATGGACATGACAATTTTAAATCCTATGCAAAGGGCATTCTACGAAGATCTTCAACGACAAATTTTATTTCAAACAACTAATAGCTTGCCTTGAAAGGTTCTGTATTAGTGGGTTTCATCTATTGGTTTGATTATCTAAAAATATTACATCTAACTTGTATTGGTTAGTTTTATTGGAATTATTAATGTGATAAGTAATCATGTAATCACAATTTTATTAAATGGAACATAATGATTTATGGAACATCATATTTCAAGTTCAATGTGGATTTATGGATTTTCGATTTTCAATGTGGATTTATGGAATTTTGCCATAGTTTTGGCCATTTTTAAAGTTCAAATTTTATGGATTTTATGGATTTTTATTAAACATTAGATTTTATGAAACATCAGATTTTATGAATTTTTGCCATATTTCAAGTTCAATGTGTAATTGTTGCCATGTTTTTTGCATAGGGAGATCTTTGGTCTGTAGTTCAATGTGGATTTTTTTTAATTAACCTCGTCTTCATTAAAATGATATTTTAAGTGAAGGCCATTGACTACTATAACATGATTTATACCAGAAAATCATAACTGAATAATGACCTTTTTGTAGCATTTTCAGAATGTACATAATCATGTCCTTTGTCAAATAGGCATTAAAATGAAAAACTACAATATAAAGTGATAATAACTGCATAGGCCAATGTCATAACTGAATAGGTTTTAATTAACCTCGTCCTCTTTAACAAATTGACCTAACAAAAGGTTGTTAAAATAACAAAATACAAAACAATGCAAATACATAATGTCAAACACATCAACAGTTATTATCTGGTGGTGGTGGTGGTGGAGGGAAGTAGTGATGGTATATGTCATTTACGCGATACTCAATCCTATCTATCCGATTGTTTGCCACTTCATGACGTCTTTCAATGTCCACACGGAACTCACCAAATTGTTGAATTAATGAGTTCTGTGCAGTGGCAAATGTATCAAACTGAGTACCCAACGAATTGACCTGATTAGCCATTTGATGTTCCCATTGAACGCGTTGATTATAACGTTGTTCTTCCATGGCCAAAAACTCAGTCCAATATTGAGGTTGTTCAGTTGATGGCATCACATTGGCAGGAGGATCTTCTGGAGCATCATCTGGTGGGACTTCATCTTCTGAATCTTCTGAAGCATTAACACTTCCCATTAAATTGGAGGCTGCACCAGCACGGGTCACTGTATACTGAGTAATGGGTGAACGGATTTTGATCTCCATTTCATCTACCAGGCGAACCCTAAAATGTTTGAAAATTTTTGTCAAGAGTGCCCCAAACAGTAATAACCGGCCTGTGAATTGACCTTGATTTGCAAAAATCATTTCTTTCATAATTATGCAACACAAATCTAACTTATGGCCAACTTCAAAACAGTATAACAAATAGGCATTAAAATATGGGACCGCATCATGATGTCCTTTTTTTGGAGTGACATTTTCTACAATCCACCGATGGAGAATCCGAAGATAAGGTTTTAAATGTCTTGCTTGTAAACTAGTCCCAATAAATCTGTTCTGAAATAGTAGTATATACATCAGTAGCATTACCAACAATATTAGCTAACTCAGCCTCAGTCTGAAATGGATATTTTCATCACCTACATCAACTCCAATAATGCTTGCCAAAGTAGGAATATCAAACTGTATACCCTTTCCTTTCACATATGACAAAAGAGTAAAATTTCCATCTTCTTCCTGAGTAGCTCTTAGGTGAACATAAAATAGAGATACCAGCCGTGAATATACCTTTTGGGGTAAATTAATTAAATTTAGCCATCTCATTGCTTCAAGTTTACTAACTAATAGTGCATTATATTGAGGTGGCAAATTTACCATCCTCCCTGTTACAATAGGTCGGCTGTAGAAGTTTGGAAAGGCTAGTTCATGACTTTCACTGAGAAAATCATCAGTAGGATATGACTGATTTTGAGGCTGCTGTTCTTGGCGTTGTGGAGGGTTGGAACTTTCACCAACTTGTGGTCTCGCTCTTTTAGTTCTAGGCATGATGTCAATATCTGTTGAATTTTAATGAATATGTGTTACATATGAAAGTTGAATTACAGTTGGCTTGGTGTTGTTCTGGTGTTATGCTGAAATATGCAGTGTTTCTTAATGAAAACATGAACTTAGAATTCAAATGAATGTAGTTTTAATATTACAATGCATTATTCTATTGGAAAAACATGAAAGCATTCATATGCATACTAATTGGTTTTGCATAGTAATGGAAAATGCATACTGAAATGGAAAACATTTTTGTACAGTGTTTTTACTTCATGTTATGCACTAATTGGTGTATGCTTAGAATGGTACATTAATTTTTATATTACAGTGTTTTTACTTCATTCATTTTTATACTGAAGTGCATACTAATTGGTGTATGCTTAATGGCACATTAATTTTTACTTCATGTTATGCAGTGTTTGTTGTTTAGAAGTGCATACTGAAACTAAAAATCAAAGAAGTTATGAATGTAAAATATTGAAGATATGAATGTTATGAATGTAAAAATCAGAGAAGTTATGAATGTAAAATATTGTAAAATATTGAAGTTATGAATGTAAAAATCAGAGAAGTTCAAAAGTGCATACTGAAACTAAAATATTGAACATGAATGTAGTTTGATTAAAATATGAATTTTATGCTCTTGAGAAGGTTAAAGTTGAACAAATAAAGCATAAAGTTGAACAAATAAAGCATGCACACTGAAAGACAAAAAAAATAAATAAAATAACAAAGGGCCGGTTGACCAACCGGTTGACCCATGCCATACTCTGTTTTGGGATGCTGCCTTCTTGTTCTGCTGATGTTTTGAGATGCTGCCTTCTTGTTTTGCTGATGTTGGCTTTCTTGATTCAGATGGTTTGCCTTGCTGATTCTGTGGATTCACACTTACAATATAGTGAATATGCTGAGTTTGGGATTACAATTTGGTTCAGCTGAATTTGAAGGTGGTGGTGGAGGGAATACAGTGACTGTGTTCTTATACAGGCAATCTGTGGGCAGAGGTATTCAGTGAATAGTGAATTTTTTTATGCCAGGTTTATATACAATCTTGAGCTGATATAGAGGGTAAATTATTGAGGTAGGTGGTGAGGAAATTAATACTCAACAACCGTGGTGTGTGTAAAATGAGGCATGGTAAGTGGAATGAATTCAATGAATGGTAGGTGGTTCAAACGTATGCATTGTCTGTAGTATGCCATGAATGTAGGTGGAATGCATTTATTCACTGACTAAATTAATGGCAACATTATTAAGTATTTTTTAACTCTGTATGTTGAATGCATTTCAACCGAGGCAAAAAATGAATGGCAAGATCAACATCAATAAATGAATGGCACATCAATAAATTTGTGTAAATTTGATTATGCACAAATAATGATTATGCAGTAATTTAAGATATTATTATTAAATTAAAATCAGTAATTTAAGACATTATTATTAAATTATGATTATGCAGATCAACATCAGTAATTTAAGACATTATGATTATGCACATGAACATCAATAATTTAAGACATTATGATTATGCACATGAAGATCAGTAATTTAATACATTATTATTAAATTATCATTTAAGACATGATTATTAAATGTGCATAAATGGATGTGGTATTATCATTTGTGGCACATCAATACTGAATTGAACACAGAATTTAAGACATGATTATTAAATTTATGTGGTTAAGACATGATTATTATCATTTGTAATTCTCATGAATTGAACACAGAACAATTCTAAATATTAAAGATTGGATTATTACAACAGCACATCATCACATAACTTCTGAATTACTTGGTTAATATAGTGCATCATAATGAAGATTACAAATAAGATTTGAATTTCCATTCCAAAACTATAAACAAAATTACATGTATTGATGTGGTGAATTTAGTGTTCACCATGAAGATACCACATATGTTCTACTAAATCATTACGGAGGGCATGATATGCATCCTTATCTCTAATACCTAAATGACGAGACAAAAATGATTGGAAGTCATTGGAAGGAGTAGAGGAAAGTTGCACTGGCACTACAAAAAAATTGCTTTTTTGCGACGGCAAAACACCGTCGCAAATACTCCAAACGCCGTCTCAAAAGATTTTTTGCAACGGTAAGTGGCTTTTTGCGACGGCAAGTGGGGGGTCGCAACAAAGGGGGTTGCAAAAGGGTTTTAGCGACGGCTTGCGACGGCAAAATGCCTTTTTTGCGACGGAAAAATTCTGTCACAAATAACGCGTAGAAATCTAAGTTTTTTTGAGACGGCACTGTGTTGCCGTCGCTAAAAATGTCTTTTGCGACGGCAAAAAATACCATCGCTAAAAGTTTATTTAAGACCACCTAAGCTGTTGCTAAAGAACTATTGGCGACGGCAATAAAACCGTCGCTAAAGGCATTACGTTTCAACCAATTCCCTATCTTTCGCGACAGTAAAAGTGCCGTCGCAAAAAATACTGGTTCAATTTTTTTTTTGAGACGGTGTGTGCTGCCGTCTCCAAAAAAAAAATAATAAATAAATAAATGTAATAAAATTATTAAAATGACCTGTATTAAATGAAAAATAACTTTAAAAAAAATCGATAATTACATAATAATATAAAAAGTCCAGTATATAAATAAAAATTCATCCATAATTAAAAATATGAAAATGATCTTTCATTTTTTTCTTTTTGCGGTCATACATTGTACAAGAAAGACTAAGCAGTAATATAAAGCTAACAGAAGAAAGGGCATCACTAGCATCTTCTCACTAAAGTTTAGCAATAAGCACATATATCTTATTCACATCTTCATGTCTGCCATGGCACAAGATGATTTCAAATGAACAGAATGGAAAGATAAGGGAAAATTACAGCTCTCAACACCGCCATCTCCACTACTGCACACTATGCAGATATTCTTCCTTCAAGTCATCCGGTAGCCGATTACAAACCCTGAAAAATAAGGATTATATTAAAACTAGACTAAAACAAAAAATTTAAAATTAAAATGTGCATCCCTTGAAACCATCATTAGTCTAAATTATCAAGACACACCGACAGTTCTCCAAGTCACAAAATCATACACCTAAACACAATCCCGCAACAGGTGACAAACATCAAATGTCTGAAATAAAAGTCACTACATTAATATGGCAATGATATGACAACAATTCAAACTAATTGGACACTAGTACATGAAATTAAATCCTACAAAACTAACCCAATTAAACATGCTTCCTGGAATACAAGATAACTACATTTGATTACCATCCATGCCGTGATGAACTCAATTAAAAATCCCACAAACCTGATTCAGCTCAACTCAACAAAGTCTGGAATTTCAAATTAAATTCCACTGAAATCATATTTCAACAAATTGGATAGCTTTAATTTCCATGGAACATATTAGCACCACAAAAACCCATTTGAACTTGGGATACAACATTACTACCACTGTACTATATTAACTTTAAACATGAGATAGAACTTAATACCCTTCAACCCTTACTTGGAAAAACTGTAATCACGGTATGATGTAGTTATTGTTGTCTTGAAAATTCCGATTGAACACTCACTGAACTTCCGGACTCTCGCAATGGACAACAATACCGCAACAGTAAAATGGTTAAATGCCCGAAGATCTGATTTCACCAACCCCATAAATTCAAATATGATTTGAAAATCTACTAGTCTGTAAGGTTTTAAGACAAGCTTACAAAAAATTCAACATGATCAACATGAAGAACATATAAATATACATATGGTAATATGTGAAAAATTGAAATGTAGAACAATAAATTCAGAGTTTGATACCTGAAAAGATATTCCTTCCTTCCACTCCTCTGAGGAGAAGCTGTACGTTGTAGTGATGGAAATTGATAAAGAATATTTCCCTGTATTAATTGCAAGTGAAAAGTAAAAAAAATAATATAAAAAAAAAAAGTGGTTTCATCAGTGAAAGGCAAAGAAGGGTGTGAAAATGAAAACTGAGATTTTGGGGAAGAAGGTAAGGGCCCTTAAAGCCTGAGCTTCTTCTACCTCAAGGATTTTAAACTTACAACTATGAATTAGAGTCCAATGAATTGAAGAGCTACAAGATGTTTCATAAGAAAGATATCATCCTTAAAACTAGCTTCATATGGACTACATAAAAAATAACATTTTGGTCATTTATGCAAACTTGTCAAACAATGCTTAGAAATTAACACAGAATAGGGAATATAAGACTATGGAAAGTAACATGGAGGAGGGACAACAGGGCCTTAAATGAGAGCTACATGTTTATAAACAACTTAAGAAAAATAGCAAACTACTGTAGCATTTTTCACAAACTCTTTGAAACTTTTAAGTATGTCTCATTGCAAGACTAGAGTGTCCTGAAACAATTTAAAACAAAACTATCTAAAAACATAAACCCTTAATTAAGTTCTTTACAAATACAGCAATTTAACACACCTCTTCATCTACTTCTGGCTGACCATCAAACCGTAAGAGCACAGGTAATATGTATGAGTCATCAGCCTGGAAGCAACCAGAAATTTAGACAAGGATGGTCAGCACAATAAGAATTTAACTGGAGGCAGTAAATAACAAGCCAGAAAATTTTTAATTTCTTGAAAGCATGTTATTCAAGGATGTAGAAAAATGTCTACATTACCACAAAAAATAAATAAATAAATAAATGGGAAGAAGAAAAAGAAGAAGAAGACAAAAGAAAGAAAGAAAATTGGTGGGAAGTAGACAAACACAATATATGCACACAACACAAAAACATCAAAGCATTCATAATGAAAATAATCCGGATAAAAAGAAAGATCAGTTCTTTATTGCAAGCATAACTATAAAGCTTTGAAATCAAACTTCAGAAGTTAAGACATTCCTTGAATAATAAAGGAGTTAATAAAAAAAGACTGAAAAGAGAAAAATATCAGTGACCAAAGGACTGAGAAACTAAAACAACAATCATAAATAGCTCCTTTTTTTATGTTTTTATCAGCAATAAATAGCTCCTTGTTCTAGAATTGAATAATCTAAGCTATTGCAGAGGTTCATCCATTGAATTGTAATCCGATAAAAAGATAATTTCCAGTTGTCTAAAAAATCCCATCAAACATTATAATTGAGATCAAAGTGATGCTCATTC